>CM077014.1:103189885-104524090 GCA_039090855.1 Macrothele yani
TTTACAAAAACCCCCGACCATTTTAAGTAAAAACGTTAATGCGTGCTGCTATTAAAATATAACATGTTTCACAATAGCACAGTGTAAATCTTGAGGCTTTGTGTAACACTGATTGGTCGTTATGAAGCATACTTTCTTGTTACATTCATGAGAAACGACTACTCACGAGCTAGGATACATTTTGGAATTATTGTTGGATAAAAAGATCTTCGCTCACGTGATGTTGAATCAAACAAATGCAGTGCAATTGCGGTTATATAATTTTCTACGGGATGACCTTAACACTGTGTGTGTGTGTGTGTGTGTGTGTGTGTGTTAGGGTTCATCTTCTACCCTACATCTGCAATATAAATCATTTTGCACACATTTTCTCGAAGACAATTACTTTGTAGTGTTTGAAATTTTGAGCACAAATAAAATCTGCCCATAGCTAATATATGCCATAGTTATTATTCCGAAACATTTGTTAGAATTTTTTTTTAAATAAAATTTATCAGACTCTAAAGTATTCCAATTTGGCGCTAGATGGCGCGATAAGTTAGCATAGAAGTGTTTCCGTCTAGAGAAGCAACAAAATGTCTTTTTCCTGCCTGATTTTTCTACTTATCTGAGCCAAATAGAAATCACTGAATAGGGGTAAAAGTGAGATTGGATTCATGTCTTCTATAGATCATCTTAAATCCTACTGTATCTTGAATTTGAGCTATAGAAACTCCGCCTACTTACTGAGCACTACCACTAAATAACGTCATTGGTTAAAACGTAACAGTATGTATTTTGTCTTCTTATTGTGGAGCCAACGAGGGATTGCTTTCATTTTGGATATGGTGAGGTCTGCAATGATTCGCTGACGCCAACTTCTGGGACAGCCACTCAAGACGTAAAAGCCACGCCCAAGGAGTAATTTTTTGCGCCATCTATCGCAGAAAATGAACCCTAACACTCATTCAAAACCAGCCCTAAGAAACGTAAAAAATGTAAAAAAAACATATAGAAGAAATTTCATAATCTTAAATTGCTATTGAAAAATTATGAATGCCGCTAAAATGAAAAAAACGAGAAAGATGACACCGAATTTTTATGAGCGCGTGTTTTAAATCCGTTCTGACGCAAATTAAATTCATTAAAGAATTCATTGTCAATAGAATCGATGTGGAAAACAGTAGTACCTGACCGAAGAAAGAAGTTTTTCAATCGGGTTTTTAGTCCAGCAAATATTGCTGTAAAAAGAAACGTGAGCTTACGCCTTGTGGTGGCAGACTTGTGCGTTAAGAAAAAATTTAAAATATATGAGATACATTTCGCAGCGGAAACACTCTCCAACAAAGGAAGAATTTTTCAAATCGGACTCTTAGAAGCTGAGATATCGATAAAAGTACGATTTGCGCCCCCTGGTAGGAAAACCATGCATTATTTTAAGAAGAAAGTATTCTCAAAATATTTTTCGATGTGAGCGGTATCAGTGCACTGAAAAGCTTTTTCAGTCGAGTTTTTAGAAACTCAGATTGTGCTGCAATACATCAGAAACAGAAATTAAAATTTACGCCCACTGGTGGCCAAACCATTCTTTACCAAATATTAGAAATTGTATGCAGAGTATTTTTCATCAGGAGATGTATATATGATACAGGAAGAATTGTTTAAAATCGAAGTTTTAGAAGCAGAGATATCGGGGGAAACACAATTTACCTTTACGCCCCCCAGCGGAAGGTCTATGAATTACTTGAAAATGTTGAAATTATGTTAAAAAAACACTTCGCAGCGGAAACTATCCTACAAAAAACGAATTTTTTGAATCGGACCATTAGAAGCAGAGATATTCACAAAAATATGATGTACATCTACGCCCTGGCGGAGAAGCCATGCATTCGTTTAACAAGAAAATATTCTGAAAATGTTTATCGACGTGAGTGGTATCGGTCCAGAAACAGTTGTTTTCAATCGAGATTTTAAAAGCTCAGAATTTGCTGCAAATGCATCAGAAGTAGAAAACAACCCATACACCCCCTGTTGGACAAACTATTTTTTACAAAATTGTATTAATTCTTTTATTCTAATTTCATTATAAATATTAGGATAAGAAATCCTTGTACAATTTCAGTGGCCGAATATACAGCATGATCAATATTGAGTGTGGGCCCCATTATGGGCGATACAGCGTCAAATCCGACGTGGCATCGAGACAATGAGAGTCCCAATAGAGTCCTGTGGTATCGTGGACCATGCGGTGTTGATCCGAATCCACAGTTCATCTTCATTTTTCGGGGGTGGGAGGGTACTCAACCGACGTTTAATCGTGTCTCACAAATGCTTGATGGGCGAGATGTCGTGTATTCTTGCAGGGCACGGAAGCATCCGCACACCATGTACAGCATTCAGGCCGATCCGAGATGTATGTGAACGGGCGTTATCATGTTGAATAACGGCGTTTGGGATGCCCTAACACCGTTAAAGGAAAAAATTCCGAAATTCCGGAATTAGTCAAACTTATGAATTTCATTGATCCTCACATTCAATTCAGCTACGAAACTGAAAATAACGGATGCCTACCATTCCTTGACGTTCTGGATACTCACTCAAATGGATCTCTCGCAACCAGAATTTATCTGAATCCTTTCGCTGTTTTCTCACCTCCACATACCAAGTCCAATTACCATCGGCAACAAAAACTCAGGGCCTTTTACAGTTGCGTATATCGAGCGATACGTATATGTTCAGATAAAGACAGTTTGGAAAAAGGACTTTCTTTCCTTAAAACTGTTGCAGTACAGCGAGGATACAACCCTTTCCAATATAGACAAGGCTCTAACAAAATTCCTGAAACCGAAGCCTATCTCTACGTTAACTTCTGTGGGCCGCCCCGGTGGCGCAGTGGTCTAAGGCGCTGGCCTCTGATCATTCGTCCGTAAGGGGTCCGGGTTCGAATCCCGGTCGGGCATGGATGTTGTGTTTGTCTTACGGCACTGGCTCTCTCCCTTCCCTGGAACCAGTGACCCTAAATTAGGGACGGGCGACTGCTTATAGCCCATTGAGTTGCTCACGGTGGTCGTTAAACCTCCAATCAAAAAAAAAAAAAAAAAATAAATAACTTCTGTGATGCGTTCATTGAGAGAAAAATTTGCCATTATTCCATTTCCACGTGACATTGCCTTCAACATTTCAAAAATTCTCAAAACCTTTAATTTTAAAGTGATTTTTAAACCCATAAATGCCGCCCCGGTGGCGCAGTGGTCTAAGCGATGGCCTCTGATCATTCGTCCTAACGGGAACCGGGTTCGAATCCCGGTGAGGCATGGATGTTGTGCTTGTCTTACGGCACTGGCTCTCTCCCTTCCCTGGAACCAGCGACCCTAAATTAGGGACGGGCGACTGCTTATAGCCCATTGAGTTGCTCACGGTGGTCGTTAAACCTCCAATAAAAAAAAACCAAAAAAAAAACCCATAAATAAAATGAACTTTTTAGAATCAAAGGAGTATGCTGAAGACTGAAACTCGTGGGGAATTTTTCAAATTCCATGTGAATGTGCCGCTTCGTATATAGGACAGACCCGTAAAGCCTTGCGTTTTCGATTGAAGGAGCACAAGACCAACATTCGGAACTGTGACCTAAAAATGTCATCTATGGCGAAACACTGTTACGCAAAGGACCACAAGTTTCTCTTTGAAGAAACAAAACTAATTGACAAGCCAGATTCAACCACCAAACGTGATATTTTGGAAGCTTTCCATATATATCAGCAGTCTTCGCAACTTGTTAAAGACATGGCATCCATGCCATTTCTATCAAACGCGCGGAAGCATCTAACCAAAACACGTGACTGTAAACACCATTTATGATGTCATATACAATTTGAATATTTACGTGCCATTCGTCTGATGAAGTTAGGTCATCATCAAGAGAAACCATGGTCGACTTGAAAAAAAACCCAGAAAGACGACACCGAATTTTCGGGTGTAATAGGCACGTCTTTTGTCTTTTGAATCCGTTCTGACGCAAATTAAATTTATCAAAGCTATTCAAAATCAATGGAACAGGTATGGAAAGCAATCGTATCTGACGGAAGAAAGAAGTTTTTCAATCGGGTTTTTAATCCCTCAGATATTGCTGTAAACGGAATCGTGAGCTTACTTACGCCCTCTGGTTGCAGACTTGTGCGTTAAGAAAAACATGAATTTATATGAGGAACATTTCGCACCGCAAACGCTCTCCAACACCGAAATAAGTTTTCAAATCGGACTCTTAGAAACAGAGATATCGACAAAAATAAGATGTGACTTTACGTCCCCTGGTGGGAAAACCATGCATTATTTTAGGAAGAAAGTATTCTCAAAAGGTTTTTTCCATATGAGCGGTATCGGTCCAAGAAAATGAAATTAGTCGAGTTTTTAGGAGCCCATATTTTGCTACGAATACATCAGAAGCAGGAATTAATCCTTGTGCCCCCTTGTGGCCTAACCATTCTTTACCAAACATTAGAAATTATGTGAAAAATATTTTCCATCAGGTCTTGTGCGCGATACAGGAAGAATTTTTTCAAATCGGAGTTTTAGAAGCAGAAATAACGCAGAAAACGCAACTTACCTTTGTGCCCCCTAGCGGAAAGTCTATGATTTACTTGAACATTTTGAATTTATAGGAAAAACATTTCGCATCGAAAACGCTATCGAACAAAGAAAGATTTTTTTCCAATCGGACTCCTATTAGAAGTAGAGATATTGACAGAGATAAGATATACATCTATGACACCTGGCGTAGAAACCATGCATTATTTCAAGAAGAAAATGTTCGTAAAAGATCTGTCGACATGAATAGTATCGGTCAACAAATGAATTTTTTTGCAATCGAGATTTTCAAAGCTCATATTTTGTTGTAAATACATCAGAAGCGGAAATTAAGACTTACGCCACTTGGTGGCCAAAATATTTTTACCAAAATTAGTAATTACGTGCAAAAGATTTCTCATCAGGAGATGTATCCGGCTCAGAAAGAATTTTTCAAATCGGGGATTTTGAAGCAGAGATATAGCGGGAAACGCAATTTACCTCTACGCCGCCAAGCGGAAAGCCTATGAATTACCTGAAAATTTTGAAATTATATGAAAAACATGTCACACCGAAAACACTATCCAACAAAGAAGGATTTTTTTTTTCAAATTGGACGCCTAGAAGTAGATATATTGACATCTCTACTTCTAGGCTTCCAATTTGAAACTGTGGAATATTTTAAGAACAAAATATTGCGGAAAGGTTTATCGATGTGAGTGGCATCAGTCCACGAAAGAATTATTTCAATCGATATTTAAGAAGCTCAGAGTTTATGGCAAATACATCAGAAGCGGAAATTAGGATTTACGCACCCTGGTGGCCAAGCCATTTTTTTTTTACAAAAACTAGAAATTATGCGCAAACGATTTCTCATCAAGAGTTGTATCCGGTGCAGAAAGAATTTTTCAAATCGGAGATTTAGAAGCAGAGATATAGCGGGAAACGCAATTTACCTATACGCCCTCTAGCGGGAAGTCTATGAATTACTTAAAAATTTTGAAATTATATGAAAGACATGTCACACTGAAAACACTATCTAACAAAGAAGGATTTTTTTCAAATGGACAGCTAGAAGTAGAGATATTGACATCTCTACTTCTAGGCGTCCAATTTGAAACTGTGGAGTATTTTAAGAAGAAAATATTGCGAAAAGGTTTATCGATGTGAGTGGCATCAGTCCACGAAAGAACTTTTGCAATCGATATTTTAGGAGCTCAGAGTTTATGGCAAATACTTCAGAAGAAAAAATTAACACTTACGCCCCCTGGTGGCCAAAGTATTCTTTAAGAAAAATTTAAAATTATATGAAAAAGATTTTCCACCAGGAGTTGGATCTGCTGGAGAAAATATTTTTCAAATCGAAGTTTTAGAAGAAGAGTTATCGTGAAAAATGTAATTTACTTTCACGCCCCCTAGCGGAAAATCTTTGCATAATTTGAAAAAAGTAACTATATCTAAATTACTCTTCGACATAAATGGAATCGAAAGATAAAAGATTTTTTTCAATCGGATGTTTAGAAGCAAATATGTGGAATAAAACGTATTTTTGAATTCGACATCATCTGCTTTTGCGCCCTCTGGCGGCGAAATTGTACATCGTAAAAAAACAAAATGAAGGATCATCATTCGCATATTTCAAGCTTCCCAGTGCAAAAAAAAAATTTCAAATGGGACTAAAAGTTGCAGAGATATCGTGGGTAGAGACGGACGGACAAATCGATACATAAGCACGATCTTTTTTTACAAAAGACGTGCTAAAAAAATATATATATGTATTTATGACAAACCACGTTGTATTCTTTTAATATATAGTCGTCACAAAACTGTAGTCTTTGAAATCAAGAATAGTTTGGATTGTTACTTTCCTTCAAGAATGAAGTCTTCTCCGCTGGAAATATGTTCAAAGAAATAATTTACAGACATTTTCAAGTGCGGAGTCCACATTTGCGGAACCGAATGTGCGGAGACTGCTCGCTCGCTAAAGTTCGGTAATACTATGAGGCCTGCTTTTTAGCACGTCTCTTGAAAAACAGTACTTGCTTATGATATTACTATGACTGTCCGTCTGTCGGTCTGTGAAAACCATATCTCTGCAACTATTGATTCGATTTAAAAAAAAAATTTGCAATCGAAAGCCAGAAATGCGAAGCGATTATTATCCTCGCTTTGGAGATTTTTTAAAACAAAGAATTATTTCGTTAGATGGCACGTGAAAACGCAGATTTGTCCGTGACGGATACAGAAATCGTGCCCCCTCACTTCGGAGTAAGTTGCTCTCCCAAATAAGCTACACGGACGGAATTTACCGCTGGAGATTTGTCGTCTTGACAAGTGATTCCCCTCTGTAGTACGTCACAGGCGTAAATGCAAATATTATCGAATTCAAAATAAACTTTTTTCCATATTATTGCTCCTAAAAATCCACTGAAAAATGCTTTTTTTTTCCTTTGATACATTTACAACAACGACCACTTGGGATAGTGCGTTTCCTTGTGACTGTCTTTACCTTAGGCGAAAGTTGGACATACCTGTTTATAGGTAGGTATCCCATGATTTCTGCCTATTCAGTGTATTACTGTCTTGGACTGTCTTATCATGAAGGCTCGTAATTTTTTTAATCTGCGTGTGTACAAAGATTCTCTTCTTATATGTAGTACCTCCTTATGTGCTAATAACGTAAACTGTGTCGAATTAAAAATTTTGAAAGATATTTAGAATACGTCTCTGCGACATTAAAGCAAACTTTAATGATACATAATCGATAAATATTTTTCTGTAAAGTTGAACTGGCTTGATTCTACATGATGGGTAGAAATTTTGCATATGCCTAACATTCTTTGTATAATAAAACTTGCTTAAACGAGAGTTTTGAAGCGCAAATAAAATTTCCCATGTCTTTCGACCAACGAGGCATTGCTATAAATATTTAATGCCGATAGAAATGCACTTGTATTTAGTTATTTGATTCAGATCTGGATCTGCTCTGAAAATTTTGTCCAACATCCAATTTATTTTTATGGTTGTTTTGAAAGTTAATGGAAGTTTAATTTGAGTTTAAAGTCATGGCGAATGCTGATGCGTTTCCACATTTGTTTTTTTGGATCTTTGCATAAATTAGCATTTCTACAGGCTCATCGTGGGTTAACGCATATCTAATGGAGGAAATTTTCTTTCTCTTGGGAATACCGGGTAAAAAAAAATACACAGCTGTCTTAGTTTCCACAGTGCTAATATTATTTGTGATTTTTTTATATTTTTATAATAAGCTCCTCTTTAAAGCGGAGGTTCGATTAAAGTGAAATGAGGCATTTTTAATGTTAAAGTCTCGTTCCCGTCAAAGTTCAAAAATTTAGCCAAGAGGGTGTTATTATAGAATACAAACTAACCTCAATGAGGTTACAATTTTACTTCTCTGTTTTCTCAGATAATTGCAGTAGAAGCAGAAACCCTTTAAACCGCCGATGTGCTCGAAACAAACGGTGCTCATATTTGCATGTGCTTCCGAATAGTAAATGAAAAACCCAGTTTTCTCAGAGAATTGCAGTAGAAGAAGAAGCCCTTTAAGCGGCCAATGTACTTGAACCAAATGGTTCTCATATTTGCCTACGCACCCTGATAATAAAGGAAAAACAGATTATCTTAGAGAATTGCAGTAGAAGAAGAAACCCCTTAAACGGCCGACGTACTTATACCAAATAGTGCTCATATTTGCCTACGCTCAAAGAACCAGTTATAGTAAATGAAGAACCAGTTATCTAAGAGAATTGCAGTAGAAGAAGAAAACCTTTAAGCGGCCGATGTACTTAAACCAAATGGTGCTCTTATTTGCCTACGCGCACACAACCAGTGATAATAAATGAAGAACCAGTTATCTAAGAGAATTGCAGTAGAAAAAGAAACTCTTTAAACGGCCGATGTACTTGAACCAAATGGTGCTCATATTTGCCTACGCATATAGAACCAGTTATAGTAAATGAAGAACCAGTTATCTAAAAGAATTGCAGTAGAAGATGAAACCTTTTAAGCGGCAGATGTAGTCGAACCAAATGGTGCTCATATTTGCCTACGCACATAAAACCAGTTATCTAAGATAACTGCAAAAAAATGAAACCCTTTAAGCGGCCGCTGTACTTGAACCAAATGGTGCTCATATTTGCCTACGTACATAGAACCAGTTATAGTAAATGAAGAACCAGTTATCTAAGAGAATTTAAGTAGAAGAAGAAAACCTTTAAGCGGCCGATGTACTTAAACCAATTGGTGCTCTTATTTGCCTACGCGCACACAACCAGTTATAATAAACGAAGAACCAGTTATCTAAGAGAATTGCAGTAGAAAAAGAAACTCTTTAAACGGCCGATGTACTTGAACCAAATGGTGCTCATATTTGCCTACGCATATAGAACCAGTTATAGTAAATGAAGAACCAGTTATCTAAGAGAATTGCAGTAGAAAAAGAAACTCTTTAAACGACCGATGTACTTGAACCAATTGGTGCTCATATTTGCCTAAGCACGTAGAACCAGTTATAGTGAATGAAGAACCAGTTATCTAAGAGAATTACAGTAGATGAGGAAACCCTTTAAGCGACCGATGTACTCAAACCAAATGGTGCTCTTATTTGCCTACACACATAGAACCAGTTATAGTAAATGAAGAACCAATTATCTAAGATAATTGCAGTAGAATATGAAACTCTTTAAGCGACTGATGTACTTGAACCAAATGGTGCTCAAATTTGCCTACGCACATAGAACTAGTTATAGTGAATGAAGAACCAGTTATCTAAGAGAATTGCAGTAGATGATGAAACCCTTTAAGCGGCCGATGTACTCGACCCAAATGGTGCTCATATTTGGCTACGCACATGGAACCAGTTATAGTAAATGAAAAACAAGTTATCTAAGAGAATTGCAGTACAAGATGAAACCCTTTAAACGGCCAATGTACTTGAACCAAATGGTGCTCATATTTGCCTACGCACCCTAATAGTAGATGAAGAACCAGTTTTCTTAGAGAATTGCAGTAGAAGAAGAAGGAACCCTTTAAGTGGCCAATGTACTTCAACCAAATGGTGCCCATATTTACCTATGCTCCCTAATAATAAGGATCATATAAAGCTGCCGGGAATTGCAAAATATATGGCTAACAATTCCTTTCCCTTTTTTGCCAGAATAGTACCGACAATAAATTTGTTACTCATGATAACGGCTCCTTTTAGTCATTTATTCTCTACTCCATGACCCAAGACTCAGGGCATGATGGGGAAGGGCTAATCACAAGGACATCATGCCACTGAAAAGAAAAAATGACTCAAGTATCATCTCTCCTGTTTTACTTATGTTCGACGCTGTTTTACAGCCCTTTTTGCAGATAATCAGTCAGAAAGGATTAATGTCAGAATTCTGCTAAAGGACCACTTTGATTAAGAAAGCTAAGGGGAAAGTAACGCTTTCTCATCAGCAGATTCACTCGTTCTGATCTCATTCGGCCCACTTCTTAGACAACGAATAGATTCGTTCAAGTTGATTTTAACCCATTTTGTTAAGTTACTTTCTCCCGACTGGTTAAAGGGATAAAACTTTTTCCAACTTTGGGGAGAGTTTGGGTTTGGCGAATGTGAGAGAAAGCGCATAATCCCGACTGCCTTCTGCCAACCCTCAAAAAATAGTGCGGGATCAATAATAGTTTAGAGAGCTATCGCTTGATATTCTTGAAAACTTCTCATCACAATAAAGGGGCGATTTACAGCAATGTCGTGTCTCGATATTTTTTGGTCTGCGAGTTCATGTCGTGGTGAGAATATCATTTCCTGCAAGCGATAACACCTTTCATGATGATATCCTCCCGATCTTTACATCCAGATGTGTTAAATCTTGATTTAAGGAGCATGAAACTGAATTTGAATGACAATGGCCTGCTCGGCCACCGCACCTCATTCAGGCTTTATGAGCAGAATTGCATTGAGGCTTTCCTCTGTGATTCATCGTTATTTCGATTTGTTACTAGATTTTTCAGACGGAGAATATGTTTGCTCAAGCTGATTAACGTCCATTTCCCTAATATCAAGTTAATTCATTCCAGCATGTTAAAGGGTTAAAATAATACAAAAACAAACCTTGATATTTGAATCGTATGATACTGATAGAATAAGAAACCATTTGACTGGAAGACAAGATGAGCTTCCACATCTAAATTCCATACATGAGGCAGGAAAACTAGGCTTAAGGAGCTAGATCTTCATGTTGTGAGGAAAAATGCAAGTATGAATGGTTCTGGTCTTCCAGCGTGGAGTAACTTACTGCTAAGTATTACTTAGACAGCAGTCCCTTTCCATCAGAGCCGTACATAGGAATTCAAACAACGTGGTTCTTCGAAATCGTCTGCTCCCTCGGGTGCCACTAGTCTCAATAAAAACAAAAATAGAAAACTCAGGTTATACAGAGGATGTTCATACATTTTAGAATGATTTCCAACAATATAATTAATGTTTAAAATAAAATTATTTCTTCCTGAAATGTTCTACCTGATAGCCCTTTCTCTGGAATGAATCTACATCTGGATTTCCAAGATAACAGGGCATATCTTAAAACTAGTAGTGGTAGTTCATTCCACTCCTCTTCCACTGCTTTCCATAGTCCAATTATTGTTTTAGGTCTTCGTTTAGAAAGCGCTCCTTTTAGCAGTCCAAAGGCACAATAGTCCATTGGTGACAGATCAGGAGACTTTGAAGGAATATGAGCAAAACTTATAGACTTGATACCCGTCTCATTTTTCATTTTATCAAGAAACAGAGGGGTGAGATTTGAATGTATGAATGACAGCCTTATCTTGACGGAGTTCTACATTTTGAAGACTTTGTGGATAAAGGAACGATATTTCCTCTTTAAACAAAATAATCAATTCTGCATATTGGGAAATAATGTTTTAACTCGGAGTTAAAATATTATTTCCCAATATGCAGAATTGATTTTAACATTATTTTCGACTTTTCTTAACTTATTTTTTTCCCATTGTACGAGAAATTAGCAATAATCATAAATCCTTTACTGAAACTTCCTCCCTTTGGATTCTTGGAAGCAAGTTTATAAGTCTTTTTTCGCTCTTTTGTTATCGTAAATCGATCATTTTTTTGTTCCAGTCGTTTATTTAGATCCATGCTTTGTCAATAATCACAATAAATTTCCATGTGTCTAGGGTTAATGATTTTCATAAGGAAGTATACACCGTGTTGTGCGCTCAGCCACGTGCCTAGACAAAAGGCGGTCAACATTATGTTTGTTTTTTCAAATTCAAATCTCAGTTTATTACCTTGTTTACAGTTGATACAGAGACTTTTAACGACTTAGCGATTACTTTGGGTCGGGGGATTTTCTTTTAAGACAAGAGACCTTACTTTTGAAATAGTCGTGAAAATATTCGTTTGTGGTTCGCTTTCCTGTTAAAAGCAATGTTTGACGATTTTCTGCTATATTATTAATAACATTTCTTATTTTACATTTATAATTGCTAATTCCATGATTTTCAAAGCGTTTCTTAATTACAAAATACAAATATTTCTTTTCGTAAAGAGCAAAAATAATCTTTTATCCACGGCTTGTTTCCTGAGCTATTTTCTTAACGGACGATACTTAACTGCAGCAGATGTTTCTTCGTATTCATCTAACACACTGTTGCCAGTTTCATTTGTTGGAATGTCTTTTATTTTCTGTAATTTCTGATCAAGGTCATTTTAAAGATGTGTAAACATCCTCTGTAGTTGTGCCGTGAATGGTCAATAGAGCAAAGGAAGAACATTTTGTGGTCATTTGAATCAATCTACACTTTGCTTTGCATTGATGATTTTTAGAAGTTGTTGAGAGAACCGCATTTACCAAAAGACGTAGCCGGTCTTGTGAACGGCCATCTAAGAACCTCAAGGTGGCCCAGACTATGAGGAATATTCTGTTGGTACGGACTGAATCCGCTGATGCCTCTGGTAGACAAAACGTCGTACGTAGAATATTTAAGTGTCGTAGCAGAATCCGTGCACCCTGCAATGTTACAATTTTTTTCTGCCTGTCATCTTTTTTTTTTTTTTTTTTTTTTTTTTTGATTGGAGGTTTAACGACCACCGTGAGCAACTCAATGGGCTATAAGCAGTCGCCCATCCCTAATTTTGGGTCACTGGTTCCAGGGAAGGGAGAGAGCCAGTGCCGTAAGACAAACACAACATCCATGCCTCACCGGGATTCGAACCCGGACCCCTTACGGACGAATGATCAGAGGCCAACGCCTTAGACCACTGCGCCACCGGGGAGGCGCCCTGTCATCTTTATACATGACATTGCAACAGCGCATCGTGCTAACGTCGTGCAATAGTGATTTGATGAGCACTAAAAGCACTTCCATTATGTTTTTTAGCACGTCTTTTGTAAAAAGATCCTGCTTATGTTACTGGGTTGTCCGTCCGTCCGTCTATACCCGCGATGTCTTTGCAACTATTAATCTAATTTGAAAAATTATTTTTGCATTGGGAAGCTTGAAATATGCGAATGATGATCCTTTATTTCGTTTTTTTTTTACGATGTACAATTTCGCACCTAGAGGGCGTAAATGCAGATAATGTTGAATTCAAAAATACGTTTTAATCCACATATTTGCTTCTAAACATCCGATTGAAATTTTTTTTATCTTTCGATTGCACTTATGTCGAAGAGTATTTTAGATATAGCTACTTTTTCAAATTACTCATAGATTTTCCGCTAGGTGGCATAAAAGTAAATTACATTTTTCCCGATAACTCTTCTTCTAAAACTCCGATTTGAAAATTTTTTCTTCAGCAGATACAACTCCTGATGGAAAATCTTTTGCATATAATTTCAAAGTTTTGGTAAATAATACTTTGGCCACCAGGGGGCGTGAGTGTTAATTTTTGTTTCTGATGTATTTGCCATAAAATCTTTGCTTCTAAAATATCGATTGAAAAATTATTTCCTGGACTGATGCCACTCACATCGAGAAACCTTTCGGAATATTTTCTTCTTAAAATATTGCACTGTTTCTCCGCCAGGGAGGCGTAGATGCATATCTTATTTTTGTCAATATCTCTGCTTCTAATGGTCCGATTTGAAAAATTCCTTCTTTGTTGGATAATGTTTTTCATATAATTTGAAAATTTTCAAGTAATTCATAGGATTTCCGTTAGGGAGCGTATAAGTAAATTGCGTTTCCCCCTATATCACTGCTTCTAAATCTCCGATTTGAAAAAATCTTTCTGCACCGGATACAGCTCCTGACGGAAAAGCGTTTGCACATAATTTCTACTTTTTGTAAAAAATGGTTTGGCCACCAGGGGCCGTAAACCTTAATTTCCGCTTCTGATGTATTTGCAGCAAAATATGAGCTTCTAAATTCTGGATTGAAAAAAACGTCGTTTGTAGACCGATACTATTCATGTCGACAAACCTTTTAGAAACATTTTCTTCTTAAAATAATGCATGATTTCTAAGCTAGGGGCCGTACATGTATATCTTATTTTTGTCAATATCTCTACTTCTAGGAGTCCGATTTGAAAAATCCCTTCTTTGTTGGATAGTGTTTCCAGTGTGACATGTTTCCCATATAATTTCAAAAATTTCAAGTAATTTGTAGACTTTCCGCTAGGAGGTGTAAAGGTAAATTGCTTTTCCCCCTTATACCTCTGCTTCTAAATCTCCGCTTTGAAAAATTCTTTCTGTACCGGTACAGCTCCTGATGGGAAATCCTTTGCGCGTAATTTCTAATTTTTGTAAAAAATGGTTTGGCCACCAGGTGGTGTAAGTCTTAATTTCCGATTGTGATGTATTTGCAGCATAATATGAGCTTCTAAAATCTTAATTGCAAAAAAAGTCGTTTGTTGACCGATATTACTCATGTCGACAAACCTTTTAGGAACATTTTCTTCTTGAAATAATGCATGGTTTCTACGTAAGAGGGCGTAGATGTATATATTATTTTTGTCAATATCTCTACTTCTAGGAGTCCGATTTGAAAAATTCCTTCTTTGTTGGAAACTGTTTCCTATGCGAAATGTTTTCACTATAAATTAAAAATTTTCAAGTAAGTCATAGAATTTCCGCTAGGGTCACAAAGGAAAATTGCGTTTTCTGCGTAGTATTTCTGCTTCTAAAACTCCGATTTCAAAAGTAAATTCTTCCTGTATCGCATAAAAGACCTAATGGAAAATATTTTTCGCATAATTTCTAATGTGTGGTTAAGAATGGTTTGGCCCCCAGGGGCATAAGGGTTAATTTCTGCTTCTGATGTATTGTATCAAAATCTGGGCTCCTGAAAACTCGACTAATTTTTTTTTCTTGGACCGATAACCGCTCATATGGAAAAATCCTTTGGAGAATATCTTCTTCCTAAAATAATGCATGGTTTTCCCATCACGGGACGTAAAGTCACATCTTATTTTTGTCGATATCTCTGTTTCTAAAAGTCCGATTTGAAAAATTCTTTCTGTGTTGGAGAGCGTTTCCGGTGCTAAATGTTTCTCATATAAATTCACGTTTTTCTTAACGCACAAGTCAGCAACCAGAGGGCGTAAGCTCACGATTCCGTTTACAGCAATATTTGAGTGATTAAAGACCCGATTGAAAAACGTCTTTCTTCTCTCAGATACTACTGTTTTTCATACCGGTTCCATTGACTTTGAATAGCTTTGATAAATTTAATTTGCGTCAGAACAGATTCAAATGACGTGCTTATTACACCCGAAAATTTGGTGTCATCTTTCTTGTTTTCTCTTTTTTTGAATGAGGTGAGCAACTCAGTGATCTATAAGCAGTTGCGTGTCCCTAATTTAGGGTTACTGCTCCCAGTGAAGGTAGATAGCAAGTACCGTAGGACAAACACAAGATTCATGCCTTATCTGGATTCGAACCCGGTGCTATCTTGGACGAATGGTCAGGTGCCATCGCTTAGACCAGTTGCGCCACCCGGGCGGCTTCCATTATCTCTTCTGCCCTCCACGATCCCATGATTTGAAATTCTATTGACTATGTATGAGGCATACTACAAAGGACCTGTTCACTTCAAAAATAGTCTGAAGTTCACGAACCATTTTCCGTGAAACGAAGTATATCCCTGATACAAACTTTTCTGTGAAATAACGGAAGAAAACTGAATTTCACGGATTTTTCCGTACGGCAGGGCAATTCTAAATTTTCAGAAAACGTATCACAATTTCTTTCGTATGTTAAAGGTACATTGCCGTTTTGAGAGGTATTAACGTAAAATCCTGAATTTTCGGAAACATTTCCGCAGTTCCTTTTGTATACTAAAGGGAAAATTATTTTCTCACTTTTTACGTGTCCATATACAGGAAACTTCCGGTAATAGTAGAAATTCGCTGGAATACTTGAGATTTGATTGACTACAATTAACACCGCTTGTAGGAAAACTGGATTTTAAAGTTCTGTAGCGAGATCGGATACCGTGAATAGCATATCGGATGAGATTTAGGTTATTGTGACACGGGATATTTCTTCCATTCTCCCGATATTTGTTACACCAGCTATTGTATTTTGTGTTCTTCTAAGGAACAAGGTGCTTAAATTATTCGACGGATGATTGTATGATGTCTATGTATCAGTCTGGGGACCGCTTAAGACAAAAATTGTTATAGCTGTCAAGAGTAAATTTTAGATTTAGGAGTTTGGTGGAATAATTAAATGAATCTGTACATTTCACATTTTCCCGAACATAATTAAAAGCCATTGTCAGTTTAAAAAGATCTCGAATTTAGCATTCTGTTGCTTTATCATGATTTTTCGAAGCATTCTTATGCTTCGAAAAATCACGAGAAAAATCTGTGTTATTTGTAATACGTCCTTCTACAGAAAAAATTAAGTTATTATAAACCTATTCAGAAAAACATAAGCTCCAACAGGAAATAAAAGCACAAATTCACCCGCGTTAATAGTGAGAAACATTTCATCGTCGAGCAATTCGAATTCCTTATCATTTGTACTTTATAGATAACTTCGTGTTACGTGTCTTTCAAGGCATACCAGGTTCGAACCCAGCCAAATGGAAGGTGTTCGTTAACTTCAGACCAAAACGAAATCAAGCACCTCTTTGAATGTATGGCTCGTCCTTTGCTTGCTGGCATACGCACTAAAAGCGGCCTTCCTCGTTACTAAAAAGAGGTCCGTGTGTTTTTGTCTAGCGCGAAAGGATTAAACTGGCATGCAGCAAAATAAATGAAGAAGGACGTAAGACTTATCGCTGGATTTTCATGTGATATGTCGAAATTGTTTAAATCACAAATTTACTTTCAATCACATTGTGCACCGGAAGTGAATCGTTAGAATCCGCTTATAACAGGAAGCATCGGACAGACAGAAATCCTGGCTAAATTCGGACGTTCGTTAATCCATTTTCGAATGAAAAATCCCTTCATGTAAAAATATGCATACGTAATAATCTTGATGCACAGTTACGGAAAAATTAATAGCAACTCTAGAAATTTCTGACGTTTTTTGGGTTTTTAGTGTTGCTGCAAAAGTAAATATGCAGATAATACTCACAATATAAATATCATTTTAAAGCACATTTCATGCAGAAGCCAACTGAGTTTACAGAATGGGAATATCATTAACAGAACTTAAGTTATGACCAGAAATGTGCGGCGAAGGAATGTGTGTCGTTATGTGAAATGTCATCGTCGTTGTTCCAAGCCGACGGAGCTTGCTTGTACGTCCGCGTACAGGCGATATAAAGGGCAAGACACGTCCGTGGGATTATTCCAAGCAGCGGACGGCTTAGTGGTTAGTGTTTCAGACTATCGATGCTGGGTCCCCAGGTTCTAGTCTGGGCTGATCTTTCAGAGATGGTGTGATTTACTAACAATCGCTGAATATCCGCCGTGCATCGGACGAGCACGTAAAGTGACGGCCCCCAGGCTGGACCCACTGGTTAAATGGGTATCCTTTCCTATGTCCTCCTTGAAATTCTCTCACCCATCTATGTGCAACATCGTACTTGTACGGTGGCGCCATCTACTGTACTCTAATCTCACTACAAACTGTTCTGTCAAAAGTCGCTAGAATTGCTCTCATTCCTTCCGTTTCTGTGTCCTGCCCAAAAGGCGATCTCGCTGTAGGTGGCTGGAACCTAAACTCTACTTCCTGTGGACGGAAGTCCTACATGAAAATGACAAATCGGCAGTGTACCCTTTCTGTGATTATTCCAGACGTTTTCGCAGTGCGCGTAGTGAGTTCGATTGCATTGGTGAGTGTGTAGTCGTTACTCCTGTGGACTGCAGTGCAAATCTGAAGTTTAGAGTGCATTTCGTTTACTCTGTGCGAACTGTGTTGCAGTTATGGGAAGATTAGGTAATATTTCACCACGAAAAGCTTCGTCGCGGATGGTGACTTTAAATGAATTCGGCAAGAGCTATGCAGACATTGCCCGGATAACAAGGGTGCAGAAGAGTACAGTTGCACGATAGCTGGCGAAGATCCGTGATATGGGTGGAATCAAGAATGGCAGGCTGGGTAAATGTGGACGCAAAAATGAAACTAACTCCTAGAAGTAACAACGAGTTGAAATGGTTATGTCTGAGAAACAGGCTCGTCTCCTCAACCGTTCTTGCCAAAGATATGCGGATGAGCTGTGGTATTGCTGTTTGTCCTCGAACAGTGAGGAACAGGTTACCTTCTATGTGTCTGACGTCTCATAGGGCGGTAAAGAAGCTATTGGTAACCAATGTACACTGCAAGAAACGTTTAGAATGTGCAAAGGAACATAAGGAGTGGAACACTGACAGGTGGCGTCAAGTGTTATCTAGTGATGAGACAAAACTGAACATCGACGGTAACGACGCAAGTGCCTAGTGTTTCGACGAAATAACGAGGCATTGCATCCCTCTTGCACACTTAAGACAAGAAAGTATTCATGCAATGTTGTGATTTGGGGACGTTTTGCTGCTGCTGGAGTGGGCAGAATTGATGTGTGTGTGAGAGAGCGCTATTAATGTACAGGTGTACAAAAGTTCACTCCAGGACAAGATGGTGTTTTCAGGATGTGATTTGTTCCAGGGTCAGCCCAACATCTTCCAAGACGATTCGTCCCCATGCGACCGCGCAAAAATCATTAAAGCTTGTGTGATGTGTTTAGGTAATGTTGCGCCTCTTCCTTGGCCTGTTAATTCTAAAGACTTGAACCCGATTGAGAATTTGTGGCGCAATCTAAAAATGAAATGTGCACGAACGTCACCCTACAAATAAAGTGGAACTGATTAACGCAATTACTGACGTCTGGCACGACTGTATTTCACCCTATATGTTGCGTAATTTGGTTGAATCCATGCTCAATAGGTCTGTAGCCGTTGTTAAGTCAAAAGGTCGCCCAACGAAATATTAGGTACGTAACTGTATTTGAATTTGAACATGTTACTTTGCATTGATTTCTGCTTCGCAGCATATTTCTGTTCAAAACTGGAGTTCTGTTAAAGATATTCCCATTCTGTAAACTGATTTGGCTTCTGTATGAAATGTGCTTTAAAATGATATATACACTGGTGGACACCCAAATTGCAACACCAAGAAGGAAATATCCGATTGACCTGAAATTCGCAGCATGCGTCGCCCGCGAGAGGACATGAAAATGATTAGCATTGCAGGGCATATGCAAATCATGTGAGCCAGACACGCCACCGAGAAGCACTATAAGAAGGTGCACAGAAGGCGGGGTGCAAGTAGTGGAAATGTGTTGTGCTGCCGGACTTGTGCGTGGGAAGCTTCCTGATGCCTCGTCGCAGAATACGGCAGTCATTATAACACGTTTCGGAGTTCAACACAGGACGAATAGTGGCTTATCGCGACAGCGGTTTATCGTACCGAGGCATCGGCGCCCGTGTGGGACGACATCCATCCACAGTGAGGCGAGTATAGATTCGGTAGGTGCAGGAGGGACGAACGGACCGACGTGAGCGATTGCCGCAACCGCAGCACACCACCGATCGAGAGGACCGGCATGTTGTGCGGCGGGCATTGACGGCTCGCACCGCCACATCACGAACGTTAGCGCAGGAATTAGGGTATGTTGCGCAACAACCTATGTCCGCACGTACCGTTCCACGTTGTCTGCAGGAGCGAGGACTTGTCGCACGGCGTTCATTGCTCCGATTACCATTGACATTACACCACCGGTGAGTGCAGCGGCAGTGGGCCGTTGAACGCCACACCTGGACTACGGAATGGCACAACATTGTCTTCTCCGACGAATCCCGATTCTGCCTGCAACACCACGATGGTCGGATCCGCGTGTGGTGGCACCACGGCGAGACACTGTATGACGCCTGCATTATGCATCGCCATACCGGTCCGTCACCTGGCGTTATGGTTTGGGACGCAATTGGATATGACACCCGCACCCCTCTGGTACGCATCGCCGGTACATTCAACAGTCACCGCTACATCTCCGACGTTTTGGAGCCTGTATTCCTCCCTTACCTGCAGGACCTGCCAGAGGCCACGTTTCAACAGGACAATGCGCGCCCGCACGTGGCACCCATCGTGCAACAATTCTTCGCGGCCCACCAGGTATCACTGCTTCCGTGGCCCGCCTGTTCTCCCGATATGTCGCCCATCGAACACGTCTGGTCGCTGATCGGCAACCGAGTGGCCCGGCCAGCACCCACCCGTGGCTACGCCTGATGAACTGTGGCAACGTGTGGAAGCAGCCTGGACCGACATACCCCAAGCCCACATCCAAAGCCTCTTTCGTTCGATGCCGCTGCGTGTAGCGGCCGTTATTGCCAGCCATGGGGGCCACACAAACTATTGATGTCTGCGTGTTCCGCATGTCGCAGGGGCCTGTAAGCTCAATCGTTTCATCTTTGTATCTGTTGTTATGTGTCCAGTAAATCTGTCTTTGCTATCTCGTGTCCTTCTTGGTGTTCCATTTTGTGTGGCCAGCAGTGTATATTATGATTATTTTCTGCTTATTTACTTATGTGGCAAGACTGAAAACCCAAAAACGTCAGACATTTCCAGATTTGCAATTAGTTTTTCCGTAACTGTATGTTTATATTATGCCCATAAGCACTGGTTATATACTTGAAAGATTTAATTACTTAATTACAGCAGTACGAATTAAAATAAAATGGGCGTTAATATTTATACCACGGTCGTTCAAAAAAGTAAGGAGACTAATTTTACATGCAGTTGAAATGTAATGCAGTAAACATACTTACACTAGCATACTTCCGAAGTGTTCTCCCTCTACCTGAATGCATTGGTCCCACTTTACTATCCAAAATGTGTTCGAAGCCTTTCCTCGATATGTGGATCAGGATATCTATCACAGCATTGTTCAGTTCAGTATTTAATGCAAACTGACGCCCACGAAGTTGTTTTTTCACTTTAGGGAATAGGTGGAAGTCACATGGCTCCAGGTCCGGGTAATACGGAGGGTGCGCAACAATTTCGATGCCTAGGTCTTGGATAACCTGCTGAGTAAGCAAAGTTGGTTATCCAAAAGTTATCGTTGATGACACTGTGAGGAACCGTTTCGGTACCCCAACCGGTTTCTCACAATGTCATCAAACCCAAACGGACATCTGCATCATCTAGTGTGCAGGGTACCAACCCGGGATTAAATTTTCATTTTCCCAGATCCTTGCGCAGAATCTCATGACAGATAGACTAACTGATGCCCTCCAACAAATGTCCCCCAAAATTCGGCGATTTTCCTTTAACTGATTCCGCACATCTTCAATGTTTGCCCCCTGTCCGCACATTGGAGGGACCCCAGATCTCAGATCATCACCAAAGGATTGCCTCCCGTCACGAAACCATGGATATCATTCGAAAGCTCTGCTGCGAGATAATGCTGTGTCACTATACGCTTCTTTTAACATTCTGAAGTTTCAGTAGACGATTTACCAAGTTTCCAACATATTTGCATAAACGTATGTGCTGCGACGGGTATGTCACGTGTTTCAACTAGTTGAAGTAGCGCACTGCAGTAAAATAAAAGGGATATAAAGTGGTAGTCGTAGCTGTGAACAGCATTGCATGTCGTCGTTCTGTCTGTGGTTGGGATGCCTGAAAAATGAACAACCACAACCGGCTAATCAAGGAAATTTTGCTTTACGAGTTTGAACTCAGCCATAACGCTGTTCAAGCAACACGAAACATTTGTCATGCAAAAGGGAAATGTTCCGTGGACCACAGCACCGCAACCAGGTCGTTAAAAAAATTCCACTTAGATGACAGAAACCTCGGCGATCGGCCAAGGTCAGGTATGCCGCAAACCGTGTGCCAGGCCGTAGAGGCAAATCCGACAACCAGCCCTCGGAGATTATCAGACGAACTGGGATTATCACAGTCCACCGTGGTTCATGACCTTCAGGACCCGGGCAATGTCTACAAGAGCTGCCGCATCGTCTCTCACGAACTGCCGCCAGCTGAAACAAACCGCAGATTGGAAGTGTGCACGAAACTCCTAGAAAACCTGGGCGATGTACGTTTCATCAAGAGAACTGTAACGTGCGATGAAAAGTGGGTCCATTTCAGTCATCTTAACACACGACAGCAGTGGTTGAGCACGGACCAGCTTGCTGACCCTGTTGCCCAAAGTGGGCGCTTCGAGCACAAGGTGCTGCTCTTCGTCTGGTGGAATTTTGTGGAGATAATCCATTACGAAGTTGTTCTAAACGGTCGGACACTCTATTATGAACAGCTGGAGTGGATGTATGCCATTTTGGGGGAGCAGTAGCCGACACTGGGGAACAGAAAGCGCGCTCTCCTGCAGCAGGACAGCGCTCGGCTTCATACCGCGCGAACGACCTGGGCAAAACTCCATGAACTTAAGGGCATCGAACTGATGCCACATCCAGCATATAGTCCGGATCTCGCCCCGTTAGATTATTACTTGTTCCGGTCCATGGTCCACTTTCTTCGTGGGAGACACTACAACAACCAGGAGAAGGTAGCAGCTGGGGTGAAGGCGTTCTTCACCTCGAAGGGCAAGAACTGGTACCGCCGCGGAATCGAAGAACTGGCAGACAGATGTCCAAAGACGGTGCAACACCATGGCCTATACTTTGAATGCTAGTCAGCTTTCGACGTAAAGGTACGTATGAAGACCTAAAGTGATCCAAATATTACAGAACTTTCGACTCACCCTCTCTATTAACCCCACTACTATTACGTCAGTTATAAGGTCAGTCCTGGAACTTTTCAGATGTAGTTTCTACATTACGCTTTGGTTTCATTGAATTTTCTTGCATTGCAATTTGGGTTCCTGGATTTTTTTGTATTACACTTTGGTTTCATGGATTTTTTTGTATTACACTTTGGTTTTATGGATTTTTTTGTATTACACTTTGGTTTTATGGATTTTTTTGTATTACACTTTGGTTTCATAGATTTTTTTGTATTACACTTTGGTTTCATGCATTTTTCTTGTATTACACTTTGGTATCATGGATTTTTCTTGTATTACACTTTGGTTTCATAGATGTTTCTTATATTACACTTTGGTTTCATGGATTGTTTTTTATTACGCTTTGGTTTCACGGATTTTTCTTGTATTACATTTTGGTGTCATGGAATTTTCTTATATTACACTTTGGTTATTTCATGGATTTTTCTTGTATTACACTTTGGTTTCGTGGATTTTTCTTGTATTACACTTTGGTTTCGTGGATTTTTCTTGTATTACACTTTGGTTTCTTGGATTTTTCTTGTATTACACTTTGGTTTCGTGGATTTTTCTTGTATTACACTTTGGTTTCCTATATTTTATTCGTATTTCACTTTGGTTTCATGAACCAGTTCATCTTACTTCCTAGTGAACAGCTGACTGCTGAGAATGTCCCGCATCTCATAAAAAAAGCAGCTGTCGGGATTATGCGTATCACATCCAGCGCAGTGTTGCCACTGCGTGAAACCTGTAAATGAAACAGGATTCAGTGGTGTACAAATAAGCTTTAAGGCATTTTTTGTGTGACATATACCGCTAATTTACATATCCGACATTCCCCCGCGTTGTTGTCATGTGACCTTAACTGATCCAAAGTATAAAATATGACACAGAAGTTTACCCAACAGTCAAACGCACTTGTACCTCGGAATGTGAAAGATGGCAAGCCATACTGCATTTATTCGACACTGGATTCCTTACGAATTTCATCAAGGAAAAAGTTCTGCAAAAGCATGTGCATCGATCTGTTCTGTTCTGGGGAAGAATATTATATCGAAAAGCACGTGTGAGTTTTGGTTTAGACGGTTTAAAGCAGGTGATTTTGATGTTAGCGACCGAGAACGTTACAGCGGCCCGCATAGCCTCTTCAGACTATCATTTTGCACATGAGGAACTGCCAGCATTGCTGGATGAAGATTCGTCTCAAAAGCAAAAAAAAAAAAAAAAAAAAACCTAGCGGAACAACTGGGGATAACTCAACAACTCAACAAACAATTTCTAATGCAATGGGAAAGATTCAGAAGGATGGAAAATGGGTACCACATCATCTGAGCCAGAGTAATAAGGACGAGCGTGTCATGAAGTGTTTGAATCTGTTGAATAAACAACACAGAAAGTCTTTCTTTTGGAAAATCGTTACGGCTGATGAAAAGTGGACATGGTACGACAATCCCAAACGGAAAGAACACTGGGTAGACCCCGGTGAAGCAACGACTTCGACATCAAAACGCAATATTCACCCCAATAAAGTTCTGCTGTGCATATGGTGGGATATGAAGGGACATGTTATGAATTATTGGGACAGGCTCAAACTGTTACTGCTGATCGCTTCAAGCAACAATTGCTGCGATTGAAGCAGGAAATCTGTCGTAAACGTCCATTCACAGGCAAAGGATTGCGTCCTGTGAAATTAATGCATGACAACGCTAGAGCGCATGTTGCGAAATCGGTCAAGGAAACGTTACTGACGCTTGGCTGGGAAGTTTTCGAGCACCCAGCGTATAGTCCCGACATAGCCCCTTCGATGCAACATGGTTTGTCTTCTGTACGCTTCCGCACACGTAACGATGTGCAAAAATGGGTTGACGACTTCATCGCGTAACACGACGAAGTATTCTTCATGACTGGAATCCGCTAGCTGCCCGACCGAAAGGCGGAAGGTGATAAATAATGACGGCGCATATTTTGATTCGTAAAGAAATTGTTGTTTTCTCTCAAATTACATGTTGCGTTATCGTTTTAAAACTTACTTGTACACTTAATATATGGTGAGACGAAGCGCCATCATTAATTTGTCAGTAGAAAGAGTGTAATATATAAAATATTCCCTAGGGGATAAAGTGTGCGCGATAAGCGCATATTAAGCACGGCCAACTTGCATTCATTCACCCATGCTTTTAGTGTAAGAGTAGTTAACCAAACTAGATATCTCATTTTGGGCAAACTTTCTTGAGCACGCAAAAATAAAACATGCTTAGATAGCTACAACTCCTATAGAAAACGTATGAGGCTGACATTCTGCTCTTTATTTACCGCTAAATTTTTGATGATGTGCTTCCAGGAGATTCAGGGCCGATTTAAGCAACGGGTCCAGGGCGCCAGATTTAGGAGGGGGAGGGGAGGCAAGCTGGAAGAGTTGTTTTTTATGAATATTTTAGCACCCCCACCCAAGAAAAATTTTACTTGGATAATTTTACAAAATTCATTAATTTTTAAAACGGATAATATTTGTAGTCGTCACTCCATATGCGTAGACGGAGATCATTAACTGAGAAAAAGTAAACACGTTTTTTTAAGATTATGGATTCGTTAATCAGTAATTTAGCAAACAGGAGGAAATCATACGAAGTTCTTCTCGAAAGGTTTGAACTTTACAGGGATTTGAGAGAGACCAGTACTCGTGACATAGAGGCTAGATCAAATAAACTTGCTCATATGTACCAAGAAGACATAGACACCTATCTCAGCAACGAATGTCTACATTTCCAGTCATATACACTACCTGACAGAGAAAATGTCACACCACGAACACTTGAACGCAGCGCCATGCAAATTGCAGGGTGGGTGCACACTTACAAGTCATGCAAATGATTGCATTTGCAGGCCAATCGCACGAACGGCGCGCGGTATATAACCAGTCAGTGAGACCATCAGTCGAGATGTCGTCACGGCAGCGAGAAATGAGTGGTTATGCTATAACCGTGTCTGGAGAACAGTCAAGGGCTGCTAACGCCGTTCAGACGCTTCCGTACGCGATTTCGTCAAACGGATGAGTTCACGAGAGGCATCATCGTAGGCCTTCGTACCTCCGGATGGTAATTACGCCGTATTGCGGAAGGAACGCAACGAGAAGCCACACCCGTCGATCACATTTGGAGACAGTGGTCCCAGGAAGGATCTGTGCAACGTTGTAGGGGGAACGGAGCACGGAGACGGACGACAGAGCGCACCGATCGTCGCATCCGACGTCTTGTCGTAGCGGACCCACAGGCCACAACGGGCAACATTTTACGGAGTGTAACGGGAAGGCTATCGACGCGGACAGTGTCGCGCCTATTGGCTGCGTCTGGTTTGCTGTCCAGCCGTCCCTTACGAAGGCTACCTTTAATAGCGAGCCATCGTCGTCACCGCATCGTGTGGTATCTCTCCAGAGCTGCGTGGAGTGCCAAATGGAAAAGTGTGGTGTTCAGCAACGAATCGAGGTTCTGTCTCACCACGGGTGATCGCCGTGTGAGAGTCTGGTGGCGACGTGGCCAACGGGCGAATTCCTCCGCCATTGTGGCGCTCCACACAACTTGGCAACGTGAAATCATGGTGTGGGGTGTTATCAGCGCCAACAGCCGCTCGCCGCTGGTACGCATTACGGGCACACTGGCACGTCTCTATGTTGATGAGATGCTACTACCCGTGGCACTACCGTGTCTTCAGGGCATCCCAAAAACCGTTTTTCAACAGGAGAACGCACGGCCGCATACCGCTCGGACCAGCTTGCATGCTTTACACGGTGTGCGGATGCTTCCGCGGCCACACGATCCCCCGATCTATCACCCATCGAGAATCTGTGGGACACGATTGGACGTCGGTTGAGTAACCTCCCACCCCCGCAAAACGAAGATGAATTGTTAACTCGGATCAACACCACCCGGTCCACGATACCCCGTGACTCTATTCGGACTCTCATTGCCTCGATGCCACGTCGGATTTAACGCTGTATCGCCCATAATGGGGCCGACACTCATTATTGATCACGCTGTATATTCGGACACTGGAGCCTAGTCTGTATGTGGCAATTAAATGATTTTTTCATAACTGTCTGTGTGTGAAGTTTTGTCTGTTTTCGAGCATTCCTTCATGGTGTGGCATTTTTTTTTGGAGGTTCAACGACCACCGTGAGCAACTCAAGGGGCCAGTCTTGAATTTTGTAGTTGCCAGTCTTGAATTTTGGACCACTGGTTCCAGAGAAGGGAGAGAGTCAGTAGCGTAGGAAAACACAACATCCATGCTTCACCGGAATTCGAACCCGATCCCTTTTCGGACGAATGATCAGAACCCATTGCTTAGACCACTGCGCCACCGGGGCGGCGTATTATTTTCTCTGTCAGGCAATGTATGAATGCCGAAGACTTGAACACAGCACGGGATTAATATACACTTTCGTCATTGATAATAATCTTGAAAGTACATTTCCAAACTTAGAAATAGCTTTGAGAATGTTAGCCTTACCAGTCACGAATTGTTCGGCTGAAAGATCATTTTCAACAATATTAAGAATAGACAAGTTAGTAAAATCAAGCAATGCATTGATTATGATTCGCTTTCCAACATACCAGAAATTATTACTCAAGTTATGTGGATAATGGCTGTGGAATAAATCTCGCTCCTGTGTCCTGACCTTTGACCCCATTTCGATGATATTCTTCAACCCGATTTCGATGATATTCTAAAGTTTTGTCGCAATAGAAGCAGTTTTACGCAAGTTATGAAAATAATGGCTGTGGAATAAATCTTGCCTGTGTGCAATGACCTTTGACCCAATTTCGTTGATATTCAACAGAACCGGTTCACGATACCTCCGGAACAACACCATAACGTTTTGTCGCAATCGAAGTATCTTTCGGTCAGTTATGATGCACAAGGGCAATGGAATGGATCCCACTCCACTGTCCTGACCTTTAACCCCATTCCCCCCATTTTCAATACGGTTCGTACCTAGTTGGTTCCTTACCACATACTAATATTTCATCGAAATCGAACCATTTTTACGCAAGTTATGACGCATAAGGGCAATGGAATAAATCCCACTCTTATCCCCTGCCTGACCTTTGACCCCATTTCGCCCATTTTCAATAGAGTTCGTGCCCAGTTGGTTCCCTACCGCATACTAAACTGTTATCGAAATCGAACCATATTTGCGCATGTTATGACGCATAAAGGCAATGGAATGGATCTCGCTTTTATGTCCTGACCGTTGGCCCCATTTCGCCCATTTTCAATAGGGTTCGTCCCAAGGTGGTTCCCCACCACATACTAGACTTTCATCGAAATCGAACCATTTTTACGCAAGTTATGATGCATAAAGGCAATGAAATGGATCCCGCTCCTATGTCCTGACCTTTGACCACATTTCATTTATATTCAATAGGGATCGTTTCCAAGTGGTTCCCTACCACATACTAAATTTTCATCGAAATCGAACCATTTTTACGCAAGTTATGATGCATAAGGGCAATGGAATAAATCTCGCTCTTATGTCCTGTCTGACCTTTGACCCCATTTCGCCCATTTTCAATAGGGCTCGTGCCCAGGTAGTTCCCTACCACATACTAAAATTTCATTGAAATCGAACCATTTTTACGCAAGTTATAACGCATAAAAGCAATGGAATGGATCCAGCTCCTATGTCCTGACCTCTGACCCTATTTCACCCATTTTCAATAGGGTTCGTCCCCAGGTGGTCCCCTACCACATACTAAAATTTCGTCTAAATCGAACAATTTTCACGTGAGTTATCGTTCGGACGGACGGACGGATGGACGGACAGACGGACGGACAAAGCTGGAGCATATACGCTTCTTCAACCTACGGTTGGAAAGCGTAAAACATGAAAAAAGGACGTTATTGAGAAAGAAAAAAAAGGATACCTCACTCGTGATAATGTGTGTAAAAAAGGGCATAACTCTGGGTATAGACCACTCTTCAGTAATTGACATTTTTGCCCATGCAAAAACCCGTCAAAAACCCATGATCATGCCATAATTATGATGCAGTCAGTCATTGGGTGGAAAAGTGGGTAATTACGTAAGTGTTAATCAAATTTTCATTTGCATCGCAAGTGTTCATTAAGATTGTTTTAATATTTGCTTCTTTTCCCACATTATTGTGTCTTTTCTGGTGCATTATATTGTATTTATTTCTCAAAAATATAATGTATTTATTTCTCAAAAAATCCTGAAGGTTAATAATTTGAAACGTACACTGGTACACTATGAAAGAGACCTACTGTATTTTTCATTAATAATAAATATCCTTGCAAAATTACTTATAACGCTGATGATACTAATTCGTGTTAAAATCCAATAGAAGAATAAAATGTCGACAGAACACGATAAAAACAAATGCATTGCACAACGTACCACATGCTAAAATACTTTACTGATAAAAACACACCATACGCTTCATTAGATCTTTCGAAGACACATCATCTTCATCATGACTGTATGATACAGTCATGATGAAGATGATGTGTCTTCGAAAGAGCTAATGAAGCGTATGGTGTGTTTTTATCAGTAAAGTATTTTAGCATGTGGTACGTTGTGCAATGCATTTGTTTTTATCGTGTTCAGTCGACATTTTATTTTACTATTACTTATAACGCAAAAAACACACTCCGGAGAAACAGACACATACACGTAATGAGCCAGCACTGTTTAGCAAAAGAACTAATTTGGTGATGGGGGAGCCATCTTGTCTTGTGCCCATATCGTCAGAGACACTTTCTTCGTCCCTGAGAAGAAGCACTATTCCAGTTATGAAAAAAGCGTACTTTTTGGCTTACAGCAATAGCTGAGATACCATTATTATTTAAATTGCTATTTTTTTTCATACTTCAGTATCTAATGTGTTTTCTTATGTACTTCATATAGTGATTACTTCTTCTTATCATGAATCGCTTTTGTAATGAGTCTTTGAAAGAAAATGGTAACTTGAGTTTTTGAAAGAGAATGATGAGCGCACTTCTTTTCTAAGATGCGGTTGTATAACGAGATGTTTAGCTGCTACTTTGCCATAAAAACTTATTTGGCCTTCAGGCTCTGTTTAGAAGGGCTTCTACATTCTGAACAGGGAGAGGAGATTCGTGCCGTCATTTGGAGAGTGTGTTTCAAAAGAAATGAGAAACATAAAGTGCTCGGGAAATCTCCTTACTTTTTATAACTGTCTCTATGCCGCGCCTTAGGCTCTTTGTTGCTACTTTGTCATTCATGCATATAAATTAGAAGCCAGTACTATTTTTGGCGATAGTCGCTGCTACGTAAATTCTTGGAATTTCCTGCATATTATTTTAAAAGATATGAAGTGCAAGTTAACTTGTTTAGAAGAATGTATGTGTAGTCTTCGAACAGGAACTACTAATTAAAAGCCGTATGCACCTTGTAGAAACACTTATGGATAGCATGTTTCCGTAGTGGTCTGAACATTGGCCTCTGAACGTTCTCCTGAAATAGGTGCAGGCTTGAATCCTGTATGAGATATAGATTGTGTGTTACGGCACCGTCTTTTCCCTTCTCATGGAAGGAGCTGCTCCAATTTAGAGATGAGCGACTGATTACAGATCATACAGTTGGTTAATTTCCCATTTAAAAATCTAAATATTCAGCATTTCTTCCTGTGGTAAACCCACTAATTTGACAAGTTTCATTTGAAATATTCTTCAGTTTTGCAGAAAATACTACAACGGAGGAAACGCTCTTCGTGTACATGTGTCAATCAATGCTTTGTAACGTACCAGGAGATGTGACGTACCTGCCCGAAGGACGCACACGACATAAAGGCAGATAGGAATCAGAATAAAACGTCAGAGTAGCTCAATTGGTAGAGTGACTTATTCCGGAATGAGGGGATCCGGGTTCGAATCCTGGCGTGGACAGAAATGACGGGGAAATTTACTTCGTTATAATGGCGCCCGAACTATCCGGATGACCCGAACGTTCAAAATCTCGCATTGGTGTGATGTTATTTCCACACCGCGAGATAGGAAAAATAAGAGAATCATTTCTCCAGCACTTTAAAAAAAAATAATAATAATAAGGGGGAGATGATGTAACGTACCAGGAGATGTGACGTACCTGCCCGAAGGACGCACACGACATAAAGGCAGATAGGAATCAGAATAAAACGTCCGCGTAGCTCAATTGGTAGAGTGACTTATTCCGGAATGAGGGGATCCGGGTTCGAATCCTGGCGTGGACAGAAATGACGGAGAAATTTACTTCGTTATAGCTTTCTGAACAGGTTGAAATCTGACCACCAGAGTGATCTGAAAACAGTAAGACAGAAGTTAGTTGCGTTTGCTTGTAATTTGACTGCATGTTTGCTTTATGTTTGCGTACTTCATTTTCCAGCATACCAGTACTAGAAAGCTTTTCGAGAGCGCCTTGATCTCCAGTTGTACACAGTAAGATTGTCACTGGACATCTACATTTGTCACAGAAAGTTAGGGATATTACATAAAGTGAACGATGTATGCAATTGACCCAAATAACACGCATTGAAATAACATCAGTGAGGCTATATAACCCAAAGAATAAAGACTGCGTTTACATAATCAAAATTATTGCGCAATTCTTGCACATAACAAAGTAGCACTTCACTATATGGTAAATTCGGAGAATGTCCATACCTATGGATTTCAGTACCAGGTAACACGCCCCCTGTGTCGACGAACGTCTTGACACCGGCGAAGCACAGCTGCAATGCCATTATTGACGAGTGACTGGGGTAGCTCTCCGCGTATTACAAGCAACACATTACGGTGGTCTGCCAGTGTACTATAATATCGAAAGGGATTATCCAGAAGTAACTGTACATCGTCTCAAATGCTTTCAATTGTGTTAAGGTCAGGAGATCTCGGTGGCAACTGTAAAGATTAAGTCCCATAGTTTTCCAGCTCGTGAAACACGCTCCAGGCACGGTGCGTGGTTGCATTGTCATCGACAAAACGGAATGCATGTCCAATAGCAGCGTGAGACAGGGTCACAATGGACACAATGAACTCGTTTCGCTACACTGAGGCACTCATGTTGCCTCGACAAACATACAAGGAAGTACGACTATTAAAACGCACGCCTGCCAAGACCAAAACTGACTGCCTCTAATAATGGTGAAGGGATTGCCCATAGTGTGGTTGCATTTGTGTACCGCATCGCGTTCACACGTGTCCTCTTCGAATATCAGGATAAACAGCGAAACGGGATTCGTCTGTGAAAAGAACATTGTGCCACTCTGCATTCCAAGACATGCACTGTTGGACACAGGTGCATCTTTGACGACGGTTAGCTGATGTCAATGCTATATACACTATATTGACAAACGTCACCTGACACCTAGAAGAAAGACAGAACATACCATTTATTGACATACATTGGTACGGTGTCGGTCCACTTTTGGCCTTAATGCATGCACTGACCCTTCGAGACAGGCTTTCGACAAGGTTTTGGAACACAGCATAAGGTATGTGCTTCCATTCAGTACATAATGCTGCCGCTAACTGTTGTTTAGTAATAGGCCTTGGTTCCAAACTTCTTATGCGGTGCTCTAATCCATCCTTTATGAATTAGCTTTGATCTTAATTTCATAGGTGCTCTATAGGATTAAGATCAGGGCTCTGTGCTGGCCAGTCCCTTCACGATACGGAATTATCGTCAAACCGGGCGGTAACGGTCCTTCCTTTATGTCTCGGTGCATTATCCTGCTGGTACCAACAAGGCTCGGTTCATAGTATTGCCACATAGTTGGTAGGGTATAATTGTCCAGAATTTTGAGGTAGACGTGCAAGTTAACTGGTTTTTCCACGATAACAAATGGGCCGGGACCATACCACGAAAAACACCCCCACACAAGTACGCTACCAACTACGAACTTGACCATAGGACTCTGACTGTGGTAAAAATAGCGTTCCCCCGGCTGTTTACATGCTCGCACACGACCATCAGACTGGTGGATAGTGTATCTGGATTCATCAGTCCATAGGACACGTTTCCATTGATCTACGGTCCACGATAAATGTTCTTTACATCATGATAAATGACGAGTAGCATTCCTAATGGAGATGAAAGGCTTATGAGCTGCCCCACGACCACGGTAACCCACGGAATGAAGTTCTCTGCGAATGGTACGTGTACATACCAAGGTTCCGACATTTGTACTCACCTGTACACTGAGGTCTTGTGCAATGGGTAGTATTCCGTCGATTAGCTGTAACGACATTCCTGAGGCTTCGACGTCCTCTATCACTGATTTCGTTTGGTCTGTCGGCATGTTTTGCTGCTTCATGCACGCCATGTGGCTTCCACGTATTCAGTACATCCAAAACAGTTGACTTGGGTATGTTTAAACGGCTCTCGGTTTCTCTTACGGACAACCCACTAATATAACACCCAACAATCTTTCCTTTCTCAAAGTCAGTTCTCTCCCGATACGACATTTTCCCTCAATCTTACAGTGCAATATGATCGCGGTCAGTTTCAGTCTTGTTTTTATGCCGTTTGCAGCTGTACTGCGCATCTTCACAACGCAGCGGATCCGTTCATTTGCTTTTGAAAGGGTGTCTGGTGACTTTTGTCAATATGGTGTATCTATATATATTGACAAAATATATACAGGGTGTTCTTTTTTTTTTTTTTTTTTTTTTTTTGATTGGAGGTTTAACGACCACCGTGAGCAACTCAATGGGCTATAAGCAGCCGCCCGTCCCTAATTTAGGGTCACTGGTTCCAGGGAAGGGAGAGAGCCAGTGCCGTAAAACAAACACAACATCTTAGACCACTGCGCCACCGGGGCGGCGATACAGGGTGTTCGTAAACTGTTTTGACAAAAGAAGAGGGGCGATAGGACCCATCAAGACGAACAATATTTACAATGGAACTTAAGGTCGCATTCCACTCTGAATGTCAGAAAAGAGTAAAGTTAGATGTCGAAGTTGAACTTTCAACAGTGCAAAGAAAGAGAATTAACGACATCATAAGTTGTACAATCCGATTTATGGAGATTAGGGGCAGACTCAAAGTAGATGCTCAAAGTGGCGGCCACGGGTGCCGTTGCACAATTCACACCGGCGAATGAAAGACTGGCGCACCTTCTCGAAGACTCCTGGTGTCGTGTTTATTCTGTCCGCTGCAACAACGATTCTCGAGACGAGATCTTCCACGGAGTCCACAGGCGTCTCGTACAGCAATGATTTCATGTGCGCCCAGAAGAAGAAGTCCAGTGAGTTTAAGTCCGTTGAGCGTGGAGGCCATGCCACAGGTCCACAAAGTCCAATCCATCGTACGGGATATGTGGATATGTGGCATTCAGGGAGTGTCTACTGCACATTGATAAGCCAATCAGCTGCAACTATAGATGCTGCGGGCTTTTCTCTGGTAATTTGCATACGGTAAATGCTTGACAGTGATGTTCTGACGATGTGCTACTTCTCCGGCACGAAAGAAATGACGTCTGAGATGACGACTTGTGCCTGTTGGGCGTATTTCGAAGTTACTCTTTTCTGACACTCAGAGTGGAATGCGATCCTAGGTTCCATTTTAAATATTGTTCGTCTTGATGGGTGCTATCACCCCTCTTCTTTTGTCAAAACAGTTTACGAACACCCTGTATAGATATGCTTGTATATCTGTCTATATATTATATCATCATCATCATCATCATTGTCAACCATTATCAATCCACTGCTGGACGAAGGTCTCCCCAAGTTTCCTCCACAACGGTCTGTCTTGTGCCAGTCTCCTCCATGTCACTCCCGCATACTTTCGAATTTCATTCACCCATCTCCCATGTGGTCTTCTTCTGGGTCTTTTCCTGTCCCTTGGAATCCAATCTAAAATTTCGGCTGTCCATCGATGGTCTGTTCTTCTGGCAGTATGTCTAGGCCATTGCCATTTCAGGGATTTAACTCTGATCATGATGTCTTCCACTCTTGTCATTTTTCGGATCCACGTGTTCCTCTTCTTATCTCTCCTGGTTACACCAAGCATGCACCTCTCCATGCTTTTTTGAGTTGTCTGCAGCCTTTGTATGTCTCTTTTAGTTAAGGTCTCTGCACCATACGTAAGCACTGGAAGGATGCATTGATCAAACACTTTTCTTTTAAGACATAATGGCATATTGCTCTTGAAAATTATGCTGTTTCTTCCAAAAGCTCTCCAGGCAAGTTTTGTACGCCGATTAATTTCTTCACCAATGTGATCCTCACTTGATATATGCTGTCCAAGATAAACGTACGTGTCTGTTATCTCCAGCTTTTCTCCATCAATCGATAAATTTTCATTTCTTGTAAAAGCATTGTACATCACTTTTGTCTTCTGAAAGTTCATTTTTAATCCCACTTCTTTACTCTTGTCAGCAAGTTCCTGGATAATACTCTGTAGCTCTGATGGGGTAGTTGCAAAAATGACTATGTCATCAGCAAAACGAAGGTGGGTTAAATAATCTCCAATAATCTTTATCCCTTTGTTTTCCCAGTTCAGTGATCGAAAGACATTTTCCAATGTGGCATTAAAGAGCTTCGGAGATATGGTGTCACCTTGTCTCACTCCTTTTCCAATTTTTATGTGTGTTGTATTTTCAAACAGCCTTATCTTTGCACTTGCATTTTCATAGATGTTATTAATAATATTAATGTATGCATCTTCAATACCGCAGGATTTCAGAGCCATTGCAACTGCTGATTGTACTCAAATGTCCGAAACCGTCTTCACGAGTACGGACTCATTCATACATCTATCTATCTATCTATCTATCTATAGATATATAGATATATAGATTTATATATATATATATTATATATATATATATAAATCTATCTATCTATATACCTATAGATAGATAGATAGATAGATGTATGAATGAGTCCGTACTCGTGAAGACGGTTTCGGACATTTGAGTACAGTGACACCAGAGGCTGATCTAAGTAGTTCCTTGGTTCCTGGGGTTGACTACAGGTGATACTAGGCCTTCTACGAGCATTTACTGTCAAGTATCGATCTTGCCTCCTGGTGGTTATCATTGGGCGACTATTCCTGTGTTTATCTGCAACATTTCTATGTCATGGAAATCTTGTGTGTGTAGCAGACTTCCTTCACTTTGCGAAGCACCTAACATTGCGTCCACATGGATTTGCCATACACCCACCTGTAACATGCCAACAGCCCTATTTCACTTGTCAATGCTTTGACGTCATCTGGACATCATTTAAGGTGGATCACACACTGAAGGCAATACATTCAGCAAACTTCTGGACCAAACGGTGAAACGATTCGTTTTCCACTTCTCGCACAGTACTTTTATCGGAGCTCGAGCTCCACGTGTTTTGTCGTTATGAAGCTAATTTGCATATGATATAGCTACCCATGCTGCTAACTGATATCTAGTAGTCGCCATATTTGCGTATCACCACGTTTTACCTTCGAAACCGTAATACACCTAATTGTTTGTGACTAGTGTATTTTAAAAATTTCAAATTATTGTTCTTTACATTGATTTCCAGTGTGACACCGCGCAATTACCACAGGATATCTATTTCACCAATTATGAGTTGTTGTTTACGGATCACACAAGCAAAGTTGGCTGGTTTGCTAACTGCAAAGTAGCGAGCTGTTACTCAAAAATTATCATTGAAAATCACGTAATTATTCGCCTCATTTTTATTGACTGAAGTCGTGTCAGGCATTAAGATTCTTGCAAATCAGTTTATATGTACGTGTGTCTTTTGCTTGTTTTCTTTTTGATCCATTACTGTCTCTTCAATTAAATTGTACTCAGTGATGAAAAAAACATCACGAAGCTTTGAATTTAAATCTTATGTAACTAAAGTATGTGTTCTAAAATAATTTTAAATTTTATAAATGCGCGAAAGAAAAACGGAGCCAGTATAACGTGTAAGAAATTTAGATAGTGAGGATGGTACACGCATGCTCTTCAGCTTGACCAGCTACAGCTACTTTTTTGTCTGTTAATGCTGGTCCTGCCAGTGTAACCAATCAATTTCGCTTACAATAAAGCGAGATTTTCTGCTGGGGCAAAACACATGGTTACCAGGTGTCTAGGTGTGGTCGTATCAATAGCCATCCATAGTGTTACCAGAAAATATCTCAGTTAGGTTTGTGACGTACCTGCCAGCAGGACGCACATGACATATAGGCAGATAGGAATCAGAATAAAACGTCCGCGTAGCTCAATTGGTAGAGCGACTTATTCCGGAATGAGGGGATCCGGGTTCGAATCCTGGCGTGGACAGAAATGACGGAGAAATTTACTTCGTTATAATGGCGCCCGAACTTTCCAGATGACCCGGCGGTTCAAAATCTCGCAATGGTGTGATGTTCTTTTCACACCGCGAGATAGGAAAAATAAGAGAATCCCTTCTCCAGCGCTTCGAAAAATAAATGTGTGTGACTTTGCATTCCACATACCAGATTGACTTGGAGTTCTCAAGTGCACGTTCTACAGCGGATGGCTGCCTGCAACGATTCATGGTCACGGCTGACTCGTGGGCCCGACCCCCGGCCCTCTTTCGGGTGGGGGAGATGGGACGTACCTGCCAGCAGGACGCACACTACTTAAAGGCAGATAGCAGTCAGAACGATCGTCCGCGTAGCTCAATTGGTAGAGTGACTTATTCCGGAATGAGGGGACCCGGGTTTGAGCCCCGCCGTGGACTAAAAATGACGGAGAAATTTACTTCGTTATATGACATTTAGTGAAAATTATACGTGGTGGGGCCAGCGGATCAATGGCAGTTCGGGCCGCTGATGGCCTAGTCGTCAACGTTCGTGACTGCCACGGAGGAACCTCAGGTTCGATCCCAAGCGGGTACGAACGCTCGGGCCACTAAATAACCGGCGTGTTTTGGATGGGCACGTTAAACCGTCGGACCCCGGGTACTGGTCCCCGGTAATAAATAAGGGCGTCTTCCTCCCGCTTTCTACCTCACTTCCGTGTCACTTTCCTATCGGGCACTCTAGCCCAAATCTCCTAGCTTCCTATTTCTAAGGGTAGTTTAAGACCTGGGGTCGGACACTCCCTTCCAAAACTCCTCTAGATATGATCTGACCAACGGCAGTTCGTGACAGCGCACCGAAGTGGATGGTCATTTCTGTGCTCTGCGCCGCGAGTGTACTTTTGTTTTCGTTTTCAATACTTCTGCACCAAAGGTGATTATTGAACATTGATTTTGGTATGTAATTAATGTTAATATAGTGGACTAGTCGTGTGAATGGAAAGAATTACAATTGCAACTGTTAACAATAAGAGTAGATGGTAATGTAACTGTACTTTTGTTTTTCACAGATTTGTAGATTTAGGGGGAAAGTTGAAAATACCCCTAAAATGCGAAGTTGAGCGCAGAAAGGAGCTGCGGAAACTAAAAATCCTGGCGGTAAAACAGGAAATTTGTGGACACAAAACCCCCGAACTACCAATGACGAGCGCTGCAAACGCTATTGCGATGCCAAAACGAGCGGGTCAAAGTGAGCTCGTCGCGAGCACCTCTAGCGCCCCGGTCGACGCTGCAAAGGCAATGGACGTTCATATGGACTGGGATATTGACAGGTGTCAAATAAAGGAGCCGGATGACGTAAAGCCAACGACTTATAAAAATATTTATGGAAAAGCAACAGCGAAATTCCAGAATAAAGTCATGAGCAACGAATTTGAGCGAGTATGCGACGTCTGCGACTTCCACAACGTATTTTATTCACAATCTTATAGACACAAGGCAGGGCATGCGTAGTTCTACCTTTAAACACAGCAGACGAATCCACTTCGGCCTCATCGGGGCTTTTTTGCGTATCGATATGGCGGGAAATTACCTGTAATAGAAGCGGTATGCGGGTATACTTGAGGTTTGATTAACGATTAAATTATAATCGTCTTTCCGCGGACCAAAGTTTGAGATTCTGTAGCGAGACTGGATATTGTGGATAGGATATTGCACGATATTAACGTTATTGTAGCAATGAATATTCCTTTCTTACCCCGCAGTTTGTGCACCTAATATTTTATATAGCGTTACCGTAAAAACCGGGTACTTGACGTAATGTATGGGTACATTTTATATTAAGGGGGTTCCTTAAATAATTATGTGAGGTAGTGCATTTTAACTTGTCTTAAACATAACTGACAGTCATCGTCATTAAAAAAATCTCCAGTTCCAAAACATCATGCTACTTTGAAAAATCATGAGGGGGGGTATAATTTGCTTTGCGTTCGGCGTACAATTGTTGTAAATCTATTCCGAAAAAGTGACAAGAAAATGAAATGATTACAATTCGTGAGAAAATCTGTTTATTTGGCGTAATGAACAACTAAAGGAACGTGCGAGCTTTCGCCAGCAACGGATTTCTTCTTCAGGCTGAAGTAACATCTGAAGAATACACAATATTTTAAATACAGTGGCGGAAAGTGAAAAAAGAACACCAAGAAGGAGACGTCTGATACCAACGAAATTTATACAGCATAATAGCGGAATACAGAGAATAACGTGATCAAAATATTATGGTAAAACACAGCTGTATTTGCTGGTAAACTGAAAAATAACATTTCCATGTAACATGGTTAGTACGAGGTTGAACCTCCATGAACTGCGTCACACTGTGCAATTCTGGCATGGAGTCTGTCGTACAGATGTTGGATGTAAGTTTGGGGTATTGAGTTCCAAGCATCCTCAACCTGGACGCGTAAACTGGGAATGGCCGTGGCTAGCCGTGGAGACCGGATAAGTCGTTTTCCGATAAAATCCCACACGTGCTCAATGGGGGACAAATCCGGTGAACGTGCAGGCCATGGAATTTGTCTCACACCCTGAAGTGCATATTGCGTTGCACGTTCCGTGTGTGGGCGTGCGTTATCTTGCTGAAAAACACCACGATAGACTGACTTTACAAATGGCACAACAACGGGCTGAATGATGTTGTTGATGTCAGAGGTTCTGTTAACGTACCCGGTACAAACACTAGTTGTGTTTGTACCGGGTACGTTAACTGATCACTTCCCACACCGTTAACTGATCACTTCCCACACCAGGTGACCAGGTGTAGGCCTTGTGTGTAGCTGGCGGATGCAAGAAGGGTGGAGACGCTCCCCTGTGCATCTGCGAACACGCATACGGCCATCGGAGGCTCCCAAGCAGATTCTGCTTTCATTGCTGAACACGACAGATCGCCATTGCGTTCTCCTGCGCAGACACTGGCGACACCACTGCAGCCGTTCCTGACGGTGGGCTGGAGCCAGAGGTACACTTGCCAGCGGCACACGTGCACGTAGTCCTGCATCAAGTAGACGGTTGCGGATTGTTCGCAGAGTCACCTCAGGTGCAACGGCAGCTCGGATTTGCGTCGCAGTGGATGTTCTGCTTGACAACGCCGCTCTTCTTATGCGTCGATCGGTCCGCTCATCAGTCCGTCTGTGACTCCCGGTTCCACGTCTTCTCGCGTAGGAATGTTCCTCGGACCATCTACGCCACCATCGTACCACCCCCGATACTTCCCGTCCAATTCGCTCCGCAATATGACGATACGACCACCCGGCCTCGCGGAGTCCGACTAGACGACCTCGCTCAAAGTCCGATAACTGCTGAAATCCTACACGTCTTCTATGTCCAGGCATTGCAGCTACTTCAGGATCTTCGCACGTGTCTGTACGCCGACGACTGATTACATTCACTTCGCCGTACTCCTTAAATACCACCGACGATAATTTGCATATTATGTGGCGAAAGCGCTCACCGGTTGGTCCCAAAAATTAACATCACACCTACGTAAACTCGACCCCATTAACATATGTAAATTTCATGATCGTCCGCCAATTCCTTCTTGGTGTTCTTTTTTCACTTTCCGCCAGTCTATAATTAAGCATTAATATAAACACTTGTGTATTCTTTAGACGTTACTTCATATAAATCTTGTGCATTCTAAACGTTACTTAAGCCTGAAGAAGCCATCCGTTAGTGGCGAAAGCTCGCACGTTCTTTTTTAGTTGTTCATTACGCCAAATAAACGGAATTTCTCACGAAATGTTATCATCTGGTGTAACTACCCACCTGTTATTTTCTATAAAATGAATAATTAACCCGTATTCAAAGCGAAAGGAATTTCATTATCGCGCGACTCCAGTTCGCTTCGTTTCTACCTTAAACATGGTTTGGTGGTCAGTATATTGCTAGCTCAGTCAGTGTCGCTCCTTACTCGCGTGCAAATCATCTCGATCTCCACCGCAGGCAAGGGAAGTATTCCTTTACTTCTAGAGTCATGAAAAAGCCCTGAAATACGACTGCTGCATTTAGGATGAAAAGAAAACTGGGATTTGTTTCTGTATGGGAACTGAAGAAATCGATGTTTTGAGAAATTCGCAACAGTTCTGTATGAAAACGGGAAATCCCTAAACTGATGTTTCTTTAAAAAGAAATGTAATTAGTGATAAAGGAAAATCAATCAAAATACTAATTCATTTTCTAGAAAATGAAACTTTAACGGAAATGTCGTTAAAATTCAGAGAGCTATCAGGTATTTTCCCTGAATTCACACCACTTATTTTTTATCACTGTTGGCATGAAATCTCCACTGACTTGAAGTAGATGTACGCGAATGTCGGAACTGTGGGAAATTCCAAATCAATAGATTACACCATAAACGAAGTTGGACTTAGCCCCAAAATTCGATAGAAACATGCCTGCTGCCTTTGTAGTCAATAAAACCATGACAAATAATAAATGCAGTTCTAAGAATAACATGTCTTTTTTTATTAGGGAGATAAAAAATTGCGTTCTCTGAGTTGTTATTGCGGTTTTTTAGCTCTTGGTGAAACACGAGTTTCTAAGATTGTTTGGTTGCTTGATCGCTGTTGAGTTTTGGCGTACAAATATAGGATGGATGTGGACATAAGAAGCTGGAATTACGGTGTCAGTCAATGTAAGATTGCGATAATTTACCGAATTAAGCATGTCATTCACGCAAATCCGTATAGGCAGACAGATGATTCATCTTTCTTATGCCTCTGCGTTGACCCGCGTTTCATTGGATGTCACACAACTGACTTTGACACACCGTCGTCTATTGGTTAAATAACTTTTCTTCATCTTGCTACAGTTATTTTTACGCTGCAGTGTTCCGGTTTCTCCCGGGAATGATCTGCGGATATAAAAGCTTTCGTGATGTCAATAAAACCTCTAAGTGTGTGAGCATAACTTCGTAAAAATATTTGCGCAATTGATTCGAAATGTTAGTATGATCTGAGTTCAGATTCTTTCGGTAAAACAGAAACTCCCTTGATGTAAGACATAAAATCTTTGAGCCGTAATAAAGTACCGTCTACCTTTCTTAATAATGTATAGAATGAAATGTAATAAAATATAATGTAGAATTGACCTTAATAAAATATCGTCTACTTTCTCAAGATGTAGAATTTTTAGGAAAATGGATTTTAAATTATTATGCCATTAATATACGAGGGTTATACCGAAAGTAATGAAAAGTGGACATAATATTTTTATTAATTGACAGAGGCCGTTCAAATTGCACATGTTGGTAGAGTAACTCTTTTTCTATGGTAACTCTTTTTCTTCATTCCAGATAAATAATGGGTTCCAAGCAGAAGCAACGTGCCGTCATTGAGTTCTTGACGAAGGAAGAATGCAGGATATCCTGTAGGAATATTGATAATTATATATGGTATGTTGAATAGAATGTTTATAAATGTATGTAACGTACCAGGAGATGTGACGTACCTGCCAGAAGGACGCACACGACATAAAGGCAGATAGGAATCAGAATAAAACGTCCGCGTAGCTCAATTGGTAGAGTGACTTATTCCGGAATAAGGGGACCCGGGTTCGAATCCTGGCGTGGACAGAAATGACGGAGAAATTTACTTCGTTATAATGGCGCCCGACCTATCCGGATGACCCGACCGTTCAAAATCTCGCAATGGTGTGATGTTATTTCCACACCGCGAGATAGGAAAAATAAGAGAATCCCTTCTCCAGCACTTCGAAAAAAAAATAAAAAATAAGGAGGAGATGATGTAACGTACCAGGAGATGTGACGTACCTGCCAGAAGGACGCATACGACATAAAGGCAGACAGGAATCAGAATAAAACGTCCGCGTAGCTCAATTGGTAGAGTGACTTATTCCGAAATGAGGGGATCCGGGTTCGAATCCTGGCGTGGACAGAAATGACGGCGAAATTTACTTCGTTATGTGTACACTGTATCGTTGTATCCTTTCGGAAGCAAGCAGCGCTCCGTCCCATTGGCAGACGTTTGAGTTCGGAAAAAGGAAAGCTAATGTATGCATGAAACGATACTCGCCTAAATAACTTCATTCAGTTCAATTCATTTATTTTACTGAGTGAAAAACAAAAGAACAGTACTACAGATAAAGCAGTTGAAACGATGCCCAGCCAGGAAGCAGGGGGAATAGGCCTGACAAGGTCCCATGCTCCCTAGATCAGTTTTACAATGAGGGTCGTAGTTTTAAATTACAAACAATATCTTGAGCCAAAATAAAATAAACTAATATTTAATAGAAACATCGAAATATAATGGTTATATACAGAGCTGACGAGGTCGCTTCTACATCTTGCAAAACATGGCAGCAACCGGTGAACGACTAACAGCATCAAAACACAATGACGTCTTATCAGTTCTGTCTTAGCTCAGCGTGCGTGAGTTCACGCGATAAGTCACGTGCTCGATACAACTAGGATTTCAAATAATTCTCCTCTTCTATTGGATACGCTTCAACCATACGACTGCTGCGAATCGTGTCATATCTTTCCACATGTTTCCAACATATCCGACATCCACAGAAGGATACGAAATGTTTACGGAGGTGACTTCATTGACAAGAGCAATGTGCACAGATGGATGATGAAATTTAAAGAAGGAGAAACCAGCATTGAAGACAAAACGCGCAGTGGGAGACCACCATCTGCGACCACTGACACGAATCGTCGGCGAGTGGATGAATTGATTCGCGCAAATCCGTGAGCTTGTTGCACAACTGGACTGTTGTGCAGCAAGCACACGGATTTGCATTTGTCGCACAAATAATCCCAATCCGTGAGCTTCTGGAACAACTGGGCTGTGGTCACAATGGCATACAGCCGTGGCCTAAGCGATGGTTTATGATCATTCGTTCAAAAAGGGTCTGAGTTCAAATCCCGGTTAGGCATGAATGTTGTGTTTGTCTTACGGCACTGGCTCTCCCCTTTCCCAGGAACCAGCGACCCTAAATTAGGGACGGGCGACTGCTTATAGCCCATTGAGTTGCTCACAGTGGTCGTTAAACCTCCAATAAAAAAAAAAAATGCCATACAGAAGACGATGGAAGACAGGGTATCGGAAAGTGTGTGCAAACTGCGTATCTCGGCAGTTGACATTCGACTTGAACTAGAGAAGGGTTGAAGTCTGCTGTGATCTGCTAGAAGCGTTTGAAGCCAATGAAGACAAGTTTTTTCAATCTGGTGACATGGGATGAAACGCGGGCGTATCTTTACAATCCGGAAACGAAGAATCAATTCAAGGAATGGCGTCACACGTCTTCACCAAGGCCTAAGAAGTTCAAGAGCCAGTGATCGGCACAGAAAGTCATGGTGGCTGCTTTTGATGATGACACGAGTGTCATTCTCCTTGATTTTCTGGAACTTGTCCGTACCGTAGCTAGACAGCGGTACATTGAGACACTCAAGAAGCTCAGAGAAGACATAACATAAGGAGGAAGAGACAGAACAAGAATATGAAAAGGATCCACATTCACCTGGACAATGTGAGACCAGACACATCTTTGGTAACGAAACAGGCGATCAGCAAACTAGGCAGGTCAATATTCCCCGATCCACCGTGCAGCTGAAATATGGCGCCCTCCGACTTCCACCTGTTCGGTCGAATGAAGGACATTCTTCGGGACAACGATTTGATCACACAGATGAGGCGAAAATGGCTATGAAGAAGTGGGTACAACAGTCCGTACTTGAATTTTTTCAAAGAGGATTCCAGAGTTGGGTTCCACGTTAGCGGAAATGCATCGTTTTTGATGAAGACTATTTTTAGTAGTACCTTTGTATAGAGAAAGAGTTACTATACCAACATGTGCAATTTGAACGACATCTCTCAGTTAATAAAAATGTTATGTCCACTTTTGCATTACTTTCGGTATAACCCTCGTAAAGTGGCATAATCCGCTAAATTTTACCTATTTTTTCAAAGTATACTCATGAGCAAATGCTCAAAAAATTTAGCTCAAAACGAAAAGAGATAGCTTCAAAGCTACGCTTTTAAACGTTTTGCGGTAGGAAGCACCAAAAAGTTGTACTACACCAGACGCACAACTTTCTGAGAAAAATCCCCATTGTGCAGTGTAAACAAAACCTAACAACAAGGTATAACCTTGTACCATATGTAGAAAAAGTGTACCATAACGTGGTGCAAAGATTCACCGCACTGTTAGGTTACCATTGTGTGGTAACCTAACAGCTTGGTGAAACTTTGCACCACGTTAGGGTACACTTTCTTGGTCAGTGTCACTGACTGTTAAGTTGCCACACAATGATGGTGTCATGCTGTTAGGTTACCACACAATGGTGTCTCTTTTCTCAGAAAGTGGTGCAGTTGGTGTAGTACCACTCTTTGGTGCATTCTACCACATAATTCGTAACAGTGAGTCTTTATGTTTACAGCTCCTTTTTTTTTTAATTACTTCTCCGGTAAGCCTCATTAACTTCGTACGTCCTAAATTTTATGGTTTCGGAAAATATTTGCAAAGGAAGCACACACACACACACACACACACACACACACACACACACACACACACACACAAAGTTGCTCACTGTCAGGCTTCCATCAGCATGCTGTAATGTTATTAAAATTTGTGTTCTCTTAAAACATCACTTGCCGTCCCAGTGGTGCATTGGTCTAAGCGCTTGTTCGTGATCATTCGTCCGTGAAGAGTCCGGGTTCGAATCCCGTTGAGGCATGGTTGCTGCGTATGTCTTACAGCACTGACTCTCTCTTCCTTCTCTGGAAACAGTGGCCTTGAATTTTCGACGAGGTACTGCTTGTAGCCCATCCAGCTGCTCACGGTGGACGTTAAACCTTCAATGAAAAAGACCATTTCGATGGTTGCGGCCAACAGACAACAGACCGTCGAGCTGACTGTTGGGATATCGGATACAACGTGTCAACGGATACCAACAGATGATCTGAGCCCCCCCCCCCGTGGCGTAGTGGTCTCAGCGTTGGTTTATGGTTATTCGTCCGTGAAGGGTCCGGGTTCGAATCCTGGTGAGGCATGGATGTTGTGTTTGTCTTACGGCACTGGCTCTCTCCTTTTCCTGGAACCAGTGACCCCAGCTCACAGTGGTCGTTAAACCTTCAGTCAAAAAAAAAAAAAAATTATCTGATGATGCACCGGATGTGTCAACCATCGTCTTACGGATGTTAACTGTATATCGGTTGGCCATTCGGATGAAACTGGCGGGTGATCTAGTACCTGCCACTGACCAAGACCCACAATTCTTTAGAATAATCATAACGGAGTTCTGATTCTTATGAGCAATATTAGGTTTGAAAGCGGCCAGGAGGGAGATAATTGTCTTTTCTTACGAGAAATGTAATAATTCCGGCCTTTATGGCACAACACTTTGACAGCTCATCAATGATATTATTCAAGAACTCGTTACCTTAAAACAGTCAATAGCACTGCACTTCAAACAAGCGCAACAAACTTAACATCTGTAACGTAAGGCTCGAAGTATCTCAATCCCAATACAACTTCATTAAATGTAGACAACTAGTCTCGGCAGCCCCGCCCCGGTGGCGCAGTGGTCTAAGCGATGGCTTCTGATCATTCGTCCGTAAGGGGTCCGGGTTCAAATGCCGATGTGGCATGGATGTTGTGTTTGTCATACGGCACTGGATCTTTCCCTTCCCTGGAGAAGGTGGCCCTAAATTAGGGACGGGCGATTGCTTATAGCCCACTGAGTTGCTCACGGTGGTCGTTAAACCTCCAATAAAAAAAATAGTCTCGAAGATACGGCGTTCAACGCAAGGCTGCACTAATCTACCCACACTTCACACTGCTCATTCCACACATTATTTACATTGTTCGCATTTTGTCAAAACATACACACGCCATTCAGACCTGAACTCAAGGATGCTTCCAATAACATTCATTGAGTGAGAGAATATTACATTAAGGTTGAAAAGCTTAAAGATAACTAAATCAAAATTTACATAGGGAGAAAAACTAACAAGTTAGCACAATCATGCAGTGCATTGATTATGATACGCTTTCCAACATACCAGAAATCATTACTCAAGTTATGAGGATAATGGCGGTAGAATAAATCTCGCTCCTCTGACCCGACCTTTGAATCCCATTTCGATGATATTCAACAGAACCGGTGAAGTGTACTTCCGGAACAACATGAAAAGTTTTGTCTCAATCGAAGCATTTTTAAGTAAGTTTTAACGCATAAGGGTGATGGAATGGATCCCGATCCTATGTCCTGACCTTTGACACCATTTCGCCCATTTTCAATAGGGTTCGTCCCCAGGTGGTCCCCTACAACATACTAACATTTCATCGAAATCGAACCATATTTACGCAAGTTATGACGCATAAAAGCAATGGAATGGATCCCACTCTTATGTTGTGACCTTTGAACCCATTTGTCCCATTTTCAATGGGGTTTGTCCCCCAGGTGGTCCCCTACCACATACTAAAATTTAATCGAAATCGAACCATTTTTACGGGAGTTATCGTGCGGAGAGACAGACGGACGGACAGACAGACAGATGGACGAACGGACAAAGCTGGAGCATATACGCTTCTTCAACCAACGGTTAGAAAGTAAAAAAATGGAAAGTAAATATACGTCACAACGTGAACAAAACTTTCTTGGTGTACTTCTTTTTGGAGGCCGGAGTTAACGACCTTACTACACTCACATGGGTATCTCATGGGGCAGTACGCAGTCACACGTCCCTATATTGCGGTTACTAGTTCCAGGAAAGCGACACCACCATCAAGAAAGACACCACCCAAGCCTCATTTGAGACTGGAAACCAACATCTCAGACCACTCAATCATAGGGAAGGAACAGGTTTACTTCGAGGGTGATCGTTGCAATATTTGCTGGAAAGCAGCTCAAGAGCAGGATTGCTGCAAAGACAAGAATTGATTCCGGTGTAGTTATCATTGTGGGAATGATGATTGATCAGTATGATGCAGTGTGAAGATAAGCCGTTTTTTTCCAGTGATAGGATTCGAGACCAATATCTGACTTCTCCGGTGTCGACTGTTCTACCGATTAAACTGCACCCACAAAGCTTATTGCAGAAACTTTGCCGTCTTGACGTGTGCGTCGCCATTGAGTTAGGTATACACTGATAAGCCATTACGTTATGACTACATACCTAATAACCTGTAGGACCCCTTTTATCCCGCAAAACAGCTGCCACTCGGCGAGGCATCGATTTAGTGAGGTGGCGATATGTATCCTGGGGTATCTGGTACCATAATGTCAACAGCTGGTCCTCCAGTTTCCGTACCTTTTGGGGTGGTGGTGACTTAGGGCAAACTCGCTTTTCGAAGTGGAACCACAAATGTTCGATTGGGTTCATGTCAGGTGAAGTTGGAGGCCAGAGCATTAACACAAAGTCACCAGCATGTTCCTCGAATCATTCCTTGACGATTCCAGCACTGTGGCATGGCGTATTATCCTGTTGGTAATGGCCATCACCAGCAGGTAACACAGTTGCCATGAATGGGTGAACTTGTTCCGCAACAATGTTTAGATAGTTGACAGCTGTCAGGGATTGTGCTATTGCGATAATGGGGCCTAAAGTGTCCTAAAAAAACATCGCCAACTGCATTACACCGCCAGTGCCGGTCTATTTCCTCTCAAGAGTGCATCCAGGTGCACTGGCATACTCGCGCTCGGCCGTTTACGTGATGCACCAGGAATCTTGATTCGTGACACCAAGCCACTTTCTTCCAATCACCCACGGTCCAGTCTCGATGACCTTGGGCCTTTTTTCATGCATTGTTAGCGATGACGTGCGGCGAGACGGGGACCTGGCTGGGTCTTTAACTACGCAGGCCGATGCGCAGAAGGCTGAAATGAACTGTGCGCTGTGACACATTGCCATGATCACCACTATTGTAGCTGCGGATACTTTGTCGCACTTTGACCCTCCGGTAGCTGGGAACAAAGCGCGACAGTCTCCGCTCCCTTCTGGCATGAATGAGCTGCGGATATTACACGGCTGGTCGACGGTTTGTCGTTTGGCCATCTATGCACCACTTTTGATACGCACTCACTACAGCGGCACGTGAACAACCCACAAGCAGCGCCTTTTCCGAGATCGTAGTTCCCAAATGCCGTGCCATCACAATTTCTCCTTTATCAAACTCCGATAAATCGGCAGCTTTTCCCATTCTGACTCATAACACTCTACTAACCGAAAGCCGGTCCTGTGGTTGTTTATATAGTATACTGCTTTGTGAACATGACCTGTGTCACCATCCGGTTACCAGGCGCGCTCATTTTCTAGAGAAATCAGTTGGGGTTAGTCATAAGGTAATGGCTCATCGATGTATGGGATATACCGTCCTTGAGAAAGGGCTGGGACGAAACTATGGTTGCCGGCTGGCTCGTAAGTTTCCGAGTCAGCCTGCAAACCATAGTTGAAGGAGCTAACTGTAGAAGAAGGAATTCTGATTAATTACAGACCATGCATGAAAGAATCATTGCACATTTGTCTCGAACCTCACGACCAGAAGACTTACTTTTACATTCGTGCGCCATTGTTAAAATAAGCCCGAATTTGCCTGTGCCGGTATTCAAACCCATATCTTCTTTTACCGGAGTAAGATATTCTAGCGCTTGAACTACTATAAGGAAGTAAATTTCTCGTCATTTTTAGACCACGCCGGGGATCGAACCCGGGTCCCCTCATTCCGGAATAAGTCACTCTACCAATTGAGCTACACGGACGTTCCTTATCGCTGCTATCTGCCTTTATGTAGTGTGCGTCCAGCGGGGCAGGTACGTTAAATCCCCCCGCCGAAAGAGGGCCTGGGGCATGGCCTACGGGTCAGCCGTGACCATGAATCGTCGCAGGCAGCCATCCGCTGTAGAACGTGCACTTGAGAACTCCCAGTCCATCTAGTGTATGGGATGCAACGTCACACACTTTTTATTTTTCGAAGCGCTGAAGCAGGGATTCTCTTATTTTTCCTATCTCGCGGTGTGTAAAGAGCATAACAGCATTGCGAGATCTTGAACGGCCGGATCATCCGGAAAGTTCGGGCGCCATTATAACGAAGTAAATTTCTCCGTCATTTCTGTCCACGCCGGGGCTCGAACCCGGTTCCCCTCATTCCAGAATAAGTCTCTCTACCAATTGAGCTACGCGGACGTTCGTTATGGCTGCTATCTGCCTTTATGTCGTGTGCGTCCTGCTGGGCAGGCACGTCACATTATAACGAAGTAAATTTCTCCGTCATTTTTAGTCTACGCCGGGGCTCGAACCCGGGTCCCCTGATTCCGGAATAAATCGCTCTACCAATTGAGCTACGCGGACGTTCGTTGTCGCTGCTATCTGCCTTAATGACGTGTGCGTCCTGCTGGGCAGGCACGTCACATTGTTACGAAGCAAATTTCTCCGTCAATTTTAGTCCACGCCGGGGCTCGAACCCGGGTCCTCTCATTCCGGAATAAGTCGCTCTACCAATTGAGCTACGCGGACATTCGAAATCACTGCTATCTGCCTTTATGTCGCGTGCGTTCTGCTGGGCAAGCACGTCACACTACGCCGTGAAGGTTGTTGCTGCAACTTGCCGTTTTGGCTCTCGCAACAACGTCACAGCAGTTCTGAAACTGTGGAAGAAAATTCAGCTCAGAATTATACAGGGTTATTATAGACAGTTTCAACATTTTATAAATCCAAAACTATGTAAGATATTGAAACTTACGATGCATTGATCTATCACCGATAGTAACGATTTTGCAACTGCTGTTCCATAAAAACCGAGAGTAAAATCACACAAAATGAAGAAATACAGGTACAGCAAAATGTATGTTATTCTTTTTCAAAGTATCTTCCCTCGGATGATAAGCAACGGTCCCATCGTTCAGTCCACTTTTCTAAGCATGTGGCGAAGGCATTTTGTAGAAGCTGCTTTAGCGACCCGACGTCAGCATCTGTGTTGAATGTTGCGCCACGGAACTTCTCCTTCATTGTTGGAAACAACCAGAAATCGCAAGGGGCGGGATCAGAAGTGTAGGCAGGCTGTGGCATGACTTCAACACTGCATTTCGTAAAAAAACTTTTGAACACAAGCAGCCACATGTGGGAGGGCGTTATCATGGGGTAGGGTCCACTTGCCCACCAGTTCCGGTGGCTTAATCGATATGTGTCATCGTAGACACTAAAGACTCAAATGTAATACTCACTATTGACAGGGATTTGTGGAGGAACGGCATGCTGGTAGACTACCCCTTTATGATAAAAGAAAATTATCATCATCACTATCCCGGCTGATTTTGGTGAACGGACTTTTTTCGGAGGAGGCGAGCCTGTGTATTTCTAGGCACTCGTTGCGCGCTTCGTGATGGAGTCTAAATAGTGGACCCATGTTTCATCGGCAGTTACAGTGTTTTGAAAGTTTGGATCCTTTGCAATCATTTGTTTCCACTCATGACACACCTGAACTCTGGCTAACAATTGTCCTCTCGTCAGGTGATGAGGTACCCATCTGGAACACACACGCTGCAGCAGTAATTTGTCACGTAGGATGCGGAGTGCCGACGTTTTTGAAATATTAGTTGACGCCGATATGTCTTCACACGTCATTCGTCGAGTTTCTTGCGGGATTACCCAAATAGTGTTAACAAATGCTGTTCCGTAACAAACACTTTCAGGTCAACCATGCCTAGGAGCGAGTTCTCAAACGTCCATTTTGGAAATCATGGTGCCATCTAAAAATCATTGACTCACCGAACCATGGAAGTTTTTTATTAAATCAGCTGTTTCTGGAGCCGTTTTACCCAAACGATAGCAAAATTGTATCGCACAACGCAATTCACTTCTTAACTCCAAATCACTCACCTCCATAGCTGCATGACAAAATGCAGACGTACCTTAAACAACTCGCAATAACAAAACTAGAGTCGAAAGCCACTGCTAACAACGTTTGCCATAGACCCTTTGTTAATTCAGTTAGTCGTCTGTGTGGTTACTTCCCTCTTTGCACTGTTGCCAACACCAAAAAAGTACCCACAGGTTTTATGGAACGGCCATCGTATTATATAGATGCAGTCACTAAATTATTGTAGGTTTTCGCCGTCACGTGAGCTGTCAAGTAAGATAGCCGCAAATGCTGTGCAAAAGGCGTTCTATGTGCTTGAATTAGGCAAAACGAATTCTGTTAGTGTTGTGCAACGGGGTGTTAGGACACCTTTCAAGAAATAACAGCCGAATATGCAATCCATCTACGAATGGCACACGAAATTTGAAACCACAGGATGTTTGTGTAAAATTAAAAATCCTGGTATACCACGTATATCTGATAAACACGTGGAGTGTGTACGTGCCATTTACCATCCCATCCTGAGGAAGCCCAAATCGATAGCGCGTCGGGAGTTAGAAATTCAACAGCCAACTCTTGGGAATTTTGAGGAAGCTGCTGAAAATGACTTCCTACAAACTGCAGTTACTGCAAAGTCTAAAACCACAGAACCGCACGCCACGATTTCTGTTCAGAAATGCAGGAGCGTTTTGAAGAAGATAGTTTTACTAAGCGTGGAATTTTCAAGGACGAAACGGCATCATACGAAAGTGGGAAAGTTAACAAACGTAACATTCGCATATCGGGGACTGGAAATCCTGGAGTAACAATGGAGTATGTGTGGGAGTGGGATTCCACAAAAGATAAATGTGTTCAGTGTGATATCTCCTGAAAAAGGTAATGGCCCATTAATTTTTTTAGGACAAACCCTTAGACGGAAAGTTCTTATCTCGATCAGAGTTAGAAACGGGTCAAAAAGTTTGGACCCGGACCCGACCCAAACCCGGCCATCACATAATTGACCCGACACGGAGAAATCTGCTGAGAGCTATAAATTCGAATATATCATCATCATCATCAGCGGCAGCATTGTCAATCACTAACAATCCACTGCTGGTTAAGAGTCTCCCAAAGTTTCTTCCACAACGGACTGTCTCGCGCCAGACTCCTCCATCCACCCATCTCCCATGTGGTCGTCTTCTGGGTATTTTCCTGTTCTTTGGAATCCAGTCTAAAATTTCGGTTGTCCATCGGTGGTTCGTTCTCTTGGCAATATGTCTATCCCATTGCCATTTTCGGGTTTTTTACTCTGATTATGATGTCTCCCACTCTTCTTATTTTCCTTATCCACGAGTTCCTCTTCTTATCTCTACTAGTTACACCAAGCATGCATCTCTGCATGCTTATTTCAGTTGTATGTTTTTTTTAGTTAAGTTACACCTCTCTGCTCCGTACGTAAGCACTAGAAGGATGCATTGGTTAAACACTTTTCTTTTAAGACATAATGGCACATTGCTCTTAGAAATTGTACTATTTCTCCCAAAAGCTCTCCAACCAAGTTTTATACGCCAATTAATTTCTTCACGAATGCGACTCTCGTTTGATATCTGCTGCCCATCAATCGATAGATCTTTATTTTTGTAAAAGCACTGTACATCAGTTCTGTCTTCTGAAAGTTCATTTTTTATCCCATTTCTTTACTTTTCTCAGCAAGTTCTGGATCATACTCTGCAGCTCTGAAGTATTTTTTCAAAGACCTCTGAAGTGTTCTTTGAAATTTTTTTTTGTCTATTGAAAAATAAAACAGAAATAAAACCGGGTCGAAATCGTGTCAGGAGCATCTTGACCAGACCCGTTTGACCCGCAAAGATATTGTTGACCCTGTGACCCGTTGACCCGTGAACCGTTTCTATCTCTGATCTCGGTGTTCTAATTATTTAGTTAATGCCTCAAGTGCACGAAGACAGTGACAGCTTCATTTTCCAACATGATGGAGCACCATCCCACTGGCGTCGGGAAGTTTGAAATTACCTCGATGAAAACCTTCCACAGCGGAGCGACAACACATCACTCAAGTGTTGGCCACTACAAAGTCCAGATCTAACACACTGTGATTTTTTTTATGGCGCTATGCCAAAGACAAAGTCTTCATCTCTCTCTTTCCTGCTAATTTAGCTGATCTGAAACAACGTATTACAATAGTTATTGCTGGAGTTGATGATGATATATTAACGCGTGTTTTCCAAGAATTCAACTACCGCGTTGATTACATGCCATGCCACTAGAGGTACACACATCGAACAGTTGTTCTAACAATTGTGTATTTTGCGACTTGTCAAGAGCATTTGACTGTATTCGCCATGATATTCTCTTGCCTAAATTACAACATATCGGGATTAGGGGAGTTGCACTTTCATTTTTCGAGAATTATTTGTCTAGCAGGACACAATATGTACAAATACAGGGTATTCGTTCTTTAGTTCAAAGAGTTCAATTTGGAGTTCCTCAGGGCTCCGTCTTGGGCCGTATGCTTTTTTAAATTTATGTTAACGATATATTTAATGTTGTTTCTACTTCTCACCGAGTTTTATTTGCTGATGACACCGGCTTTTTTTTCCCCTGGGGATTCGTTGTCCGAGATATTGCCTCGTGCAAATCGTGACCTCTAGGAGATTTCTCGCTGGTTTTGGTTGTCTTACAATTAATACTAATAAAAAAAAACCTGTGTCTTTTTTCGGGCCGTGGTGTTCGGCTGTCGTCGCCTACTGGTATTTTCTTGAACCATTCGGGTCTTCGGTGAAATTTCTGGGTGTTGTACTACATGGGACTTTGCGTTGGGGTGTTCATATAAGTTATATAGCAAATATTCTTAAGTCTCGTATTGGTGCTATGTCCAGGATTTCTGGTTTTTTGACAATCAGACTCAGATTAATGCTATATTATTCTTTTATCTATCCTATGTTGTCTTATTGTATTTTAGCCTGGGGTCAGACAACGGATGGTAACGTAAACATAATTTTTGTTCTTCAGAGAAAATATGTTCGGCTTCTAAATTCATCTTTAAATACTGGTAGTATTTATTATCATTATAATATACTTCCCTTCGATAAAATATTTATTTTCTGGTTATTACTACTTATGCATGACAAAGTCTACACGGACAGGTATCTTGAACTGTTACAATTACAGCATTTCTCCCATTCACATGATATTCGAGGTCATACGAGTTTCGTTGTTCCTAGGGCTCGCACAAGATTGCTGCATAACAGTATTATTGCAGCTGGACCCCGTGAGTGGAACAGACTGCCTTTATACATCAGGGAAATTGTGGAATCTAGGGTATTTAAAAAAACAGTTACGAGAGTTTTTGTTGTTTGCTTGAATTCCTGTATTCTTTCTTTTACGGTATGCTCAACACCGGTCGTATTTTTAATCTTGCTATCTTTATCGTTTCGACATGACACATCTACCTTTGTTGATCGGTCGCTCGTCAGGCTTAAATGCAAGCCTTTTTTCCTGGCTCCATGCAACAGTTCCATAGTACATTATGTTATGTTTTTTAATAAATTACATTGTTCGATTTTTTTGGTCAATTGCAAACGGGATTAGTCTTTGTATGTTTATGATTATTATTCTAGATATATTTAAGATATATATTCTCTTGAATTAAATAATTAGTAATAATGCTATTAATTTGTATTGAACTTTGTGATATTACAGTGACTTCATGTTTTTATTCCACTGTGTTAATATTGTGTTAATATTTAAATTTAGTTCAGTACATATGGCAGTTTTTGGTGTTTATGTTTTGTTAGATATAAATGTACTGTGTTGTGTTGCAGAATTTTCATTAAATTCAATTCAAATTCAACTTCAAGAGTTTCCCTGAAAGATGGGGCAAAGTGAATGTCAATATCTTAAATAGTTTTGGCTTTATAGAAGGTTGAAGCTGTCTGTTACATTTACAATAATCCTGTATATAAGTGTACGCCATCTTTTTTTTCTGTCGCCTCAAGGAGCTGTGTACGTTAGCTATAAATTGAGAAATAAGGGGGAAATGTGCACGTACATTAATTTAGATGCGTGCATGTAAGCTCTAACGCTTATCTTGCCGCCAGGGGGCATAGTAGTCTAAGCCCTGGCTTCTGATAGATCGTCCGACCGCGATGATTGAACATTCCGAGCTCTGTAAATTGGGGCGTTATCATCTTGATAGATGGCATCCCCTGCAGGAAACAATGCCTGAGCCATTGGATGGACTTGGTCTGCCAAAATGGTTTCATACGCCCTGCCAGTCATCCGTCCTATTAAGGTGATCATGGGGACCTGCTGAAAAGCACGACATGACCACCCAGAGCATGGCAGAACCACCACCATGCTGCACTGTTCGGAGCAGACAGTCTGGGTTGTACGCTACTGACGGTGTTCTCCACACGTAAACACGTCATCCGGTGGGGAATAGTGTGAATGTGGATTCATCCGACCACATTACACGCTTCCATGCATTGGCAGTCCACGCTGTATGCTCCTGGCACCTTTTCCATCGCAGTTGAGCATTCACCCGGGTCACCAGAGATTTTGCAATAGCAGCTCTGGCGTGAATATCTTGTTTATGGAATTCCCTGTGCATTTCCCCCTTGATCCTGGGGTTTAGAGATGCAGATTGAGCTCGGCACTAATTGTTGGCGACGTGGTCTTTGTAATACGGGTAACAATCCTCTTTAACGCTCTCCTGTCTCTAGCAGTCAGGGTCATTTTCCCGTCGCTCTTGTGTTTCGCAGACGAGGTACCAACAATTAACCCTCTTTTGAAGTAAGTCAGATCGCTCATTTCGTCATCACTCTGAAAGAAATTTTACAAGACACTTTCAATGCACTTAAACAGGAACTTGAGTTTCTACACAAAGCTATTACAACCAAAAAGTGGTGGATACCTTTGCGTATTACAATGTAAACAGCTGCTTTAGAAGTTACATCTCTGAGCGTGGTGTTCAAATTATTGTGTCCAACACCTGTATATTTTTGTCATTTTGTTGCGAGTATTGTTATTTATTCACTAATTTTTGTTTGATAATGATTAGCAGACTTAGGCTCATCTAGCGAAGTGCAGCGAATGAATCTTGTAAGAGTCCAAGCATTACAGATGATCAACAAAGTTGTCAGAAAGACGAGTGAAAGAAATCGATAAGATTTCACGCTTTTTTTATGAGCTTACTTAATATAGAGTTGTTGAAATCCCAACTGGGAAGCTCAAGTTGTGAAGCGAAAATCAACATTCTGTTTCTCTTTTATTGAAAGAGGTGTTTCTTATCCTCTGAAAACCAGACGTCGCACTGGCCACGCAATGAAGCATATCACACAAAGTTTAAAGTCAATAACGTTAGCCGATAAAAACTTTTTCAACAATACGCTTGGAAAATGAAAGTCTCCAGACATATGATTTTTGGCCATGAGACGAACAGCAAAGACATTTCCGAACTAAGTTTTCCATTAGGTATATCCCCAGGTCTTTCGTGGGGTACTAAATGAAAAACCTCGATCTTTTCACGCTTTTATAAAAGTACAGAGAGAAGATTTATAAGTTTCTGTGTGCTATTTAATAAGAAAACCCTCACAGAATGTTTTAACTTCCCTTTTGCTAGGAATACCACATGAAAATGTTTCAGTGAGTTCACAGTTCTGCAAAAATAAGTAAATGGATTTTAATTGTGCATTATTAAAATTTTTTATGTAGTCAAATCACACAGTTTAAGCAAGGAGGCCTCAAATACTCATTTAATTCAAGGCACTGTGCGTTCGACGCAATCTCTAAACTTAACCTTCCTTTCTATAGTTCTTGTATTCTTAAGCAAATTTGATCTCTTGCAATTTAAGGTTTTTCTAAACTTAACGACACTGATTCCTTTTTGATGAAATTGGTAAGGTCAGAAGTCAATGACGTATGCACACATTTAAAATAAAAATACCATAAATTTATGACTATACGCTGCCGTCGTATAGTCATAAATTATATATGACGTATGCACAAGTTAGAGATAAGAGCTCCTGTTTCGAATATATTTTTTGTTGTTTGCGGGTGTAACAACCATCATGAGTTATTCGATGGGCTATGACTCCAGGGAAGGGAGAGTGCCAGTGCGGTAAGACAAACACAACATCTATGTCTCATAGGGATTATAACCCTATCCCATCTCGGGCGAATGGTTACAGGACAGAGCTTAGACCACTGCGCTAACCTGGTGGCTTTAGGAATGTACACCGAAGTGCCAGAAAAACTGGTACAGACGAGCTTATGAAAAACATAGCAACGTCACCTATGCGCGTACTCGGTTGCGTTCGCCAGTGCGTATATAAAAGCGATAGACATCCTTGCCCGCTTTAAGAGATGTTTTCGGCATGAGAATGACAAGTAATAACGATTTAAGCGATTTTCAACGCGGTGTCATAGTTGGCGCTCGTGAAATGGGCCATAGTATTTCGGAGGTAGAAACGAAGTTCGGATTTTCACGGACGACCATTGTAAGGGTGTACCGTGACTACAAGAATTCCGGCAAAACCTCGAACCTACGATGCAAGTGTGGCCGTAAAAAGACATTGGGTGAACGTGACCATCGTCGGCTGTCAAGAATCGTTTCACGCGATAGGCGTGCAACACTCTCGCAGGTATCATCGGAATTCAATGCCGGAGCCTCAACAAGCATCAGCGTCCGGACTGTGCAACGTACTCTGCACAATATGGGCTTTGGGAGCCGACGCCCAACTCGAGTCCCCTTGATGAGTGCACGACACAGAGCTATGGGCCTCGCTTGGGCACGGCAACACCGCCACTGGACACTTGATGACTGGAAACAAGTAGCCTGGTCTAACGAGTCGCGGTTCCAACTGTGTCGGGAAGATGGAAGGATTCGTGTGTGGCACAAACCCCGTGAAGCCATGGTTCCCGCCTGTCAACAGGGAACTGTACCGGCTGGTGTATATGTGTGTGTGTGTTGGGGGGGGGGGGTCCGTAATGGCATGGGGTGTGTTTAGCTGCACTTCACTGGGACCCCCTGGTACGTCTACAAACGTCTGTGACTGGCCAACACTATGTGCGCATCCTTTCTGACGAGGTACACACCCTTTCATGTCCTGCATTCGTGCTAATGGGTTGGACCTGTTGCAACAGTACAATGCAATTCCACACAAGTGTCGGGACGCCACATTATGGTTAGAGGAGCATTCATTTGAGTTTAGGGTGTTGCCATTCACAACCAAGTTCCGAGATCTGAACGTGATAGAACACATTTGGGATGCCATGCAACGCGGTTTCGAACACAAGAGTCCGAGACCTTGGAATATACCCGAATTATGGAACGCTCTCCAGGAAGTATGGTGTGTATTGCGTACAGCATATTTCCAGAAGCTAGTGGAGTCCATGCTCGTCGTATGTCTGCAGTCCTGCGCTCCCGTGGGGGACCTACCAAGTATTAGACTGGTGTACCAGTTTTTCTGGTACTTCAGTGTATATATCTCACTATGTTTTTGACGAACCCACTTGTTTTTGAAAGCACCTGTTTACGACTGACTGTACGTTGAGGATTATGATTTAAGCCCTATGTTTTTGAGTACGTTGTGTCTTTGAGCCCTATTTAGAGCACTGTTAATATTGTTCGCTTAAGCAAATATTACACTAAAGTGCCAAAAGTCATAGGATAGCAGTATGCAAATTTTTAACTCGCTCTGCCGTCGTATAAATCCTTCGACGCAGGACACGATTTTTATCAGTTGCGAGGTGTAATCTCGTGAGTCTGGTTGAACAACAGCCAGTAGGATTACGGCAAGTCGACGTGAATTATCGGAGTTTGAACGAGGCATGGTTGTGGGAGCCAGAGGGATGAGACATTCAATTTCCGATGTTGTTCGAACATTCAAAATTATTCGATCCACGGTGTCACGTGTGTAATGAGAATACTTCATGGAAGGCATTGTCACCCACTGTGGACAGCGCAGTGGCAGACCACGGGTGCTGAATGACAGTGACCAGCTGCGTCTGACAAGGAATGTACATGCTGACAGACAAGCGACACTGGCTCAACTAACATCTACATTCAATGCAAGAGGTACCAGAGATATATCCATCAGGTCAGTGCAGCGTAATGTAGCGTCCGTGGCTTTGGGAGCAGAAGACCCACCAGATTGCCTTTATTAGCACTATTACATCCGACACAGCGCCTCACCTAGGCTCGTAAAAATGGCAATTTGACACTGAAAGACTAGCAACATGTGGCGTGGTCCGATGAGTCACGCTTCCAGTTGTTGCGAGCTGATGGTAGGGTTCCGGTGTGGCGCAGATCACATGACGGCCATGGACCAAGCTGTCAACATGGTACGGTGCAAGCTGGTGATGGTTCCACACATGTGTTGGGTGTCTTTCCGTGGAATGGTGTGGGACTCCTGGTCCTCGTTACATGTCATTAATCGGTAATCGCTTTGTTGAGCTGCTGAGTGACCATTTCCAGCCCTTCATGAACTTCATGTACCCCAACAACGCTGGGATTTTCCAGAATGACAATGCACCATGTCATCGAGCCCAAGTTGTCCAGAACTGATCCGAGGAGCATTCTGGACAGTTCCGACGGATGGTGTGGCCACCACGTTCGCTCGATATGAACCCAATAGAGCACTTATGGGACGTGATGGAAAGGTCCATCCGCACCCAAGATCCTGGACCTGCAAATACCAGGGTACTGTGGGCTGCTGTTCAGATGGCATGGCTCAACATCTCTCCAGAAGTCTTTCGGCCACTTGTGGAATCGAAGCCACATCGAGTTGCTGCACTTCAGCGAGCTAGAAGAGGTGCTACACGATACTAGGTACGCATCCCATGACTTTTGGCACTTCATTGTATTAATGTTCAAGATGTGACAGGTTCAGAGGATATTGATGTAGGTGATTGACTGACTACTACCTACGTGTTGTGTAATAAGCAAGATTGAAATGTAAGTGGCCTACATTCATTTGGAAAACCTTATAGTATGTTATGAAGTGCTTCGAAGAGTGTGTAATTAAGTTCTGACCTACTAAACTGAGTTCATCCGGGAAAGCAACCCTTTAGTTACAAAGTGACATTCTAGTCTACAGCAAAACTAACGTGTAGTTGGACTATTCGTTAAACTAATAGTTGTAGTTAATAAAATAGTTAAAGCGACTTTCCCTTGTTTAACATCAAACACTATAGGTGTTAAAAATGTACAGAAGATTTGTCAGTGTCAAAATGATGACCCGGCAATATTTAGATATCCTTCAGGATTTTTCACTGAAAAATTGGGATTTTCCACTCTAAGGAGATCCTAGTTTTTTATTAAAAAGTGCAGTAAGGTTAGATGAGAATCCATGTGCAAACCAACTGTGAGAGATAAAACTCTGTTAGTTCTGATATTTCATAACCTCCATTGGATTAAAATTAGCAATTTGTAGTAATGCACTTCTATGATCATACCACATAGTCCTTAGGATATAGAAAAACTTGACTTTCGTTTCATTCATAGGGCAAATTTCTTTGCTCCAAATGCCCAATTGTCGATGAATATACAGTAAAGCAATACGCCAAAGCCCAATACTTCTACTTAAAATTGTCGCATCGTACCTGGCTTGCTTCTTGGTATCTACATATGATCTGATGATTTATGAAACAGATGATGATCATATGTAGAAGATTTTAGGAAGGGAGTGTCTGACCCCAGGTCTTGAACAACCCTTAGAAATAGGAAACCAGGAGATTTGGGCTAGAGCGCCAGAGAGGAAAGTGACACTGAAGCAAAATAGAAAGGGGGTGGAAGACGCCCTTATTTATTACCGGGGGGCCAGTACCCGGGGTCCGACGGCTTAACGTGCCTTTATGAAGCAGAATGAGGCTAGCAACTTATTTCTTCAGAATGAGTCTGAGAGAAATTAATTGCTATCCTACTACAATTACATAGAAATTAATTCACGTCAAATTATTTTTGTTTTCTCCATAGGTTTGCAATTGCAACATTGTAAAACATACTACCTCAAAAAGAAAAAAAAGTGGGCGGCCGAGTGGTCAGAGGCGTAGGTTTCTGGCTAGTCGCCTGAGTTGGGCTCGAGTTCCGGATGAGGCATGAGTGGATTGTTTGTTGTACAGAGGTGGTTCTCTCCTTTCCAGGTAACCATTAGCTCTAAATTAGGGACTGACGACGGTTTATAGACTTTAGAATTGCTCATGGTAGTCGCTAAACGCCAATAAAAATTAAAAAGCGAGTACTATTTCACTTAGTGTTAATTAAATGGCATTATTGAAACGCCATGTCGCCCAACTGCCTTAAAAGTCGCAGGCTGAAATGTTATTATAACAATTATATCTGCTGTCGAAGCGGTTACACCCGTGGTATGCAATTGATTTCTTTTCTAAAAAGTTTTCAGGGCTTACAGTGAACGTATTGCTGTACACCAGAGAATCCACTTTTAAACACAACATACAAAGTAACTATTCTTTATGTGAGCCGAAAGTACTGCGACCAAGTTACGCTTAATCTAAAACTATATATTTTCCTTTGTCTGAACTTCTGAACGGTTGAAAGTTTGTCTCAGCGCACTCATGTGCAACCTTGCTTTGTTGTCATAGCAACAAAACCGATTTTTCACAGCTGCTAGTGTGACGTCATCTCTTCCAAATCATTCTGACATGACGTCAGAGATGCGTTACGTCACACGATTGAAATCTTTTCAGCAACTCCCTAGAAACAGAAAAACGTTTCGTCAGGAATATTGGTTCTACTTTGTCGATCATAAACGACATACTGAATTTTTCATTTAGAATCCTACGTATGAAATTTTATTTTCAGATTTCCCTTGCAAACCTAAAATGATTATTTTAGATTATTCAATCAGTTTCTTTTCTCATTTAAGTCTAAAAATGAGAGTTTCGATAGAGTAGGTAACAGTGTGTTATTATTAATTCATGCGTATGTTGAGGAAATGCGACTTGGGAACTTTCTTCTTCCTTAAGCCACGAAATTCTCAGAATATAACGAGATTTTTTTCGCAGAATATGACCACGTATTCATTTATTTATATTTGTAGTAAAAATTAAAAAGAAAGAATAATGAAAAGAAAAGAAAAAAATATCGTTTGTGATTCTGCGCATGAACTACCATAACAGTTTAACATTTGCAGTTGCGCAATTCTAAGTCTTCGAGAATGCTTTTACTATTTTAACACTTTTCTTCTATCTGGCAACAGCAGGAACAAGGGATGGTAGTTGCTTGCCATCTGCGTGATTTTTTTACAGTAAGTAAAACAATGCGCGCTTTAGAGCCACTATCCATTTTTTGAGGGGTTTTGAAGGACGGGAACCACTGACAAAATCCAATGTCGGAAATATTGTGACTGGCTGCTCTTATTTGTTTTCGATATTTCGTCAACTGCCTATGGAAACATCGAATGTGCGGCGAAAGAACACTCAGAAAAATGCAAGAGCTTGCCTATTTCTACTGTCGAATCCCTGCCTCAACCAATATACTCTTTTTTCGTATTGTTGCAATGTTCATGAAGCATACTTTCATATTTGGATATCACAAACAAAAAGAATACCTGGTTATTCAAAAATTAATCATCGTGTTTTCCCGACGTCATCATTGACAGGCTTTCACCTAGTCTGTCAATTATTCCCAAAAGGTAGAATTTACTGAGTACCTTAGAACTGCACTTACAACCAGCATTAATTGTGAATGGTTTCACCAAGATTAAAAGGAGATTGAGAGAAGGTATACCTAGGCAAATGTGGAATGTCAGCATTATACGAAGAAACTGCTGGGTGCTGCGGAGACAGACACCACAAGAAATACATAAACGGAAGTGTATGACGCCAATTTTGGAAAGGAAAAGACAGAGAACGTACGAGAAGGATGTTGATATTTGTTAGATGTGAAAGCAAAAGATATGTATAAATGCTTTAGCAGTGTGGGCGTGATTTAAATATATTTCAGTTATTTCCTTCTACCCTTTTCCTGTTTCATAACCTAATATTTTATGCATGTTTTCCCGAAAATACCGCATCATTTTGTCAAAGTCTCTAACAATTTATACATTATCTACCAACAAGTAATTGGACACCCCTGAAATCGACAATATCTGCGATCCTGATACACGTCACGGCCGCCGCCGTTAAATATCGTGTGGGAAACAACAACGCAACCAATCGCATGCAAGATGCCACGCAGTTCGAAGCTCTCTGATTTCGAGAAAGGTGTTATCGTCGGGTATCACAGAAATGGCCGATCCATACGTGACATATCCAGCGAGTTGAAGTACCCAAAACGGACAGTCGCCTACGTGATTGGCAAGTGGAAGATGAGAGGTGACTGTCAGAATGTGCCCGACCCGGCAGACCCAAAAAACTGGGAGTTAGAGACCGAAGGGTGCTGGTCAGAGAAATTCGGAAGAACCGCACCAAATCGATGGGACACATCCGCGATAAGTTTCAACAGGCACCCCGGGAGTGTTCTTTCGATGAATACCATCCGTAAGGAAACCCATCTGCTCGGTTATCATGGACGTGCTGCCGCCCACAAGCCTTTGATCACCTAGTCCAATAGCGCTGCTCGGCTAACGTGGTGCAAAGAACGTCGACAGTGGACCGTTGAACAGTGGAAACAGGTTCTCTGTAGCGACGAATCAAGGTTCACCCTCTACCGTTCGGATGGCAGTGTCTGGGTTTGGCGTCTGCCTGGAGAACGCCTCCTGCCGGAATGTATTGTGCCAACTGTGAAGTTCGGTGGCAGTGGAATTATGCTATTGGGGTGCTTCTCCTGCTATGGCACGGGAGCCTTGTTCGCAATTCTTAGTAGACTCAACGCCGAGACCTACTGCACCATTTTGTATGGCCATGCGCTTCCTACGTTGTGGCAGTTTTACGGGGTAGACCCATGTTACTTTCAGGATGACAATGCCACCTGTCATGTTGCGAGGTCCACCATGGCATGGTATGGTGACAATGGGGTTAATCACATGGACTGGCCTGTGCAGAGCCCGGATCTCAACCCTATCGAGCACCTCTAGGACGAGTTGGAGTGTCGACTTAAGGGGTACCCTCACCGTCCGAAATCGGTGGAGGAACTGACCTGTGTCTCCAAGCCGAGTGGAAGAAAATACCGCTAGCCGTCGTACAACGCCTGGATGAGAGTATGCCCGGAGGGTTGCAGCTGTAATCGCCGCTCGTGGAGGCTCCACCAACTATTTAAGGTGAATAAACTTCGTTTTCCTTTGCTATCACAGGTGTCCAATTACTTGTTGGTAGATAGTGTAGTGCAACCACAATCGCATTTGCAGTAAGCACCGCAATTATTTACAGAAACTTGCAAAATATCTGAAACACCTTTTAATACTAGTATCTAACTTTTTGTAGCCCTGCGTTATAGTTAGTCTGATATCGACATTTAACCTAGTTTTTAAGACATAAGTAGTCAACGCAAGTGGCACTTTAAAGCTCTGACCGCCTTATTATTTCATTTTAGCAAGCAACTGCATGGTAAGTATGCAACGAATACAGTAGGTTACGGTTTAATGGGGCATCGGTTAATCGAGGCAGCCGTTTATTTTGGAAAGTTTTTGAAGAACATCCCAAATTAGCTCTTTGGGATAAAGCTTCGCCTGATTGGGGCCGTCGCTTAATCGGGCCAAATTGTGCTAGCTCCGATGGGTCCCAGTTGACCGGAGTCTACTGCACTCTAATTAAACTTTCCTTTTTAGTTCCTATCTTATGCGAGTTTGGGTTTATTCTCATTAAACCTTTTTCAAACCGAACGCTACATTTTTTCTCTTGACGAATTTGTTAGTGGCAATCCTACAACAGGTCAAGGAATCATGACGTATGCAAAAGCTGATGATACAAGTTGCTGTTTCGAAATGCAATCCAAGATTTCACTTTTATTTGAGGGTATTCACGAATTCACGCTGGCTTGAGAAGTCACTCACGGTCTCTCTCAGTGTATTTGCTTCCTTATTTTAGAGTCTGGCTTGATTGTCGGACATTGGGGATATTTTACGAATATGCTGTTTTGAGCACTTCATTGTGAAGTATGCTAATTAGGAATCTCTCAAAGCAAGGAAAGGAATCTCTCAAAGCAAGGTGGCGCAGCGGTCTAAGCGATGGCCTCTGATCATTCGTCCGTAAGGGGTCTGGGTTCGAATCCCGGTGAGGCATGGATATTGTGTTTGCCTTACGGCACTGGCTCCCTCCCTTCCCTGGAACCAGTGACCCTAAATTAGGGACGGGCGACTGCTTATAGCCCATTGAGTTGCTCACGGTGGTCGTTAAAATTCCAATCAAAAAAAAAAAAAAAAAAAAAAAAAAAAAAAAAAAAAAGCAAGGAAACGACTGTGTCTAAAGGCGGCCACAGACACACACGTTTCAATGACACGTTTGAGTGTCATAGCAGCAAACGTGGGAGATATGTGCCTGAGGCGACATGTAGCGTGGAGTGAAGCTCTTCAACGCCTGCCTGAAATCCTCTTCACTCCACGCTACGTGCCGCCTCAGGCACAAAACTTCCCCATTTGCTGGCGTGATACTCGAACGTGTCCTTCAAACTGTGGCCATCTTTAGGTAATATGTTTGGTTACAAAACTATTTGATTAAGCAGATTGTTTGACATGCTACCTATTCTTGACGAACGTGAATAAAAGGGAGAGCTCTTTAAGTACGATTTATGACTTTCATCTGGGCGTTGTTATTCCTAGTGCTTAATTAGTTAATTCATGTTTAATTAAGTATACAGTTGCAATGAAATAACGCTTTCTGGGATTGATGGAAAGCAAATTCGTCAGCTTACAGCGAAGCAAAGTTACTTCGTCACGTTAAGTTTTGATTGTTGCAATGCTTCACGGTGAAGTTTTATGTAGTTAGAGTTCGAAAGTAAACATATTCCGCAAAACAACTATTATCCCACAAGTACTGCGTTTTCTACTTAAACTAGCTAGTTTTACCAGTCTTGTCACATTCTGCGGAAATTTTACCAGTCATCCCACATTCCCGGGGCTACCGAAGGTGCCGTTTCCCCGAACAGGGGACCTAAACGCCATTAGAATGTCAATAAAACAGAAAACGTCAGCAGACTTTAAATTATGCATTACCATAACTGTTGCGGTTTAAAATCTTGCAGGGTACGACTAGTGGAAAAATTATGCCAATAAGAGTCATTGCGCCAATAAATGGCTTTTAGGAAGACGATCGATAAGTGTAATTGTGCTGAGGGGTCTTTAAACTGTAGTCGTGAAACCGCTTCTACAAGGAGTTAGGATGCTTTGTGTGTCTTTCTCCTGCACTTCACGTGTAATATAATGTACCTTTGTCCTTGTTCCTGTCGGTTCGTGCGCAGCGTGATTATAAACAGCCGTCTGAGGTGGAATTGTTTAGCGGTGCGTCAAAGCTAATGTAGCGCGATGGAGGATTCATATTCCAGCATCCTGTCAGGGGAAAGTAAAATAAAACTGTGCCGCGCCTTTAAAGGCGATTGCACATTTCATTTAAAGTTAGAGCGAACAATAAAATGCATCTGAAAATATATTAACGTTGTGTAGCATTTAAAATTTAATTTAACTGCAACATGTTAGAGTTATTAAAAAGAACTTAAAGAATACTTAACTTACTTAATTAGTATTCACATCTCTTCGAAATTAAATTAAATTCATCTATTTTGCTGAGCACCCCCTTAAAAAAAAACAAGAAAAAAACAGTTTTACAGAAATATCAGTTGAAATAATGCACAGAAAGGAAGCATGGGAAGAAAGGCCCGCCAAGCCTGACAGGGTCGCATTCTCCATAGGCTAGTTTTACACTGAGGTCAGAAGTTGTAATTACAAACAAGAGTTTCATAGTAATAAAAAAAAGGTAATGATATATGAGCAGATAATAAACATTACAGATAATACCATTGAAAAAGCAATTTACATCAGGATATACAAGTCGTAATACACTGGCGGAAAGTGAAAAAAGAACACCAAGAAAGAATTCGCGGACGATCATGAAATTTACATATGTTAATAGGGTCGAGTTTTCGAAGGTGTGGTGTTAATTTCGGGACCAACAGGTGAGCGCTTACGCCACAGCACGGCATAATATGCAAATTATCGTCGGTGGTATTTAAGGAGTACGGCGAAGTGAATGTAATAAATCGTCGGCGCACGGACACGTGCGAAGACCCTGAAGGAGCTGCAATGCCTAGACATGGAAGACGTGTACGATTTCAGCAGGTATCGGACTTTGAGCGAGGTCGTCTAGTCGGACTCCGCGAAGCCGGGTGGTCGTATCGTCGTAGTGCGGAGCGAATTGGACGGGACGTATCGGTGGTGGTACGATGGTGGCGTAGATGGTCCGAGAAATATTCCCACACGAGAAGACGTGGAACCGGGAGTCACAGACGGACTGATGAGCGGACCGATCGACGCATAAGAAGAGCGGCGTTGTCAAGCAGAACATCCACTGCGACGCAAATCCGAGCTGCCGTTGCACCTGAGGTGACTGTGCGAACAATCCGCAACCGTCTACTGGATGCAGGACTACGTGCACGTGTGTCTCTGGCATGCGTACCTCTGACTCCAGCCCACCATCAGAAATGGCTGCAGTGGTGTCGCCAACGTCTGCACTGGAGAACGCAATGGCGATCTGTCGTGTTCAGCGATGAAAGCAGATTCTGCTTGAGAGCCTCCGATGGCCGTATGCGTGTTCGCAGACGCACAGGGGAGCGTCTCCACCCTTCTTGCATCCGCCAGCGACACACAGGGCCTACACCTGGTCTCCTGGTGTGGGGAGCAATCAGCTATCACTCCCGTACATAACTAGTGTTTGTACCGGGTACGTTAAACAGCACCTCCTACATCAACAACATCACTCAGCCCGTTGTTGTGCCATTTGTGAGGTCGGTCCATCGTGGTGTTTTCCAGCAAGATAACACACGCCAACACACGGCACGTGCAACGCAGCATGCACTTCAGGGTGTGAGACAACTTCCATGGCCTGCACGTTTACGAGATATGTCCCCCATTGAGCGCGTGTGGGATTTTATGGGGCAACGACTTCTCCAGTCTCCGCGGCCAACCACGACCATCCCCGATTTACGCATCCAGGTTGAGGATGCTTGGAACTCCATACCCCAAACTTACATCCAACATCTGTTCGACAGACTCCATGCCAGAATTGCACAGTGTTCCGCAGTTCATGGCGGTTCAACCTCGTACTAACCATGTTACATGGACATGTTATTTTTCAGTTTACCAGCAAATACAGCTGTATTTTGCCATAATGTTTTGATCACGTTATTCTCTGTATTCCGTTATTATGCTGTATAAATTTCGTTGGTATCAGACGTCTCCTCTTTGGTGTTCTTTTTTCACTTTCCGCCAGTGTATTAGTCATAGTTCTCATCCACTGTAATCATTAACTTAAGGAGCTGCAATTCATTATAAAGTTTTTAGTTTTTTTTTATAAATGGTTAAAATTAATTAAAGAAGTTAGTTCCGTAGGTAATGAGTTCGAGTGGTGTGTGCCAATGTAATTTAAACTTTGCTTCATGATCTCCGTTTTCGGATGAATAGGCCGAATATGTGATTTAGTGCGTGTGTTATATATGTCTATCTAGGGTATAATTTGTATGATGTCGGCGTGTAAATTATTCTTAACACGTTTGAACATAATGTTCCCGATATTGAAGTAATATAATTGGTTAATCGTAAGAATGTTATATTTGTTTTGGAAAACTCTTCTAGTGTTAGTTGTGTATTTCTATCAAATAGTAGGTCAATTAATCTTATACATTTGTTTTGAAGAATTTGAAGTTTTTTAAAATTATATTTAGCTGTCTGTTCCCACGATAAGATAGCTTAATTAATATGAGTCAGAAACATGGTATAATATAAATTAATTAGTGTTTTATAGATAAGGTTTGACAATACCAGGCTGATAACTCCAATGTTTTTAGATAGTTTGAGAACTTAAAAGAACTTAAATGAAACTCAACGTTTGTAAGTTGGATAAATTAGCGGGTAAACTTCTACCTTCGTTCGAAGCAGTCCATAAAAAAACTGTTTTGTGTGCTATGTATCTTTTCAGACAGTAGTAAAGTAAATAAGTAAATATCAAGTAAAAAAATTCGGAGGTGGTCAAAATCATTGTTCAAATCTCATTATTGAATGCTATTCCATGAAATGACGCAACAATAGTTAATTTCGTGGTTACGCAACAAAATATTTTCTAAACTGTCTCCGAACATTATTTCGTCAGGTTTTACGTAAGCGTAACGATATCTCATTGCAATCTGCGTAAATTATGAGAACATAATGCTAAATGTGATAGAAGCCATTACAAAAATGCATTTTTCATTCTATGAAAACGATGCGACCTAGCAAAATTTGGCTTCCTCTCAACCGAAGTTATCTGCTATTAACGAGAGCTTTAAAATGATGTATAACACAATGGGATGTAAGCTGTAGATATCCTAGACCGAAAACTACCAATATCCCCTCACTTACATACTAACGATTCAGTAGCTTTTCTCTTTTATCTTGAGGTCAGATTTTGCATTGCACATGTGCAGATGGACTTTCGTAGCAACACCCCATTTTCTGGTGTCTATTGACGCTGTGTTCCTTTAACAACTGCTCAACGGAGACACCTTTCAGAGTGACGCAGTGAACATAAGTTGTTGTTGTTGTTGTTGTTGATTGGAGGTTTAACGACCACTGTGAGCAACTCAATGGGCTATAAGCAGTCGCCTGTCATTAATTTAGGGTCACTGGTTCCAGGGAAGGGAGAGAGCCAGTGCCGTAAGACAAACACATCATCCATGCCTCACCGGGATTCGAACCCGGACCCCGTTCGGACGAATGATCAGAGGTCATCGCTTAGACCACTGCGCCACCGGGGCGGCAGTGAACATAAGGACTGGACAACAGAACAGTGGGGCACGGTGCTCTTTACTGATGACAGTAGATTAAGTCTATCTGCGATTTTAGATTTCAGCTAATCTGGCGTGGCACGAGGTATCGCCCCGAAAACATCAATGAAAGGGATACATATGACTGCCGCAGTGTTCTCGTTGGGAACTCTAGATTCTGGAAGGGATCAATATGGCTGCTGTAGAGTTCTCGTACGCACCGCCAGATTTTTGGAAGGATAGATATGGCTGCCCCAGTGTCTTCGTACTGACATAAAGATTCTGGAAGGAGAAGACGTCCAGACTCTGGAAGGATAGATATGGCTGCCCCAGTGTCTTCGTACTGACATAAAGATTCTGGAAGGAGAAGACGTCCAGACTCTGGAAGGGATAGATATGGCTGCTACATAGTTCTCGTACGGACATCCAGATTTTTGGAGGGATAGATATGGCTGCCCCAGTGTTCTCGTACTGAGCTCCAGATTCTGGAAGCAGAAGACATCCAGACTCTGGAAGGGATATATATGGCTGCTACATAGTTCTCGTACGGACCTCCAGATTTTTGGAGGGATAGATATGGCTGCCGCAGTGTTTTCGTAGGGACCTCCAGGTTCTGGAAGGAGAAGACGTCCAGACTCTGGAAGGGATAGATATAGCTGCTGGAGAGTTCTCGTACGGACCGCCAGATTTCTGGAGGGATAGATATGGCTGCCTCAGTGTTCTCTTACTGACCTCCAGATTCTGGAAGGAGAAGACGTGCACACTCTGGAAGGGATAGATATGGCTGCTGCAGAGTTCTCGTACGGACCACCATATTTTTGGAGGGATAGATATGGCAGCCTCACTGTTCTCGTACTGACCTAAAGGTTCTGGAAGGAGAAGACGTCCAGACTCTGGAAGGGATAGATATGGCTGCTGTACAGTTCTCGTACGGAGCGCCAGATTTTGGAGGGATAGACACGGCTTCCTCAGTGTTCTCGTACGGACCTCCAGATTCTGGAAGGAGAAGACATTCAGACTCTGGAAGGGATAGATATGGCTGCTGCAGTGTTCTTGTACGAACCTCCAGATAATGAAAAAGAAGGAGGAAGAGAAAGAGGTACTGAAATCGATGCGTCTACCGTAAATGAGGCAGTCTTTCCCCATATTCGTCTGTTCCGAGGTGCCCACAGTTCGTTTTAATGGATTACAACGTACGGTGACCGCTGATGATGGCAGCAGGATGCATGAAGGCGATGAAGATGTGTGTGTGATCAGTCAGCAGATGCTGGTAGCTTCCAGCGGTTGAAGTCCTCTCCAAAACCTATTTAAGGTGTTCTACGAGAAGGCTCCTGAAACAACGCCCTTGAACAGAGCTGACCTGGTATGACTGGGTCATGGCCTCATGCTGTCAACGCCACACCCGCAGCCTCCCGTCAACTTGGTACAGCTAAAAACGGGATTCATCTGACCACACGACGCGGCGCCATTCTGCAGAACTCCAGTTTTTCATGTTCCTGGCACCATGCGATGCGCAACGTTCGACGACGACCAGTCAACAACAGCACACTAGTAGGACGTCGGCTCCCGTAGCTCAGGTTATAAAGCGTACACTGTACCGTTTGCTCGCTGACGCTGCTCGTGCCTCCGACATTTGACCTGGATGTGTTTTGCGCAGCCGTGTCTTGGCGGAGGGTCTGTATGAGCAAGAATAAACTACGTCGACCCTGATCATCAACTGCGTGTGGTCGGCAACCACTTGCTCTCTGGGTACCGATACATCCATCGATGGTATACCTGAGGTACACCCTTATAACGGTTGCCCCCCGGAATCCTACCGTTCTTACCACTTGGGCGATAGAATTGCCCATCTGTCTTGCGCCGACAATGCGTCCAAGATCACAGCGTTTACCCGTGTTTGTCGAATACGGTACAGTATTAGGAAGCTCTTATGTAGAATGCTAGTTTCCAATAAGTGCTTCATATAATTTCCACGAGTTTCTTCATAAATCCCCTATTTTCCAGTTATTTGTGGACTTATGATGCCATATCAGTCTACGGAAATGAAATTCGAAAATCGGTACTTAATATCAGTCAACAAAATGAAATTTGAAAATCGGTACTTACCCACTGCGATGCTTTGCCAACTTCCATTTAAGTGGTTAAGTTGTGAGACGTAAAGTTGTTTTCACGGCATAGGTTTCGTCTTCTACGTGGAACTTCCGGTTACCAAAAGATAAGCAACACAGCTATTTGTAATTTGCCGAAGCATCGCCGCGGGTAGATACCAATTTTAAAATTTCATTTTGACAAATTTAAACGGCAAATGTGCGGGCTGCGTCAACTGATATGGCACCATAAGAGCACAAATAAGTGGAAAACATGGGTTCCATGAAGAAATTTGGGGAAATTATATGGAGCCGTTAATGAAAACTAGTACCTTGCTTTGGAATACCTTATTTTAAGAACACTAACATCGTTCAATTCTAAGTCAGAAATTACACCAATGAGCCTTTACATTATGACCATCTATCTAATAAGCTGTAGGACACCATTTAGAACGCAAAACAGAAGCCACTAGGCAAGGCATCGATTTGATGAGGTGCCGATAGGTATGCTGGGGTGTCTGGTAGCATTATGTCAACAGCAGGTTCTCCAGTTCCCTTACATTTCCGGGTGGTGGTGATTTAGCGCGAACCCGCTTTTTCAAGTGGAACCACAAATATTCGATTGGGTTCATGTCAGATGAATTTGGAAGCCAGAACATTAACATGAAGCTCACCAGCACGTTACTTGGTCCACTCCTTGACGATGCCGGCAGTGGGGCGTGGCGCATTATCCTCTTGGTAATGGCCATCACCACCAGGGAACAAATTTACTATGAATGGGGGAACTTGGTCCGCAACAAAGTTCAGATACCTGACAGCTGTCAGTGATTGTGTCATTCTGATAATGGGGCCTAAAGTGTTCTAAGAAAATATAGTCCACAGCATAATACCGCCGCCGGCCTGTTTCCGCCCAACAGTACATCCAGGTGCCACAAGCCTCCGCTTGTAATCAGCGTATCCGCTATCGGCCGTCTACGTGATGCACCAGGAATCTTGATTCGTCAGATGTGGACACTTTCTTCCAATCGTCCACTGTTCAATCTCGATGGTTTTGGGCCGATTTCGGGCGCTGTTGGCGATAACGTGCAATGAGCATGGGGACCCGTCTGGGTTTTCGGCTACGCAGGCTCATACGCAGAAGGCTGCAATGAACTGTGTGCTGTGACACATTGTCCTAATTGGTGTTGCTGCGGGTGATTTGTCGCACTGTTGCCCAACGGTGGCTGTGAACAATGCGCGACAGTCTCCGCTGTCCTCTGGCATCAACGAGCTGCGGACGACGGTTTGTCGTTTGGCCATTTGTGCACCACTTTTGATACGTCCTCAGTACTGTGGCACGTAAACAGCCCACAAGCCACACCATTTCCGAGGTCGTAGTTCCGAGGCGTCGTGCCATCCAAAATTTGTCCTTTATCAAACTCCGATAAATCGGCAGCTTTTCCCATTCTGACTCCGAACACTCTACTAACAGAAAGGCAGTCCTCGGGTTATTTACATAATGCTCTGTGAACTTCCCTTGCGTCACCGTTTGGTCTCCAGGCGCGCTCATTTCTCTAGGTTGGTGGTTTTCATAATGTAATGGCTCATCGGAGTATGTTATTGTACGATTGCGAATGTTCATTATCGTGGTCGTTGTTCAAAACTGAACGCGCACATGAATTATTAAGCATAACTACTATCCGAAGGATTCTGTCCTATAAACAGCGCTCTTAGCTGAAATTATCCAATACATTCCTTAGAGTTAAAGTGTTTAATTTGTGAGCATGAACACTGTTTGACAGGTTATGTACATACAGAGTTCTGGTGTTGAATTTTAAAATGCGCGGGTGAATTTTTCTCGTGAGTGGTTTCGCATGAATAAAAAAGTTCGATGTAAAAATAAAGTATAACCTCCTCAAGAATTAATTGCTTGAAAAACAATTTAGTAGAATGACTGAATTCAGCACTTGGGTATTTAATTACCGATGCCTTTGTTTTGCATCGAAACAAAATTTCCGTTTCTACCTAATAAAGGGTAGAATAATTGAAGAACTAAGAATTACTGACAAATTGCGGAACTATAAAGAAATTCGTATTCTAACTCATTCGGAACTGTTTATTAGGGTGATTCAAATGTCATTGCGTGCCTGTCAAAACCTATGGACGAGAAATACACGATCCGAATGCGGTTACGTTTTTTCTTTAAAAGAAAATTAAGTTGACCGCTGCACTGAGTGAAATTTGTGCTGTGGAAGGTAAAGGAGCAGTGTCTGAAAGAATGGCAAGGTTTTGGTTTCATCCATTTAAAAATGGGGACTGCAGCCATGAAGCACATGATAGAAGACATTCGACGGTGTACACTAAAGAGAAATTGAATTACAGATACCTGTACAATAACGTGTAGCACCACCTTTCTCCTGATGACGACGGCGATTCGTCTCGGCATGGACTCGCCAAGACACCGGAAGCAAAGGGAAGCCATATGGATCCATGACCCCTGAACAAGCTCCCACAGTACACGAAGATTTGATGTTGTGGGGTCGGAGCCTCGAACATCTCTCTTGATGGCATCCCAGATGTGCTCGATCAGATTAAAGTCAGGTGACCTAGCTGGCCAAGGAAGCGAGGTCACGTTGGTGGAGTGTTCGTCCAATCATTCGGATACAATTCGGGAGCTGCATTGTCTTGTCGCAGGATGAGGTCCCCAATGGGATGTTGAAAACGCACAAACGGGAACAAATAGTCTTCCAGGATATCCCGGTAACGTTGACCTGTGAGGGTTGATGTCACAGGTACCAGGGGACCCATTTCAGTCCACTTAAGGAAATCCCAAAGGAGAATGCCACCCTCACCAGCTTGAAGAGTACCCTGCTGGCAAGAAGGATCCATCGCTTCATGTGGTTTGCGCCGTACTCGTATCCTGCCATCCGCATGTACCAACATGAATCTCGACTCATCAGTCCAGGCAACATTTTTCCACATGTCAAGGGTCCAGTGGCGATGTTCCCGCGCCACTGCTAATCTTTGCACCCTGCAATGTGCGGTCAGCAGCGGTACCCTCGTGGGACGATGGCTTCTGTACCCCATAGCGAGGAGATGGTTCTGGATGGTGCGGCTACTTACACGTTTTTGTGCACCAGCGTTAAATTGCAGAGTGGTTTCTAGCACTGTGGCCCGTCTATCCGCTGTTACAATGCGAGCTATACGACGATGACACCACTCATCCACACGCTGTTGTCCACGGCAGTGTGCCCTTGCAGGGATGGTTTTACCGGATTCGATGTACTTACGGTGCACCCGTGACACAGTAGCTCGTGAAAATCCCAGTGCCTGCACGACTTCCGAGATGGAGTGACCCAATCGTCGGGCCGCGACAATTTGCCCACGATCAAATGCGCTTAGATCCTTCCTGTAACCCATACTGCGTCCGAATTTTACTGATTCCCGTCGCATCACTCCTTATATTGTCGGATCGCTGCATACGTCATTTCGTTTCCGTTTACAGTGCCGCAAACAGCACCACATTTGCATAACGCCACTGTCTCTAATTCAATTGCTCTTCAGTGTATTTTGATGCTAAACGCCAATCCGTAGAGTCAAATCGGTGCACAACCACCAAAAAGTTATCAAATGGGCTGGGAATATTTCAGCCCGCAATTGTGTGCGACCTGCCAAAGCTCGCCCATACAGCACAAAACGTTTCAGATATGTATCAATAATGTTCCTATCTCTCATTTTCGTTACACTTTCACAGATATCTTACAGTTACGTTTCACCAACATATATTTTGGAACATATCTCCTTGTACATTACGTTACGTAAAAAATAGCATTCACCAATACTCTGGTTTTAATAGTTTCCATTGTACATAATTGATACCTCGATGTAACATTCCGTCGATATTTAAGATTTCTGGTTTGACAACGTCGTGGATGCGCAAGCGCATTTACGTCATTTCACCGAAACACTGTCGCAGTCGTATTTCTAAATGCTACTGGGATATTCTTTGGTGATACTGTTGTACTCGAGTTAGCTAGTTAGTTGATTTAATATGTCATCCTTTTTTTGTGTGTGATTCAAGATCATCTTAAAGTAAATAATTGTTTTGATTATTGTAATTTTTAAATTCTAGGAAGCATTTTATAAAATCTAAGTAGATGGCTGTGTTGTTGCATTAGTACGCTATAACAACACGTGTTTTTTACTTGAAGCTGAGAAATTTCATTTCGATATGTATTTAGAGAAATGACGAATTTGAGTTTCTTTCTTTTTTTCCCTGAATTATAGTATATTCCACATATATAATAGAAATTCCACATCCTCATTTCGGGCCGATTTTTATTTCTTTTGTTGTGAATATATAAACGCCGCCACTGCTCCCAATGGACAGCGGACTGCTTTGAACCTGTAAAAATCGTAAAAAACTCGTAATACGACTGTTGTTGCTTTTGAAACAGCTGTCGAGTGTAATATATTTTTTATTGTGATTTTACAAAGTGTATTAAAACTAAATGTTCAACGTGGTAAATACGTAACAGTAATATGATGATGTCACAAATATCTTTCAAATACGTAATAGTAATGTAACGAAGTTACAAATATCTTTCAAATACGTAACAGTAACATGAAGTTGGTATGTCGAAGTTAAAAAGACCTTTCACTGTAACGTATCGGTTATGTTTCAAAGTAATGTAACGTTTGAAGACATTTTGCCGTAACCGTAAGGTTTCTGAAACATTACTGTTACATTACGCAACGTATCTGAAAAGTCTCAATGTTTCAGTACTACGTACTTGCAACATATACGAAATGTTCTGTTCTGTGTGGGTGGCAAAACGCATAGAAGCTGTCGACAAGTTTCCCATGAACTGACTGCTGCTCAATCTCAGCGTCGTGTGCATGTGGGCGCCTAGTGGCTGAAACATCCCTGTGATAACCGTTTCTTTAGAATTGTGACATTTGATAAAAGGTGGGTATTTTTCTGGAATTCTGACATGAACAAACAGCGGTTTGATCCCAAAAGCCACCGGAAACAGTCTCAAAAAAAGAGACAATTTGAGCACAAAGTTATGCTATGCGTTGGAGGAACTTTGAGGGGCCGCCCCGGTGGCGCAGTGGTCTAAGGCAATGGCCTCTGATCATTCGTCCGAAAGGGGTCCGGGTTCGAATCCCGGTGAGGCATGAATGTTGCGTTTGTCTTACGGCACTGACTCTCTCCCTTCCCTGGAACCAGTGACCCTAACTTAGGGACGGGCGACTGCTTATTGCCCATTGAGTTGCTCACGGTGGTCGTTAAACCTCCAATTAAAAAAAAAAAAAAAAACTTTGAGGGACTATTCAATAGGAATTGGTTCCAGATGGCTGAGGTATTAAAGCGAAGTTGTACTGTTGCCAGTTGTAGCGGATGTATACCGCTTTAAGGCGAAAGTACCCTGCTCTGGTGAATCGTAATGAGTCATCCTTTAACAGGATAATGCTCTCACTAATGGTGCCCGGTCAACTAAGATAGAAATACAGGAACTGAAGGATTTTGAGCTAATGCTTCACCATGTTTATGGTACGAATCTTGCGTCTCCGGGGTACCACTTATTCTGGTCCATGGCACATTTTGTACTTGGGAAACACTTCCAAAATATACACGATGTTCTACTTGGAGTCCAAGACTTTTTCGTTCTGAAACCAAAGGAATTTTCCATCAAGGGAATTAAAATAATGATATCATGATGGTGTAGGACCAACGATCATGATGGTCTCTGTTTCGAAGGTAAACCTTTTGCGTTTATGCATTTATACGAGTTTCCATCAACTGTCAAAAGTAGCAATGACTTTTGAATCACCCTGATATTAAAGACAAACAGGGCCATTATAAGCTTCTTTCATTTGGTGAAGGAGAAGGTTAACTGCGTCGTATACGTTTATTTAACGCACACACGTTGATTTAATTTAGAGATTACCGAGAGTGTAATTTAAGGAATATTCGATATCAACAGATTTCAGCCGTATGGATATATGCACGGCCGAGCATCTTTTTGAAGTGATAAAATAATTGTTTGAAGCAAACCATAGTAAAAAAAAAAGAATTTAAGCAGATCTTCGCAAGTTGTTTTATTATGTTTTGCTTTGCATTTAGATGTCCAGGAGCTTTAAAAATCCTTTTGTTTTCTCTTTTAGACTAATTTTTCTTGCAAGTCTCTTCTCCGAAGGAAAGTGGATGAGTAAACAGCTCACGGCGCCTTTTCTCTTTCTTAAAATGCCACAAAACGCATTTGCCGCTTTAAAAAAAAAAAAGAAAAGAAAACGGTTGCTTACTTTTCTTTTCCTTTTCTTTCGTAAGTGATGATAAAAAAATTTGGAGTGTTTCTTTATGATAAGGTTTTCGGAGAAAGTGATCTAAACTTGCAAGTTAAAAGCCAAGAACTAAAAATATATCACGTTTTCACCCTTTCCGCACTAGCTTTTCAATGGACTTATATTTTAGTTTTAGGCGTGAACGTAGAAGGGAGATAAATAAACAATGCCAGTATTTGTCCTTCACTCAGCTCATTGCACTTTCACTGTTGTGTAAATTTTAATTTCAAATAATAAATTATACGAATATCTAAATTAGTCCTAGTCTGCAGCGTACTGCAGAGTTTCTTAAAATCCGGCACAAAAATCTATTGGGAAAGAAGAAAAAGGTATGTATAGATTTATGAAATTTAATCAAATGCAAAAGAGAAGGCAACATCAGAGCAGTAATTACTTACAGCTCTTCAAAACCTAACACTAAGCATAAATACCTCACATGGATTGTACTGAGCAAACGAGTCTTAATATACCACCCTTAAAAGAAACACTTCACTGCCATTAATATTCGGACACCCTTCTATTGATGGCGAATTAGATCTTCCGCAAACACCAAGTCACAGACCTAACGAAAAATATGCTCGTGACGCTATGATATTTTTTGTTATTAAAGATTTAACGACCACCGTGAACATCTCAATGGGCTATCAACAGTAGCTCGTCCCTAATTTAGGGCCCCAGGTTCCACAGAAGGCAGAGAGCCCGCACTGTAAGACAAACACAACATCCATGCCTCACCGGGATTCGAACCCGGACCCATCTCGGTCGAATGGTCATAAGTCATCGCTTAGCGCGCCACCGAGGCGGCAACGCCATGATGAGACAATATACGTAGTTGGTGTGAATAGAAGAAGCTTCCACCAACAGTGTGACGTACGTCTGAGGTGAAGTAACTGTCAGAACGGCAAGCTAAAGCGATAAGCCAATTTCGGTGCAGTTCAGTGGAGAGAATAACTGGCTTCCGAGCGAGGAGACGTTGGGTCAAATCCCAACACTGGCAAAAAGGTATTTTCGTCACATTTGCGCCCGAACGTAAAAAAGGAATCATCGGGCCGTAAGGTTCGCGAAAAATGTGTGATGTTCCTTTCACACACACATCGTCTGGAATTAATAAGAATTCCTCCTTCAACGAGTCGAAAAATATAAATGCTTTTTCCACAAACTGGGAATAATCGGAATTCCTTCTTCTATAGCGAGCTACTTTATGGCGGACGCAAAACCTGCGATTTCTTGCCTCTACCTTTCTCCGCAAGAGTCAAAACGGCAAGTTGTAGTGATAAGCCAAAGTCGGTTCAGTTCATTCGGGAGAATAACCTGCTTCGTAGCTGGCAGACGTGGTTTCAAATGCTACCGCTGGGAAAAAGATTTTACACTATAAAAATTTATTGATTTCCAGTGCGGATTGATTAGAGGGCGCCAAACAAAACCAGCAATCGTTCTGTGCGTGATATTTCAGCGGAGCTGAAGATCACAAGGTCGATGGTCGGTGATATGATATACAAATGGAAACGAACTGGGACAGAATCTTCCAAGAAACGAATCCGTAAACTTCTGAACTAACAAAACGTGACAAGATGGCTCTGTAAAGGACTGTCCGTGCAGAATGCGGAATTCTACCTAGACGTCCCGGACAATAATGCACTATCACGTTGTGGAAGTGCTTTGGAGAAGGCCCATACCTCTATTACCAAGACAAGGCACCATGCGCTACTGCTTGTGAAGTTATACTAGGGGTGTTCAAATGAAAAGGTACGAAACAACACTGTGGGTATAAATGAAGACTTTATTCAAAGTATACACCATAGGCCGTAGCACAACGATCCCATTGATTAACGAGCCGAAAGATTCCTTGTTCCCAGAATTCCTGTGGCCGTGACGAGACCCAGTCCTGCACAGCGTCCTTGAGTTCGTCGTCCGAGTGGAAGCGCTTCCATTTCAGATGTTTTTTCAGGGGACCAAACACATGGAAATCGCAGGGTGACATGTCCAGGCTGTAGGGCGGATGGTCAAGCTGCTCCCACTGGAACTTCGCTAATTCCGCGTGTGTGACCCTGGAGACGTGTGGACGCGCGTTATCATGGAGCAGAACCACACCCTCCGTGAGCAGCCCCGGTCTTTTGTTCTTGATGGACCTGCGTAGGCTTCGGAGTGTCTCACAGTACACATCGGAGTTAATGGTTCGTCTGTGCTGGAGGAATTCAACAAGTAGTCAATTGGACGGCGCTCTTTATAAGAGCCTCTGCTCTCTCCTACGCATGCGGGCGCCCGCGCATGCTCCGATCCACGCCGGCGACTCCAATCGCATCCCTAGATGTGTCGCTACGTTCTCCCATAGCAGCATAGGCAAATATGTTAACGGTTACGTTCTTATGACGTTTCGTACCTTTTCATTTGAACACCCCTAGTAGATTGGTTTGAGGACGTGGCTGGCGAAAAGTTGTATTGGCCAGTCTGGAGTCCTGACCTGAGCTCTTTAGAAAATCTGTGGGACGAACTGGATCGTCTGGTGCGTGGAAGACGATAGGGTCCAATGAACAAAACTGATTTGGCCACTGGTTTAAAGGCCGAATGGCAGAATACATCGGCGGGCATTCACAAAAATTGGTGGGGAGTATTTCACGAAGATCACAAAAATTGGTGGGGAGTATTTCACGAAGATTAGAGGCCGTCATAGCTGTCAAAGGTTTCATAGTGAAAATCCTCCAAGTACGTGGGTGGCGTCAGTGAATAAGCAAAGACACCGAATTTTCCACGTTTAGCAACGCGCAGCAACCGAAAAATTGTTATTCGGCTGCCGCCGGGGAATTGAATCCAGGAAATCTCGATATCTAGCCGAGTTATACAATATAAACATTGTGTAAGGCTAACGCGTTTGGCTAGATATCGAGAGATGCGGGATTCAATTCCCCGGCGGCGGCCGAATAACAATTTATCGGTTGCTGTGCGTTGCTAAAGCGTGGAAAGAGCGATGTTTTTGTTTATTCAAGGGTTTCATTACTAAGTACTAAATTTTCTGTAGGCAAAAACGCATTCCACACCGAGCCAGAAATCTAGTGAAAAACTGCATAAACATAAAGAGTGACTAGCTGATTCCTTTGACTTGGACTTCATTGTTCATTCTTGAGTTGCTTAAGGGAGACGTATTGTAGTCCTGTGCCCTCCTACCAAAACCTGCAGGATCTTCGAAGTTTTTTGGTGAAGAAAGGGTCGTTATTGCCAAGACAGTTTCTGGACACTCATTATAAACATGAAACCTCGCTGTGAAGCATGCATTGCTGTGAGAGGTGACCAGACTCCAAGTTGGCTAAATTTGGCTATCGCGTTTTATGTATTTCTTGTGACCAGGTATGCTTCGCTCCTATTTTTATTTAATTAATAGTTACATTTTGTTTTATTTTGTTCATGTAATAAACTGTTAAATATTTTGTGGTAGGTTGCACCGAAAAGTGGTACTACACTAGATGCATCACTTTCTACGAAAAGGTACACCACTGTGTGGTGCAAACAAAACCCAAAAACATGGTGCAACTTTGCACCACGTTACAGTAGAAGGCTGCGCCACATTATTGTGTTGCAAAGTAGTACCATGTTTTGCGGTTTTTGATTGCACCATACAATGTTCTATCTTTTCGTAGAAAGTGGTGCAGCTGGTGTAGCATCACTTTTCGGTGCAACCAACGAAAAGATACACCATTACACCATACAATGGTGTATCTTTTCGTAGAAAGTGGTGCAGCTGGTGTAGCACCACTTTTCGGTACTTTCTACGAAAAGATATACCATTGCACCATACAATGGTGTATCTTCTCGTAGAAAGTGGCGCAGCTGGTGTAGCACTCCTTTTCGGTGCAACCTAGCACCACTTTTCGGTACTTCCTACGAAAAGATACACCATTGCACCATACAATGGTGTATCTTTTCGTAGAAAGTGGTGCAGCTGGTGTAGCACCACTTTTCGGTGCAAGCTACCACAGCATTTTTAACAGTGCATGAAAAGGCATATTTAATAATACGTTTTCCTCAAATTTTACAGATGAACTCCTCATACCTTTTGAGCCATTTAAAAATTTAATTTTGTTATTTAATTTCAGACAACCAGCACAAGTACGGGAGTTAGACAAAATAATGTAAACACCTGGAAAATAGGAGATATTTTTATATTAAAAAGGTGTTGCGCCACTATTTGCCTTTCGTACAGCTTGCAACCTTCTTGAAATAGATTCAAAAAGTTTTTGAATGGTCTCCAGTGGAATATTGTACCATTAGTAGATCAGAAGAGCCCCAATTGCTTTGGCGGAGGGGGAAGTATGTTTGCTGGTGCCTGAAATGCTTTCCGTTTGCGGCGGTCTTCTTTTGTTTGGTCCCTGTGGGTTATGCTCCTATTTTCGGCGCTCGGCCAGCTCATTGTGCCGTTCGACGTTACGGTCTAACATTTTTCTATTTCTTTTTCTTTCACTCAGCCCACCCTAAACTTAAACTTCCACTTAGAAATAGCAAGCTAAGAGGTTAAAACAACAGTATTTTAGATATAGTCACGTTTTCAAGTTACGCACATATTTTCCGCTAGGGGTGTAAAAGTAAATTACGTTTTCCCCGATATCTCTACTTCTAAAACGCCGATTTGAAAAAAAAATTCTTCAGCGGATACAGCTCTCGATGGAAAATCTTTTGCATACAATTTTCAAATTTTGGTAAAGAATACTATGGCCACCAGGAAACGTAAGTGTTAATTTTTGCTTCTGGTGTATTTGCCATAAAATCTGAGCTTCTAAAATCTCGATTGAAGAAGTTATTTCGTGGACCGATGCCACTCACGCCGATAAACTTTTACGAAATAATTTCTGCTTAAAATATTACATGGTTTCTTTGCCAGGTGGAGTAGATGTATATTCCATTTTTGTCAATATCTCTGCTTCTAATGGTCCGTTTTGAAAAATTCGTTCTTTAATGGATAGAGTTTCTGGTATGACGTGTTTTTCATATAATTTCAAAAATTTTCTAGTAACTCATAGACTTTCTGGCATGACATGTTTTTCATATAATTTCAAAATTTTCTAGTAATTCATAGACTTTCCGCTAGGGAGCGTAAAGGTAAATTGCGTTTTCCCCAATGTCTCTGCTTCTAAAACTCCGATTCGAAAAATTATTTCTGCACAGGATACAGGTCTTGATGGGAAATTCTGTGCTTATAATTTTTGGTAAAAAATGGTTCTGCCAACAGGGGACGTAAGTCTTAATTTTCACTTCTGTGAATTTGCAGAAAAATCTTAGCTTTAAAAATCTCAATTGAAAAAAATTCGTTTGTGGACTGATACAACTCACGTCTACAAACCTTTTAGGAATATTTTCTTTTCAAAAAAATGCATGGTTTCTACACCAGGGGCAGATATGTATCTTATTTTTGTCAATATCTCTCCTTCTAGATGTTCGATTTGAAAAATTCTTTCTTTGTCGGATAGAGTTTCCTATGTGAAATGTTTTCCATATAAATTCAAGATTTTAAAGAAAATCGTAGACTTTCCGCCAGACGGCAGAATGGTAAATCGCGTTTTCTGCGCTATTTCTGCTTGTAGAACTCAGATTTGAAAAATTCCTCCTGTATCGCATAAAGCTTCTGATTGAAATTTTTTTTCATACAATTTCTATTTAGTAAAGAATGGTTTGGCCACTAGAGGGTCTAAGTGTTAATGCTTAAAATATTACATTCTGATGCTTTTGCAGCAAAATCTGAGCCGCTGAAAACTCGACTAAATTTCTTTTTCTTTGACCGATACCCCTCACATCGAAAAACCTTTCGAGTGTACTTTTTTCTTAAAATAATGCATGGTTTTCCCGTCAGGGGGCGTTGATGCATATCTTGTATTTGGCTAAATCTCTGCTTCGAAGAGTCCGATTTGAAAATTTCTTTCTTTGTTGGACAGCTTTTCCGCAGCGAAATGTTTCTCATATAATTTCAAATTCATCTTAACGCACAAGTCTGCAACCAGAGGGGGTAAGTTCACAATTTCGTTTGCCGCAATATCTGAGGGATTAAAAAACCCAATTGAAGAACTTCTTTCTTCAGTCAGATATTACTATTTCCGATACCAGTTCCATTGACTTTGACTAGCTTTGATAAATTTAATTTGCGCCAGAACGGATTCAAAAGAGGTGCTAATTACACCAAAAAATTCGGTGTCATCTTTCTTGTTAATTGTTATTTTGAGTTTTATTCAGCATTCTGCATTTGGGCAAAGCTCTGGAGCCGCTTTTTTTTTTTTTGTGAGTAAGCTTTGTATAATTATTCTCCTTTTGTACCAAAGTAACGGACTAGCATTGTTAACCTAGGCCTAACTTCCGAATAAGGGCACCTCTCCAAAACAGTCACTTTTCCCGGTCCGATCAGCGACTGTTATTCGAAGCATTTACTTTATAATCTAGATTCATCTATGACTGTCAGTTAAGTAGCGGTAATTGGTATAATCTATATTTAAGCTGCAAAACGCCCAGATGAGTGTACATGCGTGTAAGAGACGAAATATGTGGCCATGGATCACAAATGTCAAGTCGGGTTGTTACAGTCCTGTGGATACGGCGAAATGATCTGGTGCGTGTTTACACGGACCACCTTTAGATCCCTTGTATCTACTGAGAACACCATCATAGCACAAGACTAAGTAAACGTACTCACAAGCCACTTACGTTCGTTCATGGCCATCCATTTCCCACAGCAGGATGCCTTCTTTCAACAAGACGGCTCCCAGTTGGCGAAGGACTAATTGGTGGAGTATTCGAGAGTGCTCGAAACACTCAAATGGCCCTCTCACTCTCCAGATTTGAAGCCAAATGAGCTTTCGCGGGACGAAGTCAAGAGGTGCATTCGGTTCCGGAACGCATTACTCGCAACTCTTCGTGTTTTACCGACGGCTGTCCTTGAATCAAGAGCCGCTGTAGCACCCGATCGTTTTCAACACCAAGTTGAGTCCAAGCCAATACGTATTGTGGCTGTTCGGAGGGTGAAAAGTGGGCCCTTACGTTATTAGGCGAGTGTGTAGAATAAATTGTCCTTTCAATGTATTTCAACCTTTAACTGGCTGAAACGAATTAACTCGCAAATTTGACTGAAAACAGCTCGGACGAATATATTTGCTGTATAAGTAACACTCCTGGAACGAGAGGACCAGCCAATAAAAAAGCATTGCTTCCTCCATAGCTTTATTGTTCAAAGCCGTTATTTAAGGGATTATCAACATTAATCTTTTCTGGCTGATTAATTACCTGCTAGAAGGAGCTATAACAACGAATTTAAGAAAGGAGAGCGATTTTTAAATCACTTATTTTTACTTGGTGGTAGAGTGTCAACGACAGGAGAAATAACCCTTCCCCATTATAATTTGTTTTACAGAGAATTTTTGTATTGGAGGTTTAACGACCACAGTGAGCAACTCAATGGGCTATAAGCAGTCGCCCGTCCCTAATTTAGGGTCACTGGTTCCAGGGAAGGGAGAGAACCAGTGCCGTAAGACAAACACAATATCCATGCCTCACCGGGATTCGAACCCGGTCCCCGTTCTGACGAATGATCAGAGGCCATCGCTTAGACCACTGCGCCACCTAGGCGGCTTTACAGAGAATAAGAAGCACTTATATCAGGTTTATGGTCTGTAGTGCTGAAATGATAGCGCGAGAGGAATTGTTTTCCCGTAGCTTTCGTAAAACCTAGCTGCTATGTGAACATTTTTGTTTGGGGAGAGCCAAAAATGTGGGCACCATTTGGTTCAGGTACATCTGCCACTTAATGGGTTAAAGACGGACAGACTGAGACACGCACAGAGTAATATAATAAGCACTTTTGCTTAAACGAATACTTTCTGAAAATACCTATTTAGTGCAATTATGACTTATACTATCAATTAACTTTCATTTTTAGCGCGTTTTTTGTAAAAAAAAGATCGTGCTTATGTTATCGGTTTGTCCGTCCGCCTGTACCCACGATATCTCTGCAACTATTATTCCGATTTGAAAAATTATTTTTGCATTGGAAAGCTTGAAATAAACGAATGATGATCCTTTATTTCGTTTTTTTTTCTACGATGTACAATTTCGCCGCTAGAGGGCGTAAATATAGATGATGTCGAACTCAAAAATGCGTTTTATTCCACATATTTGCTTCTAAACATCCGATTGAAAAAATTCTTTTATCTTTCGATTCCATTTATGTCGAAAATAATTTTAGATATAGCTACTTTTTCAAATTACGCATATATTTTCCGCTAAGGGGCGTAAAAGTAAATTACATTTTTCCCGATAACTCTTCTTCTAAAGCTCCGATTTGAAAAAAAAAATACTCAGCGGATACACCTCCTGATGGAAAATATTTTGCATATAATTTCAAATTTTTAGTAAAGAATAATTTGGCCACCAGGGGGCGTAAGTGTTAATTTTTGCTTCTGATGTATTTGCCATAAAATCTGAGCTTCCAAAATATCGATTGAAAAAATTATTTCGTGGACTGATGCCACTCACATAGATAAACCTTTTCGGAATATTTTCTTCTTAAAATATTTCACAGTTTCTCCTCCAGGGGGACCGTAGATGTATATCTTATATTTGTCAATATCTCTACTTCTAGGAGTCTGATTTGAAAAAATTCTTCTTTGTTGGATAGCGTTTTGAGTGTGACAGGTTTTTCATATAATTTCAAAAATTTTTCAAGTAATTCATAGACTTTCCGCTAGGGGGCGTATAGGTAAATTGCTTTCCCCCTATACCTCTGTTTCTAAATCTCCGATTTAAAAAAATTCCGCACCGGATACAGCTCCTGATGGGAAATCCTTTGCATATAATTTCTAATTTTTGTAAAAAACGGTTTGGCCACCAGGTGGCGTAAGACTTAATTTACGCTTCTGATGTATTTGCAGCAAAATGTGTGCTTCTGAAATCTCGATTGAAAAAAAAGTCGTTTGTTGTCCGATACTACTCATATCGATAAACCTTTTTTAAACATTTTCTTCTTAAAATAATGCATAGTTTCTACGCCAGGGGGCGTAGATGTATATTTTATTTTTGTCAATATTTGTACTTCTAAGAGTCCGATTTGAAAAATTCCTTCTTTGTTGGATAGTGTTTCTGATGCGAAATGTTTCCCCTATAAATTCAAAATTTTCAAGTAAATCATAGACTTTCCGCTAGGGGGTACAAAGGTAAATTGCGTTTTCTGCGTTATTTCTACTCTAAAACTCCGATTTGAAAAATTCTTCCTGTATCGCATACAAGACCTGATGGAAAATATTTTTCACATAATTTCTAATGCTTGGTAAAAAATGGTTTGGCCACCAGGTGGCATAAGTGTTAATATCTGCTTCTGATGTATTTGTAGCAAAATCTATGATCCTGAAAACTGGACTAGTTATTTTTTCTTGGACCGATACGGTTCATATGGATAAACATTTTGAGAATACTTTTTTCTTAAAATAATGCATGGTTTTCCTACCAGGGGACGTAAAGTCACATCTTCATTTTGTCGATATCTCTGTTTCTAAGAGTCCGATTTGAAAAATTCTTTCTGTGTTGGAGAGCGTTTCCGTTGCGAAATGTTTCTCATACATGTAAGTTCATGTTTTCCTTAACGCACAAGTCTGCAACCAGAGGGCGTAAGCTCACTATTCCATTTACAGCAATATCTGAGGAATTAAAAACCCGATTGAAAAACTTCTCTCTTCCGTCCGATACTATTGTTTTCCATACCAGTTCCATTTACTTTGAATAGCTTTGATAAATTTAATTTGGGTCAGAACGGATTCAAAAGACGTGCTTATTACACCCGAAAACTCGGTGTCATTTTTCTTGTTTACTCTTTCCAACAGTAGGTTGAAGAAGCGTATATTCTCCAGCTTTGTTCGTCTGTCCGTCCGCACAATAACTCGCGTAAAAATGGTTCGATTTCAGTGAAAATGTAGTATGTGGTAAGCATGGGCGTCACTGCCTATGGGGATTCGGTGACGCGTCCTCTCCAATATTTTGCAAAATGGGGAACCGAGGGACGGGCAACATTGATGTGGAAAATTTCTTTTTTACAAATCAATTAAAATATTGAGAATATTTTTTTACAAATCAATTAAAACCTTGAGATATTTTTTTACAAATAAATTAAAACCTTGAGAATTTCTTATTACTGTATTAAGTACACTAATACGGTTCGCCACTCCGGTGGCGCAGTGGTCCGAGCGCTGGCTTCTAACCATTCGTGCGAGAAGGGACCGGGTTCGAATCCCGGTGAGGCATGGATGTTGTGTTTATCTTACGGCACTGGCTCTCTCCCTTCCCTGGAGTCAGTGACCCTAAATTAGGGACGGGCGACAGCTTATAGTCCATTGAGTTGCTCACGGTGGTCGTTAAACCACCAATCAAAAAAAAAAAAAAAAAATTACGGCTTAACCACGTGGCGTTCACTGTTAGAAATCTGTGTAACGTTTTTTAGATTATTTGAATAAGTTCACACATTTTTTTTGAAAAGTTCTGTGGAACATGGAAAAACTCTAGCCTTTGTGTAATATGTTTCGGAGTTTTGTGTAACATTCCACAATACCCGAAATTTATTCAATGCGCATGCGCAATTTTTTCTGAGGTTGTGTAACGTTTCGGAATTTGATTAAATGTACATGCTTATTTTTCTAAAAATTGTGTAATGTTTTCAATATCGGTGTAATGTTTCGGAATTTTATCGCTGTTCCCTTGCTGCATCTCAGATTTAGGGCATGCGCCGTGAAATTCTAAAGCTGTGTTTGCTTTGCTGGTCATCACAGCATGTTGTGGTTTGTGGTGACGTGGATTCCGAATTGTGGCGACGTGGATTCTGAAATCAAGGTTAGTACTTTTTCTTTCGGTTAACAAAAGAGAAATTAATTTATGTTATATACAAATGTGAATTGTCTCATCCTAGCTTTAGATTAATCGCGTTTCGTGTTAGAACAAAATTGCTGATCGTTAGGCCTAATGTATAAACGATCTCGCTAAGAGACTGTTTACTCGTGTCCTTTTTGTTTTCTAAAAATTAGGACGCCTGAAACGTTTGAGTGTTACGGAATAAATGTCCGTTAAGTATACACTTAAATATTAAAACCGTGTCAACTGTAGTTCCTCCTTCCCTAACGAAAGCAAAAAATTTACAACTAAAGTTGTTTCGTAAGCTCGCAATGAAAAAACAAACTAAACTGGAGCAGCAAAACCAATTTTGCTGTATTTTGCTAGCCTATTCAGGCACTTGAGCAATTTTTTTTTTTTTTTTTTTTTTGCTGACAGAAATGTACTTACTACAGCAGATATTTCGTTGGCCGTACGAATCACTTTGCTGAAACAACCAAATGCTTTTGCTATGTCAGCCACACCAGCTGCCATAAAAAAATGAGTTACTGCAGCAAACGTGTCTGTAATATTCAGCAAAATTCAAGATGATGGTAACAGGTGAAAACGCTAGTACCGTGAAGAAAGTTTGGCTAAATGTACTAATAACCGTTCATGAATTCCAGCATGATGGCGGTCTGGTCTGTTGTGGTGGCAAAGAATATCTAACTGGTTGTGGTGTGGTGTGTATGTCGTGCTCTCTAAAGAAATTTGAAAGAATAATTTGGAAGAAACCGACGACTTCATATGTGCATGGAAATGTCTGATATACGAGATCGACTGAACAACAGGGGTTTCGGGAACGACGTAATAGTACGATTTGAAAGTAAGTCCGAAGTAAAAGTTGTTGGAAAGAGTGCGATGTGTCCGTACAAGTTCCACACAAAAGAACAGTTGCTGCGTTAAGCGAACCTATTTGAAAAAAGAAAGAAAAATCTCATTCTCACTAAAACACAAGAAGTCGTGAAGTGCTGACCTTCAACACGAGAAAAGAAAAACTGTTCCCGTGAGAACCAAAAATAAAAAGATGTAGTTATGTGTGAACGTACTGCGTATGTGATGTTGTTCCAAAAACCAATATAAAATTGCATAGCTTGTGTTTTCAACCTACATTGTTCTTAGATGTTCAGTGTGATGTGATGTGAATATACTCATTTGACTATAGAATAAAGGAGTATCTGTTTAAAAGGGGTAAGTACTCTTTATGCTTTCAACCATTCGTTCTGTGAGTTCAAGAATTCTCTTTCGTTTGTTGAATCCGTTATTTGAGATCAACGCGCGAACCTTTTAGAATTTCTAACAAAAGTAAGGTATGGTGGCCACTGCCAGTTAGAAGTCACCGTATCATCAAACACTGATCCCACCAGTTCAATTGAAAATGAGGTGGGCTCTACCACCATCTTGTTTAAAGTAGTGTTCATGCCACCCAACTGCTTCACAGATTATTCGAATCGAAATTTCCTTCATACACTGTGTGATATATGTGTGTGAAGAAGGAACATAAGTTCATGCCATTCAACTACATGCACCCCAGATGACTCAAATACAAATTTCCTTCACACACACACACACACACACACACTGCTATTATGAATGTGTTATGATATACATGTGTATGTGAGCAGGGCCGGGTGGACCATAGGGGCAACCGGGGCCCCGCTCTTTACAAAAAAACAAAATTATTTTTGCTAGAATTCTCTATATTTATTGTTAGTTTTTAAGTTTTGGGGCGCAAGACCCTCAAAAATTTATTTTAACGTTTTCCAACCGTAGGTTGAAGAAGCGTGTATGCTCCAGCTTTGTCCGTCTGCCTGTCCACGCGATAACTGGCGTAAAAATTATTCAATTTCAATTAAATTTTAGTATGGGGTAGTGGACAATTTGGGGACGAACCCTGTTGAAAATAAGCAAAATGGGGTCAAAGGTCAGGACATAGGAGCGGGATCCATTCCATCGCTCTTATGCGTCATAACTTACGTAAAAATGCCTCGATTACGACCAAACTTTATCATGTTGTTTCGGAAGTAAACTGAACAGGTTATGTCTGCTGAATATCATCGAAATGGGATCAAAGGTGAGGGCACAGGAGCGAGATTTATTCCACAGCCATTATCCTCATAACTTGAGTAAAAATGCTTCTATCGCGACAAAACTTTAGTATGTTGGTCCAGAGGTATACTGAACCAATTTGTTTAATATAATCGAAATGGGATCAAAGGTCATGGCACATGAGCGAGATTTATTTCACAGCCATTATCCTCATAACGTGAGTAATAACTTGAGTAAAAATGCTTCTATTCCGACAAAACTTTAGTATGTTGTTTCGGAGGTGTACTGAACGAATCAATAGTCAGGGTTGGGAGGAGATTTTGTCTGCGCGTGACTTCTGGTATGTTGGAAATGGTATCATAATCAATGCATTGCATGATTTTACTAACCTGTTATAATTTTTTTTCAGTTTATACCCCCCTCAACTTATTTAAACCTTAAACTTTTCAATATTCATGAAATAAGAAATTATATTTCATCACATTTTGTGACTCCCTATTATATACTTAGCAATTTGTGTGTAAACCTGGTACTGAAATTTAAAAAAAGTAAAAAGAACAATATGAAAGTTGTATCTGGGCTATATATGGAGGCCAATCGTTCAGTGACTTTAAAAACAGTGTTGGAAAAAAATAAGTCAATTTTTATACATGAGCGCGTATAAGAGGTTAATAAAGTAATTAATTTACCAGTTATTCCACTTTTCATCAAAAATCAATCACTAAAACATGTACCAGGAAAAAAAATATATATATACGAATTTATTTAAGAGGGATCGTTATGATTCAATACGCAAAAATGTTTGCTATGGAAAATTTTCGCTACGCAGATTAGTTAAAGCTTTCTTTTTTATCATTTTGCAGGAAAGTTTTTATTAAGGTAATAAAGAGACCTAAACTTCCTCCTCTCCATAAAGAAAGTCGTAGATTTCAGCACTGTTTATTCTCTTCCTCTCTCTTTGTCTGTCTGCCTGTCTGCCTGTCCGCCCGTCTCTCTGTCTCTCTCTCATTTAATGTCTGTCTATCTGTCTGTTGTCTCTCTCTCTCATTCAATGTCTGTCTGTCTATCTCTCTGCTTCATTTTTTCCTCCCCTGCAAATATTTGGTGTCTCGCTTCTATGCCATTTAAGTTTGATTGCCGTATACTGAGTTTAGATACGTGATTCCCACAATTATATTTCAAAATTAAGTTGCCCCCCCCTCCTCGAGTATAAACATTGCACATGAAATTAATAATTAATGGTGGTGTAAGTTAAAACTAAAAAATGATTGGCAACGGTAACAATGCTCATAATCGACAGACTCCTGAAATAATTTATCGTTATTTATTCTTGAATAATCACATAACTAAAATGCTAATGTAAGTTCACTGATAATACAAACATAGAATGAATGAGTTATTAAACAACGACTCCGCACTTTCTATTTAGTCTATTTTAAACAGTCTTACCCTGAATTGTTATCCATTTGGTACTTAACACAAAACAGTTTATATTCCAGTGAAAATCCTTTTCGGTGATCGTAATGCATGTACTCTTTTTGAGCACTTTTTGTAAGAACAACAAACAGCGAGTTCCCGCACAGCACTGCGACGTCATTCCAACTAATCCAGGGTCGTGATCCCATAATTCTCTGTAACGAGCTGCTGGCTGTCGGCATCCACGCAAACACGAACCGAAACTCACAAATGCAAACTTGCAGCAGGTGATCAACGAAAATAAAAGAAACAAGCAAAGGAAGCCATCATCCAACAATTAAGCTGATTACTGGACATTTGTTAAAAATGACTAAGTCATCACTTTTGATGATCACTGCAGGTATATACGTTCTAGCTGGGTGTGAAAGAATACAGGATAAGTTATATAAGTTCTAACTGGGTGTAACACATGATACAGGGTAATAAGTTCTATCTTGTTTCGTTTGTTCAGTGAGTAATTAATGTCTTGAGAAGTCACCATACTATATAAATTTAAAGTGTCTCAAATGTAAAAATCATTGATTTTTCAGTCAAGCTTGGGTAAACTGAAAATTGGTTTTGTATGTGCCATAGGTAGAATTCCTCGAACGCATTTTTTTGTACAGGTGCATTCGCTACGAAAGATGTAGTATCTGTGTGTAACACACAATTAACATTTGTTAAGAACAGTGTTTCTTCTTGAATATTTCATTCTCATAACTTCTCTTTTGAAATCTGAGAAAACTCATGAGTAAATTGTCCTTATATTTCTTCATTCAGTAAGCATAAGTTTCAATAAGGGCTGTTACTACATTACCCATGTTTATCACGAATTAACTAGTACACCATGAATTGTCCTTATTGGAGTTCATTTTTGAAATGCTAAAAGTAATTTCTGGAAATGGTAAAAAATTATCTATCCTGGTGCAAACGAAATTTTCAGGAACACTTATATAGAGAATTACTTGTCAGATATATTACGCAAAACCTTGTTCAGATTTGTTAGAAATGTTTCACATTTCTGTTCCCTGAAGCCTTCAAATGTTTCTGGAACTTTTCTTTGTTTACTGTGGAACGTTCCTCAAAATCAGGTTGCCAGCCTGTTTCAAGATTTTTCAGTAGCATGTGTAAAGTTCCTCAAAGTTGTTGAAAAGGTTCCACAGGAGGCTTTCCGCTTTTGCGAAATGTTTTCAACTTTATTGTGGAACGTTCCTCATAATGATGCAGAAACCCTGGGACGGAATGTTTCAATAATGTGTGGATGGTTGATCACTTTTGTTGGAAAGGTTCCTCTCCTTATTGTGGAACGTTCCACAAAATCCTCCCGGGACAATGTTTCAGACTTCTTCAAAAATGTGTGGAACGTTTATCAGGATTTCTTGCATAACTTTTTCAAAAATGTTGAGACAGCTAAGCTGCCCCTTTTTTTTTGTGTAACGTTCCACAGATTTTTTTTTTACAGTGTTGTGCTATGTGCACCAGAACATAGTCGATACTGTTGAGCTGGACAAAGTAGCAAATATTTTTATATCAAACAAGGACGGGAGGAGGAGCGTTTTTGGATCAGTTTCTGATTAAATGGAAACTATAGACTTATTATGTTTCTGCTTCTAAATCAAGGCTGTGTAGAACAAGATTTTATTCCATAAACTAGGCCTATATATAAAATGTCGTTAAAGTATAGGTGAAAAAATTTACTTTACCTGAAAAAAAAAATTGTTGACACTCACCTTTGAAAGAGTTCAATGAAATGATTTTACCCCTAATTACTCGTAAACTACAGCTGACATAAATTCTGGTTATTCCATCATGAAATACATTAAGGTGGATAGATTGATAGAGTGGGGAAAAGAGGAGCTCTCAAGTAAAAATAATACATTGTTTTATAGTGAGAAGAACAAGCGAGTTGGTAAGGTAAGAATAGATATATCTGTGTCCCCTTCCCCCAATAATTTGAAGGCGGTGACGCCTATGGTGGTAGGGGACCACCTGGGGACGAACCCTATTGAAAATGGGTGAAATGGGGGTCAAAGGTCAGGGCATAGGAGCGGGATCCATTCCATTGACCTTGTGCTTCATAACTTGCGTAAAAATGGGTCGATTTCGATGAAAACTTAGTATATGGTAGGGGACTACCGGGGGACAAAACCTATCAAAAATGTGCGAAATCGGGTCAAAGGTCAGGACATAGGAACGGGATCCATTCCATCGTCCTTATGCGTCATAACTTGCGTAAAAATGGTTCGCTTCCGATGAAATTTTACTATGTGGTAGGGGACTACGAACCCTATTAAAAGTGGGCAAAATCAGGTCAAAGGTCCGGACATAGGAGCGGGATCCATTTCATTGCAGTTATGCATCATAACTTACGTAAAAATGATTTTTGTAACAAAACTTTATCATGTTGTTCTGGAAGTATACTTAACCGTTTCTGTTGAATATCATCGAAATGGGGTTCAAGGTCAGGGCACAGGAGCGAGATTTATTCTACAGCCATTATCCTCATAACTTGAGTAATGATTTCTGGTATGTTGGAAAGCATATCATAATCAATGCATTGCATGATTTTACTATTGTAACTTGTTAGTTTCTTGCTCTGTGTAAATTTGAGTTCATTCTCTTTTAGCGTTTTCAATCTTAACTTTATATCTTCTTGCTCACGGAATGACGTTGGCAACAATTCTGAGGTCATAGAGCGTGACGTAAGCATGTGACAGATAAGAATTAGAGATATATAATGTTGAAGCAGTAGCCAAAGTGTGGTGGTGGAAGCAGTGTTAAGCTGAAGTTGTGTTTATTTGAAGTTTGAGTATTCGAGCTGTATTCCTGTATATTTAGCTTTTCGAGTTATCCAGTTTCCTGATTACTAAATAACGTTAATCAGCGTTGAAAGATTAATACTATTGTGATTAGCTTTTCACGTATTTTGGAATGTTCGAGCAATTGATTACTGGATGGAATAAAAAAACAAGTTAGTGAAATCATGCAGTATATTGACTATGATACACTTTTCAACATACCAGAAATCATTACTCAAGTTATTACTCAAGTTATGAGGATAATTGCTGTGGAATAAATCTCGCTTCTGTGTCCTGTCTTTTGACCCCATTTTGATGATATTGAACAGAACCGGTTAAGTATACTTCAGGAACAACATGATAAAGTTTCGTCTCAGTCAAAGCAATTTTTACGTACGTTATATTACATAAAGGCGACGGAATGGATCCCGCTCCTATGTCCTGACCTTTAACTCGATATCGCCCGTTTTCAACAGGGTACGTCCCCAGGTGGTTCCTTACCACATACTAAACTTTCATCGAAATCGAACCATTTTTACGCAAGTTATGACGCATAAAGGCAATGGAATGGATTCCGCTCTTATGTCCTGAACTTTGACCCCATTTCACCCATTTTCAATAGGGTTCATCCTCAGGTGGTCCCCTACCACATACTAAAATTTCATCGAAATCGAACTATTTTTACATGAGTTATCGTGCGGACGGACAGACAGAAGAACAAAGCTGGAACATATACGCTTCTTCAACCTACGGTTGGAAAGCGTAAAAAAAGTAAAACAATGAGTAAGTCTTTTTGAAACTTATTTGTGTGACTTCGTTTTACAAGTGTGAATAAGAAGAGGCAGTATTCCCGAAATCTTAAGTAGTATTCCCAAGCCTACAAATAGTAAAGCACGCAACATTATATATCCGTTCTTTGTAAATCAACTGCAAGCCGTTTTGCCCTAAGAAGTTAAAGCGTCTCAGAAATAATTTTCAGTTTGCAAAATTAGAGCTAGTTTATGTGGATTATCAAGATGCTAATTTGCAGATTATTCCTCAATCTTTTCCTTTTCTTCGTTTCTTGGAATTTGTACGCTCTGAAATTTTGGAAGCAGCTCATCCACCATCAAGCTAAGTCGTAATAAACTGAGGACTTATGCATGGTTGTGTTTAAGGGAATTAATTAAAACTCGCTTTAGGATGGTCACAGTCAATCGAACTGATTAAAACACGCATGGTCTCAGTCAAATGACTTAATTTAAGAGATCTTCTGTATGGACTCCAGATAATCGAATATATTAAAACACATTTAAGAATCGTTTTAATTAATCGAGATCTAAGTGAGGTTATATTTATCACGAAGAACGAGGTTTGACGAGGACAATGATATTAATTAAATTTTTATTTTCGAATTGCTTATGCGACAAATAAGAAATTAAAAAGGGACTGTTGTAGTTTTCATGGCGTTTTTAAAGACTCTTGGAGTTTTAAAAACAAAGAAAACCAAACCACTGTGGGGAATCGGGATATTATTTGTTTGACGAAACTAAAGAGTACTTTACAGAAAGATATGCGTAAACCTTGTAAATGTCTATTTGAATTAACTCATGGCACATCGAATACTTCTTGTAGTCTTTTTTACAGGAGCCGTTGGAAGTACAAACCTTCTAAAAATACATTGAAAACAGGCAAATTGCACATGCTCACTCACTATTTTGTAAATACACGGAACACGCAACTGTGCATGTTTCCTAATTGCCTCAACTGTTGTGACTGCTAACGTGTAACGTATACATGTTGTGTTCTGCACTTTTCGTGAAGTACAGAGAGGTCTGAATCAATCGAGATCTAAATGAGGCTTCATTTATCACGGAGAACATGGCTTTAGGAAAACGACGCTATTCCTTAAATTGTTGTTTTACGATTGTGCAACAAACAAGAAAGTAAAAAGCGTGGTTTTACTCATGAAACGTCTATGGCGTATTAAATCTCTTTATTTTTGTGGTGTAGTAAGCACAAATATTCGGCAAGTTTTCGCACTCCACTGGGAGGCAATGGTAGACATTAAAATGCAAGGAATAGGAACACATAAGGAGCACAGATGATTTTTGAAAATAACGTAAGTGACATCACGAGAATATTACATGAATTTTTATCGCGCAATTATAGGCTGCACTGCGATGTGGTTCCATCTTTAAATAATGCATGCCAAACCTCTGGTAGTTCAGTAGAGACCATATCATTGGATGACATTTTGCTGGATAGGATTTCGACTGTTTCTTTGATGGCAATGTCTTTAAAGTTCGTGTAAGGGACAATTCTTCTAGTACTATTCCACACAGGAGCGGCCGATGAATGCATGACTTCTCTGGCGAGGGCTGTATTCTGTATTCGTGCGAAATGTCAACCAGCACATGAAGAATACAGCACTCGCCAGAGAAGTCATGCATTCATCGGCTGCTCCTGAATAGAACAGTGCGTTTTAGAAGAATTACCCGCTTTCACGAACATTAAAGAGACTGCCATCAGGGAAATAATCGAAATCCTGTCCAGCAAACTGGCGTGCAATGATATGGTCTCTAGTGAACTACCAATGGTTTGGCATGTTACTAAAAGATGGAAAAACATCGCGACGCACCGTATAATTACGTGATAAAAGTTCATGTTATATGCTCGTGATGTCACCCACGTTATTTTCAAAATCATCTTTGTTTCTTACCTGTTCCAATTCCCTGCATTTTTTATGTCTACCATTGCCTTGAAAAAGCCTCCCAGTGGAGTGCGAAAGTTTGGCGAATGTTTGTGCCTACTACATCTCAAAAATAAACGGAATAAATACGCTGTGTGCATTTCATGAGCATTCACAGTCTGATGTATTTAAAATAAAGCATAGTTTTAGTTCTCATGGTGTTTTTAAAGATATATGGAGTTCTAAAAACAAAGGAAATCAGACCGCTGTGGTAAAATCGAATTATTTTTTGTGACGAAAATAGAGAACACTTTTGTAGAAAGATATGCATTAATTCAATAGGATTGCAAATGTTTATTTCCCATAGTGGTCTGATAAACGACTAATTCGATTACTTTTGGAAATAATCGAATTATTCGATGGTTCGGTGTTATCGAATAATTTTCAGTAAAAATCGTCCGTCACAACTCTTAGGTTGGACTTTAAAGAATTCCAATGCATGTTCCAACCGGCTAATTCCAAGATACTCAACCTACGTTCTAAACTACATCTAAATTCGGAGGCAACCTGTTCTTGAAAATCGTAATTCATTCTTGCAGGAAGTGTTTCACTGAACCGTAGCAAACTTGGACATTTATTACTGCCCCAAAGTGACCATCGTCAAAAAGCTAGAACTCGAGTTTATCAAACCTGTTTCGAACTTCATGATGGCTGCTGGAGCGTTTGACCCAGATCCAATAGACAACCTGGATATTGATGACGACGTAGTGCTCAAAAGTATTCCAGGAATTGATGACCCGTCAGTAAGAATTATTGAATTCAGAGACAGTTCGAGAGATATTTCAAGAACTAGCACGAAAAGAAAGACAAGTACTCTCGGGATTACCTAATTCTGTAGACTTCGGAAGAGCGGTGTCACGTTACGTCCAAAAATTTACAAAACAAAGACAGAGTTTAACAGGAATTTTCGGCTGCTGGACTAACATATTTTTATTTAAAAAAAACTTTAATCATTGCTGTAGTAATGATTACTATGAATACGGAAATATTCTATTACTAAAATAGTCTATTTGTTTTTGTAACCATAACAAGGAAGCAAATAATGTTTGTCAAAGGAATATTCCATTCAAAGTGAGTTTTTAATACACATGCACACTAGTACAGTACTTTTCCGCCTATTGTCCGCATAATTTCGATAAGTTACCGCATCAGTGCCACATGTTTTATGGGGCCTTACTTATAACACATCATTTAGCTCATAACTGAAACCCGAATGTTCAAACATTAAAAACCTCCAAAATAAGCAAGCATTTTAGCCCTAGGAGACCAAGAAATCTGTGCCAAAATAGAAGAAATGTGCATTTAACAACAATATCCATTCAAGAGTGAATTCGTAAGAACTATTTCTTTTGTGTACTTCCCCAAGAAGTGCTTTAAGGCAAAATTTTCTAACTTCCAGGAGGGGAATTGCTGCGTCGATAAACGCTTTGCACAAACCCAGAGAAAACACCGACTCGCTTGTATATGTAGATGCATAATTTGAAATTCTGCATATTTTCTCCTTTGACTTCCGACTAGCCACAGACACGTTTGGCAGTCTCGAGATATGAGGAAACGTTATTTTTTTTTCTATTTACTGAAAAATACTCTTTTCACACACACTTTGCAAAACAATATTGCTCCATCCGCTGAAAATGCGTCTGTACCAAAATCAGTCATAAACTTATTCAATTTTGTATTGTCGCACACTCTAACCTTAGGCATATTAAACAAAACGTGCGGTTCCCAGCAAAAATAACAGGGGTGCCAGTGAACGCTCTTGAGGGTGTAGTGTTCCTCAGTGAATAAAACGTTTATTTGTTGCTTAGGGAACATTATTACAGTTTGTTCTTCTTATTCACTCCCTTTAGGTGAAATAGGAGTCAATCAAATAAAGTTCAAGAAAAAGCTACTTACTCTTAATCTTTTTTTCAGCCGAAACTCTCTAGGCACTTCACTAATTAAGAGCACTTAGGTAACTATTCCAACTACAGCTTATTAAATTCAGTTAGCAAACACAATAGTAGATTAACGAACTCTAACACGGAATTCATAACATCACTCGAACACGCAAATAAGAACAGACCGTTTCAGCGTAAGGCTACTTCCACGGATACCACACACTTTGTCTGCTAGTTCCATACATTATAACTCCTTCTTATAGTCCGGTCAAAATAGGGTTTTCAGATGAAATAAATATGAAAATTTTGAAACTTGGCACACTTGTTTATAGGTATCTAATGAAGATTATATCAAAAGTCCTGACGAATCAGAGGTGAGCTCTAGCCGCCATCTTGAAAAATAAGTACATTTTTCCGGTTTTCCATAAATATCTCGGAAACGGTTGGTCGTAGCACAAAAATACTCGTTATAAAATTGAAGCTTACAAAATTTCCTACAAAAAAGGGATGGATTCACTTACACTGGCAGAAAGTGAAAAAATAACACCAAGAAGGAATTGGCGGACGATCATGAAATTTGCATATGTTAATGGGGTCGAGTTTACGTAGGTGTGATGTTAATTTCGGGACCAACGGGTATGCGCTTGCGCCACAGCACGGCATAATATGCAAATTATCGTCGGTGGTATTAAAAGAGTACGGCGAAGTGAATGTAATCAGTCGTCGGCGTACGAACACGTGCGAAGACCCTGAAGAAGCTGCAATGCCTGGACATGGAAGACGTTTAGGATTTCAGCAGTTATCGGACTTTGAGCGAGGTCGTCTAGTCGGACTCCGCGAGGCCAGGTGGTCGTATCGTCGTATTATGGAGCGGATTGGACGGAGAGTATCGGCGGTGGTACGATGGGGGCGTAGATGGTCCGAGGAACATTCCCACACGAGAAGACCTGGAACCGAGAGTCAAACACGGACTGATGAGCGGACCGATCGACGCATAAGAAGAGCGGCGTTGTCAAGCAGAACATCCACTGCGACGCAAATCCGAGCTGCCGTTGCACCTGAGGTGACTGTGCGAACAATCCGCAACCGTCTACTGGATGCAAGACTACGTGCACGTGTGCCTCTGGCATGTGTACCTCTGACCCCAGCCCACCGTCAGGAACGGCTGCAGTGGTGCCGCCAACGTCTGCACTGGAGAACGCAATGGCGATCTGTCGTGTTCAGCGATGAAAGCAGATTCTGCTTGGGAGCCTTCGATGGCCGTATACGTGTTCGCAGACGCACAGGGGAGCGTCTCCAGCCTTCTTGCATCCGCCAGCGACCCACAGGGCCTACACCTGGTCTCCTGGTGTGGGGAGCGATCAGCTATCACTCCCGTACACAACTATTGTTTGTACCTGGTACGTTAAACAGCACCTCCTACATCAACAACATCATTCAGCCCGTTGTTGTTCCATTTGTAAGATCGGTCTATCGTGGTGTTTTCCAGCAAGATAACGCACGACCACACACGACACATGCAACGCAACATGCACTTCAGAGTGAGAGACAACTTCCACGGCCTGCACGTTCACCGGATTTGTCCCCCATTGAGCACGTGTGGGATTTTATGGGACAACGGCTTATCCGGTCTCCACGGCCAGCCACGACCATCCCCGATTTACGCGTCCAGGTTGAGGATGCTTTGGAACTCAATACCCCAAACTTACATACAACATCTGTACGTCAGACTTCATGCCAGAATTGCACAGTGTGACGCAGTTCATGGCGGGTTAACCTTGTACTAACCATGTTACATGGAAATGTTACTTTTCAGTTTACCAGAAAATACAGCTGTATTTTGCCATAATGTTTTGATCACGTTATCCTGTGTATTCCGTTATTATGCTGTATAAATTTCGTTGGTATCAGACGTCACCTTCATGGTGTTCTTGTTTCACTTTCCGCCAGGGTATTTTTGTATCTCTAATAGTTTCTGAGATAATCGGGTGTCAATGTTGCACTGTTTCGCTGATCGCTACGTTATCACTATCTTATTTTTATGAAAAACCGTAGTGATAACGTAGCGATCAGCGAAACAGTACACCATTGACACCCGATTATCTCAGAAACTATTAGAGATACAAAAAAAGTGAATCCAACCTTTTATGTAGCAAATTTCGTAAGCTTCAATTTTGCAAATAGTATTTTTGGGCTACAACCAACCGTTTTTGAGATATTTACGAAAAACCGAAAAAACGTGCTTATTTTTCAAGATGGCGGCTAGAGCTCCCCTCTGATTCGTCAGGACTTTTGATATAATCTTCACTTGATACCTATAAACAAGTGTGCCAAGTTTCAAAACTTTCATATTTATTTCTTATATTTGGCCATTTTCAGCCTTCGTTGACTGGATTATTAGCTTGTCAAACATATACACGTCCTTCACTTTTGACCTTCAGACTGCTGTAAACAAAACATTCAGTGAGTGAGAAAACATAACTTCAAGGTTGAAAAAAAAAAGAGCAACTCAAAATTTACATAGAGAAGACAACTAAAAATGAAAGTTAATTAGAGTGCTCTTCGTAAAGAGCGTCATACGAGTCATGGCAATAAAGAACTCTTTCATTTGAATTTGATGGGCCGCCCTGGTGGCGCAGTGGTCTAAGCGATGGCCTCTGATCATTCGTCTAAAAGGGGTCCGGGTTCGAATCCCGGTGAGGCATGGATGTTGTGTTTGTCTTACGGCACTGGCTCCATCGCTTCCCTGGAACCAGTGACCCTAAATTAGGGACGGGCGACTGCTTATAACCCATCGAGTTGCTCACGGTGGTCGTTAAACCTCCAATCAAGAGAAAACAAAATGATAGATCAATGAGAATCTAAAGTTTGATTACACATATGCAGTACTTCCAGTTGCTTGTTCATGGAATGCCAGAAAAAAAAACTTGTCACGTGACCTTCGCGAAGTGCTCAGATCATCTACTTTCCCTATTTCAATGCACTCGGAGGGACTGGAGTTGCTTGCTGCGCACAAACGAACGAGAAGCATGACATCTGCGCCCTTCCTAACTCAATTTCAAACCCAATGTCAGGCTGGCTTCGTAGTGGAACCAACCTTATACCATATCTCGCGTAAGTAGCCTTACCATGCAATGATTGCTTTCGCTTTTGCTAAGAGTCCAGTGCCACTTTCGATAAGCAATTGGTCTGTTTCGTGGATTTTGATGCGTACAAAAAGTTCCGTGTTAACCCTTACAAGCACGGACCCTTTCGGTAATAAGCTATGATTTCAGAAAACGCCGTCTTTCTACACAAAGAAACACTCACATTGCAAGTGCAGTCGTTTAGTGCAGAGTAGACTAATGTATCTTTTGGTTGGAAGTGGACTTGTTGGAGTATCACCATTCTGTAATAGGAAAAGATAAACAAAAATATTTAAAAAACAAAAAAGATTGCACCAGATACTGCTTTTCCACGAAATTTCAGAACGCATGTGAAAATACGTACTAAATGTGAAAATATGCCTTTGTTCCTCAAAGTGGCAAAATATGCAAAGTTATACACTGATGTGCCATTACCTTATGATCACCTACCTAATAGGCTGTAGGACCCCCTTTAGCCCACAAAACACCGGCCACTCGGCGAGGCGTTGATTCGATGAGGTGGCGACAGGTATCCTGGGGTATATGGTACCACAATGTCAACAGAAGGTCCTCCATTACCGCTACATTTCGGGGTGGTGGTGATTTACCGCGAACCCGCTTTTCCAAGTCGAACCGCAAATGTTTGATTGTGTTCATGTCAGGTGAATTTGGAGGACACAGCATTAAGAGAAAGTCACCAGCATTTTCTTCGAACCACTCCTTGACGATTCTGACAGTGTGGCATGGAGCATTATCCTGCTGGTAATAGCCATCACCAGCAGGGAACACAGTTTCCATGAATGGGTGAACTTGGTCCACAACAATGTTCTGTTACCTGACAGCTGTCAGGGATTGTGCTATTGGGACAATGGATCCTAAAGTGTCCCTAGAAAACATCGCCCACAGCATAACACAACCGCTGCTGGACTATTTATGCCCAACAGTGTGCATCCAGGTGCCATAGTCTCTGTTGGTAATCAAAGTATTCGCGCTCAGCCGTCTACGTGATGCGCCAGGAATCTTGATTCGTCAGACCATGCCACTTTCTTCCAGTCATCCACGGTCCAATCTCGATTATCTTGGGCCCATTTCATGCGTTGTTGGCGATGACGCGCAGTGATAATTGGGACGCGATTGCGTCTTCGGCTACGCAGGTCCTTGCGCAGAAGGCTGCGATGAATTGTGTACTGGGACCCATTGCCCTGATCACCATTGTAGCTGCGGGTGATTTGTCCCACTGTGGCTGCGGGTGATTTGTTCCACTGGGGCTGCTGGTGATTTGTCCCACTAGGGCTGCGGGTGATTTGTCCCACTGGGGCTGCGGGTGATTTGTCCCTCTGTGGCTGCGGGTGATTTGTCCCACTGTGGCTGCGGGTGATTTGTCCCTCTGTGGCTGCGGGTGATTTGTCCCACTGTGGCTGCGGGTGATTTGTCCCACTGTAGCTGCATGTGACTTGTCCCACTGCGGCTGCGGGTGATTTGTCCCACTGTGGCTGCGGGTGATTTGTCCCACTGTGGCTGCGGGTGATTTGTCCCTCTGTGGCTGCGGGTGATTTGTCCCTCTGTGGCTGCGGGTGATTTGTCCCACTGTAGCTGCATGTGACTTGTCCCACTGCGGCTGCGGATGATTTGTCCCACTGTAGCCCTGCAGTCGCTGTGAACAATGCGGAACCGTCTCCGCTCTCCCTCTATCATCAATGAATTGAGGACGGCACACTGCTGGACGACGGTTCGTCTTTTGGCCATCTGTGCAACACGTTTGATACGTATTCAATACAACGGCACGTGTGAACAACCCACAAGTCGCGCCGTTTTCGAGATCGTAGTTCCGAGGCGCCGTACCATCCCAATTTGTCCTTTATCAAACTCCGATAAATCGGCAGCTTTTCCCATTCTGACTCCGAACACTCTACTAACCGAAAGCCGGTTCTAGGCTTGCATATATACTGCTCTGTGAATTTCACCTGCGCCACCGTTCGGTCTCCAGGCGGGCTCATTTTCCCAGGCCGAGTTGGTCATAGTGTATTTGCTCATCGGTGTACAAAGTAAGTATCTTGCATGAACCTTTAGGCTTTACTCATGGCATTTAAATACATTTATAACAAGAGAGATTTTTTTTTCTTAAATCCCCAACAGATTCCAGTCTCGCAAATCTTTTATAGGAACCGTCGTAAGAAGTTCGAAGACATTCTTAATAAGAATTTTCAAAATACACTGAAAACTAGAAAAATTATGAATGCTCACTTGTAAATTCATGAAAGAGGCTACTACGCTTTCTCATTAAATAGGAGGTTCACCCATTTTCAGAACGATTTTGAGAAGAAATTACAGAAAAGAAAAACAAGCTGAAAGAATTTAAACTGGCAACCGCGAGTTAGGTGAACACAGAAGAAACACCTGCTGCAGATAATAATATTCCTTATTTTACGGTTAGGTAATTCCATGCATTTCACAGCGCTTTTTAATCACAGAATACGAATATTTCTTTTCGTACAGAGCAAAAACATATCCACAACTTGTTTACGTGCGCCGTTTTCTTAGCAGACGATGTTTAACTGCAGCAGGTGTTTCTTTCGTGTTCATCTAACACGCTGTTGCCAGTTTCAGTTCTATGAACTTCTTTTATTTCGTATAATTTCTGATCAAAAATGTTCTAAAAGTAATGTCTCTAGTCTTTAACGAAAATCCACCAACTAACGAAAATCCACCACAGAGATTTGTAACGATTAGCAATTGCTAATCGTTACAAATCTCTGTGTCAACTCTAAACAAGGTAATAAACAAAGATTTGAATATGAAAATAAAAACAAGTTAATAAAATCATGCAATGCATTGATTATGATACGCTTTCCAACATACCGGAAATCATTACTCAAGCTATTACTCAGGTTATGAGGATAATGGCTGTGGAATAAATATTGCTCCTGTGCCCTAACCTTTGACCCCATTTTGATGATATTAAACAGAATTAGTTCAGTATACCTCCGGAACAACATACTAATGTTTTGTCGCAATCGAAGCATTTTTACATAACTTATGACGCATAAGTGCAATGGAATGGATTCGGCTTCTACGTCCTGAACTTTGACCCAATTTTGCCCATTTTCAATAGGTTTCGACCCCAGGTGGTCCCCTACACATACTGAAATTTCATCGAAATCGAACCACATTTACGTACTTTATGACGCATATGGGCAATGGAATGGATCCCGCTCCTATGTCCTGAACTTTGACCCCATTTCGCCCATTTTCAACATGGTTTGTCCCAAGGTGGTCCCCTACCACATACTAAAATTTTATCGAAATCGACCCATTCTTACGCGAGTTAACGCGTAAGGGCAATTGAAAGGATTCCTCTCCTATGGTTTGCCCTTTCACCCCATTTCGCCCATTTTCAATAGGATTCGTTCCCAGATGGTCCCCTACCACATACTAAAATTTCATCGAAATCGCATTATTTTTACACTAGTCTTCATGCCGATGGACAGACAGACAGACAAACAGACTGATGGACGAATCTGTAGCATATACGCTTCTTCAACCTACCGTTGGAAAGCGTAAACAAAAACCATAACATTAACCGCCTCTTGCCTAGGATCGGGGTTGAGCGCAGAACACGGTGTAAACTTCTTTATGAAATTTATTATGACTATTGATGAAGCATGGATAAATGACTATAACGGAAAAGATCGATTTACTATCGCAAAAGAACAGAAAAAGACTTACAAACTTGGTTCCAAGACTCCAAAGAAAGTTTCAGGAAGGGGTTCATGAATACTACTGGTTTCTCGTACAATGGGAAGAAACTGAAGTTAAGAAAAGTTGAAAAGAATGTTAAAATCAATTATATACAGTCGTGGCTGAAGGTCCTGCACCAGTAGACTAAAAGTCAATTTTTATCGTTTGAAGTCAACTTATACACTGGAGAGCAATTGAATTAGAGACAGTTGCCGTTATGCAAATGTGGCGCTGTGGGCGGCCCTGTAAACGGTAACGAAATGACGTATGCAGCGATCCGACAATATAAGGTGTGATGCGACGGGAATCAGAAAGAGTCGGACGCAGTATATGTAAGACGAAGGATCTAAGTGCATTTGATCGTGGGCAAATTGTCGGGGCCCGACGAATGGGTCACTCCATCTCGGAAGTCAAGTCGTGCAGGCACTGGGATTTTCACGAGCCACTGTGCCACAGGTGCACCGTGAGTGCATAGAATCCGGTAAAACCATCCCTGCAAGAGCAGACTGCCGTGTGGATGAGTGGTGTCATCGTTGTATAGCTCGCATTGTAACAGCGGATAGACGGGCCACAGTGCTGGAAACCACTCAGCAATTTAACGCTGGTGCACAAAAGCGTGTAAGCAGCCACACCATCCAGAACCATCTCCTCGCAATGGAATACAGAAGCCATCGTCCCACGAGGGTACCGCTGCTGACCGCACATCACAGGGTGCAAAGATTATCATGTGCCCAGGAACATCGCCACTAGACCCTAGACATGTGGGGAAATGTTGCTTGGACTGATGAGTCGAGATTCACGTTGGTACATGAGGATAGCAGGATACGAGTACGGCGGAAACCACATGAAGCGATGGATCCTTCTTGCCAGCAGGGTTCTCTTCAAGCTGGTGAGGGTGGAAATCTCGTCTGGGGACTGTTTACATGGACTGAAATGGGGCCCCTGATACGTGTGACATCGTCCCTCACAGGTCAACGTTACCGGGATATCTTGGACGACCATTTGCTCCCGTTCGTGCGTTTTCAACATCCCACTGGGGACCTCATCCTGCAACAAGACAATGCACCGTGCCATCGCTCCAGAATTGTATCCGAATGGTTGGATGAACACTCCACCGACGTGACCTCGCTTCCTTGGCCAGCTAGGTCACCTGACCTCAATCTGATCGAGCACATCTGGGATGCCATCGAAAGAGATGTTCGAGGCTCTGACCTCCTTCCATCAAATCTTCCTGAACTGTGGGAGCTTTTTGAGGTGTCGTGGATCTGTATGGCTTCCCAACGCTTCCGGTGTCTTGTCGAGTCCATGCCGAGACGAATCGCCGCTGTCATCAGGGCGAAAGGTGGTACTACACGTTACTAGCGTAAAGGTAAAGTCAGGAATACATAGTATAAGGAAATTTTATGCTGAATTCAAATATTTTTACAGAATGTTATTACCAGTAATAGAAGTGAAGTTAGAAGCAAAAAAAAAAAAAAAAAAAACTAAAAAACAGCGTCTAGTCATAAAAAGAAAAAAATAGTGGAATTTGTGAGATTAGCATACAATGCATTTAACGTACAATAACTGTACGGTACTTGCAGGAAATTTGAAGTAGTATACGGTTTCTTAGTAACAAAGTGCACTATCTTGGCAGGGAACTAATGAGCTTCTCTAGTTGTTCATTGGTGATAACCCGGTGCCATACAGCCCTTATATACTCAATCAATGCTATTGTAGATGTGGGTTCTTGTGGACGGATCTTTTGCTTTAATCTCACCTTCAAATTCTCTATGGGATCAAGATCCGGTGATTGTGCCGGCTACTGATATTTTCTTATACTTTTCGATTAAATCACACGTCAACCAATTTTTACCGATGGCATGGCGCGTTATCGTCCTGAAAGACAAAATTCCACCAACATATGGCTTGTGCAGACGGTAGCATTTTGGACTACAAAATATCCACATATTTCGATCCATTCAATGTGCAATCAACATTGTGCAGACGACCAACACCATTGGCTGAAATTCAGGGCCATAACATCACCGAATGTGGGTGCTTGATTATTGACTGGGTGCAGCATGCTGTATATCTTTCACCAGCCCGACGACGTACATATTTATTTCCATTATTATCGGGAATAGTAACAGTTTCTTCATCACTGAAAATAACATTTTTCCATTCAACAGTCCAATTCTAGTGTGCCTTGGCCCAAGCAATTCTTTTGAGCCGTTGTTGTTCAGTAAGGAAAGGTTTTCGTTCAGCTTTTCGTGCAGTCAGTTTATTTTCTTGTAGCCTACGACGAACTGTACGTGCATATGCAATAATGCCTACTTCATTCTCTCACTCATTTCTTAAATTAGTGTCTGTTTTGAACCTTGATTTTAAGGAACGACGAATCAACATGCAATCATCACGTTCAGTACAAAGCCTTGGTCGACTTGTTCATTTTCTGTTTCCCACACATCCAGTTTCTGCAACTCTTTTAACGGTGTGCAAGACAGTGAAAAGACCACAGCCACATTTCACAGCAATTTTGTAATGGTGTTATCACCAATAGACAACTGGAAAAGTTCATTAGTTTCATGCCAAGAATGTGCACTTTGTTACTAAGAAACCGAGGTTATCCAATTAAATATTAAAGCGTATTTCGTTTGTTGGTAAGTTATTTCAAGTGTCCTGCAAGTTTAAATAATGTACTGTATGGTAATTGTACGTTAAATGCAATGTACACTAATTTCACGAATTCCATTATTTTTTTGCTTTTTATGACTAGAAGCTGTACTTTTGTTTGTACCCTAACTTCTATTACTGGTAATAACATTCTGTAAAAAAAATTTGAATTCAGCATAAACTTTCCTTTAAAATGAGGTATAATATGTACCTGACTTTACCATTACGCTGTATAAGTTGACTTCAAACATCAAACATTTGACTTTCGGTCTACTGCTGCAGGATTTTTGGCCACGATTGTATATTACCAAAATAATGTTTTAACTCTTATATTTAAAGAGGAAATATCCTTCCTCTATGCACAGAGCCTTCAAAGAGTAGAACTCGATCAGAATAAGGCTATCAGTCATACATCTAAATCTATCCCTTTGTTTTTATCAAAAAATGAAAAGAGATGAGCGTATCAAGTCCATGCGTTTTGTTCATATTCTTTCAAAGTCCCCTGATGTGTCATTAATAGACTATTGTGCAAACGGCTGCTAAAAATAGCGCTTTCTAAATGCAGACCTAAAACAATATGGAAAGCAGGATTAGAGTAAAATACCACTACCAATTTTAAGAAATGCCCTGTTATTTTGGAAATATAGATGTAGGTTTATAGTCCAGAGAAAGGGTTATCTGATAGAATGTGTAAAAAAGAAATAATTTTATTTCGAACATTAATTTTATGGGTGGAAATCGTTTTGAAAATGTGTGAACATCCCCTGTAATTGTTCGAACTGTTTTCGGGTGTACAAACCTGTAACGCACATTCACTGGCACTGAAATTTGTGCATCAAGAAGGAAGCATCGGATTGAACTGAAATTTTATGGACGTAATGATACATATGAATAATACACATGGCAAAAACATGATGGCAAAAACAGAGCTGCAGGATAATTATAAAGGGATCTAAGGCACGCAGTCCGGTCATTTTCAAAAGCGGGCCGCACCGCCTCGTGCGGCGATACATGCTGCAATACGGTCCAACATGGAAGCGAACAGACGCCTGATGTTGTCCTGCATCAGATGACCCACACGTGTTGGACGGTGAGCTCCAAATCCCGAATAGTGCGGCACGGCGGCAGCTGGCGTTTCAATTGGTACATCACATGCTCGATAGGGGACATGTCCGGGGAAAGGGAAATGCCATGGAAGTGTCTGGACATGACGTAGGCAGTCTTGGGCAACCCGAGCCGTGTGCGGGTGGGCATTATCCTGCTGGTATAGCGCACCTGGAATCCCAACCAGGAATGGGAGCACATGGGGTCGTAGGATCTCATCCACATAACGCTGGCCTGTCAACGATCTATGCACCAATACTATAATCGGTTATGATAATCGGTTATGGTAGGCAATGGCTTCCCAGACCATAATGCCTGCAGTGGGGGAGGTGTGGCGCTCGATAGAGATATTGGGATTGTGCCGATAACCCGGGGACCTCCACACCCGGATACGATGATCATCAGTCCCAAAACAAAGCGGCACTCATCGCTAAACACAACATGTCGCCAGTCTGTGGCGTTCCACGTCGCTCTGGCCTGGCACCACTGCACACGGAGCCGGCGATGTTCCGGTGTTAATGAAAGCACACGCAAGGTGCGCTGGAATTGCAGATTCTCTTCCGCTGGGCGTCAGGAAATGGTTCGTGGGCACACAGGATCCGCTACATCTGCCTGTATAGTGGACCGGGTCCCCGTGGGATCCGTTCGTGCCTGCTCCACGAACCGTCGATACTCTCTACCCACGGTTCTTACCCGGAACCACTCCGCCGTGTGGCAGTGCCATCACGTGTCCACTGCTCCCCACACAGTCGGATAGTATGGTCAAAACGACTCACGTGGCAAGCTATACGGCGCGCCACCCATCCTACCGTTTTCAGTCTGATGATCAGACTTCTCTAATAGTCCGTAAAATGTGTAAACCGACGATCTTTTCACTCTGTACTCTTACTTGAGTCCGCTGGTGCTTTTCGCTTTCATGGGGCACCGGCTACACGCAGGATTATAAGGCTACCGGTTCGTGCTTGCAGCGCCACAACAGGGCGTGGGTTATGTGCACTCGCACCAAACGTGGATCATTTGCATACCAGCACGCACTCTAGCTATTTGCAAAGTTTCGCGGTTGCAGCATGCTTTCTTCTAGGTGCGCAAATTTCATTGTCCGTCAGTTCATATGTTGTGTTCTGCACTTTTCGTGAAGTAGAGAAACCTTTATAAGTGAGTTTGTTTTTATCACAGTGAACAAGGTTTTACGAAGACGATTTATTTCTCAAATTTTTGTTTTCCGATTGTTTGTGAGACAAACGAGAAATCCAAAACTATTTTTTTCCCCTTCAGCGTTTTTTAGGACACGTGGAGTTATAAAAATAGAGCAAATCAAATCACTGTGGAGAAATCGTGATATGTTTTGAGTGCAAGCGTACAGAATATTTTATAGAAAGATATGAGTAAATTTCAATAGACTTGATAGTGTTTCAAAATTGTTTTATTATATTAGTAATCCGAATTTCTTGGTGAAGAATAGAAAATCAGTTTCCAAGCTTCAGCACATCATACTAGTAATGATTTTTTTTCAAGGAAAGGTAGACAACAAACTGGATAATAGAGTTCTTCAACAATTCGGACGAGGTGATTTAACAATAAGCGAAGAGACGCAAATGTAATTATTTGTTGAAAAGTTAAAATTGTTGAAGAGTTCTATTATCCAGTTTGCAGTTTGATGTCTACCTTCCTTAAAAAAGCCATCTGGCTGATGTCCGAAAGCTTGGAAACTTTGATTTCTATTCTTCTCCAAGAAATTAGGTTTAATAGTACAGTTATACAATTTTGACTACAGTTGGTGTACAGTTCCTGTTTATTAATTGATAATGTCTATTGTAATTAACTATTCCTTAACACAGTGTTTAAATTTCTCTAAAATAAAAGAGAGTATTTTCTCTTAAAGCTTTTACAGATTCGGAACTTACAATTTTTTTTTTCACAGGAACCGTTGAAAAAGAGCGCAAGGCTTGTAAATAAAAACTTTTAAAATATAGTGCACTGAAGGAACAATTCTGTGGAAAAATAATTTTTCAGTGGTACAAAAATATCCAATGATTTGATTATTCCATCTACCTCTAAATATTCAATCATTAGATAAACCCATCCCTCTCAGAATGCGCATGCAAACATATTAAATTTTTCTACGCACGTAATGCGCTCTACAAGTTCCAGGCATCAGTGCGCTGCATTTAAACTGAGAGTGATTGTCAATAAGTAGTAAGCCACTCTGTGGAAGCGTAATAGCCATCAGGCCTCTATTGGATATGAGTTGTTGGAGTCCTGGATGTTAATTTGCGATACAATTCAGAAATGGCAAGTAAAACAAATGTAAAAAAACCAGCCAGTGATTGAATATTCAAGAAGAGAAGAAAGTGTCGGTCTGCACTAACTAGGACATACAGTAGTTAGATGCAGAGATCGTCAACATGTGTTATTAATTGCCAGACTGTACTCATAAGGATATTTTATAGTTCGAGATTTAGAGATTAATGAAGAGCATTTTAGAAAGGGAGTTCCTGACCCCAGATCTTAAACAACCCTTAGAAGTAGGAAGCTTAGATATTTGGGCTAGAGTGTCCTATAGGAATGTCACACGGAAGCGAAGTAGAAAGGACAGGAAAATGCTCTTATTTACACTGAAGTACCAGAAAAACTGGTACAGACGAGCTTATGCAAAATACATAGCAACGTCACCTATGCATGTACTCGGTTGCGTCCGCCAGTGCGCATATAAAGCGATAGACATCCTTGCCAGCTGTCAGAGCTGTTTTCCGCATGAGAATGACAAGTTATAACGATTTAAGCGATTTTCAACGCGGTGTCTCATAGTTGGCGCTCGTGAGATGGGCCATAGTATTTCGGAGGTAGAAACGAAGTTCGGATTTTCACGGACGACCATTGCAAGGGTGTACCGTGACTACAAGAATTCCGACAAAACCTCCAACCTACGATTACCAGTGTGGCCGTAAAAAGACATTGGGTGAACGTGGCCATCGTCGGCTGTCAAGAAGCGTTTCACGCGATAGGCGTGCACCACTCTCGCAGATATAATCGGAATTCAATGCTGGATCCTCAAGAAGCATCAGCGGTTGGACTGTGCAACGTACCCTGCACAATATGGGCTTTGGGAGCCGACGCTCAACTCGAGTCCCTTTGATGGGTGCACGACACAGAGCTATGCGCCTTGCTTGGGCACGGCAGCACCGCCACTGGACACTTGATGACTGGAAACAAGTAGCCTGGTCTGACGAGTAGCGTTTCCAATTGTATCGGGCAGATGGAAGGATTCGTGTGTGGCGCAAAACCCATAAAGCCATGGATCCAGCCTGTCAACAGGGAACTGTACTGGCTGGTGGGGGGTCCGTAATGGTATGGAGGGTGTTTAGCTGGACTTCACAGGGACCACTGGTACGTCTACTAACGTCTGTGACCTTAAATGCTATGTGCGCATCCATTTTGACGAGGTACACCCGTTCATGTCCTGCATTTATGCTGATGGGTTGGGCCTGTTCCAACAGAAACTGCACCTCCACACAAGTGTCGGGAGGAAATCCGAGACCTCGGAATACACCCTAGCTAAGGAAAGCTCTGCAGGAAGTATGGTGTGTATTGCCTACAGCATATTTCCAGAAGCTAGTGAAGTCCATTCCCCGTATTATTTCTGCAGTCCTGCTCTCCCGCGGGGGACCTGCCAAGTATTAGACTGGTGTGCCACTTTTTCTGGCACTTTAGTTTATATATAACTGGGGAACCAGCATCCTAGGTCCGACGGCCTAACGTGCCCATCTGACTCACAGTGGATAGTTAGTGGTTCCAGTGTTTGTATTTGCCTTGGATCGATCCTGACACGTTTCCATGGCAGTCACGAATAGTTCAAAGCGGAGATACAGAGTAACAAATGCAGTTTTTACTGAACATTTCTGCATATATAATGGCTGTTCAATATATGTTTGACTGGAGTGCGTTTGAGCTTTCTAATTTTGTCAGCTGGTTTCTTACGGAAGCCGTGTAACGTGTTGGACTAATTTTATTGTTCTGTTGTAGAAGATGGATACGTTCAAAGTTTCTAAGCGGGCTGTAATTCAGTTTTGAAAGCAAAGAAAAAGCCACCATGCGAAATACACAGACGAATGAAGGCGGTGTATGAGCCTGCTTGTCTTCCAAGCGGAACTGCGAAGCGGTGGACCAACAAGCTCTGCAGCCCAGCCAATATCAGGAGCACCACGTCGTGCTGTTTCAGTAACGACAATTGTACGTGTGGATGATATAGTAAAGACTAACCGAAGAATCACGATCCGCGAACTGGCGAACAGTACGGGTATGAGCATCGGAACTGTCAATACGGTCATGTATTCACACCTTGCATATTGTAAGGTCTGCGTCACGTGGGTACCGAAAAATCTGTCCGATGAACAAATGACTCAACGAATGGGGCCATCGTTACACCATCTTTTCTGCTACCATGGAAAAGGTGAAGCTTTCCTGCTACACAGTATTGCTGTGGACAAAACTTGGTGTCATCATTCCGAGATAGAGTCGAAACGCCAGAGCGTGCAGAGGAAACATCATCATCACCACAGCCGAGAAAATCACGGTCCACCATTTCCGCAAGCAAGGTGATGTTAACTCTGTTCTTTGACCATCAAGGACCATTGCATCTTGAGTGGGTAGCAAAAGAATCAACCATCAATACCGATCGCTATTGTCAAACTTTAAAGGAAATTTCGACAAGCCATCAAAACCAAAAGGCCTGGCACCTGACTCAGGATATTGTGTTTCTTCATGATAACGGTCGTTCGCATACAGCAGTTACTACACAAAGGACATTGCAGCGCTCTACCTGGGAAGTCCTTCAACATCCGGTGTATAGTGCTGACATATCGCCCTGCGATTTTCAGATATTTAGACCTATGCAAAATTTTCTCAAAAGCAAACGTTTCACTTCGGATGATCAGGTGCATGTAGCTGTAGTTAACTGGTTGCAGCAGCAATCCGCCTCCTTCTACGCCGCAGAAATACAAGGACTTCTGCAACGATGGGACGGCTGTCTAAATGTTTTTGGCGATTATTTTTTAGGTATGACAGGCTTTGACTCTTTCTGGCAGAAAGTCTCACTACTTACTGAACAACCCTTATAGTTACACTCATTTTCAAAAGTTTACAACAACAGAGTTTGCTGTTATGGGAATGCCAAAACGAATTCGTCATCAACAATAACCGAAGATGCAAATGGAGCATCATGCTCACTGATTGCTTAAACTGCTGTTGTGATACATTTTTCGTGAAGTATTAGTGAACTATGAGGAACAAAGGAGTGGCAAAGTGTACATGCAAATGTAATGTTCTTTTTTATATACACTTTCCAACCGTAGGTTGAAGAAACCTATATGCTTCAGCTTTGTCCGTCTGTCCGTCCGCACGATAACTCGCGTACAAATGGTTCGATTTCGATAAAATTTTAGTATGTGGTAGGGGACAACCTGGGGACGAACTCTGTCGAAAACGGACGAAATGGGGTCGAAGGTCAGGACATAGGAGCGGGATCTATTCCATTGCCCCTATGCGTCATAACGTGCGTACAAATGGTTCGATTTCAATGAAATTTTGGTATGTGGTAGGGGCCGAACCCTATTGAAAATGGGCAAAATGGGGTCAAAGGTCAGAATGTTCGATTGCGACAAAACTTAATCATGCTGTTCCGGAGGTATGCTGTACTAATTCTGTTGAATATCATCGAAATGGGGTCAAAGGTCAGAACACAGGAGAGTGATTTATTCCACAGCCATAATCCTCACAACTTGAGTGATAACTGAGCAATGATTTCTGGTATGTCGGAAAGCGTATCATAATCAATCATTACATGATTTTACTATCTCGTTCTGTGTAGTATGGATTTAATTGTTGTTAATGTTTACATTTTTTAAAGTAGATCATGTGCAGTTGTAAAAGCTGGTCTTTCTTCAACACGTGTGGTAAGGCTTACGTGCATCACTGAAAAGTTCACCGAAATGTAAATAACGTTGAATTTTCTTGTAACGTAAGATTGTGCAGCATTAGATATAAAAATTACTTTTAAATCTGATTTTATAGATGGTGGACTAAAACGATACCAGCTTTAAAGGTTGTGAGTAAAGCGTTTCTGGGACCGTGAATCTATCATATCCATATGACAGCATGTAAAAGGAAAAAAATTAGCGTAACGTACCTCGATAGCATGGAAGTATTCAGTAATGATTTAAATCCTTTAATGGTATAACACGCACTGCAAAATAACACATATATGTGGCACAAATGATGATATTTGAACGGCAATAAGTTATAATGTTGCGATTTTTGTGTTCGCAAGAATTGCTGCTATGCAAAGCTTCTTCACTGAGGAAAAGTAATTCGTAAACTGCTATTAGAATGCTTAGCTCCAAGCAGCTGCAGTGTTTTGGACCATCCCTTTTAGAAAGGGATATGTGTGCGTCAGATTGCCATCACTTGGGTGATTACAATATGTAAACAACGCCCCAGCTTGGAAGAACACAGAAAGGTCAGCGACCCTTTTAGCAGCACTTTCCTTACCGCTGACAAAAGCAAGGCTTAGCGACTCAACAGCATCTCGGCTAAAAATAGGGAATATGTATTTTTTAAAAGCGTAAGGCAAATCTTTATTATAGAGTACATTGCGCGTACTATGTAGCTATCCAGTATTGTGGTTTATATAATTGTTCCTTCGTAGTAAATTATACAGTACGTAACTTCTAAGATTTATGGTGCACAACTTTCACAGTTAGTAACTATAAATAATACAACGAATAGCTGCTTGTTTTAAGGTTTTGTGATGGTACCCTTGTTAGTGGTCCAAATTCGTGATATTTAGTCATATATTTTACCATGTGGCTGACATGTACCGTAATTTGCCAGACTCTACTCACTAGGGTATAGTTCAATGCAGATATAGGGCTATGTCAAACTCCGACCATTTCTTAGCTTAGGGGCAAAGTCTATGGTAATTGGGATGTGGTCAGAACAGAAATATGACAAAAAAACTCTCATCAATCACGCGCATACAGCTAGAGTTTATGGTAACTGATAGGCGATCAGCAATGTGGTGAAATTTAAACATTCACGACTGTTTGGTTAGTTTTCCGCGTCTGATAAATTTTAATGGACAATACTGGTTTATGTCGTGGCAATATCTGCGTGTGCAGATTGCTTTATGTTGATGACACACTCCTGTTGGCAGAAGCCAAAGTGAGTTGCAGAATATGTTGTCCCGGATGTACGAAGTTTGTATGCAATTCAAACTGAGTATAAATAAGGGAAAAACAAAAGTTATGGTTTTTGAGCAAGGGAATGTTAGTACTGAATGCAAATACGTTGATCAGGTCAACGCGTTTGTATATTTGTGAAGCGTATTTGACAGAGAGAACAAATTAGATAGTTGAATTAGTGGGCGAGTGAATTCTTCATTGAAAGTCATAGCTGCTTTAGCAGGATTTTACAGGAACGATGGATTCTCAAGGAAGTCCGAATGGCTGTGTATGAAAGTGTAATTGTTCCTACTCTGATGTATGACAGTGAAACCTGGGTATTTCAGAAGAGACATAGGAATCGTTTGTGTACTGGAGAGATGCGTTACTGACGGGGAGTTTGTATCAAGACGCGATCTGATCATGTGAGGAATGAAGATGTGTTGCAGATGTGTAATGCGAGGCAAAATGTTGTTAGTAGGTGGAGACTAATATTCTTAGGTGGTTTGGCCATGTTGAAAGAATGAGTGATGAGATGCTTACTATATATTGGAAATAGTCATATTCCTGCTGTGCTTTCATGCCCGTTTAAACCGACGCGTTTATCCAAAGGCACAACGCATGCACATGTGACGTTGACCATCATCGTTAATCAGTATAAAAGACGAGCCTTCATGACACAGCAGTCGTGCGGGTGAGCTTCATGTCCTGAAGTCTATAGTTCGATGTAATGGTTCCAGTGCCCAGTGGAGGATTTCAGCTCCTGCTACGAGTCACTCTTCCAGAGGTATGCAGAGGTGTCCAGCAGAACAGTAAGTGTATATATCTTTATAACTACGTTAAGGGAAACTTCAAGTAGGAAGTCCTGTTGCGTATTTTTCGTTAAATCAACCGAACAATGAACAGTGTTAGAATGCTAGTCCAAAGGACTAAAACGACTGTAAATTATTTATGATATTTTTTTTTTACACTAAATGTACCAAAATGTGTACCAAAAGTTCCCAAACTAAAGCAACTATTAATTTTCGTTAACTGTAAACATGTGAAGCTGTAATTGTTCCTACTCTGATGTATGACAGTGAAACCTGGGTATTTCAGAAGAGTTTCGTTCTTGTCAAAGAGTCTCGGTCACATTTTGCAGCTTGTGTTGCAAATTCAGTCTCACTAGATTAGCGTATCCTAACAACTATAGAGTCTATAGAGCTATTAGAAACTGCGCTCCTTCGACATACTAAGAGACTGTTTTCAGCCGAAGTGGCAGGGAAAATAAGGTAGGGGAAGGCTCAGAAAATCTTGGGAGGACCAGATACAGGAATGTCTGCATAAGAAAAAGATTTTGAGTATGAAGTACAAAAGGTCTTTAATGCGTCGTGTGATGGATGTCATCAAAGCTCCAGCTGTATATCAAGATCGCTGTAAACGGAGACGTTTGACACACCAACAGTAAGTAAATTCTATTATCTGGCGGCTTGTCTTTCTTTGACGAGCTAACCTTTGAATCTTAGAGAACAGCTTAATGATATGTGTGTATGTACTACTCTTGAAATTTCCACTGGTTGTGAACTTTAACCATTCGCGACTATTTGGTTAGAGATTTCCACGCTTTAGAAATAACACTGGTCAACAAAAAAAAAAAAAACCAAATTCTGGCCTGGACTTTTGCAGCTATTTTATACTAATTTTAGGGTGCTGATTCCAAATTTGGTCTCAGATTTGCCACTATCACATCACATTTTAATGCTATCGGCATACCCCATTTTCATTGATTTTACCCGAAATTAACTCTTTGTCACTTATGATTGCAACTTGTTGCGAGTCAGTGACTGCTTTAGTGTTAAAATATGGTGTTGTATTTTTAGAATAGTGTGTTTATAATATCATTTTATGTAGATATCCACGTTTATTTAATATTTTGCTTCTGCAGGTCGTGATCTAACAATGGCTACAACATCCAAAAGAAGGAAATGCAATAATGACCCAGATATCTTCTGCTACATCTGTGGCAGCTTCACTTTGCAGGATCAAAGGCACAACATCAATACCTTTGTCAAGAAGGTTCATCTTGCCTACTTTAAAGTACGACTTGGAGACCAAGACAAAAATTGGGCTCCTCACAAAGTGTGTAAAACCTGTGTTGAAACTTTGCTATCATGGTCTAAAGGAAAGAATGCTAAGCTGAAGTTTGGTGTGCCAATGGTTTGGAGAGAACCTGCAAACTATTTGGATAACTGCTACTTCTGCCTTGTCAATGCAAAAGGTTTCAATAAGAAAAACAAACAACACTTACAATACCCAGATATCCCATCTGCCAGACGACTAGTTGAGCACTGTGAGGAAATATCTATGCCTGTATTTACTGAGCTACCAGAGATTGATGTTGAATCCCTCAGTTTACCTGCTTCTACAGTTGATGATGATGATGCTCAGATCGAATATACGCCATCTGATGCAGATTGTGATAAAATTTCTCTGTTTAGTCAGCCTGAATTGAATGATCTTGTAAGAGATTTGTATTTGCCGAAGCAGTCTGCTGAATTGTTGGCTTCCAGGCTGCAAGAGAAAGGACTACTCAGACCTGGCACTAGTGTCTCCTTTTATCGTAACAGAGAAGCAGCACTGCGAAAGTACTTCCATTCAGATGGTCAACTTGTTTATTGTAATGATGTTGAAGGGCTTCTTCTCAATATGGGACTGCACGCATATGATTTAAGTGAATGCAGACTTTTTATTGACAGTAGTAAAAGGAGTTTGAAATGTGTGTTACTTCACAACAGAAATATATATGGTTCAATCCCAATAGGACACTCTGTAAAAATGAAATAGAAGTATGCCAACATCAAGATTGCTCTGGATACATTGGAATACCACGTTCATGGATGGGTAATTTGTGTTGATTTGAAAATGGTTAATTTTCTGCTGGGTAAGCAAGGAGGTCACACCAAATACCCTTTTTCCGTGTGCTACTGGGACAGTAGGACTACATTAGAACACTGGGTTAAAAAGAACTGGCCACCAAGAATCAGTTTGACGCCTGGTGACAAGAACATCAAGAATAAGCCTCTGGTTGATAGGAATAAAATTGTATTTACCCCACTGCACATAAAACTTGGGTTAATGAAGCACTTCATCAAAGCTCTTGATCACACTGAAGACTGCTTCAGCTATATATGTTCTACCTTTTCAAGTCTCAGTGCCGAGAAAAAAAGGCAGGAATATTTGATGGCCCTCAAATAAGAGTACTCATCAGGGATCCACACTTTGTTACAACAATGACTGCGGCAGAGGCTAGAGCTTGGAATGCATTCTCCGATGTGGTGCAGAAATTCCTTGGGAACAGGAAAGCGGACAACTATCGGGAGATTGTGGAGGAGCTGCTATTGAGTTTCCAAGCACTTGGATGTAGAATAAGCATCAAGGTTCACTACTTACATAGTCACTTGGCCCAGTTTCCAGAGAACATGGGTCACGTGAGCGAAGAGCAAGGTGAACGCTGTCATCAAGACATTAAAGTTATGGAAGAACGTTACCAAGCCAGATGGGACTCAAACATGATTGCAGATTACTGCTGGTCTTTAATGAGAGACATTCCACAAGCTGTACATCGGAGATCGTCAAAGAAGAGGTCGTTTTTGCAGATGTAACATCACTATTGTTAATAACCTTTTTGTACATATTTTTCTTATCTTCACAATTCAATTTTTACATGGTAATATGCATTCACTCACATTGATATGCAGTCACTCACAACTTTGTGCTACGGCTCATTAAATGTTTGTTTCATTATTATTGTATATTGTATCTTATCTTATTCTTGTATGTGTGTCTATTTAGCTATTCATATATGAGCATAAATTTGCTGTTTTTATTGAAAATGCAATATTTGATACCTCAAAAACCTGATGTGATAGACAAAACTTGATACCAGATTTGGAATCAGCACCCCAAAATTACCTTAAAACCGTTGGAATACCTTATGCCAGAAAAAGTGTGTTGACCAGTGTAATTAGCACGAGGTTAAAATTTCAAAGTACATGTATAAATTCGTGGACCCTTACAATTAATGGGGCCCGTGCTGCGAATGAACTAATGGCCAACGTTCGTGACTGTCATGGAGAAACCTCAGGTTCGATCCCAGGCAGGTACGAACGCTCGAACCACTAAATGTCCGCCGTGCGTTGAATGGGCACGCACGTAAAGCCGTCGGACCCCGGGTACAGGCACCCAGTAATAAATAAGGGCGTCTCCCTTCCTCTTTCTATCTCGCCTTCGTGTCACTTTCCTATCGGGCACTCTAGCCCAAATCTCCTAGCTTCCTATTTCTAAGGGATCATAAGGCTTGGGGTAAGACACTCCCTTCCTAAAAGCCTCTACATATGATCTGATATCTGATGTGGCTCCATACCTCTTTCGAAACTGGGAAAAAAGATCATACCTTATACTGATCCATTTACGTTCATCATATTTTATTTGTTTTCTTTTAGACGTTAAGCATGAAGCAAAAACATCAATGTAGTTCAAAACGTAATTAACCAATTTACGTAAAACTTCATATTAAATTTTTGTTTATTTCAAACATCAAATTTTTTTCAATTTTCTTTTTATTTCTCACTTTCAACTAAAACTCCCAACTTCGTAACTCTTTCATCATGCGGAATTTGAACAGGGGCACATTTATTAATACTTGTAGAGTTTCGATAAAACTCTAAAAGTAAAGGTGTGTGAAATATTAAGGTTTGAATGTCACTTGAACTTAAATATATTTGTTTAACTCTTATGTTTTAATTCGCGTCCTTGTCTGTAGAAGCTGAAAACTTATCTAAGCATTTGTAAAGTCTCTAATTAAACTGTTCAGAGTAAATAATGGCCAATAACTATCAGAGTGGAGAATTCAGCTGAAACAGATTACTTACTAAATTCAATATCCGCATTTATTCAGGCACGTCAAGATGAACTTGTTGAAGATAATTCACAAATACTAAGACGTGATAGAAGTCCAGCTATTCAAACTACGGTTTAAACTAACAAACTAGCAGCCGACTGCAACGGACGAGCCGCCGTGCGACTGTACCAAGAACGGTACCCGATGAGACGAGTGCCAAACCTCCAAATGTTTGCACGGCTGCATCAGAGGCTATGCGACACTGGTTCTTTCCAGGGGCCTGCTATGTGTCGAGAACGATGGGTACGCACTCCTGCCATCGAAGTGAATGTGTTAAGTCATGCAGCCGACACTCCAAGTGCCAGCACACGAGCAATTGCCCATCGGCTCGGTCTGTCCCAATCCACCGTACAGAGGGTTCTGCACGAAGACCAATTGCATCCATATCATGTGCAACGCGTTCAGACACTAAGTCCTGAGGATTACCCTCAGCGCATTGCATTTGCGCAATGGTACCTGCAGAAGAGTGCGGCAGAACCCCAATTTCCTGCTTCTGTGCTGTTCACAGACGAAGCGTGCTTTACACGGGAAGGCTGCTTCAGTGCACATAACGCGCATGATCATGGTGGCAACTTCGAACACCTTCTGTAACCTCAATGCATTTCGCAAATGCCTTGTGAGTATTAAAAAGCATTTTGTTCTCTTATGTGCTGCTCTTTCATTTCTCGCCCTCTCTGTACACTAGCACATGAAGATGGCGTTTCCGACCCTGCATTGCTATGTGATTCCGATTTGTCTTTATGCAACCTACACCTCCCAGAAGTTTGTACTTAGCTGAATCACGCTGTAAATCGATAAACACAAAGAGTGGTATAAAGATCATATAAAATTATAAAAATTTTAGTGGGTAATCAGTGATATGGTTGCGTTTGTTTACGCTTGCACAGTTCATTCACGTGGAACTGCGAAAAAGAGATCTCGCTGTTTCTTCCTTCCTCTTGTGCAGCTCTCACAGAGAAACCCCAAATGTTTTATCGAGTGCCCCACGCTGAGAACCCTTAAACTAGGCAAAATTGTGCTTGTTTATCGAACTGCTGTCTCTTCCACTTTTCTTCTGAGTGACCCTGCTGCTGCACCTGATGTTTACGTCAAGCTATATGCCTCTTGCTTGTATCGTGAAAATTACTTCACGTTATGAGAATATATTGCTCTAAGACATCTTCTAGTTCTCTACATATTTTGCCGAGAATCAAACAAATAGGCTGGATACGACAAAAAAATGAAACAACCAGTATTTTCTTACTCTTCATGCTTTTTAATGACCTTAGCAGTTATCTTTTAAGTGCCCGTTTTTTAATTGAAAATATAGAAATAAAATACCGATTTTGAGGCATAAGTATTGTTTTAAATTTGGGCAAACAAAACTGCACTGGAAAAAGGTCTGTAAGAAAAATAAAGAAAAGAAAAAAAGGTTCGTCTCAAAATAAGGATATTTATTGTGAATGAGGAGGCTTGCTCTTTTTTCTCTCGAAGCACAAATGGAGAACTATAAGGGATTGAGTAAAAATGGGAAATGCTTTGTGTGCTTATAAGAAAAAGTCCTTGGTAGAAAACGGAGAAGGGTATTGGAGGGAGGGGATTAGACGCATGTGTGTGTGTGTGTGTGTGTGTGTTTGGATGTGTGCGTATGTGCGTGCATTGTGTTGCCGCCAGGAAGAGCTCAACCGGAGAAAATCAATAGGCAGAGAGAGAGAGCCAAAGCTACTAGCACTACTTCCTCTGGCATCCCCAGCCAGCCGCTGACGTCACATGTGGATCACGGTCACTCAACCCCCCAATGCCGTGTCTGTCCTTGTCCCCCCTCAAAATTCCTTCCCTCCAACTCTCTTCTCATCTTCCCCCTCCATCTGCTGCTCAGCTTCCGCATCCTCTCATGAAACGACTGTCTACCAAGAAGATTCGCATTCGAAGTAAAAGGAAAAATTCTTCATTTACGTGAAAGATTTTCTGAGGTGAGCGTGTATCCTCGATGCCTTCCGGTAACGAGCGTAAATTATGTGATATTTTTAGATGAAACTACGATGCTCCGTATAGTGCGAAACTGTTTAATTTACGAACTGTCTGAGGAAACGTTAGCACGGTTTTGTGATGTAGTGTTTCGTATATTTTCCGTTACACGCTTTTTGAAAACCGATGATTTTCTACGTAATTAGTATGCGACAGAATTATGTCACACAAGGAAAGTAAAAAAATATGCTGACATCAATTTTGGGAGAAGCGGTAGTGAGCAATTCTCTCAAAACCTGCAGATTACGCTCTCCTTTTCGTCTTTTTTTTTTCAATGGAAAATTATGAACTGGATTTGTTTCGTGTTTTGAGCGTGTTTCCTTTTAAATTATACTCAAAATTTACACATTTTATGAATGTTTACTGAACAGGAAAAGAAAGAAAACTCAAAATAACAGAATAGTTTATGCTTGTAAAGCAATAGGAGAGACATAAATACCCAATAGAAGATTAAGAGAGTTAGGTTGGTGTAAAATGCAGAACATAAAAGGGAGGAAATGTGAAAGGATTTTTACCCGATATACACTGAAGAGCCAAAATATTGTGACTAGAGATAGAAACGGGTCAACGGGTCAACAATTTCTTGTAGGTCAAATGGGTTGGGTCAAGGTGTCCCTGACCCGATTTCGACCTGGTTTGATTTCGGTTCTATGTTTGAAAAGAAAAAAACAGTATTTCAAAAAACTCTTCAGAGGTCTTTGAAATAATACTTCAGAGTTACAGGTATGATCCAGGAACTTGCTGAGAAGGGTAAAGAAATGGAATTAAAATTGAACTTTCAGAAGACAAAACTGAAATACAATGCTTTTACAAGGAATGAAGATTTATCAATTGATGGGAAAAAGCTAGATATGATCAATTCGTACGTTTACCTTTGGCAGCAGGTATCAAGCGAGGGTCACATTGATGAAAAAATTATTGGTGTAAAGAACTTGGTTTGAGAGCATTTGGAAGAAACGGTACAATTTTTAAGAGCTATGTGACATGTTTTAAAAGAAAAGTGTCTTATCAATGCATCCTTCCAGTGCTTATGTACGGAGTAGAGACGTGGACCTTAACTAAAAAAAGACACACAAAGACTGCAGACAACTGAAAAAGAGAAGCATGCTCGGTGTAACTAAGAAACATAAAAACAGGAACACGTGGACAAGGAAAATGACAATAATGGAAGACATCATGCTCAGAGTTTAATCCCTGAAATGGCAATGGACTAGACATATTGCCAGGAGAACGGAACACCGATAAACAACCGACATTTTAGACTGGATTCCAAGGGACAGGAAAAGAAGACCACGTGGGAGATACGTGGACGTAGGAGACTGGCTCAAAACAGTCCGTTGTTCAAGAAACTTGGGGAGACCTTCATCCAGAAGTGGATTGATAATGATTGACAATGATGATATATTCGAATTTATGTTTCAAAGCAGATCTGTCCGGGTCGAGTCCGAATCGGTTCCAATTATGTGACGGCCGGTTCCGGGTCCAATATTTTTGACCCGTTTCCAACTCTGATTGTGACCAACGCGTCTTTATGCAAATCGAAGCAACTGCAGATAAACAACGGCGGCGCGTGTGAAAGTCATGAAACGTTAAAAACAACACCTGTACTGAGCTCTGTTAATCAGTGTTGTTCTTCAGATGGGAAAGGCAGCAAGTTTGACAAAGGCCAATTAAGGGCAGCCAGGGATCTAAGTGATGGCTTCTGATCATTCTTCCGAGATGGGTCCGTGTTCGAATCCTGTGAGGCATGGATGTTGGTTTTTGTCTTACGGCGCTGGCTCTCTCCCTTTCCTGGAGCCAGTGGCCCTAAATTAGGAACGGGCGACTGTTTGTATTCCATTGAGTTGCTCACGGTGGTTGCTGAACTCCCAACTAAAAAAAAAAAAAAAAGAAAAAAGAAGGACGGAACGATTGGGTCAGAGCATTTCCGAGACGGAAATACGTGTGGGGGAGATCACGGTCAGCCGTGGTTAGTTCTTTCAAAAAGTCGTCCGAGGAGGGAAAATCGCGAACCGCTGGGCAAGGTGTGGACCGACAACCGCCGATCGATGCTAGAGGTGAGCGAAGGCTGTCCCTTTTGGTATGAGCCAAGAGAAAGGATACTATGGCTCAACTCCTCGATAATTTGAATGCTGGAGACGGGAGTTATGTGTCACAGCACACAGTACATCGAACTCTGCTGAAAATTGGACTGCGTAGCCAAAAGCCTCTCCGAGTGCGTATGCTATCCTCAGTTCACCGTCTAAATCGCGCATAATGTACACGAGAGCATCGAAACTAGATCTTGAATGGTGGGAAGAAGGTTGGCTGGTCCGATTAATTTCGTTTCCTGTTGCACCATGTAGACGGCAGGTATACGTGTTCTTCGTTTACCTGAAGAATTATTGGCAGCAGGATGCACTATGGAACGAAACCAAGCCGGAGGAGTTAGTGTAATGCCTTCAGCAATGTTCTGCTGGGAAACCCTGGGTCCAGTTATTCATGTTCTGCTGGGAAACCCTGAGTCCAGTCATTCATGTTCTGCGGGGAAACCCTGGGTCCAGTCATTCATGTTCTGCTGGGAAACCCTGGGTCCAGTCATTCATGTTCTGCTGGGAAACCCTAGACCCAGTCATTCATGTTCTGCTGGGAAAGCACAGTCTAGTCATTCAGGTTCCGCAGGGAAACCCTGAGTACAGTCATTCATGTTCTGCTGGGAAACCGTGATTCCAGTCATTCATGTTCTGCTGGGAAAGCATAGTCTAGTCATTCATGTTCTGCAGCGAAACCGTGGGTCCAGTCATTCATGTTCTGCTGGGAAACCCTGGGTCCAGCCATTCATATTCTGTTGGGAAACCCTGGGTCCAGTTATTCATGTTCTGCTGGGAAACCCTGTGTCCAGTCATTTATGATCTGCTGGGAAACCCTGTGTCCAGTCATTTATGTTCTGCTGGGAAACCCTGGGTCCAGTCATTCATGTTCTGTTGGGAAACCCTGGGTCCAGTTAATCATGTTCTGCTGGGAAACCCTGTGTCCAGTCATTCATGTCCTACTGGGAAACCCTGAGTCCAGTCATTCATATTCTGCTAGGAAGCCCTGAGTCCAGTCATTCATGTTCTGCTGAGAAACCCTGATTCCAGTCATTCATGGTCTGCTGGGAAAGCATAGTCTAGTCATTCATGCTCTGCAGAGAAGCCTTGGGTCCAGTCATTCATGTTCTGCTGGGAAACCCTGGGTCCAGTCATTCGTGTTCTGCTGAGAAACTCTGTGTCCGGTCATTTATGTTCTGCTGGGAAACCCTGGGTCCAGTTATTCATGTTCTGCTGGACAACCCTGCGTCCAGTCATTCATGTTCTGCTGGGAAACCCTAATTCCAGTCATTCATGTTCTGTTGGGAAACCCTGAGTCCAGTCATTCATGTTCTGCTGGGAAACCCTGATTCCAGTCATTCATGTTCTGCTGGGAAACCCCGATTCCAGTCATTCATGTTCTATTGGGAAACCCTGAGTCCAGTCGTTTACGTTCTGCTCGGAAATCGTGGTACAGTCATTCATGTTCTGCAAGGAAACCCTGGGTCCAGTCATTCATTTTCTGCTGTGAAACCCTTGGTCCAGTCATTCATGTTCTGCTGGGAAACCCTGGGTGCAGTCATTCTTGTGCGGGAAACTATGACCTCTACCACATACCTAAACACCATTGCAGACCTGGTACATCCTTTCATGGCAACGGTATCCCCCTCTAGTAGTGATTTCCTTCAACAGAATAATGCGCACGCAACACTGCCCGGATTGTTCGAGAATGGTTCGCGGAACATGAGAAAGAGTTCCATGTAGTTCTCTGTCCTCCAAATTTTCCAGACAGCAACCCAATCGAACACCTGTGGTTTGTTCTAGAACAGTAAAGACGATCTGCGGCGATTCATCCACGTAACTTAAAAGAGTTAAAGGATCTGCTGGTAACGTTTTGGTATAGGATACCACAAGACAAATTATAAATCTTTTAGCGTCTATGCCATATTGGGCAGGTGACTATAGTGTTTTCGTCTTCGGTGTAGATTGTGGAAACTTTTTTTAATACAATATTGCCGATTTATGCTGTGACTCTTCCTGTGTCTTTATTAGAAATTACAGATTTTTACCGATTTTCGCTTCGTTTGCAAATGGCGCTCAATTAAGAAAGTTGAGTGAAGATGGCAACTGTCGAGAGGATTAAGCATCGCACAGTCATTGAATACCTCATTTTAACGAAATGTCTGCTACGTATTCCTGTAATTCAAGTTTATTTTTGAGGTTCTGTATTTTTAAGTTAATTTGGGTTTTTTTCCGTTAAACGTTTTTCTGACTTAACGACACATTATTTCTCCCGGCGAGATTTCAAAATTGGCATCACTTGCAGGAGGTGAAAGGTCAATATAACTTTTTTTTTATTTTTTTTTTTTGATTGGAGGTTTAACGACCACCGTGAGCAACTCAATGGACTATAAGCAGTCGCCCATCCCTAATTTAGGGTCACTGGTTCCAGGGAAGGGAGAGAGCCAGTGCCGTAAGACAAACACAACATCCATGCCTGACCGGGATTCGAACTCGAACCCCTTACGGACGAATGATCAGAGGCCAGAGCCTTAGACCACTGCGCCACCGAGGCGGCCAATATAACTTGTAACGTCAATATCAAAGAGACTATGAAGCAGCGATAAGCCTAAAGGGTAGTTCAGTTTGGAGAACAGCCGCTCCCGAGTAGGGAGATGGGAGTTCGAGTCCCATTGTCGGCAAAAGAAATTTTGTATTGGCGCCCGAAAGAAAGAGGTTTCCTCGCCGTGAGGGTTGAAAGAAAACAATTTACGCAAATAAGAAATAAATGCTTCTGCAATGAAATGTCAGCCGAGTGTCGCTGTCGGTTGACCCAAAATTTGCTAAGCAATTTCTTGCCCCCCTTTCTCAAGGGGAGCATAATGTCACGTTTGAGTAAAATGGACAATGAAATAGCGATAAGTCTGCCTGCGTAGTTCAATTGGGAGAACAGCTGCTCTGGAGTAAGACGATCTGGGTTCGAATCCCAATGTCGGCAAAACAAAGGTTATGAGAGCAGAGCTAAAGCGTCTAAGAGTGAATAAGGTTAAGAATTGCAGATTGCAAGAGCAGATTTATGCGCAGATCGATAATCAACGATAGTGAAACGTTACGAGCGGATGCAATGGTGTCATCACCCAAAAACCGTGAATTTTTAAGTTTAATTTTTTTTAAAAGTAACTACTAATCTTCATAGTTTTTTCACCGTTTATATATCATTAGATGCGAAATTTAACTGAGATTTCAAAAATCTTATTGTTTTTGCTGTTGCCACTTTTGTTCTTAAGATATGGGATAAAATATGGTGTTTGACAAAGACACTGAAATTCAAGTTAACTGCGTATCAGTTGTTATAGCCAATTATAGACATTCTTTTACCTGATTGGCTGCTTTCTAATGCTATCCAAATCCTAATCTAGCCTTTATAAGGCTTGACGCAAAGCTACTAGAGCAATGTAGTGGTTGCTTTTTGTTGTTATTAGGGTATAATTTCTGTACATTCTCAATAATGGTTAAAACTGCGGAATTGTCTACAGCGGACAGAATAAAAATAGTTGTTCTGCATGAAGAGGGATATTCTTAAAAGCGAATCGCTAAAAGAGTGGGACGTAATCAATCTACAGTTATTAGGCTACTGAAAAAAGTAAGATACTGGTGATACTAAAAATATGCGTCGCAATGAAAGGCCCAGGTCTACTGCAACCAGGCAGGACAGGGTGCTCAGAAAGCTAAGCTGGGAAGGCAGGAGGCTCAGTTCTTCTGAATTGTTCCAAAGATGGTCTGAAGCGACGGGTGTCACTCTTAAGAAGAGGCTACTTCACTATGACTTACGTGGCTGGCGTTAACCATTGTTCACTGCAAATCAAAGACAGCGTAGTCTTCAGTGGGCAAAACAGCATGTCTCATAGACTACCAAGCAATGGGAAAATGTTCTTTTCAGTGATGAATTAGAATTTTGCCTTAATGGGAATCAGAGTAGTGCCTACGTAAGGATATTCAAGCATGAAGAATCCCATCCAAGTTGCTCAGTGACTACTGTTAAGCATCCAGTGAAGGTCATGGTTTGGAGCTGCATGGGTGCACATGGCATTGGGAACATCCATATTGTCGATGTTATGGTAAATGCCGAGAAATACTTCTGGATGTTAGAAAACAAGATGCTACCATCATCTAGAAGATTTTATGACGGTAATTTTATTTTTTAAGATGACAATGCTCCCTGTCATCGTGCTAAAGTAGTGACAAAGTGGTTTCAGGAATAAATTGTTCAGCATCTTGATTGGCCACCATAGTCACCTGACTTAAATCCGATCGAAAATTTGTGGTTCACATTGTCCTATGAACTATCAGAAAAGAAACCAACAACCGAGATTAAACGCATTTAAGATGTAATTGAATTTTGGAATCGTATTGTTCAACCCAATCTTTTACAAAATCTGCTTCAGAGTGTGCCAGCAAGATGTAAAGCTTTGATTAGAGCTAAAGTATGGGCAACAAAATATTAGGAACATTTTATAATTTTTCTTCATTATATTTGTGTATTTAAAAAACTTATTATTTTATATATTTGTGTATTATAAAAACGATTTATTGCTGTAAGCCTAAGTATTGGATAAATGGTCCTTTTCATAATGTAATTTCAACTTGGTCATGATTTTTGTAACGTATCTAAGAACAAAAGCAGCTACAGGAAAAGCTAAGACATGTCTGAAATTTCCATTAAATTACGCATTAAATGGCATATAAAGGATGAAATAACTATGAAAATTAGTTAAAAAGAAAGTTAAACGTAAAAATTCACGGTTTTTCTAGGTGATGCAATACTTTTTTGCACACCACTGTATATGTCGATTTCGATTAAGCTACAGCGAACAAACGTCTTGATAATTTTGTCTTCTCGCATATGCAAGTTAGTAGTTTAAAGTGCTTGTTAATATCACTATCTTGTCATCGTGAAGTGAATGTCATTAAACATTGTTCCTTATTGATTTGCCAATCTATGGAATAAAAGTTGACACACTGTAGTAGTAAGCAGCCTGTTGAATCTCAGACTCTGGGCCATTTTCATACATGCAAGTGGATAGTTAAGCTTGAAATATTGCAGCTAACAACTTCTACCAGCAAAGAGTTAAACTAAAATTTAGGAGTTAAACAAAGGGCAGGTAAAAATACATTAACCTTATATTTTTACGGTGACCAACCCTTAAAGTTTTACATATCGCCTAAAGAAACTCATAAGGACATTCAGCAAACGCTAAGGGAATCATGCCGAAAACCGAGTTGAGGTATTTAAGCGTGTTAGAAACAGTGTTTAAGATATATAATGGGGAAGAAATATTCCTCTCATACGTGGAAAATATGTCAAAATAATTAACACAGCAATCAGAAATCTCTGAATTGACTGTTTTTACTGTTCCACAAGCAATATCAATCACACCAGAAAATTTGAAAATTGTCATCGCACTGTAGCGGAAATCGAACCCGCATCTCTCGATTACTGTTTGAGTATGCTATCCGTTACACCACCCAAGATAGCATACTCGAACGGTAATCCGGAGATGCGGGTTCGATTCCCGCTCCAGGGAGGTGAAAATTTTCTGGTGTGATTGATATTACGTGTTAAATAGTAAATACAGTCAATTCAGGGATTTCTGATTGCTGTGTTAATTATAGTGTTAAAGATGCATTGCAAAGTGGAAGGCCACTTATATTATCGACACCTGGAAACGTGGATAGAATTCATAACCTAAACATGAAAGACTAAATTATAACATTCAAGGATATTGAGACACTCTGAGCATCCCCCATGAGGGAGCTCGTCATAATGTAGTGAATATTTTAGGGACGAAGAAAGCTTCTTTTATGTAGAACAGTCCGTCCAGGTGAGAAGGCCTCCTTGGAGAAACTTCGCACGGGTATGTAACGATTGGTCGACAAACGGTTGGTCGACATAACGATTGGCCGACACACGATTGGCTGACAGTAACGATTCGTCGACATAACGATTGGTCGACATAACGATTGGTCGGCATAACGATTCGTCGACAGTAATTATTAGTCGACAGTAATAATTAGTCGACAGTGACGATTGGTCGACAGCACGTTTGATCGACATGACGATTGGTCGACAGTAACGTCTGGTTGACAGTAACGACTGGTCGATATAACGATTAGTCGACATTGGTCGACATAAAATGGTCAACGAAACTTAAAAAATTGAATAAGTGCAAACAGTTTGGCGGTAAATTGCCCCACCGGAAAATTGCCCCACATCTTCCAGCAACCCGGAAAATTGCCACATGCAGAAAAATTGCCCCAGCAGAAAATTGAGACATGGTTTTCATTAAGGGGACGAGCAGAAATCGCCTTTCGTCTGAGAAATGCTTTGAATGTGTGGCAATTTTCCGGTGGGGCAATATTCCGAGTTTCTGAATTATGTGTGGCAGTTTCCCCAAGGTGCCTATACCTAAAATGCCCCGGTTCCGTTTCGGAAATAACATCGTTCAGAAGGCCCTCTATATAGATTGATTCTTGTAATTTCTTCATTTAGGAGTCGTAGATGAAAAAAATATTTTTCCTTCGAATGGCTCTTGCAATAAAAAATATTTAGGGCATGTTTTTTAGTTTTCATTAATTGACAATTCTTGTGCCAGGAACTTCAGGCGTATACGTATTTATATTTGAAAGAATAAATCTCCGATTTTGGAATTCGCTCCAAAAAATCCATTCTCGGCATGTTACTATTCACTATGAAGAATCTTTTGGTGCAATTTACATATTCAAATAAAGCACAGCTTTTCCCGATGGGAACGTAATGTTATAACATATTTTCCTCTATATCTCCTCTCCCGGTCGTTCGATGTGAAAAACATTCCTTCGGTGTTGGATATCTTACGCTATGGGGAAACATTTTCTGTACAGTTTGTGATTTGTCGTCAACACGTTTCTGGTACACGTTGCTACACTGCTCCTCAAAATCAAAAGACATTTTTTTGCAAAGGTTTTGAAAAAAAACTGTTATGTACAAGAATAGGATATTTTTCAGAAATATCAAATTATTGGTAAAAATCAGTTTGGGCTTCAAAAGGAAAAATCAACAGAAATAGCCATTTTAACATTTCATATTAAATAATAGAAAAAAAGGATTAGTAACCATTGCAATATTCTTAGACCTTAGAAAGGCATTTGATATGGTCGATCATGGGATACTTTTGGATAAGCTTTGTTATAATGGAATAAGAAATCAATGTTACAGTTCCTAAAGAACTACTTACATATTAGGAAACAGTATGTACAGATTAATAAAACAAAACTGTACAAGTTAATTAATAAAATAGGAGTACCACAGGCTTCAATTCTGTGACCATTAATTTTTTTAATTTATGTTAATGGCATTTTTAACATTGGACCTAATGAAGATTTCATTTTATTTGGCGATGACTCCACAGCTATGATTACAGGTGCAGATATAATCGAGGCAAAAAATGAAATATAATAAATTTATTGAAAAATTGATGGAATGGCTACATACACATTTTCTGTGTTTAAATATTGAAAAAAACTGAAATTATGATTTTTAAAATGGGAGATAGACAGATTGGTGAGCCACTATCTCTTTTTGTGGGAAATCGTATCCTTGAAATAGTCAATAATATTAAATATTTCGACATAGATCAGATCAGATCATATGTAGAGGATTTTAGGAAGGGAGTGTCTGATCCCAGGTCTTAAACAACCCTTAGAAATAAGAAGCTTGGAGATTTGGGCTAGAGTGCCCGATAGGAAAGTGACACGGAGGCGAGGTAGAAAGGGGGAGAAAGACACCCTTATTTATTACCGGGGAGCCAGTACCCGGGTTCTGGGTACTGGCTCCCACGTAAAGGTTCCGACGGCTTAACGTGCCCATCGGACGCAGGCGGATATTTAGTGGTCCGAGCGCTCGTACCTGATTGGGATCGAACCTGAGGTTTCTCCGTGGCAGTCAGGAACGTAGACCACTAGGCCATCCGCTGCCCTATATTTGGAAGTAACAATTGAGGATAATTTTAAATGAAATATTAATATACAAAATACTGTAAATAAAATTTCAGGGAGATTTGGTTTCGTTACGAGAATTTCAAATAATTTAACAATTGAAACATGAAAAATGTTGTACCACACCCAGATTTATTCATTTTTGACTTATTGTTTATTAGTATGAGGTCAAACTACCAAGACTGATTTATATAAATTAAAATCATTACAAAAGTAAAAAAATTAAATAATTTAGAGGAATTAATTTGAATATGGGGGTACAGATTAATATCTATGGATTTTTAGATATGGAGAAATTATAGCAATCTATAGGTTATTAGGATTTATGTGTAAAAGAATAAAGGAGAATAGGAATCAACATTTAATTCAGGTGAGAACTGTGGGTCACGACTATCAGACAAGAAACACAGAAATGCATTTTTGTTACCAATGCCTAACACTTTAACCCAACGAAAATTTATTGATTACCAGGGATTGGTGTTTGGAATAATCTACCTTGTCAGCTAAAACATATCAATAATGATAATTATTTTCGAAAGTAACTAAAAAATATTTGCTAACAAACTTATAAAATTTAATAGTAGAAAATTATTAATCAGACCATATATATGTAAATTTTGTATGTGCAGGGCGTTTGATTTGACTACGCACTTTAGGGGAATCAGGATTCGCTCAGTATATATACTGTATATATACAGGGTTACAAGGAAAGTCCGTGATCAATCCAATATCTTACGCACTATGACAGTTAGCGATTTACTTCTTGTACACTGGTATAGGAAACACCACAAGGAATCCCCTCTCCCCCTTTTTTGGGGGTGAGGAGGCTATCGTGATCCCCTTTGCAGATAGGGCAAAAATGTCAATTACAAACTTGTTCAGCGAGGCAGAAGTAGTACATAAATATTTTTGTCCCATAACAAAAGATGGAAGGAGACTCTCTAAATGCAAATAAAGCGGAAAGCTATCTGAGTCGCTGTGTCCGAAGCATATTTGCACAGATTTCAAATGTCGTGCTTTTTGTTCCTTCGTCAGAATACAAAAAAGACATGCGTGGTCGGTATGCCAGCACTTCATGAACCAGTGACGGGAAGTCGAACGCTTTGCCACGTACGTAAGTCAATTAGATGTGCATACAGTTTTCCTATTGGATGAGTGTATCGTCACTTTATGCTATTTATCCTTGTTTCAGTGTATTTTTACTGTATTGGACATCAAAGTCTGATATTAAATGAGCCAAGGAACTGCGTTTTATTTCAGAACAAAAACTGTTCAGAAGGTTTGTAGGAAAAGTTTTCCTTTGTGCTTTCATTTACTTAGAACTTACCAGCTTAGATAAGTTCTAAATAATAAGTTATTGTCTAAATACTCGGTTGTTGCTTCCATATGTTGTGATTTTCTTGGGGCCACATTCCCGGTCCCCTTCCATCTTTTGTTATGGGACAAAAACATTTATGTAATATTTCTGTCTCGCTGAACAAGTTTGTAAATAACTTTTTTGACCTATCTGCAAAGGGGGGCCCGATAGATAGCACCCTCACCCCCCAAAAAGGGGGCGAGGGAATCCCTCGTGATGTTATTCTGTGCGTCATAGGTGGCTTCCTATACAACTGCACAAGATGTAAATCGCTAACTGCCATAGTTCGTGAGATATTGGCTTGATCAAGGACTTTCCTTGTAACCCTGTATATATATATATATACTATAGTCTCCCAAGTAGCAGTGAATATCGGCTAGATATCGGGCCGATATCGGTTATGTCGGCCGAATGTCGTTAATATCAGTCGACATTGAGCCGATATCGGCATGTCGACATATCCGACATTGTCTTGCCGTTCTTCAGTCGATATCGGCATTGTAGACATATCCGACATTGTCTTGCCGTTCTTCACCGATATCGGCATTGTCGATATCGGTTCGAGTCCCGCTCCAGGACGATGAAAATTTTCAAGTTTTCGGATATTATCTGACTTATCAACCTTGTCACATTTACGCCAAAAATCGGATTGTCATCTTCAAAATTTATATTATATGGCGTAATCCCGTATTTCTTTCATGATATCCGACATTGTCTTGCCGTTCTTCAGCCGATATCGGGCCGATATTGACATTGCGATATATACGATATCGCCTTGCTGTTGTTCGCCCGATATTGGCATTGCCGAAATCATGATGTCGGCAATGCCAGTCTTTCCGTTCTTCACTTTTTATGCAGATAGGTAAATTAAATAATCTAAAGTACACCGCTACCAGTTTTTATATCATGTAAAATAAAATTAGTATTATATAGATACTGTATAGCCCAGTAGAAATAACAAAATACTATTATGCTTCTCGGCCGTCTAAGGGGCTGGTTATGACCATTCGTCCGAGATGGGTCCGGGTTTGATGTGTTTCTTTTTTTGTTGTTGTTGTTGTTGGAGGTTTAACGACCACTGTGAGCAACTCAATGGGCTGTAAAAGCAGTCACGCGTCCCTAATTTAGGGCCACTGGTTTCATGGAGGAGAGAGCCAGCGCCGTAAGACAAACACAACATCTATCCCTCACCGGGATTCGAACCCGGACCCCTCTCGGACGAATGATCAGAGGCCATCGCTTATACCACTGCGCCACCGGGGCGGCGGATGTTGTGTTTGTCTTACGGAACTGGCTCTCTCTTCTCTGGAACCAGTGTCTTTAAGTTAGGGGCGGGTGACTGCTTATAGCCCATTGAGTTGCTCACGGTGATCGTTAAACCTCAGAACCCCCCCCCCAAAGCCAGGAACGTAAGCAGAGAGTTCTTGTCACCTGACGCTGAAGTTTTAGCCAATGAATTCTAATCCCGTTTGGTAAACAATAACCGTAACCTTTAGATACCAGCACATCGTGGTCGGTGCAAATCACGCATGAGCTTTATTGTTGCTTACTGATTGTACTTCGCTTCGGTGCCTAATTCCTTTGCAACATTTTTTTTAATATCAGCTGGTATGTATAAAAGTAAACCTACCAAATCATGTTTTGAAACGTGTCGCAGCTGACATGCTTACGGGTTTTTTGTAGTGGAGCATCTGATAATCGCCATAATATTTTGAACGATAACGGAGTTCCTTGTAAAATGCCAAAAATTAATTAAAACTCCCAACAGCCTTTTCCTGTTTTAATTGCAGCTAATAATCCTGTTTTTCATTTTGAAACAACTTTTTTTTTTTTTTTGGATTGGAGGTTTAACGACCACCGTGAGCAACTCAATGGGCTATAAGCAGTCGCCCGTCCCTAATTTAGGGTCACTGGTTCCAGGGAAGGGATAGAGCCAGTGCCGTAAGACAAACACAACATCCATGCCTCACCGGGATCCGAACCCGGACCCCTTTTGGACGAATGATTAGAGGCCATCGCTTAAGACCACTGCGCCACCGGGGCGGCTGAAACAACTTCACAGAACGCAGTGCTAATTGAGAATACTGAGATATAACTGTCATCTAACCGATATCGGCTAAATATCAAGGAGGATAACTTTTTGCAATATTGGACGGATATCGGCTACAGATATCGGACCGATATTGCAAAAAGTTATCCTCCCTAATATTTACCCGATATCGGTTATATCGGCTATCGTCATGGAGCCGATATGTGACCGACATTAATTGCTACTTGGGCTGTTACTCAATTTCCTGTTCTGTGGTTACCCTGTACATAAGTACATACATTATATGTTTTATTCTCAATATTATATGCCATTAAATTAATAGTGAAATGTAATATGGTCAAATGTAACCCCGTAACGAAAAAATAAATCAAATGCAATTTATAAATGCGTGCATCACTCGAAGTATTTATGAGGAAATTCAAAGACATTTGGCGAAAAGGTTTATTTTTTACGTTACGTACGAACTTCAAGCTGAAGAAAATCACGATTTTATAAATTAATACATGCGTTGATATCATAATCTTGTAATTTACATGAGAGATCACTCAATGGAACAATATTTAAAGTCTTTTGTTCAAGACATGTGGTATTTTAATATTGAGTACCATCACTCTTGACAACCATGCAGCGCAAACAACTACTCCTCATAGGGTTTATGAGGCTATTGACGAAGTCTTGAGGAATTAATAACCTCTCCCATCAAAAGCGGTTCTGATTGTTTGAAGTGTTCTGGTAGGGGAATAGCAATCTGCAATACTTCTCCCATGAACAAACCATACATGCTTTATTGGATTGAGGTCAAGAGATCTGGGTGGCCACCTCCAATACGTCTCCTATGAGCAAATCATCTTTATTGGATTGAGATCAAGAGATCTGGGTCACCATCTCCAATACGTCTCCTATGAGCAAATCATCTTTATTGGATTGAGATCAAGAGATCTGGTTCACCACCTCCAATACATCTCCTATGAACAAATCATACATGCTTAATTGGATTGAAGTCAAGAGATCTGGGTGGCCATCTCCAATACGTCTCTTATGAGCAAACCATGCACGTTTTATAGGATTAAGGTCAAGAGATCTAGGTGGCCGAACCTACGCACAAACACTTAGCGAATGATTTCGTCTTCGAAAAAATCGTCGATCAAATGAGCTCGATGTGGTTGGGCATTATTGTCCAAAAGAATAAAATGCTGGCCGATGGCTCTACTGAATGGCCTGAGATATGGGTTCGGTATCTCGTCTCTGTACTGCAGAATAATAACAGAGCTACTCTGAATACAAGTCCGTGCGTAGATTCGTTATAATTCCTGCACACACCATCACGCCACTGCCAAAAGAGTTGTGCCTTTCTCTAATGTCAGAAGGACTATTACATGTCCTTGGTTTTCTCCACATGATATAACATAACGAATCAGTACTGAAGCTAAATCACGATTCATCTATGCTAAAAGAACATTCACCAATTGGTCGGAAATCCACGTGTGCTGTTAAAGACTCTACATGAAGTAGCGGCTGAAGATGTTGTGACACAAATAATTGGTCTTCTTGCATAAATGAGACCAGTATACTCCTTAAACACTGAAGTGCCAAAAGTCATGAGATAGCAGTATGCAAATTCTTAACTGGTGCTGCCGTCGTACAAATGCTTCGACGCACGCCACGATTTTTATCAGTTGCAGGGTGTAATCTCGTGAGTCAGGCTGAACAACCGCCTGCATGATTATGGCAAGACGACGTGAATTATTTGATTTTGAACGAGGCATGGTAATGGAAGCCAGACGGATGGGACATTCAATTTCCGCAGTTGTGCGAACACTCAACATTCCTCGATCCACGTCGTCATGTGTGTACCGAGAATACCTCATGGAAGGCATGATCACCCACTGTGGACAGCGCAGTGGCCGACCATAGATGCTGAATGACCGTGACCAGCGGCGCCTGACCAGGATTTTCCATGCTAACAGACAAGCGACACTGGCTCAAATCATATCCACAATCAATGCACGAATTACCAGAGATATATCCATCAGGTCAGTGCAGCGTAATTTAGCTTCCATTGGGTATGGGAACAGATAACCCACCAGAGTGCCTCTGTTAACACCACGACACCGGACACAGCTGCTGACCTGGGCTAGTGAACCTGGTAATTGGACCCTGGAAGACTGACAACATGTGGCGTGGTCCGATGAGTCATGCTACCAATTGTTACGAGCTGATGGTAGGGTTCGGGTGTGGCGCAGACTCCATGAGGCCATGGACCCAAGCTGTCAACAAGGCAGTATGCAAGCTGGTGGTTGTTCTATACATGCGTGGGGTGTCTTTACGTGGCACGGTTTGGGTCATCTGGTCCTCGTAAACACGTCATTAACCGGTAATCGCTTTGTTGCTCTGCTGGGTGACCATTTGCAGCCCTTCATGGACTTCATGTATCCCAACAACGATGGGATTTTCCAGACGTACAATGCATCAAGTCCTCGGGCACAAGTTGTCCAAAATTGGTTCGAGGAGCATTCTGGACCATTTCGACGGATAGTGTGGCCACCACGATCGTCCGACATGGACCCAATACAGCACTTATGAGACGTGGTGGAAAGGACCACTCGCACCCAAGATCCTGTACCTACAAATACCAGGGAAGGCAACTGTTCCGACGGCATGGCTCAACATATCTTTAGAAGTCTTCCGGCCGCTTGTGGAATCGATGCTACGCTGAGTTGCTGCACTACTCCAGCTAGAGGAGGTCCTACACGATATTCGTATGTATCCCATGACCTTTGGCATTTCTGTGTATAAGTACACGAGATTTGCTACGAATAGTGTGCCTTAAAAACCTCGTTCCTTTGGTTACTGTAAGTTCAAAACGGAGTTGCCTATGGAACATCTCTCTGTTCTGTCTGGCTGTCTAGCTCACATAGTAATCGTCTGCAGCAATTTTGGCTCTGGCATGAACTTGTCCTGGTAGACAAAAAGCTTCTCCTCTCTTCCCCTTACTCTTAACAGGCCACTTTGTGAAACATTCAACGCTCTGGAAACTTCCTTCAAGGACTGACTTTCTCCGATTCTACGAGACCCTTTGCTCCACTGAAACTTTTCACATGATATCTTCGTGACATAAGCACCTCGGACATACCACAAAAGCGAAAGCAGAAGTAGCCTAGAATAGCTACAAGATGCGAGTAGATTCGGGAGTCTTTAACACAACCTTAATTTGCATGTTCCGGCATACCTGCGGCAAACGTAAAGATGGTCTGAAGTGATTGATGTTACTGTTAGTACATCTACTGTTAGGAGGAGAGGGATAGAGAGTGAGGCATATATAGAGAGGGATATATAGAGAGGGGATGTAAGGTCAGGTGATGCGTAACATCACAGCCTCTCCTTGACAAATGTCAACCCCGCCTTCTCGTGGTGCATCCTGTTCCCACTAAAGGGGCTCTGACGACCGCCAATAGCGGTATTACTATACCATCGGGATCAGAGGAAATGCTATCCCACACTCACCAACCCGCTTGGCCAGCGTGGTGAGTTATGGCCAAACACCTCCAAAATGACTCTACAACTTAAATCTTGGCCCTCAGTCTCCGGCAGCTGGAATGTACCTGGCCAAGGCAGCGGCCAGTGCGACATGAAGGCAGAGGGTGCTAAGAATCCCCGGACGACCGGACTAGGCTGCCATTTGATGCTGACCTTGGCTACCTATAACGGACGCTCCCTATCTTCTGATTCAAGGCTTCTTGAATTGGAAGAGGAACTACAAAGGATCAAGTGGGACATCGTCGGGCTAAGTGAGGTAAGGAGAAAAGGAGAAGATCTCATTGAACTGAAAAGTGGACATCTCTTCTATTATCGTGGGACAGATACTGGCAGAACTAGTGGTGTTGGATTTATAATAAACAAGAAACTGAAGGATAAAGTGGTAGAAGTTGAAAGTTCCTCTGACAGAGCTGCACGACTCGTTATCCAACTCTCGAGAAGATACCAGGCTCAGATTATTCAAACTTATGCACCCACCACAAGTCATCCTGAAGAAGAAATTGAAGAATTTTATGAGGAAATTCGTCATCTAAATAATAAAGGTAAGCAGCACTTGAAGATAATTATGGGAGATTTCAATGCAAAAATAGGGCAACGGCAACAGAATGAAACTTCAGTAGGTAAATTCGGTCACGGCAACAGAAACCAGCGTGGAAATACTCTCGTTGAGTTTGCAGAGGCAGAAGGTTTTTTCATCTTGAACTCCTTTTTCAAGAAAAAGCCACACAGGAAATGGACATGGAGACATCCAATTGGGACGACAAGTGAAATTGATTTTATTATGTGTAACAAAAAATTCGTCATCGAAGACTGCAGTGTGCTGAACAAGTTCAACACAGGTAGTGACCATAGATTGGTGAGATGTAAGATGCACCTCAACACTAAACTGGAACGTGGCAAGCTCATAAGACAAACAAAATGTATTGACATAACCAACCTTAAAAAACACCATAATACCTTCAAGTTGGAACTGAAGAACAGATTCTCTGCTTTAGAAGGCCTAACATCGGAAGAAGTGGATATTTCGGAAGTTAACAGAAAAGTAACCAAAGCTCTAATGGAAACAGCAACAAAATTAGCTGGGTCTAAGAACAAGTTGCATGGGAACAAATTATCAGGAAAAACCAAAATGTTGATGCAAAAAAGAAAAGAGATGAGGACAACTAAAGAAGATGTGACTTCCAAAGTGGAATATATAGAGCTATGCAAGACAACACGGAAAAGTATCACTGAAGATGTAAGGAAATTCAACTGTGAGCTAGTGAGGAAAGCAATTGAAAACAACCAAAGCCTTAAGATAGCAAAGGGACATCTCAGTAAGGGAAGAAAACAGATTATGGCTCTGAGAAAAGAAGATGGTTCTATAACAAGAAATAGAGGCGAAATTTTGACAAGAGTGAAAGATTTCTACTCCAAATTATATGAAAGGGATGATACATGTACTCCAGACATCATGAAAGGTACCAGAGTTCTTCCAGTCCTCCCAGCAGAAGTTGCTCATGCAATCAAGAACATGAAGCGGAGGAAAGCTCCAGGAGAAGATGGAATTACTATAGACATCATACAAGAAGCAAGTGGAGAAATTGAAACAGTACTCGCCCAAATTTTCACTCGATGCCTTAATGAAGGGAAGATTCCTGAGGATTGGAACAATGCTACAATGATCCTGCTACATAAAAAAGGTGACATTGAGGATCTCAGGAACTACAGACCTATCAGCCTCCTATCAGTGGTTTATAAAATCTTCACTAAAGTTCTTTCACACCGCTTGAAGGTAACACTGGACATGGCTCAACCGAGAGAACAAGCTGGATTCAGGAGTGGCTACAGCACAATAGATCATATCCACGTACTGAGAGAACTAATTGAAAGAGCGAGGGAATATGAACTTCCATTGTGCATGGCTTTTATCGATTATGAAAAAGCCTTTGATTCGGTGAAACCATCAGCAGTTACCACGGCTCTGAAATCCTGCGGTATTGAAGATGCATACATTAATATTATTAATAACATCTATGAAAATGCAAGTGCAAAGATTCGGCTGTTTGAAAATACAACACACATAAAAATTGGAAAGGGAGTGAGACAAGGTGACACCATATCTCCGAAGCTCTTTAATGCCACATTGGAAAATGTCTTTCAATCACTGAACTGGGAAAACAAAGGGATAAAGATTAATGGAGATTATCTAACCCACCTTCGTTTTGCTGATGACGTAGTCATTTTTGCAACTACCCCATCAGAGCTACAGAGTATGATCCAGGAACTTGCTGACAAGAGTAAAGAAGTGGGATTAAAAATGAACTTTCAGAAGACAAAAGTGATGTTCAATGCTTTTACAAGAAATGAAGATTTATCGATTGATGGAGAAAAACTGGAGATAACAGATACGTATGTTTATCTTGGACAGCAGATATCAAGTGAGGGTCACATTGATGAAGAAATTAATCGGCGTACAAAACTTGCCTGGAGAGCTTTTGGAAGAAACAGCATAATTTTCAAAAGCAATATGCCATTATGTCTTAAAAGAAAAGTGTTTGATGAATGCATCCTTCCAGTGCTTACGTATGGTGCAGAGACGTGGACCTTAACTAAAAGAGACATACAAAGGCTGCAGACAACTCAAAGAGACATGGAGAGGTGCATGCTTGGTATAACCAGGAGAGATAAGAAGAGGAACTCGTGGATCCGAAAAATGACAAGAGTGGAAGACATCATGATCAGAGTTAAATCCCTGAAATGGCAATGGGCTGGACATACTGCCAGAAGGACAGACCATAGATGGACAGCCGAAATTTTAGATTGGATTCCAAGGGACAGGAAAAGACCCAGAAAAAGACCACATGGGAGATGGGTGGATGAAATTCGTAAATATGCGGGAGTGACATGGAGGAGACTGGCACAAGACAGACCGTTGTGGAGGAAACTTGGGGAGACCTTCGTCCAGCAGTGGATTGATAATGGTTGACAATGATGATGATGATGATGATATAGAGAGAGGGATAGAAAGCGATTTTGTATTGTTTTATTTCGCATCGATACTGCGGTGCACTTTTGCAGAAAAATTATATGCAACAGAATGGTAGAAACATTTTTACCAATTTTTTCAATAGAAATGTAGGATAGTGCTGAAATTTTGTGTTTTAACTGCGCTTTCACAGAAAAGTAGTTATTTTTGTTTTCAGAATCTTCAGCTTCCAGTAGTCTCTGAATAACAAATCATGCTTACCTGGATGGTGGACTGCGTAGATTTAGGTTCTGACAAAATTCAGCATAGTTTTCTCCCTTACTTCACAATTTTTTTAAAAATGGACAGTGTTCAGAACTTTTGTAGGTACCCCCTTAAATGCGAGATGGCCTTCCGCTTAGCAAGATTTGTATCCTCGCTAGTTTTCAGTGCATTTTGTGCATAGATAAGAAGCTACCTAGGTTTTTGAAATTTTAAGCACCATTGGATTTATGTTTGTGGATACTTTACGAATTGTAGGAGTCCGATTCAATTTTTTTGTAACTGGTTCCAATTTAGTATGTAGAACACTGCTCCTTTTTCGTATTTTAAATGATGCTTTTTTCGCTAGAGGCATAGACGCATACTCTTTTGGGAATAACTTTGTTTTTATGAATATACCAGGTAAAATTATATACTAGGATTCAAATGAACTGCTAAATGCATCCATAATGCCGCCACTCTCATTTCATTGATGACTTTAGTGACACCTTGTACAAAATTTCTTTGCTTTGGAAAAATTTCTTTTTGAAAAACTTCCTTCAAATGCTACAACGTGTCATGAATTTTTTTTCAAGCCTCCTTTCATACTAAATATTAATTTCTGAGCCTGAAAGTTAGAAAGAATCAAAACTGTAAGTAGAATATGTGGAGAGCAAAGAAATAAGGTAGTATCAAAAGGTGCTTGAAAATAAAATGATTTTTCATCATACACTATGACTTATGAAGGAAGTTTTTCAAAGCAAAGACATTTTTTACACGTTGTCACAAAAATAATGGCGTGAAAGGAAAGTGTTGACATTTGGTAAGTAAAGGTAAACCAATTACATTCAATAGAGGAAAAGTAAGCGTTCATGCAAATAGGAGTTATAGTCATTTACATAAATTACAACATTCTATCCAGGAACACCAATCTAATGTTTGCATGTACACACACATGTATACTCAAGCAATGTTTACAAAGTAATCATTATCCAAATGTAAGTACATGCAGCAGAAAAACCTGAGCAAAGGATGCGCAAGATGCAAAACTTATACATAATTATAATGCAGAAACGTTTTGTCAAAAAGAAAATAAGCCACTTTTTGGTCATCATTTACAAAATGCACAGGATAAAAAACACAAGGAAATGTATTTCCACGAAATTTAGTGATTGGGTGACAGACTCAGGAAAATCGAAAAATGACGTGTTTAATGTTATCTAACAATGACGTAGTTTCCTACCTTCTGTGTACACTTCAATAATCATTGATGGTAACACTACAGGCTTACAGATTGAGACATTTTCGCAACGAAGCATAAATAGTGCACGCGCGTGTTAGTAAATGATGCTACGGTATTTATAGACGAAAAGAAAGCATATATTCTTTGAATATAACAGTGCTGAACACTTCTTTTGTTTTGGTTGGGGGTTTAACGACCACCGTGAGCAACTCAATGGGCTATAAGCAGTCCCCCGTCCCTAATTTAGGGCCACTAGTTCCGGTAAATGGAGAGAGCTAGTGCCGTTAGACAAACACAACATCCATGCCTCACCGGGATTCGAACCCGGACCGAAATAGGGCGAATTATCAGAAGCCATCACTTAGACCATTGTGCCATTGGGACGGCCTGAACACTTCACTAACAGTAATATGAAATGCAGCTTCATATTAATAACGAGGAACAATACACCAACTATACTTAAAATAGTAAAACTATACTAGTAATTTGAATTTATTGGAGTGAAATAGAAATCAGTTTCCAAGATTTCGCACGTTAACCAGATGGCTTTTTCAAGGAAGGTAGACAGCAAACTGAATAACATAACCCTTCAAGAATTTGAACGCGGTGACTTGAATAGACAATAAATGAATCGAAGCGAATGCAATTATTCATTCAAAGAAGCAAGGTACCGCGTGCGTGGTTGGGCACGCGGTACCTTGGAAAGCAAAATAGCATTATTTTTAGAACTGGTTCCAAATTCGTAGCTACTCCAGAAAGATGCTATCATTGGAAGCCTCACTTTTGGCAATGATTTCTAGGTTTTCTCGAATGGAAGAAGATTTAGGGTTGAAGTAGGAAGCTAATTTCTTTATATCATCCCACATAAGACCAGCGGACTTGAACTTAACTCCTCTGTTTAGGGCTGTGGTTACTTTCCGTCCTTTATGTCTCTTTTTATACTCGTTGATTGTAATTCTAAACGTCCGGATATTGTAAGGAGAAGGCAAAAAAAAAAAAAAAGCGCCTGTTAGAAGAGGAGGCCTGTCAGTATTTCTTTTAAGCATGGTAAGATGCTGAAGACCTTATGCCGACATCGAAGTTCATCGTTTTGATAGCGCCTGTGAAAAAGCCATCTGGTTGACGTGCGAAAACGTGGAAATTTTTATTTCTCTTTTACGCCAATGAATTTGAATTACTAGCACGGTTTTACTATTTTAAATACAACTTCATACGTTGAACACAACAATGGAACAACTGCGTCACACACACACCTCAAGAACAGACAGAGGAGGAACTATTAGCTAACAAGAAACATGACACCCAATTCTCCTGCATAATTAGCATATCTCTTGAATACTTTCCAACACGAAAAAAAAAATATTTTAAAGCAAATTTCTAGAAAAAAAAATCACCGGAAAAGAAAATCCTTTTACGCCTGCTAGAGAAAATAGAAAAATCTACGCATAATTTAAGATACGCAGTTTAAGTAGTATTCATCATAGTGCATTGAACAGGTTAAAAAAAGCAATAGAAAAAAAAACCTATGCTTTACTTAAAATGTGCAATTTAAGTAGTATTCGTTATAGTGCATTGAGCCGGTTAAAAGAAGCAAAAGAAAACTACGCATATTCAAAAATGTGCAATTTAAATAGTATTCATCACATTGCATTGAACTGGTTAAAAAAAAAAAAAAAAAAAGAACAATCTACTTCAAGTAGTATTCATCATAGTGCATTGCACTGGTTGAAAAAATAAAAAAACTGTACCTACGCATAAAATATAAAATAAGATGCGCAATTTAAATAGTATTCATCATAGTGCATTGAACCTGTTAAAAAAACGAAAAACAAAATCTACGTATAATTTTAAATGCGCAATTCAAATAGTATTCATCATAGTGCATTGAACCGGTTAAAAAAACGAAACACAAAATCTACGTATAATTTTAAATGCGCAATTCAAATAGTATTCATCATAGTGCATTGAACCGCTTAAAAAAAACCCACACACAATTGGCAAAAAATCCGCAAATAGAAATAGCTACTTTGGACCATTAGCAGCTGAAATACATTCCACGAAAAATTACAGATAATGTACAGAGCATTTCAGATGTGAAATGCCTTATACATCTGAAATGCTTCATGCATTTCAGAAGGGAATTTTTCAAATCGGGTTCTTTGAAACGAAGATACGGTTCCAAATACGCTGTAGACAGGAATGAACCCTTGCGTCCTCTGATGGTAGAATTCTGTTTTACAAGAATTAGCAAATGTACGAAAAGTATTCCTTGCCAGAAACATGAATGAGTAGCAAAAATATTTTTTTGAATGGAACTTGAACTTTTAGAAGCGGAGATATTATTATCACAAAGATTTAAGTTAGCACCCCCTAGCAGGAAAACTAAACGTATAAACATAAGTATTTTCAGCGGTGAGCAGCGTCTGAATGTAAAAAAACTTTTCCAGTCATATTTTTGGAAACGAATTACGATTGTAAACATGCTGAAAAACAAATATTCTCTTACGCCTATTAATGGCATGGTATGTTGTCACAAAATAATGTAACATATCCATGCAAAATATTAATCGTAGTGACCTGTATCTATCTAACTCAAAAAGAATTATTAAAATCAGATTTTTAGAAGTAGAGATTACAGGGAAAATACGATGGAGTTTACCATCCTAGCGATGCCACCATGTAGTATTTCAAATATTCTAACCATATGTAGAATGGCTTTTGTGGTAAAGGGGAAAAGAAACCTTTTTTTTTTTTTTGCAAAAGCTTTTTTTTTTTAATAAAAGCTTTTTTTTTGTGGAAGGTACAAAGCATTTTTTTTTTAAAAAGCAACAGTGCAAAGTAAAATTTTGAATATACTAGTAGTGGTTTAGTGGATTCGGGACTCCTTGCGGCGAGGTTATACTAGATCCGAAAAACAAAACAAAATGTATAGATTGTTTTTCTTACTTTTTACTTTTGATTGTAGAAACAATTTTTCAAATCTTATTAATAGTTGCAGAGATATAGTGTCCACATACGGACGACCGATTGACATAGTGATACCATAAACATGTTCTATTTTTAGCACATCTTTTGTAAAAAAAAAAAAAATTGTGCTTTGTCTGTCCGTCGATGGGCATCATCTCTGCAACTATTAGCCCGATTTGAAAAAATTCTTTTGCATTGGGAAGTGGCGCAAATTCTTAATCTGTTTTTCTCATCATCTCTGCTTCTGCTATTGCCATTTATTTTTTTTTCAACACCGGATGCCATTTACCTTGTAAACCCCTTAGGTTAGTATATGAGGAGTATATAGTTTATAGTTTTGTAGCTAGGTGGCGTTTGTGTGCTTCAGTTTGCAGTTGTATCTCATTTTCTAAAAACCCTATTAAGAAATTTCTTCTTTACTGTATGTCATGCGCTACAATCGATGTGGAGCATCACCCTCTTTTTATAATGCACAGATTTCCCGCTATGGCGTGTAAAGGTAGAAACCTATTTATCGGTATCTCTGTTTCTGGATGATGTATTTGAAAAAAAAAATTATTAGCATAGCTTTTCCCATGAAGAATATCTTTCGCCTATTTTTAACGTTTTCGTTATGGAAAATTCTTTTGGTAGAAGGCGTGGAGTTATCATGTTTTTTTCTATATTTCTTCTTTATTAACTGTTCGATTTGAATGTCTGTTCGTCTCTGATATGCTATTAGAAACATTTTGTGCGCCATTTGTTATTTTCGTAACATACTTTTTAGCCGCTGGTGGAAGAAAGTAGCTGTCGTCCCGGTGGCGCAGTGGTCTTAGCGATGCCCTCTGATTATTCATCAGAAAGGAGTTTGGGTTCGAATCCCGGTGAGGCATGAATTTTGTGTTTGTCTTACGGCACTGGCTCTCTCCCTTCCCTGGAATCACTGACCCTAAATTAGGGACGGGCGACTGCTTATAACCCATTGAGTTGCTCACGGTGGTCGTTAAACCTCCAAAAAAAAAAAAAAAACAAGCAGTGGTTTCTACTTCTGGGTGTTTTATCGATTGTAGAAACCCAGTTCATTGTTTTCCTAACCGGTTCCATTGACTTTGAATAATTTTGATAGATTTAATTCTCGTCAGAAAAGATTCAAAAGACGTGCTCATTACAACCGAAAATTAGGTGTCATCTTTCTTGTTTCGACTAACACAAGGAATGTTGAAAATAACCCAGACCACTGCTGTGGAATCCAGGGGAAACTGGGTGAGAGTGTTGTTGGCTCCACCCACTGTAACGTGTTTTTTGGAGGTGTACGGCTTTGACGTCATCATAGCATTCAGCAAAGTGCAAACGCATCGAGAATATTTTGACTTTATACTTGTTGGATGCAGAAGATTCGCTTATCTTCCAGCGACTAAAAACTTTTCAAATAGCTGCTTTAGAGAAACCAGTCATTTCTTTTCTTTTCTTAATCGTGGCTTCTCTTAAATGTACACCTTTGATTAGACTTTTCTCGAATTCCGTGAATTTCGTCCTCGTTTTAATAAGTTACCTCAGCAAAATAAAGGATAAAGCTAAACGTATTCTGCCCACGTGACTACCGTATTTGCATATATTGGCGAATGTTGTTTGGCCGCTGTATGAATCTATAACAATGTTATTGAATGATTAATGGCTTCGGTTGCGCGGCGTGACCTTTTCGATGCTGTTTACAGAATACTACAATGGAGAAGTACGGTGTATAAAGCAATGGATAATAAAGAAATATCGTTAAAATGATATTCTGTGTGTTATCGTCCTATACTGAGCGAGAGAGAGAGAGACTTATATTTGGCATCGCTAAGGCGGTATCTGTGCTGCAAAAGTCTCAGCAATAGAATGGTAGAAACAATTTTTTTTTCAATATTTATTTATTTGTAAGCACATCCCTACGATGGTATATCTAGTTACGGGAATTGCTATAGTTATATCTACAGTGATAATTACCAAGTGATATTTACAATCTTGTAAAGCATGCTTTATGAAAAAAATATTACTTACATTAAAAGTATCCGGACATTCTTTAAGTGAGTTGCAAAGATTATACATTTTACATCACGGATAATTTTTTCCAGCATCAGTTGTGCAGAATGGCACTGCAAATACTTCACATTTATTTTTTTTTTTTTTTTTTTTTTTTTTTGATTGGAGGTTTAACGACCACCGTGAGCAACTCAATGGGCTATAAGCAGTCGCCCGTCCCTAATTTAGGGTCACTGGTTCCAGGGAAGGGAAAGAGCCAGTGCCGTAAGACAAACACAACATCCATGCCTCACCGGGAGTCGAACCCGGACCCCGTTCGAACGAATGATCAGAGGCCATCGCTTAGACCACTGCGCCACCGGGGCGGCCTTCACATTTTGTCCTCGGTAACACGGAAATTTAATTGGTTTACAATTTGAGTGTCATCAATCTCTCCATTGATGATGCCGTACAGGAACTTGAGTTGGAGAGCCCTCCTTCTCGATTGCAGGGATGTCATCTTGAAGAATGTCAGAAAGTCAACCGTCGGGGTGTCCAGTATATAAACCCCAGTCGATTTGTAAGAAAGGTGTCTAAGAAATGTTTATTTTTGAACTTTCTCGATTTCATTTTCTAGAGTTATGGAGCTATGGCTCCAAATGATCGCCACATATTCCAGGGAGGATCTTACCGTAGTCTCAAAAATGCGAATAAGTGTCTGAGTATTCGAGAAATACGTGGAATGTCGCATGATAAATCTAGGATTTCTGTACGCTGTACGTACAATTCTTTTGATATGACTTTTAAAGTGCAAGTTCGAATCAAACGTGACTCCCAAGTCCTGGCCATCGTTTGTCCGGTTAAGAGTATAGTCGCCAACTTTGTAGTCAAAAATAATTGGTTTTCTTTTACACGAAAAGGAAACGACATGACACTTGGAGATGTTGACGTATTGTAACTGCGCGTCATCAGACAACTTTTATTTTCAGAATCTTCGACTACCAGAAGTCTCTGAATAACAGATCTCGCTTTCCTAGATGGAGGAGTACGTCGGTTTAAGTGCTGACAAAATACTGGTTATTTTTAACAGCTTCGTTGTGTTTCTGAATCATTCTCTTAAACGTTGAGCTCAAACAAAATTTCACTGGATTTTACAAACTAAATCAAATGAGCCATGGCATTTAATATATCCAGTATTTCATGACGCACTTTTAAGACTCTGAAACTTATTTTAAGACTTAAACTAGGTAAATGGTGTGCACTATTTTTGTACAAGCGTTTGTTTCTGGAAAAATAGAAGTTACGTTCAAGAGTAAAAGTCCCCTCGGTTTTCGCAGCCAGATAACCACGAAGGGTTCTGAAAAATGGCTTACTACATCTTTCGAGTTTTCTTTGTTTTTGAGTGGCTCTCCCATTTCTTTTTATTCATAATAATTTTTATTAAAAAACTGGAAATTTATCAAATCCGTAACCACATGAATACACCGAATCACGACACCAGTATTCGAAGCGTTCAACGCAGATCCGCCATTCGTTTCGATTTTTCTAACATATATTGTAAATAGAAATAGATAAAAATATTCCGCTAAGTAATAATAAAACATTTGTCCACATAGGGTAGGTAGCTCGCAAAAGACAAACGCTAGAAAAGCACGGAAACAATAGAAGCAAAAATAAATAAGTCGCAACCTGAGAATGCAATGTTATCAAATCAGCGACTGATGACATTCCGAGCATGCAGCAACCGCTCTTTTTCTGATTTCCCTTATGATTTGTGCGCATGCGCATTCCACACAACTGGTAGTCAGCAGCGTGAGAAGTGGAAATCTGTGCTTTTCAAACCATGGATCTGCTGTATGCTGCTCTAGGAGAAAGGCCAGATCTTTCGAAATACAATATGAAATGAGTGACTTCACTCGTAACTTACAGTACATTACTGTTTCGTTCTTGAACAAATAATAATTATTAATTTAAACCTGTTTGCCGCCATATATAATATATAATAATAACAATTATTTACTTAAACCAGTTAACCCCGGTGGTAACCCCGGTGGTGCAGTGGCCTAAGCGATGGCTAATGACCATTCGTCTGAGATGGGTCCGGGTTCAAATACCGGTGAGGAATGGGTATTGTGTATGTTTTACGGCACTGACTCTCTCCCTTTTTTGGAGTCAGTGACCCTAAATCAGGGACGGGAGACTGCTTATAGCCAAAAACCCCTGGAGAGCAAGCCCCAGCGCGCGAACTGCGAAGGGGTGCGACGTCACGGTCTGAGGGCCACCGCAATCCCTCCCTCCAGAGAGGTCAAAGGGCAAACGTAAGGGGAATGCAGACATTAGTTTAGCGTTCATGGGGTATTGGTGAGTATTGAGCTTTCGGTAGTCGTGCACGTGAGTTAGCGTTTTTATACAGCACCCCTGGAAAATATTGAGTGCCTTTATGTAGATCTAATTACAAAGCACATCCAAAAGCCACTGTTTTTAGCTTTCCTGAAGGTGAAAGCCTTCGAAGAAGATGGATTTCTTCCGTACGAATAAAGAATTTTGAACCCACCGTGAATTCAAAAGTTAGTTAAACCTAATTGTTCTCATGATAGCATGTTCTGCTTTCGTTGTAAAAACAACTATAATTTAATGAAGTGTTAGTCGTTATTTCTATAAAATAAACGTTATTTTTCTTTACAAAATTCGTAGTTAGTAGTGATAAATTGAAAAAAAAAAAGGAGATGTACAGATATTATTAGCGCATCAAGTACTAAGGTTAACCAGGGAAAAAAAACTGGCAATAAATAATTACGTTATTTATTAATCAACATTTCATTTCTGCAAAACAAATGTCATTTTTTTCACAAAATTGCTGTGTATCAGTGTTCTAATTTAAACAAGAATTCGCACAAAATGTACAGAACTACTTGATGCGCTGATAATCTGAAAGTTAGTTCAAAAAAAATAGTTTATTGGAATGTCCAATAAAAGTATCCGAAAGTTTGGAATGTGTCCAAAAGGATTCACTTATATCGTTAAACTTCAGCACGATCGCTGAAGTTTATTGTCTGATAAGGTAAAATGTATGTATGTACATATATTCATGGGCTTACAATTAAGTTAGTGAATGTACAATTTAATTTAAATTAAGTTGGGGTAGAGATTGAGGTTCGGATTAGAGAACTATGAACTTTAATTATCTACATTGAACTCTTTTGAAAAGCAGCTCTTTAATTCCTAGTTACATTCATAGTCATATGTATAAGGATAGTTTCAGAAATATTGGCAGCGAAACGTTTCTTCCAGCAAGGAACACATCGTTAAAAAAAAAGTACTTATGCGTAATGAAGGAACGCATTTGTTGATGTACGTGTTTTCCGCTTTTTAGGGAATCTGTTAATGTGTTAATTGATATCTTCAACAACAACAACAAAAAAATGTAGCATTCAGATTTTCCAGCATAAAATTTGCAGTGTTATGTGCATAAGTTCGAATATGTCCAAATTAATACATTCCATGTTCATTTGACAAGTATTTGCAAGATTTGTGCACACATCTTACCGTATTTTCAGTAAATATACTCACTAAATCGGAAATTTTGCTTTCGCGTTCGTTAAATAATTAAGGAAATATCTTTTTTTACGCTTTCCAACCGTACGTTGAAGAAGCGTATGTGCTCCAGCTTTGTCCGTCCGCCCGTCCGCATGATAGCTGGCGTAAAAATGGTTCGATTTCGATGAAATTTTAGTATGTGGTAGGGGACCACCTCGGGACGAACCCTATTGAAAATGGAACAAATGAGGTCAAAGGTCACGACGTAGGAGCGGAATCATTCCATTGCCCTTATGCGCCACAACTTGCGTAAATATGGTTCGATTTCAATGAAACTTTACTATGTGGTAGGAGACTGCCTGGGGACAAACCCTATTCAAAATGGGTGAAGTGGGGCCAAAGGTCAGGACATAAGATCGGGATGCATTCCATTGCCTTTATGCGTCATAACTTGCGTAAAAATGGTTCGATTTCGATGAAATTTCAGTATGTAGTAGGGGACCACCTGGAGACGAACCTTATTGAAAATGGGACAAATGTGGTCAAAGGTCAGGACATAGGATTGCGATCCTTTCCATTGCCCTTATCCTATATTATTACGGTGGACGTCAAGTAATTTTGCTTCCTACACTTCCAATGGAAAAAGTTTTGTACACATTTTCCTTCACAATTAATGATTTTCCAAGGATGAAAATTTGAACATCGATTAAAATAACTTCATATTATAACTTGGAAAACTTAATATGTTCTAAAACATAACCATAATTATATTAAAAATCAATAACTTTTCCTTTGGTTGCGTTGAAACCAGAGAAAAGATGGCGCGACCTGTACTTTGATGACGTCAGTGGGCCAAAAACTGTTGGATTGCATAATTACGGTTATGGTTTAGAAAATATTAAGTATTCCAAGTTATGAAATGAAGCTATTTTAATCAATGTTCAAATTGTCATCCTTGTGAACGCATTAATTGTCTATAAAAAAGATGGCGCGACCTGTGTTTTCATGATGTCAGTAGACAAACAAATGTTGAATTGCATAATTATGGTTATGTTTTAGAAAATATTAAGTATTGCAAGTTATAAAATGAAGATATTTTAATCGATGATCAAATTTTCATTCTTGGGAACGCACTAATTGTGAAGAAATTGTGTACAGAAGTTTTTCCATTGGAAGTATAGGAAGCAAAATTACTTGACGTCGACCTTAAAGTAGCAATTCTTGTATGTATGTATGTATATTTTATTTTGAAAACAACTCTAAGAATTTTGATGAAAGTCGTTAACCTACCGTTTTCTGGTACTAGAAATCGATTTAGCTTGATCTCGACTTTAGGAGAATTCGTTCAGTGTCTTAAATAACCACCCCGAATTATAATGTTTTTAGTGATGGCGTTGTTCCATTATTCCATTAAAAAAATGTTACCAATGCTTAGAAATCTTATGACGTCACAATCTCGCCGCGTTTGAGAATGTTGGCGCGCGGTCACGCCATCTGTCTCATTACGTCACGCGTTGTGTGTGGATCCTATTAAAGTTTTATGACGTCACACTCTTCCGGCGAGCGATCGTTGCGATTCCCATCTGCCTCATTACGTCACGCGTTGTATGATTGTGTCCGTCCGCACAATAACTCGCGTAACAATCGTTCGATTTCGATCAAATTTTAGTATCTGGTAGGGGATCACCTGGGAAGGTATCCTATTTAAAGTGAACGAAATGGGGTCAAAGGTCAGTACATAGGAGCGGGATCCATTCCACTGCTGTTATGCGTCATAACTAACGTAAAAAAGGTTCGATTTCAATGAAATTTTAGTATGTGGTAGAAAACCACCTGGCGACAAACCTTATTGAAAATGGGAGAAATGGGGGTCAAAGGTCTGGACATAGAAGCGGAATCACTTCCATCGCCATTATGCGTCATAACTTACGTAAAAATGCTTCGATTGCGACAAAACTTTATCATGTTATTTCGGAGGTATACCAAACCGGTTCTGTTGAATATCATCGAAATGGAATCAAAGGTCAGGGCACAGGACCGAGATTTATTCCACAGCCATTATTCTCATAACTTGAGTCATAACTTGAGTAATGATTTCTGGTATGTTGGAAAGCGTATTATAATCAATGCATTGCATGATTTTACTAACTTGTTTTTCTTTCATTTTAGTGAATCGAACGCGAAAGGAATTTCTAAAAGTTTTAAGTGAACTGATTATGTTCATACAGTCCTACCAATTTGCCATTAACGCACTTAAAAAATCGTAGTTGCAAAATGCTTAACGTAAAATGCTGGGCTTTTTGCGTTATGCGTCAAAAAACTTATGTTTGTGCTCCTTTTGCCAAATTGTAAACTAAAGGAAAAATTTCCTGAAATATTTAGTTTTAAGACCCGTACATTGAGTCCTTTCCCAGCACAAGAGCAAAACTTTATAATTCCCCGATTTACAGATATCATTGCTGGAAACTGAGAAAAAAAATGAAAGCTAAGGATGTAATCTTTCGATGTTATCGAAGGATAAAAAATACAGAGAAAAAAACATTGTCGATTTATTGCTGTGTGCTCAAATTATCTAGTATCGCCCTCGAGAAACTATTTCTCTGCCTAAACACTTCGGTACTTCGTCGGCGTTTTCAGGAGCGGATAGCTCGACGCTCGAATCGGTCGACCCACTACCTCTAACTTCACAGACCAGTTCGGAGGCTTTCTTAATCTTCAGGGGTTTTTGTTATAGCCCACTGAGTTGCTCCCGGTGGTCGTTGAACTCGCAATTCAAAGAAGAAAAAAAAACTGTTTCCAGTGGAAACATTGGATACTAACATGATTCTCCCTTGAATGGTATATTCATTTTAAAGCAGTTTATGACGTGACACTCCATCCGGATTCCAGTACAGCACTTTATTAATCCTAAAAGTGATACAATATACATGGGTTGGACAAAATAATGTAAGCACCATGATTATAGAGCTTAGTGTTATTCATGTAGGCTACACTGAAAAAAAAAAAAAAAAAACGCTGTGTTTATATTTAGTGTATTTTTTCTTCGTACGAGTATATGTTCTCTAACTTGAGCGCCAGTGTAGAACAAGTTACATTCAGCAGCAGTTCGCACTAGTGGTCAGTCAAATGGGTTACTTGCCGCCCCGGTGGCGCAGTGGTCTAAGCGATGGCCTCTGATCATTCGTCCGAAAGGGGTCCGGGTTCGAATCCCGGTGAGGCATGGATGTTGTGTTTGTCTTACGGCACTGGCTCTCTCCCTTCCTTGGAACCAGTGACCCTAAATTAGGGGCGGGCGACTGCTTATAGCCCATTGAGTTGCTCACGGTGGTCGTTAAACCTTCAATCAAAAAAAAAAAAAAAAAAAAAAAAAATGGGTTACTTGTCAGTCTTCCGAAGATGACAAGCCGCGGAAGCCCGTTCAACAGGAGCATCTGTAACCATAACAGCAAAATTGTTTACTGTTTCAAGAGCAACAGTCTCCACAGTTATGACTGCATGCACAACGCATGGCAAGACCTCATTGGTAAAGAAGAGTGGGATAAAACCGAGATTGAATGAGAGGATAAACAAAGACATCGTTCTTTAAACGTTTTAGCCACACATAGCAACCGAAAAATTGTTATACGGTCACTTCCGGGGATCCGAATCCCAGATCTCTCGATAACCAGCCGAGCGCGTTAGGCCTACAGCACGGTGGCCAACAGTCCACGGCGCTATGTGTGTTTTTCTGTCAGCTTCTGACATCATGAATCCGTAAGATGGGCTCAGCTAATGAGAGTCTCCATCTGGTGGGCATTAACGGCTCTGGCTATATATTAATTATAGCAGATAAATCCAAAGTGAATATCCTCCAAATACGTGGCGTCAGTGCCCTGTAAAAAATTGCAGGGTCAAATTACGGTAGATACACCGGTAGCTGAGTGGCCAGTCAATAAACCGTAATTTTACAGTACCATACCGTAATGTTCATTAACATGTCTGATGATCATGAAATAAAAACGTCTAATGACCATAATGTTAATTAACATGTCTAATGACAAATAAATAATAATACATGTTATGTGAAAGACAATAAAAATAAAAAGTGAACTCCGTTTATTAGGCGTAGAAAATAAGGGAAACAAAAGATGCTAGCTTTCACTACCTCCGGGTAGCTTCATCAGGCATTTAGTAGTTAAAGATCGCAGAAGCAACTGGAACAAATGTATTTCTGAGAATATAATTAAATTCAAAATAAGTAAAACACTTGCACGATGTCACGGGTTGTTTGATCCCAGGGCCGGGTGGTCACGTGTAACTTCTAGGAGCCGGTGCCATATGAAAGGAAGGCTCGTGGTTACATCTTTGTTACACACATTCCGTCGCGTGATGATCTCGATGGTTTCGCGAAGCGCAGTAGCTCTTGCCCTGACGTACGGTGCTAGTTTCTTAAAATCTCCCCATCTGGGAACTGCCCTTTCAGATGCAACATCACGGGCTAGTGCCGTCGTAAGCTTTCCGGCCTTAACGTCCCTTTGGTGTTCAGAAAAACGGATCTGGAAGGATCTTTTTGTCATCCCGATGTAGGACTTAACGGATGCGTCAGGATGTACTAGTAAGAAGATTACCCTCTGGTGCCTTTTCTGGATGTACTAGTAAGAAGATTACCCTCTGGTGCTCTTAGTACAGAGGTCTACTACAAACCTACCCACGTGGACAACCCCATACTCCCTGACTCAGCAGGCCCGGCCGCACGCAAATATGCCCTTTTTAAGTACAGAGCAAAGCGAGCTTTCGAACTCTCATCGAACAAAGCCAAATGCGAGGAGGAGATCCGTAGCATTAGAAACCTAGCGGCTGCAGCGGGATACGACATGATCGCAGTCGACCAAATAGTCAGAAAGGCTGCAAAAACTGCTCTCCCACAGCCTCGTGCCAACCCCACGGCACAGCCAGCCCGGTTCGTGGGTTCGGTTCCCTACGTTCCTAGGCTAACGTACTTCCTGAAGAATGCTCTCCGAAGACTAAGTTATGATATCGGCGTGACAGCTCCTAGACCTTTGTCAGATATCCTCTCAGCAGACCAACGCGCATCACCTTCTACGCTCACTGAAGCCGGAGTCTATGCTATTCCTTTGGATTATCCTGACGCATCCGTTAAGTCCTACATCGGGATGACAAAAAGATCCTTCCAGATCCGTTTTTCTGAACACCAAAGGGACGTTAAGGCCGGAAAGCTTACGACGGCACTAGCCCGTGATGTTGCATCTGAAAGGGCAGTTCCCAGATGGGGAGATTTTAAGAAACTAGCACCGTACGTCAGCGCAAGAGCTTCTGCGCTTCGCGAAACCATCGAGATCATCACGCGACGGAATGTGTGTAACAAAGATGTAACCACGAGCCTTCCTTTCATATGGCACCGGCTCCTGGAAGTTACACGTGACCACCCGGCCCTGGGATCAAACAACCCGTGACATCGTGCAAGTGTTTTACTTATTTTGGATTTAATTATATTCTCAGATATACATTTGTTCCAGTTGCTTCTGCGATCTTTAACTACTAAATGCCTGATGAAGCTACCCGGAGGTAGTGAAAGCTAGCATCTTTTGTTTCCCTTACTTTCTACGCCTAATAAACGGAGTTCACTTTTTATTTTTATTGTCTTTCACATTAATTGGGCGTACAGAAACCCGTTTCTTCATCGATCGTATATATATTTGTTAATACATGTTATGTTCATTAACACGTCTAATGGGAAATAAAAACGTCTAATGCCGTAATGTTGTTCATTAGCATGCCTAATGACCGGGATATAAATAATATGCCTACTAATTGGGAAGTAAAAACGTGCTCCCCACAGAGGTGTTGCCACTCGACTGATTGCCCATGAAAAACAGGTATATAATCACTTTAAGAAGAACGTTGCCAGATTAGCAAGGTTAAAATACAGTAACAGTTTAAACACCGTGAACAAGTAGTTTATCAACCTGAAATTTATGGTTGACCGCCAGGTGGCGTGCTTACGATCTGTAAAACGTCTTAACCTGGATGAAACACTGACTATTCGCAGACGTTTTTTTACAGTGTGAATAAACAAAGACATCGCCCTTTCCACGTTTCAGCACACATAGCAACCGAAAAATAGTTTTTTTAGTTGTATGTGTTACTTAACAATTTTTCGGTTGCTATGTGTTGCTAAAACGTGGAAAGAACGATGTCTTTGTTTATTCACTGACGCCACGAATTCGGAGGATTTTCACTTTGAATGAGAGGAAACGTCGAACACTAACAATGTAGCAAAAGTGACGGGATAATACATATGTACCTGGAAGACACTGTTTCCACAACAACAGTCCGCAGAGAACTTTACAAAGCCAACATCCATGGAAGAGCAGCAATTGCTAAACCTTTAATCACAGAAAAGAACGCTACAATGCAAAGAAGATAATGTCATGAGCTTAAAACCTGAACAGCGTATGACAGGAAACGTGTGATATAGTCCGATGAGTCCTCATTTACGTTATTCTTAACAGTTGGTTGGATTTATGTAAGGAGAATCCCCATGGAAGAGGGCAATTCAGAATGCCTGGTTACATGGACGGCAATATCTTCGTATTCGGCTGGCCCCCATCGTTACCCTATATGGTCAAGTTACTGCCAGCGAGTACGTGGGCACGCTAAGTAATCACGTGTACCATATGATGAAAATGTTTTCCAACAATAATGCCATTTTTCAAGATGATAATTTGCCCATACGCACAATCAGAACAGTTCAGTATTGGTTTGAGGAGCCCAAGGTGAACGTTGACATCGGCCCTGGAAAGCTCAATCACCTGATTTGAATATCCTCGAACCATTGCTGGCAATTTTGGAGAGAAGAATCAGAATCAGATTCCTTCGTTCGACATGTCTGAATCAACCAGCTGATGTTCTGGTCGACGAGTGGTACAGCATTCCAGTGGGGACTATTTTTTTTTTATTAATGCAATTTAGTTGTTACAGAGTTCATGCGTAAGCGTTATATTGGATTAATTAAGTTACACATCTTGACAATCAATGTCTTCTGCAACAACTGGGATGCAGAGGGAAAAGGCCTGACGAGCCCTCGACTCTCCAGCAGAAACAAGAGAGAGAGAGAGAGAGACAAAAAAGAAAGGAAGAAAAGCCAAGCCAAGTCAAACCAATATAAAATCAAGTTTAAAAATAAAATCATTCTCATAGAGCATGATAATCAATAGGATTATCCAACATTATTAGATGTTAATGCTAGTAAATGATGTTTTAACTTTTGTCTGAATAGATTAATATTATTTAACAAAGTCAAAACGGGAGACAAACTATTCTAGAACAGAGGCCCTGAATAGTTAATCATTGTCCTGTTCCGTTCCGTATTAGGGAAGGAAGGAATTAAATTTGTTCGAAATCTAGTAGAATAAGAATGAGTAAAACAATCTAAAGATATTATGTTTGAATAATTATTGTTTTTAATTCTTTTGAACATCAGCTTACCGATGCTATAAAGACGCGAATATTAGGAATATTGAAACTATTTGGAGTCAATTTTTGTGCAGCAACAAAATAACATAAAGAAGTGCCAAGAATTTTAATTTCCAACAGTTTGAAAAATCTGTTTTGGAGTCGTAATTTATTTAAGTTGTAATTTGTTCTCATGCACCAAACCGAAATACAGTAATAAGCGTTGTATGAATCTATTCTAAGAAGGTTGAAAGCTGTGGATGCAAATGGTGGTCCAATTCATTACTGATATAAAAATATCGCCTATTTCTCAGCTGTTCACATTATTTTGCCCAACCACTGTATGATCTGTAGCCCACTTTAATTTTATACCCTTTCTAAAGAAAATCGCCACTTCGCTTTATTAGCTCATCAGCTGTCCTTTTTCTGTTTTCCATTATGTCCTTTTCTTATCTTCTCCCGTATGTTTTCTCTTTTGATTTTTAAGTCGACCGTGATTCGGTTCTCCGAATAGTTCTTTGGCAGTTTCTTTATTCTGCTGGCTATTGGATTTCGGGTTTCTTTCTTTCCCTTTTCTCGTTTCCATGTTCTTTTCCGCCTGTAATCTCCGCCCTGCATTTTCTTTCGATTCGTGGGCTACGATTTACGTTGCTTTCCGCCACCTGATTTTCATTCTTCTTCTTCTTCTTCTATGTGCCCGCTTCGGACGCAAAGCGTGATCCTTAACTAACAACCAATACGAGATGTCGGGTTCTCAAAGGAAATGGCGTCACGATCCTTTGTTTTTCTTCCAAAGTCTTTCTTTTGTCGTCAAGAATCTGCTATAAGAAATCTCCGCACTTTTTTGTTTGATTAGAGGTGCATGCTCTCAGTGTAAAGTATCGACTGTTTTCGGATGGCAGATTACTGAAGGACATTTATTAGGATTTCTTCCGCGTCGAACATCAGACACTTTAGTTACAGTTTAAGTATCGTGTGCAATGGCAATTCAATCAGGTCTTGCTAATATCTTTTTATTCGCTTGGATATCACATGGTTCTTAAGCAGGAGGTTCTCATTTTTTTTGTGAAAAAAAAATCAATTTTTACGTTATTTTATTATTTCAGGTCTTAAGAATATGTGTACCAAATTTCACGTCGAAAATTGGCCAAGTTATAATCTGTTATTTTCCAGTGGAGTTACAGAGTTGGTGCAACTGGCGCAATGCCGAAGCTGAGAAAACTCTGGACGAATCCAATCACGAAGCTCCGCTTCATAAATATGTCGAAAATGCTATTAAACCGATTTACAACGATTTGTCATCAAGAGAGTTGCTAGAAAGGTGTTTGGGTGGTGACACTCAAAACAACAACGAAAGTTTCAATTCTACTTTTTGGCGGTTCGCGCCCAAATATCTTCACTGTGGCTCAAAAACCATCGAAATGGCAGCTTATTTAGCAGCAGGCATTTTAATGAAGGGTTTTTTGCCGTCCTGAAAATGATGACAATGATAAAAATCGTTGTTGGCGAGCAAACGAAGATATTTGCCAACTCGCGGGACCAACAGCGTCTGCAGAGATCGACGAGACGCAGCCTCGAGGATACAAAAGAGGATCATATAAGGCGTAGAAGTGAGCAAATGTCTCTAAACGAGTTATACGAAGCAGAGGAAGGAACACTGTATGGCCCTAGTATAGAAGATTAGCAGGAAAACACTGTAAATACTCGATATGCCTCCGCAAACTGTACTTTAAATTTTAAACGCGTTTTTCTCGTAACAATTTTTTTCGCGAATGGTTGGCATGATATTTCAAAAACTATTGGACCGATCGACTTTATATGTAAACCTGCATGTTCAGCAAACATCCTTTTATTGTTTGATGAACCAGAAACGCGATACGTTATGTATATTTCTTTAATAGCAAAACATTGTCAAGTTTTTGAGCTAAATTGATAATTTGAGTTTCACAAGTCACCTGTTCCTCAAATACATATTTTTTTTCTGGTTCATCAAACGATAACTACTTGTGTATAGAGTAAAACGCCGTTCTAGTTTTTTTGTTTCAGATCACCTGCAGTGGAGAAATCATGCCAACCAGCTGCCGCGGATTTTTGCACAGTGTCATGGTCGAGGAAGATTTGCGGACGTGATTCTTCATGAAACTTGTAAAAAAATGTCTTGTAAATACCGGAAACAATAATAAGTAGATGTACCTACTTTGGAATTAATTGATTTCATAGTTTCGTCAATAAACTCTCCAAAAGCAAGCGGTAATTTTAGGGTAAAACACGAGAATCTCCCCTTAACAAGGAAAGAGAGATACGTTCTTAATGGATTAGTAATTTTTTTACGGATTGCAAATGTAGTTGTTACGTTCAGAACACGATGGCCCTTCAATCCCTGTCTACGCTCATTCCGAAATAAAAAGGAGTTTGGCTTTGAAATCCTGCCGTATTTGAGATGCATACTTTCATGTTCTGAATACCATCTACGAAAGTATAAGGGCAAAGCTTCGACTGTTTGAAGAAACAGTCGAAGCTTTGCCCTTGTTATTTCTGTTATCTTGTCTCACTGCCTTTCAAATTGTTCTTGTAATGATGACACCATATCATATTTTAAATACTACATCTTTATTGGAACACCATATCACGTAAGATCTTCAATACCACAATATTTATTGGAAGATGACCCCATATAACCGAAGCTCTTCAATATTACATAGCAGACTATCTTCCAATTATTGAACAGGACTGAAAACCGGGTGATGATCAATCGAGATAATCCACCTCGTTTCACTGATGACTGATCATTTTTGTAAGTAGCACTCAGAGCTCCGGAGTATGACAGGAACTTGCAGACAGGAAGAAAGAAATGGAATTAAAGATAAACTTACAGAAAAGTAAGTTTGTGTGCAATGATTTTACACTGACGTATCAAAAGTCACGCGATACGTGCCTAGTATCCTGTAGGACCTCTTCTAGCCCGGCGAAGTGCAGCAACTGGACGTGGCGTCGATTCCACAAGTGGCCGGAAAACTTCTGGAGAGATGTTGAACCATGCCGTCTGGATAGCCGCCCACATTTCCCTGGTATTTGTAGGTGCAGGAACTTGGGTACGAATGGATCTTCCCACCACGTCCCATAAGTGCCCTATTGGGTTCATATCGGTCGAGCGTGATGGCCACACCATCCGTCGGAACTGTCCAGAATTTTCCTCGAATCAGGTTTGGACAAGTTGTGCTTGATGACATAGTGCATTGTCAGCCTGGAAAATCCCATCGTTGTTGAATTACATGAAGTCCATGAAGGACTGCAAAAGGTCACCCAGCAGAGCAACAAAGTGATTACCGGTTAATGGCGTGTTTAGGCGGAACATATAACACAAAACGTGCCACGTAAAGACTTCCCACACATGTAAGGAACAACCTTCAGGTTGCACAGTTCCTTGATGACGGCTTTGAGGCCCTGGCCTCATGTGGTCTGCGCCACACCCGAACCCTACCTTCAGCTCGTAACAACTTGTAGCCTGACTCATCGGACCACACCACATGTTGCCAGTCTTCCAGGGTCCAATTATCGTGTTCACGAGCCCAAGTGAGGCACTGTGTACGATGTCGTGGTGTTAACAAAGGCACTCTGGTGGGTCTTCTGCTCTCATGCCCCATGGATGCTAAATTACGCTCCACTGACCTGATGGATATGTCTCTGGTACCTCCTGCATTGAATGTGGATGTTATTTGAGCCAGTGTCGCTTGTCTGTTAGCATGGACAATCCTGGCCAGACGTCGCTGGTTACCTTTATTCAGCACCCGTGGTCGGCCACTGCGTTGTCCACGGTGGGTGGTAATGTCTTCCATGAGGTATTCTCGATACACACGTAACACCATGGATCTAGAAACACTGAATATTCGCGCAACTTCGGAAATTGAATGTCCCATCCGTCTGGCTGCCACCACCATGCCTCGTTCAAACACCGATATAATGCGCGTCGGCTTGCCATAATCCTACTAGCAGTTGTTCAACCTGACTCACGAGATTACACCCCGCAAATGATAAAAATCGTGGCTTGCGTCGAAGCCTTTATACGATGGAAGCGCCAGGTGCTGCTTATTTGCATAATGCTATCCCATGACGTTTGGCATTTCAGTGTACAAGTACTGAGGTCATAGAGGTTGATTGGGCATTCAACTGGTACACAAATTTGAAGTTCACCCATTGTGGTAAGAATTCCATGTTCAACATTACGCATCTTGCTGACATCTGAAAATGGGTGCTATCATTATCATCAATCATCATCAATCCACTACTGAATGGAGATCTCCCCAAGTTTTTTCTACAATTTTCTGGCTTGAACGAGTTTCTTCCACATCGGTCTAAAGCTCTTTGGAATTTTATCCACTCATCTCTCACATGTCCTCTTCTGTGTCTTTTCCTGTTCCTTGGGGTCCAGCCTAGTATTTCAATTGTCCAACGGCAGTAAGTCCTTCTACCAATACGTCCAGCCCATTCCTCTTTCAGGGATTGAGGTAATCAGCTCATCCAGCCCAATCCTATTTCCTTGATCATGATGTAACCATTTTCCTGATGCATGTGTTCTGCTTCCTATCCTTCCTGGCTATGCCTCTCCATGCTTCTTTCAGTAGTTCACAGCCTTCGAATATCTCTTTTAGTTAAATTCCATGTCTATAATCCATAAGTAAGTACTGAAAGATTCATTAATTAAAAACTTTTCCTTTAAGTCAATGGTAAATCCTTCTCAAAAATTGTTCCCAAAATGCCTTCAGCTAAGTTTTATACTCCTACTAATTTCTTCTTCTGTTGTCCAAGATAAATAAATGTAGGATTTGGTTACTTATGATTGACTCCATCAATAGCTAGATCTGCAGTTCTTGTAAAAGCATTATACACAAATTTTGTTTTGTGTTTGCTTATTTTTTGACCCACTTCTTTACTCTTGTCAGCTAGTAACTGCATCGTGTTTTGCAGCTTTGATTGATCATTAAAAAGTGACTAAGTCTGCAGCAAAACAAAGGTGGGTGAAATAATCTCTATTAAATTTATCCCCTTGTCTTCTCAATTGAATGACTGAGAAACGTACTGTAATGTGTTATAGAAGAGCATGGGGAATATGGTGGTACCTTGTATCATTCCCATCCCAGTCAAAAGTGTGCCCTCCAACAGTGAAAACTTTGCACTTGCATTTTCATAGATGTTACAAACAATACAGTGTGTCCCCCAAAAGTCCTTGACACATTTTAAAACTTTATTAAACAAACTTCTGGAAACATAACTTTGTCCGCGTCGAATCCGTGTCCCCTCACTCCGGAGTAAATCGCTCTCCCAACTGAGCTACGCTGACAGAATGTCTCGCTGTAGATTTGTCGTCTTTTCAAATGTTTTTACCTCTGTAGTACGTCACATCATCTTCCTCTTAATTTTTTTTCTTTGAAGCAAAATAGGAATTTTTCATTAATTCCAAACAATGTGTGGAACAAACATCACACATTTTTCGAAGAACCCAAAGGCCAGTGGATCACTCGGCAAATCGGAAACGGAGACGCATAAAATGTTGCGACAGGCTTATGGCAAAGAAGCAATAAGTCGTGCGAGGTGTTTTGAGTTGGACTCTAGCTTCGAAACCGGTAGAACGGCACTGGAAGACGACGAGAGGGCAGAGCGACCGTCCACGAGCAAAACCCTCGAAAATGCGGACATTCGTGGCGTTGTGCACCTTAAATTCGTCCCCCGGGGCCAGACCGTCACCGCTCCTTTTCTACTGCGATGTTCTGCGTCATCTTAGGGAGGACATTCGCCGCAAACGACCTGAAATGTGGGGCAGGGACGATTTCCTGTTCCATCATGACAATGCAGCAGCTCACAGCGTGTTAGCAACACGCCAGTTTTGCATCCGCAACAGCATGACTACCCTTCCTCACCCGCCTTACTCACCGGATTTGGACCCCTGTGACTTTTTCCTGTTCCCGAAGATGAAGCTGAAGCTCAAGGGTCGCCGTTTTGAAACCGTGGAGGAGATCCAGCGCGAATCTCAGACGGTACTTACCACGATTCGCGAACAGGACTTCCATGGAGCGTTCCAACAGTGGCAAAAACACTGGCAGCGGTTGTATCGCTGCTCAAGGAGACTACTTTGGGAGATATCATAACCAGATTTAAGTAACACAAGTACTTTGTTGTATATCGGACAAGTCTCGGAACTTTTTGATCGGACCTCTATTAGACCTACAAAGTGCAGATATTGCAAGATTTGCAGGCGGACGACAAGCCACGATGTTTTAACTTTGCTGTGGACATGCTAAATCATCTAGAGGCAGATAATGTCTTTCAGCGAAACATTGTTTTTTACAGATGAAGCAATTTCATGTTTCAGGTAAAGTCAATCTCCACAATATATCAAAATCTGGGGGGTATGAGAATCCATATTACTTTATCGAAAATGTCCGGGGTAGACCTAAAGTGAATGTGTGGTAAGGCTTAATGGTTGATCACGTGATCGGACCTTTCTGTTTTGCAGAATCCACGATAACAAAATAAATTTATTTCGACATAATTCAAATTTTTGCTTTACCTCAAATTTGGCATTTACATCCTAAAATCATTTGGCAAAAAGATGGTGCACCGCCTCATTGGGTTAAGGCTGTGCGAATTTTTTTAAATAAGGAATTTCCAACCAAGTGGATTGGACAAGATGGACCCATTCCATGGCCTTCCCGCTCTCCAGATCTAACGCCTCTAGACTTCTTGTGGGAATATGAGAAAGACAAAGTTAATTCATCCAAAATGCAAGGTGTTGACGAAATACAAACTCGCAGAGTTGCTGCAGTTGCATCTGTTACGGAATCCCCTTTGGACGTACAAAGGCAGCGATTGAATTGGCTTGGTGTACTCTGCGCAACAAAAGGTGCATATACTGAAGTTTATTAACTATACGAAAAAAAAAACATTTTGAAATAAGTTTACAAGATCTGAAAATATTTTGTTCCTGTCAAGAACAGTTTTTTTAAAATAAATTTTAGTTCGTCAAGGACTTTTGGGACACCCTGTATTAGTGTATGCATTTTCAATTCCGCAGGATTTCAAAGACTTGTGGTTTTACTGAATCAAAAGCCTTTTCAGGATCGATAGAGGCTAAACTTAGTGGAAATTAATATTCATTCTATCTTTTAACTAGGACAAGCCACCAAATAGTACCCGATTTTGAGCGAAGCTATTGCAAAATCGAAGTTTATTAAGGCGTCTATTACAACATATTCTAAAATACGAACGCATAAAATTTATGAATTCCAGAACAAAAGTAGGAAACCATCACGCCTTCACGTTGGTTGTGATCAGGCTGCATGTAAACAAAGCGGAAAGATACACTCAGATCGGGAACAGCGTTTTTCATTTTGTACGCAAAAGACAGACACACACACACATACAAACTTCCTTTTACTATTATAGATTAAGCAAGTGTTGAGCTAACAGGGGAAGTCTTTCCATTTTTTCGTTTTTCAATTCAAACGATATTTTTAAATTAATGTTAGTGAGCCGACTTTCGTGAAATGGTTCAAGTAAAAGGCTATGTACAGTAGTTTCAATTGAAATTCCTCAATGACACGGAATTTCGGGAACCGGAAGGCGTCAAACCTGACCATGAACGATGTCCAATCGTATGCCAAAAATCACTGTGATCGGGTGTGTCATGTCGTAGCTATGCCAGAACAACTAATTGTCCCGAGTCTCGTATAGAAAATAAAAGGTTGGAAGCTCTGTCAAATTTTGACAGCGGTTCCGACCTTTACCTACAATTTGCGCGAAATAACTTTGATTACTACGTCTCGTATAGAAAGCGGATTTTTTCAATTACTGCTAAAATTGGTGTAGGGGTGAGACATAGACTTTCGTGCTAAGTCCCGCCTTCTTTTCTATAAGCGTCCGTGAGTTAATTTAACAACTTCCCCCTACAGCAAATAATCTGAGGTTCTCACTCTCGTAATTTATTAATAATAAATTTATCATTCAGGCCCCTCTTCCTCCGCCTTTTTATGTAATTATCCGCGAATCAAGGAAGGGAGAGAGTGGCTACTGTAAGGCACTTCATCAACTTCAATAAATACTTCGTGAATAAGAAAGATAATAAATTTAATAAATCAAAGTACTAGTGAGGGTCTGGTTCCGGTGACAATGTCCGCGTCGACGAACTTGTGGCATGCGTCGTCCGTCCTGAATTGTTCAATCTCCAATCCGTTGCCCTAACGCCACGCTAATATCCGAGTCGTTCCGACTCCACTCTGTAATTCGAAACACTCTGTTTTACGCTAAAAACCAGGAACTGCGTTCCTCGGAGCATAAAATCAACACCGTCTATCAGTCTTCCAGACACTCGTTGCAAATCCTTTCCAGCTTCACGCAAATAACAGGAACTGCGTTCCTTGGTGCATAGACGCCGCACGTTTATCCGTCTTCCAGACGCTCGTTGCAATCTTTTACGCTTTCTCCCGAAGCCTCTAGCTTCACGCAAATAACAGGAACTGCGTTCCTCGGAGAATAGACGCCGCACGTCTACCCGCCGTCCAAGCGCACCTCGCGATCTCTCTTCTCTCTCCCGAAGCACACGGCTTCACGCAAAAACCAAACCGCATTCTTCGGAGTCAAGCTCCCGACGTCTACTCGCCTTCCAAGCGGCTTCGCAATTCTCCTCCTCTCTCCGAAGCTATCTCTTATCCCCCTCGCTCCAGAAGACCCCCCTCCCTTCTTTTTTCGGCACCCTCTACCACGAGGCGCTGACCTACTACAAGGCGCTGACCTTGTCAGGTCCTGGAGCGAACCTGACCTTTGATCGCAGGCACCCTTTCTTCGAATCTGCACCCCAGCCGCTCCTGCTTCTGGGGAAATCGCTCTCCCTTTGCTTATTGTCTCCGTGCTCGACGACATACCACACATTCCACCTAACGGACTTCTGTACGTGGAAATCAGACTCTATACAAACAGAACAAAACATACAACGATAATGACATTCTTTTACACAATGGACGTATTCAGTTTTCCCAGACAGGCTGGCGCCCTTCTAAACTTGGGCATTGTATATGCACACAGTTAATGAAATAAAGTTATTTCCTTGTTTTTATGTACATAAATTAGCACTAGATCATATCTTAATTGATATGCATCTCATTATTACTTTTCGCCCTTACAGGCCTCGGCCCCTGAGACGAAACATGCGGGGTCCTTACTTCGCATGGTGAGTCCTGTTCACTTGAGTTTCTTTATATATATATTGTTTTTCAGTTTATCACCTCACATACAGACACAAACAGGCGAAAATAATATCACTTCCCCCGTTCCTTTCTCCTTTTTTTTGTCGTACAACAGTACCACCTTCGAGCCTCACTGAGTCTCTACCTGTGTAGTAATACTCTTGTGTTCATCAGGACGCTGATCACCTGCCTCAAAAGATAACCGAGATAAAGCATCAGCGTGGGGGATTAGCTTGCCTGCTATGTGCGTTATTTTAAGGTTGAATTGTGAGATGGCCAAATTTGATCTCTCTAGTTTAGAGCTCTGGGATGCTGCGCTAGTCAAATAAACTAGCGGATTGTGATCGGACATTACTTCCACTGGATGCCCGAAAATCCATCCTTCGAACTTCTGGAGTGCCCATACTATGGCGTAGGCCTCCTCGTGACTGGCGGCCCATCTAGCCTGCGTGCCGTTTAACTTCCGGCTGGCGTAAGCTACCTGTCGGATTTCTCCTCCGTTACTTCTCTGCGCTAAACAGCAGGCTACGGCAAATGAACTCGCATCCGTGTACAATAAGAACGGACGGTCAAAGCTTGGCGTCGCTAGTACTGGTGCGGTACATAAACATTCCTTTAGCTTTTTGAATGCGATGTCCATCTCTGCCGTCCAACTCACTTTATCCGCGGCTTTCTTGCCCGTTAAATCGGTTAGTGGTTTCGCGATCTCGGCGAACCCCGGTACATATTCCCGATAATAACTGCAGAGTCCCAAGAAACTACGTACTTCCTTCTTCGTCTTCGGCGGTAACAGGTCCCTGACCGCCTGTAACTTCTCCGGGTCCGGCTGGTGACTCCCAGAACCGACCACGTGCCCTAAGTAATGCACTTTTTCCTTGGCGAAGCAGCACTTCTCTAGGTTCCCCGTAAACCCCGCTTCCACCAAGCTACCGATTACCTTCTCTAAATGTTGCAAGTGCTCTCCTAATTCTTGGAGAGCACTGCAACGTCATCGAGGTAAGCTACAGCATAATCCAAATGAGGGTTTAACACTTTGTTCATTATCCTCTGGAATGTTGCAGCGGCCCCCGACAATACAAAAGGCATTACGTTCCCCTGGAACAATCCTCGGTGGGTAGCTCCTGAATCTGATCATCCACCGCCCGCTGCATAGATTGGGGCACTTTGTATCTGTGCTGAGTACGTAGCACACTCCCCGGTTTAACCGTTATCTCGTGGTTACCCTACGTGGTTCTTCCTACTTCACCCGAAAAAAATACTTTCGAGCGGTCTACAAACTCCTGTAGCTCCCAAAGTTGTTGCTGCGTGATCTCTGGATTTTCTACGTTCAGCTGCTTGGGATCACTCCTCTCTTCATCCTTCGGCTCCATGGGCACCTCCCGAATCTCCCCGAGCTCTCCCTCAGATTCCAAAATTACCGAATCATGTGCCAGGCTTAGCTCTTGTTTTCTCATAATCGCCCGGGACTACAAGTTGATTTGTCAATTGCCCTAATGCCCTTTCTCTATGGTAGAGCATCCCTTCCATGTCAACATAACCTCCTTTTTCCTCTCTAGCACATCTACGTGCTTCCGATAAAGTTCTATCTTCCTCCTGTTGGCCTGCGAATACCGCGTGATCGGATCTGCTTACTTGCCGAGAATCTCCAATATCCTCGCCGGAGCCAGAACGAGCTATCTCCGTCTGCTTACTTTCTGCCCGTGCGCCTGCCTCTTCGTCTCCTGATTGGCTGTCCGATTTTGCCTCCTCTTCGACCACGCCCTCCTCCATCGGCGGCGGCTCGCTCTTTGCCTTAGGCGCTTCCGGTTCCTCCTCGACCCCTACCTGATTCACCGCGATATTAGCTCGGTGGGTACGGCCTTCCGTACTCTCATTCTCCGCTATCGAATCCTCCCTTTCTTCGTACTTTTGCTCTTCCCTCTCCTGCTTAGGTTCTAGCGCTTTCTGTAAATTAATCGCCCACTCGGGACTACAGTCTCTAACCGTTGACATTTTTACGCAATCTTCTGGAGTAATAATAAACTCATTACTCAAATTAGGTACTATGGCACAAACAATTTCACTGATTCCTATCGTTTTACTCCCCGTCTTTTCTAGACCTGCTTCCATAATCCTAATTCTAACCATTTTTATGGGAAAAACGGCTGTTCTTCCATCAAATCCTGTCAAATTTACCTTCCCAATTTCCTCCAATTTTTCTTCTCCCAATAATCCTCTCTTTAAACAATTGAATTCTGCCCCACTATCTACCAGTATATTGGCTTGGAGCCCTGCCTCTGTAGTTACCATCATTTGTTCTACTACAGGTATTTCTATCTTTTTAATCTCTGCTTGGTTAGATCCGAAAACTCTTCCCACCGTTGCGCTCATCTTTCTCACCTCCTGTTCTACTTTTACTCAGGTCTCCTCTCTAGGTTTCTCTACTTCCTGATTATTCTCCACAGCTACCCTTCCTACCCCCCTCCCCCGTCGTTCAGCCAATAATAGGAATTACTCCTGCCCTCCGGTCTTACGCTACCCTTCTGGGGACATAATGATTGCCGATGACCAGGCTTCCTATAATAAAAACAGATTATGCCTCGATCTAAACTAGGGTTTTCCTGACTTCTCATAGGTCGTTCTCCTTCTACCTTACTCCCGAACTTCCTATCAGGCGCTTCGAATTCCTCCTTCTGAAACTGCCCATTACTATTCCCGCTCTCCCTCTTCACGAATCCGCTTCCCGTAGATATATGCTGACTCCCTTTGGCATTGTAATTCGACGAAAAATTATCCTTCACCTTTCCTATCTCTAGTGCTTCCACATGACTCTCATATGAATCACATAACTCCCCCAATTCTTTAGCCAATACTAGTTTACCCACCGCACCTCTCTGCAGTAAATAGGTTTTTAAGGATGGGGATAGCAATCCTTTAAACTTATCACACACTAGCAGATTTACTAATTGGTCGAACTCGGTTACTCCGCAGTTGGCAACATAATACCTGAGTGACCTGCCAATCCGTTCCGCTAGCTGTTGGAAGCTCTCCCCTTGTTCCGGCGTATCGCCTCGAACTGCTTCAGATATACATCTGGAGTCAAATGACATTCACTGAGAATAGCTTCCTTGACGGTATCATAATTATCATATTGCTCTACGGTCAGACGTCGGAACAAAGGGTTTACGCAATCCACATTGAATAACCCAATCACTAACAGCCCTTGCATGCTCTCTGGTATGTCATGCAGAATAAACGCTCTCTCTAAGGTGTCAAAAAAATCTAATATCTCTTCGGGTTTTGTAGGGCTTTTGGGTAAATTCCTCTCTAGAATTCTGATGTAGTCGGCCAGCTTCGTTGACTGTCTCCCTGACGCTGATGCCACGCCCCGTTCTTGTTCTATCTGTAATTTTTTTATCTCATAAGCCCTAGCCTCTTTCCTATCGGCTAGCTCCATCTCAATTCGCTGTTGCTCTAAATGTAATTCTAACTTTTTCTGTTCCATCTCCAATACCCTAAATTTATATTCCCATTCTAGACTTATCGAATTCCCTTCTATCCCTTTGTCATTAATTATTACTTCATTGCTAGAATTCAATTCATTATCTGTTCCTCCCTCATTTTCTCTTTTGCTTCCCTCGGAATTCCGGTCTTCGAGTTCTTCATTAATTTTCCCTTCCAAAAACTGTTCGGCCATTATCATGCAACAATAATATACACTTAATACAAAAATATATATACACTGAAATAAAATAATACAATTCCCCGATGGTTAGCCTTTGCTCTCACACTACTAATTTCTATCTACTTCGCTGAGATACCTAGTTAAATATCATTTTGATCTCTACCTTTTACTTTTTCTTTTTATCTAGGCTAGTACCTATCCTTCTCTGTCCGCTATTTTCTTTCTTCACATAAAAAAAAATATACTTTTCACAATTTATTATCTCAAATTCTTCTTACTATATCCTCGCCAATCTTAAGCTAAATTTATCTTAGAAAGGTTACCTCTAGTACTCCTAGTGTCCTGATGAAACTTATTCAGCTATTTCTAACTTATACACAGGTATCGACACAGGTAATCAAATTGCGGCTTTAAAAGTAGTACTTACCGGGCTCCTCGGGCCCCCTCAGCTTCTCAGTTGCAGCTAAACTGCAGCCCGTGATGGGACTCCCTAAACAGGGAAAGTCCGGTCTCACTGGTGACGTGAGACGTGGTCTCCCGAAATTCGGCCTCGCACACTGGGTCCGAGCCTCGTCGGCTCTCTCCGTCGTGTATTGGTAACGCGCCTTGCCGGCTCCTCTCGTCCTGAATCCGGTTGCGATCTTCGTAGTTGTCGGTCTCGCCCGTTGATCCTGGTTACGGATCTCCCTGTCACTGCCGTCTGTCGGTCTCGTCCGTGGATCCTGGTTACGGATCTCCCTGTTACTGCCGTCGATGAAATCACCACTTTTCTTTGTACACAGAGTCCTAGTAGTAGAGGTTGCCTTCCGTTGTTCCTCACAACAAGAATTACTTATTCACTTATTTCTTAGCCTCACCTTCTCCTCCTCGGGTTTACCTGATATCAAACCTTCATCCTGTCGACTGCGCCATTTATTACTTTGCTGTAGGGGTGAGACATAGACTTTCGTGCTAAGTCCCGCCTTCTTTTCTATAGGCGTCCGTGAGTTAATTTAACAACTTCCCCTACAGCAAATAATCTGAGGTTCTCACTCTCGTAATTTATTAATAATAAATTTATCATTCAGGCCCCTCTTCCTCCGCTTTTTTGTGCAATTATCCGCGAATCAAGGAAGGGAGAGAAGGGCTACTGTAAGGCACTTCATCAACTTCAATAAATACTTCGTGAATAAGAAAGATAATAAATTTAATGAATCAAAGTACTAGTAAGGGTCTGGTTCCGGTGCCAATGTCCGCGTCGACGAACTTGTGGCATGCGTCGTCCGTCCTGGATTGTTCAATTTCCAATCCGTTGCCCTAACGCCACGCTAATATCCGAGTCGTTCCGACTCCACTCTGTAATTCGAAACACTCTGTTTTACGCTAAAAACCAGGAACTGCGTTCCTCGGAGCATAAAATCAACACCGTCTATCAGTCTTCCAGACACTCGTTGCAAATCCTTTTCACTTTCCCTCGAAGCCTCCAGCTTCACGCAAATAACAGGAACTGCGTTCCTCGGAGCATAGACGCCGCACGTCTACCCCCCGTCCAAGCGCACCTAGCAATCTCTCTTCTCTCTCCCGAAGCACACGGCTTCACGCAAAAACCAGGAACCGCATTCCTCGGAGTCAAGCTCCCGACGTCTACTCGCCTTCTAAGCGGCTTCGCAATTCTCCTCCTCTCTCCGAAGCTATCTCTTATCCCCCTCGCTCCAGAAGACCCCTCCCTTCTTTTTTTCGGCACCCTCTACCACGAGGCGCTGACCTACTACAAGGCGCTGACCTTGTCAGGTCCTGGAGCGAACCTGACCTTTGACCGCAGGCACCCTTTCTTCGAATCTGCACCCCAGTCGCTCCTGCTTCTGGGGAAATCGCTCTCCCTCGCTTATTGTCTCCGTGCTCGACGACATACCACACATTCCACCTAACGGACTTCTGTACGTGGAAACCAGACTCTATACAAACAGAACAAAACATACAACAATACTGACATTCTTTTACACAAAGGACGTATTCAGTCTTCCCAGACAGGCTGGCGCCTTTCTAACCTTGGGCATTGTATATGCACACAGTTAATGAAATAAAGTTATTTCCTTGTTTTTATGTACATAAATTAGCACTAGATCATATCTCAATTGATATGCATCTCATTATTACTTTTCGCCCTTACAATTGGTTAGTTCTTAATGGACATTATTTTTATACGACACGACCAATCACCATGAAATTAACCCCTTGTCACTTACCATGTCCTTCCCTTGATTTGTGGCAAGTGTCACCGCGATCGGCTGAATATCCTTGGAAGAGATAGGTAACAAACGACCCCTTCTCAAAACCCGGAAAAACCTCTAAAAATGCAAGTTTTTGGGACGATTATTTCTCAATGACACGGAATTTCGGGAATCGAAAGGCGTTAAAACCTGACCATGGACGATGCCCAGTCTCATGCAAAGAATCACGGTGATTGGATGTATCATCTCGTACCTATGCCCGAACAACTAATTGTCTCGAGTCTCGTAAAGAGAGCTCCGCTCGGTCTTCGGCATTGCTTCGCTGAATTAGTTCCCTCAGTACATGGATAGGGTCTGTAGTGCCGTATTCACTCCTAAATCCGACTCGTTCTCTTGGTTGAGACGTGTCCATTGTTTCTTTCATGCGATGCGACAATATAGCTTGGTGAAGATTTTATAAACCGCTGTTAGCAGACTGATGGATCTATAGCTCTTGAGATCCTGAAAGTCACCTATTTTTATGTAGACGGTCCTTATAGCATTGTTCCAATCATCAGGATTCTTTCTTTCTTTCATACATCTAATGAAAACTTGGAGCAGTGCAGTTTCTGTTTCTTCACTGGCTTCTTTTATAATGTCCACGGTAATTCCATCTCGCTCTGGTCCGTCTCATGTTCTTAATTGCACACGTGCAACTTTTGCTGGGAAGACTGGAGGCACTTTGGTGCTATTACATTTATTTTTTTCTGATAGAGAAGTATCATCTCTTTCGTATAGTTTTGTGTAGAACTCTTTAACGACGGCGGTTATACCGACTTTAATTCATCATAATTATTATAATGAAAATTATATTTTAAAGATACAATACGCTACCTGGAGATGGGATTATCACTTGCATCACGCTTTAATGAACCTGATTAGAATATTACTATTGGTATGAAATAGATAAGTATCCATAGAAACATCAAAATAATTTTCGGAAAGTATCAAGAAAAAAGAATAAAAAAAGGATTTATCCGCTTCATAAAAATCTGTTGTAGTAAACCAACGAAATTCAGAAGAAAAAGTTTCTCGGAAATCACGAATACCGTGAAAGTCATTTTACAGGACAAATGTAATCCCAGAGTTGCCGTTGCCTTACGAATTTATCTGACATTGCCAACTTCTACCTGTGAACATGGGAGATATTTTCGAAAATCTGTCTTGTGTAAAAGCAGGAACTAGACCGATGATGTACGGAAAAATAGTGTATAAACTGATCGCATGATAAATATGTAACATGAACGAACATGCTTCTGTTATAAAAATATTTCTTATATTATTGATAAAGGATAATATTGTTTCAAATAAATTGAAAGGTTAATAAAAAGGTTGATCATAAAAGCAATGCACAATCGGTCATAAAATTTTCTAAAAAAACAAAGCATGATATACATTTGCGTCCCCTGGCGAGAAAACAATAAGCTATTTTTAGCAGGAGATATTCTCAAACGTTTTCCAAGGTGAGCGTTATCGGTCCACAAAATAATTTTTTCAATTGAGTTATCGTAAGCTCAGATTTTTTCTGCAAATACATCAGCAGGAAAATCTAAGCTTACGAAAACTCCGATTGAAAAAATAAATTAAAATTTTCGTAAGCTTAGATTTCCCTGCAAATACATCTGAAGCAGAAATAAACACTTACGCCCCTTGGTTGCCAAGACATTCCTCACCAAAAATTAAAAATTATACGCCAAACATTTCCCATATCAAAATCTGTATCCGATGCAGGAGGAATTTTTCAAATCGGGCATTTAGAAGCAGAAATGTCGGAGAAAAAGCTGTTCACCGTTACGTCCCCTAGCGGAAAATCTACGCATTACTTAAAGAAGAAGCTGTGCCTAAAATAGTCTTCGTTATAAATGGCGTCGAAAGGAAAGAAGAATTTTTAATCAGATATTTTGAAGCAATTGTATGCAATAAAATGAGTTTTGAATTCGATACCATCTGCATTTACGCCCTCTAGCGGCGAGGTTGTGCATCGGAAAAAAAGTCTGAATAAAAGGATCATCATTCTTATCTTTCAAGCTTCGCAATTCAAAAAGAATTTTTGAAATCGGACTAATAGTTGCAGAGATATGGTGTCCGCAGACGGACAAAGTGATAACATAAGCTCGATCTTTTTCCGCAAAAGACGTGCTAAAAAAAATTGGTGAATATCATAAGCCACCCTTTATCTATGTATATGTATCATTCAATGAATCCATTTTCGCATTCTACCCATTTTGTCCAGCGTTTTCGCCAATCTATGAAAGCACCTTGGTAAAATGTAGGTTCCCGCTCTTGAAGCCAGTATTTGACCTCCTTTATCAAGTGTTCATCCGAACAAATGTATATTAAAATAGTTAATCGTGCCAAACTTTCGCCTTCCAACGGGAGGCTTTATCAAGACAAACTTCCACTTGAACAACGATCCGTTTGGAGTTTAAAATCAAACAATATCCCGCGTATTAAATATGAACACATATTACGCATTAAAAGCACGTGAATTGTTAATTATTATTAACAATATTAGTTGAAATATTAGTTGATGCCACTATGTCTTCACACGTCATTTCTCGATCGTCTTGAAAAATTGCCCAATCAGTGTTTAAAATACGCTCCGTTATAACACTTTCAGATCGACCAGGCTTAGGAGCGAGTTCTGCCGACAAACGTACTTTTTTGAAATCATGGTGGCATCTACAGTATAATGCGTTGACTCACCCTAACATTTATCTTTGCAAGCTTTTTTCATTAAATCAACAGCTTCTGGAGCCGTTTTACCCAAACAAAAACAAACTGTTCGCACAACGCATTTCACTTCTTAACTTTGAATCACTCACTTCCTTAGCTCTATGGTAAAATGCCTTAAACAGCTGCGCAGTAACAAAACTAGAATCATCTGTCACAGCTAATAACTGTTGCCATAGGTACTTCCTTAATTCAGTTAGTCGTCTGCGTTGTTATTTTTCCCCTTTGCACTGTTGCCAACTCAAAAACAAATTACTCTCAGTTTTTATGGATTGGCCTTTGTATATGTCTCGTTTGATTGCTTATATTAACGGCACGGCTTTTGAAGTGCTGACTCCATCACTACGTATTGCATCTGTCAATAGTTTCTTCTACATAAAGAGTTTTCAGTAACTGTAGCTGAAGTTTTGTATCTTGAAACGGAACGAGATGATTCATTCTATTGTTTTTCTCCAGGTTCATTAGCTGAGACCTACAACAAAATTGGAGGTCCCAAAATCATATTTCTTTTATGACCGATTGTGCATTACTTTTTGACCGAATCTTGTACGTAAAACTTTTACTTCAGCGTGATTTGGAAAAAAAAATAACTTCTGGTAGATTTATTTTTACAATATTGAAAAAAACACTTTTCGTTGTTGTTTTTTATTTCTTTTGTTACAAATTATTAAGGTTCGGAAAATATCTCAGCTAATTCATCTAAAGTCTCATACGCTTCATCGAAGTTTGTCAAATACCGGAACCCAACTCACTAACTTACATTATATTTTGTAAGGAAACATTTTCTAAATGTTGTTTCCTTTACCTGAAGCTTAATGAAAGAAATTCTCTACGTTGAATAAAACCCCACTACACGTCTTCGGATCTTAAAAACGTTGGCAATTTCGGATTAGTGACGGTAAATCTTGTTTCTTTTTGGTATGAAATCCTTTCAATTTCGAAAAACAGGAGAGCTTTCCTTCACGAATTAACATTATATTCTACAGGGAAATTTCTTCTTGTTTGTTTGTGGCCTTAAAGGTCGCTGGAATGTTATCAATGCGTGAATAGAAGCTCAAGCCACGTGCTCTCGGATTTTAAAAACATTCCTAATTTCGGATTGCTGACTAACTTCTGTTTTATTATAATAGAATCCTCTCTATCCTAGAAAATAAACCAACTGCGATCTGTAATATGTCATGAAAAATGAACAGAAACGCAAATTTGTTTACAGGATTTCACTAAAATTCTGCAATTCGCCTCAAGCCTTTTCTTTCTGAACACTGCGAGAAGCTTAGAGGTATAATTCAATTATCCACATTAGATGCCATTTCTCTAAAGATGTTAGCATCGCTGATACAGATATAGCCTCGAAGTGGGTAACTAAAAGCAAACTTAATCACGTAAGAGCTCCGTAAAAAAACGGTAATAAACGATAAATAAGCTTAATAGCCTTGTAAGAACTGCTTCGAGTGACTTATACCTCTTGGGAATTTATCCAGTGCAAGATCTGTTGGTGAAACTGCTCTGGAACATTATTTTCCTTTAGCGGGGCATTTAGTCACATTTCGTTGTGTAGTTATTTACTCATTGCCTTCTTAGTTCCTCAGCCGCCTTTTATATTTATTTAGAGAGGCTCTGCGAAATTCTCAACCAATCTTACTATACGCCTACGCAACCCGCGGGAAATCAAGCATGAAGCAAGAAAAGAACGTAATGATGAAGCCAAAAGGAACAAAAATTTAAGCTTCAAATGGATCAACACTAAACGCCATTGGCCAGGGGCTTTTCAAGGATAAAGTTACTTGCGCTTCAAAAGAACTGTATACGGATAAAAATATTCTGAAATTCACAAAACGCTTTCTGCGATTCCTTTCGTGAATTTACGAAGCACATTTCTGATACAACGTTTTGCTTGAAATAACGGAAAGAGACCTGAATTTTACGAATCTTTCGCACTACAGAAAAATTCTGAAATCTCAGAAAACTTTCCGCATTTCCTTTCTTATATTGACGGTAAATTATCGTTTTTAAGATACGTTAATGGAAAATTCTAAATTTTCAGAAACCTTTCTGCAATTCCTTTCGTATATTAACGGAACAAACTCATTCTCACTTTTCCCGTATCCATATGACGAAACATTTCCTGTAATAGGAGTGATTAGCGGGAATACTTGAGGTTTGATTAACTGATAAAGGATATGATTTTGAAGTTCTGGAGCCAGATCTGATAGTGTAGTTAACATATCGCACGAATTTTGGTTATTGTGAAACAGGATATTTTTTCTCCTGTCCCAAATTTTCCGCACCAGCTGCTATACATAGTGCTACCATAAGAAACCGCGTCATTCTCCGAGCAATGTGGAACGCATTTAAACTTTTCATACAGCTTCGACTCAAACTGGAAAAGCAACGTCTTACAGTTTCTAACTTCCTTGAAAAAGCCATCTGGTTGATGTGCAGAATCTTGGAAATGCTTACTCATATGATATACCGTATATTCCTACGCCAATAAATCGGACTACTAGTATAGCTTTACTACTTCCTACATAACTGGTGCATGGTTTTTCGTTATTAATTTGCTTTCGCCATTCTTCAAGCAGTGTGGAACTTATTTAAAGTTTTCAGACAGCTTCGAATCAAACTGAAGAAAGAACGCCTTGCAGTTTCTAACTTCCATGAAAATGCCAACTTGTTGATGTACGGAATCTTAGAAATGCTTACTCATATGATATACACTATCTACCAACAAGTAATTGGACACCCCTGCAATCGACGATATCTGCGGTCCTGATACACGTCACGGCCGCCGCCGTTAAATATCGTGTGGGAAACAACAACGCAACCAGTAGCATGCAAGATGCCACGCAGTTCGGAGCTCTCTGATTTCGAGAAAGGTGTAATCGTCGGGTATCACAGAAATGGCCGATCTATACGTGACATATCCAGCTAGTTGAAGTACCCAAAATCGACAGTGGCCTAAGTAATTGGCAAGTGGAAGATGAGAGGTGACTGTCGGAATGTGCCCTGATCCGGCACACCCACAACTGTCGGAATGTGCCCTGATCCGGCACACCCACAACTGTCGGAATGTGCCCTGATCCGGCACACCCGCAAAACTGGGAGTTAGAGACCGACGGGTGCTGGCCAGAGAAATTCGGAAGAAGCGCACCAAATCAATGGGCCACATCTAGGAGGAGTTTCAACAGGCATCCAGGAGTGTTCTTTCGATGAATACCATCCGTAAGGAAGCCCATCTACTCGGTTATAATGGACGTGCTGCCGCCCTCATGCCTTTGATCACCAAGTCCAATAGCGCTGCTCGGCTAACGTGGTGCACAGAACGTCGACAGTGGACCGTTTAACAGTGGAAACAGGTTCTCTGGAGCGACGAATCAAAATTCACCCTCTACCGTTCGGATGGCAGGGTTTGGGTTTGGCGTCTGCCTGAAGAACGCCTCCTGCCGGAATGTATTATGCCAACTGTGAAGTTCGGCGGCGGTGGAATTATGCTATGGGGGTGTTTCTCCTGGTATGGCGCGGGGCCCTTGGTCGCAATTCCTGGTAAACTCAACCCCAAGACCTACTGCACCATTTTGGATGACCATGCGCTTCCTACGTTGTGGCAGTTTTACGGGGTGGACCCATGTTACTTTCAGGATGACAATGCCACCTGTCATATTGCGAGGTCCGCCGTGGCTTGGTATGGTAACAATGTGGGTAATCGAATGGACTGGCCTGCGCAGAGCGCGGACCTTAACCCTATCGAGCACCTCTGGGACGAGTTGGTGCGTCGACTTAAGGGGTGCCCCCACCGTCCGAAATCGGTGAAGGAACTGACCTGTCTTCTCCAAAGCGAGTGGAAGAAAATACCGCTAGCCGTCGTACAATGCCTGGTTGAGAGTACGCCCCGGAGGGTCGCAGTTGTAATTGCCGCTCGTGGAGGCTCCACCAACTATTGAAGGTGAATAAACTTCGTTTTGCTTTGCTATAACAGGTGTTCAATTACTTGTTGGTAGATAGTGTATATTCATACGCCAATAAATCGGATTACTAGTATAGTTTTACTATTTTCTACATAACTGGTGCATGGTTTCTCGTTATTAATTTGTTTTCGCCATTCCCCGAGCAATGTAGAACGCATTTAAACTTTTCAGGCAGCTTCGACTCAAACTGGAGAAGGAATGTCTTGCAGTTGCTGTCTAACTCCTTTGAAAAAGCTATCTTGCTGATGCGCGAAATCTTGGAAATGCTTACTCATACGATAAATATTCCTATGCCAATAAATCGGATTTCTAATTGATAGTTTTACTATTTTCTACGTAATTACTATTTTCTGACTGTACGATGTCTATGTGTCAGTCTATGGAGTCCTTAAGACGAAAGACAACATGCAAATGACGCTGACTTCTTAGGACACCAGCATATATGTATAAGTAAATCATATATAAGTAAAAAAACAAAGATTCTTATGAAAATACTATTTTATGACTTATGAAGATACTATTACTTATGAAAACATTTTTTAAAATAAAATACTTATGAAGATACTATTTTCTGACTTATGAAGATACTATTACTTATGAAAACTTTTCATAAAATAAAATACTTATGAAGATACTATTTTCTGACTTTTGAAGATACTATCACTTATGAAGACATTTTATAAAATGAAATATTTATGAAGATAATATTAACTATCATATACTTATGAAGATGCTATTAACTATCAAATACTTATGAAGATACTATTTAATATCATTAAATATCAAAGATACTTAGGAAGATGCCATTTAATAATATTAAATATCAAAGATACTTATGAAGCTATTATTTTCTGACTGTACGATGTCTATGTATCAGTCTATGCAGTCCTTAAGACGAAAGCTATTATAGCTATCAAGAGTAAGTTTTATATTTAGGAGTCTTGTGAAATGATACTACAGTTATAAGACAGCAAATTTCACCTTTTTAAAGATAATTGAAAGCCATTGTCAGTTTGAAAAATCAAAAGTTCCAAAGCATTCTGTTACTTCGAAAAATCCCGATGAAAAAATACTTAATTTGAGATAAGTCATCCTGCAGAAAAAGTAAAATTATTAAAAACTTATTCAAAAAATAATAAGCTCCAATAAAATATAAAATTACTAAATTATTCGCATTAACGACAAAAAAAAAAAAAAAAAAAAAGTCACCATCACGCAAAAATACTTTTGCTTCGAACGTGAGTGCGACTTCCGAGTGTTTCTGGCTCAGTTGTTAAGACGTGAGGTTTCAGTTGAGTCAACCCAATCAACGTCGGTTCAAGTACCACTGGTACCAAAGGTTTGTCTGGTGTAAGGACTAAAGAAATCAGCCTCTACTATTTTGAGAAATTTCTATACAAATACGAAAAAACTTGAAACGGGCTTTTCTGAATAAACGGAATTACTGACTGAGGAAAATCTGTAAAAACCAAACAAACAGGAACTTTTAATAATGGAAATTCTAAAAACAGAAATTTCGTTAAAAGACGGACACCTACCGCCAGCTTTGCCGCAGTACACAGTCTCAACGCAACAGAAAAATGTTGATGTTTCAAATTTTCTATATACACAGTTAATAAAAACTGCTGTTTTTAGCCATTGGTGCTGGCATTAGTATAGATTTTTTTCATTTTTTCTTTCTGAATTCTTTACTGTTGATTACTTGAATATATTTCAATTAAGCGTTTTCGTGCAAATTTCCTATCAGTAAATTTATAATAACTCAGAAAACACCAATCTCGAGTCTGATTGACATATTTTTTATTAAATCCGGGCAACGTCAGGTCCCTTTGTGATAAGAAATAAAGGTTAGCAGATGACAAGGTTATGACTAGGACAAGTCGCCAACGGTAACCGATAACTCGGCTACAGTTTACAAATTTTGAGCGAAGCTATTGCAAAATCTAAACTCATTAAGGCGTCTATTATAACAAATCCTGAAATAAAAACGAACGCGTAAAATATATCACTTCCAGAACAAAAGCACTAAACATTCTAAAAAAAAATGCCTCTAAAATTTATCATGAACTGCTTTCCTTCACGCCTTCACATTGGTTGTGATCAGGTTGCATGTAAACAAAGCAGAAAGACACACTCAGATCGGGAACCACGTTTTTCATTTTGTATCGCGAAAGGCAGACACACACACACGCATACACAAACTTCCTTTTATTATTATAAATTAAGCAAGTGCTGAGCTAACAGACGAAGTCTCTCCATTTCTTCGTTTTTCAATTCAAACAATTTTTTTAAATTAATGTTAGAGAGCCGACTTTCGTGAAACGGTTCAAGTAAAAGGCCATCTTGTTTTAAATGAAATTCCTAAATGACACGGAATTTTGGGAATCGGAAGTGGTCAAAACCTGACCATGGACGATGTCCAATCGCATGCGAAAAATCACAGTGATCGGATGTGTCATGTCGTAGCTATGCCCGAACAACTAATTTTCCCGAGTTTAGTATAGAGAGCAGATATTTTCAATTATTATTAAAATTGGTCAATTTTTTATTGGTCATTATTTTTATACGCCACTACCGATCACCATAATACCAACCCTGTGTCTCTCACCATGTCTTCCTTTTCTCTGTGGTAAGTGTCACTACGATCGGCTGAAGATCTTTGGAAGAGATACTATAAGTAACAAACGACCTCTTCTCAAAACCCAGAAAACTCCCTAAAAATGCAAGTTTTTGTATGATTATTCCTCAATGACATGGAATTTCGGGAATCGGAAGGCGTTAAAACCTGACCATAGACGATGTCCAATCGCAAGCAAAAAATCACGATGACCGGATCTGCCATCTCGTACCTATGCCCGAACAACTAATTGTCTCGCGTCTCGTAAAGAGAGTTCCGCTCAACACATCCTGCACTTCAGGTGGTTGCTTTGTGACGTCACTGTCCAAATCGCCATCTCATGATAACCTAACCGCCACGCCTTCTGTCTGCCGATAGCAGCGTGTCGAAATTATTATTCGTAAACCAGCTTGAATAATCTTCATAAATTCTACCAGGTATTTTTTATGCATAATGTTTTCAATTTTTAATTAAAAAAAGTTGGGGAATGTATAACGAAGTGAATTTCTCCGTCATTTTTATCCGCGCCAGGATTCGAACCCGGGTCCACTCATTCCGGAATAAGTTGCTCTACCAATTAAGCTACGCGAACATTTTATTCTGATTCCTATCTGCCTTTATGTCGTGTGCGTCCTTCTGACAGGTACGTCACATCTCCTGGTACGTTACAAATGTTGCTCAGATGCTTTTTTATTCCTCATAAGGAAATTATTTATTATGTGACAATAATATGTCTGGCTGTGCGTTTTCCCTTTTAAATGTACATAAAACCAGCAGAAAATATTTTTGTAAATAAACATTAAAAATTATAACCGTTTTCCCGCCCTTTACGTAACAAAATTATGCGGGAGGAATTTTTAAAATCTCCGTTTCTAAAATATTCTTCTGTATTTAACGTATACGTGATTTTGCATAAGCATTTGTTTTGTGTTTGAGTTATAAAAATTGTTGACATCTTGCTTCATAGCTAGAGTTCAGATCTACGATTCACATGTTCGGACAGTGATGTCACTCAATGACGTCACGATTATTCGACTTTGAAGAAAGCGTTATGAACAAACCTTACTGTCTATTAACCTTGATAAAAAATAATGATGCGCACATTTTCTCTGACCGGTGCCTGCCCAGTCTATTAACTTTGATAAAAAATAATGATGCACACATTTTCTCTGACCGGTGCCTGCCCAGTCTATTAACCTTGATAAAAAATAATGATGCACACATTTTCTCTGACCGGTGCCTTCCCATCAAGTGAAGCGGATACAGCCTTATGAAAAATATAAGCTTTGTGTTTGTGGAAAACAAACGATAAAGTTTATCTTATTCTTTGTTATAGTATATCACAGTTTTTCCTCTCTGTGAAACGGGCAATAAAAATACAGGGTGTGGCAGAAAAACGGGCGTTTTTGATTGTTTCTTCGGAAAAGTTTCCCTAATCAAGTTGGCAACACGAATGGATCGTCATTCGTTTCATCAAACGACGCCATCTGCACAGACATCAATTGCTGGAGTGGAGCTCAAAGTGCTGCAGCTGTTAAGGCATTTGACAGAAATGATATGATCGAGTAGATCAGCGTTATTTTAACCCTTTAAGCGGCCAATGTACCTGAACCAAATAGTGCCCACAATTTATTGAGCTTCTCAAACTGAAATACGCACATTGCGGCCGGTTTTAACGAAAGCTACTGCAAATCAGTTCCTTTCCCCTTCTTGACGACCCGGTGGCGCAGTGGTCTAAGCGATGGACTTTGATCATTCGTCCGAAACGGGTCCGGGTTCGAATCCCGGTGAGGCATAGATGTTGTGTTTGTCTTACGGGACTGGCTCTCTCCCTAGAGAGCCAGTCCCTGGAACCAGTGACCCAAAATTTGGGATGGGCGACTGCTTATAGCCCATTCAGTTGCTCACGGCGGTCGTTAAACCCTCACCTCAATCAATCAATTAACTTTCTCCTTCTTATCTCAATAGTACCCACCATGAGCCTGTCTCTGGTGACAACAGCTCTCTTCTAGTTGTCTATTTTTGGCGTTCTCTTCTAATCTCTTCTATGACATAAAGAATGAAGATCTTGTTTCTTTCCTGTATCATGGTGTCAGTATCTAGTCCCCTGACACGGACATCATGACACTTAGCAGAAACAAGTTGCTTAAATATCTTCTCCCTCACTCTCTCTATCTCTCCTTTCTTAGGTTTGTCGCCATTGTTATAGCTCTTTTAGCAGTTAATCGGTCAGAAAGGATTAGTGTCGGGCATCTTCCTATATGACCACTTTGAGTAGCAAAGCGAAGACGAAAGCAACGGATTCTAATCATCAGGTTAACTTCTTCCAGCTGCGTTCTTCTCACTTCTTAGACAGTACATATTTTCCTTAGAACTGATTTCATCTCATTATTCTCACCCCGAGTTAATTCGTTCCAGCCAGTTAAAGGGTTAATGTCGGGGGGCATGATCCTATTCCATCAGAACATGCCATCAGGTTATGGGTGAAGACTTTTAAAGTTACGGGAAGTACATTGAAGCAAAAAACTTATAGGAAGGTTTAGGAGTATTCGAACACGAGAAACAATACAGGAAGTGTAAAATGTTGTAACACAAAGTCCAAAACGTTCTGTGAGACGAATTTATTCAGCAGTGGGGATTTCAAGTCGTTCCATCCATATTATCTTACGGGACGAGTTAAAGTTACAACCCTACAAGATACAGGCTATGCAGCAGTTAAATGAAAATGATTACGAACACCTATCGCTGTATGTGTTGAGCTTTTGGCTAAAATGCAAGGCAATGAAGCTTCCTTGCATTAATTGTGGATGAGTGACGAGGCCCACTTTCATCTTTGTGGTTTTGTGAATAAACAAAAATTTCGTTACTGGTCAGAGGAAAATCCTCGTCAATTGCAGCAACGGAGTTTAAATAGCCAGCGAGTTACAGTGTGGTGTGCTGTCTCTTCAATGGGAATAATCGGCTCTTACTTTTTCCAGGATGAGCAAGGACAAGCAACAACTGCAACATCTGACAGGTATGCCGACATGATAGACACATTCGTTGCAACGCAACTTGCACGCGTTCCTTCAGATGAGCCATTTTAGTTTCAGCAAGGCGACGCTACAGCTCACTGTGCAGGAATTTCCATTGAAACCGTACTCCGACTTTTCATAAACCGCATCATATCCCGGAATGGTGACATTTCGTGGTGCCCCCGAGATCACCAGACTTGTCACTTTGTGATTACTTCCTGTGATGGTAGCTTAAAAATAAGGTATATGCAAGGCGCCCATACACCATCGTTGAGCTGAAACAAAACATCCATACAGAAGTCAGAAACATTCCTTTTGAGATGTTGAAACGTGCCATGGACGATTTCCGTTGCAGAATGTCCGAGTGTAGACGTCGAAATGGTCGTCAATTGCTGGAAACCTGGAATGTGACTGTGCGTATTTCACAAATGACAATGCGTCAGGGTGCAATGGATGCGTTTGTCAATTGTTTCTCATTAAACGAAGTATCAGTTTGGTAATATTCGAAAACGCCAGCTATTCTGCCACACCCTATATTATCAACGCCCACTTAGCAGATGAGGTACACTGGTGCTCAAGATGAAGTGATAAATGATCCTGAAAAACCTGCATAGCTGCCAATGTATATCAAGCAATACACTGAAATTTGGCGAGCATATAAATCTTGCTAAGCAGAAGATTATCCTTCCTTTAATTTTACCCCAGGTAATCCGAATTACGCAAATTAGGATATCGTTAGAAACACGCGTGAGCTTACTCGCATCTTGTGGCCTTTTCAGGCAACTGTTACCTTCACGTAAATGGCACGTCAACCTGATTATGTCACGAAGACTAGCTGATTTTCAGCGGTGGAGAGTGATTGGTAGGATAAAAGCAGGACAGTCCCAAATGAAGTCACCAGAGCATTGAATGTTCCACAAAATCTCCTGCCAAGACTCAGGAAACAGTTTCAACAGATATTAGATGTTCCTAATCGACCGGAAAGAAGTCGTCTCGGAGATATTACTTCTGTACACGATCACCATACCCTGACTGATCACTAAATTATGATCACTTACTTAATACTTCGCAGGTTCTCCTTTTGCCATCAGTACAGCAAATATCCAACGTCACATCGATTCAATAAGATGCCCGAAGCAGTTGGGAGGTATGACCAACCAAGCTGTGTGTAATAAGGCGTTCTATATACAGGGTGATTGTAAATTCTTTCAACAGAACAAAAGGGGTGATAGTACACATCAACACGAACAATATTTGCAACGGAACCTAAGGCCGCATTCCACTCCGTGTGCCAGAAAAGAGCACGTTAGAAAAAGGTCCAGCAGGCACACGGTGTTCCAATCAGTGCATGAGAAGCACAAGATGCAAATCAGGTGTACTTAACACATGCGTTGACGATGAGGAGCAAACATTAAAAAACACAGCCGAACCCGTTCAGCGTTATTACCGTGCGAACGTCACATGAGAATTGTCGTACACGTCTGACCAGCACAGCGTACTGTGTGTTCCTGGAGCAAGTGCTTCCCTGTCTGTTGTAGGATGTTCCACTCACCACACGGAGGGACATGTAATTTATGCATGATGGGGTCCCAGCACACTTTGCCACCGAGGTCCGATACTTCCTAAATGCGACATATCCCGGGCGGTGGATTGGACGCGGTGCACCTGTGGCCTGGCCTCCACGCTCCCCGGACCTTAATACACTGGATTTCTTATTCTGCGGGCACAGGAATACATTGGTGTACGAGAAACCTGTGGACTCCATGGAAGATCTCGTCGCGCGAATCGCTGTTGCTGCGGACAAGATCAACACCACACCAGGAATGTACGAGAGAGTGCGACATTCCTTCATTCGCCGATGTGGGTTGTACAACGACGCCCTTGGACGCCAATTTGAGCAGCTCCTTTAAGCTTTTCTCTGATGCGATTGGAATTGTGAAACTCATAAATTTGTTGTCTCTCTGTTTTCACTGTTGAAGGATCAACGTGGATATAGCCGCCTTGGTGGCGCAGTGGTCTAAGCAATGGCTTCTGATCATTCGTCCGCAAGGGGTCCGGGTTCGAATCCCGTTGAGGCATGAATGTTGTGTTTGTATTACGGCACTGGCTCTCCCCTTCCCTGGAACCACTGGCCCTAATTTAGGGACGGGAGACTGCTTATAGCTCATTGAGCTGCTCACGGTGGTCGTTAAACCTCGAACCAAAAAAAAAAAAGGTGGTTATGTAACTTTACTCTTTTCTGGCACTAGGAGGGGAATGCGCCCCTAGGTTCCAGTGCAAATATTGTTCGTCTTGATGTGTACTTTCACCTCTCTTGTTTTGTTGAAGGAGTTTACAATCACCCTGTAGATATGAAGGATAGTGTTTTTTTCTAGGAGCCTGATATGCCATTCCATAGTGTATCACAAGTGCTCTATGGGATTGATATTTGTTGAGATCGAAGGCTAATCCATTGGTGGAAGTCTGAATTGAGTTCCTCAAACCATTCCTGCACAACATTAGACTTGTGGCTCAGTGCATTTTCATCTTAGAAGACATCGTCGCCATTCGAGAAAAAGTGCAACACTACTGGGCCCAGAGAGTCAGCAAGCAGTTCACGATAGTGGACGCCAGTTGTGAGTTGTTCTTCATGCACCAGGGGTCCAAGTTCCTGCAAGGTGAACATACTCTACATCATACAACCGCTTTCACTGGATTGCACAGAGGAAACAATGCTAGACGGATCGAGTGCCTCATGTTGCTTGCTCCGTATACATACACGACCATCCAAGGAGTGAAGTAAATAACGCGACTTGTTCGACCAGCACACTTTTTTCCAGTCATCCAATGTCCAACTTGCATTATCTTTACACCAGGCGATTCTTTTACTCGGACGACTCGTAGTTAGGAGAGCATGTCGTCGGGGTCGTCTGCTGTTACAGCCCAGACGTGCAAGTGTGCGGCGCATGGTCATGACAGATTCTGTTCTGGATTGACCTCTGTTGTATTGGATAGTCAACTGTTGAACCATGATGCGTCTGCTGGCTTATAAGAATCGTTGGACAAGGCGGCCACCTCTCATTTCAATCTTTCGCTTACCTGAAGAGTTTGTCCTCCTGGGTCGTTGTTTGACCATTTTCACGCCAATCCTGATACTACGGTGGTTAACGCACAACCCGCTAGTTCTTCCGTTTGAAAAATCGAGGCCCCCGCTCTCCTAACTTCCACAATCTGTCTGTTCTCAGAGTCTGATAAATCCTTCCATTTACCCATCATGTTCCGAATTTATCTGCCTACTCCTTCACTCACGCCATATACAATGGTACGTAGATAAGTTAATTGCGCCTTCTTGGAAATCACTTGATCAACGAGTTGCAGCCACTTTATGACAGGGGTGGTCCTAACTCCGTGAACATTCGGTGTATTACTCTGACTGCCAGACGAAACACAGAGATGTCCCTTGGGCAAATCTCTTTGGAGCTTGTCTGCCAGAGCGACGCGGGTTTCCAGCAAACTGTTTGTAGGAGACTTTGTGAGCAATGCCTTTATGAAAGGAGACCAGTTTGTTGTGTCTCTACACATTCTACGGCCAGGTGAGATCTTTTAACATAGTCTCCAGCATCACACTTGAAGTCCGGAACAGTGGACGAATGCTCTTTTCACAGATGAATAGCGATTAAGTCTACATACTGAATCGAGACATGTTCTCCTCTGAAGAGGACCAGAAAAACGCAGCAGTACTTCTCAGATCAGAAGAAGTGACTGACAACACTGATTGCGGTGGTGTTGGCGAGGTGGGCTGTTCCGGAATCATGTCCAACTGTTGCACAGATCTACATATCTTTCCGAGTCGCTCTGTTACTGCCCTAATTACAAAGATTCTGAATGCATACGTCGTATGTTAAGTGATTCAGGGGAGCCATGGGTACATACTTCGTTTTTGTGAACGATAAAGCCTAATATCATTGAGCTCATTGGGTCCATGATTTTCTCAAATAAGAAGACATTCTCCGTATAGAGTGGCTACCCAGATCCCCTAATCTCAACCTCATTGAGTAGGTATGTGATGCTCTGGGAAATGTATTGGAGCTCGCCTACGTTGTTCCAGAATACATCCAGAACTCAGAAGAGTTCTTGTTGATGTGGTACTTATTAATTCCTCAAGAATTCTTCGGTACCTTTATAAAGAGCATGAAGGTAGTTTCTTGAGCTGCATTGCTGTCAGATGTGATTGTACTCCACTTTAAAACACCAAATATCTTAAAGACTTTAAATATTGTTTCGTGGACTGGTCTTTTATGTAAGTTACAAGATCACGATATTTACACATGAAAATTTTAAGATTGTGATTTTCCTCTTTTCGAGTTATACAGAAGAAATGTAATACAGAGGAAGTTCCCGCATTTTTAGAACGTCTCTGATAAAACAAATTGCAGAAAATGAAAGAAGTTCGAAGAATTTAAACTGGCAACAGTGTATTATATGAATACAGAAGAAACATCTGCATCAGTTAAATATCGTCTGCTAAGAAAATGGCGCACGTAAACAGGCTATGGATAAAAGGTTATGTTTTTGCTCTTTACGAAGGGAAATATTCGTATTCTGTAGTTAACAAACGCTGTGAAAATCATGCGATTAGGATTTCTAAATGTAAAATAAGCAATATTGTTAATAATAGAGAGAAAACCATCAAGCATTGCTTTTAACAGGAAAAAGAACACCGAACGAATATCAAAAGAACGTTTCTTACGACTATTTAAAAAGTAAGTACTCTGGTCTTAAAAGAAAATTCACCAACGCAAAAAGCAATCACTAAGTCGTTAAAAATCGTCGTCAGATGCTGACTGCTAAACCACGCATTGCGCTGAGAATTATTGGCACCGCAGCGTAAATGTGAACGCACTCGACTAGTTATCGAGAGATCTGGGGTTTGATCCCAGCCGTGTCAGAAGAACAATTTTTCAGTTGCTATGCGTTGTTTATAAAATAACATGGACAGAGCGGTGACGTCGTCCATTTCCCTTTTATCTCCATGTATTTTATATTTATTCACCATTTCTATCGCCCTTTGGATTTATCAGCTACAATTAAATAGCTGTTGTGTTAAATGCCACACGGTGGCGATATCTGAGTTGCTGAGTCCATCAATACGGCTTTGTGTTGTCAGATGCTGACTGATAAACCACGCATAGCGCTAGGAATTGTTGGCACCGTAGCGTAAATGCGAGCGCAGTCGACTCGTTATCGAAAGATCTGGGGTTCGATCGGAGAGGTATCGGGACAACAATTTTTTTTGTTGCTACGCGTTGTTCATAAAATAACGTGGACAGAGCAATGACATCGTCCATTTACGTTAAAAATCTCTATATCAAGTGTAAACAAGATAATAAACAAGGATTTGAATCTGAAAAACACAACAAAACACCATAATGTTCACCGCCTTTTGCTTAGGCACGTAGATGAAGGCAGAACACGGTGTAGACTTCTTTATGAAAATCACTTAGCCGGAGGCAGATGGAAATTTATTATGACTATTGATGAAGCATGGATCTACCTAAACGACTGTAACAAAAAAGGTCGTTTTATATTGCAAAAGAGCAGAAAAGGACTTTAAAGCTAGGTTCCAAGATTCCGAAGAAAGTTTCAGTAAAGGATTCATGATTACTGCTGGTTTCTCGTACAATGGGAAATTGAAGTTAAGAAAAGTTGAAAAGAATGTTAAAATCAATTCTACATACAGTCAAACCCCGCTATAACGAACTTTAAGGCACCGAATTTTGGGTTCGCCATATCCGGTGATTCGCTATATCCGGTGATTCGCTATATCCGGTGGTTTGCTATATCCGGTGGTTCGCTGTATCCGATCCAATAAAAATAATTGATGATTTCGCAAAAAATCGTAAAAAAACTGGTTAGCACTGTAACACCTACCAAGAGACGTTAATAACAATAATTCTCATATGAAAAAAAAATCCTATTACGCGTTAATTACACTGATTATTATGTGCAGTTGTTAAATGTTTTTTTCGTTCTTTTTCAGTTTCAGCATACGATAATACAGTACATACACGATAAATTACATACTTAGCATAAACGTCATGGTTCAGACCCTTCGCTAGAAATACATATCTCCCTCTAAAATACACATTTAGAATTATGAATGATCATTTTATGCATAAAAAATATAAATTGACTAAAATGATAACGAAAATCATTGATGAATTTACCTTGAATTTTTATTTTACGTCTGAGTACACAAAATAATCTAATCTTCTTCTGGCGTGATGCAGATTGCAGGAAAATTTTATCCATATTTTTGTTCAAAAATGGAAATGACTCCATCACTGCCAGTTCTATAGCGTGTGTGGACAAAAACCTATTAATGACACGCATCACTGCTTTGGCCTCCGCAATGGTGGGGAGCTGGCTTTCCATGTGTTGCATTTCTTCAACTTCTTCATCGACGTCAGACGCAGAGTCTTCGATGTCAGCATTTTTCAATTTTATTTCTGTCACAATATCTTCGTCACTCGGATCTTCGTATGCAACAACATCGTCATCACATGTTAGGAAAAGCTCCATGTCACATTCTGAAAATGTAGAAAAACGGTGTTTTTCAACCAACTTCGCAATAGAAAAATTCTCGTCTTCATCATCTTCTTTTTCAACACCCTTTGCTAGACCGGCGTGCCGAAAACAATTTCGAATGGCAGATTCTGTAACATGTCGCCAAGAGTTTTCTAGCATTGCCATTGCATCAAGAAGGGAAACATTACAATCTAGTACATCTTTGTCGTACCCCTCTAAAACACGTAAAATGAGCAGCTTTCTGTAATGACCCTTCAAGCTCTTGATCACTCCTTGCTCCGTAGGCTGCATGGTAGATAGACATTGCATTCAGGAGCATGAAAACAATTTTAATCCATTGTAAGTTTTATACATCTGTGAGTGCAGCCAGTTGTCTATCAAGAGTAGAATCTTTCGCTTTTTGGCTGAAAGTCCTTCATCCCACTTTCCGTAGCTCTTCTTCAAACAGTTCCGACGTCATCCATACCTTACGGTTGGCTTTATAGGAAACAGGAAGACGTTTCACATTTTTTAAGCACCTTGACGTTTGAAAATTTCCAATCACCAGAAGCCTACGACGTTTAGTTCCGTTCATGTTGCCACACACAAAAACTGTGATTCACATTTTTCGACAATTTTCCTCCAGTGCACTTTTCTCCTTTTTAAATTTTAACGTTTGGTTAGGCGTCTTCTTGTAAAACAGTCCAGCTTCATCGGCGTCGAAAATGTCTTTTTCATTGTATTGACGAGAGGCATCATCCCAAACATTTTTTTTTTTTACGTCTCGACATCAAATGTTGAAACACTCCCTAATTCACCGACAATTTTTCCTGAAGAAATGTTGTTCCGCTTCTTAAATCTGTCCAACCAGCTATTTGAGCACAAAATGGCATTCTCTTCGAATTGTATGGCAAATTCTTCGGCCTTTGTCTGAAGTATTTGCCCTGATACTGGTAGATTGCGGCTTCTTTGAATGGTGAACCATTTCAGCAATGCTTCTTCAACATCCTTATGCTCGGCCTTTCTCAACTTTTTCCAGGCATCAAAATTTTTCTCATGAGCAGAAATTATCGAGTCTCGATTTTTCGACATGGTACCGACTGTAGATTTAGATATCGGCTTCGCTACATCCATTCTGTATTTTTCTAATAATGCTCACTTTATCTTCAATGTCGAATACTTTACGTTTGCAGTTCGCCATATGGATGAATTTTCGACACAACAAATTTTCACCAATACGTAGAGACTGGAAAGAGTTAGATCAAACCTTTATTCATGATGTCCGGGGTTAGACTGATTGTCCTTCTACCGATTCCCCACAAAGAATGATCTCTGTCAAATCAGGTTCTTTCTCTCTTCTTCCCAAACAGGTTTTCTCCCTCATCTGCTTGGTGTGTTACGCGATGAACCTTCGCGTCGGGGAAAATTGTTCCTCCGCTACCTCCAAGGTTATTTCGTCACCAACCTGTCCTGCTCAATGAGCAATGAGAACGCATTCCTGTTCCCCAAGATATGCTTTATTGTATGTCCTGTTCTTCCAAGAATTGGGTGTTGCACCTGCCTCGCATGGACTTTGTTTGGAACACAAAGAAAGGTGAGGGCGAAGATAAAACAAATGGTACAGTAACGTAAAGATATTTATCGCTGTACTAATAACCTAAACATGGATTATCTTAAGCGATGATAATTTTTCAGTTAGAACCTGCACAAATTCTAGAAAAAATTGCGAGACATCCAAAAAAAATCAGTCGAAGACATTATGTCGTTATATCCGATTTTCATCCTTTCCTGGGTTTGTTATAGCCGTATAAAATAGCACTATATTTATAGGAAATTGGACGACCAAATATTTAGGTCGTTATATTCAGGGGTCGTTATAAGCGGGGTTCACTATAGCGGGGTTTGACTGTAGTACCAAAATAATATTTTAACTCCTATATTTAAAGAGAAAAAGCCATTCCTTTATCTACGTAGCTTTCAAAGAGTAGAACTGCATCAGGAATAAGGCTACCAGTCACATGTCCAAATCTACCACTCTATTTCATGAAAAAAATGAAAAGAGACGGTTCTCTCAAGTCGTTACCTTTTGCTCATATTCCTTCAAAGTTCCCTGATGTGTCACCAATGGACTGTTGTGCCTTCGTACTGCTAAAAAGAGCGCTTTCAAAACGCAGACCAAAAACAATGATTGGACTGTGGAAATCAGTGGAAGAGGAGTGGAATAAAATACCACTACCAATTTTAAGAAATGCCCTGTTATCTTGGAAATCTAGATGTAGATTCATATCAAGAGAAAAAGGGCTATCGAATAGAACATTTAAGAAAGAAATAATTTCATTTAAAGCATTAATCATACTGTTGGAAAATTGTTCTAATGTGTGAACATTCTCTATAATTAACCTCTTTACCATATTTCTTTATTTTCAGGGCTCTAAAAGCTCTAAAACCTTTTTTTTCAGTGCTCTAATTATCAAGCAGAAACCGTTTTTTTACTTTCCACATATGTACTTCTTGTTGGGTACGAATTTGTCAATTACCTTTCAATTTTGACCACGAGTGTAGACTGCTGTAATTAATCATTGTACGCGTCTGTACAGAATTATTCCGGGAAGCACACTATACAAAATTTCAGGGCTCTATTTATCACGCAGAAACCCTTCGATTTTTTTAAACTGCAAAATACCACTAGGAATTGATAACATTCTTTTGATCTTGGAACTCATTTGCGTATATTTCACAGTTCACACAACACGACGTAGAGGCTACCCGAAGAGATCTGTTAAATCTTGTTCGACAGTATTACGCAGAATAAATTCGGTTTTTCTTTTGCAACCGAATCTCCGTTACCTCCTTCTGACATGAGAGAAACACCAGCCTGCCCGGTATTCTAATTTTTGTTTTAACATTTCTTTCTGCTTGAGTTTAAAATTTCTGAGTTTCTTGTCAAGTTGCGTAGTAATATTCCCAAGGAAGAGATCCCGAACCATTAAATAAATTTCCTTGGGAAGAATTTGGCATGGAAAAAGAAAGGTTGACTGTGAGAAATTGTGTTGCATAATACTGCGTCTGGGAGATAAGATTTCTGACTTATCTGATAGTATGCAAAATCGTCTCTTTAGTTTCATGCGGAAATTTTTTTATATAACTGTCAAAGCATGATTCCTTCTTGGATGCAAAGTAAGAAAAAAAATATATTCCTGTTTGCTAGTAAGGCTCCGTGAAGGAAGACAAATATTCTTCCCCGGCTTCAAAGTCATGTTACTCCCGGAAAATAATCACATTCATAGAAAGGTAAGGGCGACATTTTCTTTCATAACTTTCTCTTCCGAATTTTCTACTCCAAAAAGCCACGAATCGCATGATACATATTAGAATGGTACGTTCCAAACGTTTTTAGAATCGCGACTTAATTTTTGGAACCACAAATATTCGCGACACATCCAATTTTAGTGGACATGCTAATGGGAATATATTTTAATTTGATTATTTTTTACTACCATTCAATCAGTACACAAGATCACAGAAAATATCCATATAAAACACATCCTGTCTGTATTCCATAGTATTATAAAAGACTGCGCTTGCTTTGATACAATCGTAATAATTCAAACTATCGTGCTCAAAACCAAAACATCGTGATATAAATATAAATCAGACTTCAAGTGCTACGGAGGAACAAGTGCTTGTGATAAACAGTGATGTGACAAAACAGTGCTAATCATACATTCAAATCATCAACCAGCTTCCTATTATACTGTATAATTTCCTTCTGACCTGCTGTCTGGGTTGTCAACACCAAATTCGCCAAGAGAGAAAATGTGACGTTCCGTTTGAAAACGTTTAATGAGAACAAACCATATTTACATAAGAAGTCAGGAAATAAAAAATGGAAGGTTATATTAAAATATATGTCACAATTTTAAACCAACATTTTCTACAATAATTTCACCTCTGTTATTCCAAAACACATCACTAAGCTGTTCTCTGAGATTCAGAGGTTAGCTCCACACAAAAATACAAACTACCAGATAAATTTTTACCTGATTATTTATTTACTGTTGCCGTATCAAACTTCTCCATTAGCAGCGATCTTGACATACAACTCGGGCCTCACTGACATCCGTCACATGACGTACAGAAGACCTCCTATACTTCGTACTCATAATCTGTTTCTCATGCAGGCACTTCTGAATCTGATCCTTCCCCATGACTTCCTTGGCTTTTCTCTGCCTTTCCTTCCTGTCACTTGGACTAAAAAATATTTCTTAGTAAGCATCTCATCACTAATTCTTTCAACATGGCCAAATCACTGAAGTATATTAGTCTCCACCTTGCTAACAACATTTTGCTTCACATTACACAACTGCAACACATCTTCATTCCTCACACGATCAGTACGTGTCTTGCCACCCCCTCCCCCGTAAGTAACGCATTTTTCCAGCACACAAACGACTACTATGTTTCTTCTGTAGTACTCAGATTTCACTGCCATACATCAGAGTAGGAACAATTGCACTTTCTTGCACAGCCATGCGGGACTCTCTTGAGAACCCATCGTTCCTGTGAAAACCTTCCAAACCAACTATGATTTTCAATGAAGAATTCACTGGCCTACTAATTTCACCATCCAGTTTGTTCTCTCTGGCAAACATACTTCCTAAATGTACAAACTCATTCACCTGGTCAATCACTGTGCCATTTAGACATCCTGCATTCAGTACGAACAGTTCCTCCCTCTAGAACGATAATTTTGGTTTTCCCTTATTTATACTGTTTGAATTTTATGCAAACGTCGTTCATCCGGGACAACATTCTCAACTCACTTTTGCTCTCTGCCAACAGGACTGTGCCATCAGCCTACAGCTATCTGCAAACACGGATATTGCTGAGTCATACATCACTATCGTCCATCTTGGCATCACGCATGCATCCATATATATATATTACACATCCATGGTGGCATTGTACAACTTTGACTCCTGCACCAATAGAAAACCATTTTGATAAAACATCATTCACTTGTGCACAAGCTCTACTGCCAAAACAAATGACTTTTACACTATTAAGTAGATTCCCAGAACACCATATTTATTCAGTACCTTTCACAAAAGGGTCCTATTTACTCGGTCGTAAGCTTTCTCTAAACCTATGAAGGCGGCAAAAACTTTCTAACTAACAGCCAGATACTTTTCAATCATCATGCGTAACGGAAAAATTTGCCTAGTGCAGCGTTTACCAGGCATAAAACCACTCTGGACACCCCACACTTTCTCTGATGTTAGACCATTTTCAATACCGTCTTTACCAAACACCTTCACTGGCACACTTAACAAGCTAATACCACAATAGTTATTGCAGTAAGTCTGATAACCTTTTCTCTTTTACAAGGAAGCAATTATTCTATAGTTAACATTTTAATCTCATTCCGCGTGTGAAAACACGCATTTGGCAGAGACGGTGCTCGAAGTAGCATCCGTCTGCTTCGAAGCCGAATGCTTTCTCAATTAAGCTGTACGGACAGAATTTAACGCTGCAACTTTGCCATCTTGACATGAGCTTCACCTCCGTAGTACGTCACATATGCCCCCCCCCCTTAAGGTAGGGGTGGAGCGGAATAATTAGTTTCTGGGTCAGTCGTCAAACTGTGCTTGAACTAGCTCACTGTTGATGAAGAAATTCTGATTAATTTCAGACGATATGTGGAAGGAACATCACGTAGTTTTCGAAGTACCCAACTGCCAGTTGGCTCTACTGGCAGTTTGGTACTGGCGCTGTAGATCCATTTAGACAATGGATCTACTGGCAGTTTCTTCCGGTGACGCTGCTAGAATCTACATCCTTCAGCTCCGGAGCCGAATGCTTTCCCAATTAAGCTTCATTGACGGAATTTATCGCTGCAACTTTGCCGTCTAGACTTGTGCTTCACCTCTGCAGTACTTTACAACGAACAGAATCGCATCTGCACATGATCAATTTGCGCAGTAAAATGAAATTTCAAGGTTTGCAATCTTTCATGGGGCTTTACCTAAAGTGAAGTTGGCATTTTCTTTGGGAGATTTACCTTAACTGTAGTTGACGACGGGCGAAAAAATTGATGGCTTTGCAAAGTAAGATTTCTGGTCTACACTTGTTCGTTACTTGTTACATAAAAATATAAAGAAAATGAGTAATTGATGAATGTGAAGAAAACAAAACCGATACAGGGGGAAAGTGCTGTAATTTTTTCCGTGGAGTTATATTTTTCACGAAAGGAAAACAAATGGCGAAGGAATGGTTGAATTCAGCTGTCGTTGTTAAAGTCTTTCTTTTGCCCAAGAAACCAATAATCCTTAAATTGGATTTACGAGCATCTGAGAAATAAGGCTTTGAAACGTGCAAAAGTGTGACATTCCCAAAACACTAAAGCTTGTTCTCTTATCCCATGATCTTCGGCTATCACAAACTCTATTTTCTATCAAATAGAGACTGAATTACTACTCTTGCGACTCCCATCATCTCTCGGGGGAAAGATGTAGTCGGTTAGATTGGGCTTTACAGTGACAAATGACGAAGATATTCCGCCTAAGCTACAATATTTGTCTGATTCTGCGAGTGCCGGTTTACCATGTGAGGACTCCGTAATTCCACTTTTCATTTCTTAGCGTAAATCCCCTGGAAATACACTGCCCTATTAATGGCAGAAGTTTTTAATAACTCTTCCCCTACAGTTCCAAAAAAACTTCCCATTCGTAACGTGTTTCCAAATTAACCCACGATGGTGTCGAAGAAATCTCAAGACGCCTTTGTCTCTGTAATAATGACTTGCTTTTATTATAAACCATTACTTAACTGGAAATGTGTCATAGACTTCCACCATATCACTCAAATTCAAACGAAATTATTCATTAAACAACAAATATAAGGAATCAGAGGATCCTTATGCAACTCGCACTTCAATAAATTTCTCCCTGATTTTACTGAAAACAAGAAAGTTATAGTTGCTGATGCAAGATAGCTGAATCGATATAACAAGTTAATAAAATCATGCAATGCATTTGTTATGATAGGCTTTCCAACATACCAGAAATCATTACTCAAGTTATGATGATAATGGCTGTGGAATAAATCTCGCTCCTGTGCCCTGACCTTTGGTCCCATTTCTATAATATTTAACAGAATTGGTTCGGTATACTTCCGGAACTACATACTAAAGTTTTGTCGAAATAGAAGCATTTTTAATCAAATTATGAGAATAATGGCTGTGGAATAAATCACGCTCCTGTGTCCTGAACTTTGACCCCATTTCGATGATATTCAACAGAACCCGTTTAGTATATCTGCGAAACAACATGATAAAGTTTTGTCGCAATCGAAGAATATTTACAGAAGTTATGACGCATAAGGGCGATGGAATGGATCCCGCTCCTATGTCCTGACCTTTGACCCCATTTCGCCCATTTTCAATATGGTTCTTGTTCAGGTTGTCCCCTACCACATACTAAAATTTTGTCGAAATCGAACCATTTTTACGCGAGTTATCGTATTGACGGGCAGACAGACGCACAAAGCTGGAGCATATACGCTTCTTCAAGCTACGGTTGGAAAGCGTAAAAAAAGAGGATGCTGAAGGCATGCAGACACTAATAAACTGCATTGTGCAAGAAATAATGGGTAAAAGACGTGATTTAGCGGACTTTGAACGTGGAATGATCGTGGGTGCTCGAAGCAATAACAAGACGCTATCTGACGGACTTTGGACGTGGAATGATCGTGGGTACTCGAAGCAATGAAGAGACGCTAATAATGGACATTGGACGTGGAATGATCGTGGGTGCTCTGAGCAATGATCATCCACCCAGTTATGTTGATGGTATATCCCAACGGAGATGGATACTTCCACAGAACTCACCTCCATGCCATAGTGCTCACATTGTACGGAAATTGTTTGACCAGCTTCAGAGGGACATTTCCCTGTTACGTTGGCCTCCTCAATCACCGACTCTCAATCCAATGTAACATTTGTGGTATGAAGTCGGAACCAGTATCAGACAGCTGGATACGCTACCATCAAATCTCTAAGAGCTGGAGGGTGCAATACACTGTTCGGTCTCCAGGAGCGCTCATTTCTCTAGGCTGGGGGTGGTCACAATGGAATAGCTCATCGGTGTATATACACTCAGTAGACAAATTGTTAGAGATAGGGGTAATAGGCTATCGACATGGGAGTTTTCCTTGCAGAGTGTAACACACCTAAACTGAACACTGGCGATAAATTGGCGAACAGCAAAGTATCGCAATCGACGAACATGGATAAACGTGGGGATCTATTCCAGGGAATCTAAAATGCGCCGCTACACCGGAACACTAACACCCAGGTATGGCTCGACAAACCCTCATCCGAGTTTGGAACTATCTAGTGGCTCAACAGTTTCCCAGATTTAATCTCTGTGGAAAATCTCTGGGGTCCAATCGAGCGGAATCTATGGATCCTGGACCAAAGTCTCGGGCGACGTTGTGGAAAATTCTGCAATACATCTGGGGGACTAAAAACCAGATTGAAAGAAATACTTTTTCGAACAGATACTTCTGTGACCACCGAGGTAAGTCTCGACAAAACCTTATCCAAGTTTGGAACCATCCAGTGGCTCCCAGGTTTTCCAGATTTAATCTCTGTGGAAGCTCTCTGGGATGCAATAGAACGGAACATGAGATCAGTGGATCCTGGACCAACGTTTCCAGCAAAGTTGTGGGCAATGCTGCGATATATCTGGTGGACTAAAACCAGATTGAAAAATTTACCTTTTCGATAAGATACTTCAAACTGTGACAACCGACGTCTGCGGCGAAGTTGTGGACAATGCTGCAATACATCTGGGAGAGTAAAAACCAGATTGAAAAAGAATACCTTTTCGAACATATACTTCTGTGACCACCAAGGTAAGGCTCGACAAAACATTATCCAAGTTTGGAACCATCCAGTGGCTCCCAGGTTTCCCGGATTTAATCTCTGTGGAAGCTGTATGGGATGCAATAGAGCACAACATCATATCAACGGATCCTGGACCGACGTCTCGTGCGAAGTTGTGGACAATGCTGCAATCCCTCTGGGGGACTAAAAATCAGATTGAAAGAAATACTTTTTCGATAAGATACTTCTGTGACCACCGAGGTAAATCTCGACAAACCCTCATCCAAGTTTGGAACCATTCAGTGGCTCCCAGGTTTTCCGGACTTAATCTATGTGGAAGCTCTCTGGGATGCAATAGAGCGGAACATGAGATCAGTGGATCCTAGACCGACGTTTCCGGCGAAGTTGTGGACAATGCTGCGATATATCTGGTGGATTAAAAACCAGAATGTAAAATTTACTTTTTCGATAAGATACTTCTAATTGTGACAACCGACGTCTGCGGCGAAGTTGTGGACAATGCTGCAATACATCTGGGGTAGTAAAAACCAGATTGAAAAAAATACTTTTTCGAACAGATACTTCTGTGACCACCGAGGTAAGGCTCGATAAAACCTTATCCAAGTTTGGAACCATCCAGTGGCACGCAGGTTTCCCGGATTTAATCTCTGTGGAAGCTCTTTGGAATGCAATAGAGCGCAACATCATATCGACGGATCCTGGACCGACGTCTCGTGGAAAGTTGTGGACAATGCTGCAATACATCTGGGGGACTAAAAACCAGATTGAAAAATTTACTTTTTTATAAGATACTTCAAACTGCGACCACCCACGTATGGTTCGACAAACCCACATCCGAGTTTGGAACTATCCAGTGACTCAACAGTTTCCCGAATTTAATCTCTGTGCAAGATCTCTGGGGTCCAATCGAGCGGAATCAATGGATCCTGGACCAAAGTCTCGGGCGAAGTTGTGGAAAATTCTGCAATATATCTAGGGGACTAAAAACCAGATTAAAAAAAATATTTTTCGATCCGATATTTCTAACTCTGAAAATATTTTGTGTGCATTCGCTTCCCCAAATATTACACGATTTCCCCGGTCGATGGAGCAAATACTTAATCTGTTTTTCTCAATATTTCTGCTTCTAAATGCTCGATTTAAAAAATATTTTAATGCCAGGTGGCCTTTACTTAGTGGAGCACTTTAGACCTGAACCTGTGGAATTTTTTTATAGTTTACAGTTTAAAAAATTATTTTAGCACCCGATATCCTTTACCTAGTGGAACATTTTAGATTTATTTGTACTTGCGTTTTTTTTGTAGTTTACAGTTCTATCGCTAGGTGGTGTTAGTGTACTTTTGTTTGCAACTGTATTTCCGCTTCTAAAACACCTATTGAAAATGTTCGTTTTTCACTGTAAGCCATTCGCTACAACAAAGATAAGGAACAATATTCTATTTAAAAAAAGCACAGATTTTAGATTTTTCGTAAGGGTGGGTAAACGCTAAAACCTTGTCCTCGCTATCCCTGCTTCCGGGAGACGTATCTGAAAAATTATTTTTCCTTAGCATAACTTTTGCTATGAAGAATACTTTCTACGTGTTTTCAACTTTTCCATTTTGCAAAACTTTTCCACAATGGGGGTGTACAGTTTTATCATGTTTCCTTTTATATTTATACTTTTTACTGTTCGATTTAAAATTCCATTTGTCCGTGATATTTACTTCTTCTATGAGAAATGTTTTGTGCACGATTTGTTAATTTCTGTAAAATACCTTTTAGCCGCTGGTAGGATGATTAAGTAACTGTTTAAATTTCTGAGTGTTTTATGGATTGAATAAATTCAGATTATTTATTTTTGAGTGGTTCCACTGACTATGGATAATATTTCAAAGTTTTATTCGAATCGGAAAAGATTAAAAAGACGTGCTTATTACGATCAAAAATTCGGTGTCATCTTTCTTGTTATAGCTTTAGTTGCTCACGGGAAGGAATTGAGTTTTTCATCTGCACTTAATTCTAAAAGATATCAGAAGAGCTTCGTAGTTTACTAATATCATTTCGTGGAAGATAACATTTTGCGTGCAGTAGCAATCTCTCTCTCTCTCTCTCTGTGTGTGTGTGTGTGTGTGTGTGTGTGTGTGTGTGTATGGGAGCAGAAACGTGTGCGGTACTTTTGTTTCCAAATAGCACCTGAAGGCCATAAAATGAAAAAAGAAACTTTCATGGTTCCGTTCCACCAAGGTTCCTAGGAGGCAAGTATTTTTGCACAAACAAAACGTGAAACGAATGAAAGCAGTTAAACTTTTCACAGCCGTATAGTTTTAAAAGAAAGATATTGGATAGAACATAAAACAGGAAATAGGAATCAACTAGTTTATAGCATTCAATAAAATTTCAAACGGGCTCTTATTCCCTGATATATCAAACTCATGATATTTTGCTTTTCTCCAAAGTGAAGGAAAATTGTGTGCATGAAACTTGCTACAAATGGCTTTCCCGAGATGGAAAGCTTGGGACAATATTTCAACATCTTACAGAAATACTTTACAAAGATTCTTTCATTACATCGTAATCGCGTTTTGGGTCTGGCTGATTAAAAGAGTTTACGACTTCTTTGAGCATCTGGGACTTAGACGAATTAGTCCTTGGAGAGCAATAGGCTTGTGATTGTAAAATGAGCATCTATAAGAAACGGGAAGTTATTATTCTACACAAGTTGTGTGATCGTCTTTTAAGTATACACTCCGTTTCGTTGTTTTGAAAGAACCGTGTATGTTATACCTAAAGTGATAACTTACAAAAGCAGTTTCTAATATTATTTTTGTTGTATAATTTACTGGATAGGTGAACTGTTAGTAATGAATGTAGAATTTCAAAAGAAAAGAAATGCAGACGTGTGCCTTATTTCACCAAGTACATTAGGCCTTTCGCAGTTGTGTGATGCTGTCTTGACACACAGATTACCAAACTTCAACGCAGATTCCAAGATAATAAATATATGCATATACGAGGTATGATTATGAACTTATTCACTTACTAAGTTTAACACCAAATGCGCGCTAAAGTTTCTAAACTTTGACCACCTGCCAAATACACTAAAGAGCAATTGAATTAGAGATGCCTGTCTAGTAACGTGTAGCACCACCTTCCGCCCTGATGACGGCGGCGATTCGTCTCGGCATGGACTCGACAAGACACCGGAAGCGTTGGGAAGCCATACGGATCCACGTCATCTGAACAAGCTCCCACAGTTCACGAAGATATGATGGAGGAGGGTCAGAGCCTCGAACATCCTTCTCGATGTCATCCCAGCTGTGCTTGATGGGATTGAAGTCAGGTGACCTAGCTGGCCAAGGAAGCGAGGTCACGTCGGTGGAGTGTTCATCTAACCATTCGGATACAAATCGGGAGCGATGGCACGGTGCATTGTCTTGTTGCAGGATGAGGTCCCCAGTGGGATGTTGAAGACGCATAAACGGGAGCAAATGGTCGTCCAGGATATCCCGTTAACGTTGACCTGTGACGGACGATGTCACACGTACCAGGGGCTCCATTTCAGTCCACGTAAACAGTCCCCAGACTAGAATGACACTCCCACCAGCTTGAAGAGTACCCTGCTGGCAAGAAGGATCCATCGCTTCATGTGGTTTGCGCCGTACTCGTATCCCGTCATCCGCATGTACCAACGTGAATCTCAACTCATCAGTCCAGGCAACATTTTCCCACATGTCTGGGGTCCAGTGGCGATGTTCCCGCGCCCATGCTAATCTTTGCACCCTGTGATGTGCGATCAGCAGCGGTACCCTCGTGGGACGATGGCTTCTGTACCCTATAGCGAGGAGACCGTTCTGGATGGTGTGGCTGCTTACACGTTTTTGTGCACCAGCGTTAAATTTCCGGTGATTTCTTGCACTGTGGCCTATCTATCCGCTGATGACCCCTCTTATCAACACGCTGTTGTCCACTGCAGTTGGCCTTTGCAGGGATGGTTTTACCGGATTCGATGTACTCACTGTGCACCCGTGACACAGTGGCTCGTGAAAATCCCAGTGACTGCACGACTTCCGAGATGGAGTGATCCATTCGTCGGGGCCCGACAATTTGCCCACGATCAAATGCGCTAAGATCCTTCGTTTTACCCATACTGCGTCCGATTCTTACTGATTCCCGTCGCATAACTCTTTATATTGTCGGATCGCTGCGTACGTCATGTCGTTCCCGTTTACAGGGCCGCCCACAGCGCCACATTTGCATAACGCCAGCTGTCTCTAATTCAATTGCTCTCCAGTGTATAATGTTAGTGTGCATCCAAAACCGCTGTTGCCAGATACCACAGGACACCTTTAAAAATCTTGTGGTATATGGCGGTATCAGATCCTTTAACTCTGGTAAGTTATGTGGTTGAGCCGCCGCAGATAGGATTTGCTGTTCCAACTCAAAACACAGATGTTTGGTTGGATCGACGTCTGAGGAATTTGGAGACCATGTCTGGAAGTCTTGCTAATGTTCCGTGAACAACTCTTGAACTGTCCGGGTAATGTGGGATTGTGCACTATCCTGCCAAAAGAACGCACTACTAGAGGGATGCACTTGGCCTTCAATGGTATTTAGGTGGTTGGTAGACGTCATAGTTTCCTGCACATGAATGATTGGGCACAGGGTTTCCCCGTAGAGCATTGCCCAAAGCATTACACTTCCTCTACCTGCTTGGTTTCTCCCATGGTGCCTCCTGATGCCAACACTTCCCCAGGTAAACGACGCACACGTACCCGGATGCCCACATGCTGCAACAGGAAAATTTATTTGACCAGATTACATTTTCGCAATCATTCAATGTCCACTTTTGATTCTTGCATGGCCATCTTAGGCGCTTTCGACGGTCAACCGAGGTTAGCATGACCAGTCTTAGCGGCCCGCGGGTACACAGCCCCATTTTCAGCAAAGTTTGATGTACTGAGTGCTGTGACAAATAATTCCCGTCTACAATATTAAAATTCCCTGAGAGGTTCGCGACACTATCCCTTCTGTTGGTTTGTGCCATACGGGATAGTCTTCGTTCACCTCTAGCATCAGTCACCCTTGTTCATTCACATCTTTCCGGCTGTTCGTGGTTTTCTCCTCCTCGGACTATATTTTGAAGGTACTAAGCACTGCTTACTGCGCGCACTCCAAGCTTTGTCTTGGAAATGCGCTGATCCAGTCATCTGGCAATCACGATTTGGACCGTATCAAACTCAATTAAGCCCTCTGCCTTTCCCTTATGAAGAAAGGATAACAATGATTAACAGAGCTTAGTATCAGGTGTTGTTTATACTATTTAACTCGCTTATCTGCAGTTGTTTCGATTTGCATAATGACGCGCTTGTTGTTTAAGTCAACAAAAAACAAATATATTTTTATAGCCGAGGATTTTTGAATTTGCACTCACGGAAAATGAAATTTGCGCACCTAGAAGAAAACGTGCTACAACCACGAAACTTTTCAAATAGCTAGAGTGCGTGCTGGTATGCAGATGATCCACGTTTGCTGCGATTTTGCATGAACACACGGCCTTTGCTGGCGCTGTAAGCACGAACAGGCAGCCTTATGAACCGGCTTGTAGTCGATGCCCCATGAAAGGGAAAAGCACCGGCCGACGCAAGCAAGAGTACAGAGTGACAAGAAGGCCGGGTAAACCCCAAAGACGTCGATTTGCGCACCATGCAGACTTTGAGAGAGTCTTGATCATCGGGCTGAAAACCGCAGGGTGGGGGTCGGCGCGCCCTATAGCCCGCTTCGTGGATCGTTTAAACCATACCGTCTGATTGTTTTGGGAGCAGTGGACACGTGACGGCACTGCCACACGACGGAGCGGCTACGAACGGACCAGGGGGACTATCAGTAGAGAGGATCGACGGATCGTGCGCCAGGCACGAACGGATCCCACTGAGACCCGGTCCACTATACAGCAGATGTAGCGACCCCTGTGCACCCACGAACCATTTCCCGACGCCTTCGCGGAAGCGAATCTGCGATGTTAGCGACCCTTATGTATGCTGCCATTAACATTGGAGCATCGCCGGCTCCGTGTGCAGTGCTGCCAGGCCGGAGCGACGCGGAATTCCACAGACTGGCGACGTGTGGTGTTTAGCGATGAGCAACGCTTCGTTTTGAGGACAGATGATCATCGTGTCCGGGTGTGGACGTCCCCGGGTCAACGGCACAACCCCAACCTTGCTATCGAGCGCCACACCTCACCCACTGCAGACATTATGGTCTGCTGAGCCATAACGTACGATAGCCGATCAGCTCAAGTTGTGGTACGTGTATTATTGACGGGCCAACGGTATGTGGATGAGATCGTACGGCCCCATGTGCTTCCATTCCTAGCCGGGATTCCATGTCTCGGGTTGCCCATAACTGCCTACGTTATGTCCAGACATTTGCATGGCATGCCCGCTCCCAGGACATGCCCCCTATCGAGCATGTGCGGGCCCAGTTGAAACGCCAGCTGCCGCCGTGCCGCAGTATCTCTTATTTGGGGCCCACCATCCAACACGTGTGGGCCATTCTGCCGCAGGACAACATCAGGCGTCTTTTCGCCTACATTCTGGACCTTAATAAAGCGTATCGCCCCACGAGGCGGTATGAATCGCTATTGAAGATGACTGAACTTCATGACACAGATGCCTCTGTAATTGTCTGCAGCGCTGTTTTTGCAATCATGTGTATCATTCATCTGTATCATTACGTGCATGAAATTTCAGTTCAATCCCATGCTTCTGTCTTGGTGCGCATATTTCATTGTCCGTGAGTGTGTTTGTGGTATCTGAGGCATGCTGAATCTAAAAAGAACGTTAGTTTTGCCGAATTCGCTCTATTTTTTGGGATAATGCGTACACCTCAAACTTTGAGTGTACCTCGATATTACCTGTGGCTGCTAATGTATGAAGTAGCGTTTGATCTGCCTTTTGACTTTTTAACAGTCGTTTTATCTAATGTAATCTTGGATTTTATCTTTAATATTATTTTGAAAGATTATCCCTTGCATCAATTTTTCTTCTTCATTAGCACAGAATTGTGAGTTCTTCACGAAGAAGCTGACTAAACTTTCTTAATGCACTCTGCTGCATTTGTAGCAAATACATTCTGCAAAAACAAAGACAAAGCATCACTGACTTTGTAAGACAAGCATATTTTGCTTATTTTGGAATGAAGCTTGGAGACCAAGATAAGTCGATCTTGCCCTCTCCATAAGCTTTGCAAAATCTGTGTACAGTGCTAACGACGGTGGAATAATTGAAAAACTAAATGTTCACGCTTTGGTGTGCTTATGGTATGGAAAGAGTCGCAAAACCACGACGATGATTGTTATTTTTGTGCTGTGAATATGAAAGGCTTCAATCGATACGAAACATAAGTAGGATTATCCTGATTTGGAATCTGGGCGACCCTTCCGGTTGCACCGGTGGTCCAGCTGGCCCTGAGCTTCAAGCCGAAGAAACATGCGGCCAGTCTGCTGGAAGTTTTGCATCATTCAGAGTAAACACTTGCTGCGGTCAGATCCAGTCTAAATCAATCGCTCTTGTTCATATATTACGACAAAATGTCCTTAATATGAAATGAAAACCCATCTGTGGAAAAGGTGTACAAGTTTGTAACGTATCTGTGCTGTCTGATGCAGAAATAATCAAAGTCTCTTTGTTAATATAATTCAACAAACGCCCTTAAAATGTAAAAGCTCAGGAAGACTGCCGAAGTGGCATCTCCAAAGTGGTCGTCCGATTATGCCGAGCTTGAAGTTGCTGGGATACTTCGGTTCTGCCCATTCCGACCGCGAGGGGTAACTGATGCTCGACGAGCTGGTCTGCTTGACTTCTAAGAGTGTCACACTATTCAGAGTTAAACACTTGCTACGGTTGTCCGTAAAAGCCCAGGAAGAATGCCGAACCGGCGTCTCCAAAACGACTGTCCTGTCATGTCTAATTGTTAATGTCAGATAACCTTCACAAAGCATTTGTTTAGTTTATTATTGTCTTTATTTTATTTTCGTTTTAGTGTTGTCAGAAGTAGTGGAGTAGGGGGTTTTATAATCCAGTTTTCTTTCAAGAATCTGTGCTTTAGAAAAAAATTAATATTTCATTTTTTATTGCAATGCTAAGAACTTGAAATACTTTTGTATTGCTATTCAGGTTTAAATTCTCTCTCAGGCGAACTTGGCAATTGGTTATTACTGAACATTATTTCTGGTTCATTATGTCACTCTTACAACTTGAGTTTCTATAATCATCTTCTTTCTGTTTAATAGTAACAGATGAACAGCATGGGTCAGGCCAGGAAGGTTATGGATACAAGCTAAATTGTTAACTAAAGCTTGGTCATACAACTCTGCGGAGGTCATGACATATATATATATTAAAAAAAAATTTTTTTTGGCGGGCTTATTACTTGCATCCATGACTTTGCAGAAACCCATTTCCAAATAGGTCTTTGTGGAAGTGAGAAAATGCAGAGTTTTTGCTGGTCCTTGATAAAGCCAAGGTTCAGTATTCTCGACACTTTCTGCATTCAGTTGTTCTTTTTTTCTCTTTTTACTCACACCGGTCAATACGTAACTTTTTCTCTGTTGTACTTGGTATGAGTCAAAAAAATTCTTTATGCTTCAGTCTCTTCTTAATAGAGTGTGAATTCTGAATTTTCATAACTGCTGCGTTGAGCGTTTTGATCTTCAGGTTAATTTGGCAACTTTCGTTTTAAATTAAGAAATTTTTCTTATGTTTTCGGCTTTGCTCTTTAGTATATATATATATATATATATATTATATATACGCGCACCTCGAAGAAAACATACAACCGCGAGACTTTGCAAATAATTATAGAGTGCGTGCTGGTATGCAAATGATCCAAGCTTGGTGCGAGTGTGCAAGACCGCACACTCTGTGGTCGCGCTGCAAGTACGAACAGGCAGCCTCATAAACCGGCGTGTAGTCGATTCCCCCTGAAAGCGACAAGCACCAGCCAAGGCAAGCAATAGTACAGATTGACAAGAATGCTGAGTAGACGCCAGAGACGTCAATTAACGCAACTTACGGACTTTGAGAGAGGCCGCAGTGTGATCGGTGCGCCATATAGCACGCCACGCGGATCGTTCTGACCATACCATCCGACTTTGTTGAGAAGAATGGGCACGTGACGGCACTGCCACACTGCGGAACGGTTCAGGACGGACCAGGAGACCACCGGTAGAGAGGATCGGCGGATCGTGCGCCAGGCACGAACGGATACCACGGGGACCCGGTCCACTATACAGGCAGATGTACCGGCTCATGCGTGCCCACGAACCATTTCCCGACGCCTTGCGGATGCGAATCTGCAGTCCCAGCGCCCCTTACGTTTGCTTCCATTAACGCTGGAACATTGCCGGCTCCGTGTGCAGTGGTGCCAGGCCAGAGCGATGTGGAATGCCACAGACCGGCGACGTGTAATGTTTAGCGATGAGTGCCGCTTCGTTTTGAGGACAGATGATCATTGTGTCCGGGTGTGGAGGTCCCCGGGTCAACGGCACATTACCAACCTCGCTATAAAGTGCCACACCTCCCCCTCTGCAGGCATTTTGGTCTGGAGAGCCATAGCCTACGATAGCCGATCAGCTCTAGTAGTGGAACGTCGAACATTGCCGGGCCAGCGGTATGTGGATGAGATCCTACCGGCACATGTGCTCCCATTGCTGGCTGGGATTCCAGGTGTGCCATACCATCAGGATAATACCCCCCCACACACGGCTCGGGATGCCCAGGACTGCCTACGTCATGTCCAGACACTTCCATGGCCTGCCAGCTCTCCGGACATGTCCCCTATCGAGCATGTGTGGGACCTGTTGAAATACCGGCTGCCACCGTGCCGCACTATGTGGGATTTAGACAACACCGTCCAACACGTGTGGGCCAGTCTGCCGTAGGACAACATCATGCGTCTGTTCTCCTCCATGACGGACCTTATTGCCGCATGTATCGCGGCACGAGGCGTTGCAACGGGTTACTGAAGATGACGGGACTGCGTGCCACAGATCCCGTTGTAATTGTCCTGCAGCTCTGTTTTTGCCATCATGTGTAGCATTAAGTCCATAAAATTTCAGTTCAATCCGATGCAATTCTTGGTGCGCAAATTTCATTGTTCGTGAGTGTATATATATATATATATATATATATACGTGAGAAATGAGTGCCGTCAGGACATCCATTCTTCAGCAGTCCATTCCTTGTGTAACGTACTTTACTCGTATCCCTGTACCCACTCTTGGGTGCAGGATATTTCACCGCATTCATTTTCCGTAGTCCACTTTCACGTATCAGACACTTCCCCTAGTCTATTTGGCCTTCCTATAGCACACTTACCGGATCCATTTCCCAGTAGTTTTTTATGTAGCGTAGGATACTTTTCCGTATAGGAGAGTGCTCTGTATAATGTCTGTGAAGAGTTTTTACCAACTCTGGAATTTTTTCTTACTGAGTTTTTAGAATTTGGAAGAGAAAATGTTTGTTAAGGAATTTTAGAATTAATTCTTTTGTTGGGATTTCATGAAATTGGTGGAGACATTTTTAAGAATTCTTGTGTTTCACAAATAGGAAGTGTTTCTCTTCATTATTTAGTTGGATTATGACGTATATTTTAATTTAACTTTCATTTGTATTTCCTTTTCCTATGTAAATTTGAGTTTGTTATCTTTTACACTTTCCAAACTTAACGTTATATCTTTTCCTTCAAACGAGAATAATGTTGGCAGCATACTGAGGCCGCAACAAGAGTGACGTATGTGTGGCCGGATAACAACGATTGATAAAAAGGCAATGCAGCAGTTGTTTAAAAAAGGGGGATTTTGTATGTGAATGTTAATACTCCCTTTTGATACGCGACTGCTTAATTATCGTTAAACTATTGTTGAATGCTGCGAGTTCTGATTTAATGAAAGGGTTGTGTTTCATAGTTAATTATCATCATGGATATTAAACCACGTTTAGTTGAGTTTACCGTGTTGAAGTGGACATATTGAAGTGAACAGCAATAAAGGATTAGCTGTAAGCAAAACATCTTGAACTTTATTTGAGTGACTCGTATTTCACTGTAAGCGAAGTTTTGATTTGTTTAGTGTTCTCGTAAATCGGTTACACAAAAACGCTACAGGATATCAATGAAAAAGCATGCATCTGTTTTCGTTTGCTATTAAAATACTTTTGGTACTTGAAGAAACAAAAGCGATATGGAGCGTGTTAGAATTGTGTAAATTTTCTAACTTCTATTGATAGCTGCCAAACAGGCATTGTAAGCTTACAACGTGCACTTAACTCAGCAAATTAAAATGCAGGATTGACATCGCAGACTAAATTGTCAAACAGAAAGGAAAATTGTATCGCGTATATAAAGTGTTGTGATAGAGAGCAAAGGTGGAAATACATTTTATTAAGAAAAGCAATATCTGCATTTATCTGACATCCGCACAATTTAATAACGTAGTGAATGAATGTGCGCTCGCGTGCGGGTGGTGCTTATTACATTTTTTTAATTGCCACTTTGCGACAGTTACTGTAAAAGGTATACTTCCAAATCGATTAAACAACGCAGATAACAAATTTTTCTTCATCGATTTTCTATTAAATATCATTTTAAGATAGAAAGTTGTTCTTAATGTAAAACTTTCTCAGCGAGAATTGCACATGACCATCGTAAAAGAAACCAAGAGATTCGGTGCGCTGAACGTTGCTAACTTTATTTATATTGTTAATAAACCGAAGCGTGATGCCTGCCGAAACAGAAATACGATTCAGATGTACCGCAATAACGACAATTATCAAAAGACACAATGTCTCATTTCGGAGAACAACTCGATGTGGAGAGATAAAAACCAAATTTCCCCCCAGTGCCTCGGCTTGCCCGCCCGTTGGACCGTCATCGACTTCAATCAGCGAGTGATCACGTCTCAAGAGAAAAGCAGAGCAAACTAAAAAACTTTCCTGTCGCTCCAGACAAAAGAAATGCATCGTACGCTTTTCGTTAAAATTAAAAAGCTTAAAATAGAATCATTTCCACGGAATTTTCGATTCGTTACGTTTGTTTGATATCTTTTATGATTTTCGCTGGGGAAACTGAAAAAGGAAAGTGTTTGAAACCCCAAACGTTGCAGTTAATATGTCAGTACGTTTACGCCTCATTTAATCCCTTCAAAGAGAATCATTTGGCTGTTTTTTCCTGGGATAGAACGCTCTCTCTCGGCAACAGTCACCTCGCTATACGTGCATTAAAATTCCTTTGTCGAAGGAATTTTTATTTTTGTACGTTGATGTTGATGCAAGATGTAACAGGTTGCTAAAACAAAACTGACTAATTGCTTATCCTTTGCGACCTCAGCAAGATACGTATGCACTTCCTTTTTTATTCCTGTTAACTGCCTAAAAAACGTTTGATTTCGATGACACTTAAATATGCTGTTTAACATATTTGCTTAACTCCATACCTGTTGGAAACGGCTATCGTCAACTCAACAGAAATGGAAAAATACCCGAGTGGTTAAGTGCTTTTCTCCTAGCTCATTAAGAATTTTTCCTTTTAAATAAAACGATGGAAATAGAACTAGGATTGGAAAACACGTGCGTACAAAATTCGAACACTTTTCCTTCTATGATACAATCTACAAACTGAAAACACGAAATCGACGAGTCAAGATCACCCAGTCACTTCACATCAGCCACTCATTTATTATACGTCCTTTTTCTTCCTTTGAGGGGTCACGGTCTTCTAGTCACTTCACATCACTCGCTCAACTACATCACTTTACATCATATTTACAGTCAAGATTGGCCAATCACTTTATATCAGTCGCTCACTTACGTACATCGTTTGTTTATGATATGCACGATCTGCCAGTCACTTCAAATCAGTCGCTCAACTACATCACTGTACTTCATATGAACGGTCAAGATAGGCTTATAATGAGCCGCTGTCTGTCGGTCACTTCACATCAGTCACTCACCTATTTTTTTTTTTATTCTTATGATGAGTCAAGATCAGCAGGTCACTTCATATAAGTCGCTGAAATCTGTCACTTTATTTCATATGATCAGTCAAGATATACCATTGCAGCCCCGATGGCGCAGTGGTCTAAGCGATGGCCTCTGATCATTAGTCCAAAAGGGGCCTGGGTTCCAATCCCGGTGCGGCATGGTTGTTGTGTTTGTCTTACGGCACTGGATCTCTCCCTTCCCTGGAACCAGTGACCCTAAATTAGGGATGGGAGACTGCTTACAGCCCATTGAGTTGCTCATGGTGGTCGTTAAACCTCCAATCAAAATATATATATATACATATATACCATTCACTTCATATCAGTCACTCACTTAAATCCTGATACTTATAAGTGAAGATCAGCCAGTCACTTCATCTTAGGTCGCTCAACAATATCAATTTATTTGTAATGAGTCAAGATCTATCAGTCACTTCCGTCAGTTCTTATGATCTGTAAAGACAGGTAATTGCTCACTTACATCCTCTTACTTCCTATGATGAGTCAAGATCTGCCAGTCAATTAATATCAGTCGCTCAACTAAATCACTTTACTTCTTATGATGAGTCAAAATCATCCATTCACTTCATTTTAGTTACTCAACTACATCCCTTTACTTGTGATGAGTCAAGATCTGCCTGTCACTTCAAATCAGTCACTCACATCACTTCTTATGATCAGTCAAGATAGGCGAGACACTTTTCATCCGTCGCTAACTTACATCCTTTCATTTATTATGATGAGTCAAATCAGCCAGTTACTTCCCATAAGTCACTCAACTGTAACACTTTACTTGTGATGAGTCGAGATCTGCCAGTCACTTCATATCGGTCCCTCATTTATATACTTTTACTTCAAATGGACCTTTTGCCGAATCCAAAATTGTACCAGATTATAAACGTTTGCTGGTGGCCCTGATGGGTTGGGATCCAAGTTTCTAGGATGAGCTTCTGAGTTTTACTTCTGGGAGAGGTATGGATGTTGATTTTGCTGTGCAGTTCTGATTTTTCATTCCATTGGAGCTAAGCACCACCGTTTAAATGGCAGAAACTCCTGCCTTTAAACGGTGGTGCTTAGCTAACTCCTAAAGCCTAGAAAGAACATGGAGAAGTGCATGCTAAGCATGCACTTATCCATGTTCTTTCTATCCTTTCTGCATGCACTTCTCCATGTTCTTTCTATCCTTTCTACATGCACTTTTCCATGCTCTTTCTATTCTTTCTGCCATGCACTTCTCCATGCTCTTCCTTTTCTTTCTGGTTGTTATGCTAAGCAGGCATTTCTCCATGCTGTTCCTATCCTATCTGGCATGCACTTCTCCATGCTCCTTCTATACTTTCTGGTTATGCTTAGCATGCATTTCTCCATGCTCTTCCTATCCTTTCTGGTTATGTTAAGTAAGCACTTCTCCAGGCTCTTCATATCGTTTCGGGCATGCATTTCTCCATGCTCTTCCTATCATTTCTGGCATGCACTTCTCCAGGCTCTTCATATCGTTTCGGGCATGCATTTCTCCATGCTCTTCCTATCCTTTCTGGCATGCATTTCTCCATTCTCTTCCTATCCTTTCTGGCAAATACTTCTCCATGCTCTTCCTTCCTTTCTGGCATGCACTTCTCTAGACTCTTCCTCCTTTCTGGCACGCACTTCTCCATGCTCTTTCTGGCCTTTCTGGTAATACTAAGCATGCACTTCTGCAAGTTCTTTCTATCCTTTCTCCATGCACTTCCCCATGCTCTTAATATCCTTTCTGGTTATGCTAAGCTTTCAGTTCTTCATGCTCTTTCCATCCTTTCTGGCATGTACTTCTCCATGCCCTTCCTATCCTTCCTGTCATGCACTTCTCCAGGCTCTTCCTATCACATCTGGTTATACTAAGCATGCACTTCTGCAAGTTCTTTCTATCCTTTCTCCATGCACTTCTTTATGCTCTTAATATCCTTTCTGGTTATGCTAAGCTTTCACTTCTTCATGCTCTTTCCATACTTTCTGGCATGTACTTCTCCAAGCTCCTTCTACCCTTTCTGTTTATGCTGAGTATGCACTTCTCCAGGCTCTTCCTATACTTTCTGGCTATGCTAAGCATACACTTCTCCATGCTTTTTTCAGTAGCTCGAAGCCTTTCGATGCCCTTTTTAGTTAAGATCCATGTCTCTGATACATTAGTAAGAACTCGAAGTTTGCATTGATTAAACACTTTTGTTTTAAGACACAATGGTAAATTGCTGTTGAAAATTGCACTGTTTCTTTCAAATCCAGTCCAGCCAAATTATATATGCCTTTAATTTCTTCTTCCATGTAGACTATCTTGCATGACATCAATTAGGGTTAGACTTGCTCTATGGATCACTAATGTTGCAGTTTATGTAAAAGAATTGTACATCAATTTCGTTTTCTGCGAGTTCATTTATAATACACATACCGGCTAATGAATTAGAAAATTTTATTCAATACTGCGACGGACCTCTTTTTAACCCGAATGACAACACAGACACGGTCGTATGAGAATAATATCACTACCTACCTAATAACTGGGATAATCACCATTGGCCAGGATGTTAGCGGTGAGACGGCGTGGCGTGGACGCAATGAGGCCGTGAAAGGTTGCCCGAGGCACACGTGCCCATTCGGACTGCAGCAGAGCAGGGAGGTCCCGGAGATGACGTGTTGTAGGTCAGCACGTCGGACCGGTCGATCCAAATAGTCCCACAAGTGTTCTGTGGGACTGAGGTTGGGCAATTTCGCAGGCCAAGGGAAAACGGAGACATCGCTGTTCGTGTTCCTGGTGCCAGTCACGCACCCGTTTAGCGATACGGCAGAGCGCATTACTATGTTGGTAGATACCATCATCACCAGGGTAAATGTCCAACATGAAGAGATGAATGTGGTCAACGAGGATGGACAGGTAGCAATTGACGTTTAGGGACATATCCAGTGATACCAGCTGTCCCATGTCATACAAGGAAAAAACATTGCCCAGACATGTACACTGCTACAGTCGGCCTGTACTTGACCGACAAGAGTGTCCAGGTGTTGTTTCTTGTGTGTCTGACGTCGTATCTGCCACCGCCTGTCACTTCTGTGGAGTAGAAACCTCGATTCGTCGGAGAAGGCAACATTTTTCTACTCTTCCACTCTCCAATGGCGGTAGTTCCATGCAAACTGCAGGCGTTGTTGCTGATGGACCTGGGTTAACATGGGCGCCTTGACGCATCGTCGACTCCGGAGACTTATGCGTAACACGGTTGGCTCTACTGTTATGGGATACACGTACCTGAGTGCTCCAACTTTCATTTGCGTGCTCAATTGCTGCACTATTGCGCGTGGACTGCCCTTTACCAGGCGACGGGTGCGACGTTCTTTTCTGGGGCCGATGGCCTTTGGAGATCCACAGTTATGACGTCGGGAGGTACTCGGTGGGCCAGCGGTCCGTTCTTGGTACACCCTTACTACAGGACGACGCGAATAGCCCACGACGTCGGCTGTTTCTGAGATGCTTCCGCTCTTGGCACGGTAGCCGATGATCAGTCCTTTTTACACGTCCGTCAAATTACTCCTTCTTCCCATTGTGTGCACGATGGCTCATCTGTCCTGGGTAGCCGCTTATGTCTCCACGTGGTCGACCTTATCATGTGCTCTCTGTGACGCCCCTAGGCGGCTACACTGTGATTCCGGTGGTGGTCATATTCTGTTACGACTGTGTATGCGGACTGGCATAAATCCCACAAGGTGTATTTACAGAATACCAAGAGTTCACCAGACCATGCTTTTAGTGGTCAGATTTGAAGGAACAGGACTTTGCTCTCGGATCTGTTTTCTAACACATCCCATACATTCTCAATGAGTTTCAGATCCGGCATTTGTAGTGGTCAAGGAAGATAGTTGAAGCCACTGTCCGGTTTTCTGAACCACTGCTGAATATATCTTGCGTGATGGACAGTAGCATTGTCGCCCATGAAACAGCCGTCATCTGCTGGATAAAATGTCAGCATTGCATGAAGAACTCCATCGGCAACAATGTTCAGACCATTCTTGAGGACACCCGACCTCTAAGCAATATTGAAGGATCCGTTCCGTATCAACAGAACGTGTCCTATACCATCTCCAGAACCTTGAGTTGTGTTTACAAGGCAAGCTGGGTTCATTGCTTCACGGGGCTTTCGACAAACTATCTTCCATCAGTACAGAATAAGGTGAACCGCACCTCGTCGGACCGCATGACTTTTTTCTTGTCGTCAAGTCTCCAGTCACGGTGTTCCTGACACCACTATAGCCAAAATTTCCGGTTCTTCGCAGAAATCAGTGGTTTTCAAATAGGCATGCGACTGTCTATGCCGATTTCCTTCAATTCCCTACAAATAATTAGCTGAGATATAGGTCAAGAACAGCCTTCATTGAGATGCTTCGGTCATTTGCCAAGCATGGGAAGTCCTGTTCCTCCAAATAAGCTCTCTCAGACGTCAGCAATCTGGTTCCTGACATTTTGTCGTCACGCCAAACGTTTACCCTCTTAGACAACCGATGTATGTTGTTTTTCCACTGATTAAAGATTTGAGATATCTCAGCTATTGAGAAACCAATGAACTCTGCTGTTTTCAGAATCGTCGCTCCAGGCACCAACAATAAGTATTACTTCTAATGCTACTGTAATAAAATAAATCTTTTTTTGTTATTAATTGGAAATCAATCGTACCCCATACTGCCCCCTATCTTCCTCGTCAATATACAATTGAAAATAAAAACAACCAAATCACATCAATAAAATGTCAGTATCAAGCTGCTGCCTCAAACCCAAAATCATGACTTCCAGACAGATGACGCTTCATTATCACACCTCTATCGCACTCTGAAAGAACATTCCCTCCCCCCGACCAGCAGCAGTCTTAAATAGTTGTATTGATCACGTGGTGAGGCATGTGACCACATATTTTGCATCTACAGTGACACTTACATGCATCTGAATAATGGATTCTAAATAGGTGGCGGTGTGTGCACTTCTTAACTCTTGTGAGGAAGTGTCTGGATCATACTCTGTAGCCTAAGGGAGGCACTAGCCAAAATACGAGTAACTACCTAGGGTATGTCGTCAGCAAACAGAAAGTCATTTTAATAATTTCCCCTTTTTGTTCGAGTTCAATAATTGAAAAAAATTTCTTCTGCGATGTGGTATAGCAGAAATGCCTTTCAATCATTATATTGTATGTATTTGCTTTTTAGCACGTCTTTTGTTACCGGTTTGTTCGTCCGTCCGTCCGTCTGTACCCACGATATCTGTGCAACTATTTGTCCGATTTGAAAAATTCTTTTTGCATTGGGAAGCTTGAATTGTGCAAATGATGATCCTTCATTTCGTTTTATTTTACGATGTAAAATTTCGCCGCTAGAGGGCGTAAATGCCGATGATGTCGAATTCAAAAATACGTTTGATTCCGCATATTTGCTTCTAAACATCCGATTGAAAAAAATATTTTATATTTCGATTCCATTTATGTCCAAGAGTATTTTAGATGTAGTTATTTTTTCAAATTACGTATAGATTTTCCGCTAGGGTGTGTAAAAGTAAATTAAATTCTTCCCGATAGCTCTTCTTCTAAAACTCCGATTTGAATTTTTTTTTCAGCGCATACACCTCCTGGTGGAAAATCTTTTGCGTATAATTTCAAATTTTTGGTAAATAATACTTTGGCCACGAGGGGGCGTAAGCGTTAATTTTTGCTTATGATGTATTTGCCATAAAATTTGAGCTTCTAAAATATCGATTGAAAAAATTCTTTCGTGGACTGATGCCACCCACATTGGTGAACCTTTTCGGAATATTGTCTTCTTAGAATATTCCACAGTTTCTCCGCCAATGGGCGTAGATGTATATCCTATTTTTCTCAATATCTCTACTTCTAAGAGTCCGATTTGAAAAATTCCTTCTTTGTTGGTTAGTGTTTTCAGTGTGACATGCTTTTCATATAATTGTAAAATTTTCAAGTAATTCATAGACTTTCCGCTAGGGGGAGTAAAGGTAAATTGCGTTTCCCCCTATATCTCTGATTCTAAATCTCCGATTTAAAAAATTCGTTCTGCACCGGATACAGCTCCTGATGGGAAATCGTTTGCACATAATTTCTAATTTTTGTAAAAAAAATGATTTGGCCACCAGAGGGCGTAAATCTTAATTTCCGCTTCTGATGTATTTGCAGCAAAATATGAGCTTCTAAATTCCCTATTGAAAAAAAAAAGTCGTTTGTAGACCGATGCTACTTATGTCAACAAACGTTTTAGAAACATTTTCTTCTTAAAATATTACATGGTTTCTACGCCAGGGGCGTAGATGTATATCTTATTTTTGTCAATATCCCTACTTCTAGGAGTCCGATTTGTAAAATTCCTTCTTTGTTGAATACTGTTTCCAGTGTTATATGTTTCACATAATTTCAAAATTTTCAAGTAATTCATAGACTTTCCGCTAGGGGCGTAAAAGTAATTTGCACACACACACCCCTATATCTCTGCCTCTAAATCTCCGATTTGAAAACTTCTTTTTGCACCGGATACAGCTCCTGATGCAAAATCCTTTGCACATTATTTCTAGTTTTTGTAAAAAATGGTTTGGCCACCAGGTGGCGTAAGTCTTAATTTCCGCTTCTGATGTATTTGCAGCGAAATATGAGCTTCTAAAATCTCGACTGAAAAAAAAGTCGTTTGTTGACCGATACTACTCATGTCGACAAACCCTTTAGGAACATTTTCTTCTTGAAATAATGCATGGTTTATACGCCAGGGAGCGTAGAGGTATATCCTATTTTTTTCGATATCTCTACTTCTAGGAGTCCAATTTGAAAAATTCCTTCTTTCTTGGATAGTGTTTCCGATGCGAAATGTTTTTTCCTATAAATTCAAAATTTTTCAAGTAAATCATTGACTTTCCGCTAGGGGTACAAAGATAAATTGCGTTTTGTGCGTTATTTACTACTCCTAAAACTCCAATTTGAAAAATTCTTCCTGTAGCTCATACAGCACCTGATGAAAATATTTTTCACATAATTTCTAATGTTTGGTAAAGAATGATTTGACCACCAGGGGGCATAAGTGTTAATTTCTGTTTCTCATGTATTTGTAGCAAAATCTGGGCTCCTGAAAACTCGCCTAAATTTTTTTTTCTTGGACCGATACCGCTCGTACGGAAAAACCTTTTGAGAATGCTTTCTTCCTAAAATAATGCATTGTTTTCCCACCAGGGACGTAAAGTCACATTTTATTTTTGTCAATATCTCTGTTTCTAAGAGTCCGATTTGAAAAATTCTTTCGGTTTTGGAGAGTGTTCCCGGTGCGAAATTTTTCTCATATAAATTCATGTTTTTGAACGCACAAGTCAGCAACCAGAGGGCGTAAGCTCACGATTCCGTTTACAGCAATATCTGAGGGATTAAAAACCTGATTGAAAAACTTCTTTCTTACGTCAGATACTATTGTTTTCCATACCGGTTCCATTGACTTTGAATAGCTTTGATAAATATAATTTGAGTCAGAACGGATTCGAAAGACGTGCTTATTACAACCGAAAATTCGGTGTCATCGTCCTTGTTATTTTTACTTTTCCATTGACTTTTCACTTATTTAAAGTTTGGGTATTTCTTATTATGCTTTTCATGGTGAACCTTTGCGTCTCTGCCCCCATTATATGCATTTCCTTTTTAATTCTACGTTTCCCTTGACCTTTCACTTACTTAAAGTTTTAGTATTTCTTTTGTGCTTTTCATGCAGAATGTTGTTTCTAAACCTCCACGAGTTTCCTTCTCTAGGATATGACTGGCAGTCTGTCAAACCACGACTATGCGCATAAATATAGGAACCATACAGCTAAAAAGCTTTTTTTTATTTGTTTTCTCCTAGCTCTTTTCTGTTTTTGTTATGAATGCTATCTTCTATATGTTGTTGAGACATCATAATGGTGTGTTATTATACTCTGTTCCAACTTTCACAGCAGAGCTAATAAGTAACCTTCGATTTGTTCATCAAATGAATTCGATACTCTTAAGTGCAATTATTTTATGCGTTCTGTTGGCAAACTAGTGATCCCTAGTTAGTCATAATAACCTATACAAAACGAATCTATCTATCCGGACTGTTAAATGTAGATATGACGAGGAAAATAAAATGTACGTTTAAGCCCCATGTGTGAAAATTGCAAAGTATTGTGTGAAGAAAACGAGTCTAAAATATATATCTTAATGAGAGTCTCTAAAAGGCGTCTTTTCTATTGGATTCATATTAATCCTATGTATCTCTGCTAATATGAATACGAACAGTGCTAGTAACTCTTCCTATAGCAATAAAGGAGTCAGGGAATTTATTCTACATAATTGCCTCCGTAGTAGCACTTCTGACGCAGATGTTCAAGTTCTTTAAGTCATCAATATAAAACTCTGATTGTTTTTATTTGAAGCTGATGTGACATCCGAAATAGACTGGAACCTAAAAGTGATTGAAAACCTAAAAGTGAATTTCACAAAACTTTACCTTCGTGGTTTCAGCCATGTAACGCGAAACATATCTCTGCAAAAACCTTGGCAATTTATCCCTGCGTTTTGATATCTGTTCCCAATTCGGTTGGTACAGAAGGAATGTGCAGTACGTTGCTTGACGGAGGCACCGTTTTCCTGGTAGTCCACTAATACTACCCAGTTCTTGTCCCGGAACACAAACGCCATCACTTATGCTACAGGTTTACGTACTGGAAACTTTTCCGGTGAACAAAAGCCCTGCATCTCCGTTTTTTGGATTGCTCTTTGCACTTCGAATCATACAGATGCATTACCGTTTCAGCTGCGATTGCCAGTTGAGCCAAAGAACTGTCGGTATAACTCTGAAAACGCTGAGAATCGCCTTAGCTGAGGCAGCCCGATGAATCTTCTGATCCGCAGTCAGACATTTCGGCACCCATCATGTTCTGCGCATGAGAAAATTTTGGATCTAGAGTTTCCTCATGCGCAGGACCTCATGGATGATAAATCCGGCAAGTGCAAGGGATATCCCCAGAATACCGGCTTAATCATTTAACTACCAGGTTCCTAAAATCGGGTGTCGCCCAGAATACCATAACTCTCGAAACTGTGGCTACTTTTCGAATTTCTGTTCCTGCTTTTACAGGTGAACAAAAGGTCGATTAGGGCTCTGTCATCACACGAAACATCTAATCTGGAGGCTTTATACGTATTGAACTTTAGATCTTTCCGAAGATCTGCAGGCTTGATACGTGTTGACCTTTAGATCTTTCCGAGGATCTGCAGGCTTGATATGTACTGACCTTGAGATCTTTTCAAGGATCTGTAGGTTTGATACGTATTGACCTTTAGATCTTTCCGAGGATCTGTATAGGCTTGATATGTATTGACCTTGTGACGTATATTCTAATATAACTTTCATTTTTAGTTCCTTTTCCTAGGTAAATTTGAGTTTGTTCTACTTTATATTTCCAAACGTAACGTTACGTCTTTTCCCTCAAACGAGAATGAGGTTGGCAACACATTGAGATTAGAGAGAAAGTGGCATATGAATATGATAAGAACGATGGATAAAAAGGACGATACGACAATTCCTCAGGTAGATGTGTTTGTGTGTGTGTGTAGACGTTCGATCGCTCAGATGAAAGTGAAGTTTACCTGCTGTGTTATATGTTGGATCTACTTAAAGATTGCTGGACCAATAAAAAGTTATCGTAAGTTGACTGCTGTTTCTGTTTCGTCTGGCCGTAAACTATTGTATCTTATTCTTATTTAGTTCAACATTCCTTAGGCATAGCGTAAAATCAATCTTGCTCACGAAAAAAACATTACGTTATATCCTTTAGATTTCGAGGATCTGTAGGCTTGATACGTATTGACCTTTAGATTTTTTCGAGGATCTGTAGCCTTGGTACGTATTGACCTTTAGATCTTCAGATCTTTTCGAAAGATCTCAAGGTCAATACGTATCAAGGCTTGATACGTATTGACCTTCAGATCTTTCAAAGGATATGTAGCCTTGATACGTATTGACCTTTAGATCTTTCCAAGGATCTGTAGCCTTGATACGTATTGACCTTTAGTTCTTTAGATCTTTCCGAAGATCTGTAGGCTTGATACGTATTGACCTTAAGATCTTTCCGAGAATCTGTAGCTTTGAAACGTATTGACCTTTATATCTTTCCGAGGATCTGTAAGCTTGATACGTATTGACCTTTAGATCTTTTCGAGGATCAGTAGGCTTGATACGTATTGACCTTGAGATCTTTCCGATGATCTTTAGCCTTGATACGTATTGACCTTTAGATCTTTCCGATGACCTGTAGGCTTGATACGTATTGACCTTTAGATCTTTCCGATGACCTGTAGCCTTGATACATATTAACCTTTAGATCTTTCCGATGATCTGTAGGTTTGATACGTATTGACGTTTAGATCTTTCCGAGGATCTGTAGCCTTGATACGTGTTGACCTTTAGATCTTTCCGAGAATCTGTAGCTTTGATACGTGTTGACCTTTAGATCTTTCCGAGAATCTGTAGCTTTGATACGTATTGACCTTTAGAGCTTTCCGAAGATCTGTAGGTTTGATACGTATTGACCTTTAGATTGTTTCGAGGATCTGTAGGCTTGATACGTATTGACCTTTAGATCTTTTCGAGGATCTACAGACTTGATACGTATTGACCTTTATCTTTTCGAGGATCTGTAGCCTTGATACGTATTAACCTTTAGATCTTTCAGAGGATCTGTAGGCTTGATACGTATTGACCTTTAGATCTTTTTCGAGGATCTGTAGCCTTGATACGTATTGACCTTTAGAGCTTTCCGAGGATCTGTAGGTTTGATACGTATTGACCTTTAGATCGTTTCGAGGATCTGTAGGCTTGATACGTATTGACTTTTAGATCTTTTCGAGGATCTGTAGACTTGATACATATTGACCTTTATCTTTTCGAGGATCTGTAGCCTTGATACGTATTGACCTTTAGATCTTTCCGAGGATCTGTAGGCATGATAGGTATTGACCTTTAGATCACTGAGTTCGCCCACGGAGAAGATATGCGATCTCATGAAAGTGAATTATATCACCCAGGGAGTAATCAACTTCTGCTACAAATCTTCCTTCAGTGAAAACAATAGTCACTGAGGGTGACTTCTGCTAATCCCGCATAGGCGGAGCAAATTCGACAAAAAAAAAAAAAAAAAAAAAAAGTGAGAGAGTACCCTGGTACTCTTTGTAGAAAATTTATGCCACGCATCTTCAGCATGCCAATACCTTTGTGGGTGTGGAATAAAACGTGCGGTTTGATAGTATAAACTTATTAATGTACAACAAACTGCATTCACTCGTGTCACTAACGACCACACCAAGCCACAGTCTGGTGCTCTGGTACATAACAAATTGAATTAAATCATAACAACAAACAATAAGGCTTACTAATTCCTGACATTGGGCGTAACTTAGCTGGATGGAGTAATGAATCTTATTTCCGTAAAATCAATGAAAAGAGATATGTGAGTCATAAAATTAAATATTTATTAAGCTATGACGGCGGCACTAGTAAGTATTTCGACCGTTTATTTTCCAAAAACAATGTTTATTTTTATTAGCATTATTATATATTATTCAAATTTAGACGAGCGTAAGAAACGACCCTGACACCGATGAAAAGTGATGTAGCTACCGAAGTACATCTGCGGATGTGCAAGTTAAAATATGACTTCTGATTGAAAGAAACTATTAACTGCAAGTACACTATATTAACAAAAGTCCCCACACACCTCTTCAAAGGCAAATGAAACAACCCGCTGCGTTGTCAAGATGCGCGGTACGGCTGGAAACGGTATAAAAACAAGCCTGCAGCTGACCGCGATCATATCGCACTGTTAGGTTGAGTGAAATTGGCGCGGCGGGTGAGAACAGATTTTGAGAAAGGAAAGATTGTTAGGTGTTACATTAGTGGGTTGTCCATAAAAGAAATCTAGAGGCTTTTAAACATAGCCAAGTCAACTGTTTTGGATATACTGAAGACGTGGAACACACATGGCGTGCCTGAAGCAGCAAAACGTACCGGCAGACCAAAGAAAATCGGTGATAGGGGACGTCGAAGCCTCAGGAGAGTCGTTACATCTAATCGACGGAGTAATGCACAAGACCTCAGTGTACAGGTGAGTAAAAATGCTGGAACCTCGATATGTACACATATCATTTGCAGAAAACTTCATTCCATTGGTTACCGTTGTCGTGTGGCTGCTCATAAGCTTTTCATCTCCACTCGAAATGATACTCGTCGTTTAGCATGGTGTAAAGAACATTTCATGTGAGCCGTAGATCAATGGAAACTGGTCCTATGGACTGATGAATCCAGATACACGATCCATCAGTCTGATGGCCGTGTGTGGGTATGACGGCAGCCGGGGGAACGCTATTTACCGCAGCGTACTGTTCGTACGGTCAAGTTTGGAGCTGTCAGTGTACTCGTGTGCGGCTGTTTTCCGCGGTGTGGTCCTGGCCCATTGCTTATCGTGAACAAACTTGTTAACCAGCAAGTCTACTTCGATATTCTGGATACCCTACCAACTCTGTGGCAATACTATGGAACCAAGCCTTAAAGCAATGACATACGGCGTGGTTTGACGATAATTCGGTATCGTGTGCGGACTGGCCAGCACAGAGCCTAATTTTAATCCCATAGAGCACCTATGGGATGAATTAAAGCGCCGCATAAGAAGTTTGTGAACCAAAGCCTGGTACTGAGCAAAGTTAGCGGCAGCGTTATGTACTGAATGGAAGCGCATACCTATCGCTGTTTTCCAAAACCTTGTCGGAAGCATGTCTCGAAGAGTCAGTGCATGCATTAAGGCCAAAGTTGGACCGACACCGTACTAATGTATATCAATAAATGCTATGTTGTGTTTCTCTTCTTGGTGTCCGGTGACTTTTTTCAATATAGTGCATGTTAGTGAGGGGTATTGGTAATTTCTGTTCTAGGATACCTAGAGGTTACATCTTATCCTGCCTCTTCGTTGGGCGGTCGAAAATAAACCAAATTTTGCTACGATGCATACTTTACTACTGTCGGGAGGGATTGATAGCATCAAAATTCATTTTTGTAATGGAGTTTAGCACATTTAGTAATAGGGTCTTAAAACTAACGCAGATTGAAATGAGATATTGTTACGTTTATGCGAAACGTGATTAACAATGCTCCTCGATAGTTTAGTAAAATATATTGTTGAGTTCTTTGACTCCATGTAGGTCTCAAAGTAGAGATACGTGTGCCTAGGCACCTAAGAGCTGCTCGTAATAGTCGTGTAACCCAGAGGTAACCAAACATTAAAATAAATCATACAACCCAGTGGTTTCTACGTTTCGGCACTTCCCTTTGATCTTATTTTTGACATTTACGCCTCTCCAGTTCCTCTTTACCATTATCCAATTCTCCCCGGTTAAAAAAAAAAATTAATACGCAAAGCAATTTAGATTTTAAAAATAAAATAAAACAACTTAGTGGAAGTATTTCAAATTAAAAATTAGCACGATTTTCTTAGCTTATCATAAAGAAGTTTATATAACTTGATTAACCTTAAAAAAGTACAACGAATTTAACGTGAAGAACTTTCTTTAAGAATTTGGAATTCTTAGGTTTCAGAATTGAATATCCCCAAAGTAAAGTGTTTTCACTATTCGGTAGAAACCTGTGCTTCCTCTTAATTGTGATTAATTTAGGAAAAGGTTTACAGAAAATGTTCGTGGATGAAAACGTAATGATGATAACAATTGATGATAGGCTTCTTTGCTAGCTTTGCGCGATAAATTGGTGGGTAAATTTTACCCAAAATATTTCTTCCATGCAGGAGTTTTCAAATTATCTCCCTCACTTGAATCATATTTCATTTCGATGGCTTGTTCTTGGGGTACTTATGTTAATGAGTCGACATCAACGTTGAAAGGATTGCGTGCAAATTGATGATTAACTCGAAATCAATTTTTTAAGCTCATATTTTTTCATTATGGAAATCTCAAAGATTCGCTCGTCCATGTTTGGGTATAGTGAATCTTTCGTGCTCGGAAACTTTAAAAAGACTAACGTTGCTGTCGGTTTTGAGGAAATGAACTGAAGTTATCATACTCCCAGGTGTAAGAGGTTTTGTCTTTCTGAACTGTTTCCTTTTTGTCTATCAGACGATAAGTGTCTATCGGAAAGAGTTCAATCCGGGGAAAACTATTTGTACTGTTTTTTTTATTACAATCTCTCCTAAGAAGATATGCTTTTATTTTTCACTGGCATAAGAGTTCATCGCCTTGGTCCTATCTCTTTTGACATTGCAACCAAAAGTTGCTAGAGTTTTATAGTCGAATATAATGTATGTCGTTGACTGGCCAGCGTTTTCGTCTTGAAGAGTTTGCAATCAAAGAAAATGGAAAATGTGGCATGGAAATGAAAGAGAGAATTGATAAAGGAAAATATAGATTTTATAACGAGAAAATCTGTTTATTAATAAAATGAATAAAAATTTAATGAAAAGGCTTATTAAGTGCCATATTTGGAGTGTAACGTTATATGGGGCGGAATCATGGACAATTGGGAGGAAAGAAGCTAAAATGTTGGAGGCATTTGAAATGTGGTTGTTTAGAAGAATGGAAAAAATAAAGTGGATTGAAATAATTATCAATGATGAAGTATTGCAAAGAGCTGAAGAAGAAAATAATTTACTAAAGACCATAAGAAAAAGAAAATATAATTGGATAGGACACGTGTTAATAGGAGACAACCTATTGAAACGAATGATTGAAGGGGATATTGAAGCAAAGCGACCAAGAATGAGACAACTAATGATGATATAATGGGCACAGGAAGCTATCAAGAATTGAAGGAGGAAACAAGTGACAAAGGAAACTGGAGGAAGAGAACTTGCTGAATTACCCTTGAGGCAGAACACTAATGTTGATGATATTACTAGTACACAAGCTCGAGTTAATAGTGTCGTACCAAAATGGTTTTTAATTGGTATAGGATTCAGGCAAGGTTGTGTAATGTCCCCATGGCTGTTTAATATATTTATCGATGCATGCATGCATGCATGCGCGTTGCCAAGATGGACAATACTGGTTTATGTCTTGGTAATACTCGTGTGTGCAGATTGCTGTATGCTGAGGATGACACAGTCCTGTTGGCCGAGAGCAAAAGTGAGTTGAAGAGCATGTTGTCCCGGATGTACAAAGTTTGTATGAAATTCAAACTGAGTATAAATGAAGGAAAAACCAAAGTTATGGTTTTTGAGCAAGGGACTGTTAGTACTGAATGTAAGGCTAAAGAGCACAGTGATTGATCAGGTGAATGAGTTAGGGTATTTAGGAAGCATGTTTGACAGAGACTAGAGGGCGAAATTAGTAGGCCATTGAATTCTTTATTGAAAGTCATTGCTGCTTTGGGAGGTTTCCATAGAAATGATGGATTCTCAAAAGAGTCCCGACGGGCTGTGTATGAAAGTGTAATTGTTCCTACTCTGATGCATGACAGTGAAACCTGGGTACTACAGAAGAGACATAGGAGTCGTTTGTATGCCGAAGAAATGCGTTACTTACGGGGAGTTTGTGGGAACACACGTTCTGACCATGTGAGGAATGAAGATATGTTGCAGTTATGTAATGTGAAGCAAAATGTTGTTAGCAAGGTGGAGACTAATATTCTTAGGTGGTTTGCCCATGCTGGAAGAATGAGTGACGAGATGTTTAATAAGAAAATTGTTTCGGCACAAGTGGCAGGAAAGAAAGGCAGAGGAAGGCCAAGGATGTCATGGAAGGATCAGATTCAAAAGTGTCTGCATGAGAAAAATATTATGAGTACGAAGTATTGTAGGTCTTCTGTACGTAGTGTGATGGATGTCACTGAAGACGGTCGGTGTTGTATGTCAAGATCGCTGTAAATGGAGAAGTTTGAGACAGCAACATTAAGTAAAGAATCAGTTAAAAATGTATCTAGTGGTTTGCACTTCTTTCTGGAGCTAATCTCATAGAACGCCTTAGGCGTATGTATTATCAGTTAAACGTTTATTTGTCAGATGATTTTTCTTTAAGGAGCTAACCTCTTAATATCGGAGAACAGCTTTATAATATGCATGTAGGTACTCAAGTGAGATGTACGAATCTTCAGACCTGATATTCACCTGAGGCTGATAACACACTCTTTAGTCTTTTAACTTGGTTGGTTGCCTTCTCGACCACAAATCCGTTTTTGACTCAGAACTACATCTTTCTCTGCACTGGATAGGGAGATCGTATACAGTGAAAACATGTCACACTTTTAGCGCTTATATCTTCGAAACTTATAACCGCAGAGTAATAAATAATACATCATTAGATAGTTTGTAGAGTCCCATTTTTAACAGAACGAGTTTCAACTCTCCACCCCTTGACCCTTCGATACAGTAGAGTTAGAAAGTGAAGCTAAATTTCGGAGGATTTTGTTTCTCCGCACGCCGTTTCAAGGTTGATAACTAGTGAATAGATAATGATAGCGATGGCCTCAGCACCGCATTCCGTAGCTGACAGTCAGAGATAACGGACGTATGTGATAAACCGAAATGAAATGGATTTAAAATTCATTTATATTTTAGATAAAAAACAAATTGGTGACGAAAGTTCAGAAATGGCGCGAAAATCCTGGGAAAATTACAATAAGAACCGATTGAAAGTTAAAGAAACAGCTAGAGGAGTACGAGAGGAATTCGAAAAGGCCCGCTAAGTCATGAAACGAAAGGTCACGGGAATGTAGGGAGCGTCAAAAGTCCGCGCGCCAGGATGCTTTTCACCCGAGTTCGACTCTAGAGTCACAACCTTCCACTTCAACTGCACAAATTGAGCGTGAACAGCAAGAACAGATGGAGATTGATGTCATCGATCCAAATTTTTAAATTTTCACACCGAGCATTGTAGACTTCGCCAGTCTTCACAACTTCGCTGGATAATGAATACATTACGTTTCAGACTTTTACACCGCCTATGCATTCTGAATCTAGACAAGAACAAGAGCAAGAAGAAGCAGAGTACATAAAGCCCGAAACGTATCTCCAAATATATAAGAGCCGCGGATGGCTTAGTGGTTAGCGTGTCAGACTGTCAATGCAAGGTCCTCAGGTTCGATCCTGGGCTGATCTTTCAGAGATGGTGTGATTTACTAAAAATCGCTGAATATCCGCAGTGCATCGGACGAGTTCGTTAAATGACGGCCCCCGGGTTGGACCCACCGGTTAAATGGGTGTCCTTCCCTACTACGCCCCCCGACTTTCTCTCACCCCTCTATGAGCAACATCAACGTACTTCTACGGTGGCGCCATCTACTGTACTCTAATCTCACTACAAACTGTTCTGTCAAAGTTACTAGACTTGATTTAATTCCTTCCGTTTCTGGGTCCTGCGCAAAAGGCGAACTCGCTGTAGGTGGCTGGGACCTAAAATCTACTCACTGTGGACGGAAGTCCTACAAGAAACTGACTCATACTAGAGTCAAGTATATATAAAAAGAAATATATAAAAACATATATATATAAAGAAAATGAGTCCAAATATATAAAAAGAAAATGACTCATACTAGAGTCCAAATGTATAAAAAGAAAATGACTCATACTAGAGTCCAAATATATAAAAAGAAAATGACTCGTACTAGAGTCCAAATATATAAAAAGGCAAGTAAGGAGTTTGAAAATTTGTTTCGGAAGAACGATTTCCTCAGAAACAATTTTAGCAATAGCTATTGACAACGATGATACTACTCCTTCTATTTCTACTAACATTGATTCATAAATCAGCATAAGTCACTATGAATTGTATACACAGGGTGAGTTAAAAGTCGCAGGACACTCGTGTATTTCAGAAACGGGAGGTTTCTGAAATACAAAGAAATATATGAATAATGGTAAAATGAAATACATCAGACTCGCGTTTTTACGAACCTTTTTTCGCGAACTATTCGTATTTATGAACGAATCCGTCGGTCCGAAATTTCTTCCATACAAATGTAATGTAATTTTCAGCTCCATTTAATGAAAAACAAATATACATTCTTTCTTTTATACGAACTAAAATTTCCTCAATTCACCAAATTCTTCCATACATCGTAATGTAATTTTCAGTTCCATTTAACGAACAACACAAATGTACATTCTCCATTCTTTTTTTATACAAACTAAAATTCCTCACCATTTTTCGTGGACAACAAACACCAAAGCTGTGAACAACAGGAAGTGAGTCATCAATGCCAACACGTGTGCACAGTGTCATGGGCAGAGGCATCACCCCCTAATAGCTTAGGGGGCGGGGGGCGGGTTCTCGTTTGCTGCGGGGAATAAACCAATCAGGAGCTGTTTGAAGGTTGCATTTCTTCCTCCTTTGCTTTACTTCATTCATGAGTCAGTCGTTTAGTTTCCATCTGCACGTGTGCGGGAGATTTTTTTTGCTTGCGATGTCTTTGAAGGATGTCGATGCGCATGTGCTGAGGAAAACAAAGATTGCAGAGAAGTTCGCCATACCGAAGAACTCTCTATCTACGATCATCAAAGCTAGAGAAAAGATTGTTTCTGTTCACGATGGCGGCAGAGTTGCACCTTCCCGAAAGTACTTCCGTAAAGCTAAGTATCCAGAACTGGAGGAGGCTTTAGTTGTTTGGCTGAGGAAAATGAGAGGCAAGAATATACCTATTGATGGCAATCTACTCAAAGAACAAGCATAATGTTTTGCTTCGAGGATGGAATTGAAAGATTTTAAGGCATCTGATGGTTGGCTGCAAAAGTTCAAGTTACGGCACGGCTTGACCTTCGAAAAGTTTGTGGAGAAAGTGCAGCAGTCGACACGGTCTATACTAACGAGTCGAAAAAGGGAAGGCTCAGAGCTCTACTTTCCGAATTTCCATTGGAAGATGTTTTTAATGCCGACGAGATTGATTTGTTTTTCTAAGTGCTTCCAGACAAAACATTGGTTTTCAAATGTGACGTATGCAGTGGTGGCACGAAAGCTAAACAGCGGATTACGGTCTTAATGGGAGCCAACATGTCCGGCTCAGAAAAGCTGCCCCGCCGCCCCGGTGGCGCAGTGGTCTAAGCGATGGCCTCTGATCATTCGTCCGAACGGGGTCCGGGTTCGAATCCCGGTGAGGCATGGATGTTGTGTTTGTCTTTCGGCACTGGCTCTCTCCCTTCCCTGGAACCAGTGACCCTAAATTAGGGACAGGCGACTGCTTATAGCCCATTGAGTTGCTCACGGTGGTCGTTAAACCTCCAATCAAAAAAAAAAAAAAAAAAAAAAAAAAAGCTGCCCCTTCTGTTCATATGAAAGTCAAAGAAGCCCAGATGCTTTAAGAAGGTGAAAAAACTCCCTGGTGAGTACCATGCAAACAAAAAAGCGTGGATGACGGGTGTCATTTATGAAAAATGGTTGAGAGAGTTGGACCAGCACTTTTCTGCAAAGAAACGCAAAATTCTCCTAGTCATGGATAATTGTACAGCTCACGTTTTGGTTCATGGACTGCAGGCAATCCGGGTGGAGTTTCTTCCACCTAACGTCATTTCGGTTTTACAGCCTATGGATCAAGGCGTATTCCAGCGTTTTAAGAGAAACTATAGGCGAATGCTTTTGAAACGGGTGATTCTTGACTTTGAACATGGAAAGAGCTATGAAATTGATTTGCAGGGAGCGATGTGTCTGTCAGTTCGTGCGTGGAATGACGTCTACCAGGTAACGGTCGCCAACTGCTTTCGTTTTCGTCATGCAAGCTTCAGTAAAGATAAAGCAACGTCTGCAGAGAAAAACTGAGTTGATAGTGATCCCAGTGGTGATGAAATTTTGCTGCAGGAACTTCGCAACAGGAACCTACGAAGATATGACTTTTCAGGATTTCTTGTGCATGGATGAGAACATTTTGTGCACAGAGGAGATATCTGACGACGAGGTAATTGAACAAGTTGCAGGGCCAAATGCGGAAGATCTTTCCGACGATGAAGAAGGATGCAAGGCTATCCCTCGACCCACGCTTAAAGAAGTGACAGAATGTCTGTCAGGACTGCGTCGTTCTTTTTTTGAAGCAGATTGCAATGCTGACATGCTTGCTTGCATTGACGCTATGGAAGCACATGTTTACCAAAGTGTTGTTCTGAAGCAAACCAAAATTAATGACGTTTTCGTGTCATCTAGCAATTAAAGATCAGTACAGATCGGATTTTTTTATTTTTAAAATTCTGTTCGCTTTTACGAACTTTTTCGGTGGTCCCTACATGTTTGTGAAAATAAGAGTCTACTGTATATCAATATCCCAGCAAAGAATCGGTGAGGGGATTATATTTTAAGCTATTTCCGGAACATGCCCGCCACCTTGAAATCCGCCATACTGAATCAAGGTCAAATTTTTCAGATGATAATATCGGGAGAAATGCGGTTACAGGCCACAAGAGGCATCATGAAATTCATGCCTCCTCTTTAAGGTAGTTCCACCTAAAATCTCTGCCTTATGTTTCCAATGGTAAAACTTCTGTACGCATTTTCTTCGCAATTAGTGTATTCGCAAGGACAAAAACTTGCACATCGATAAAACTAACTTTAAGTTATAGCATGAGATACATAATACTTGCTAAAACATAACCATAATTAAGCAATCCAACATTTGTTTGTCTACTGACGTCATCAATGTACAGGTCGCGCCGTCAGGTCTGAACATTACTGAAAGAAAAATGATTGATTTTTAATATAATTATGGTTATGTTTTAGCAAGTATCAAGTATCCTATGCTATAACTTACAGTTAGTTTTATCGATATGAAAATCTTCGTCCTTGGGAAAACATTAATTGCGAAAAAATACGCACAGAAATTTTACAATTGGAAACATAAGGCAGAGATTTTAGGTGGAACCACCTTAATAACGTTTGAAATTTTGAAGTGATTTTAATGAAACTGCACTGCCATGTACACTGGCGTGCAAAAATTAAGGACGAGACGGTTTTTCGAATGTAATGTCGTGCAGAAGTGTTCCACATTGACTCAAATCATACCATAAGATCCCCAAGATGTAATAATATGGGACAAGTGAGCAAAACCGTCCAAACAAGGAATCCAAAGGATGCAAAGGCACTTTATTGAAAAGGTAGCTTCAAGCACAACTGTACAGAAGACAGAAACGTCCATGTGACAGGCGGCTGCCAAGAAAAATCCAGTCTTTCGTAGGGGATATGATCACCCCTGACTGTGTTGCAGGATTTACAACGTCTGTCCATGCTGAGGACGAGGTTGTCAAGAAGCTATTGAGGCATCGCGGCCCATTCCTCTTGTAGCGCCAATCGCAGCTGCGGAATCGTTGCTGGCGGCTGGTGACGTGCTGCCAAGCGTCTCCCGAGAAGGTCCCACACGTGTTCGATTGGATTTAGGTCCGGAGACCTTGCGCCCCAATCCATGCGTTGAATATGTTCACTCTCCAACAGCTATGCGACAGCCACTGTACGATGAGGTGTAGCGTTGTCGTCCATGAAGAGGAACTCAGAACCCACAGCAGCTCTAAACAGACGCACGTGAGGCAGGAGAACCACGGTACAATAGCGGACACCAGTGACTGAACCTCCTTGGAAGATGTTGAGGTCATTACGGATACCAAGCATGATACCGCCCCAAACGAGAACTCCGCCACCTCCAAACCGGTCCCTTTCGATGATGTTGGAGGTGTGAATGCGTGTTCCCGGCTCTCTCGAGATGTCCATACGTCCAGAATCGCTCGTCAGATTAAATCGGCTTCTTATTCGTAAAGAGAACTCGACCCCACTGCTGATGTGTCCAGTTCTTGTGTTCCTGACACCACAGAAACCGCCGTCTCCGATGAGCATGCATTAATGGCACACACCGTACTGGTCGTCGTGCAAATAGACTACCTTTGTGCAGCCTCCTGGCCACGGTAAAACGCGATAACGGACGTCCAGTTGTCTGTTGCATGTGCGTTGCGATTTCTCCCGCTGTCTGCCGTCTGTCTCTTTTGGCCTGTAGGACAATATACCGGTCGTCTGCCGCCGTGGTTGCTCGTGGACGACCACTGCTGAACTCTCGGACAGCTGTTCCTGTCGTTTAAAATGCTCTCCAAGCTCGTGAAACGATGCTGTGAGCGATCCCGAACTCCTCGGCCACACTAGTCACACTTCGACCTTCTCCAACTTCCCAATGACGCGACCTCGTGTAAAGTCATCCAGATGTCGTCTACTGGATTGCCTGTTGGCCATATCACATGGTGACAGCAACTCGACGTCGTTCAAACCGATGTACACCGTGCAATAGCTTCTACCGAATTGCTGAGCGTACACCGCCCGTGTGCTTTATACCCTTCCGACACTCCCACCCTCCTACGTCATGCTGCATATATGCGCATGCCCTACCATACTGGACCTTAGGTCTATCTTCTGAGTGGTCTTTCGGTCCGTTCTTCCTGCTCGTTCCGCTGTTATGCTAATTTCTCCTTTTCGTCTATAATTTTTGCACGCCGGTGTACTATGATATGCTAGCAATGTGGGAACAGATTGTTTTTAGAATCAGAAATAACGATTATGAATGACAGAGAAAAGCAGCGAGCCGTAATTGAATTCCTCGAAAAAGAGGGATGTGAGGCTCCAGAAATCTACAGAAGACAAATAGCGGTGTATGGAGCTGCCACAATTCATATTAGTAATGTTCGAAGATGGATGAAGAGGTTTCGAGAGGAGAAAGTTCAGTGTCGGACAAACAACGGAGTGGAAGACCCGCAACTGCAGTGACAGATGCCAACAGGCAACGAGTGAAAGATCTCATCACATCTGATCGTCGTGTCACCATCCAGGAGTTGTGTGATGCAATTTACTGTGGTCGTAGTGCTATGGAAACATTAATTAGGGATCCGGGCTAGAGAAAAATTTGTTCAAAGTGGATCCCGAGAAACCTAACCCGTGAACAATGTGAGCGAAGGGTGGACATGTGCCGGAACCTCTTGGGCTGTTATGAGAGGGAGGTTGAGGTATTTTTCTCTAACATTGTGATGGGGGATGAAACCTGGGTGTTCTTTCATGACCCAGAAACAAAACGTGCTTCACTGGAATGCCACCGCACATCTTTACCTTGACACAGAAAAGTGAAAGGAACTCGTTCCGCACGGAAAGTGATGGTGACAATTTTCTGGGACAAACGTGGTGTCATTTGAACTGATTTCCTTAAACGGGATGCAACAATAAACAGTACGGACACTAAAGAAGCTAAAGGAAGCTATCAGAAGGAAAAGACGTGACATTACACTTCACAGACTTGTTTTGCACCATGATAATGCGCGTCCCCACACCTCAATGTAGACTTCACAGGCCAAAATGGGGTGGACGGTGATGCCCAAGCCTCCCTACAGTTCTGATTTGGCTCCCTCAGACATTTTCCTGTTCGCTCCTTTGAAAAACACCCTTTGTAGGGAACTTTTCGACGATGTGAAATACGTGAAACTGGCTGTGAACTCATGGGTGAAACGACAGCCTCAGAAATGTTTCCAAAATGGATTTTAGGAATGGGTTCAAAAATGGCGAAAATGTATAGAAAGTGATGGACAGTACTTTGAATAGGCTAGCATCATTGACAATATAATATGTCCAAGTATTTTCCCACCAAGTTTCACTTATTTTGCTGCTACAAATAAAAATCTTCTGAGGGACGAGGCATTACTTTCAGGATGCCCTTTATATATTGTTTTTAAATTCCATCCCGCTGTATTGTGAAGAAAATAAATGCTTCGGGTGCTGTTGTTCACGATGCATTTACATTTCGTTACCTGTTGTTCAACATGTTTTTTGAAAGTGCTTTCGTTTCGTAATGCAAAAAAATCTAACATCGCCATTGATAGTTTATGAGAATGATGTTTTATAAGAAGCAATTAGATGCTGTACATTTTCTTTTTTCCTGCGAGGAAACAGCGGGTTTGACGAACACGGCTTTCTTATTTTTACTGCTTCCTTTGAATAATTGAAAAGTGAACCGCCTTTCTCGGAGCATGTTCGAAACTGGGAGTTGGAAATGGTCACAAGTTTGTTTCGTTTTAGATTCAAAGAAAGCACATTTCTCAGACACGGAGGATGAAAGCACATTTCTCCGTTAGAGATGTGCAGTTACGAGCTCCAGCATTCGTCGAATAATTCTCTCCGGAGTATTAAATTTTAATAATGCAGTTTTAGTGCGTCCGACAACCAAGGTAAATTACTTGTTCAGATAACATTCCAGTTTTTTATCCTGGAAATCACCGCGACATTTTTATTATTATTTAACTTGGCATGGCCACAAATTTAACGAAGACATTGTGAGTTTTCTGTCGTTGCTTTTAGGAGGAAAAAGAAAAAAAAATACATAAAATAGGAAACGAGAAAAAAATACGGTTTCAGGACTGACATAAAGTATGGAAACATAATTTAAACAAGTTAGTAAAATCATGCAATGCATTGATTATGATACGCTTTCCAACATACCAGAAATTATTACTCAAGTTATGAGGATAATGGCTGTTGAATAAATCTCGCTCCTGTGTCCTGACCTTTGACCCCATTTCGATGATATTCAACAGAACCGGTTCAGTACACCTCAAGAATAACATACTAAAGTTTGCTCGCAATAGAAGCAGTTTTACGCAAGTTATGAGAATAATGGCTGTTGAATAAATCTTGCTTTTGTGCAATGACCTTTGACCCCATTTCGTTGATATTCAACAGAACCGGTTCACTATACCTCCGGAACAACATGATAACGTTTTGTTGCAATCGAAACATTTTTTGGTAAGTTATGATGCACAAGGGCAATGGAATGGATCCCACTCCAGTGTCCTCCTTTGACCCCATTTCGCCCATTTTCAATAGAGTTCGTCCCCAGTGGCTCCCTACACATACTAAAATTTCATCGAAATCGAACCATTTTTACGCAAGTTAATAAGGGCAATGGAACAAATCCCGCTCTTATGTCCTGCCTGACCTTTGACCCCATTTCGCCCATTTTCAATAGCGTTCGTGCCCAGGTGGTTCCCTACCACATGCTAAAATTTCATCGAAATCGAACCATATTTACGCATGTTATGACGCATAAAGGCAATGAAATGGATCCCGCTTTTATGTCGTGACCTTAGACCCCATTCCACCCATTTTCAATAGGTTTTGTTCCCAGGTGGTTCTTTACCACATACCAAAATTTCATCGAAATCGAACCATTTTTACGAAGTTATGACGCGTAAGGGCAATTTCAATAAATCCCGCTCTTATGCCCTGCCTGACCTTTGACCCCAATTTGCCAATTTTTAATAGGGTTCGTTCCCTGGTGGTCCCCTACCACATACTAAAATTTCATCGAAATCGAACCATATTTACGCAAGTTATGACGCATAAGGGCAATTGAATGGATCCTGCTCTTGTGGCGTGAACTTTGATACCACTTCACCCATTTGCAATAGGGTTCGTCCCCTGGTGGTACCCTAACACATACTAAAATTTCATCGAAATCAAAGCATTTTTAAGTGAGTTATCGTGCCGACAGACGGACGGACGGACAGACGGACGAACGGAAAGACGGGCTGACGGACGGACAGACGGATGGAAAAAGCTGGAGCATGTACGCTTCTTCAACATACTGTTGGAAAGCGTAAAAAAGTGCTGAACAGTCGTTTTGTTCATGTGCCGTCGACGACACGACAGTTAGTGACAACAAAACTTTATAGTCTTTTTCAATGTAAACTTGTTTAAAAATTATCGTAGTCTATTTCGCTAAAGTAATGTACACCTATTCTCTTCATCTTTGGTATCCTGTCCTTTTTCCATTTATATAACCCACCAGAGATAGATATCACATAGTTTTCCCGCTGAGAATATATACGGTCGGGTCACATTATTGTGACCACCAGCTAATATCCAGAGTAACAGCTGCGTGCAGCGCGCACAGCAGCTAGACGGGTTGGGAGTGACTCAATAGGTGCTGGAAGGTGTTCACCGGTATGTGGAGCCATTCCGACTGCACTGCATCTGACTGGAGGGTGTGGGGTGGAGGATCCATAGAGCGAACAACACGATCGATGTGGTCCCACACATGCTCAATTAGGTTTACGTCTACGGAATTATGGGTCCAAGAAAGTACTTTGAAGTCTTCATCGTGCTCTTCCAACCACTTTCGGATTTTTCTAGCTGTTTGACACGTCGCATTGTCGTTCTGGAAGATCCTATTCACCCCAGGGAAGACAATCAGCATGCATGGGTGTACGTGATCTGCAACGATAGTGCCTTCCTCAGGTATGAGTGGACCCAGGGAACGCCACGAAAATATTCCCCAGAATACAACGCTGCCTCCCACTAGCTTGTGTTATTCCAGCAATGGTTGAAGAGTATTTGTTCTCCGGTGTTCTCGCCTTATACGCCAACGTCCATCCGTTCGATGAAGCAGAAAACTTGACTCATCGTCGAAAGCAAACCTTAACCAATCGCGGAGGTCCAATTCCAATACTACCGCGCAAATGTAAGACTTTCCTGCCGATGCACCTTCGTTAGCGTAGGTGCAGTGACCATCCGTCTGCATCGGAGCCCTATACGAAACAGGGTTTCCTGAACTGTCGTTTTAGACACACTTCTGGTAACCCCCTGGTTCATTCGGCCAGTGTGTTGCTCCACTGTAGCGTGTCGATCGGCCCTCACGAACCTTTGAAGCCGACGTTCACCTCTCACATCATCAAGGGCACGTGCTGCTCCGCAATTTCCATATCGCTTATTCGCAATGGTGCCATTTCTCCAATTACGATGCACTTTAACCACAGCAGCACGCGAACAGTTTACAAACTGCGCTGTTTCAGAAATATTGCCACCCTTGTCCCGAAAGCCGAAGATCATCCCGTTTTGCAAATCAAATAAATCGCTTCTTTTATCCATGAGAGCAACGAGTGATATGTTTTCAGAATGCCTACAACACACCTTATATACCCTCCAAGCCATCTCACAACACGTGCCTTCTTTCATTGGCTACACGCTGTTGACGTCAAAGGTAGAAAGTTGTCAGAATAATGTGCGGTGACTGTGTATAAGGAGGTAAAGACCATAATAATAAATAAGCTGGATATGTAGCTTGAAAACTGTCTTCAGCATGCACACTCAAGTGCTTACTGTAACAGATTTCTGAATGCAAAAGAGAGTTGTTCAATCCGGGACTTTCAGTTCCAGAACACGAACCTAGAAATTCCCGTCCCTAAATCGGGAACACTAGTCACAAGGACACGCTGGACCACTATACTTAGGAATAGTTTTTACTGCAAATAATGGGATGATCTGTTACCGGAAGAAAGACAACATGCAGAAACGCCGAAATTTGAGTATTTTGGTGGGCACAGATGACTCACATTCAAAAAGATTGACGAGTTGTTTGCAGTAAAATCAGCTCCTGAACGAAATGGCCGATTTTGGAACAAGAATTCGTAGGTGTGTGTTTCGAAACGGGAGTGTCTGTATCAGAACTGTTGTACTTTACATTCAGGATTCTGTTTCAGATATACACACTGCGTCAAACAATTTTTAAGACTGGCGCTAGATTTCAGCCTACGGTGGCGCCACCAGTGTAATCGCGAATGCGTTATAAACCGTGACCATCTGCTGGCTTTCTGCCAAAAGTACTGCGCAGTTGTTAAAGAAACTCAAACGAAACGGTCGTTCATTAGAGTAGTAAAATTCTTTTCATGTTGAATTATTAAGATGGAACAAAGGGCTGTTATTAAATTTAACGCAAAACTTGGTAAAAGTGCCTTTGAAACGTACCAAATGATGTAACACGTTTACGGTGAGTTTTGTTTAAGTAGATCAAATGTTTTCCTGTGGTACAAACGTTTTTTGGACGGAAGAGATACGCTAGATAATGATAAGCATACCGGAAGACCAAGTTCATCTAGGACACCTGAGATTATTGAAAAAGCGTGTGATTTCGTGGCAAACAATCGAGGTGCGTCACTAAGAATGATGGAAGAGTCTTTAAACATCAACAAAGAAACGATTCGAACCATCCTGCATGAAGATTTGGGCAAAACAAAAGTCTGTGCTAAATTTGTTCCACACACGTTAACCAATGAACAAAAATCAAGGAGAAGTGCACATTGCAGAGACATCATTTCAGCCGCTGAAAATGATCCAAACTTCTTAAAATCGATTGTTACAGGTGGTGAAACTTGGTGTTTTCAATATGATCCTAAAACAAAGCGACAAAGTGCGGAATTGAAGTAAAAAAACTCACCACAAGCCAAAAAATCAAGAAAAGTTCCATCGAAAATCAAAACAATATTCATTACATTCTTCGACAGTAAGGGTTCACAAAGAATTTGTTCTAAGTGGACAAACAATTACTGGTGAGTTTTATTTAAATGTTTTGAGGCGTTTGATGGGCAGAATTCATCGCATTCGTCCAGAATATCGGGATGAAAACAGTTGGGGTTTGTTGCACGATAATGCACCCAGTCACACCTCACTTCTTGTTTGTAGATTTTTGGCGAAAAATAACGTCTGGATGCTGAATCATTCACCGTATTCGCCCGATTTAGCACCCTGAGACTTTTCTTTATTTCCAAAACTTAAAATGACGTTAAAAGGGTGTTATTTTGATGATATTTCGACCATAAAAACAGCTTCGACGCGTGCTTTGGAGGCAATTCCGCAAAGTGAACTGGAACAGGCATTCGAATCATTATTAAATCGCTGTAACAAGTGTATTGAAGCCGGAGGGACTTATTTTGAATAACAAACCAAAACAAATTATAACTTCTTGTTTCTATTTCATTTTACAGACACAGTCTTAAAAATTCTTTGACGCACTGTGTAGTATGCATGAATATATACTGTATATGGTAGTATATATATTCCTGCATACACATGACAAAGATATTTTTTGCAAATGATAGTATATTTTGATAGATTATAAAATACGCCACAATTAGTTTTCGAAACTGTGTCGGGCTTAAACTCTACTGCTTGCGAAAATTGCAACACCAAGAAGGAACCATGCGATTCGAATATTTATACCGCACGTAGTTGATATAACTGTACATAAGTGATTTAATTTGCAGAGCAATATAACAATGTTTACCTGCAAAAATCAGTGTCTTGTGAAGCCTCTGCGAGCTGCAATAAGAGCTTCTAGACAGCGTGGTATTGAATTGGAAAGGCGTTGGATGATGTCCTGGCTAATTGCTTGTCAGGTGGCATGTATGCGAATCCACATATCATTGTTACTGACGGCTGGATGACTTTCATGGACCAGTTGCCGAGTGACCATATCCCAGACATGCTCTACAGGCGACATGTCTGGCGAACGTGCAGGCCAGGGAAGATACGGTATCTACTGTACTGCGAAGAAGGCTTTAACCTTCCTGGCAACATGTGGTCGGGCATTGTGCTGCTGGAATATTGCCCCAGGTTTGCTATGAAGGAAGGGTATGACTTCTGCGTGTACAACTTCCCTGATGCAGCCATCGCTGTTGAGATTACCGTCAAATAGTAGCAGCCGAGATCGCGAATGGTACCCAATGGCACACCACACTATTACACTTGTCGTTCGGCCCGTAAGACGCTCTACAATGCATGCTGGAATAAGCTGCTCATCACAAAACCAACTAATGCGCATGCGGCCATCACGGTAGTCTAAGTTGAGTCGGAACTCGTCCAAAACCACGACATGTTGCCAGTTAGCACGCCATTGTCTGCATTGAACACTCGATTCCAACCTGAGGCGTCCATGGTTCAGGTTCAAAGGAATCCTCCACAAAGGGATACGTGCAATCAGTCCTCTGTGCAGCAGACGGCATCAAACTGTGGAGGCAAACAAACAGTGCCACACCTGTTGCTGTGCTCCACTGTTGTGCTAACCCTTGCGAAGATGCGGAATGGTTCGTCACTGCCATGCGGATGAGATGTCGGTCATCCCTCGGTGCCGTCACATTTCTCGGCCCACTGCTGGGTTGTCGATGCACCTGGTTCTCCTCAGTCCACTGCTGCCACACGCGCTTCACTGTCGTCGCGTTACGTCCCGTCCGAGCCGCAATGTCGTGGTACAAAAATGCACCTTCATGCAAACCAATCATTCGTCCCGTTCAAACTCTGTCATATGATGATATTGCGCCATTCGTCGTCGCCGAGGCATTATTTAATCCTGGAGACCCTTTTACAGCTCGCTGTTCGCGATGCACTACTGGTGTGTATCCTGAATAGCCCTCTTTTTATACCCCTCTCTCAGCTGTCCAGGGTGCGCTGCCAATCCCAGACATGCGCAGTGTCTGAGCACTTCTGATCATTTGCATGTCCTACCCTGCTCTGCATATCCTGTAAGTTTCACGTGATTACCATCATTCCTTCATCGTGTCGCAATTTTTACAGATAGTAGTTTACATTATTAAGCTTTTCCCCTTTCCACAAATGTTATCCATTTGCATATTCTAAGAGGAAAAATATATGTGATCTCTCTTACCGATTTGTTATATAGGGTAATGTACATCTTTTGCGATGTAATATACACGGAGTGGTCACTTTATTATGACCGCCTGACAATTTTAAGCAAATGAGCTATGGTTGCACGCTGTTGCCGCCAGAGGGCAAGGCTAGTATAAAAAGGGAAAGCTGAGTGCTTGCGACAGTATAGTAGAAGTGATTTTTGGGAGACGAGATGGGTAAAAAAAGCTATTTGACGGACTTTCAACGTGGGATGATTGTAAGAGCTCGGAGCAGTAGGAGCGAGTATTACCGAAACCGCCGCATTCGTGAAATGTTCCAGAGCAGCTGTTGCTAAAGTGTTTAAAGACTGCACTGTCAGCCAAAAAACTGGGTCTCTTCGTGCAACGTGTGGTCGTCATCGATTAGCGACTGCTCGGGCGGAACGGAGAGTGTCCAGACTGGTACACTATCCGTTCCTCCCGAGCAGTCGCTAATCTTAATCAAGGATCCCCTCAAATGATCTCTGCACGCACTGTTCGCAGTACACTGCATCGGATGGGATATGGCAGCTGAAGGCCTGTTCCAACACCTTTGCTGTCTGCAGTTAACAAGAGAAAACGTCTCCAGTTCGCACAGGAGCACAAGGATTGGGCAGTCGATAATTGGAAACAAATTATGTGGTCCGATGAATCACGTTTTCAGTTGCACCATGCCGATGGCCGAGTGAGAATTCGACGGAAACAGCACGAAAGCATGGACCCAAAATGCATTGCTAAAACCCTTCAAGCTGGTGGAGGCAACGTTATGGTTAAGGGAAAGTTTTCCTGACACGCTTTGGGCCCTTTAATTCATGTTGATCAACGTCTGACTGGCACATCATATCTAAACATCGTTGCGAACCAAGTACATCCTGTCATGTAGATGGTTTATACCAATGGCGATGGCTACTTTCAACAAGATAATGCGTCCTGCCATAGTGCTCGAATTGCACATGATTGGTTTCAGAAACATGCCAGTGAGTTTACTTTGCTTAGGTGGCCCACACAATCTCCAGATCTCAACCCCATTGAGAATTTGTGGGATGGAGTTGAACGAGCCATTAGACAGCTGGATCCATAACTCTGCAATCTCACACTCCTGTAAAGTGCTATACATCAAGCATGGTCTCAGATTCCACAAACCACCTATCTACATCTCGTGGAGTCCATGCCACGAAGAATCGACGCAATATTAAAAGCAAAAGGTGGCCCAACGAAGTACTGAGGGGTTGGTCATAATAAAGTGGCCACTCAGTGTAAAGGGGATTTAGATCTTTTGTAGTTTGATAACATAAAGCAGTGGTTCTCAACCTTTTTTGACTTTCGAGTCCCTTCCAACATTATATTGTTATCGCGAAACCCTGCATCTCTTTCTGTTAACATAATAAGTAACATAATTTTGTACGTGTATTCTTAAATGCCACCAGTTCTAAAGGTTTTGTTTCGCTGAAGTTGCATTTTGTTTGTAGAAATTCCTGTAACTTCATTACAGAAAATTAAGAAATGTAAAAATAATTAAGAAATGTAATATTAATTTGTGCTCCCTAACTGGAAAACTGAGAAATGGAATATTAGGTAAGTTACGGAGAGAAATCGAATATCAATTTCCGCTCTCTAGCTGGAAAACTGAGAAATGAAATATTAGTTTGTTCTAGCAAGCTGGAAAACTGAGAATTTACGGAAAGAAATGGAATACCAGTTTGCGCTCTCCCTAGCTGGAAAACTGAGAAATAAAATATCAGTTTACGCTTTCTATCTTGAAAACTCCGAAATGAAATATTAGTTTGGGCTTACGAGCTGGAAAACTGAGTAGTGCAGTGTCAGTTAAGTTGCGGAGAAAAATGGAATAACAGTTTACGCTCTCTAGCTGGAAAACTAGAAACGGAATATCAGTTAAGTTACAGAGAGAAATCGAATATCAGTTTGCGCTCCCTAGCTGGAAAACTGAGAAATAAAATATTAGTTTGCGCTCGCGAGCTGGAAAACCGTGAAATGGTATATCACTTAAGTTACGGAGAGAAATGGAATATCAGTTTTCGCTCCTTAGCTGGAAAACTGAGAAATAGAACATCAGTTTGCTCTTCCTATCTGGAAAACTCAGAAATGGAATATTAGTTTGGGCTCACCAGCTGGAACACTGCACTGAGAAGTGGAGTGCCAGCTAAGTTGCGGAGAGGAATGGAATATCAATTTGCGCTCCCTAGCTGTGAAACTAAAAAATGGAATATTACTTAAGTTACGGAGAGAAATCGATTATCATTATGCTCTACCTAGATGAAAAACTGAGAAATCGAATATCATTATGCTCTACCTAGATGAAAAACTGAGAAATCGAATATCAGTATGCTCTACCTAGATGAAAAACTGAGAAATCTAATATCATTATGCTCTACCTAGATGAAAAACTGAGAAATGGAATATCAGTTAAGTTACAGAGAGAAATGGAATATGAGTATGCGCTCCCTTACTGGAAAGCTGTTCATTATTTCGAGCAGGAAATACGTATGAATTATTTTTCGTAGTAAGTGCTATGTGTCCAAAAATCAAGGTTCAATCAGGAATTTAGAAGCTGACATAATGCAGCCGCGGTGGCCGAATGGTCAGGGGTGTAGGTTTGTGGCAAGTAGTTCAAGATGTTCCCGGATTTGAAACTGGATGAATCACGGTTGGTGTGTTTTATTTAAGGTGCTGATAGTCTTCCTTCCTTGGAACCAGTGGACTTAAAATTTTGAGGTATGGGTGGTGTATGTGTGTTACGGCAGAGGGTCACTCCCTTGGCTGGAACCGGCGACCCTAAATTAGGGGAAGGCGACTACTTTTGGCCCTTAGAGCTGCTCACGGCGGTCGTTGAACCTCGAAAAAGAAAGTGAAGTTATCGTCCTAGATGGAAATAAGTGGCAAAACTACGCACACCTGCATAATATTCCTCGCAATTGGTGCTATGGGACGCAAGAAGGTTTTAAATCAGACTTTTAGAAACAGTAATAGCGAAGAAAGTAGTACTTACATTAACGACCTCTAGCGGAAAACTGTGCGTTATTTGAAGAAGGAATTGCTCGCACAACTATCTTCGTGGTAAAAAGTATCCAACAAAAAAACTGTTTTCTACAGAAAGCATTTTTTTTGGACGATACCTAAGCGCACTGCAGCGAATACAAATATTTGCAAACAATAATACTTCAATATTCTGAAACTTAGCATTAAATATTTCCTCACGTAAAAACGGTTTAACTGGAACCGGTTAATATTAACCGAATGAAACCTTCTGCATTGGCCAATGGAGTAAAGTTTACATCTTTTCTCGAGAAATAACTAGTTTAAAAGATCTTTTTCATTTGAAGCATCCTATTAAATATTCAACTAACAAAAAATTATTTCCCTATTCTTAGATTATCTTTTCATTGAGTGACGAAAAATTACATCGCAGCTATTTCCTCTGGGTAGTATGAGCCACATTTGCCACGGAGCGCAATATATATAAATGTTTTTTTAGTAATTTCATTAAACATAATAGGAAATGAGAAGTTTCTTGAGGAAAATCTCCGAAACATGCATATGCGCAAATCATGCCTGTCACTTCTGGTGGATAAAAAACATTCACTGGCTAAATTTGGCTGGCTTCCATCGTGTTATTAAATTACTTTTCTCCAGTGTCAAATAAAAGGGCAAGATATGAAAACCACCTAATTTGTTTTACGTCGTCAGTGTGTGTTAGCTCGCTTGCTTAATTTTCTTTTTTTCTTATTTATAACTCATTTCAGTTGCACAGTTACGACCTCAATCACACGGCATCCGGGAATTTTAATAGCTTGAGACCCAGTTTTGGAATGATGTCCAATATTTAAAAAAAAACAGCTAGTCACCTCAAAACTACTCTTTCGGTTATCAAGAAAACGTCAAACTTGCAATTTTCCTCTATAGAAAATCTGTAATTCAAGATTTTTGTTGTCTCTTAACTAGCGATTTACTGTTTTTGGAAAATCTACCATATATCTACCATATTGTCGCTTTTCAAAAATATTTTCAGAAGCCCAAATAAAACTTATATTCCTGGTAGTCGCGAAATTCCACTGAGTGTAGTCCCTTTTGTGAAAGTTGGTTTAATGTGGACGTCAGGTAAAAATGCGCCGCTATATTTGCAATATGAAAATTGAGTTACACAAGTTCACAAGCAAGAAATGCTTCCTGACTCGTGCAAATTGGGTCACGGACGAAAAAGACACTGAACTAAAGTCAGTGGCTTGCAAATTAAAAAAAAAAACGAATAATAGGGAACATTTTAAAATTCAATTTACGCGTGTTGGAGTAGTGTTGCATATCGTTAACAGGTGGCGTTCTAAGTACGTCAACTGCTGGAAACGCAGCATTTCCTTACATTTGTCCTTGAATATTAAAAGTTTTCGTGCAAACAATAATAATTTAGCGGTTACAGACATTTGTTTAGGATGTCAGTAGTTATTTAAATAACTTACATAACAGTTTACTGGATTAACCCGGAAACTTAAGTAAATTAGAAATCAGATGCTTTTAATCTAAGATGCTGACAGAAGCTTTTTCAGAAATCACAATCAGATAAGGGAAAGACTTCACGAAATTCTCTCACAAAACTAAGACTCTCACGAGAAGGAGTCGCAAAAAAACTGCGCTATTTTCAGTGTCATCTATGAGCAGAAGGCTGCGTTGGATATGCCTATATCTCCAACTTAACCTTTAGCGACTAGGGCCGTGCAATCTTGTGTCTGTTATAACTCCGAAAACTGTCTGTCACTTCTTTCAGAATTTATTCCGTCCCTTTAGTTGTTAACAAAATTTACAAAATGAAGAATTAGTGCTCGGTCACCACTCGAAACTTCCATCTGAAACGATTAGATGTTTACTGGCGTCGACCACTGAAATCTTCCACGGAGAAGGCATACGATGCCATGGGAGTAAATACACTGCCGAGTCACATTATTGCGAACACCTGCTACTTTTGACGTCAACTGCACGTAGCATATCACTCGTTTCTGTCATGAATAAAAGAAGCGATTTATCAGATTTTCAAAAAGGGATGATTTTCGGCTTTCGGGACAAGGGTTGCAGTATTTATGAAACAGCGCAGTTTGTGAACTGTTCGCGTGCTGCTGTGGTTAAAGTGTATTGTGATAAGAGAAATGGCACCATTGCGAATAAGCGACGTAGAAACTGCTGAGCACCACGTGCTATTGATTTGATAGGTAAACGTCGGCTTCGAAGGTGCGTGAGGGCCGATTGACAAGCTACAGTGGTGCCACTCACTGGCCGAATGAACCAGGGGGCTACCGGAAGTGTGTCTAAAACGAAAGTTCAACGAACCCTGCAGCGTATGGGGCACCGATGCAGACGGATGGTCACTGCTCCTATGCTAACGAAAGTGCATCGGGAGAAAAGGCTTACATTTGCAGGAAGGTATCGGAATTAGACCTCCGCTGATTGGCAAAGGATTGCCTTCTCCAATGAGTCACGTTTTCTGTTTCATCGAACGGATGGACGTTGGCGTATAAGGTGAGAAATATCGGATAACAAACACTCTTCAACCATTGCTGGAAGAACACGAGCTGGTGGGGGCAGCGTTATCTACTGGGGAATGATTTCGTGGCATTCCCTGGGTCCACTCATACCTGTGGAAGGCGCTATGGACCAAAGTCGTTATGAATGCAACCCTGCAGACCATTTATACCCATGCATGCTGATTGTCTTCCCTGCGACGGATGGGATCTTCCAGAACGATAATGCGACTTGTCATACAGCTAGAAATTTCCGAGAGTGGTTTAAAGAGCACGATGAAGACTTTAAAGTACTTTCCTGACCCCCTAATTCCCTAGACGAACGCAATTGAACATCTGTGGGACCACCTCAATCGTGTTGTTCGCTCTATGGATCTTCGACCAAGCACCCTCCAGCAGCTGTCAGATGCACTGCAGTCAGCATGGCTCCACATACCTGTGAACACCTTCCAGCACCTTATTGAGTCACTCCTAGCCTGTCTAGCTGCTGTCCGGGCTGCACACGGCGGTTGCTCTGGATATTAGCTGGTGGTCACAATAATGTGACGCGACCGTGTATCAGGGTGGTTCAAAAGTCCGTTTTTGAGGAGTCGCCCTGGGTCAGGCTATGACTCGGTATGCATGCGTTATGCAAATAAAAAAAGAATGACCGGAAAACCGGTATCGTCAAGTTACAACTGCCATGATTTATTGGAAAAAGCCATGATTTATTACATGATCCGAGTGCTATTACGGTATTTCGTTTAAAAAATTTGTGGCTGCAGCTGCTGAAAGGGAAATTTGTGCTGTGGAAAGTGAAGGAACAGTGTTTAAAATAATGGCAAGATTTTAGTTTCAGCGAATTAAAAATGGGGATCGCAGTCTTGAAGACAAAGCACTTGCTTGAAAACTTTTGACAGTGAATTCTGAAGACGTACAACAAGCCCTAGATTCAAATCCGAAAACAACCACTAGGCAACTGTCAAGTGAGCTGGGAATAGTTCATCCTACAATTGTTCACGAACTGAACAAGCTCGGCAAGACACACAGAATCTTTCGGCAAGCACCCCATGAACTGACTTCTGCTCAAGCTTGGCGACGTTTGCACGTGCGTCGCCTATTGCTCGAAAAGCAGTGTCTTTAAGAGAATTGTGACATGTGATGAAGAGAGGATATTATTCTGGAATTCTAACATGAGAAAGCACTGGTTAGATCCCAAAAATCCATCATAACCAGTTTTGAGGGGCCCATTATTATTTGGTACCATATGCCGAGGCATTAATGCGCAGCTGCTCTATAGCTAGTTGGAGCGGATGTATGCGATTTTAATCCGAAAAGTATACTGCTCTGGTGAACTGGAAACCAGTCACACTCCAACAGGATAATGCTCCTGTTCATAGTGCCCGGTCAACTAAGGAAAAACTACAGGATCTACAGGATATTGAGCTACTGACTCACCCAGCTTATAGTTCGGATTTTGGGCCTTTTGACTACCACTTATCCTAGACCATGGCACATTTTCTACAAGGGAAGCACTTTCAAAGCATCCACGATTTTGAACTTAGGGTCCAAGGCTTTTTCGCCTCGAAACCAAAAAAATGTTTTGCAGAAGAATTCAAGAAATGGCATCACGATGGCGATAAGACTATCAAACACGATGGACTCTATTTTGAAGATTAAGCATGTACGTTTTTGCGTTTTTACACGTTTTCATCAACTGTCAGAAAACAGCAACGACTACTAAATCATCCTGATAATATCACACAGGAAGATTCGAACACTTGGTTTACTTGTTTGAATAGCTGGAACAATGGTGACTGAGGGTGACATCTGCTAATCGCTTAAAGGCTGTGTAAATTCAAAAAAGAAGTAGGGGTAGGAACTCCAACTTACTGAAAACGGGCGTTTTCGGGCGGTCGTGATAGTTTGGATGCCAAGGCGTTTCCGGCGTTATGGACGTTAAAGGGTTTTCAGATAAAAAAAACATCTTTCGTTGAAATCATGATTAGATAATAAACAACAATCTCGTACAATCTGTGACGTGCCTAAATCAGAGGTGACGCACATGTCAAGACGGCAAGGTTGCATCGACAAACTTCGTCGGTGTAGTTCAATTAGGAAAGCATTCGGCTCCGCTGCAGAGGGAGGCGACTTCGAATCCGCCACCGGCGAACGGCTTTTATGATATATTGGCGCCTGAAGGTGAAATGAATTTCCGGTGCTGTGGGTTCTTCGAAAATTGTGTGATGTTCCTTCTACACATCGTACGGAATTAGTCTGAATTTCTTCCTCTAGAGTGAGCTCTATCTGAAGCGTCGTTTACCGGCTGACCCGGATACCTACGATTCCGTCCCAGCTCTTTCTTAAATGGGGATATATGTGACGTACCAATGTCAGAGTTCTCGCGCATGTCAAGACGGCAGATTTGCAGTGACAAACTTCGTCGGTGTAGCTTAATTAGGAAAGGTCTCGGCTTCAGTGCAGATGATAAAAAAGCGCCTTCTGAAATAGGTATGATCGCTAAAAACATCGAGATTTGGGTGATAGCTTTTGATTATTCATAAAAGCTAGACTTGAATTATTAAGAGAACCTTTTATGAGAGTTAAATAGTGAGTGCCAGGTTTGAATAATACGATGCTTTGTACGGAATGTCAAGTTTTGATAATAAATAGTTTTCTGTTAAAGGTAGATTTCAATATACACTGCTCGATATAGCAAATGACACAACAGGTGGTATTTGCAGAAACGCCATACAAATTGATGAGTATGTGTCGACAGTTAGGTTGTGTGAATAATTTCAATTACCAAGCAATCACGTGATATGTGAGAGAGCCAAACGTGAAAATTGTAACTGTACGGCGTAGTTAAGTTTGGTCGTCCTTACCTAAGAGTGTGGACCGCTGCAAGATAGTAATCTCGATGGCGAAATCACGTGTAATGATTTACAATATACACTGCTGGCCACCCAAAATGCAACACTAAGAAGGAAGCATCCGATTGGCCTGAAATTCGCAGCATGCATCGCCCGCGAGAGGACATGCAAACGATTAGCATTGCAGGGCATATGCAAATCATGTGCGCCCGGCACGCCACCGAGAAGCACTATAAGAAGGGTGCACAGAAGGCGGGGTGTAAGTAGTGGAAGTGTGTTGTGCTGCCGGACCTTTGCATGGGAAGCTTCCTGATGCCTCGTCGCAGAATACGGCAGTCATTCCAGCACGTTTCGGAGTTCGAAAGAGGACGAATAGTGGCTTATCGTGACAGCGGTTTATCGTACCGAGACATCGGCGCCCGTGTGGGACGATATCCAGCCACAGTGAGCCGAGTATGGATTCGGTGGGTGCAAGAGGGACGGACGGACAGACGTAAGCGATTGCCGCAGCCGCGGCACACCACCGAACGAGAGGACCGGCATGTTGTGCGGCGGGCATTGACAGCTCGTACCGCCACATCACGAACGTTAGCACAAGAATTAGGGTGTGTTGCACAAAAACATGTGCCAGCGCGTATCGTTGGACGTCGTCTGCAGGAGCGGGGACTTGTCGCACGGCGCCCATTGCTCCGATTACCATTGACGTTTCACCACCGGCGAGTGCGGCGGCAGTGGGCCGTTGAACGCCGCACCTGGACTATGGAATGGCACGACATTGTCTTCTCCGACGAATCCCGCTTCTGCCTGCAACACCACGATGGTCGGATCCGCGTGTGGCGGCACCGCGGCGAGAGACTGAATGACGCCTGCATTATGTATCGCCATACCGGTCCGTCGCCTGGCGTTATGGTTTGCGGTGCAATTGGATATGACACCCGCACCCCTCTGGTACGCATCAGCGGTACATTCAACAGCCACTACTACATCTCCGACGTTTTGGAGCCTGTAGTCCTCCATTACCTGCAGCACCTGCCAGCGGCCACATTTCAACAGAAAAAGCGCGCCCGCACGTGACACGCATCGTGCAACAATTCTTCACGGCCCACCAGGTGCCACTGCTACCGTGGCCCGCCTGTTCTCCCGATACGTCGCCCATCGAACACGTCTGGTCGCTGATCGGCAACCGAGTGGCCTGGCAAGCACCACCCGTGGCTACGCCTGATGAACTGTGGCAACGTGTGGAAGCAGCCTGGACCGACATACCCCAAGCCCACATCCAAAGCCTCTTTCGTTCGATGCCGCGGCGTGTAGCGACCGTTATTGCCAGCCATGACGGCCACACGAACTATTGATGTATGCGTGTTCCGCAAGTCGCACGGGCCTGTAAGCTCAATCGTTTCGTCTTTGTATCTGTTGTTATGTGTCCAGTAAATCTGGCTTTGCCATCTCGCGTCCTTCTTGGTGTTGCGTTTTGGGTGGACAGCAGTATATATGCTACGTTATTGGAAATCTTACCACCATACGTAACTAGGATTACGCACGGCTGACTGATCCCAGCTTCGAACTGCGGCGGAAACGCATTGTAATGCAACAACTGTCGGTCGAATGTAACCACAGGGGTTCAAGGAAGGTAACGTAGTGAGACTGGTGCACATTGGAAGACTTCGAGCGCCTGGATCTCCATATTAGACGAAGAGCCATACCAGCCACACTATCACAACGGGAGACATTTGACGTGGTGTACAGGCAACTATGAATATACCCGTATCGACACGGACCTTAAATCGCAGATTGATTGAGGCAGGTTTGAGTTCGCGCCAACCATTTCGACGACTGCCACTTACCGCAGCAAATTGTCGCTCAAGATTGCAGCCGTGTCGTACGAGACATGTGTCGCGGGAGGAATGAAACCATATCGTATTCAGCGATGAGTCCCGCTTCTGCCGTTGCGACGACGATTGCCGATTGAGAATTTGGAGAGACGTCACTGGACTCACGCTTTCAGCTTCAACAAGATAATGCCTGCCCGCACACTGCCAACATCAATACTCAGTAGTTACAAGGCTTCCAGGTGTTTTTCTGGTCTGTGCGTTACTTAGTCTCTTGAATAAAGAAAGCGTGGGGTATTGGCAGATGACTTAATACCTCTGCACGACTGCTTCGCAATATCAATGAATTCTGCATACAGAACAACGATACATGTTCTCTGATACCTCAGGACCTATCATACTAGGACTTTTCCTGTCGACGGCGTGTTGCCGAAAATACACTGAGTGGCCACTTTATCATGACCACCCCCTCAGTACTTTGTTGGACCACTTTTTCCCTTAAATACTGCGTCGATTCTTCGTGGTATGGACTCCACGAGATGTTGATAGGTGGTTTGTGGAATCTGAGACCATGCTTGATGAATAGCACTTTCCAGGAGTGTGAGATTGCAGGGTAGTGGATCCAGCTGTCTGTTGGCTCGTTCAACTTCATCCCACAAATTTTCAATGGAGTTAAGATCTGGAGATTGTGGGGACCACCTAAGCACAGTAAACTCACGGGCATGTTCCTGAAACCAATCCTGTACAATACGAGCACTATGGCAGGACGCATTATCTTGTTGAAAGTAGCCATCGCCATTAAGATAAACCATCCACATGACAGGATGCACTTGATCCGCAATGATGTATAGATATGATGTGCCAGTCAGACACGAATTAAAGGGCCCAAAGCATGCCAGGAAAACATTCCCCAAACCATAACGTTGCCTCCACCAGCTTTAAGGGTTGTAGCAATGCATTTGGGGTCCATGTTTTCGTGCTGTTTCGCCAAATTCTGACTCCGCCATCGGCATGGTGCAATTGAAAACGTGATTCATCGGACCACATAATTTGTTTCCAATTATCGACTGTCCAATCCTTGTGAGAACTGGAGACGTTTTCTCTTGTTAACTGCAGACAGCAAAGGTGTTCGAACAGGCCTTCGTCTGCCATATCCCATCTGATGCAGTGTACGGCGAACAGAGATCATTTGAGGGGATCCTTGATTAAGATGGTCTGTAATTTGCTGCACTGTTGCCCTTCTAATGTCTGTTACCAGTCTGGAGACTCTCCGTTCCGCCCGAGCAGTCACTAGTCGATGACGACCACACGTTGCATGCAGAGACCGAGTTTTTGAGTTTACAGTCCAGTCTTTAAACACTTTAACAACAGCTGCTCTGGAACATTTCACGAATGCGGCGGTTTCGGTGATACTTGCTCCATGGCTCCGAGCTCCTGCAATCATCCCACGTTGAAAGTCTGTCAAATCGAAATTTTTACCCATCTCGTCACCCAAAAATCACTTCTACTACTGTCGCAAGCACTAAGCTTTCCCTTTTTATACTAGGCTCTCCCTCTGTTGGCAACAACGTGCAACCATAGCTCATTTGCTTAAAACTGTCATGTGGTCATAATAAAGTGGCCACTCAGTGTATATCACAATATGGCAGTCATACGACCTACTGACTTAGGCCACATCATACTGTCTACTCGACAATCGCTTTCGTCTAATCCTTTAGAAATTTGATCACTTCATTCCCATCTATTTTGCTACATGTGTGGTAAATTTCCTCTCACCTTGTGCATACCTTCATCGTCGGGCATTTTCCAGTCCAACAGTGTAAAAAGAAGAATATTTTGTTACATCGGACAGAGCCTTCTGTGAGCGCTCGGAATTTATATTGGGTGTGTACAAAAGTTCTACCCCTGTTTTTAATAGGTGCACATTTTGATCGGAGTAGTTATGTCACCGATGACATAATTTTCTGCCAGTAAAATGTGGAGCATAGCATGGCATGCGATAAGGAGCACATTAGACACTGTTTACTGTACGAGTTCGATAAAGGCAGTATTGAAGCCGCGGCTTGCCGCATCATCTGTCAACTGTATAGTGAGGATGCCGTTGCTGATAGCACATGTCGCCGTTGGTTACGGAAATTCTGGGACGGAGACAGAAGCTGTAAAGATCAATCACGTTCTGGACGTGTCCATCTGTGGTTTCTGACGAGGATGTGGACCAAGCCATAACTAATGACCCAAATCCAGCTGTTCAGGAATTAGCGGAAACGTTATCAGTTTACAGAACAACAGTCGAAAGACGAATGCATGCGCTTGGGTTCATCACCAAGTTTGATAACTGGGTTCCGCACTAGCTTTCTGCAAAGCAACGAGAGGAGAAAATCTGTACCTGTGTTTCTTTGCTTCCTCGTCAGAGAAATGAACCGTTTTTGGGACGAATTGTAACGGGTGATGAGAGATGGGGTGCTGTTCCGTAATGCAAAGCGTCGTCGAACTGTGTGCCATGGTGCGGAGTCTGCTCCATCGACCTCAAAAGGAGGACTGCATCCCAAAAAGGTTTTGTTGAGTGTTTAGTGGAATGTTCAGGGAATAATCCACTGGGAGGTGTTGGACAGATTGCGAGAACAACTGACATCGAAGCGGCCAGCACTCGTCAATCACAAAGGCGTTATCCTTCATCATGGTAGCGCCAGATCTCATGCTGCTTTAATCACTCGGCAAAAATTACTGCACTTTGTTCGGGAAGTGTTACTTCACCCAGAGTATTCCCCTGACCTGGCACCTACGGACTACCACATTTTTCAATCGTTACAGAACGCCTTCGCTCTTCAAACCTTCGATGATGTGAAACGGCATTGCAAGACTTTTTTATACTAAAACGCAGGGGTTTTTCCGGCGTTGGATTCACCTTCTCATAGATAGATGGCAATATGTCATACAGAATGATGGCAATTATGTGAAATTCTAAGTACGTTAGTTTTATGTTCTCTTCCTTTCTTCAGTAGAAGGTTTAAAGATCAAAGGCGTTCTGTTACGATTGAAAAATGTGGTTGTCCGTAGGTGCCAGATCAGGGGAATACGCCGGGTGAGGTAACACTTTCTTCTTTTTTTCCTTTCGTTACTTTTGTGTTCTCTTCCTCTCTTCAGTAGGATATTTAGTAGCAACAAAATGTTGGATAAAATATATTTTGAATTCGATATCAACTACTTTAACGCTCTCTAGTTGAAGACGTTAACGGCAACAGCTTATGCACACATCCAATAACATAGATAATTGAGCGAGCAAATTGTGAGAACTGTGTTTAAAAAATGAGGCTGATAAAGAGTAGCTTTCGTTAACCCTTTCGCGACCACGATACCATAATATTTTGTCACTCAGAATACCACAGCGCCCGAAAGTGCCTGCTGCTCGTTTTGGAATTTCATCCCTCCTCCCTTTTTCAAGTTAACAAAAGAGGGATTAGTGCTGCTTCACCACTCGAAACTTCAGATATCTAGTCTTGCTATGAGTTGACCTTTGGAAGTTTCCCTGCGGCAAACTGTGCATTCTTCTACTGAGACCCTAAGACAGATAGGAGTGGAAACAGCTGGAAAATCTTCTTAACTTTCCCCTTTCCTCTAGTTCTTTCTTGTAAAAAAAATAATCTCAATCTGTTTATTTCGATTGAGCAAATGTGAAAGAATTGTTACTGCAAATTTTCTCTCATAAACTCTGCTTTTAGGACAAAGGGAGATACTGCAGTTTATTTGAAATTAAATATTAGTATTTTATGCTATCTTTGAGGCTGAAAATCACTATTTTTCTGCTAAATGAGCTTTTTTTTCTCGTAGTACAAAACCATTTTATGACGCCGGATTTATTAAATTTTTTTTTTTTTGCTGTAATATCTACTGAATATATATGCGCATATTTTGTGTGTAGGCGGTTAGAATCAGGCTCCCAGGAAATTTAACGTAGGCCCAACCCTGTGCTAACGGCTTCTATTACTAAAAGACGGTGGCTCACTCTTATGCTTACCTTAGATTGCATGGCTGTGTACCACCTAGGCCGTATTTCCGTCTACGAACTTAAGTGTCCAGAAAAATGTAATTTGCAAATTTATTTGTTACACGAACCGTTAGGTGTCCAGAAAAATGTCATTTGTAAATTTATTTGTTCCACAAATCCTTAGGTATCGAGAAAAATGTCACTTGTAAATGTATTTATTCCAACAACACTTAGGTGTCCATAAAAATGTAATTTGTAAATTTATTTGTTACACGAACCGTTAGGTGTCCAGAAAAAATGTCATTTGTAAATTTATTTGTTTCACAAATCCTTAGGTATCGAGAAAACTGTCATTTGTAAATTTATTTATTCCAGCATCCCTTATGTGTCCAGAAAAAGGTAATTTGTAAATTTATCTGTTACACAAAATCTTAGGTGTGCAGAAAAATGTTCCAAACAATTTTTCCACTGCGTGCTGTCTTACAATGTTTTTATATAAATTATTTTTACTAAGCACGTGTTAACATATGTAAATTTTTTTACGAAGCACGTGTCAATAGAATAACAGTTCTACTGAGCGATATCAGAAGGCTGAATAATATTGCCGCGGGACAAACAAACTCTTGGTTTACTTCTTTGTTTAGCGGCAACAAAAACGACTCAGGGTGACTTCTACTAATCCGCCAGACGCCGTGCATATTCAAAGAACACGGAAGAAGGGAGGGGGGGGGTACGATATCCTAGTCAAGTTATCGGGCGACCTGGGCGCTTGTGGTCCTCTGAATGGCCGGGCGTTGTGGTAGCGAAAGGGTTAAGGCTATGTTTAGAAGATTAATAGCGTATTTGAAGTAAGCTAGTGTTTGATGAAAAGAAGGGATATTTTTTCAGTAGTCAGGTTTTGGAGGGGAAAAGATCGACTTTAACAAAACGTAAATGAAAAAAAAAAAAAAATAGAACTGAAAAATAAAAAGCTTTCGAGAAATCTAGGTTTGGATCATACAGAACACTTCTTGTGATAAACTGCGTCTTTCCTGCAGGCTCTGGAGAGATCATAAAACCATCTCGCGAGCCAGCCAGATTTTTTAATAAAGATAATTTTGTGCGAGTGGAAGATTTAATGTTAAAATGCTACTTTCTTGAAGGCTGAGTCAGGATCATGTATTTGGATTTTGTAAATGCTAGATTTGGAAAATAAACCGCCAGTCGCAAGGATGCATCTTATTATTCAGACAGGTTTGAATAATAAAATGCATCCTTGCGAAAGACAAACTTGAATGTCAAAGCGCGTCTACCAAGAAAGACAAGTTTGAATAATAAAGAGCTCTTTCCGAGGAAGACAGGTTTCAATGGCAAATGAAATTTTCTGTTGCAGCTAGATTTGGTGCTAAAATTAGAGTTATATGAAAGCTATGCTAGGATAGTAAAACGGCTCTTCCGATTTTTATTATAAAGAGCGAATTTTGTGGGAGTGAGTTCTGGATGATAAAAAACATTTTACCTAAACGCCATGTCTTGACTGATATAAAGTCTTCCGCGGGAACCGTGTTTTTGTGACAAAACAAGAAAAATGCAAGCAAATTTTTACTTGTAATGAGCAGGTTTCTTGAATCTTTTCCGACACAAAAATATACACTCTATTGACAAAAGACACCAGACACCTAGAAGAGAAACGCAACATAGCATTTAATGACATACATTAGTACTGTGTCGGTCCACTTTGGGCCTTAATGCATGCACTGGCCCTTCCAGACATGCTTTCGACAAGGTTTTGGAACACAGCGATAAGTATGCGCTTCCATTCAGTGCATAATGCTGCAGCTAACTGTTGCTTAGTAGTAGGTCTTGGTTCCGAACTTCTTATGCGGCGCCCTAATTCATGCCATAGGTGCTCTATGCGATTAAGATCAGGGCTCTGTGCTGGCCAGTCCACACACGATACGGAATTATGGTCAAACCACGCCGTAACAGTCCTTTCTCCCTCTTATGTTTTCTTATGATAAATTAGAATAAAGCGATTTTGAAACCTTGCGTTACGCTGCATTATCCTAATGGCACCAACAAGGCTTGGTCCCATAGTATTGCCACAGAGTTGGTACGGCATAATTGTCCAGAATATAGAGGTAAACGTGTTAGTTAACAGGTTTGTCTACGATAGCCAATGGGCCGGGTCCATATTACGAAAAGCAGCCTACACAAGAAAACTGCCAGCTCCAAACTTGACCGTAACAGTACACTATGGTAAATAGCAGAAAAATAGTCTGATTTTTTCTCTCGAAATATATAAAAATTTGGGAGCACATGCGAGTGATATGATATACTAATTTTTCCACCTGCATGATGCAATATTTGTTTCAATTTCGCATTCTGCGGAACTGAAACAATACGGAGTATGGAGGACTCTTAGCATATCTTTTCCTATAAAGAATATTTTTCGCCTGTTATCAGCTTTTCCGTTATGCAAAATTCTTCCGCTAGAAGGCGCAGAGTTATATGTTATGTTTCTTTCTGCATTCATATTTGTTCTTTTAACCGTTCGATTTGAAGATCTCTTTGTCTTTGATACTCCTTGTGCTATGAGAAACTTTCTCTGAACCGTTTGTTAATATTTGTAACATATCTTTTAGCCACTGGTGGAAGTAAGTAGCTGTAACTTTTTCTGGATGTTCTATGGATTGCAGAAACCCAGTTTATAGTTTTCCTTACCGGCTCCATTGACTTTGAGTAATTTTGATAAATTTTATTCGCGTCGGAAAGGATACAAACGACGCCCTCATTACAACTGAAAATCGGTGTCATCTTTCTTGTTTTTATTGTTGTAAAGTTCATGAAACATTCTTTCACATTGGACATCACAACAAAAATAACAACAACAAAAAATATGTGGTTATTAAAAATTACTCGAAATAATTTATTTTTCCCTATCATTACCGACAGGCTTTCACCTAGTGCAATGGTATTTGCTTAGGCGTGCCTTTTCAAGATTCACATGAATGCTAACTACGATACTGAATTGCTTTCTATTTCTGACAGGAAGCATGTAGCAAAACGGTAAAAGAATCCGCTACAATAAAAAAAAAGTATCACAATTTGCTATAAACAGTACAGAAAATAAAAGCTCCTTGCGTGAAATTGTTTTTTTACGCTTCTCCAACCGTATATGCTCCAGCTTTTTCCGTCCGTCTGTCCGTCCGTCCGTCTGTCCGTCCATCCGTCTGTCTGTCGGCACGATAACTCACGTAAAAATGGTTCGATTTCGATGAAATTTTAGTATGTGGTAGGGGACCACCAGGGGACGAACCCTATTGAAAATGGGGGAAGTGGGGTCAAAGGTCACGCCATAACAGCGGGATCCATTCAATTGCCATTATGCGTCATAACTTGCGTAAATATGGTTCGATTTAGATGAAATTTTAGTATGTGGTAGGGAACTACCTGGGCACGAACCCTATGGAAAATTGGCAAATTGGGGTCAAAGGTCAGGCAGGGCATAAAAACGGTATTGATTCCATTGCCCTTATGCGTCATAACTTGCGTAAAAATGGTTCAATATCGATGAAATTTTGTTATGTGGTAAGGAACCACCTGGGAACGAAACCTATTGAAAATGGGTGGAATGGGGTCAAAGGTCAGGACATAAAAACGGGATCCATTTCATTGCCTTTATGCGTCATAACATGCGTAAATATGGTTCAATTTCGACGAAATTTTAGTATGTGGTAGGGAACCACTGGGCACAAACCCTATTAAAAATGGGCGAATGGGGTCAAAGGTCAGGCAGGGCATAAAAGCGGGATTTGTTTCATTGCCCTTATGCCTCATAACTTGCGTAAAAATGGTTCGATTTCGATGAAATTTTAGTATGTGTAGGGAGCCATTGGGGACGAACCCTATTGAAAATGGGCGAAATGGGGTCAAAGGAGGACACTGGAGGGGGATCCATTCCATTGGCCTTGTGCATCATAACTTACCAAAAAATGTTTCGATTGCGACAAAACGTTATCATGTTGTTCCGGAGGTATAGTGAACTGGTTCTGTTGAATATCAACGAAATGGGGTCAAAGGTCATTACACAAAAGCAAGATTTATTCCACAGCCATTATCCTCATAACTTGAGTAATAATTCTGGTATGTTGGAAGGCGTATCATAATCAATGCATTGCATGATTTTACTAACTTGTTGTAATTTACACTGTAAATGATAAACAGCACTGAGAAAAACACGCATATGTGAACGATGCAATTAATAATGGGTTAACCAAAAGTTTCTGTTCACTGGCAAGACAATACACGCACAACAACTACAAGCCTACCTCCCATACAGCACAAAACGTTTCAGATATGTACCAATAATATTACAATCTCTCGTTTTCGTTAAACTTTCAGAGATATCTTACAATTATGTTTCAGCAACATATATTTTGGAACATAACTCTTTGTACATTACGGTTACGTTGAAAACAGCATTCACCGATACTACTGTTTTATAGTTTTCATTGTGCATAATTGCTACCTTGATGTTACATTAGGCGATATTTAAGATTTTTGGTTTGGCAACGGCGTGGATGCGCATGCGCGTTCATAAAATTTCACCGAAGCACTCTCGTAGTCGTATTTCCACGTGCTACTGGGATATTCTTTGGTGATACTGTCGTACTCGAGTTAGCTAGTTACTTCATTTAATATTTCATCCATTGTTTTTTTTTTTTTTGTGGGTTTCAAGATCATCTGAAAGTAATTGTTTTGATTAGTACTATAATTACTAAATTCTAAAATGCATTTTATAAAATATAAGTAGATGGCTGTGTTGTTGTATTAGTTTACTATACCAGCATGTGTTTTTAGCACGTCTTTTGTAAAAAAGATCGTGCTTCTGTTATCGGTTTGTCCGTCCGTCCGTCTTTACCCACGATATCTCAGCAACTATTAGTCCGATTTGAAAAATTCTTTTTGCATTGGGAAGCTTGAAATATGCAAATGATGATCCTTTATTTATTTTGTTTTTTACGATGTACAATTTCGCTGGTAGATGGCGTAAATGCAGATGATGTCAAATTCAAAAATACGTTTTGATCCACATATTTGCTTCTAAACATCCGATTGAAAAAAAAATTATGTCTTTCGATTCCATTTATGTCGAAGAGTATTTTAAATATAGTAATTTTTTTCAAATTATGCATAGATTTTCCGCTAGAGAGCGTAAAAGTAAATTATATTTTCCCCGATAACTCGTCTTCTAATTCTCCGATTTGAACAAATTTTTCTTCAGCGGATACATCTCCTGATGAAAAATGTTTTGCATATAATTTCAAATTTTTGGTAAGGAATACTTTGGCCAGCAGGGGGCGTAAGTCTTAATTTTTGCTTCTGATGTATTTGCCATAAAATCGTAGCTTCTAAAATATCGATTAAAAAATTCTTTCGTGCACTGATGCCACTCACATCGATAAACCTTTTCGGAATATTTTCTTCTTAAAATATTCCACAGTTTCTCCGCCAGGGGCGTAGATGTACATCTTATTTTTGTCAATATCTCTACTTCTAGCAGTCCGATTTGAAAAATTCCTTCTTTGTTGGATAGTGTTTTCCGTGTGACATGTTATTCATATAATTTCAAAATCTTCAAGTAATTCATAGACTTTCCGCAAGGGGGCGTAGCGGTAAATTGAGTTTCTCCTATATCTCTGCTTCTAAATCTCAGATTTGAAAAATTCTTTCTGCACCGGATACAGCTTCTGATGGGAAATCGTTTGCACATAATTTCTAATTTTTGTAAAGAAATAGTTTGGCCACCAGGGGGCGTAAATCTTAATTTCCGCTTCTGTTGTATTTGCAGCAAAATATGAGCTTCTAAATTCTCGATTGAAAAAAACGTCGTTTGTTGAACTATACTACTCATGTCGACAAACCTTTTAGGAAAATTTTATTCTTGAAAAAATGCATGGTTTCTACGCCAGGGAGCGTAGATATATACCTTATTTTTGTCAATATCTCTACTTCTAAGAGTACGATTTGAAAAATTCTTTCTTTGTTGGATAGTGCTTCCGATGCGAAATGTTTTTCCTATAAATTCAAAATCTTCAAGTAAATTATACACTTTCCGCTAGAGGGCACAAAGGTAAATTGCGTTTTCTGCGTTATTTCTGCTCCTAAAGCTCTGATTTGAAAAATTCTTCCTGTATCGCATACATGACCTGATGGAAAATATTTTTCACTTAATTTCTAATATTTGGTAAAGAATGGTTTGGCCATCAGAGGTCATATGTGTTAATTTCTGCTTCTGAAGTATTTGTTGCAAAATCTGGGCTCCTGAAAACACGACTAATTTTTTTTTCTTCGACCGATACCGCTTATACGGATAAACCCTTTGAGAATACGTTCTTCCTAAAATAATGCATGGTTTGCCACCAGGGGACGTAAAGTCACATCTTATTTTTGTCGATATCTCTGTTTCTAAGAGTTCGTAAGCTCACGATTCCGTTTACAGCAATATCTGAGGGATTAAAAACCCGATTGAAAATCTTCTTTCTTCCGTCAGATACTATTGTTTTCCATACCGGTTCCATTGACTTTAAATAGCTTTGATAAATTTAATTTGCGTCAGAACGGATTCAAAAGACGTGCTTATTACACCCGAAAATTCGGTGTCAACTTTCTTGTTTTTACTTGAAGCTGAGAAATTTGATATTGGTAGGTAATTAGAGAAATGACGAATTTGATTTTCTTTCTTTGTTCCGCATGTATAATAGATATTCGACACCATCATTTGGGACCGATTTTTATTCTTTTTGTTATCAATATATAAACGCCGCCACTGTTTCCAATTGACAGTGGGCTTCATTGGACCTCTGAAAACGTAAACAATTCGTAATACGACTGTCGTTGCTTTTGCAACAGCTGTCTAGTGTAATGTTTTTATTGTGATTTTAAAAAGTTCATTAAAACTGTAATGTTCAACGTAGTAAATACGTAACAGTAATATGGCGATGTCACAAATATCTTTCATATATGTTACAGTAGCATGAAGTTGGTATGTTGCAGTTACAAAGACCTTTCACTGTAACGTATCGGTTATGTTTCAAAGTTATGTAACGTTTGACGACATTTTGACCAAACCGTAAGGTTTCTGAAACATTACTGTTATACATTAGGCAACGTATCTGAAAAGTCTCAATGTTTCAGTGCTACGTAATTGTACCACATACGAAATATTCTGTGCCGTGTGGGCTGCTACAAAATAAATGCTGGAAATGGTTCCCCCTGTGTGTAGACATGCATCCACGCGTCTGAACATGTTCTCAAAGACACCTGACAGGTCCAACAGAGAAATGTTGCTGATTACTGTGGTGCTGGCTTCCTGTAGTTCTGGCCGAGAACGGGGATTGCTCTTATAAATCCCGATAAGTGAGGAGAGCGCAAGCAAAACAAAACATGTCACAAAAATGTGAATTATCAAGTAAGCATTGAATATGATAAAGAATGATGGGCTGATTCCGTTTCTGTATCATAAGTCGGCCCAAATCAAACAGCCCCTACTCAATTTATAGGCGCAAAATGCGCTATTCAAGCCAAAACGAACATGTCCTAGTTGCAGGCTCAAGCAAAATCAAACATGTCGAGTGAAACAATCAGAGCTCCAAAATTCGGTCACGTGACGAAGCCGATAAGATAGTGACGCAGTGGAATTCACGTTTTCAGACAGTCGACGTTTTCTGATCAAACGTGGTATTTATTTTCGTGCGTTTGTCATAGTTTTAGAGATATAGAAGAGGTTGGAGATGTTTTAGTAATGGAAGGTTCAAAAGGACAAAGGAAAAGAACCAAAAGAGAAAGTGTGAAAGAAAAAGCTAAGGAAGAACGCTATGGTGCACCAGATGGTTCCAAAGTTTTTATGGATTGCAAACATCAGAACACTCGGTTCTTGTGCTATAAAATTCGTCCATGTGATGCATTATTCGTCCATGTGAACATCAGAAACAGTCATTGCCTGGAGGACGACTGTGGTCTACATATTTGATTTTTATTTATGTACTTGTTTTCTAATTTTCATAAAAATCCGTTAGTCTCAGCCAAGCTCAAGCATTTTTTTTTTTTTTTTTTTTTTTGGGTGGAGGTTTAACGACCACCGCGAGCAACTCAATGGGCTATAAGCAATCGCCCGTCCCTAATTTAGGGTCACTGGCTGTGGGTAGGGAGAGAGCCAGTGCCGTAAGACAAACACAACATCCATGCCTCACCGGGATTCGAACCCGGACTCCTTTCAGACGAATGATCAGAGGCCGTCGCTTAGACCACTGCGCCAATTTTTGTTAATTTGTGAAATATTGAGCAAAATAAAGACATACAAACATGTGACAGCAACTTTGGTAAATAATGAACAAAAATTATAAGAAAATGAATGAATGCAAAACATCAAGTGAAAATGCTTCTCTTTCTCCATCAGCTTTTTCTTTCAAACCTTGAGATTTTTGTTAGAGAATAGGTATTCTACTGTATTAAAGGCAGGTTGATTATTGAACAGATAGGTAGATTAAATTCAGAATATGTTCAAGCAAAATCCAACAAGTCACTATGGCATCTGATCAAAAACAAACATGTCACTTGAAGCCCGAACAAAATCAAACATGTCAACAACAAAAAGGTTAATATTTTGATTTTAAAATATTTTTGATCTGAATCACACCCATAGATGTGTTTAGAGCATCAAAAGCAAAGTGGCTGACAGTTGAACAGTACGAAATTCATTGCGCATAACTCAATGAGCGTTTTTTCTGCCTACTGCAAATCTAGATCTGATGTACATGTTTGGTTTTGCTTGCGCGCTCCTCAAGTGTAACAGCGCCTCACCGGAGAAAAACGTGACGCGTAGAATATCCTCTCCGTTGTCATTAATGAAGTCCTCAAACCATCTGCAATATTCCACACGCTTATCATAGTCTGTGTGTTTCAGTTCGTGCACTGTTCTAATTTTGCACGGGTAGAGCTGGTCGCATCTTCAGTGCCCTACGGATACTGCTGTACGATAAACCTGCTTGTTGCGCCAATTTTCGAACCCATTCCTTTGAACTTTTAGCAATGCGAACAGAAATATTCTTCACCTTTTCCTCTGTTCACACTCGCGTCCTACCGCTTATCGGAGCATCTCCCACTGATCCGGATTTTACAAAAAATTCAATTAACCGCCTCACTGCATTGCGATAGGGTGTTACAGTATCGGGAAATGTTTCTCTGCACTTATGTTTTCACTTCTTCCGTATATTCCCCCTCACTACGGAACACATTTTCAATCAGAAACACTCGTTCCTCAAGCGGCAACACTATGTTCAACCGGCCACTGTGACGCCTCCCTACTGACTGATTCAATTACGGCCAGACGCCGGAAATACCGGCTGTGTCGTTCAAGGTCAGGCAGCAGGATGCGCGTAACCACGCCCTAAATACACGAATGTTCTTCATTCACAATACTGCATGTACGTGAGCGGTAGCTATAATTTATATATTTCTTATTGTTATGTCTTATCACAGTACGTCAGTGCACAGGGACATCTGGCTCATCCTGCATTATTAGTAGTAACGTATTATGTGACATAGTCTGGACGACGTACTACTGTGGTAAAGCATGAGTCAAATGGACAATGAAGCAGCAATAAACCTGTCGGCATAGTTCAATTGGAACAACATCCTGCCCGGATTAGGAAGATTCGAATTCCACCACCAGCGATAAAAGTTTACTTTAGTCCCCAAACGAAACTGAATCTTTTGGCTGTTCTCTCTCTGTTCGTTGTTCGGTTCGAGCGTCGTGACCCAATTCACATCCTGTCCGTAGTCAAGGTTCGCCATTCGCATTTATTCTCTACAGTTCTCATGATTTCTGCAACCGATAGATTTATGAGAGTCTTTACTTGATCGACGAATTTGTCTGGGGGAACGTCTTCTCGTTCTTTTGCCGTCGACTTTCCCTTGAATACAAATCTTTTCTATACCGTCACGGCGGATGATATGTCCGAAGAAGGTTGGTGTATGTCGTTGGATTGTCGGAAGAAGATGCTTGTGTTCGTCTACGCCGAGCTCTCTCAATATTGATACATTACTCATCTGCACAACCCAGGATATTCTTAGCCTGCATTTGTAGCAGATCATTTCCTATGCCTCAATTCGTCTGCGACATGTTGCATTTAAGGTCGATGTTTCAGAAGTTGCGATGGGGAACACGCGAGCTTTGACTAGCCTTAGCTTGGCGGTTTTGTTGATGTAGTGATCCTTCCAGATGTTTGTAAGCCCTGCCAGGGCAGATTTGGCCATTCCGATCCTACTTTTTATTTCGCCTTCGCGATTGCCGTTGCTGGTAATGTCGTCCCCCAGATATGTCGCCCAGATATGATTTTTCGGGCAATATTGAGTATCTGTTGCAAGTTTTGAGGAAGCACTCCGGCCTTGTTAACTACCTTGGTTCTATTTAGTTTGAGTCTTCGATGCGTTTGAGAAATTGCACCATCTCCACCTCTGAATCAGCTATTAAAGTGGTGTCATCCTCGTAGCGTAGATTTGGTATTTTACTACAACCTATTGACACCCTAACACACCAGTTTTCCGTCGCTTTCCTGATTATCCATTCCATATATATATATATATATATATATATATATATACACTATGGGATGTAAGGTCAGGTGATGCGTAACATCACAGCCTCTCCTTGACAAATGTCAACCCCGCCTTCTCGTGGTGCATCCTGTTCCCACTAAAGGGGCTCTGACGACCGCCAATAGCGGTATAATTATACCATCGGGATTAGAGGAAATTCTATCTCACACTCACCAACCCGCTTGGCCAGCGTGGTGAGTTATGGCCAAACCCTCCAAAATGACTCCACAACTTAAATCTTGGCCCTCAGTCTCCGGCAGCTGGAATGTACCTGGCCAAGGCAGCGGCCAGTGCGACATGAAGGCAGAGGGTGCTAAGAATCCCCGAGGACCGGACTAGGCTGCCATCTGATGCTGACCTTGGCAACGTACAATGGACGCTCCCTATCTTCTGATTCAAGGCTTCTTGAATTGGAAGAGGAACTACAAAGGATCAAGTGGGACATCGTGGGGCTAAGTGAGGTAAGGAGAAAAGGAGAAGATCTCATCGAACTGAAAAGTGGACATCTCTTCTACTATCGTGGGACAGATACTGGCAGAACTAGTGGTGTTGGATTTATAATAAACAAGAAACTGAAGGATAAAGTGGTAGAAGTTGAAAGTTCCTCTGACAGAGCTGCACGACTCGTTATCCAACTATCGAGAAGATACCAGGCTCAGATTATTCAAACATATGCACCCACCACAAGTCATCCGGAAGAAGAAATTGAAGAATTTTATGAGGAAATTTGTCATCTAAATAATAAAGGTAAGCAGCACTTGAAAATAATTATGGGAGATTTCAATGCAAAAATAGGGCAACGACAACAGAATGAAACTTCAGTAGGTAAATTCGGTCACGGCAACAGAAACCAGCGTGGAAATACTCTCGTTGAGTTTGCAGAGGCAGAAGGGTTTTTCATCTTGAAGTCCTTCTTCAAGAAAAAGCCACACAGGAAATGGACATGGAGACATCCAAATGGGACGACAAGTGAAATTGATTTTATTATGTGTAACAAAAAATTCGTCATAGAAGACTGCAGTGTGCTAAACAAGTTCAACACAGGTAGTGACCATAGATTGGTGAGATGTAAGATGCACCTCAACACTAAACTTGAACGTGGCAAGCTCATAAGACAAACAAAATCTATTGACATAACCAACCTTAAAAAACACCATAATACCTTCAAGTTGGAACTGAAGAACAGGTTCTCTGCTTTAGAAGGCCTAACATCGGAAGAAGTGGACATCTCTGAAGTTAACAGAAAAATAACCAAAGCTCTTATAGAAACAGCAACAAAATTAGCTGGGTCTAAGAACAAGTTGCATGTAAATAAATTATCAGGAAAAACGAAAATGTTGATGCAAAAAAGAAGAGAGATGAGGACAACTAAAGAAGATGTGACTTCCAAAGTGGAATATATAGAGCTATGCAAGACAGTACGAAAAAGTATCACTGAAGACGTAAGAAAATTCAACTGTGAACTAGTGAGGAAAGCAATTGAAAACAACCAAAGCCTAAAGATAGCAAAGGGACATCTCAGTAAGGGAAGAAAACAGATTATGGCACTGAGAAAAGAAGATGGTTCTGTAACAAGAAATAGAGGCGAAATTTTGACAAGAGTGAAAGATTTCTACTCCAAATTATATGAAAGGGATGATACCTGCACTCCAGACATCATGAAAGATAATACCAGTACCAGAGTTCCTCCAGTCCTTCCAGCAGAAGTTGCACATGCAATCAAGAACATGAAGCGGGGAAAAGCTCCAGGAGAAGATGGAATTACTGTAGACATCATACAAGAAGCAAGTGGAGAAATCGAAACAGTACTCGCCCAAATTTTCACTCGATGCCTTAATGAAGGAAAGATTCCTGATAATTGGAACAACGCTATAATGATCCTGATACATAAGAAAGGTGACATTGAGGATCTCGGAAACTACAGACCTATCAGCCTCCTATCAGTAGTTTATAAAATCTTCACTAAAGTTCTTTCACACCGCTTGAAGGTAACACTGGACATGGCTCAACCGAGAGAACAAGCTGGATTCAGGAGTGGATACAGCACAATAGATCATATCCATGTGCTGAGAGAACTAATTGAAAGAGCGAGGGAATATGAACTTCCATTGTGCATGGCTTTTATCGATTATGAAAAAGCCTTTGATTCGGTGAAACCATCAGCAGTTACAATGGCTCTGAAAACCTGCGGTATTGAAGATGCATACATTAATATTATTAATAACATCTATGAAAATGCAAGTGCAAAGATTAGGCTGTTTGAAAATACAACACACATAAAAATTGGAAAGGGAGTGAGACAAGGTGACACCATATCTCCGAAGCTCTTTAATGCCACATTGGAGGGTGTTTTTCAGTCGCTGAGCTGGGAAAACAAGGGGATAAAGATTAATGGAGATTATCTAACCCACCTTCGTTTTGCTGATGACGAAGTCGTTTTTGCAACTAGCCCATCAGAGCTGCAGAGTATGATCCAGGAACTTGCTGACAAGAGTAAAGAAGTGGGATTAAAAATGAACTTTCAGAAGACAAAAGTGATGTTCAATGCTTTTACAAGAAATGAAGATTTATCGATTGATGGAGAAAAGCTGGAGATAACAGACACATACGTTTATCTTGGACAGCAGATATCAAGTGAGGGTCACATTGATGAAGAAATTAATCGGCGTACAAAACTTGCCTGGAGAGCTTTTGGAAGAAACAGCATAATTTTCAAGAGCAATATGCCATTATGTCTTAAAAGAAAAGTGTTTGATCAATGCATCCTTCCAGTGCTTACGTATGGTGCAGAGACGTGGACCTTATCTAAAAGAGACATACAAAGGCTGCAGACAACTCAAAGAGGCATGGAGAGGTGCATGCTTGGTGTAACCAGGAGAGATAAGAAGAGGAACTCGTGGATCCGAAAAATGACAAGAGTGGAAGACATCATGATCAGAGTTAAATCCCTTGAAATGGCAATGGGCTGGACATACTGCCAGAATGACAGATCATCGATGGACAGCCGAAATTTTAGATTGGATTCCAAGGGACAGGAAAAGACCCAGAAGAAGACCACATGGGAGATGGGTGGATGAAATTCGAAAGTATGCAGGGGTGACATGGAGGAGACTGGCACAAGACAGACCGTTGTGGAGGAAACTTGGGGAGACCTTCGTCCAGCAGTGGATTGATAATGGTTGACAATGATGATGATGATGATGATGATGATACACTATATTGACAAAAGTCACCGGACACCTATAGAAGAGAAACACAACATAGTATTTATTGACATATATTGACAAAAGTCACCGGACACCTAGAAGAGAAACACAACATAGTATTTATTGACATACAATAGTACCGTGTTGGTCCATCTTTTGCTTTAACGCATCACTGACCCTTCGAGACGTGCTTTCGACAAGGTTTTGGAACACAGCGATAGGTATGCGTTTTTATTCAGTACATAAAGCTCCCACTAACTGTTGCTTAGTAGTAGGTCTTGGTTCCAAACTTCTTATGCGACGCTGTAATTCATACCATAGGTGATCTATGGGATTAAAATCAGGTCTCTGTTCTGGCCAGTCCACAAACGATACGAAATTATTGTCAAACCACGCCATAACAGTCTTTGATTTGTGGCTCGGTACATTATCCTGCTGGTAACAACAAGGCTCGGTTCCATAGTATTGCCACAGAGTTGGTAGGGCATAATTGTCCAGAATATCGAGGTAGACGTGCTGGTTAACAGGTTTGTCCATGATAACCAATGGGCTGGGACCATACCACGAAAACACCCCCACGCGAGTACACTGCCAGCTCCAAACTTGACAGTAGGAACAGTACACTGTGGGAAATAGCGTTCTCCGGGCTGCCTCCATACCCACGCGCTGCCATCAGACTGAAGGATCGTGTATGTGGTTTCGTCAGTCCATAGGACCCGTTTCCATTGATCTACGGTCCACAATAAATGTTCTTTGCACCATGCTAAACGATGAGTAGCATTCCGAGTGGAGATGAAAGGCTTATGAACAGCCGCACGACCACGATAACCCATGGAATGAAGTTCTCTGCGAATGGTACGTATACATACCGAGGTTTCAGCATTTTTACTCACTTGTACACTGGGGTCTTGTGCAGCACTCCGTCGATTATCTGTAACGACTCTCCTGCGGCTTCGACATCCTCTACCACTGATTTTCTTTGGTCTGTCGGTACGTTTTGCTGCTTCAGGCACGCCATGTGTCTTTCACTTATTCAGTACATCCAAAACATTTGATTTGGTTATGTTTAAACGCCTCTCGGTTTCTCTTATGGACAACCCACTAATATAACATCCAACAGTATTTCCTTTCTCAAAGTCAGTTCTCTCCCGCCACGACATTTTTACTCAACCTCACAGTGTACGGTCGCGGTTAGCTGCAGGCTTGTTTTTTATACCGTTTACAGCTGTACCACGCATCTTAAAAACGCGGATCCGTTTATTTGCTTTTGAAGGGGTGTCCGGTGACTTTTTTCAATATAGTGTGTATTAAAGAGTATGGGTGAGAGAATGCATTCCTGGCGAACTCCCTTTCTCCACATTGCAGGTGTCAGACGTTTTGCCATTAATTGTGACGGTGGTTTTATCAGCGCTGTAGAGTGACTTAATAAGAAAGATCAGATGTCCCGATACTGCCATCTCTCTAAGAAAACGACAGAACAGACCCCATTTGACGGTATCAAATCTCTTTGAATAATCTGGAAAACAAATATTAGCTGGTAAATGGAATATATAGAATTTTTCAGCCATCTGTCTGATATTCTTGAGTTCATCCCTTGTTCCCCACGTTCAATCCTTTCTGACCTGATGCATGTTGATTTTCTTGGGATTGGTGTTCACGGTAGGAGTCCCGCTTTTTTCCGTGGGCAGTAGCAGAGCTGGTTGAATCATCCTTTGATTGTTACCTATGGGTATCTGGTGTTGGGCCATTAGGGAAATCAATCTTCGACAGCCCCAACGCACTGATATCATAGCTGCTGCACTATGCCATCTCTCGTAACCCTGTTAGAGGGGCCCATGCAAGTTGTTAACTCCCGGGCCAGGAGGAACCCGAATTTCGCGTGGGCAGGAACGCTTAATTCCCTGAAGTGGGACTGTCTCAATGAGAGTCTGGATTTGTAATATCTATGAGATTATTCTTCCACACAACACACGTAGTTAATAAGAAATAAATTCTTTTACAATGAGTTGGGTTTTCGAGTATGGTTGTCCACTGACCAGAAATATGAGGTTGAGCGCCGCCGCCTCTCTCAAGGGGAGTGATGATCTTACCTACTACGTGTCAGGACATAGATGGCGTACTACCGCGGTGATGCATAAGTTTAATTAACAATGAAGCAACGATAAGCCTGCCAGGAGCGCGGATTTGGCTCAAAGTGTTTCGTTTGCTCTGAACTCGTACGGAGAAGTCTCAGGTTCGATCCCAGGCATGTACGAACGCTCCAACCACTAAACATCCGTCGCACGTCGGGTGGGCACGTTAAGCCGTCGGATCCCGGGTATTGTCTCCCTGTTGTAAATAAGGGATTTTTCTTGGTGTTGTGGCACTACCGTACAATGAAAATTTTGTGTCAGATCCGTACTACCAAGTATTCCTCCAGTGCGTACCCCAATTTCTTTCGCGAGGGGCGAGGGGAGGAAACTGGCCCTGCGTTACTTCCGTACAAAGGATGAGTGTCATTACTTCGTTAGTTTATGTCGCAGAGCGCTGTTGTTGCAACTGGAGATTTTATTTAAACAGAATGGATCTTATAGTGTTGTCTTAAACTTTAAAAGGCAAGTCTTGTGCTTTCTTCGATGATTTTTCGACTCAGACAAGACAGACAGCATGTTCGGTTCACCATTTTTAAGCACGCCATTTTTTGTAACTGCCAGTGCTAAGCCTAGAAAAAGTGTGAAGGCAAGTTGTTAGATTATGAACTCATGCTATTAAAGCATAATAGAAAATTGTTGAGGACGTGAAATGAATCGATATAAAGATTATGGTGTTATTTACTACAGTATTAATGTTGACAAATATACTATATTTGAATCAAAATTGATTAAGTCCGTAGGGATTAATGTTGTTTTAAGTAATTCTGATTATTTCCTAGAAAATTAAGTATTTTCGAATGAAATAGAGCCTGTGTTTGAACTTCACATAAAGGGAGCAAAGTCAAAGAGGGTCCAGAGGCATCTTTTGGATACGAGACAGTTAAATTCCTTTTTGTACGCAACTGACGCTAAAACGGTAGGACTGTAGATACATTTGTACGAAAGTGACGCTAAAATTTAGATGTACAAAAGAGCCTTGTCAGGATCTGCCAGGAAACCCGTTTTCCCACCCTTTGTACCTAGCTTTAGTGTGATTTTTCTGTGGGGCACTCTAGACTAAATCTCTTATCTTCCCACTTCTAAGGGTTCAGATCAACAGATCATATGTAAAGGACTTTAGGAAGGGAGTGTCTGACCAGAGCTCTTAAAAAACGCTTAGAAATAGGAAACTAGGAGATTTGGGCTAGAGTGCCCGATAGAAAAGTCACACGGAAGCGAGGTAGAAAGGGGGAGGAAGACGCCCTTATTTATTAACAGGGGGCCAGTACCCTGGGCCCGACGGCTTAACGTGTCCATCCGACGTACGGCGGATATTTAGTGGTTAGAGCGTTCGTTCCTGCCTGGGATCGAACCCGAGGTTTTCTCCGTGGCAGTCACAAACGTTGGCCATTAGGCCACTTCTAAGAGCTGTTCAAGGCCTGTGGTTTTAAAGAACTTCCCACTTCTAAGGGTTGTTTAAGACCTGTTTTATCTCCTACTTCTTATCTCCTCAATCTGTTTTATCCCCTCAGCAGTTGTCAATCCATATCCTGTTTTATCTTCTCATCCTGTTGTTCTACTTATCAGTTGTCAATTCGCAAACTTGTTTTATGTTCAGCTGTCCTCATCAGTTCTCAATCCATATCCAGTTTTATCTCCTCATCTTGTTGTTCTACTTATCAGTTGTCAATCCGCAAACTTGTTTTTTGTTCAGCTGTCCTCATCAGTTCTCAATCCATATCCCGTTTTATCTAATTGTCAATCCATATTTGTCCTCATCAGTTGTCAATCCAATCCAAGTTTGAATTGACAACTGATATTCATATTTGTCCTCATCAGTTGTCAATCCATATCCTGTTTATCCATTTTTGTTCTCTTCATCAGTTGTCAATCCATAACCTGTTTATTTCCTCATCAGTTGTCAATCCGCAAACTCGTTTTATCTCATCATCTTGTCAAATCCATATTCTATATGTTTAAGACCTGTTTTATCTCCCACTTCTAAGGGTTGTTTAAGACCTGTCGTCAGACACTTCATTCCTAAAATCTTCTACATATGATCTGTTCTGATAAGCCTGCCAGCGTAGTTCAATTGGAAGAATAGCCAGTCCTTAGTGGGAAGCTGTGGTTTCGAATCCCATCACTGGCAAATAAAAGTTTTATAATTTAAGCATCGTCTTTCCAGATCAAAAAATTAAAAATACAACCACTTCTGTCCTTCTTTGAGACGAGTTGCGAACAAGAATTTTTCGCGTTCTAATATTTAGAAATTAATTTAACATACAAAACATGCGTGGCTTCAATTTCAGTATTAAGAGATGTGGAAAATGGCATTTCAATTTCTTGAGTTGTATATAATTAACTTATAGAGTAAGAAGTGATGCTTTAATATTCTGAGTAACATCTCATTAGAGATAATCATACATAGCTTGTCTCAAAACAACTGACAAAGTTTTTTTATAAAAAATGTGTAATACTGCGTTCATGGCACGAGGCTCGAAAAAACGGCAGTCGTTATAGTAACCATAGCAACCGGCCACACCTGTTTATTACGTATGCGTCGTCGACAGTGCGCAGTTTCATAAGCGTTGTTTCGTGAACCCCAAACAAGTGTTTTCACGCTGTGGTTTTTCGAAAAAGTGGATGTGAAAGAGAACAAAGATGCGCCATTAAATTTTGCTGTCAACTTAAGAAATCTGTGGGAGAGACTTTCCATCTTATGCAAGAGGCTTATAAACATGAATGTCCAAGAAAATCAACAATTTACAGATAACATAGAGAATTTATAGATAGCATAAAGAATTTATAGATGACATAAAGAATTTATAGATGGCATAAAGAATTTATAGATGGTCGTGAGTCGGCGGCTTTAATCAAACATGGAGGAAGACCTTTAGCAAGCGTTAATAAAAACCTCAAAACAATGATAACATCAGTACAATAGGTGTTATTATGCGGGAAGATAGACACCTAGCATTTAGAGATATCGAAGACATGGTTCACATTCCAAATTCATCAATTCACAGGATTTTAACCGAGCATTTGGGCATGAAACGAGTTTGTTGAACTTGGGTTTCCCATTACTTTTCATGTGCGGCCCAATGCAAGGCCGCATATATGGCCATTGCTCTCGTTTCTTATTTGAAGGAAATGAATATTATATTGATACCCCAACCTTCATATAATCCAGACTTGTCACCATGCGACTTGTGGTTGTTCCCCATTTTAAAAAACCCATTACGCGGACGACAATTCGAGACTGATCAACAACTTATTACAGCTGCGCAGGTGTTCTTCAACAGCATTTCAGAAGAAGAATTCCATAAATACAAAATGGCAGGAACGTTTGGTTACCTATATTCGGTGCAATGGACAATATTTCGAAAAAGATGGCCACTTCCTTGAAAATTAAGGTATGCATATCTATTTTTATAAAGAAAAAAGCCTTGTATTACTTGTATTACTGACAATCCTTGTATTACTGATATTGTAGTACGAATGGACCGCCCCGGTTGCGCAGTGGTCTAAGCGATGGCTTCTGATCATCGTCTGAAAGGGATCCAGGTTCGAATCCTGTGATGCATGGATGTTGTGTTTGTCTTATGGCACTGGCTCTCTCCCTTCCCTGGAACCAGTGACCTTAAATTAGGGACGAGCGACTGCTTATAGCCCATTGAGTTGATCACGGTGGTCGTTAAACCTCCAATAAAAAAAAGTACAATTAGAATTGTGGCAGTTTATATTAGTGACGGTTTAGAATTAATAGAGTTATGCTATTTTATGTTAGTGATAGTTTATTTAGTATTAATAGATATAAAAATATTTCCCTGTTTTCTTGAATTTTATTAATTTAATACGAATGCGGGTTATCAAGTTCTGTGTCGTAATTAAAACAAATATATGGGATGCCAGAAATATGGTGACATCAGTTTTAAGCTTCTGCGGTAGAAATATTAATCTCGTGGCAATTCTGTCCAGAGGTGTACCTTCGTTTTGTTAATGCAGTGTGCATTGCTAAACCATTTAGCTCGGAAAAACAATTCAGAGAAGAGAATAGCGTATGCGTAACAAAAGACTTAACGACAATTAAGATAGAAAGCCTTTTCTTCCTGAAAATCCTCTGAAAGTGTTTTGTTTGCTCTGAACTCCATCTTTTCCGTTGCTCAGAAAAACACTACCTCGAACCCCCAGTTAATCATTCCCTTTACTCGTTTCCGTAGATGGCCTTTGCCTCGTTTGTTGTTAACAGACTAAGATGTCCGAAGTGTCCATTAAGTTCGGCTAATGGATGCTCCCCAATGTTTTCCATCTCCAGGAAGCTGAGCTCCGAAATGACGTCACGAGCGGACTCCTATTGCTCGAGGCCCATGTTGCGAGGTGATATGGGTTTCTCCAACAGACAGCGCCTCTCTCACGCTTGCATTGACGAGCTCATCACGGATCCCTCTGCATCAACTAATCCACGGGTTATTCAAGCACATCATGTTCCCTGGATTAAAGATATCACGTCGACAGAGAAATAGGCCGCAGGGCAGTTTTATTGGCGAAGATGTGAGAACAAACACTCTAGCTGGCAGAGCGGGTAAAGGACTTTCCAAAACAACTAGTTCCATTGTATCTACCTCTTACGGATGATGTTGCAGCTGGAAAAGATGTAGACTTCGTAGAAGTATTTCAGCTCAAAATAGGTCATAATGCTGCTTTGTGACTCTACCGAAATTGGGCGGAACATACATTCCATTAGAATTAGGAGTATAACAAATCCTTCTTTGCTCCGGTTGCCGAACAAATTGCCCTTTCTACAGCTATCACACTTCTATAATTCTCCTTTGACACTTTTCTCCGTAAACTACCAATAGACATAATTCATAATGGCACTGATGTATAATTAATCGGTTTAAAGTCCAAAATATGATTTTAAGATGTTCATAAATACTGTTTAAATCTTTATTTCTTCGAAAATTTATTTACAAGCCTTTTATATACCATCGATACCGCATTTATTCCAATCAAATGCGCACCCTTTTGGCCGATTTTCGCAGCCGAAAACCGGGGTACGTATTAGATTCGGGTGTTAAGCGGAAAAATGTGAACATCGGTCTGAAACGGACGTATTTCTCATCCCTGAGTCTATATGGCAGCAGGCCTTTCAGAAAGAGCGTAGAAACGATCATGGGGGTGTAAGAAATTGACTCAAAGTGACATGAACAGCCTATTTATTAAGAGTCAATGAAGTACGTTTAAAAACCTAAATGTTTTGGCAAAACAAGTACTAGGTAATGTAGAGCAAACCTATGTATACAGAAACCTTATAAACTCATCGATCTAGTACAGAAATAGATCTACCATATAAACTTTAGCAAAAAAACAATAAACTAGAAAAAGTAGTACTGTAGGGATTAATATCTTAGATATCCAAAGAAAGTACAGTGAGGTTCACATTCAAGTTTCAGTAAAGAACTTCAACTTAAGTCCAATGTCATGTCAAAGCCATTGATTAATAGTCATCAATCGTCATATTCATCCGACTCGGCGGAGCTGGTGCTGGCATATGCTAGATCTTCATCGATGTCAGAATCGGAATCAGTTTTTCGCTGTCCGCTCTAAGCAGCTCTCAACCAGGCTGGGTGCTTACGTCGCAATCTCTTGCAGGTTTAGGTACGCATTACAGTCAGGTGGTAACTGTTTTTCGTATCCGAAAACCCAAAATTGGGGCTGCGAATTAGATTAGGGTGCGCATTACAATCGAATAAATACGATATTTGATTTTATAAATATACAGCAAAACTCAATTAAAAAAACTCTGCTGTAACGGCTGTCCCAAAACAACTGAGGATATTTTTATAAAAAAAAATATGCGTACCCCTTCATTATCAAGGAAATGGTCATCCTTTTCGAAATACTGTCCGCTGCATACAATACAGGTGTCCCAACGTTTCCACCATTTTTGAATGTCTTCTAGAAATCTTCTTCTGAAATGCCGTTGAAACATCCCTGAGCAGCTGCAATGAATTTTTGATCAGTCCCAAATTGTCGTCCACGTAATGTCTTTTTAAAATGGATAACGACTAGAAGTAACATGGCGACAAGTCTGGACTAAACGCAGGTTGTGGCATCAACTTAAGGTGGACGTCAAATAAAAATGCGCCGCTACGCATGCAATGATGAAAATTGAGTTACATAAGTTCACATGCAAGAAATCCTTCCTGACTCGTTAAAATTTCCACACGGCCAAAAAAAGACACTGAACTACAGTCAATGGCTTACAAATGTATGGCAAAAATTATAGGGAGTGTTTTAAAATTAAATTTCCGCGTGTTGGAATAGTGTTGCATATCATACATAGGTGGCGGTCTACGTACGTCAAGTACTGGAAACGAGACACTTCATTACCTTTTCTACTTGAATATTTGAAGTTTTCTTATAAACAATAATAACTGAGCGGTTATAGACTTTTGTTTAAAGTGTCAGTAAATATTTAAATCACTTGCATTATAGTTTATTGCCTTTTCTACCCAGAACGTTATGTAAATCAGAAATCAGATGCTGGTGATCTAAGATGATGACAGAAGCTTTTTCAGAAATCATCATCTGATAAGGGAAAGACTTCATAAATTTCTCTCAGAAAACTGAGACCCCCACAAAAGGGGGTCTCAAAAACAGCACTTTTTTCAGCGTCATCTATAAACAGAAGGCTGCATTGGACATGTCTTTATTTATTCAGTTTCTACAAATAAGAAACGACAAAAATGGTCATAAACGGCTTTGCTTTGGGCCGCACATGAAAAGAAATGGGAAACACAAGTTGAACAAACTTGTTTCATACCCAGATGCTCGATTAAATTCTGTGAATCGATGATTTTGAAATATGAACCACATCTTCGCTATCTCTAATTGATAGCTGTCTGTCTTTCCGTATAATAACAGCTATTGTATTGACTTTTACCTCTGTAACACTTGTCAAAGGTTTTCTATGAGCGATTAAAGCCGACAACTCACGACCATCCATAACTTCTTTATGTTATATGTGAGCTGTTGATTTTCCTAGACATTCATCTTTATAAGCCTCTTGTATAAGACGGAAGGTCTCTCCAACAGACTTCTTAAATCCACAGCAAAATCTGATAGATGAGGAATATTCATCTTTATAAGCCTATTGTATGAGACGGAAAGTCCCTCCGACAGACTTTTTAAGTCTACAGCAAAATTTGATAGATGAAGAATATTCTTTTTTATAGGTCTATTGTGTAAGACGGAAAGTCCATCCTACAGACTTCTTAAATCTACAGCAAAATTTGATAGATGAGAGATATTCATCTTTATAAGCCTATTGTATAAGACGGAAAGTCTCTGCCACAGACTTCTTAAGTCTACAGCAAAATGTAATGGCGCATCTTTGTTCTCTTTCACATCATTTTTTTCGAAAAATCACAGCGCGAAAACACTTGTTGGAGGTTCACGGAACAAACGCTTATTAAACTACGCACTACCGATGAGGCATGCGTAATAAACACGTGTGGCCGGTTGCTATGGTTACTACAACGACTACTGTTTATTCGAGACTCGTGCCAAGGGCGAACGCAGTATAGCATATTTTTTATAAAAAAATTTCAGTTGTTTTGGGACAAGTTATGTACTACAAAATTGCTGCTAATGCGATATATCCTTTGGTGCAAACTTATGGAATTTGTATCATAAAAACTTTAGTTTGTACCAAAAAGAACTTTAGATGTTAACCTTTCAAACGTATTAAACGTTACGTCTGTAAGTGGTGTTGTTTTCTCTAAAAATAAGACAAGACTTTTGGACCACGCTGATATGTTAAGATTAATTTTGACATTCCTTTCGATACTATTGCTTGCGTTACTCAAATGCGTTAAATGCCATTCAGTCAAAAAACGTCTTGGGATCAGAAAAGTAGAGCTGAAGTTTATAATTCTAAAGCAAGAAATGAATTTTACTTGATAATATAAACTAATGTAGATATTTGAGATTTGTTTCCCACTCATTTTCAAAGAAAATGAACAAGGATAGAGCCTTTGCTCAGCTGTTTTATCGAACTTTGTTTGTGAAACAAAATATATTAACGTGCAAGTGATTTATTTGTAGCTGCGGTGTTCTTCCAAAGTGCAATTTCCGTTCTATCTGAAAAAAAAAATGTTTAAGACCAGTTCCTTTCCTTTTAACGCTTTCCAACCGTAGGTTGAAGAAGCGTATATGCTCCAGCTTTGTCGGTCTGTCTCTCCGTCCGCATGCTAACTGGCGTAAAAATGGTTCGATTTCGATGAAAGTTTAGTATGAAGTAAGGGACAACCTGGGGACGAACCCTATTGAAAATGGACGAAATGGGATCAAAGGGCAGGACATAGGAGTGGAATCCATTCCATTGTCCTTATGCGTCATAACTTAGGTAAAAATGGTTCGATTTCGATGAAATTTTAGTATGTGGTGGGGACCTACTTGGGGACAAATCCTATTGAAAATGGGCGAAATGGGGTCAAAGGTCAGTACATAGGAGCGGGATCCATTGCATTGTCCTTATGCGTCATAACTTGACTAAAAATGGTTCGATTTCGATGAAATTTTAGTATGTCGTAGGAGACCACCTGGGGACAAATCCTATTGAAAATGGGCAAAATGGGGTCAAAGGTCAGTACATAGGAGCGGGATCCATTTCATTGCCTTATGCGTCATAACTTAAGTAAAAGTGCTTCGATTGCGACAAACCTTTATCATGTTGTTCGGGAGGTAAACTAAACCCGTTTTGTTGAATGTCGTCGAATGGGGTCAAAGGTCAGGGCACATGAGCGAGATTTATTCCACAGCCATTATCCTCATAACTTGAGTAATAACTTGAGAAATAATTTCTGGAATGTTGGAAAGCGTAAAATAATCAATGCATTACATAATTTTACTAACTTGTCTATAATTTATTTCGTGGTTTATGTCTTTGCTGTCTTCAGGATTAATGAGAAAACAGTAGCTAACGGCACACTGGAAACATTTTTGACTTTAAACACCATTATTTATTAGAAAAGATTTTTAAAATGAAAATACAGTCGAACATAAAGTTAGATGGGGTATTAAAGCATTCAATTTCGTTATAACTGCACTTCGTTATAATCGAACAGTTACAAAAGCGGTCTTTTTTGCCATATTGCTTTATGTCAGCTTAAAGTTAGTCAATCATGAACGTCTTATCAATTAATTGAAGGTAAATAATGTTTGTTAAACCTGCAGTTATGAATAACAATATGAATGGATCTGCAACAAGCAAGATTTATAGTTAATGTAAAAATTTAAAATGACTGCAAACATTTTAATTTATTTTATTAAATATGATTCAATTGTTTCTGATTTTGTGTGCTTTATATCATAGAAGCTGTTAAATTTATTTCAGCTTAATTTCACGCGGTGTTTGGGATGTTTCTACAGGCAAAATATTCTCTAAGATTTTTAAACCTTCAAAAGCAATCCTGTTTGAAATGTTTTCCATTTTTACGTTTTCCAACCGTAGGGTGAAGGAGCGTATATGATCCAGCTTTGTCCGTCTGTCTGTCCGTCCGTCCGCACGATAACTCGCGTAAAAATAGGTCGATTTCGATGAAATTTTAGTATGTGGTAGGGAACTATTTGGGGACGAACATTGTTGAAAATGGACGAAATGGTATCAAAGGTCAGGACATAGGAGCGGGATCTATTCCATTGCTCTTATGCGTCATAACTTATATAAAAATGTTTCGATTGCAACAAAACTTTAACATGTTGTTTCGGATATATACTGAACCGGGTCTGTTGAATATCATCGAAATGGGATCAAAGGTCAGGACACAGGAGCAAAATTTATTTCGCAGCCATTATCTTCATAACTTGACTAAAACTGCTTCTATTGCGACAAAACTTTAGTATGTTGTTCCGGATGTATACTGAACTGGTTTTGTTGAATATAATCGAAATGGGGTCAAAGGTCAGGACACAGGAGCGAGATTTATTCCACAATCTATTATCCTCATAACTTGAGTAATGATTTCTGGTACGTTGGAAAGCGTATCAAAATCAATGCATTGCATGATTTTACTAACTTGTTGATGAATATTTCTTCATCTATTGAGTGATAATCATTTTTACTCTGAATGTGCTGCACTATGTAGCAATTCTACCGAAAGCTCCTCATCGATGTTCACGTAATCTTGAAAGAAACATCAGAGGCAATGTCATTTTTTTGCTCATATGACTCCAAATTTTATTCACTTTCATTTTTTCTATCTTTGATCTCATTTATAGACACGTCCTCATTGTTCACCTGTAAAACTTTTCCAAAGCTGGCATGTTTTCTGCAGTTTTGAACTGTTTCTTTTAAAACAACTTTTCGAACAGAGCTTAGCCCATCACGTGCCACTCTAACGGGTCAATAACTATTGTTTCACATTTTTCTAAACTAATTAGACACTTCCGAAGTATATCTTTTTATAAGGAATTTTCATAGTTCGTATTATTCCTGTTCCATTGGGATCTGCGTGTTTGTTTTGGAAAATACAGTAAACAGTTTTCAATTTTTTTAGTTGGAGGTTTAACGATCACAGTGAAGAACAAGCAGTCGCCCGTCCCGAATTTAGGCAACTGGATCCAGGGAAGGGAGAGAACTAGGGCCGTAAGAGAAACACAACGTTCAAGCCTCACGGAGATTCGAACCCGGACCCATCTCGGACGAATGGTCGAAAGACATCGCTTAGACCAAGGGTCTGCAAACTACGGCTCGCCGCCTCTTTTTATGGCCCGCAAGCTGTAAGAATGGATTTTAATTTTTCGAATTCTTTAAAATTTCGAATTATGTCGAAGCACACGGTATAGCGGAACGGCCGACCGTCAAGTTGAGGAGTTGCGAGATACGAACGTATGTGGCGCTCCTATAGTTTCGCATTCGGCGGCCTCTGCTGTAACACCACGCAGTTATAATTCGGCAACGTTTCCAGTGCCACGTGTATCGCTGGTCTGCGACATTTTGTTCTCGTTTTATTATCCTTGTATCTCCAGCATGTCACTGTCAAAACCTGAAAAGAAGGGGAAAATGGACATCGAATGTCATGCTTTTAAGACAGAGTGGAGGGTGAATTATTTTGTTACTGAATTAGATGACAGAGCATTGTGTTTATTGTGCAATGAGGCTGTATCTAAAGTCAGTTTACGAGTACCTCATTTGTTAGCCAAGGAAGGAGAGCCGTTCACTGATGGTGAGTTACTTAAATCATGTTTGATCGTAGCAGCAGAAGAAATGTGTCCAGAGAAAATGGATTTTTTAAAATCTATCAGCCTTTCAGCAAGAACATTTGCTCGAAGAATTGACGACATTGGGAGCAACATCAACAGCCAAATAAAATACAAGGCACGTTTTCCTTGGCTCTTGATGAGTCTACAGACGTTACTGATGCTGCTCAGTTGCTGCTGCTTATTCGAGAAGTCAATGCTGAGTTTTAAGAGAATGAAGAATTAGCTTCTATGAATAGATTGCGTGGAACAAGTACAGGCGAAAATATTTTCCGAGAAATTGGAAAAAAACCCGCTGACAAAGTGCAATCTGAAATGGAATCAGCTAAAACGTGTCACAACTGATAGTGGAAAAAATATGTGTGGAACAGGGAAAGGTTTAGTTTAAAAAATTTACGAGTCTTGTTAAAATGCAAGGTGTTCAAAGCCTATGGTTATTCAATGTAGTATTCACGAGCAGGTATTTTATGGGATATATTGAATCAATCATTTGTTCTTGATCCAGTTGTTTCAGCGGCGAAATTCATTCGCTCTCGTGGACTTAACAATCGTCAGTTACGTGATTTTTTTTTATCAGAATTGCAAGCTGAATATCCTGACTTGCCCTACCATACAGCAGTTCGATGGCTCAACAGTGGTAAAATTTTATTGAGATTTTTTGAACTCAGAGGAGCGATTGAAATTTTTCTCAACGAGAAAAACCGCGCTCATCCACTATTATTGAATACGGAATGGCTTTGGAAATTAGCTTTTGCTGCATATATCTTAGGCTTTCTTAACGGAATCAACTTAAAACTACAAAGCAAAACAGGGCTCATATCTGAACCTTATACTACGGAAAAGTCATTTCGACTACAACTGGCGTTGATTGAGACACAAATCATGTCAAGCTTGGAACGTGCCTGCCCCGCAGGACGAACACGACATAAAGGCAGATAGCAGCAAGAACGAACGTCTGCGTAGCTCACTTGGTAGAGAGACTTGTTCCGGAATGAGTGGATTCGGGTTCGATCCCCTGCGTGGACAAAAATGACGGAGAAATTTACTTCGTTATAATGGCGCCCGAACTTCCCGGATTACCCGGCCGTTCAAGATCTCGCAATGGTGTGATGTTCTTTCCACACCGCGAGATAAGAAAAATAATAGAATCCCTTCTTCAGCGCTTCGAAAAATAAATGTATGTGACGTTGCCTTCCACACACCAGATTGACTGGGAGTTCTCAAGTGCACGTTCTTCAGCGGATGGCTGCCTGCAACGATTCATGGTCACGGCTGACCCGTAGGCCATGCCCCCAGCCCCCTCCTTCGGGTAAGGGGTTGTGACGTACCTGTCCCGCAGGACGCACACGACATAAAGGCAGATAGCAGCAAGAACGAACGTCTGCGTAACTCAGTTGGTAGAGCGACTTGTTCCGGAATAAGTGGACTCGGGTTCGATCCCCGGCGTGGACAAAAATGACGGAGAAATTTACTTCGTTATAAGCTGCTTTGTGTATTTACCATGCTGTCAAAAATTAAAAGAAGAAGTGAAATCTCCACTCCCAATTACGGCGGATTTGTTTTCTGAGCTCAAACTACAGTTCCAGCAGCTTGTTTTGGATCTTGATGCAAGTGCAGAAGACATTTCAATATTTCAAAATCCACTCGACTGTTCAGTTGAGGGGCTTCCACTTAACCTTCAATTGGAAGTGATTTAATTTGCAAAGTGATGACATACTAAAAGGCAAATTTCAAGAGAAGAATCTAACAGAATTGTATAAATGTCTTCCAAGCGATGAATATGGACAGTTAAGATCATATGCTCAGGGATTTATATCTGTAATTGGAAGCACTTACCTGTGTGAAAAGACATTTTCAAAGATGGAATACGTAAAATCTCAATACAGGTCAGCATTAACAGATAAACATTTGCAATCAATTTTGATGATAGGGAGGACTAACTTTGTACCTCAGTTAAGTGAAATGTTATTCCGAAAATAGCAATTTCGAATAAACAATAAATAATGTCGAGGATTTTCCCTTTTTCACTCTAGAAACAATTCCATTTTTCTCATTAATATAGCTGTATTTCAAACAATTGTAGTCTCTTTTTAGTCTACTTATTATTATTATTTTTAAATTATTTTTAGTCTACTTATTATTATTATTTTTAAATTATTTTTAGTCTACTTATTATTATTATTTTTAAATTATTTTTAGTCTACTTATTATTATTTTTTATTCTTTCGTTATTTTTCAGCCTATTATTACGTATTTTTTAAGTCTACTTATTGTTATTTGTTATTTATGTAGGCATACTTACTGAAATAACAAGAAAAAAAAATGCCTACATAAATATCCTCGAATTTGTCGCTTGTCCCGTAGAGCGAAAGATATTTACTATTTGGCTCCTTACAAAAAATGTTTGCCGACCCCTGGCTTAGACCACTGCGCCATCGGGGCGGCGGTTTTCAATTGCCTCGATCCACGATGTATGTGCGTGTGCATAGAAGGGGGTGGGAGAAGGAGTAAGTAAAACAACACAGTAGACCCTCATTTATACGTTTTTCTAGGGATCATATAAATTTAACATACGTATAATTGAAATAAAACGCGTATACGAAACAGGGAAACTTTAACATTAAGGGCAACTTAGAATTTTTAGATCAGCGACATTTGTCATATAAATGGGAGAAGCGTATCGACGAGGTTCTATTGTGATTTATTTTTTGTTGATTGATCTGTCTGTAAGAGAAACCACAAAATGTTGGCAATAGCAGGTATTTTCTGGTTTTCGAATGTAACGGGAGGAGCTAAAAGAAACTGGGTTAAAAGTCCTTATTTTGCTTGCTGGTAACGGCTGAATTTCGAGAGATGAAGTTTCTCCAAAAAACGTTTGTTCGTAATATGCGGTTCGAAAAACAAGGAAGAATATTACGTTCATCAACAATAACTTCGATTTATCGAAATATGCGAGACTTCGGATTATGCGAGCTCGATATGTCTGGGTTTGACTGTACTTTATAGACTGAAAATAAATGGCGAAAAAAGAGCTTCGCGTAGAAATTTATTTTGAAAAATCCCTGAGAAATAACATTTTAAGATTTTGCGTTTTCAAGTACAGTTTCCTTTACGGAGCATAGAACATGAAATGCGAAATACGTAATTAACGTATTCGAATCAGTTTTGCGTTCCCATTTAGAAAAGAAAGCAAACTAAACTGCTGGAAAATACAGTATATATATATTTTTTTGCTTGTATTTCAGTGTGGAGCATATATAAGTCGAATGGGCTAAATTGAATATTTTCGTTATCTCCATTCATGGACAATTCGATCCAGAGTATAAGGCGAGGCTCAAATATATACAGTTAGCATTTTGTAATTATGTCTACAATGGTCCAATAAATATAAAAAGGAAGAGAAAGTGAGATAACTTCAGAATTTTTCTTTCCTGCAAAAAGTTGAATTTCGTAAGTTTATTTTTTGGTTTCGAATTGACGCTACCGAATTGCTCCGATTTCGAGTCGGAAATATTTCTCAAAGGGCCGATAGATGGCAGAGCGTCAGCGTGATCGTGAGAAGGACGCAATTGAAATGCGACAGCTGCCACTCCACATCGGCTACAGGGATTTTAGCGATGTTACTATGAAGTTCAGACTATCGATGCAAGGTCCTCAGGTTCGAACCTGCGCTGATCTTTCATAGATGGTGTGATTTACTAACAATCGCTGAATATCCGCCGTGCATCGGACGAGTACGTTAAGTGACGGCCCCCAGGCTGGACCCACTGGTTAAATGGGTATTCTTTCCTATGCCCACCCCCTGAAATTCTTTCACCCCTCTGTGTGCAACATCGTACTTGTACGGTGGCGCCATGTACTGTATTCGAATCTCACTACAAACTGCTCTGTCAAAGTCGCTAGACTTGCTCTCATTCCTTCTGTGTCCTGCCCAAAAGGCGATCTCGCTGTGGGTGGCTGGGACCTAAACTCTACTCACTGTGGGCGAAAGTCCTACAAGAAAATGACAAATGCTGTAGCGATGTTACTATGGAACGGAAACATTCGGTTCAGCAGCTTTAAACGAATTCTTAATGAAGGAGGCTGTATATTTTGTACAGGGTGTTAATCAACTGCGTCACAAAAGAGGAGGGAAAGGTTAACTGCGCTTGAAGCCTCCAGTCCCCCAGAGGAGAAAAAGGTCAACTGCACTTGAGGTTTCATGCGCCCCACGTCTGAACTGCTCTCACAGCAGGGCAGTTCTCTAGATCAGTGTTTCGCAACCGGTGTGCCGCGGCACACCAGTGCCCTCCCCCCTCCCCACCACAAGGTGAAAGGTGTGACGCGAGGAAAATTAATTGTCGAGTTTTATTTTTTAATGTTATCCCAATTACTGTGTTTCATATGCTTGCATTTCATTCTCTGCCACTGCACTGAATAAATAAGATGATGCTTGTTTATTCTTTATTACATGCCGCGAATTTTTATGTATTCTAAGAAATTAAATGTAAATTATTTACTCACAGTTGTTATATCGTAGTTTTGCTTATTTATATATTTGTATTTCTCGCTTCTACCGCTGTGCTATGCGGCTTCTTTGTTACACTTGCCGCATATTCTGTGTAAGCTTTTCCCTAAAAGTGCGGGGATTAGCAAAACTTTCCCTGTCTTTTTTTACGTTGTTTTGGTATTTATCCCTGTTTGTTAGTGCTTCTTCAACTTTATTACTTTTTTCCTGTACCAATGCACCCACCCATCGTTAAACTTTATTTTTAATAAGTCGGTATACGTGTCTCTCCTTCCCTTTGAAGGGTATAGGTCCCACGTCTTAGAATTATTTCAGTTCTATCACAACTGTGCTCTGAAGCAGTCCGAAAATAGTGATTGCTAGTCAGTCTTGCCATTTTCTATTACTATTAAACTAATGGGTCGTTTGAGATGTTCCCGACTGTATGACCACTTCCTGACGGCAATAAAGCGGTGATGGACTTAATTAAAGAACATTTAGAAATCTTGCAGCAGAAGTTCAAGAAGTATTTTGGAGAGAGTGTTTAAGATTTCGACTGGGTTCGTGATCCATTTGTTGCGAATTCAAAACCTCTTCCGATTAATATACAAGAGGATCTCTCAGATTTAAAAGCAGACAGAACATTGAAATTAACACTTCTCCAGGTGCGTTTAGACACATTTTGGTTGACAATAAGTAGTGAATATCCGGCTATCTCCGAGATGGCTGTTAATGTGTTATTGCCATTTTCAACTACACTTTTGTGTGAACTGAGCTTCTCGACGTTGACTGAAATTAAAACATCAAAGAGGGAAGAAACTCCAATCCATTGATGAAGAAATGAGACTTGCATTGCCAACGATTCAGCCACTGATCAGCCGCTTGTGTGCAGCTAAGCAGGCGCAAGTATCACAATTAAAGGTTATAACGAAGTAAATTTCTCCGTCAGTTTTGTCCACGTCGGGGGTCGAACCCGGGTCCCCTCATTCCGGAATAAGTCGCTCTACCAATTGAGCTACGCGGACGTTAGTTTTTTTTATCATATGTAGAGAATTTTAGGAAGGGAGTGTCTGACCTCAGGTCTTAAACAACCCTTAGAAAGAGGAAACTAGGAAATTTGGGCTAGAGCGTCCAATAGGAAAGTGACACGGAAGCGAAGTAGAAAGGGAGAGGAAGACGCCCTTATTTATTACCGGGGTGCCAGTACCCGGGGTCCGACGGATTAACGTGCCCATCCGACGCACGGCGGGTATTTAGTGGATCGAGCGTTCGTACCTGCCTGAGATCGAACCTGAGGCCCTTTCCGTGGCAGTCACGAACGTTGCCCACTAGGCCATCCGCGGCCCTCGAACGCTCGTTATCGCTGCTATCTGCCTTTATATCGTGTGTGTGTCCTGCTGATAAAAAATGCCGTTACAACATTTAGAATATATTTCAGGTATTCGTACAGGAAAAGTCGTATTTCCTACTATATTAATACAAATAATAGAAAAAATACACAAAATACAAAATTCAAGAATTAAATCCAGAATTATTACAAAAAAAATCTAAATTTTCAGAATTATCATAAATTCTTAATTTTAATTTATTACAAAATTCGGAATTTATTTTAGCTATTCGTACAGTAAAATTCTTATTTTTTGATGTAATAGTGCGCTAAACATTTTAAAAACTGGCTTCTTGAAATTTGCTGTTCTTTACATTGGTTCAGCAGTTGTTCCGCGATTTCCTTTTTTTCCTCATATTTTTGATTCGCATTTTTTTTCCTTTCATTCGCGCTACTTAGTAAAGGCGTTGATATCAACATGTATTTGTTTTAAAACTTCGATAAATTTGTATATATTCGGATGAGGAGTTGTAAAATTGGAATTGAATCGAGAATGAAACGACTCGCATGCGTTTGTAGTTCTTTCTGACTCAAAAGTTGGACTGGCCCATAAACTTGGGGGAAATGTAACTTTTTCGGAGACATAATAATCTGTTACGTAGTCTGTAAATCTTTGAATTCTGGAATCATTAGGCTGTTCAGACATAATATTTTCAACGAATGCATTAGATACTTCTTCTGGGTTCGAGAATGGGAGTGTAAAACATAAACGAATCCAATGTCCTACTTCAGATTTACTGTCTTTATTTTTATAATCATTCGAGATACTACATTGTTGGATCTTTCGCCACCAAGCTTCAGTTAGATGAAATCGACATCCTACTATAGTATGACTATACGAGTGATCCGAATTTCTTGGCGTTGAATAGAAATCAAAGTTTCCTAGCTTTCCGCATCAACCAGATGGCTTTTTCAAGTAAGGTAGACAGCAAACTGCAAACTGAATAATAGTACGCTTCGACAATTTAAACGTGGAGACTTGACTTGACAATACACGAACAGGTGTGAACGTACGTAATTAGGCATTCAAAACACGAAGCGTTTTGCTCGTTTAGCACGCGGAATTATGGAAGAAAAACAAAAGGTATTCACTGCTGCTTGAAGAACTAGTTCCAAACCCGTGGCAACTCCAGCGAGACGCCATCATTGCATGACTCGTTGTTGGTTGTTATCTCCAAAGTTTCGCGAATGGCAGTAGATTTTGGGTCGGAGTAGGAATCTAATTTCTTTATGTCATCCCATATAGGAGAAAAGCACTTGAACTTCACTTCTCTGGATAGGGCCGTGGTTACTTTGCCGTATTTAATGTCCCTTTTATGTTCGTTAACTCTCATTATAAATTAACGTTTTGTCATTCCAATCGCTTTTATCCCTCTGGATATCGTAGAGGAATGGCATAAACACCTGCTTCATTGGAAGGTGGGTCCTTGTCAGCGATTCGCTTAAGCATGGCGTATAAAGACGTCGGAGAAAATATGATATCTTATAAAGATTTCTATTCTACGCCAAGAAATTCGGATCACTAGCATAGTTATACTATTTAAGTATAGCTGGTGTACAGTTCCTTGTTATTTAATCAGACATCCTACTATGTTAATATCAGACCAAACATTCCAAACTGCTTTATAAATCGAAATTTCAAAATCTGCAATTACCGTGTTTGGCTTAAAGCACAAACTCTTCTGTTCACATATCTTGGTCATATTTTTAAAAACATATTCATATGTCGAAATAGACTTGTCTGGAAGAAGGGAAAAGACGAGTGGTCTATAGTGTCCCTTTTCAACCACGTGAATTATAAAAACTTGATAAAAAAAATTTAGGGCATGATACAAATGCACCATTCACTGATATTTCACTATGTTCGGATAAGTACTTCAAATTAGAATCCGTTGCAAAACATACAATATTTCTATTTTCGTCATTTACTTGTAACACGTAGTTTTGTCCCCGATAAGTCATTAGATCGCATGTCAAAAGAGTACGGTGGACGTCAGCAATAGTCCTTGGAAAAGTAGGTAAAAACTTTCTGCGAGCGCGATGCAAATTCTTCCTCATATATTCCATGTCTTCCCTATCAATATTTTCTGAAATAGTTATTGGAACACTGTTTACCCCACTTCGAATAAGCTTCAGTGGTCTTGCGCAAAGGTCTTCGGTAGCTTTCATTTTCACGCTGTTTGAAATCTGTTGCCTGTTTATATTACCATCTGGATCACGATTGTGATTGTAATCAAATTTCAAAAGAACTTTTTCATCATTGTCGACGTACAGTTTTGATTTGCAGGTATGTATTTTTTTTTTTTTTTTTTTTTTTTTGTGTGCAGAGCCAGTTCCATCCGTCTTGTGTTTCAAGATCTTTATAAAACTTAATCCACAATATTTAATTAGCATTTTCCCTCTTTGATTGTACATGAACTCCATCGTAACTTCTAACTACAAAAATTCCATTACGAATGAGATTTCTTAAAGAAAATGTCATGCCATATTTAACCCCAGCGTATTAAAGGGAGCGCAGTTAGCCCTACGGGGGGAGTTGAGGTCAAGCGGAGTTCGGACGAGAGATTAAAAAAAGAGGGATTAAAGGAAGCGCAGTTAGCCGTCGCCTTCGTACAGGTTTCAGAATAGTTTCTTATGAACGTAATATTGCTTTTCATTTGCTTAGATCACGACCGAATGTAAGGCAGAAAAAACAAATAAAAAATTATCATTGAGAAATTCCAAATAATAGATTAGTCGATAAAGCATATAAATGAAGTCCCGAAATTCTGATGAAAAAACTCTGGCTTTATACACCGAAAAACACGGTAGTTAACTGGATTTTGTTTGAAATAGGTGAATGTCACAATATAAAAAAAATATAATTACGTAAGAAATCCTAGAGCATTTATGCAAATGTAATGAATGCGTGCAGGAAGAGAGATGGATGCAACATTAGTCATAAATAAATCGTTTCCGCTCGAAAAAAAAAGTGCGTTTAAAGAGAACTTACATTTGAAAAACTAAATGCAAGAGCACTGATTTAAAAATAACTTACCTACACTTTTTAAATCTTCAGTGTTGTACGTTGCACTGTTAGAGCCTCATTAGAAATATTGATTCGTCATTCGGAAATGTCATTGCTCAAAAAACTGATTTGCGAAACGCAATTTTCCTGAACGCTGTGTCTTCGGATGATACAGGAACAACTATTTGAAAAATGCGTCCTCGTGAAATTTTAATTGGAAAAGCGTCTATTAAAAAACCGCACTAGGTTCCAAAATAAATTGCATTCCCTGAATGTAATGAAACATTTTTTCGTATCTTGTGAAAATCTGCATTTTATCGCTCCTATATTCCTGTGGTTAGGAAGCTGAATAAATGCATATCATTATTAACTATGTATTTTTCACATCCATAGCATGAACCTTTTGTGAGTACTACCATGTGTTCAAAAACCGACATCGTTCTTCATAATTCAATAATTTTCCCGGGCGTTTTAGGTGTTGACGGATCTAATTTGCTAAATTTCTGCAGCCAATTCGACATATTTTTTGATTTTCGTAACACATGCTATCGTAACATTTCTGTCTCCTGGTGCTGCCTTATTAATAATGGCCGCTGTGACGTACTACAGAGGTGAAATACATGTCAAGACGACAAATTTTCACCGAGAAATTCCGTCGGTGTAGCTTAATTGGGAAGCATTCGGCTCCGGTGCAGAAAGATGCTAATTCGATCTCCGCCACCTTATAAGATTTGTGTTTCGCACCACTTCCTCTTTTTTTACGCTTTCTAACCGTGGGTTGAAGAAGCATATATGCTCCAGCTTTGTCCATCTGTCTGTCTGTCCGTCCGCACGATAACTCGTGGAAAAAGAGTTCGATTTCGATGAAATTTTAGTATGTGGTGGGGGATCACCTAGGGACGACCGTTATTGAAAATGGGCGAAATGGAGTCAAAGGTTAGGACATAGCAGCGGGATCCATTCCATTGCCCTTATGCGTCATAACGTACGTAAAAACTGTTCGATTTTGATGGACATTTAGTATGTGGTAGGGAACTTCTGGGGACGAACCATATTGTGATGTGCCTGCCCAGCAGGACGTGCACGACATAAAGGCAGATAGCAGTCAGAACGAACGTCCGCGTAGCTCAATTGGTAGAGCGACTTATTCCGAAATGAGGGGACACGGATTCTAGCCCCGGCGTGGACAAAAATGACGGAGAAATCCACTTCGTTATACTATTCAAAATGGGCGAAATAGGCTTAAAAGGTCAGAACATTTGACGCCATTAGAACGGGATCCATTCCATTGCACTTATGCGTCATAACTCATGTAAAAATGCTTCTATTGCGACAAAACTTGTGTATGTTGTTCCGGAGGTATACTGAAACGGTTCTCTTGAATATAATCGAAATGGGGTCAAAGGTCAGGGCACAGGAGCGAGATTTATTCCTCAGCCATTATCCTCATAACTTGAGTAATAATTTCTGGTATGTTGGAAAGCGGATCATAATCAATGCATTGCATGATTTCACTAACTTGCTTTTATTATAAACGTGCGCAACTGGAGGAGATGTTTATGTCGATTTTTACTCAAGGTTGAATTATAAGCTGCCCTATTATTTATATACGCACACTCCACTGTTCACAGGGAATTTGGCGCTGTGCAAGCCCTACGACATAGAGCCATCTACACTGGTGTCCAGAAGTTAAGAATAATTAGTGAAACACACAAAGTAAATGGTTCAGGCTGTGTTCGAATGAATGTGAGAGAAATTCTATCACATATCTGTGATGTAAATTCTTTTGTACACATTTTCTCGAAGACTATTACTTTGTAGTGTTTGAAATTTTGAGAAGAAATAAAAACGACCTAAAGCTAGTACGCGCCGCAGTTATTATTCCGAAAAAATTGTTAGAAGTGTTTTTAAAATTCAATTCGAAAGTATTCCAATTTGGGCACCAGATGACGCGATAAGTTAGCTTAGCACGTTTCTGTCTGGAAGAACTGAAATCTCTCACTTCTGTCTGATTTCTTTAAATTATCCAGGTCAAACAGAAATAACAAAATGTGGCCAAAAGTGAAACTGGAATCTTAATTCATACTGTACGTTCATAAATCTACAATCTTCTTAAAATGCTAGGGTACGTTCGTTTTTTGAAAAATGCGTGCATTTACAGAGAACGCCTAAATCTGGGCTGTAGAAACTCCGCCTACCTACTCAGCTCTGCCCCCAAATAACGTCACTGGTTAAAACATAACAGCGCGTATTTTGTCTTCTCATTGTGAAGCCAACGAAAGACCTCCTCCATTCTGAATATGGCGAGGTCTTCAGTGTTTCGCTAACGCCAACTTCTGGGACAGTGCCTCAAGACGTAAAAACCACGTCCAAGGAGTGACTTTTGCGCCATCTATCGCAGAAGATGAACCCTAACACTCATTCAAAGACAGCCTTAAAGCCAATTGAACAGCGGGCATTGTATGTCGATTAGTCACACACCTAAAATAATCACAGTACACGGTTAAATACGACCGCTGACGTTCGATATGCAAATATCTCCGAGTTCCATGACAACAGCTTACCATACTCTGAGTGGCTTATTCCATTTTCTTACAAACCCCATGAGAATTGTTGTCGTTGGTGATCAGGAAAGTAATATGAAACAAAGACTTGTCCATGTTCTACAGGGTAGAATAATCGGAAAGGCTCGAATCAGGACAATCGCAGGTCGTGGTCTCCAGAGTACTGAATAAGCCGTAAAGTGTCATTTCCAGGCTTTGGAGACGGTTCCAAAACAAAGGAGAGGTTAGATGCCAACCAGTACTAGATTGTTCAAGAGTCACAACCCTCAGCAGAACCGGTATCTTGCATTAACTGCACGATGTTATAGGCTGATGTCTTCCAGACAACTCTCTGCAAAGCTTGCGGCATCCTCAGGAGCAAGACTTTCAAGACAAACTGTTTACGGGAGGTTCAGGACAACTGGTCTCTATGCCAGACGTCCAGTAGTTTGTGTCTCGCTCACCCGTACGAACAGGAAGGCCCGTTTAAAATGGAGTCGGGAACATCGAAACTGGACACCGAATCAATGGAGCAATGTGCTCTTCATTGATGAATCCACATTCAGTTTACAGACTGATTCTCATCGAGCCACTCCCTGGACAGAACGGAAAACCCGTTACATTCCCAATAACATAACGGAAAAGCACCTATTCTGTAGCGGGGGAGTCATGGCATGGGCAAGCATCATGTTGAATGGGCGCACAGCGGTAGTGTTTCTTCTCTGAGGTACAGAGACGAGATACTGGAACCTCATGTTAGACTTAACAGAGGTGCCGTGGGTTCAGAGCTGTTATTCATGGACGATAATGCACTCCCTCACATAGCTCAGCTGGTGGATGACTTTCTTCAAAGTGAAGATATCTAGCACATGGAGTGACCAGCAAGGTATCTGGATATGAATCCGATACAGAATGAATGTAATGCAGTAGGGAGGCGAATCGTATCCCATCAGCCTTCACCAAGGACAATTCCGGAGCTCCGAACTGCTCTTCGTCAGGAATGGGACTTCTTACCTACAGTTCGGAAGATCACTTCCTCTTACTGATGTCAGAGAAAGTTATTTTCGGGACTGTATCGTTCCAACAATGAAATTTGTTGGCTGCATCGTAATGATATGGAGCTGCTTTATTGTTTTGTTGTTGTTTGGGGTGGAGGGTGAAGAGGGGTTCGGATTAGACGTTTTAATCCTTTCTGAAAACAAAAAACAGTCATTAGGCTTCCAGCTAGTCGTCCTAGACCAAATCAAACAGCTGGAAGTTAATATATATGTAGGAAAATGTGATATAACTTTACGCCGCCCTTGTTTCTTAAAGAAAAAGATGAGTTCAAAACACTCTACATAATGAAGAGTAACATACCAGAACCGCGTTTTTCTAAGGGATTCTTAGAACCGAATTAGCTCTTTCAAATGTAAATGTACACCGATGCCCACATGCAGCAGAATGTTGAATGATAAATAGTAGAATACATGCTAAAAGTATTGGACATGGCAAAAGCAATGCTAAGGAAAATAAATTTACAAATACGTCTCTTGGAGGCAGAGAGAGCGATAAAAAAGGTTTTGACATTTTTGTCACCTAGCGGTGAAACTGTGCGTTATTTAACGCTTTAACGACCATAACGCCCAAAACGCCCGTTCATGCAAACGACCATAGTCGCTCGAAATGCTTCTCTAGAGTAAGTCAGATTTCCAATCTTTACCTTTTCTTTGAATTTGCGCGACATATGAGGGATCATTAGGGGTCACATTCGGTCATCATTATTGTTACTAAACAAAGAAACAAACCAACAGACAGTTTTGGGCGTTATGGTGTTTAGAGTGATACAAAAGTTTAGGGTCATGGTCGTTAAAGGGTTAAAGGGGATAACGTTTCCCGTGTTTACTGTAACGGATGGCATACAAAAAGAAATTTTTAAATAGGACGTTTAGAAGCAGAGCTACAGTTGCAAAAAAAGATACACACTAACGCCACCTACCAACTGAATTGTAAACTGAAAAATCCACGACTGCATGTAAAGTACTCAACGTGGAGAACGGTATTCGGCGCTGAAAAATGTTTTTAAATAGGACTTTTAGAAGCAGAGATGTCAAGAAAAACAGATTAAAACACTACGACTCCTAGCGGGGGGATGTTTGCACTATTTTGGGCTAAAATATCCACACAGAAGGTTTTGGTAGATGGTTAGTATCTGACCGAAAAATGATTTCTTTAACCGGATTTTTAGACGCGCGGTGCTGCTGTAAATATTCTGTAAACGGAAACGTAAAATTTTTCTCTCTAGTGGAAAACTTGTGCGCTAAGAGAAATTTAAAATTATACAGAAAACATTTCCCGGCACAAAGGATCTCCAACACAGAAAGAATATTTCAAATCAGACTGCTAGAAGCAGAGATATCGAGAAAAATAAAATATACATCTATGCCCGGTGGTGAGAAAACTATGCATTATTTTAAGTAGATGGAATTCTCAAACGTTTTTCGGTGGCGAGCGGTATCTTATCACAGAAGAATGTTTTCAATAGGGTTTTCAGACGCGCAGATAGAGCTGCAAATACATCTGAAATGGGATGTAAGGTCAGGCGATGCGTAACATCACAGCCTCTCCTTGACAAATGTCAACCCCGCCTTCTCGTGGTGCATCCTGTTCCTACTAAAAGGGCTCTGACGACCGCCAATAGCGGTATAACTATACCATCGGGATTAGAGGAAATTCTATCCCACACTCACCAACCCGCTTGGCCAACGTGGTGAGTTATGGCCAAACCCCTCCAAAATGACTCCACAACTTAAATCTTGGCCCTCAGTCTCCGGCAGCTGGAATGTACCTGGCCAAGGCAGCGGCCAGTGCGACATGAAGGCAGAGGGTGCTAAGAATCCCCGGAGGACCGGACTAGGCTGCCATCTGATGCTGACCTTGGCAACGTACAATGGACGCTCCCTATCTTCTGATTCAAGGCTTCTTGAATTGGAAGAGGAACTACAAAGGATCAAGTGGGACATCGTGGGGCTAAGTGAGGTAAGGAGAAAAGGAGAAGATCTCATCGAACTGAAAAGTGGATATCTCTTCTACTATCGTGGGACAGATACTGGCAGAACTAGTGGTGTTGGATTTATAATAAACAAGAAACTGAAGGATAAAGTTGTAGAAGTTGAAAGTTCCTCTGACAGAGCTGCACGGCTTGTTATCCAACTCTCGAAAAGATACCAGGCTCAGATTATTCAAACTTATGCACCCACCACAAGTCATCCTGAAGAAGAAATTGAAGAAGAATTTTATGAGGAAATTTGTCATCTAAATAATAAAGGTAAGCAGCACTTGAAAATAATTATGGGAGATTTCAATGCAAAAATAGGGCAACGGCAACAGAATGAAACTTCAGTAGGTAAATTCGGTCAGGGCAACAGAAACCAGCGTGGAAATCCTCTCGTTGAATTTGCAGAGGCAGAAGGGTTTTTCATCTTGAACTCCTTCTTCAAGAAAAAGCCACACAGGAAATGGACATGGAGACATCCAAATGGGGCGACAAGTGAAATTGATTTTATTATGTGTAACAAAAAATTCGTCATAGAAGACTGCAGTGTGCTAAACAAGTTCAACACAGGTAGTGACCATAGATTGGTGAGATGTAAGATGCACCTCAACACTAAACTTGAACGTGGCAAGCTCATAAGACAAACAAAATCTATTGACATAACCAATCTTAAAAAACACCATAATACCTTCAAGTTGGAACTGAAGAACAGGTTCTCTGCTTTAGAAGGCCTAACATCGGAAGAAGTGGACATCTCTGAAGTTAACAGAAAAGTAACCAAAGCTCTTATGGAAACAGCAACAAAATTAAAAAAAAAAACGAATTGAAAAAAACGAATTTTGTTGAAACAGCAACAAAATTCGTTTTTTTCAGGAAAAACGAAAATGTTGATGCAAAAAAGAAGAGAGATGAGGACAACTAAAGAAGATGTGACTTCCAAAGTGGAATATATAGAGCTATGCAAGACAGTACGAAAAAGTATCACTGAAGACGTAAGGAAATTCAACTGTGAACTAGTGAGGAAAGCAATTGAAAACAGCCAAAGCCTAAAGATAGCAAAGGGACATCTCAGTAAGGGAAAAAAACAGATTATGGCACTGAGAAAAGAAGATGGTTCTGTAACAAGAAATAGAGGCGGAATTTTGACAAGAGTGAAAGATTTCTACTCCAAATTATATGAAAGGGATGATACATGCACTCCAGACATCATGAAAGATACCAGTACCAGAGTTCCTCCAGTCCTTCCAGCAGAAGTTGCACATGCAATCAAGAACATGAAGCGGGGAAAAGCTCCAGGAGAAGATGGAATTACTGTAGACATCATACAAGAAGCAAGTGGAGAAATCGAAACAGTACTTGCCCAAATTTTCACTCGATGCCTTAATGAAGAAAAGATTCCTGAGGATTGGAACACCGCTACAATGATCCTGCTACATAAGAAAGGTGACATTGAGGATCTCGGAAACTACAGACCTATCAGCCTCCTATCAGTAGTTTATAAAATCTTCACTAAAGTTCTTTCACACCGCTTTAAGGTAACACTGGACATGGCTCAACCGAGAGAACAAGCTGGATTCAGGAGTAGTTACAGCACAATAGATCATATCCATGTGCTGAGAGAACTAATTGAAAGAGAGAGGGAATATGAACTTCCATTGTGCATGGCTTTTATCGATTATGAAAAAGCCTTTGATTCGGTGAAACCATCAGCAGTTACAATGGCTCTGAAAACCTGCGGTATTGAAGATGCATACATTAATATTATTAATAACATCTATGAAAATGCAAGTGCAAAGATTAGGCTGTTTGAAAATACAACACACATAAAAATTGGAAAGGGAGTGAGACAAGGTGACACTATATCTCCGAAGCTCTTTAATGTCACATTGGAGGGTGTTTTTCAGTCACTGAGCTGGGAAAACAAGGGGATAAAGATTAATGGAGATTATCTAACCCACCTTCGTTTTGCTGATGACGTAGTCATTTTTGCAACTAGCCCATCAGAGCTGCAGAGTATGATCCAGGAACTTGCTGACAAGAGTAAAGAAGTGGGATTAAAAATGAACTTTCGGAAGACAAAAGTGATGTTCAATGCTTTTACAAGAAATGAAGATTTATCGATTGATGGAGAAAAGCTGGAGATAACAGACACGTACGTTTATCTTGGACAGCAGATATCAAATGAGGGTCACATTGGTGAAGAAATTAATCGGCGTACAAAACTTTCCTGGAGAGCTTTTGGAAGAAACAGCATAATTTTCAAGAGCAATATGCCATTATGTCTTAAAAGAAAAGTGTTTGATCAATGCATCCTTCCAGTGCTTACGTATGGTGCAGAGACGTGGACCTTAGCTAAAAGAGACATACAAAGGCTGCAGACAACTCAAAGAAGCATGGAGAAGTACATGCTTGGTGTAACCAGGAGAGATAAGAAGAGGAACACGTGGATCCGAAAAATGACAAGAGTGGAAGACATCATGATCAGAGTTAAATCCCTGAAATGGCAATGGGCTGGACATACTGCCAGAAGAACAGACCATCGATGGACAGCCGAAATTTTAGATTGGATTCCAAGGGACAGGAAAAGACCCAGAAGAAGACCACATGGAAGATGGGTGGATGAAATTCGAAAGTATGCGGTAGTGACATGGAGGAGACTGGCACAAGACAGACCGTTGTGGAGGAAACTTGGGGAGACCTTCGTCCAGCAGTGGATTGATAATGGTTGGCAATGATGATGATGATGATGACATCTGAAATATTAGTACACACTCACGTGCCTAGTAGTAAAGCCGTTGTTCTTAAAAATTGGAAATTATATATATGCAGAACACTTCCGAGCGAGAACTCAATTCGATGCAAAAATTATATATTTTTTTTTTGAAATTGGACTTTCAGGAGCTGGGATATCGGGAAAATTGCAATTTAACGTTACGCCCTCAAACAAAAAAAACTTGGCACTACTTGAAAAAGAAACTGTTACCAAAATGATCTTTGTTATAAATGACATCAAAGGTTAGAAAGAAGTTCCTCAATCTGATTTTTAGAAACCATCATATGGAATAAAGTGCATTTTGAATTCGATAGCATAGCATTTGCATTTAAGCCCTCTAACGGAGAAGTCAAGCTTTAGAAGACAACCGAAATGCGCGTATCAACTTTCTCACATTTCAAATTTCTTATTGCAAAAAGAATTTTTCAAATCTGATTAATAGTTGCAGTGATATGGTGTCCGCAGACGGATGAACTGACAAGCAAGTACATTTTAAACAAAAGACGTTTTAATAAAATGAAGTAAAATTTTCTGCTCTTTAATATTGTATACCTTTTAATGAAGGAAGTGTTGTTTTAAAACTTCTGGCAGTGTGCTAATATTGCCATATTTTGTTTACTTCTTGAGCAGGAAGTAACAGCTGTCGTCTAGGAATAATTTGATAAACCATACACGAACAAGACCCTAGGGAATAGTTTCTACTTATTCAAGGGACGTAATGCGGTCTCAGTGAGGTAGACTGATGGTCAGTTGTGATTGCATTCTTTCAGGAGCTCTCTCTCTCTCCCAACTAATGTTTCGAAACTTCCGAGATAAACATGCCAGAGATTACAGAGCTCCAGCTTTTATCAAGGATAACGATTTCCGGTGTTTCACGAATGAGAGTAGCTTTGCAAGTAATGTTATTTCTCCCTGGTATGAAAGAAGAGCTGCATTTTCGTACGAGAACGTCTCTAAGATTTCACTGCTGTGGTCTATTTATAATGTATCGGTTATTTTCGTGAAAGGAGTACCAGCTGTTTGCTGTTACTTATCTGTGTAAGAAATCTATTCACCATTAAGTGTTTCTTTCGTTGTTGCTTTTTTTAACTGTCATAAGAGCAAATATTTGAAGAAAATATGATGCTATTTTTCTTATGGAGAATCTATCATGAAAAGTAACGCCCGTAAAATTGAAGAATTCTTTTTCAAGATGAAACACTATTCCTGCTTTAAAACACGTGAATTTGCAGGTTTGTTCATACTAGATTTAAACAGCCGAACTCGTAATATTCAAGGAAAGAGTATCAAGGTGGTGCTGCAATGAACGAATTGGAAAAGACATCGGTAAGGCATTTGCTCGTTTGGACACGAAATTCGCGTTAAGTGATCTTTGTTATATTAGGAACCAAAAAGCTCGTGCTGGATAACAAAAAATTTAAAAACAAGCTGTCAAGGCACGATGAATATCACGATCAGGAACACCAAGGTGTCCGCTACTAAAACATGACATTTATTTACATTTAAAAGATATACACAACACCAAGTGGTTAAACATCAGTGATAAAATCTTTCGGGGCTTCTGAAGCACCCATCTTCAGGTCAAGTGACACAGAATGAAACGTGTACATGAACACTTATATACAAGTTGAAAGTAGACCATCGTGCCCTGCGAAAGTAGCAGTAACGTGTTGCCAACGGATAATCTATAATCATGTATTAAAAAATAAATGAATAATGTAAAACTATAGTGTTTGATACAACATTAGTTATATTAAAGTTGTATATAAGTTGTATTAAACACTATAGTTTTACATTATTAATTTATTTTTAATACATGATTATAGATTATCTGTTGGCAACACGTTACTACCTTCTTCGTAGGGCATGACCCAGGTAGCAATATTATGTTGGACCAACCGTGGGCTTTCAACGGTCGGCCCAGCGACGAGGCGACGAGGCGGCCAGCAATTGGATACGTGTTGGTTCAACGGTTGGACCTACGTTGGAAAACTGTTGCAAACAGTTTTCTAATGTGATCATGTGTTGTTGGACAACCATGGTTGGTCATGTGTTGTTGGACAACCATCGGATAGCCGTTAAGTGGTCATTTGTTGATAAATGGTTGGAAAAACCGTTGGCCAACTTCGATAAACAACGCAATCTTCGCCCAACGCTGTCGACGCAAAAATATCATTAGGCCAACAGTTAGCCAATGTCAGTGTGCTACTTGGGGATGGTGTACTTTCAACTTGTATATAAGTGTTCATGTACACGTTTCATTCTGTGTCACTTGACCTGAAGATGGGTGCTTCAGAAGCCCCGACAGATCTTGTCACTGATGTTTAACCACTTGGTGTTGTGTATATCTTTTAAATGTAAATAAGTGTCATCTTTTAGTAGCCGACACCTTAGTGTTCCTGATCGTGATATTCATCAGCTTGTTTTTTTCATTTTTGTGACCTTTGTTATTCTTGTATCGTTGAAAAAAAAAAAAATAGACGGTGCTTCTGTCATCACTCCGTCCTTCCGTGCGTCCATCTGTCTGTAGACATCATATCTCTGCGACTATTAGTTCCATTTGAAAAATTATTTTTTTTTCCATTGGGAAGCACGAAATGTGAAAATGATGATCCTTGCATTCTGGTTTGTTTTAGATGCACAACTCTGCCACTAGAGGGCGTAAATCTGATGTTATCGAATTCAAAATACATTTTATTCCATATCATCATCATCATCATTGTCAACCATTATCAATCCACTGCTGGACGAAGGTCTCCCAAGTTTCCTCCACAACGGTCTGTCTTGTGCCAGTCTCCTCCATGTCACCCCTGCATACTTTCGAATTTCATCCACCCATCTCCTATGTGGTCTTCTTCTGGGTCTTTTCCTGTCCCTTGGAATCCAATCTAAAATTTCGGCTGTCCATCGATGATCTGTCCTTCTGGCAGTATGTCCAGCCCATTGCCATTTCAGGGATTTAACTCTGATCATGATGTCTTCCACTCTTGTCATTTTTCGGATCCACGAGTTCCTCTTCTTATCTCTCCTGGTTACACCAAGCATGCAGCTCTCCATGCTGCTTTGAGTTGTCTGCAGCCTTTGTATGTCTCTTTTAGTTAAGGTCCACGTCTCTGCACCATACGTAAGCACTGGAAGGATGCATTGATCAAACACTTTTCTTTTAAGACATAATGGCATATTGCTCTTGAAAATTATGCTGTTTCTTCCAAAAGCTCTCCAGGCAAGTTTTGTACGCCGATTAATTTCTTCATCAATGTGACCCTCACTTGATATCTGCTGTCCAAGATAAACGTACGTGTTCTGTTATCTCCAGCTTTTCTCCATCAATCGATAAATCTTCATTTCTTGTAAAAGCATTGAACATCACTTTTGTCTTCTGAAAGTTCATTTTTAATCCCACTTCTTTACTCTTGTCAGCAAGTTCCTGGATCATACTCTGCAGCTCTGATGGGGTAGTTGCAAAAATGACTACGTCATCAGCAAAACGAAGGTGGGTTAGATAATCTCCATTAATCTTTATCCCCTTGTTTTCCCAGCTCAGCGACTGAAAAACACCCTCCAATGTGGCATTAAAGAGCTTCGGAGATATGGTGTCACCTTGTCTCACTCCCTTTCCAATTTTTACGTGTGTTGTATTTTCAAACAGCCTAATCTTTGCACTTGCATTTTCATAGATGTTATTAATAATATTAATGTATGCATCTTCAATACCGCAGGTTTTCAGGGCCATTGTAACTGCTGATGGTTTCACCGAATCAAAGGCTTTTTTCATAATCGATAAAAGCCATGCACAATGGAAGTTCATATTCCCTCGCTCTTTCAATTAGTTCTCTCAGCACGTGGATATGATCTATTGTGCTGTAGCCACTCCTGAATCCAGCTTGTTCTCTCGGTTGAGCCATGTCTAGTGCTACCTTTCCAAGCGGTGTGAAAGAACTTTAGTGAAGATTTTATAAACTACTGATAGGAGGCTGATAGGTCTGTAGTTTCCGAGATCCTCAATGTCACCTTTCTTATGTAGCAGGATCATTGTAGCGGTGTTCCAATCCTCAGGAATCTTTCCTTCATTAAGGCATCGAGTGAAAATTTGGGCGAGTACTGTTTCGATTTCTCCACTTGCTTCTTGTATGATGTCTACAGTAATTCCATCTTCTCCTGGAGCTTTTCCTCGCTTCATGTTCTTGATTGCATGTGCAACTTCTGCTGGAAGGACTGGAGGAACTCTGGTACTGGTATCTTTCATGATGTCTGGAGTGCATATATCATCCCTTTCATATAATTTGGAGTAGAAATCTTTCACTCTTGTCAAAATTTCGCCTCTATTTCTTGTTACAGAACCATCTTCTTTTCTCAGTGCCATAATCTGTTTTCTTCCCTTACTGAGATGTCCCTTTGCTATCTTTAGGCTTTGGTTGTTTTCAATTGCTTTCCTCACTAGTTCACAGTTGAATTTCCTTACGTCTTCAGTGATACTTTTTCTTACTGTCTTGCATAGCTCTATATATTCCACTTTGGAAGTCACATCTTCTTTAGTTGTCCTCATCTCTCTTCTTTTTTGCATCAACATTTTGGTTTTTCCTGATAATTTGTTCACATGCAACTTGTTCTTAGACCCAGCTAATTTTGTTGCTGTTTCCATAAGAGCTTTGGTTACTTTTCTGTTAACTTCAGAGATGTCCACTTCTTCCGATGTTAGGCCTTCTAAAGCAGAGAACCTGTTCTTCAGTTCTAACTTGAAGGTATTATGGTGTTTTTTAAGGTTGGTTATGTCAATAGATTTTGTTTGTCTTATGAGCTTGCCGCGTTCAAGTTTAGTGTTGAGGTGCATCTTACATCTCACCAATCTATGGTCACTACCTGTGTTGAACTTGTTTAGCACACTGCAGTCTTCTATGACGAATTTTTTGTTACACATAATAAAATCAATTTCACTTGTGGTCCCATTTGGATGTCTCCATGTCCATTTCCTGTGTGGCTTTTTCTTGAAGAAGGAGTTCAAGATGAAAAACCCTTCTGCCTCTGCAAACTCAACGAGAGTATTTCCACGCTGGTTTCTGTTGCCATGACCGAATTTACCTACTGAAGTTTCATTCTGTTGCCGTTGCCCTATTTTGGCATTGAAATCTCCCATAATTATTTTCAAGTGCTGCTTACCTTTATTATTTAGATGACAAATTTCCTCATAAAATTCTTCAATTTCTTCTTCAGGATGACTTGTGGTGGGTGCATAAGTTTGAATAATCTGAGCCTGGTATCTTTTCGAGAGTTGGATAACAAGTCGTGCAGCTCTGTCAGAGGAACTTTCAACTTCTACAACTTTATCCTTCAGTTTCTTGTTTATTATAAATCCAACACCACTAGTTCTGCCAGTATCTGTCCCACGATAGTAGAAGAGGTGTCCACTTTTCAGTTCGATGATATCTTCTCCTTTTCTCCTTACCTCACTTAGCCCCACGATGTCCCACTTGATCCTTTGTAGTTCCTCTTCCAATTCAAGAAGCCTTGAATCAGAAGATAGGGAGCGTCCATTGTAAGTAGCCAAGGTCAGCATCAGATGGCAGCCTAGTCCGGTCCTCCGGGGATTCTTAGCACCCTCTGCCTTCATGTCGCACTGGCCGCTGCCTTGGCCAGGTACATTCCAGCTGCCGGAGACTGAGGGCCAAGATTTAAGTTGTGGAATCATTTTGGAGGGTTTGGCCATAACTCACCACGCTGGCCAAGCGGGTTGGTGAGTGTGGGATAGAATTTCCTCTGATCCCGATGGTATAGTTATACCGCTATGGGCGGTCGTCAGAGCCCCTTTAGTGGGAACAGGATGCACCATATATTTATTCCATATATTTGCTTCTAAATATTCGATTCAAAGATATCTTTTTTTTTCCTTTCCATGCCATTTATAAAGAAGCCTATTTTGGGTACAGTTTCTATTTCAAGTATTTTACAGATTCTTCGCTAGGAGGCGTATAGATAAATTGCGTTTTCCCCGATATCTCTGCTTCTGAAGGTCGCATTTGAAGAACTCCTGCTGCGTCTGATAGAGCTCCAAGTGAAAAGTGTGCTGCATAAAATTTTTATTTTTTTGTAAAGACTGTTTTGGAAACCAGAAGGTGTAAGTCTTTCATTCTGTTTCTGATGTATCTGCAGAAACACCTGCACTTCCGGAAACAGGATTTAAAAAAAATTATTTCGTAGATCGTTACTGATCACCTCGAAAAACCTTTTCAAACTACATTTTACTTAAAATAGTGCACAGTTTTTCCACCAGGGTGCTTTAATATATATCTTATTTTTATCGATATCACTGATTTTGAGAGTCTGATTTGAAAAATTCTTCCTTATCGGAGAGCGTTTCTGGTGCGAAATGTCTTGCATATAATTTCACATTTTACTTAACGCACAAGTGGGCCACTAGGGGCTTAAGTTCACGTTTCCTTTTATAGCATATTTACAGCAATTGCTGCGGGAGAAAAATCCGATTAAAACATTCTTTTTTGGACAGATATTACTGAATATAAAAGCATTTTGTGTTTATTTCCTTCCCAAAATAACGCACAATTTCGTCGTTAGGGGCGCAAACATTTAATTTGCTTTTTTGTTTTCGATATCTCAGCTTCTACATGTCCGATTAAAAAAAAATATTTTACTCCGGATTCCATTTACCTATTGGAAAACTTCAGGTGTGTCTTTGAGAAGTTTTTTGTAGGTCACAGTACTTTATGTCGTTAGGTGGTGTTTTTGTACTTCTGCTTGCAGCTGTATTTCCTCTTCTAAAAACCCTATTTATTTTTTCACTGTATGCTATTTGCTACAGTAAAGATGGGGGACATTATCTTCTTTAAATAATGCATAGCTTTTCTGCTAGGGGCGTAATAGTCAATGCCTTTTTATCGTTATCTCAGTTCCTGATAGACGCATTTGAGAGAGAGAGAAAGAGAGAGAAGCTCTTTTTTTCTTAGTATAGTTTCTGCCACGAAGAACACTTTTCGCACATTTCTTTAAACTTTTCCATTATGCAAAATTCATCCGAAAGGAGGCATAGAGTTATATCATGTTTCCTTCTATATCTTTTCTCTTAACTGTTCGATTTGAAAATATCTTTTTCTCTGATACTCCCTTTTGTTATGAAAAACGTTTCGCACATCATTTGTTTATTTTCGTAACATGCTTTTTTGCTGCTGCTGGAAGTAAATAGCTGTTTTCATTTGTAGATGATTTATTGATTGCAGACATTTAGTTGATTTTTTTTTCTAACCAGTTCATTTGATTATGAATAACGTTGATAAATTTTATTCCTGTCGGACAGGATTCAAAGGACGTGTTCATTACAACCGAAAATTCGGTGTTATTTTTCTTGTTTAAAATTACACTTAGGTGTCTTTCATCTTTCTTGTTTTTAATTATATTCTTTGGCGTCTTAATATTATTACACGTTTTTAACCACTTTCACTTATTTTTGAGATTTGCCGAAAACAATAGTTTTTGTGGCCTTTTCATAAACGGTAATGTTCCGGTGAAAGTTAAGCAAGAGAAACGAACTTCCCTTATTTCAGTTTCTTTCTTTCAGGCAGTCGTCAGTTGGTCAACCTTCAGTGTACCAAAGACAGCATTTTTAACGACAGAATCTTGTCTGGTAGCCTTAGTTCTCTTTCTGGAGATGAATGGGGTTAACTGCTCTTCTTTCATCGTATTCGGAAGGTCTCCAGGCATAATTATCCTCCATAGCCTTAGTGCTCTTTCTGGAGAGGAATAGCATTAACTTCTCCCTTTTTATTGCATTCAGAAGTTCCCTAGCCATAATTCTCCTCCTTAGCCTTAGTGCTCTTTCTGCAGATGAACAAGATTAACCTTTCTCCTTTCATTGCATTCCGAAGATTCCCAGCCAAACTCTCCTCCATATTCTTAGTGCTCTTTCTGGAGAGGAATAGGATTAACTTCTCCCTTTTTATTGTATTCAGAAGTTCCCCAGCCATAATTCTCCTCTATAGTCTTAGTGCTTTTACCGGAGAGGAATCGGATTAACTTCTCCCTTTTTATTGTATTCAGAAGTTCCCCAGCCATCATTCTCCTCCATATCCTTAGTACTCTTTCTGGAGAAGAATAGGATTAACTTCTCCCTTTTCATTGTATTCATCATTTTCCAAGCCATAATTCTCCTCCGTATCCTTAGTGCTCTTTCTAGAGATGAATAGGATTAACTTCTCCCCTTTCATTGCATTTGATAGTTCTCCAACCATAAAAAGTTTGCCAACGATCTCGATCAAGCACCTGACACACGAATTTGGAAGTCTGAGGTCGTATGTTACAGTTGAAGACCCGATTCTGTAAGTGGTTAGCAATATCTAGGACATAAAATGTCCGATATATGCATTAAACTCTTAGTCCTGACAATTTGATTTCACTTTTTTCCAGGCCCGGAAAGTCCTTTAATTTTCATGTATTCGCGAAAGGTCCTGAAGGAGTCCTGGGATTTTTCCCAGCAATGAAAAAATATGATCGAAATGTTTAATTCGATTGCATTCCTTTGTTCTAGTTTCCATCCTTGTAGCGTTGGGACGTAATGTCATGTTTTTCATCTCATGTTTTGCTGCAGTGCAAGATGTTTAAGCGACAATTTTCCAGCAACTTTGGTTAGTTTCATAGCAGTTGTGTGCAGTTCGAGTCACAACAGTATGCAAAAGCCTCTCCCATGCTGCCAGTGTGTGGTGGGGAATTGATGATTATGTAAGAGGGAATCTTCTGTACCATGGCAAAATTGTTTTCTATTATTATAATTGAGCAAAGTTCCAGAATTCTTCACATACTGCATTTTCCGGCGTATAAGACGAGGCTTTTTACTTCAGAAATCTGGGTTTCACCACATCGACTTATCTATTGAAGTTCTCAATGAAATAAAAAATTACAGGGTGTTTTACTCGGTACTTTACGCCGCATTTTTGCAATAACTGTAAGAGGAATGAAGATGTAACGAAATTTGAACTAGACTTACCTTAGGCTGTGAGAAAGTGGATGGCATCATAACATGTGTTGGAAATGGTCACCATTTTGCGTCCAGACAGAGCTGAACACGACGCTCGATATTTTGGAAGGTTCGGGTCAACATGTCCCCAGGAATTGCCTGTATTTCTTGAATGATGCTGGATTTTAGTGCGGCGATGGATCGTGGATTATTGCCGTAAACTATACCTTTCAGATAGCAACAGAGAAATTAATCGAGCCACGTCAAATCTGGCCATTTCGGAGGCCAAAATTCCTTCGAAATGACCCTGTTCTCGAAAAATGACTTAATTTCGGCCATGCTAGCACGGGCCGTCATATGGTCAAAATACAGGGCTTTGATGTCGGTTTCCGACCGTCAAACCTCTTAATGAATTGTTTTTGACACGACTTCAACGATTTAGTCTGCCAGTACGTTTGCACAATATACACTCGCTCCTCTAGAGTATACCGGTTCATTTCAACGTTTTCTGTTCTCCGAGAACGCACACACAACCGTACTGTTCCACGAGCGGTAAAACAACCACCGTACCGTGTCGGCAGACTCAGTAAACTGACAGATGCCCGCTTATCCGGCAGGCGACGAGGAGTCGTAATACACTGGCGCCGCTACTTCTCTCTGACCACGCCCAAGTCGCCGGCGCAACTACACGTCACTTCCGTTTGCTTTCTCACAGCCTAAGGTAAGTCCAGTTCAAATTTCGTTACGATATCTTCATTCCTCTTACAGTTATTGCAAAAATGCCGGGTAAAGTAGCGAGTGAAACACCCTGTTTACTATGTCCTAAATTCGGTCGTGATCCAAGCACCTAAAACTCAATATTATGCTCATAAGAAACCATTTCGGAAGCGTACGAATGCAACATTCTGTTCAGTACAAACTTGATTAAAAACTGCTGAAAGCAATATTTCCGTTCGACAGAAAAAGGAAAACCACCGTGACATGTTTAGAGTGGCAGCTGTGGTATGTTAATTGCATCCCTATCACGATCTGTCCAAGACTTCGTTGATGGCATTTACGCCTGGTTTTTCAAAGCCGCCAGAACTTAAGTGGGTACATCTCATTTATCTCGCAATGATTAAACCTCTGAAACACGTGTGACGTGCCTGCCCTGCAGGACGCACACGACACAGAGGCAGCTAGCATAAAGAACGAACGTCTGAGTAGCTCAGTTGGTAGAGCGACTTGTTCCGGAATAAGTGGACTCGGGTTCGATCCCCGGCGTGGACCGAAAATGCGGAGAAATTTACTTCGTTATAATGGCGCCCGAACTTTCCGGATGACCCGGCCGTTAAAGATCTCGCAATGGTGTGATGTTCTTTCCACAACGCGAGATAGGAAAAATAAGAGAATCCCTTATCCAGCGCTTTGAAAAATAAATGTGTGTAATGTTGCATTCCACTCACCAGATTGACTGGGAGTTCTCAAGTGCACGTTCTACAGCGGATGGCTGCCTGCAACGATTCATGGTAACGGCTGACCCGTTAGCCATGCCCCCGTCCCTCTTTCGTGGGGGGGGGAGATGTCGCGTGTCTGCCCGGCAGGACGCACACGACATAAAGGCAGATAGCAGCAAGAACGAACGTCTGCGTAGCTCAGTTGGTAGAGCAACTTGTTCCGGAATACGTTGACTCGGGTTCGATACCCGGCGTGAACCAAAAATGACGGAGAAATTTTTCGTTATACACGTCGCTGCCACGCAGTTGATTGTTTGGTGTGAATTGTGCCGACAGCCGGCGGCGCTTGCGCTTTAAGAATAGCAATGACCAGCTGATATCGAAGGCAGTCTCTTTTTTTTTTTGCCGTGCCAATCTTACAATTGTTCCTCTCAACTGAATTCAAATCACCTAATGCTTCCATTTATTATGTTCATCTTAATTTACTTCATGTCTCCGATTTAAAAAGGAAAGCACTTTTGATTTCTGATTTCTGTCGGACTGTTTGAGAAAGCAGCCAGCCATAACTCACTCTGATTTCGCACACTCGTGTGAACTTGGTGTTTATATCAGATTTTGGGCAATCGGTTTTTTGACTGGTCGGTCGGAGGGAAGGAATACGCTAGCATCAGTTTCAAGAAAAAAATAATAAGCTTACGAATTTAAACTTTTTGCCTAAACGAAAACGCAGAAGTTACCTCACATTCTCTTTCCTTTAATATTTTACTGAAGCATTAAACATATAGATACGGAATATTGGAACACTAACTGTATTTGTTCTGTCTTCGTCTTACATTCAGGATCTACTTATCTATGAATCGAGATAAGGAAATCGGGAAATTTAACCCATTCGACTTATACTAGGTGTCAGAATTTAATTCCCGGAATGCACCTGAAGAAGAAATACGTGCGTATTCGTACACTAGCAGCTACTTTCACCTCTGAAGTAATCTCCTTTCGCAGTTGTTAATTTACACTAAAACCTGCGTAGGTTGGGAACCCCCTGCTCTCTCTAAATGTGTCCAACTTATGGAGGTGTCCAACATATGCAGTACGGTAGCATGGAACCTTTTACTCAGTGAACCGTATCAAAAGACTATAACTTGTGGAAAACAGATGACTTGAATTAAATATTGTAATTACTATGACAAAATCACAGAACGATGTAGCATAAAGAAGCAATGTGAATGCAATGCAATTCCTGCTATACATATACACTATATTGACAAAAGTCATCGGACACCTAGAAGAGAAACACTACATAGCATTTATTGACATATATTATTAGCACGGTGTCGGCCCACCTTTCGCCTTAATGCACGCAGTGACCCTTCGAGACATTCTTTCGACAAGGTTTTGGAACAAAGCGATAGGTCTGCGCTTCCATTCAGCACATTATCCTGCCGCTAATCGTTGCTTAGTATTAGGCCTTGGTTCCAAACTTCTTATGCGACGCTTTAATTCATCCCATAGGTGCTCTGTATGATTAAGACCAGAGCTCTGTGCTGGCCAGTCCACACACGATAAGGAATTATCGTCAAACCACGCCGTAACAGTCCTTGCTTTATGGCTCGGTGCATTATCCTGCTGGTACCAACAAGGCTTGGTTCCATAGTATTGCCACAGAGTTGGTAGGGCATAGTTGTCCAGAATATCGAGGTAGACGTGCTGGTTAACAGGTTTGTCCACGATAACCAATGGGCCGGGAATATACAACGAAAGACACCGCCACGCGAGTACACTGCCAGCTCCAAACTTGACCGTAGGAACAGTACACTGTGGTAAATAGCGTTTCCTCGGCTGCTGCCTACCCACACACGACCATCAGACAGATGGATCGTGTATCTGGATTCATCAGTCATAGGATCCGTTTCCAATGATCTACGGTCCACAATAAAGGATCTTTACACCATTCTAAACGACTAGTAGTATTCCGAGTGGAGATGAAAGGCTTATGAGCAACCGCACGAACACGGTAACCCATGGAATGATTCTTTGCGATCTTCATTCCATGGGTTACCGTGGTCGTACGTGTAGCACTCCGTCGATTAGCTGTAACGACTCTCATAAGGCTCCGGCGTCCTCTGGCAGTGATTTTCTTTGTTGTGCCAGTACGTTCTGCTGCTTCAGGCACGCCATGTGTCTTCCACTTGTTCAGGACATTTAAAACAGTTGACTTGGGTATGTTTAAACGCCTCTCGGTATCTCTTATGGGCAACCCACTAATATAACCCCAACAATCTTTCCTTTCTCAAAGTCAGTTCTCTCCCGCCGCGATATTTTCACTCAACCTCTCAGTGAGATATGATCGCGGTAAGCTGCAGGCTTGATTTTATACCGTTTGCAGCTGTACCGCGAATTTTAACAGCGCAGCGAATCCGTCCATTTGCTTTTGTAGGGGTGTCCGGTGATTTTTGTCAGTATAGTATATACATGTGGTACGATTCCATGAGATTTATACACTTACATATTTAAAGCGGAAATCAAGAAAATCGCATACATACACTTACTTCCACAACAATGACTACGCATATTTTAGAGTGAATTGATGCAGTCAAGTTGATACAGTAATCATTTCTACTGTTTCGAAAAATACTCTGTCAGAAGAGTTTGCTCAACAGTCAGGAATGAATCATAAAGTTTATGGAATGAATGTTGGGGAGGTGGACAAGTTCTTGAGAGTATCCTCCACAGCTGGGGGCAGATTAAGAGGTACCTGGAATTGACAACAACTGAGAGATTATCCATCTGGTTAGATAATGAAGGTCGAAGGGGTGAGTAATGGCCTTCCAAATGCCTCTGTATACACTTTACTGCCTGTGCGCACAATAACTGAGCAGGTGACATCTTTAATGTTTAATACGCAAGAGCCTATTTCAAGGAACTTGTCCAACTTAGCATGTAAACAGCGTCCAACTTCCAAGATAGGGAGGTGTCCAAGTTAGAGGGTATTAACATACATGTTAAAACATAGGCGTTTGTTCGGTTTCACCGAACTGTGTCAAACTTAGGGAGGTGACCAGCATAAAAGAGGTGCCCAACTTGACAGGTTTTGCTGCAGTTAGATGCTATTGCATTTGCTGGAAACATACCTGGAACTCTGTTTCTGGAATACAGTTGAGTTTCTTTGTGATGTTACGCTGGATGTCAGAAAGTCCTCGTTCTTTTACGGATTTTTTTTTATTTTGGGGGAAAAGCCAGAAATCCCAGGGGACTAATTCAGGTGAACACGGTGAATGATCCTATTTCGTAATTGATTATTTGGCCAGGACTTCGTGAACCCTGAGCGCATCCAGGTGTGGAACATTGGCAGGACACAGTTCAGCTCTTTTCCTTCGAACGAAACCTCTAACCTTTTCAGTGCTTCTATATAGCATTGCTTGTTGACCGTTTGTTCCTTTTCAAGGAATTTGTGATGAACTATCCTCTTGTGACAGAAAAAACACACAAGCTCGGTTTTGAACTGCGAGTGTGACATGCGTGGTTTTTTTATCGGCTCTTATGCCACTCAAAGACACCTGATATTTTCATAGCGTCCTCTCCAAGTGCCACTTTAAACACCTCTAACCTTTCAGTAGCACTTTTATCGATCTTCTCACAGAATTTAATGTTAATAAGCAGCTCTAAATCTCAGTGACTTCAACTGTATATTATCAACCAAGTATAGTTTCAGTATCACATACACTTCAGTCGACTATTCTCAGAATGTAATTTTCCTCAAAATGGCTCTTACTCTCAATCGCATATAACCCCATAGAAATCTCCACCATATGTCAATAACACCAGTAGTAGTAAAAACATTCGTGCTGGTCATAATCACAAAGAACAACTATGTTCAATCTATAAACTGTCTGAGCACGATCAATACTTAGTTTCACACTGCAATTAAAAACTTTATTTAGAGACAAAAACTAAGTACAAAATCAAAATGGAAAGATCTTTCGTGGTTACAACGACCACATCATCAGGCCTAAACACTCAAACGTGAGTTAACATTAATGTCTAAGCTCCCAAGAAAAAAATTACGCAATGCTGTCATCCGGAGGAACAGTTGGAAACTGGTCAAGCATAGAAAAATGCGTGTATATAATGGAATGGAAAGTATTGTATGTTACTTGTTACTTTTTCAGCCTTGTAAGACTTGCATGCCCAATTAGTTTTACTGTTGCTTATGGGTAGAAAAGGGGACGTAACAGAGTGGTAAAAGGGAGCTGCGGTCTTTGGTCGTGAACATGGTCATTCTCTGAGGGCGGTGGTGGAGTTCGTTGGCGTGTCGAAGTCCACAGTCAGTAGTGTTCATTTAGCGTGGAAGGATTCGGCCAAGGACAATTTCCGTCGGAGCAGCTGCGGGAGGAAAACCATCATGAGCAACCATGATCGTCGACGTCTGGGGCGATTATCAACCGCAAAACGGTTCCAAACCCGGCGGGAATTGCTACAAGAGTACAATGCGGGACCCAGCCAGCCTGTTTCCGAACGAACGCTTCGACAAGAACTGCATGGTGTAGGAATATTGAGCTGTGTAGCTAGGGTACGCCCCAAGCTGTCTGCCATACACAAGAAAAAGCGGCTGGAATGGGCGAGGGAACACCGACACTGGACCACAGAACATTGGCGACGCATCATCTGGTCGGAAGAATCCAGGCTGTGCCTGTATTCCAGTGATGCTCAATCCAGGATCATGCGGAAGGCCGGAGAAGCCTTCAACGCAGAGTGTGTGCAAAAGGCTGCACAGAAAGGGGGTGGAAGTGTCATGTTTTCGGGGTGTATATTCAGTGCTAGGGTGGGTCCCTTAGTTCACGTGTCTAATGACATGAAAGCGGTGGACTACGTGAAACTGTTGGATAGCGAGGTGTTGCCATATGTCCAGTTCCTCCAAGATGCCGCCATTCCAGATCCACGTTATCAAGACGACATCTCCACTGTCCACAGAGCTGCCATTGTGCAGGATTGGTTTGAAGAACATGAGGTCGACGTCCCACATCTCACCTGGCCTGATAATTTGTCTGATCTCAATGTTATAGAGAAAATTTCGGACATGCTCGAACGGGCCGTTAAGAAGAGACAACAACACCTTCCCAATTTGACTGCTTTGCGGGACCACTTGTTTACGGCGTGGGGCAAACTGGACATTAATGCCATCCGCTCCCATATTGACAACGTGCCAAAGAAAATCATGGCTGTGCTTCGAGCTCGTGGTGATGTAACCCCATATTAACCAATAAAATGAGCATTCCGTAATTTTTTGTCCGGTGTGCTTATATATAGACATAACATACAGAGGTCCTCCCCCCATACACCAATCATCTTGCCACAGAAATTGACAAAGAAACAATAACTCACTCAGTAAATCAACCAACTAGCAGAGTCCAATTATTCATTGTAGGGTTGGAGGCGACAGCTGGTCCACAAGGTGTTTCCATACTGCAGGTAGATTGTAGGACAGTTCGTCATTGCAACACAGCGGACCGAAATAGGTTCTCCATAATGCTTCAAGTAGAAAAAGAGTTTGTCGATTTTTTTTGATTGGAGGTTTAACGACCACCGTAAGCACCTCAATGGGCTATAAGCAGTCACCCGTCCCTAATTTAGGATCACTGGTTCCAGGGAAAGGAGAGAACTAGTGCCGTAAGACAAACACAACATCCATGCCTCACCGGGATTCGAACCCGGACCCCTTTTGGAAGAATGATCAGAGACCATCGCTTGGCAGCAGGGGGCGGCTTGTCGATTATGTGGCACCCAGTACGCGAACGTTATCCCAGTCTGGGTAGAAGCCACCACTTTTTACTATTCTGGAAAGAGCAGAGGCTGACTTGGATGAAATAGAGTACTCGTGTTCAGCTATCCTTCGAGATAAATTCCCAAAGGTGGTGCCCAGGTGAGACTAAGTATTGACCGTGCTCAGACAGTTTATAGATTCAGCATAGTTGTTCTTTGCGATAGCACAATATTCATGTACAACAAGCTGTAATTTCTTTGTTATTCCACTATTCCGTTGTGTATTGTCTTCTACCTCATCATCGGCGCTACCGAAATGTACAAGATATTCGAGGAAGTAATGAGCTGTTTAGTGAGAAACATTTTAACCAAGATGTAATAAAATGTAGAGAAGCAAACAGAAACTCAAACGGATGGTTAAATTAGAAGTATACATCATGGAAACACCTATAAAACATACAGAGCTGTTTGTTAAAAACTAAATGAAGACAACTAGTGTTCCTCTGGTAGGAATTAAGCAGACCGCTCTTTTTATCACTGCATCAACAAGATTCGGAGTTATTTTTGGAGAACCACCTTACAGACTATAACGTAATGTCTTTCGTGCTGAGCTTTTGTCGCTCTTCTTACGTTATTTAAAAAACATAACCATACGATGAAATAGCTCCTAAATTAAACTTTAACGGCCAGACCAAACATTTAAAACAGTAAAGTCAAACTTATGGAAATTGGCTTTATTCCAGATGTTTTCACTAATACATTATACCACTTCACAGTTTACGTAACAAATCAGTATCAACCACATTCAACACTCCACACTCCACTCTCAACACTCCACACGAGTAACTGTTGTCTCGAAGTTTATATCTCTGGTTCTTATCTCATAACAGGCAAACGTCACGTTCATTCTACCTCAATTGTGTTGCCAGCAGTATTCGTTTGAGAGAGAAGATATCACGTTAAGTGTGAAGTATACCTGAGAACAAAATCAAGATTTACATAGGGAAAGAAACTAAAAAGGAAAGTTAATTTAGAATATACGTCGCAAGACGTTGTTGGGGATGTATCACATCTAAAGTATCAACCGATTTTCATCGTATTTTTTTTATTGATGGTTTAGCGGCCACCGTGAGCAACTTGATGTGCTATAAGCAGTCGCCCGTCCCTTATTTAGAGCCTTTGACTCAACAGAATTCGGAAGAGAGGCAGCGCCGTAAGGCAAACACGTCATCCATGCCTAACGGTAATTCGAACTACAACCCATCACAGAGGAATGATCATAAGTCAGCTCTTATTCCACTGCGCCACCGGGGCGGCGGGTTAATTGAGAAGATGGCTATTAATATTGGAGAAAAAAATACACAAACTTGTTTGGGAAATGAAGAACCTAGTATTTTAGCAGACAAAAGAAATACGTTTGTAAAAAAACTTACTAATTTTGGACACCAGTTTAATTAAACGGTTCATTCACATTTATTTTGACACTGCCAGAATAAATATCCATTAAAAAGTATTGTAGACATAGGTACATTCAGTTGATAAACTCATGTGGTCTCTGCAAAGAAAAGTTGCATTGCATGATATTTTCTTTTTAGTCTTGAAGAGAAAAAGCAACACCACGATGGTGTCAAAGGCTTAAATATATTTATTCCGCACTAAAATACGATAAAACTTTACCTGGAAGTTTTGTAATCGTTCAATGCGTTTTCCATGAAGGAAATACGTTAGACGTTTTCGAAAGCCGTATTTCTGGAGATTTGTATGGTCTTCGAAGGGGACACGAAACAAGTAGACTGAGTGATTCCTGTGGGATAAATGGGCACGAACTGTTAAACGACCATCGTATGTGATCTTATATTTTGTCTTGGTTTTGTTCCATGTGTGCTCATTCCACAAGACGAAGGTTTTGTGGGTATCTTACCACTTGAATAATTCAAGGAATGGAAACAGAACTTACTGTTGAAAACACATAGGAGAACTGTATCATCCTTCGTAAAAAAATTGCCTTTCATAAGATTAGGTATTTTCCGGGAGATCACTTCATTCCTTTTAAGTTCCATTGCGATGCTGAAGCATAGTTCTGTGGAGCTCTGAAAAAGCCATCAACGGAGTCATCTACGTTTTTAAGAACAGAAAATATTGCAGACATTTCTCACGTATCAGACTTAAACAAGAATGATAACATCGAATTTTTGGTTTTAATGAGCACGTTTTATACGCTTTCCAACCGATGGTTGAAGAAGCGTATATGCTTCAGTTTGTCCGTCTGTTTGTCCGTCCGTACGCACGATAACTCATAGAAAAATGGTTCGATTTCGATGAAATTTTATTATTTGGTAGGGGACAACCTGGGGACGAACCCTATTGAAAGTGAGCGAAATGGGGTCAAAGGTCATCAAGACATTGGAGCGGGATCCATTCCATCGCCCTTATGTGTCATAACTTACGCAAAAATGCTTCGATTGCGACAAAACTTTATCATGTTGTTCCGAAAGCATACTGAACCGGTTCTGTTTAATACCATGGAAATGGGGTCAAAGGTCAGGACACAGGAGCGAGATTTATTCCACAACTATTATCTTCATAACCTGAGTAATGATTTCTGGTATGTTGGAAAGCGTATCATTAGCAATGCATTGCATGGTTTCACTAACTTTTTTGAATCCTTTCCGACGCGAAAAAAATTATCGAAGTTATTCAAAGTCAGTGGAACAGGTTAGAAAGAAAAATCAACCGTGTTTCTACAATTGATAAAATATCCAGAAAAGAAAACCAGCTACTCACTTCCCGCCGCTAAATACAGGGTGATTCATAAAGAAGTTAACAGTTTCCAGATCCTGTAAAACAGTAACAGTTGAAGACACCGACCACAACAGCTAACCGTTAGGTAGATGTACTCATAAAGTTTGTGTCCCGCTACTGAGGGAAGTGACGTAGCCGATAGCGCGTATGTCACGTGACTAGTCAGTCGATAAACATTTTCGCCGATGGATTGGACGAGCCAGTGACTACAACATGCCACTGACCCAAGTGGCCACCCAGAAGTCCTGACTTAAAACCGTGTGACTTTTTCCTGTGGGGGTACGTAAAAGACAAGGTATCCCCCCTCCTGTTGATCTAACGGAGCTGAAACAGCGTATCACGGACACTATCAATGCACTTGATTCAGATATCTTACCTTGCGTTTGGGCGGAAATTGATTACCGGTTCGATGTGTGTCGTGTGACTAAAGTTGCACATATAGAACATCTGTGACTGTCTCTAAAAAGACTTGAAACATTCCCCTGCAATTCTGTTACAGGTAACATAAAATATATTTCATTGTTCTTGTTTTATAGTGCGTTGAAACTGTATACTTCTTTATGAATCACCCTTTAGTAAGTTACGCCGCCCATTTGGCCCAGTGGTCTGAGCGACGGCTTATGACCATTCGACCGAGTTGGGTCCGGTTTCAAATCCCGTTGAAGCATGGATGTTTTTGATTGTCTTACGGCACTGGCTCTCTCCCTTCTCTGGAATCAGTGGCCCTATAGTAGGCCAGGTAGACTTCTTATAACCCACTGAGTTGCTCACGGTGGTTGTTAAACTTTCAACAACAAAAACAAAAGTAACGAAAATTAACAAATGGTACACGGAAAGTTTCTCATAGCGGAAGGGAGGTATCAGAAATAAAGGCACTTTCAAATCCACCAGTTAAAACAAGAAATATAGGAGAAACACGATATAACACTACGCCTTTTAGAGGGAGAATTTTGTATAATAGAAAAGTTGAAAATATGCGAAAAGTACTCTTCAAAGACAAAAGCAGTTCAAAGGAAGAACTTTTCAAATACGTCTCCCGGAAGCAGAGATGGCGGGAAACAGGTTTTGACTTTACCTCCCTCTAGAATTCACCTGGTATGCATTATTTAAAGAGGATAATGCTCTCATCTTTATTGTATCGAATAGCATAGTAAAAACAAAAATTCTAAATGGGGATTCAGAAGTGGAGGCTCCCAGGGAGCACAGCGTTGTATCAGGTGTGCAACTTAATTCTCGGTCCCTAACCGCAAGCGATCATAAGAACGTCGACAAATGCAAATAGCTATGTGCGATAATGTCTGATTGCAGCGCCATCTAACAGCTTTCCAGGCAACCGTAACCGCTCACAGCTGTAGTGACAGAAGGGACGAAAGTTGACGGTGAAAGCAATGTCGTTCGAGAAGCAGCATTTAAGGCACAGCCTCTTGTTCGTGTTTCAGCTGAACAAAAGTGCCGCGGAAGCCCAGCAAATGATCTTTGCTACTTTGGATGAGACTGCTGTGTCCTACAGTACGTGTAAAAAGTAGTTCCAGCGGTTTAAGCTGAGAAATGTCGATCTCTGTGATGCAGAACTTCCGGGACAGCCACAGAAAGTTGACGATGAGGATCTGGAACAACTGTTGGACGCAGATCCATGTCGCAAACAGGCAGAGCTCTCCAAGGAGCTCAGAGTAACACGGCAAGCCACTGCAAAGCACCTAAACAAGCTTGGACGGATTCACAAGGAGGGTCGTTGGGCGCCCTATCGACTCACAGTTGCGAACAAGTCTAGGTGTTACGATGTTGCTGTGTCCTTGCTGGCCGGATTCAAGAAGAAGGATTTCCTCCACAAGATTTTGACCTGTGATGAGAAGTGGATCCTGTACGAATATCCTAAGCGGAGCAAATCGTGGGTTTGTCCAGGTCAGCCTACCACCAGTACCTTAAAACCGAATATCCATGCCAAGAAGTTGTTGCTGTACATATGGTGAGATCAGCGCGGTGTCGTACACTATGAGTTGCTCAAACCTGGTGAAACGGTCAATGCTGAGCGCTATTGTCAGCAACGAATTCGTGTGAGTGACGCAATGGAGGCGAAAAGGCCATACACCGTCAAGGGCAGAAGGTCGGCCCTGTTGGTTTAGGATAACGCGCGTCCTTACACCGCGAAAACGACTTTAAGCACGATTACCTACCTGGGATGGGAGATTTTGTTCCACCCGGCGTATTCTCCAGACTTCTCCCCGTCGGATTATCACCTCTTTCGCTCTCTGCAACATCACCTGAGTGATACGCACTTCACTTCTGTCGATGAAGTCCACACAAGTATTGATGAATTTATCAACTCGAAGCAGCCCTCTTTTCTCCGCAGTGGCATTTGGCAACTCCCTGATCGATGGCTCAAATGTATCCAGCACGACGGGGATTATTTCCTTGATTAGGTACGTATTCGATTTGCTATAATTTGCTGTCAACGTGTCATGCCTGTGGCCGAGAATTAAGTTAGACACCTAATAATTTAACTTAGGCACAGTGATCCACCGTCTTCGTGTTTTCCTATTCCTAAAAAACAGTGTCTCTGTTTCAGGCCTACGTTAAATTGCAAGGACGTACTACCTGGACTGCAAACAGAAGTACACAAACACCACTTAGCCACACAACTGTGAACTACAAATCTCCTCAAATACAAACCTAAGGAGTTCCACAAAGTAAACGGTATGCGATGTCAAAAGGATTTCTTAAGTCGAGCATTTAGAAGCAGAGATATTAAAAAAAACAGATTAAACATTTGCGCCTCTAGTGAAAAAATTGTGCATTATTTTGGGAAGGAAACACACACAAAATATTTTCGTAGTTAGTAGTACCTGACCGAATTTTTTTTCCAGTCGAGTTTCTAGTCGCGCAGATATAGCTGCAAATATTCTGTAAACGGAAATGGGAACTTGCGCCCTCTAGTAACACACTTGGCGGTTAAGAAAAAATTGAAATTATACGGAAACATTTCGCACCGGAAACGCTCTCTGACAAAGAGAGGATTATATCGGACGCTTAGAAGCAGAGATATCAACAAAAATAAAATATACGTGTGCGCCTCCTGTTGGAAACTCTGTGTATTAGTTTCAGTAGAAGGTATTCCCAAACGGTTTTCCGAGGTGAGCGGCATCGGTCCACGAAAGATGTTTTTCAATCGAGCTTTTACAAACTCATATTTTGCTACAAATACACCAGAAGAAATAAACGCTTGCGCGCCCTAGGGGCCAGGTTATTCCCCACCCAAGGACAGAAATTTCAGGGAAAATATTTGTCGTCAAGAGCTGTATTTGATTCAGAAAGAAGTTTTTAAAATGAAGTTTTAGAAGCTAAAATATCGGGGAAAACGCAATTTCACATTGCGCCCCCTATCGGAAAATCTGTGCATTACTTGAAAAAGAAACTGCACCTAAAATAGTTTTCGTTAAAAATGATATTGAAAGGAAATATATTTTTCAATTGGATATTTAGAAGCAAATATATGGAATGAAATGTATGTTAAATTCGATATCATCTGTATTTACGCCTTCTAGCGGCGAAACCGTGAATCGGAATACAACTAGAGTGTAAAGATCACCGTTCTCACATTTCAAGTTTCCCAATTTAAAAAAAAAGAAAAATTAAATCGGGCTAATTATTCCAGAGATATGGCGTCCACAGACTGACGGACAGACAAAATGACAACATAAGCACTATCTTGTTTTACAAAAGACGTGCCAGAAAAATGTTACTTGGAGAAAGCTCATTGATTCTACTTTGTTTTAACAGCTTGGTTTTGAACTTCGATTGCTATTGGGTTGTCGGAAAGTCATGACGAATTTTGTCACCCGATGGCGGTTAAGCGGTTTCGGAAGTAACCTCCCAACCGCCATCGGGTGCCAAAAAAAGTTTCTAGCTCCAGTCTAAAAGGAATAGTGAGCGATTTGGTTGATTTGCGGAGATTTGACATCAAGTTGAAAATGGAAGATCAAACTGCGAATTTTCGCCATATTTACTCTTCTACTTCCGTAAAGGGAGGAACGCGCGTCAAGCTTGTTAAAAGTTGGTAAAGTGTAAAGTGATAATGCTCTACAAGAACGTCAGTGCCAGCGGTGGTACGCAAAATTCCGCGCTGGTGACCTTGACCTCAACGATGCTCCTCGGTCCGGGAGGCCATCCGAGGTTGATGACGATCAAATCAAGGCCTTGATCGAGTCAAACCAACGTTACACGTCACGAGAGATTGCAGACACATTGCACATTCATCATTCAAGCGTTCACGACCACCTGAAGAAGCTGGGATACGTAAACAAGCTCAATGTGTGGGTTCCTTATGAACTCAAAGAAGCTTAATTGACGGCGCGTATAAACATGTGCGATATGCTCATTAAAAACGTGAGAAAACAATCCTTTTTTGAAGCGACTGATAACTGGTGACCAAAAGTGGATTGTGTACAACAATGTGCTGCGCTTCGCCTCAAACGACATCCAAAGCAGACATTCATCAGCGGAAGGTTCTGGTCTCAGTGTGGTGGGATTTTAAAGGTGTCGTGTTTTTCGAGCTCCTACCACGGAACCAAACAATCAATTCTAATGTGTACTGTCGGCAATTGGACAGTTTGAACGAATCCATCATCCAGAAACGTCCAGAGCTCGTTCATCGTAAGAGGTGTTGTGTTCCATCACGACAACGCGAGATTACACACAAGTTTGATCACCCGCCAAAAATTATTGGAACTTGGGTGGGATGTGTTGCCACACCCAGCATACTTGCCGGACCTTGCGCCGTCAGACTTCCACTTGTTTCGCTCTCTTCAACAGCCCTTGCGTGGTATAACGTTCAATTCAGATGAAGCTGTAAATCAGCATCTTGTATAGTTTTTCACCACGAAAGACAGGTCCTTCTATGAACGAGGCATTCTGCAGCTCACTGAAATATGGCGAAAGGTTATCGAACAAAACGGGCATTATATCATTGATTGAATTTTGTTTTTTCTATCAATAAATGACCTTTGAAAACTTGGCTAAAATACGTCATGAGTTTTCCGACAACTCAATATTACAATTTTGTGTGTGTGTGTGTGTGTGATTGGATATTTAATGACCACCGTTAGCATCTCAGTGGGCTATACGTAGTCGCCCCTCCCTAATTTAGGGTCACTGGTTCCAGGGAAGGGTAAGAGTGAGTGCCGTAAGACAAACACAACATCCATGCCTCAACGGGCGGCATACGAACCCGGACTTCTTTCGAACGAATGATAAGAGGCCATCGATTAGACTACTGCGCCAGCGGAGGCTGCTTCGATTCTTAAAATGCATTTTCCATGAAAACGTCGGAGAAATTATCTTCAAGAAACTAAGTGCGGTTCTCAAGTTCATCAACAAACCACATTCGGAAAACTTCCAATGGGAACGTTTCCCTACAAAATATTAAGGGTTTTAATACTATAGAAATATCGGTTTTCAGATTTTATGTTACTTGATGACTTCAATACCTTGGTTTAACTTTTCTGTTTTAATTCGTATCGCCTCTTGTGGAAGCTGTTTAATTAACAATCTTTTATTAAACACTTTTAACTTGAAATACCAGGAAAAATTACTCATCAGGAGCATTTTTCTAATCCAATGCTCCTCTATTTTCATCAGATTAGGCACTTCAAAACGTCAAAGATAATTCACAAATGGTGAGAAGGTAAATCCTGCAGTTCGAATAACTCGTTATATAACAAACTTAGTGTAATCAGCACGGACATATCTCTTCGTAAAATACATATCGCTCTTTATCTAACACTTAGCGTATCGTACTCCACACAACAAAAGCCTTCTTATCGAACTTTGCATGCTTTTTATTGAGCTTTAACCCACTGTCAGGTTTCCAACTTGTAAAACTCGTCAGGAGGAATAATGTGCCATTAAGTCAGAAGAACGCTTGGTGAGAAGAAACCAATTTTAAATAAGAACACAGAAACACAAAAGAAAGATTAAATTAGAGATATGCGTTACATGCCTGAAAATACATAGGACATTTTATCTTCAGAACATCCCCAAAGATGGAAAAAAATGTCTCTAAATAAGTAAAATATATTTCAGATTTTATGTTGTGGAAAATCTCTATACGCCATGTCCTTAACTTTCTGCATACCATAGAAATCATTTTTCAATTTACGATGCTGTTTGGAGAGCTGTAATCAGCCGACCTAATGCGTTACAGCGGGCGGAAAGCACCAGCATCCCAATTGTGATAGAAAACAAATTGGAATCACCCGAAATATTTATGTAGTACACAATTAAAATATATGCGTTCTGATCTTAATCTTATTTATTCGGAATGTATAAACTTCAAAAACGGAAACAAAATGTACCTTGAAAATAATTAAAATAATCAAATGGTACATTGAACTATTATAAATCAAAACACAAAGAAAGCCTCTTATAAATGAAAACACGACAAACACTTCAACGCTCTTTAAAAATATTATTATACTTTATATCCAACATTCAGTCACACAAATATAATTTACCTTTTTCTGTGAAGTGACAATCACGCAGTAAGTATTATAAACCAAGCAGCTTGATATGACACTACATGCTTGAAACATCTTTTACACTGTATGTCCACGGTATTTTTATAAGTGAATTTGCAAAAGAAAAAAACGGGAGTGACCCTGGGAACGTTTGCCAACAGTATTTCATCAGTCACGTAGACAGTGATAGAAGCAGTAAATTTATGATAAGTGAAAGCCGGATTATCTTCCGTGTAGATTCGGCTTTTCAAGCTTCGAAGAAACATTTTTCTTGAAACAAGCGGTTTGGGAAGTACAAACGGAAGAAATTGCCTGTTCGTATTCTACAATACCTTTTTAACTGAAGTATATTAAAACGCTCATGTTATTTATCTCGTTCTTAGCTCTGCTTTTAGTATTAAGTGAGCTCATATACTTTATTACATAGTACTTAACCATGGATTTAGAGGTAGCAAATCACCATGCCTCGTCCTTTGATTAAAATTTTTATGGTTACTGTTCTTTTGTCATCGACAGCTGCTGGAATTTTGGCTTTTTGTAGCTATACCATATAGTCAATATTTCTCATTCTCTCTTTCATTAAGGTATTTGTGTTTACTTTACTCCTATGCTTTATCTCCACTTAAGTTTTGCTTTATAGTGTTTTAGAAACTACCTCATGAGTAAAGCTTGGGCAGCTAGATCCAGTACTCCGTCGGAGAAGCTTCATGACTACACGGCACAAAGAACTGCTGTATAAGATTGCCACCAGGCCAGTGTTCACTTACGCTGCCATAATCTGGGTAGGTGTTAGTAAGAAACAACACGAAGGATTCGAGATGGTGCAGAGCCGAGCACTTCGAATGATCACTGGGGCTCGGCCATGGGACCCACATCGGAACCTACGGAGCAGACTTGGAGTTGTGAAGGTACACGAGTTTTCCACTAGACTCGTCAAGAAGTTCTTCAAGAAAGTGGTTGCTCACCCTAATGAACTTGTTAGGGGTGCGATTGACAATGAACAGGAGAATTTCTTAGGTACCCCAGAACTAAGGCGGCGGTCATAGCCCTCTTCCCCGACTGGAACATGTGGGAAGGCAGCACGGTTCAGCACTGTTTCCTGGGCTGGAGGCCTTGGATCAGATGAGAGACTGAATGGGATGTATAATGAATTAGCTTTGTTTATCTTTTTGCTAAGCTAATTATTATGAATGAATAATGCTCTAAGCTTCAAAATGATGAATTCCCAAAAGGGTGTTGTTACTCGTTAATTATGAACTTAAACAAAGTCTCAACGCTGGTTATTTATATTAAGTAATCAAAGTCATAAACCTAACAGCCAGACAGAGGTCTGACAAAACTAAGAATTGAAAAAGACTGAACTTACAGAACAACTTGTTTATTATGATGACTCCTGGTCAACTAAGGCACTCATATATCACTACTACACAACAACACACTGCAACGCAACACCAACCACCCTCAACTCCAACGCAACAACACAACTCCAACGCAACAACACAACAACACAACAACAACGCAACAACACAACCACTCACTTCTCGATGAACGCGCCTATATACGAGCTACCACCACGTCATGACTTACACTCATTGCCAGATCTCATTCAGCGGGGTGAAATAATATTCCGTTCAGTAGGAAGATAATTTACATAGTAAAATAAAATAACCAGAGATAGTAAAATCAAAAGGAAAGTGAATATAGAGTATACGTTACATCATCTCCCCCTTAATTTTTCTTCTTTTTTTTTCTTTTTTGGTTTCCGAAAAATCTATCAATTTTGGAGTGTAAGTCTTACATTTCGATGATTGACGTTTCTCGATCTTTTTTTTTTTGATTTGTTGTTTGGTGGTAGCCGTATTTACATTATCAACTTGGCATAACAATTTACGAATCTGTATTCGACTGAAATTTGTAGTGTAGAACAAACCAAACCTGCATCGTCATACTTTCCTTTTATTCTGCCTAGCAGGAATCACTTTTTTAATTTCAAATTACGTGCCTCATTCGTTGTAATACAGAACAACTGTATCAGCAGCGAAGATTGCCTGAAGCTGCCTAACAGTAACAATTTTATTATTTTCATTTCAAAATTACGTTTGCCTCATGCGTGGAAATACAGAACAACTGTATCAGCAGCGAAATTTACCTGGAGCTGCCTAACAGTAACAATTTTATTATTTTACCCCTAAGCACATAGATATATACAAAAAAAGTGGATTAGTAGATGGACATAGAAGAAATATAAAAAAAAAAACACACATATATACACAAAAAGAATGCATAGGCCCACACGAAAAAAGAAATTCTGACACGCCAACTGGTCGAGCAGGAAAAACAATAAACTGAGAAAGAACCTGTCCACGAGAACTTACTTATCTCGAGGACGCATAAAAAATTCTAGTGCGAAAACGTTTTCCAGGCCTAATGGGACTGGGGAAATCAGGTGGCTTGGATCTCTTCCGGGACGGTAATGGAACATCGGTCTGTTGTCGGTCAGGAATCTGGCGGTCTGGAAATCCCTGCGGCTGAGAAGAACGGTCAGGAACGTCAGAAGTCTGGCGGTCCGGAAATCCCTGCTGCGGCTGATAGGAACGGTCAGGAGTCTGGCGGTCTGGAAATCCCTGCTGCGGCTGATAGGAACGGTCAGGAGTCTGGCGGTCTGGAAATCCCTGCGGCTGAGAAGAACGGTCAGGAACGTCAGAAGTCTGGCGGTCCGGAAATCCCTGCTGCGGCTGATAGGAACGGGCTCCCCCAGGCTTTGGATATGAAGTCCCTTGATGCTGGGGCCCGTTGTGTCCTTCCAGTATCTTTTTGGAGGGACGTGTCTCCGGCCACATCGCTTGTTTTCGTTTACGCCCACGGGGCATGATAGTAGTAGCAGGCATCGGCCCTGTTTGCCCTGAACGGAGGTTCCAGGGGCGAAACCCGGGCGGATGCAAAGATTTCTGCCTTCGTCGCTGTTGCGGCGAAGCAGATTGGGGAGACAAGTGACGTTTGCGCCCAGCTTTTGGTGGTGCTGGACGGTGTGGAATATTAAATGTTGGATTCATAACTGACAAATCCGAAATGTCCGACGCCTCTGAGTCGCTGCTGTAATTCAGCGGTCGTGCAGGGCGATGTTTGGATTTGCCTATAGGAATACTTTCCGATGAGGTATTCAAAGAAGAAGTATCCCGCGTTGGTGCAGAGTTAGCCGGAAACGGCGCAGCAATAGTCTTGGCAATGGTTGGAGGGAAAGGAACGATACTAGTATTCGACGAACGCGAATCGAGCCTTGGTCTCACGGGAGAATCAGGTTGCGGTTGTAGAAACTCGTCTGGAGGGGGGAGGGTGAAGGAAAAATCACTGGTGATTCGTCAAAAATGTTCGGTGGGTCGTCCACAATTTCTGGCGGTTGAACATGAGATATAGATTCTTGAGTCTGTGGAACAGAAGGTTGAGTAGGATTGATAATGAACTCGATATCCCGTTCGTGATACTTGCGACATTGATCAACATGTACATAATGAAAATTGTTGTTCGGTTTCTCCAGAACAATATTATTTTCAAAGACATTTGCCACCCGATATGGACCTTCGTAGCTGGGTGCAAATTTCTTCACTAAAGTATGCGAAACAGAAGACTGGAAGTGCGTTTCCACGAGAGTGAGATCTCCAACGACAAGATCTGGTTCCCTACGCCTAGAATTATAATATCGTGCTTGAGCCGCTTGTGCTCCTAGCATTGCAACACGAGCTTTTTCTGCCATAATGTGTACTGATTGCGGAGTTGGTCGCTGGTTTAATTCGTCGATAATCCCCGTTAAATTTTCAAAAGGGGTTTTAATTTTGCGACCCAGAAAAAGTTCTGCAGGAGTAATTTTAGTAGACTCGTGGACAGACGAGCGGAGGGCGAACGCAAAAAGTTCTAAATGTTCATCCCATCTTTCATGGTGGTCCATTACGAAAGTCGCAATCATTTTCACTAGCGTTCGGTTAACGCGTTCTGCAGGATTACTCTGGGGATGATATGGGGAAATGAATTTATGTTTAATGTGTAATCTCGCACACATTCTTTCAAAAATGTCAGAAATAAATTGAGGACCATTATCCGAAACTACTTTATTAGGTGCACCATATCTAGAAAATACTTCATTAACTAAGACATTACAAATAATCTCAGCCGTAGCGGCTTTAATGGGAAAAACTTCAACCCATTTAGAAAAATTATCAGTTAGTACTAAAACATAACGAGCTTTATTTTTAACAGATAATGGATAAGGTCCCAATAAATCTATGGAAATAATATCAAATACATGAGAACTTGAACTAGATTTCAAGTGACCGGCCGGTCTTACATTACGGTAATTATTAATCTGACACAAGTGACATGATTGAACGTATGCGAGCACACTTTGGTACATGCCAGGCCAATAGGCAACATCCCGCAATTTACAACGGGTCTTGCGAATACCTAAATGGCCTGCAAGAGGTTTGTCATGAAATTCATTTAAAAGAGCCATTCTAAGGGTTCGCGGAATACATGGGCGAAACTCTGCCCTAGTAGTCCGAGACTTTGTATAATAAAGAAGACCCTCTATTACTTCAAAATGTTGTGACCTTCCAGCCAGAGAAGGATCACTTGGTAGGGGCGAACCCGCAAGCAAAAAATTGTAAATATCCCCAAAATCTGGATCATTTATTAGTTCTGCCATTATCTGCTCTCTGGATGTGATATCAGCTATCAGAAGTAAAGGCTGACATCCAGGAGTAGTTTCCGGTGGGGACCCCACTAATCGGAACGCGAGATAATGCGTCCGGTAATTGATTCTTATTACCTGGCTGATACGAAATTTTGATATTGCTCTCTTGTAACTTCAGAGCCCACTTCATAAGTCTTTGAGATAGGTGCTTAGCAGAATTCAAATACTGAAGGGCAGAATGATCCGTAATTATGTTAACTGTCAATTCGTTAAGATAACATTGAAATTTATTCAGTGCATACACAACAGCAAGACATTCACGTTCCGTAGCTGAATAATTGCGTTCAGCTTTGGCTAAAGTACGAGACGCAAAAGCTATTGGATGCCCAGCTTGTGACAAAACGCAACCAAGACCAACTCCGGATGCATCAGTATAAATATCAAATTCTTTAGAATGATCCGGGAAAGCCAACACCGGAGGCTGAGTCAATGCAGACTTCAGTGTTTCGAATGCAGCGTTAGCTTCAGGTGTCCAAATAAACTTCTTGTATTTACGCTTTAAAGCATACAATGGCTCACATATTGTAGCATAAGCGGGGACGAACTGCTGATACCATCCGGTCATTCCCAGAAAGCGGGATAGTTCTTTTTGCTGTTTTAGGCCGAGGAAAGTCAGCAATAGGCCTAATTTTTGCATTATCAGTGAATAAGTCGTGGGGAGTGATTTTCAACCCCAGATATACAATCTCGTCCCGCGCTATCTGGCATTTACTAGGTTTTAACGTCAAGCCAGCATTGTATATAAGTTGGAACACCTGTTTGAGCAGAGAAAGGTGCTCGTCAAAAGTCTCTGATGTGATAATAATATCATCCAAATAGACATGCACATGGGGACCCAGGACAGGTCTGAGAACCGTGTCCATAAGCTTTTGGAAAGTAGCAGGTGCAGAAGCTAAACCAAAAGGCATACGTAAATATTCATAGGCCCCAAAAAGGAGTCACAAAGCCTGTTTTATCGACAGAGTCCGGATGTACTGCCACCTGCCAATATCCACTCGCCAAATCCAAAGTTGACATCCATTTGGTTGACGACAAGTCATTTAGAATATGTGACATGACAGGTAGGGGATAATTGATTGTTTTTGTGACTTGGTTGAGTTTGCGAAAATCTGTCACGAAACGAAATTCATTTGGTTGTTTCTTTGGAACCAAGAAGGCAGGAGCCGCCCAGGCGCTTGTTGATTCCCTGATTATGCCCTGCTTAATCATTTCCGCAATTTGACGTTGCATTTCCTGTTTTTTATGTGGAGCACAAGGGTAAGGCTTCGTCGCAATGGGTTTCGAACCATCAGTGTCAATAACATGATAAACCACCTGTGTGAAACCAGGTTGATCCGAAAATAAACCAGGGCTTTCCTGTAAAAGGAGAGAAAGCTGGTCTCGTTGCCCCTCATTCAATTGGTCACTCAACAATAAACTCGTAATATCTACAGGAACCGTCGGAATCATTTCGACAGGTTCCGGAAAGGAAATCACATGTTGTACAAAATTCAAAGTTATTTGAAACTTGTTAATAAAGTCCATACCCATGAGACATTTCACGGGTAGCTCGTCTATAAGCAGGAAAGAATGTGTAAAACGAGCTTTTCCCAGCCCTAAAGATAATGTGACAGTTCCTGCGATACTGAAGATTTCGTTATTTGCACCTCGCAAATACTGCGTTGCAGGCTGAACATGTATTGCAGAAAAAACATCATTGCAAAACTTTGTATTTAGGGCTGATATCTCAGACCCAGTGTCGAACTTTGTCTCGACAATAATGTCTTCAAGTGTCAAGAATACATCAGGCAACTGAGGAGTTTGAACAGTCACTAATACTGTTTTAGGGTCAGGATGTTTGGTATCAGGAAGCAGGACCGACCCTTCGTCTACTTCCTGTGGAAGTTTAAAGGAATTCTGGTGGTGTTATCATGTGGTCGGAAACCTCGACCCTGCCGGGTATCGGGAAAATTTTCACGATAAGGAAATTTGCGTGCACCCTGCGTCGGGAACTCCGCGTGTCTGTTGAGATTTTCATTTTCGTTACGTCTGCCCTCAGCACGGGCAGAAAAATTATTATTGCCCTGAGCATGATAACGTTCCGAATGCTGCTGAGTGGAACGGGGTCGAGCATACTGTGCATTATGACGATACCCCGTAGCTTGCTCCGAAACTCGTTGCTGGTTCGCCACTCTTCTGTGTGGTGGAACGTATGAAGCTTGGGTGGGCACGTGTGTATGCTCGCGCTGAAAGTTTTGTCTATTATGCCGCTGAGGGTTTTCGGAATAAGCCTCGTGGGGTGCCCGAGCATGGTGAGTTGCAGCATGTTTGCCATGTCGCTCTTCATACGTGCGTATGAGGCGAAGGCATTCATGAATAGTGGTAGGGTGTCGAACCTCAAGAAAATCTTGCAAGAATGGGTCGAGCTGCTGTACGAGGGTATCCAACATGTCAACATGACTGGCATGTGGATCCCATAGATTATATAGGCGTGTAGTTTCCAACGCAAATGCAACAGGGCTATCATTGGGACCCTGCGGACGAGAAAACAGCTGTTGGGCAAGGCTAGCTCGACTGAGGCCGAAAGGAAAGACCTCCAAGAATTCTGCACGGAAATTCTCATAATGAGAATCCGGGTTCGACCCTCGCCACTGCCGATACCAGGTCTTGGCGGTATCTCTCAAGCAAGTTCCGGCAATTTGGACCTTGCAGTCTTCCGGAATATTATATAAATCAAAATGGTCTTCCAGATCTTCGAGGAACTTTAAAGACCCCTCCAAACCATTGAAATAAATTGTTCCTGCATGCGGCACGAAATGGGCAAGCATTCTGCTTCGCTGAGAGGATTGAATCTCAGCTACGACCCGCGACTCAGAGTGATAAGAAGCTGGTGCATTCCGAAATGGTGAAGAATGCTTGGGTATGTGTAGATTATTCATATCCAAGTCAGAGCCACAGGCTTCGTACAAATTGTCCAAACAAACACCATTACCCTCGAGACTTGCCGGAAGGTGGAAATTTGCAGTTGTCTCAGGTAAGGAAGCCATGGGTAATAATAGTCAGGATCTCGTGTTCGAGAAAAGTTCGGGCGCCAATTATAATGAATTAGCTTTGTTTATCTTTTTGCTAAGCTAATTATTATGAATGAATAATGCTCTAAGCTTCAAAATGATGAATTCCCAAAAGGGTGTTGTTACTCGTTAATTATGAACTTAAACAAAGTCTCAACGCTGGTTATTTATATTAAGTAATCAAAGTCATAAACCTAACAGCCAGACAGAGGTCTGACAAAACTAAGAATTGAAAAAGACTGAACTTACAGAACAACTTGTTTATTATGATGACTCCTGGTCAACTAAGGCACTCATATATCACTACTACACAACAACACACTGCAACGCAACACCAACCACCCTCAACTCCAACGCAACAACACAACTCCAACGCAACAACACAACAACAACGCAACAACACAACCACTCACTTCTCGATGAACGCGCCTATATACGAGCTACCACCACGTCATGACTTACACTCATTGCCAGATCTCATTCAGCGGGGTGAAATAATATTCCGTTCAGTAGGAAGATAATTTACATAGTAAAATAAAATAACCAGAGATAGTAAAATCAAAAGGAAAGTGAATATAGAGTATACGTTACAGATGGAGTGTAGATATGTGAGCATTCTGGTAGGTGTTAAACAAACTAGTCCCGTTCTTTTTTGAGGTTGGCGTATGACGGTGAGTGCTGATTGCTGCTCCGGCTTTCGAATGTGGTTTTCGCGCGTTTTATTGCCCACCCTTCCGTAAGGCTGGCGGCTGTTGGCTTTTGTTGTGGTGCACTGGGTACTGTTACCCCTACGGCGGGGCGTTTCCCCTTCATCCTCATCGGCTGGTGTCGTAGTTGCTTCAGGGATCCGTTTCACCCCTATCCTTACATTCTTCCGTTTCTCTTTCCTATTGAGTTCATTTACTCAGATCTCCTTGTTCCCAATTTATCAATGGCAGTTTTAGACCTGGGGTCAGACACTCCCTTCTTAAAACCGCTTTAATTAATTGTCTAATTGCCTATAGAGTTAAAAAAGCTGGTACCCTTCAGCAAATCTTTTAGCCAAGGTTCCAATCAGATGTTCCAGTAAAGGAATAAATAAGCACAAGGCTTGAAGATGCGTAAGTTATTAAAATCAGGTTTTATAAGTGTTAACAAAAATGTAGAGATAGCTGCCGAACCTTCGCTCACAAACGAGCAGCATTTTCAAGGCATAAATATTAAACAACGTACACACTATAACTGACAATATTGGAATAAAACGGAGATTAAAAATTAAAGCGAGCAATACGCACGTTTGTATAACGCAAACGGAATACCGCGTGTAACACAGTTCGTCGTGATATTATTTAGAATTAGTTTACCTGGAATCCAAGTCTAGAAAAAATGTTCATGCACGTGGTAAACTCGCAGTTCAACGGTAATCATTACAGGTTTCCCGGTGAAAAACGTATTCCAATAGTCTGTCTTATACACTGGCGTGCAAAAATTAAGGACGAGACGGTTTTCCGAATGTAACGTCGTGCAGAAGTGCTCCACATCGACTTAAATCATACCATAATATCCCCAGGATGTAAGGATATGGGACAAGTGAGCAAAACCGTCCAAACAAGGAATTCAAAGGATAAAAAGGCACTTTACTGAAAAGGTAACTTCGAGCACAACTGAACAGAAGACAGAAACGTCCATGTGACAGGCGGCTGCCAAGAAAAATCCAGTCTTTAGTATGGGATATGATCACTCCTGACTGCGTTGCAGGATTTACAACGTTTGTCCATGCTGAGGACGATGTTGTCATGGAGCTGTTGAGACATCGCGGCCCATTCCTCTTGTAGTGCCAATCGCAGCTGCGGCATCGCTGCTGGAGGCCGGTGACGCGCTGTCAAGCGTCTCCCGAGAAGGTCCCACACGTGTTCGATTGGATTTAGGTCAAAAGACCTTTCGAGCCAATCCATGCGTTGAATATCTTCACTCTCCGACAGCTCTGCGACAGGAACTGTACGATGAGGTGTAGCGTTGTCGTCCATGAAGAGGAACTCAGGACCCACAGCACCTCTAAACAGACACACGTGAGGCAGAAGAACCTCGGTACAATAGCGGACAACAGTGACTGAGCCTCCTTGGAAGATGGGGAGGTCCGTACGGCTACCAAGCATGATACCGCCCCAAACGAGAACTGCGCCACCTCCAAACCGGTCCCTTTCGATGATGTTGGAGGTGTGATTGCATGTTCCCTGTTCTCTTCAGATGTGTATACGTCAAGAATCACTCGTCAGACTAACTCGGCTCTCATCCGTAAAGAGAACTCGACCCCAGTGCTGATGTGACCAGTTCTTGCATTTTTGGTACCACAGAAACCGCCGTCTCCGATGGGCAGGCGTACTGGTCGTCGGCACACACCGTACTGGTCGTCATGCAAATACACCACCTTTGTGCAGAATCCTGGCCACGGTAAAACGCGATAACGGACGTCCAGTTGGGACAATATACCGGTCGTCCGCCGCCGTAGTTGCTCGTGGACGACCACTGCTAAACTCTCGGACAGCTGTTCCTGCCGTTTGAAATGCTCTCCAAGCTCGTGAAACGAAGCTGTGAGCGATCCCGAACTCCTCGGCCACACTAGTCACACTTCGACCATCTTCCAACTTCCCAATGACGCGACCTCGGGTAAAGTCCTCCAGATGTCGTCTACTGGATTGCTAGTTGGCCATATCACACGGTGGCAGCAACTCGACGTCGTTCAAACCGATGTACACCGTGCAATTGCTTTCACATAATTGCTGAGCGTACACCGCCCGTGTGCTTTATACCCTTCCGACACTCTCACCCCCCTACGTCATGCTGCATATATGCACATGCCCTACCGTACCGGATGCTAGTCTATATCCTGAGTCGTCTTCGTTCCGTTCTGCCTGCTCGTTCCGCTGTAATTCTAATTTCTCTTCTTCGTCCTTAATCTTTGCACACTAGTGTATCATAACGCCGGAGAAATGGCACTGCATGCTGTCAGTGGAAGACATGGGTTCACGAACTACTGCCGTCGCAGAAATCATGGTTGTTCCTCATGTATTAGCATCGTTACGGCAGATGTATGTTACACAAGTAAAAAGGCGATGTAGAATATCACCTATTAGGTTTTCTCCTTGGAGAACCTCTTACGTTATCCAAAGCTCGTGGCTAAACTTACAAAGGTCCACCAATAGTTACCCGGTCAGAGTCTTCATCATTTCCCTTTTCAACATTTTAATGAATACTAAAAGCTTCATGAGGTTTTGCATGGATTTTCGAATGTTTCTCCCTTACTAGAATTCAATATTCTCACTAAAAAACTTGTTTCGTTGTCATCTGTCATTCACATACGCTACTCAAAGTTGTTCTAAATGTACAGTCGAAAATCTGAAGCATCCTATGTAGATATCAATAGGAAACGAACCCTTCTGAAGAAGTAATTCTTCACAAATTCATGGAAAGCATATGCAAATATCGTTATCGGCATAAAAGTGTTATGTCTTCACTGTTTCCCCATGTGATCACCTCTTCAGAAATCTTGAGAATTACATCACTCTGGAGCCGTAATGTAACCTGCATTTCCCCATGTTCGTTGGACCATACTACCATTACCCACATAAGTCAATGAAACGGCAAGCACCGGACGCTAAGGATGTGTTTCTGCAGAATTTTTGCATGGGATTCGTATCACATTGGTATACAGGGGCTGGATAAAATAATGTGAGCACCTCGGAAATAGTCTATATCTTTACTAATAAGGTGTGTTGGACCACCATTTGCTTTTAATACAACTTCCAACCTCTTTTTTGCTTTGGAATAGACTTATATAGCTTTTGAATAGTCTACGGTAGAATGTTATACCATTCGTGAATCAGAATCTCAACCAATTGCATCAGAGATGTTGAACGAGGGAATCTGCTTCTCACTCTTCCCTCCAAATCTTCCCACTGTAGTTCGATTATATTCAAGTCAGGTGGTTCAGCCTGCCAGGGCAGATATTGAAGTCCATCCAAGTGTCTCAAGCCAAGACTGAACTGCTCTGGCTGTGTGAATGAGCGCATTACTATCTTGAAAAATGGCATCACTTTTGGGAAACAACATTTGGACCATAGCATGCATCTCATCACCTAGAGTGTCCAAGTACTAGCTGTCAGTAACAGTCATGTAGGATAATGATGGGGCTAGACGAATACCAAGATATAGCCAAATAAGTCCTCACAGATCCATCACAACCTACTGTTGGAAATAATGTAAATCAGGACTCATTGGACCATATCATACGTATCCAGTGATTTACAACACCACCAGCTACACTAATTTGATTCAATGTTGATATTTTATCATTCTGTGACCCACTGTTAGCGTTGACAAATAGTAAAAGCTCTTGAAAATTGAACTAGCTGTCATCATTGGTGCAGATTTTTATACTGGAAAATTTAAACTAGTACGTTTCCCAGCGTGTTTTACTGATGACGGAACGAATCGTAGCTCTTTTCACACCTTTCTTTGACAACCTAATTTTTGTTTTTCAGGCTTGTAAAGTCATGTCATCCTTTAGTTCTTTATTGAAGGTTTTAATGTTTTCAGTGTTCACATCCGTATTATCCCGTTCAGTTTTTGTTTTGAGTTTTAGAGTACTGATGCATTTCGTTTTTGTATGTTTTGTAAGGAAGAGGTTCATCTACTCAACCACACCGACGAAACCAAGAATTAGGGTAGGGAAGCAATAAGGACCTAAGCACATCTGCATTGCGTGAAAAGCCAGAAAACATAAAAAGGGAAAAATAGAGCAAATACGCATGTGCGTAAGGCGCCATCACGACGAAAACAAGCCATCTGGAATAAAAACATAGCTAACGATGACACAGGTTTTCTAAGTGAATGAAGGTGGGAAGAAATCGGAATGCTCTCTGATGGCTAACGAGCAACGAGAAAATTCAACAGAAACAAACAAGAAATAAATAAAATCATATCCAGTCAGTCCACGTTTCTTGAAGGTAAAATTATTAAACGTTGCAAGCATGATCTTAATTTAGAAGGATTCCGGGCACTGTATCTACTATGGACAACAGAGTCGAGTCAAGGCTACATTGAAGAATAAATTAATACGCGCATAAAACTCGTATCTAGCGCATTTGAATGCAACAGGACAATGTTCAATAGCAATTTGCCATTATGCCTTAAAAGAGAACAGTGTGTTTTTCAATTCATCCTATCAGTCTTTATTCATGAATCAGAGACGAGGACCTTAACTAAAAAGTTAATATAAGGCTGGGGAGAACTCAAAGAAGCATGGAGAGATTCATGCTTGGTGCAGCTAAGAACAATATGAAAAAGAACTCACGAATCAGTAAACTGACGATTTGTATGACGTCTTGATCAGAGTCAGGTCCAGCAAATGCGAAAAGAATCTGGACAAACTGCTAGAAGAACTCATTACCTTTGGCCAACTGAGATACTGGGCTGGATACCATGACACAGAAACACGCCCAGAATCACACGTGGGAGGTAGTTGGATGAAATTCGAACGAATGTCAAAGTGACATGGAAGAAAATTGGTCAAAACAGAGCGTTGAGGAAGATACCGCAGGAGGCCTTCATCCAGCGATGGATTCATGATGGTTACCAACACTGCAGCGGAACTTAAATGTTGAAATCTGGGGAAAAGAAAGCGAAGGAGAGAATAGTGAAGTTAGTGGCATTGTCTAACATAATCATCCACCTATCCTTGCAAAAAGCAAGAGCTGACTTTCTCAAGGCTGTGCTGAGATCTGTGGGAAAAAGTTACCAAAAAGAAGCCCACATTTCGCTACTCGTAATAAATCATAGATTAACCCCACCCAAGGGGTATTATGCATCCGTTTGCTTAAATATTTATGTCAATTTTCCAACATCGGCTTTAATTCTACCATTTATGTTTAACGTGCTAGTCGTCCTCATTTCGTCTTCAACGCATTTTCTCCTTTCTTTCATCAAATCTGAAGTTAAATCATTTTTGTGGCGATACTTCTCACCACTTCATTTAAGAATTTTTACCATTACTAGACACGCGTATCTTTCATCCCATCTGTAATTAAAACTTTTCCGGTTGATATATTTAAATTCCTCATCACCTCGTCGAAACTCTGTCAGGCATAAATAAATTCGTCTGCCTTTTCGAACAGACGTTAATAAGCGATGATTCTGTGTTTATAAGACTGTTGCAAAAACTTGTAATCTTAATCCTTCGCGTAAGTTCGTTAACTTAAGAAGCAGCATCGCTGAGCTCATAATAAGGAAGATGAGTTAAATAAGCGTAAAGCAATAAATCCATTGCCTCCTTAATAGGATTTTCCTTGGCATCATAAAAGTTTTTCATTTCCCGGTTGAAAGAACAGTTTGAAACAATTTGGGGTACTCCTGAAAAAATGAATGCAAAAATAATTAAGTAATAAATATCTTCAGGGTCTACAAAATTCAAATCCGCTTATCAAGGAAGCTAATAGGTTGAAAGCAGCTTCTGTTAGTTACAGAATGATACGACACAAAAAGGAAGATACAATTTAGCAAATTCACATTATCTCCCTTAATGTCTTTATTGCAGGGGGAAAATTCTTCACCCTTCTTCTTTACATATTTTGCTGTACCTTCATATTTCATATAGCCTAAGTATTTAAAGCCCAATCATGTCCCTGAGCAACGATAAATAAGATCCATGTATCTGAAATGTAGTCATAAAGTGCACGACTTTGACAAGAGATTATGTACACTGTTTTCCAAAATATAAGGACGAACATGAAATCTGGGGAATACAGAGCGTTATTGGGCTAAAAGAGCTTAGTAACGTACGCACACTTGTGCGGTGTGACATATGAAGGTATACAATGATTTTTCAGCCGCCCCGGTGGCGCAGTGGTCTAAGGCGTTGGCCTCTGATCATTCGTCCGAAGGGGTCCGGGTTCGAATCCCGGTGAGGCATGGATGTTGTGTTTGTCTTACGGCACTGGCTCTCTCCCTTCCCTGGAACCAGTGACCCTAAATTAGGGACGGGCGACTGCTTATAGCCCATTGAGTTGCTCACGGTGGTCGTTAAACCTCCAATCAAAAAAAAAAAAAATACAATGATTTCAGAAGAAAATATTCTATGCGTACGGAACAGCTACAGATGGTGTACATAGACAGGAGGCCGAATTGTGACTCACATAACTTCTTTATTTTGGGGGCTAACTACCACCGCGAACAACTTGATGGGCTATAAGCAATCGCCCGTTCATACCCAGCGAAAATAATCTTGCTGGGTCAGCACTCCATATAGCGCTGGCAACCAGCAGCGACCCAGCACAATGGTGCGGGTGCCTAAAAGTAAATAAAAATGCCACGGCGTCCTGTAAATGGACCAGCAGCTAGCACGCCATCAATGGTCATATGCCACTACAGGACCGGCAGCGGGCCAACAGCTGGCAAGAGCCTCACTAGGCCCATCAGCTAGCCAAAGCAGGCACCCGTCAGTTGGCATATGCTACACTAGGATCACGGAGGTTAGCATGGGCACTCACAATGGAATGCAGCTGCGCAGCCCCACTCTCAACATGGTTCAATCTGCCGCGTGTTGGGGCACATTACGTCCGTCACCAGCATTCGAACTGCCGGCGAGCTGTGCCACAGTATTATTTTCGTAGGCTCGAGATAGCCTTCGCTCAGCTGTAGCATCGATCAGCCGTGGTCAGCTGTAGCATCGATCAGCCGTGGTCAGCTATAGCATCGATCCGCCGTGGTCAGCCGTAGCATCGATCAGCCGTGTTCAGCTGTAGCATTGATCAGCCGTGGTCAACCGTAGCATCGATCAGCCGTGGTCAGCCGTAGCATCGATCAGCCGTGGTCAGCCGTAGCATCGATCAGCTGTGGTCAGCCGTAGCATCGATCAGCCGTGTTCAGCTGTAGCATCGATTAGCCGTGGTCAGCTGTAGCATCGATCAGCCGTGGTCAGCTGTAGCATTGATCAGCCGTGGTCAGCTGTAGCATCGATTAGCCGTGGTCAGCTGTAGCATCGATGAGCCGTGGTCAGCTGTAGCATCGATGAGCCGTGGTCAGCTGTAGCATAGATCAGCCGTGGTCAGCTGTAGTATCGATCAGCCGTGGTCAGCTCACACCTTGCCGGCGGTTCGTAATATTTACCTCCTCGAACCATTTTCTGAAGGTTCTAAACACGGCTGACCCTGAGCTCTCCGCAACCCTTGCCGTCTCTAAAATGCTGAGACCCGGTCGTTATTATAATTCCACTGCAGTTTGGCCTATGTCAAACTCGATTAAATTCGCTGCCTTTCTCTTTTGACGAACAAAAACAACACTGATTAACAGAGTTCAGTATCAGATGTTAACCCGTTTCAAGACCTACTAACGCGCCATCGTTTACCTGCAGTTGCACCGATTTGCATAAAGAAGCTCTAGTCATAATGTTTCGATTCTTAAGTGTATAAGTTACATATTCATGAGTTGATATTGCGATGTATGCCCCAATTCAACCTACTTGTCGAGTTCTTGTTTTCTTATGCAAATTCGGTTTCTTCTCGTTAAAGATTTTCGGAACACAATGCCACAGATTTCCGCTCGAAGAATTTGAGTTTGGCAATAGGTCAAAATGCTATCTACGTAATTAGAATCAAAAGATAAGACCTGTTGTAAAAAATGATCTTGGTGCAATGTTTGGAGAGTATTATTGCGTTCTATGTATGATTAAAGGAATAATTTGACTATTGGATGGTTATGTTGATGTGATGATGCTTCAATGAACTTCGGTAAGCAGCCTGTGTAACATAACCTTTCTCAGTCGATCTTGATCTATGTTTATTCATGACTGATTAGAGAGCGAGCGAAAGTGCGTATGCTCAAGCCTGTTAAAGAGCTGAGAGGATATTCATAATTACATGATTGAGTGACTACAATTTGTGCCGATACTTACTTGCATTCCTGCGGTGCTGAAGGACTACCAACAAACAAGATTCCGTGAGTTGATTACTGTGTTCCTTTGTGGAACCCTGGTCGTTACCTTAAAGTGCGTAATTAGAAATCCTATGCTTAAGTAAGAATTTCAGGGACAACTATCATGCAAGCTATCCGAGTTCAACGGAAGTTAATTTACCATGAAGATAATCCTAATGAGCTCTAGAGCCTTACTGTTTCACTAAAGCCTCATTGAAGTAAAAAATTACAATCTGTTAAAAGTTCCAATTAAACGAATACAGTGTTCCCACTATCCGAAAGTAGAGCGTTGTTATGAAACCTTTCGAAAACCGAAATGGCGTGAAGCAAAGAAACAATTACCATTAATTTATATGGAAATAATTTTTGAGCGTTCCCAGACCCAAAACGTAAAGTACCAAATCAAACATAAAAACTAAAACATAACTAACATATACACCGAGTTGCCAAAAGTCGTGGGATACGTAACTCCTGTAGGAGCTCCTCTAGCGCAGCGGAATGCAGCAACTCGACGTGGCATCGATTCCACAAATGGCCGGAAGACCTCTGGAGAGATGTTGAGCCATGCCATCTGAACAGCCGCCCACAGTTCCCTGGTATTTGTAGGTGCAGGGTCTGGGTTGTAAGTGGACCATTCCACCACGTCTCATAAGTGCTCTACCGGATTCATGTCGGGCGAACGTGGTGGCCACACCATCCGTCGGAACTGTCTGAAATTATCCTCGAACCAATTCTGGACAACGTGGGCCTGATAACATGGTGCATTGTTCGCTTGAAAAATCCCATCGTTGTTGGGGTGCATGAAGTCCATGAAGGGCTACAAATGGTCACCTTGCAGAGCAAGAAAGCGATTATCGGTTAATGACGAGTTTACGATGACCAGGGCACCAAATCCGGGCCACGTAAAAACATCCCATAAATGTATGGAACAACCACCAGCTTGCATAGTGCCTTGTTGGCAGCTTGGGTCCATGGCCTCATGGGGTTGTCCCCACACCCGAACCCTACTATCAGTTCGTAACAACTGAAAACGTGACTCATCGGACTACGCCACATGTTGCCAGTCTTCCAGGGTCGAATTACCGTGTTCACGAGTCCAGGGGGCCGTTGTCGTGGTGTTAACAAAGGCACTCTGGTGGGTCTTCTGCTCCCATACTCCATGGACGCTACCTTATACTGCACTGACTTGATGGATATGTCTCTGGTATCTCCCGCATTGAATGTGGATGTTATTTAAGCCAGTGTTGCTTATCTGTTAGCATGGACACTCATGGTCAGACGCCGCTGGTCAGGGTCAAGCAGCACCTGTGATCAGCAACTGCGTTGCCCACGGTGGGTGATAATGCCTTCCATGAGGTATTATCGGTACACACGTGACACCGTGGATCAAGGAATGTTGAATGTTCGCACAACTTTGGGAATTGAATGTCGCGTCCGTGTGGCTCCCTCTACCGTGCTTCGTTCAAACTTCGATAATTCACGTCGGCTTGCCAGAATTCTGCTGGCGGTTGTTCAAGCTGACTCACAAGATTTCACCTTGCAACTGATGAAAACTTATGTATTTATCATATCATTCCTGCTTTGTTTTCTACTCTCATAAATGTAAAAAAATTTGCATACTGCTATCCCATGATGACTTTCGGCAATTTTGTAATAAAAGCAGGAATGATATGATAAATACATAGCATACTGATAAATACACATTTTATCCATTACTGGATGCCGACTGAAAGAGGCCACTTTACTACTAGCAGTACCAAAAGTAACTTCGTCAGCTTTCAAGATTCTTTCTCTCTGCGTGTAAATAGTACGTGTGGTGGACGGGGAAGTTCAACGCACGGACAATGTCTTTATTTCGTTTACCACGATCAAACGCTTACTTACGTCTACTTTTATTCGAAGCATAGCACTCTTACGAACTCTTTTAGGCATTTTTGATACCTTTAGGCAGATCTTGGAAAGGGATGTACAAAATACACTGACGGAAAAAAATCCCAACACCAAGAAAGGGTTGTGTTAGATAAACGACAGTTGGTAGGCGGTAAGAGTACATCTGTAAGATGACGTCTATGCAAATTTCGCGCTCAGCGCATACGAGTGGCGCTAGTAGCGCCCCTCGGAACAGGCAAAGCAGGTTTGCTGTAAATACGCGCTGTAACGTTCGTGAGCGTTAGTTATCGTTGAGATTCGACGTAGGGTGTTGATGTTAGTCAAGAATGCCTTTAAGAAGACGAAGAAGCCATTATCAACAGCTCACGGAGTTTGAACGAGGTCGTGTAATAAGGCTACGAGAAGGTGGATTTTCTTTCCGCAATATTGCAGAACGACTTGACAGGAATGTAGCCACTGTGCATGATTGTTGGCAGCGGTGGTCAAGGAAAGGTACTGCCTCAAGAAGACCGGGTTCCGGCCGGCCATGTGGCACTACTGAGAGGGAAGACCGCCGTGTACGGCGTATGGTCATGGCGCATCGTACCGCGTCTGCGGCAGCAATCCGAGCTGCAGTTGCCACCACAGTGACACAACGAACTGTTACAAATCGGTTACGTGAAGGACAGCTCCGAGCCAGACGCCCTGTAGCGTGCATTCTCCTTACTCCAAACCACTGCCGTTTGCGACGTCAGTGGTGTCAAGCTATAGCTCATTGGAGGACGGAGTGGAGATATGTTGTGTTTTCTGATGAAAACTGATTCTGCCTGGGTGCCAGTGATGGCCGTGTGTTGGTTAGAAGGAGACCAGGTAAGCGCCTGCAACCAACCTGTCTGCGGCCGAGACGCACTGGGCCTACTCCTGGAGTTATGGTCTGGGGAGCAATTTCCTATGACAGCAGGAACACTCTCGTGGTTATCCCACGCACCCTGACGGCACAGTTGTACGTCGGTCTGGTGATTCAACCTGTTGTGCTGCCATTCATGAACAGCATTCCAGGGGCTGTTTTCCAACAGGATAACTCTCGCCCGCATTCCGCTGTTGTAACCCAACATGCTCAACAGAGTGTCGACATGTTGCCGTGGCCTGCTAGATCACCAGATCTTTTAACAATCGAGCACGTATGGGACATCATTGGACGACAACTCCAGCGTCACCCCCAACCAGCATTAACCGTCCCTGTATTGACCGACCAAGTGCAACAGGCATGGAACTCCATCCCACAAACTGACATCCAGCACCTGTACGACACAATGCATGAACGTTTGCGTGCTTGCATTCAACATTCTGGCGGTTACACCGGTTATTAATGTACCAGCATTTCACATTTTAAATGGCTCTTCTCGCGCTTACAATAAGCTGTGATCTTGAAACCTTAATCGATTAAATATGTTACCTATACAAATGTATTGCCGCCATTTCGTTCCTCTACAACTATTTTTTCGTGGTGTTGGGATTTTTTTCCGTCAGTGTATATCGAGATAAAGCTGAAATGCTCGCAGACACAGTTCAAAGCTACGGCCGCTTGATACTCACGTGCTGAGTGCAGTTCCGGAGAAAGGAACTTGGTGGCGCCACTCCTGCTGCTTGGGGTGCGGGCTGCCTCTATAACGGCTCGCTGCAAAACAAATGCTAAACGCTATTTTCGCTTTTTGCCTTTTTTCGTAAAAGCGAAAATTCCTTCAGAATTCTTCCGGTTAGCGAAAAGAGGTAGTATTATAAGTCTTTCTTAAAAGCGCAGTGGCGTAAAACGAACTTTCGAAAAGCGGGGAATACCATTGAAATTATAGTTTGCAGATTGCAATCAGTGTAAACATAGCCACCCAAAATGTAACACCAAGAAGGACACGAGATAGCAAAGCCAGATTTGCTGGACACATAACAACAGATACAAAGATGAAACGATTGAGCTTTCAGGCCCATACGACTTGCGGAACACGCATACATCAATAGTTCGTGTGGCCATTATGGCTGGCAATAACGGCCCTACACGCCGAGGCATCGATCGAAAGAGGCTTTAAATGTGGGCTTGGGGTATGTCGGTCCAGTCTGCTTCCACACGTTGCCACAGTTCTTCAGGCGAAGCCGCGGTTGGTGGTTGTCGATCAGCTACCAGACGTGTTCGATGGGCGACATATCGGGAGAATAGGCAGGCCACGGCAGCAGTGATACCTGGTGGGCCGTGAAGAATTGTTGCACGATGCATGCCAGATACCTGGTATTGTCCCGTTGAAACGTGGCCGCTGGCAGGTCCTGCAGGTAAGGGAGGACTCCAGGCTGTAAAACGTCGGAGATGTAGCGGTGGCTGTTGAATGTACCGGCGATGCGTACCAGAGGGGTGCGGGTGTCATATACAATTGCGCCTCAAACCATAACGCCAGGCGACGGACCGGTATGGCGATGCATAACGTAGGCGTCATACAGTCTCTTGCCGCTGTGCCGCCACGCGCAGATCCGACCATCGTGGTGTTGCAGGCAGAAGCAGGATTCGTCGGAGAAGACCATGTGGGGCCATTCCGTAGTCCAGGTGCGGCGTTCATCGGCCCTCTGCCGCCGCACTCGCCGGTGGGGTAACGTCAATGGTAATCGGAGCAATGGGCGCCGTGCGACAAGTTCCCTGCTCCTGCAGACGACGTCGAGCGGTACGTGCTGACACAGGTTGTTGCGCAACACACCCTAATTCCTGCGCTAATGTTCGTGATGTGGCGTTGCGAGCCGTCAATGCCCGTCGCACAACATGCCGGTCCTCTAGTTCGGTGGTGTGCCGCGGCTGCGGCAATCGCTCACGTCGGTCCGTCCGTCCCTCCTGCACCCACCGAATCCATACTAGCTTCACTGTGACTGGATGTCGTCCCACACGTGCGCCGATGTCTTGGTACGATAAACCTCTGTCGCGATAAGCCACTATTCGTCCTCTGTCGAACTCAGAAACGTGCTGGAGTGACTGCCGTATTTTGCGACGAGGCATCAGGAAGCTTCCCATGCACAGGTCCGGCTGCACAACACACTTCCACTACTTACACCCCGCCTTCTGTGCACCCTTCTTTTAGTGCTTCTCGATGGCGTGCCGGGCGCACATGATTTACATATGCCCTGCAATGCTAATCGTTTGCATGTCCTCTCGCGGGCGACGCATGCTGCGAATTTCAGGCCAATCGGATGCTTCTTTCTTGGTGTTGCATTTTGGGTGACCAGCAGTGTATTTCATAATATTTGTACTATTTTATTTTGTTATGCTTCACTGTAACTAGACTTGAAGAAGGGAAATAAATTAATGCAGTGTGCATATTAAATGAATTAATAGTGGTTTCATTTGTGGATCAGTAAAATTGGATGCGTACCACGAACTGTTGGTATACACTGGTCCTGCAGACAAGTGAACTCAAAATTCAGCCACTGCTCTCAGTTAAAACATGCCACGGTGTTACCATGCCGCTTTGACCGAAGATGTGTCGTCACCACGTAATGATTAACTAAGAAAAGCCTTGTGTACTTCTTTTCTATCAAAGCCAGTGAGGTGTTCACTTGTTTGAACTCCGAAAAATCTGCATCCTATGTTTTGCATACTAAATCGCATACTGTTGGGTTACGTACTTTTCTCTCTCTTTTGTTTTAAGAGATGAGTTTGGATGATTTATGGCTTTCTCTGCCGTGATCTCCTCTGTTATGATCTTTTCTGCTCTTTTCTTCGTCTGGTATGGTGTTGAGGGCCGTGAATCAATTTACGGTTATACATTTAGCTGCTTATTGCCTTTGCTGGTTTTAAAAACAACCTTGAGCAACTTAATGTACTATAAGTAGTTGCCCATCTCTAATTTAGATCCAACGGTTCCAAAGAGGTGTGACGTATATGGGTAATTTAATCGTCCTTTTGAGTTCGTATGTTTTTGTGTAAATATGGTTTTCTAACTTGACGCCACATATTCCTTCTCGATGAATTTGAAGTTAGCAACATCTGACAGCAGGTCAAAGTGCAACCTACTTAGTGAGACTGGAGAAATAAGAGCTTGTGTTTTTCATGCTCAGGTGCTATGATGGTTTGGCCATCTTGAGGCAACGCTGCTTTGACTATTCTTAGAATATCTTCTGTGAGATCTTTGTAACAGGCCGTGTTTCTATGTTTTCGTAAACGATTCTTAGGTAGTCATTCTTAGTTGATTCTTGATTCATGTTTTGTAATCTAATTCATGAGCGAGCCAAAGCTCTATGTTCAAGATTGGAACGATCTGAGAGGATATTTATACTGTGGAACCCCGGCTATATGTTTTTCACTTTTATACGGAATTTTGCGTTAGCCCCGATATTTTATTGTAATTTCTATAGCATTTTTAAATTGATTATTTGCAATTCATTTAATTCATCATACCGTTTTTGTGATAACGTGTTAAAATTTGAATTTCAGATTATCAAAACTTCACGGTTCTTTGACTCTTTTATACGTAACCAGGTATATACACTATATTGACAAAAGTCACCGAATACCCCTTCAAAAGCAAATGAACGGTTCCGCTGCGTTGTTGAGATGCGCTCTACAGCTGAAAACGTTTTATAAAAACAAGTCTGCAGCTGACGGCAATTATAACGCACTCTGAGGTTGAGTGAAAATGTCGCTGCGGGAGAGAACTACTTTGAGAAAGGAAAGCTTATTGTGTGTTATATTAGTGGTATGTGCATAAGGGAAACAGAGAGGCGTTTAAACATACCCAAGTCAACTGTTTTGGATACACTGAATAAGTGAAAGACACATGGCGTGCCTGAAACAGCAAAACATACAGGCGGACCAAAGAAAATCAGTAGTAGATGACGTCGAAGCCTCAGGAGAGTCGTTACAGCTAATCGACAGAGTACTGCACACGACCTAAGTGTACGGGTGAGTAAAAATGCTGGAACCTTGGTATGTAAACTTACCATTCGCAGAGAACTTCATTCCATGAGTTACCGTGGTCGTGGGGCAGCTCATAAGCCCTTCATCTGCCCTCGGAAAGCTACTCGTTGTTTAGTATGGTGCAAAGAATATTTATTGTGGACCGTAGATCAATGGAAACGGGTCCTATTGACTGATGAATCCAGACACACGATCAATCAGTCTGATGGCTGTGTGTGGGTATGGCGGCAGCCGGAGGAATGCTTTTACCACAGTGTACTGTTCCTACGGTCAAGTTAGGAGCTGGCAGTGTACTCGCGTGGAGATGTTTTTCGTGGTATGGACTTGACCCATTGGTTATCGTGGGCAAACCTGTTAACCAGCAAGTCTACCTCGATATTCTGAACAATTATGCCCTACCAACTCTGTGGCAATACTATGGAACCGAGCCTTGTTGGTACCAGCAGGATAATGCTCCGAAACATAAAGCAAGGACTGTTACGGTATGGTTTGATGATCATTCCGTTTCGTGTGTGGACTGGCAAGTACAGAGCCCTGATCTTAATCCCATACAGCACTTATGGGATGAATTGGAGCGCTGCATAAGAAGTTTGGAACTACTACTAAGCAACAGTTAGCGGCAGCATTATGTATTCAATGGAAGCTCATACCTATCGCTGTGTTCCAAGAACATTGTCGAAAGCATGTCTTGAAGGGATGCATTAAGGCTGAAGGTGGACCGACACCGTACTAATGTATGTCAATAAATGCTATGTTGTGTTTCTCTTCTAGGTGTCCGGAGATTTTTGTCAGTATAGTGTATGGTGCAAATTTGAGAGAATTTAGAGTAAATTGCCCTGTTTCTTCTTGGTGCAGCCAGACTTGAACTTTGATCCATCAGAGAAGGTTACGTTATTTCTTTTTGGCTCGGGGGAAAAATTGATTTCGCATTTCACGACTCACACACATATGAAATATTTAAAAGTGGACAAATCTCTGGTATGTAAACGTTTGGGTCCATCATTTCGAGACGTAGTAGAATAGAAACCTAGATGTGTCGTCGATATTCAACATTATGTCTTCAAAGGGATAAAATAAAGTTGTTGGTTCACGTGTTGCATATTGAAGCTCTGGTCTCAAGATCTTAGTTTTGAAAATTTCACTTAACCTATTTTTGCAGACAGATTGAGCTGTCGAAAATGAAGATGGTTTATGATTTTTGCCAGTGGCATAAAATATACACTTGCATTATGATCTCTTACCTAATAAATACACTTGCATTATGATCCCTTACCTAATAAAGCATTGGTCCACCTTTCTGTGTAATCAGGGCTCGTAAACGCTAGGAACTGGTTCTACAGAGTGTCGAAAACCCTCTGTGCGTTACGTGGTCCATGTTTGCTGCAGGAGCTTGGTCAGTTTACGCTCATTCCTTGGATCGGGCGATGCGAACAATAGGTCACTTTGTCAATTACACTTAACAATAGGTCATTTGAATTCATGTGCTTCGAAAAAATAGATCAGTGTGATAAAAAGTAGTCCCGTGGGAGAGGCAGAACCTCCACAGTTTGATAAAAAATAGATCAGTGTGATAAAAATATATCATTGTGATAAAAATAGATCAGTGTGATAAAAATAGATCAGTGTGATAAAACATAGTAAGCCTGTTAACTAGTACGATATATAAGATTTACATGCTACACTTATATCTCCAACTAGCGTTTTTCTAAAGAAATTATAAAAAAAAAGTAGATATATCGAAAAAATAGATCAGTGTGATAAAAATTGATCAGTGTGATAAAAATAGATCAGTGTGATAAAAATAGATCAGTGTGATGAATATAAATCAGTGTGATAAAAAATAGATCAGTGTCATAAAAATAGTCCCGAGAGAGAGGCAGAACCCCCACAGTGTAATAAAAATAGATCAGTGTGATAAAAAATAGTAAGTCCGTTAACTAGTACAATATGTAAGATTTACATGCTACACTTACATCTCCGACTGTTTGCGAATGCATACAGCCCGTTAACATAGATCTGTGTAATGAAAAAATAGATCAGTGTGATAAAAATAGTAAGCCCGAAAAAATAGATCAGTGTGATAAAAATAGTAAGCCCGAAAAAACAGATCAGTGTGATGAAAAAATAGATCTGTGTGATAAAAATAGTAAGCTCGAAAAAACAGATCAGTGTGATAAAAATAGTAAGCCCGAAAAAATAGATCAGTTTGATAAAAATAGTAAGCCCGAAAAAATAGATCAGTGTGATAAAAAATAGATCGAACAATAGGTCAATTACACTTAACAATAGGTCACTTTGAATTCATGTTTCAGTTCACGCTCATTCCAAGGCCACTTTTGAGTATATATAACTGTGATAATTAATGATTTTTGTATGTCATTATATTTTCAGTACATATGTACTTACGTTTTACTTGAAAAAAAGGGAAAGAAAAGAACGTGGCCCATTTTTGCTGCAGGAGCTTGGTCACTTCACGCTCATTCCTTGGACTAGGATCAGCAGTTCTCACGCCCCGTTCTGTCATATCTCACAAATATTTAATTGTGTTACAGTCAGGGGAGTTTTGGGCCCAAGACAATGCGGCGAATTCGTTGTCGTGTTCTTGTAACCACTCAGTAGTTATACAGAGTGACTGTAAACTACTCCAACAAAACAAGTGGGGGGATAGTACACATCAAGTTGAATAATATTTGCAATGTAACCTAGGGCCGCATTCCACTCCTAGTGCCAGAAAATAGTATAGTTACATATCCGCGTTAAGCCTTCAACAGTAAAAACAAAGAGGCATACCTAATTTATGATTTCCACAACTCCAATCGCATCAGAGAAAGTCTCAAAGGAGCTGCTCAAACTGGCGTCCAAGGGCACAGCCCACACCGGCGAATGAAGGACTGTAGCACCCTCTCGTAGACCTCCCGGTGTGGTGTTGATCTTGTCCGCAGCAACAGCGATTCGCGCGATGAGATCTTCCAGGGAGTCAACAGGTGTCTCGTAAACCAATGTTTTCATGTGCCTCCAGAAGAAGAAGTCCAGTGGATTACGGTCCGGGGAGTGTAGAGGCCAAGCCACAGGTCCACCGAGTCCAATCCACCACCCGGGAAATGTCGCATTTAGGAAGTATCGCACCTCGGTGGCAAAGTGTGCTGGGGACCCATTATGCATAAACCACATGTCCCTCTGTGTGGTGAGCGGAACATCCAGCAGCACACCTGAAGTACGCTGGCTCCAGGAACACACGGTACGCTGCGACGGTCAGACGCATACGTCAATTCTGATGTGATGTTCGCACCTTAATATCGCTGAACGGGTTCGGCTGCAGTTTAAATGTTTGCTCCTCATCGTCTACGCACGTGTTCAGCGCATCTGATTTGCATCTTGTGCTTCTCATGCACTGGTTCGAACTCCGTGTGCCTGCTGGACGTTTTTCGAACGTGCTGTTTTCTGGCACCAGCAGTGGAATGCGGCCTTAGGTTCCCTTGCAAATATTGTTCGTCTTGATGTGTACTATCACCCCTCTTGGTTTGTTGAAGAGTTTACAACCACCCTGTATGAGTTTGCTGACACCCTGCGTTGTCCTGTTGAAAGACGACACTGTGGTTCGGGGAAACCTCTCATTGATATGAATGGAGACGGTCGACCAACAAGTCCCTGTAACGTCTACCATTCAGTGTTTGTGGGATGATATCTAATGAACCTAGGGCTTGCCAGGAAAAAGCTCCCCAGACCATAACACCACTTCCACCAGCCTGTTGAACCCCAACCGTGCTTCATGCTGTTTATGCCATATGCGAACCCGGCCATCAGCATGGTGCAGCTGGAAATGGGACTCATCATCTAGACGACCGTCTTCCGTCTGTCGAGGGTCCATTGCCGAAGTTCCTTGGCCAATGCGAACCATTGCTTTTGAATCCTGGGCATTACCATGGTTACTCTTGTTGGTCTCCGACTGTGGAACTCCAGTCGAAGCAAAATGCGGCGCATGGTGCATGTGGAAATAGATCAAACTGCACCCCTGTTGTACTGGTGGGTGAGCTAGGTGAATGTTGTACGTCGTAGCTGCGATACCAGTTGTAACACCCGACGCCCAAGACTACGATCAACCGCTCGTGGCTAAACTACGTGAGTCCTTCTCCTGGATGTCTGTGCACGGGAATTCTAGTCCAGGTTCACCGTTGATACAGTAGTACGAGAGCAGCCAAGAAATATGGATGTTTCTGAAATAATGGCGCCTGCCTCCCAGGCCCTAATTATCTGGCCGCAGTCAAATTGGCTTAACCCTTTAACGACCATAACGCCCGAAACGCCCGTACGTACTAACGGCCATAGCCATCCGAAACGCCTGTTTAGAGTGAGTCAGATTTCCTACCCTTATAAGTGTTCTTCAAATTTTCTCGACCTATGAGGGATCAGTAGGTGCCACCTTCAGTCACTATTGTTTTTATTAAACAAAGAAGTGAAACAAGAGACAGTTTCGGGCGTTTTGTTGTTTAGAGCGATGCAAGATTTTTGGGTCATGGTCGCTAAAGGGTTGAGTCGCCACGTTTTCCTAATACTGACAAATGTTTGCTGATTACATATAGGGAATAGGTGTGCGCAGTTTATAGTAGCCGCACGTGACGTTGATATCACGTGGTACTTCGGTATCACTCCCAATATGTGAAACGGGATGGTGAAGGGGGATTTCTAATGTAAAGCTAACTCAGTGTATTACAATTCATAACGCTTTTTTTCTTTCGCCACCAATTCGACTTTAAATAAATTGTTATTAAAAAACATTTTGCGCTTCTTCAAAGCCTAAATTTTACAATAGCATTTAACATTTTTAAATTTTTTATACCTTTTTCACATTTATGCGTTTTTAAGGCCATCTCCTAGAAAAATTTATAACTGAAGTTCACGTGTATTTGGATGTTGGATTTAGCAAGTATTGTGTAATTGTGACTTGATTTAAGCCAAGAGTATGGCGATCAAACGACATGCTGAAGTCCGGAAAAATAAACAATTTGCATACGTGAAGTTACGTTTATTTGTTTTATTTATTTATTTAACTACAATTTCATGCCACCCCAGAACGAAACAGAATTTAGTCCATACACACCCGAGACTACATTTATATTCATAATAAACAACAAATGTCCAGGAATACAGTAATACCAAAAAAAAAAAAAAAAAAAAAAACAACTAATGAACTCATGTGCAAACAAAAACTAATGAACTCAAGCTTTTTATATCATAGAAATCAACGGTTGCACGCAGCATGCAATATAACCAAAGTAACTAAAAAATTGCAGCACTTCAAAAGTATAACTATTTCCATACAATTCGATTTTTAGAAATAATATCATATTTTCATTAAGATATACACATGATGAAATATATACTAACGAAAGTGTTATTTTCAAAAAGTTACATACTAAAATAAATAATTAAGTCGCATAAACTGAGAAGAAGAAGGAGCGAACACTTCGCAGCCAATACATCAAAAGTGTCACCACAGGGAGCCAAAGTAAATCATAATTACAAAGCACCAAAGTAGCACTATAATCTTTTTGTTTTAAATAAACTGAAGCACTGCAACATTTCTGAGCCCCAGCCACTTTATCTCATAGTGACTTGTATATGTTGTTAAAGACTTTCAGCTGTTACGACTGAGAAGTTATCCAGTTTGCACGAAAGTTTAGTTCAATAAGCTGTAAAAGATTCTAATTTTACAGCGACGCTGAATCCTGAAATTAAGTTAAGCCCTAACTGAGACTAAAGCTTTGCTGTTTGCAGAGAAGTTAGCTTAACAGCAAGTGTCATTTAAACAAACAACTTTATATAATATCAGGTAACCACAAAAGTATTAGCCGTTTTCGAAGACTGAGGCGAAGTATAGCACGTTCGCAGTAGAAAACCGATTTATTCATCAAAATAACTACCATGGGCATTAACAACGTTCCGCTAATAAATTAACAATTTATACACTCACTGACAATGTAATTTGCGCACCAAGAAGAAAGCATCGGATTGAACTAAAATTTTATGGACCTAATGATACAGATGAAGGATACACATGATGGTAAAAACAGAGCTGCAGGACAATTACAGAGGGATCTGTGGCACGCAGTCCGGCCATCTTCGATAACGCGTCGCACCGCCTCGTGCGGCGATACATGCTGCGATAGGAACCGGCATCGAAGCAAACAGACGCCTGATGTTGCTCGGCGGCAGACTGGCCCACACGTTTTGGACTGTGTGCTCCAAATCCCGGATAGTGCGGAACGGAGACAGCGGGCGTTTCAACCGGTCCCACACACGCTCGATAGCGGACATGTCCGGGGAGCGGGTAGACCATGGAAGTGTCTGGACATGGCGTAGGCGGTCCTCGGAAACCCGAACCTTGTGCGAGCGGGCATTATCCTACTTGCACCTAGAATCCCGGCCAGGAATGGGAGCACATGAGGCCGTAGGATCTCATCCACATACCGCTGGCCCGTCAATGATCCACCTACCACTACTAGAACTGATCGGCTATCGTAGGCAATGGCTCTCTAGACCATAATGCTTGCAGAGGGAGAGGTGTGGCGCTCGATAGCGAGGTTGGGATTATGCCGTTGACCCGGGGGCCTCCACACCCGGGCACGATGATCATCTATCCCCAAAACGAAGAGGCACTCATCAATAAACACCACACGTTGCCAAACTGTGGCGTTCCAGGTCGCTCTGGCCTGGCACCAGTGCACACATAGCCGGCGATGTTCCGGTGGCAGCACACGTAAGGGGCGTTGTGATCGCAGATTTGCTTCCTCGAGGCGTCGGGAAATGGTTCGTGAGCATACAGGAGCAGCAACACCTGCCTGTATAACGTACCAGCTCCCCGTGGGATCTGTTCGTGCCTGGCGCACGATCCGTCGATCCACCCCACTGGTGGTCCTTGTGGTCCGTCCGGAGCCACTCCGTCGTGTGGTAGTGCCGTCACGCGTGTCCACTGCTCCCAATACAGTCGGACGGTATGGTAAGAACGATCCAAGTGGCAGGCTATACAGCGCGTCGACGACTCTGCGGTTTTCAGCCCGGGGATCATGCCTCTCTCAAAGTCCAGAAGTTGCGAAAATCGAGGACTGTGGCTTCTACGCGGCATTCTTTTCACTCTGTACTCTTGCTTGCGTCGGCCGGTGCTTTTCACTTTCATGGGGTTTCTACTACACGCCGGTTTATGAGGCTGCCGGTTCGTGCTTGCGTGCCACTACAGGGTGTGCGATCATGGGCACTCGCAACAAACGTGGATCGTTTGCACCTCAGCACGCACTCTAGCTATATGCAAAATTTTGCAGTTGTAAAATGTTTTCTTCTAGGTCCGCAAATTTCATTGTCTGTGAGTGTTAAATACCCCTGCTATGAAATGCTAGGTCATGGAAACAGAAAACGTTTTGGAAGGCAGCGTGTAACTCATCAAATTTGGAGAAGTGGTGTCCGCGGAAATGATTGTTGAGTGAAAGAAACAAGTGATAATCTGAAGGAGAGATATCTGGTGGGTAAACTGGATGACATTAAAGCTCCCACCTAAATTCTTTTATAGCGTTTCTGGCCAATAAAGTTTAGTGGGCAAGAACGTTATCTTGAAGGAACAGAAAACCCTTGCTGTTCACCAGTGTTGCTTCTTTCTTTTTCAGATCGTCATGCACACATTTCAGTTGTTCACAGTACACTGTAGCGGTGATCTTTTGGCCGCGTTGCAAGAGTTTACAGTGAACAACACCACGTGCTGCCCAACATGCACGCAGTATAACTTTACGTGGATGCAGTGCTGGCTTCGATGTGTGAGGAATTGAGTCACTGGTGGACAACCTTCTGTCATTCTGCAAGATCTTTTTTTTTTTTTTTTTTTTGATTGGAGGTTTAACGACCACCGTGAGCAACTCAATGGGGTATAAGCAGTCGCACGTCCCTAATTTAGGGTCACTGGTTCCAGGGAAGGGAGGGAGCCAGTGCCGTAAGACAAACACAACATCCATGCCTCACCGCGATTCGAACCCGGACCCCTTTCGGACGAATGATCAGAGGCCATCGCTTAGACCACAGCGCCACCGGGGCGACTTCTGCAAGATCACCTCTCTAAAACCGAGAACGAAGGCTCTCTAACTTAAGAATCTGTATGGTATCATCAATGGAGAGATAGATGATATTCAAAGTGTGAACCTATTAAGTTTGTGACAGCCATGTTCATCATCGACAAAGTACGAAGTATTTGCAGTGCCACTCTGCAGGGCTGTGTAACGTATATTCTATTTTAACTTTCCTTTTGAGTTTCTTTTTCTATGTAAATTTGAGTTTGTTCCCTTAGATATTTTAACCTTAACGTTATGTCTTTTCCCTCAAACGAGAATGTCGTTGGCAACACACTGATGTCGGAACGAGAGTTACGTATGTATGTGATAAGAACGAGAAGAGATATATATTTGGCGACGCAGTTTTCGAAGTGATGTTAGATTACTGCTGAGTTTGATTGTACGACAGCTAATTAAGGTATTTGAAGTTGTGTGTGTACCTCGCCGTGATAAGTTTTGGATTTCGTCTAAAGTTGCTGGGCCAATAAAAAATTTACGTAAGTGAAATTGACTTTCTGTATATGTTTCGTCTGGCCCTAAAACCCTAATTCAAAGTGAGCTATCCAGTACAATTAGTTGCATCGCATTTACCCTCAGTTTAACATCTATTCAGCCGCACATTTGGAACGTTAACATAACAAATCTTACATAACGTAAAAAGGGTTACATTGTAACTGATACTGGGAAAAGTTCTCTGTTATGCAAAATGTATGTACTTCACAACTCACTTGAAGGATGTCAGGATATTTTTAACGTAAGTTTTAATTAGTTTTTTCGTAAAGCATGTTTTTTAATTATCACTTTTAATGCACTATGATGTTAACGCACAGTGATGTTGTAGCCATTCCTGTACCCAGATCTACTCCCTGTAGGGATGTGTTTACAAAATAAATAAATTAATAATAAGATAAACAAGTTGCAATTACGTAATCGAAAGTTAGGGAAAAGGAGTAATGTGGCAGCCTACGAGAGGCAATGATACTTCTATTATCGCAAAGCAATCTTATCACAGGCAGTTTGTTATCAATCAATATTTTAGGCTATGCTCTTTATGCATCATTATTGAAGTCACGTTGATCGTATGATGTTAAATCGAGTTTCCGTTAGTAATATGTGTTAGACAACCTTTGATGATTGTTCAGTATTTATATACGACTGATCAGTGAACAAACGTGTCCTATGCTCAAGTTGTTCAGAGGATAAGTGTTCTTGAATGTGGATTAAATCACGTATCTTGAATTTAAATGCAAGCCAATTTGTGTGCTCTATAAAATGCGTGCTTAATGACGTGCCCTAAAAATAAAGGATTGGAATATTAACGTAAGTCACCTGTTCCTTTTCAACTGTTACGATTTAAGCTATCAGTGTTAACGAAAGTTACAGTACGATAAGCCTAAAGAACGCTAGCCCTGTTGTGTTCCACAGTAAAGCTAAAGCAACATTAGCATGTAGTTGAAACAGTTTAGCTCATAGTTTAATTAAAATAATTTTTACAGATTCTTCTCACTGTTGTTGTTAGGTTCCATTGAATTGTGTTCGACTCTTGGAGACTGTATGAACAAAATCCCGCCATCTCTATCTGTTCTCAGCAAGATCCCGCAACTTTTCTATAGTCATTCTACAAGAGTCTTTGATTCCATCCAACCATTTTATTATCTGTCTTTCCCCTTCCTCTTCTTCCTCCAATCGTGCTAAGCGTGATCAGTTTTTCAAACCCAATATTGGCACGCATCACATAACCAAAATATGTGAGTTTTTCCTTACAGATCATTAACTCAAGGAAACAGGTGTTCTTGTTTTGGTTAAGAATTGATTCACTTGCTCTTCTTGCAGTTCATGTAATTCTAAGAAGCTATTCCAACGTCTATAATTCAAAAGCATCTATCTTATTGCTCTCCCTCTTCCTAAATATTTTAAACTGACTTCCACTGATTTAACTTTAAACATTATAAAACTCAAAAGAAAAGACTTTGTTGTCCTTTTCTCTTTTGAAGGGCGCGAGCTTTATTTAAACTTTAGGAAAAGTATCCCTTGACGGTTGGATAAATTACTTAATCTTCCATTCTCTACAAAACCGAAATAAGACAAAATAGAAACCGTGATGGTTAAACAGATCTTTCGAATTCGCGTTAAGGGAAAGAGAAAAATATATCTTCAATGCATTTTCGAAGATTACAAGGATCACATGTAGGATAATACTCAATAAAACTCCAGCAGCTGACGGATTCCCAAAGACTATTTGCCAGCTGATGCTTTTCGGAAGAAGATCTTCTACCTCGCTTAAAGCTAATTGAAGAACAGGAGATTGTTTTTTAATGCTTCTCATTATATTAAACGGTAATGATCTTCTGGTGGAGCAAAATAGGTATACACTCGTATTATGTTCTATTATACTGGACGTTTTTCACGGAAATCGGAAAGCTTAGTGTTTATTTTCATTCACAATAATGTGAAATTGACGTGTCTTCATTTGGCATAGAAACGAGGACATTCCCAGAGTCCTATTCCTCAGAAAGATTTGAATTTCCCTAGTGCGATAACTAATCCCGCATCTACCAATTTCCGTCTGAGTATATTACCGTTGTATCGCCTAAGACAACGCATTTCCGTCCCAGTCAATAATGGAAATCTGAATAAACATCGAAAATGTTTAACTATAAGCTTTGTAATGTCTCCTCTTAGTAGAGATCCTTCCATTCTGATAAGAGAATCCAAATCAGAAAGCGCCAGTTTGGGTTGAAACGTTATAGATATTTGTGGCGAATTCCTTTAATCCCTTTAGAGAGTAATTCCTCATTAGCACACTAAACCTTCCACTCCATTAACTGAACTGCGATTTTGAGAAAGCTCCCTGCCCGGGGCTTTTCACAAAGCTTACTCAATTGGTTTCCATTGCATGGCTACATTTTGTTTTTCCATCTGTCTCTCCGTTTTCCAGGATTTTGGAAACTATATCGGATCGAATATAGCTCCATGGACTTTTGCAGGGCCTGATTTCTGCACGTGCACAGGACCTCGGATTTTGGGGGCCTCCAAACTACCTCCCAAAACCAAATATATTTTTAAGTTTCTTCATGCGTAATTAATGAAAAAAGAGACTGCTTTGTTAACAATTATCTGGGACAATATTGCAACGAATCCAAAAAGTGAGCACCTCCCTTGCAATCTTCCATGGGCACTTTGTCGTTAGTTTTACCATTATACGAGTCAAATATTGACTTCATCCTGAATTTCGTCAGAAAAAATTTCGAACTGTTCGAGAAAGAATCCAACCAGTTGTTAAGGCTAGGAATGGATTATGAGTCCTCAAGAAGGTAGAAAATACCCAAGAACCGACTTTTAGATGATTCATCAACTCCAGACGTTGTTTTTAATAATCGAGATCCTTCATCACTCACACTTTTTATGTAATATGTGACAATCTTGTTTCACATTTGCAAGCCAGAAAGAAGTCATATGAGGAATTGGACTCTAGATTTGGATGTGTCTAAAAGAATGACCTAAGCGATGTGATGGAAGCAGCTGAATTGTTGCAAAAGCAGCATTCAAATGAACTTTAAGAAGTCTTCTCTGAAGAGTTATAGCGAAGTAAATTTCTCCGTCATTTTCGGTCTCCGCCGGGATTCGAACCCGAGGCCGCTTATTCCGGAACAAGTCGCTCTACCAACTGAGCTACGCAGACATTTGTTCTGATTCCTATCTGCCTTTATGTCGTGTGCGTCCTGCTGGCAGGTACGTCACATCACCCCCCCCGGAAAGAGGGCCGGGGGCATGGCCCACGGGTCAGCCGTGTCCACGAATCGCTGCAGGCAGCCATCCACTGTAGAACGTGCACTTGAGAACTCCCAGTCAATCTGCTGTGTGGAATGCAACATCACACATTTTTATTTTTCGAAGCGCTGCTCTGATTTTTCCTGTCTCGCGGTGTGGAAATAACATCACACCAATGCGAGATTTTTGAACGGTCGGGTTATCCGGATAGTTCGGGCGCCATTATAACGAATTAAATTTCTCCGTCATTTTTGGTCTACGCCGGGATTCGAACCCGAGGCCGCTTATTCCGGAACAAGTCGCTCTACCAACTGAGCTACGCAGACATTTGTTCCGATTCCTATCTGCCTTTATGTCGTGTGCGTCCTGCTGGCAGGTACGTCACAGAGTTCCTTCAGTTTTGAATCCTGACAAAACAATTCATTCACTGGGAGCACAGATCCCCTCACTTGCCTTGGGAAGTTAAGGGACTTGAATTTAGTTCATATTTTCCCCATTGTTGACGCATACTTAAGTTGGTTTTTTACCAATACCAATTTCCAACTGTTCAAACGAACGCTCTTTTGTGGTTCTGAAAAGAACAAAGCATTAAAGTTTAAAAGAAGAGTCAATTGATGCTCTTCATATATTGTCCATTAAAAGTGATTTAACAGCAGATTTAAGTTTTGACGATATAATTCATGATTTCGCAGCCACAAAAGGTAGAAAAAAGCAATTTTTTAATGTCCTACTGCCAATTCAACAGTTAAAAATTACCTAGGATTTTTTTAAATATTTTTATTCATACATTTTTAGTGGTTTGTTTAAAAATGGGGTGTGACTTATAATCACGCTCCTGTAATAACATGTAGGTATGGTTTGTTTTTCCTTGAGGTCTCATATCACGGGTGAAGCGTATATTCGGAGCAATACGGTATGTTATACATGAAAAGCATTTCAGCAAAACATGTAGAATTTACTAAAAATATTTTTATTAATATTAGTTTTGGGAGTACAAGATTTGTGAATCAATATTCATAATTATGTAGGGTTTATTTACACCTAAATGAAAATACGGAAAAAGTTCAAACGACACTACTTTATTTAAAGACTTGTAATAATTCACATGGACTGTTGCAATAATTTATCCCAGAACGTGTGTTGTCAGCTGTAACATTTTGTGAGGGATTACTTCTTACAGCTTAAACTACCATCGGTTCATCATTTCCATTAAATTTATGGTAGACTATAGGTTTTAAAATATATCTCTTGGAGGATGGTTATTTGTTTTGTAAATGATACTATAAAACAAAAACACATTCCAGAGTAATTAATGCTACAGCTGTAAGCTGTGCGGATGTGGGGAAGTACAAGTGGTGTGAATGTTCATCTATTACAATCCACATTGGCTGTAAAGATGACTAGCATGTGAGATGTATTTTAATGCTTTACTACTAGAAACATTGCTTGCAAATATTCTTTTCAACTGTTGGGTAAAAATTTTAATCGAGGGGGGCCCCAGTTATAGGATGTGCACAGGACCTCCGCTGACCTAAATCGGGCCCTGTATATTTCTGGTATTTTAAATGACTTTTTCTATGTTCAAGTACATACAGTCAACCCTTGATGTAACTCTACCGCTTTTACATTACATTGTGGTGTTATAACAAATTTGCCAATTACTTTTAAGTATCCCACATTTTGTTAAGTTTATCGAAAATCACAATTAGCATTAAGTTAAGAACATGTTCATTAGAAAAAAATGCAGTTATATGCGGCGCACTTGGTAAGCACTGTAGCTCGAAGTGTCCATTTCCATCTCGGAAGCTTTTGGTACGCATTGAAATTGAAATTTATTTTGCATGTTAGGAAGACAAAATTAATATTTTAATTTTAGGGAAACGAATAAAATATCATGTTACATACATACATATCACTAAGCTGTTCTGTGAGATTCAGAGGTTAGCTCCACAAAGAAACAGCCGCCCCCGGTGGCGCATTGGTCTAAGGCGCTGGCCTCTGATCATTCGTCCGTAAGGGGTCCTGGTTCATATCCCGGTCGGGCATGGGTATTATGTTTGTCTTACGGCACTGGCTCTCTCCCTTCCCTGGAACCAGTGACCATAAATTAGGGACGGGCGACTGCTTATAGCCCATTGAGTTGCTCACGGTGGTCGTTAAACCTCCAATTAAAAAACAAAAACAAAAAAAAACAGACTACCAGATAAATTTCTAACTGATTTTTTACTTACTGTTGCCTTATCAAACTTATCCATTTACAGCGATCTTGACACACAACTCGTGCTTCACTGGCATCCATCACACGACGTACACAAGACCTTCTATATATCATACTCATAATCTTTTTCTTAGGCAGACACTCCTGAATCTGATCCTTCCATGACTCCCTTGGCCTTCTTCTGCATTTCCTTCCTGCCACTTGGGCTAAAAAATTTATTAGTAAGCATCTCGTCACTCATTCTTTCAGCATGGCCAAAGGACGGAAGAATATTAGTCTTCACATTTGCTTCACATTACATAACTGCACCGCATCTTCATTCCTCTCTTGATCAGAACGTGTGTTCCTACAAAATCCTCGTAAGTAACGCATTTTTCCGGCATACAAACGACTCCTATGTCTCTTCCGTAGTACCCAGGTTTCACTGCCATACATCAGAGGAGGAACAATTACACTTTCATACACAGCCATTCGAGAATTTCTTCAGAACCCATCATTTCTGCGAAATCCTCCTATGGCAGCTATACTTTCAATGAAGAATTCACTTGCCTACTAATTTCGCCGTCTAATCTGTTCTCTCTGTCAAACATGCTTCCTAAATACACAAACTCATTCACCTGGTCAATCATTGTGACATTTGGACAAATCTTGCATTCAGTACTAAAACATTTCTCGCTCAAAAACCATAACTTTGGTTTTTCCCTTATTTGTACTCAGTTTGAATTTCATGCAGACTTCGTACATCCTCGACAGCATACTCTGCAACTCATTTTTGCTCTCTGCCAACAGGACAGTGTCATCGGCATGCAGCAATATGCACACACGGATATTACCAATACATAAACTAGTATTGCAGATCTTGGCATCACACACGCACGCATCCTTAAATATAAATTACCATGTTACGCTATTAAAAACTTTTCAACTGAAAATTATTAATAGCATTACAGGAAATCGTTTCGCATACCTTAGTTTTTTTAAAAAAACTCGTCTATCTTCATTTGTATTTTACATGTCAACCCAATTATTTCCAGAGGAAAATCTAATTTAACAAATGAGTTTGAAATATCGCCATGCTGCGAATTTGCTTTACTTTTTTCTTAATGTTAGAAGACACTGATTCTCATCGTTGATTGAATCAGCGTCTTTAACATTATGGTTCGCCACAATTGAATCATGGTCCGAAACAAACGGAAAGATAATTCTCACATACTTGCTGGTGGCGTTATGTTATATAATAGCGGTTGACGGTATATCAATGGATGCTTTATAGAGAGCCTATCTGTTCATGTTTTTAATTGAAGGTTTAAGGCCACTGTGAGCAACTCAGTGAGATATAAGCAGTCGTTCTTCTTTAATTTAGAGCCACTAGTTCCAGGGAAGGGAGAGAGCTAGTGACGTAAGACAAATACAACATCAATGCCTCACCAGGATTCGAACCTGGACCCTTTCTTGGACAAATGGTCATACGACAGCGCTTAGACAACTGCGCCACGGGGCGCCCCTCTCTGTTCAGACCCAATGGGTGGCGTTATATCCAGGGGCGGTATATAGAGAGTTGACTGTACGAACTTGATTTTTGCTAATTTGTCTAGCTTCATTCATTATGATGATGATCATGTTGTAGCTAAATTCATTAGCACATCCGAAATCAACTTTTCACCGATGATCAAAAATGCACATTTGTTTCTAATACGAAGAAACGGTTTAAACGGTTTTCCCATTTTGCATCATATAAGCTGCTTCTATGAGAGACAAGAGATCGTTTGTGGTGACGCGTGGAGACGCTTGATGGGTCAGTTACTCAACTACCATGTTCCAGATTTGTTCGATCGGGGACATATCCAGGCGAACGTTTGGGCCAGGGAAGAAGCGGTTTCTGCAGTGCGTGGAATTGGTCTTGGACATTCTGGGCCACACGTGGACGAGCTTTGTCCTGGTGTTATACAGCGCCAGAACAACTGTAAAGGAATGGTATCACCTCTGCCTACGTATTGCTGGCTGTTGAGGGTTCCCTTAATTTGTATCAGGCGATTTCACAAACTGAACCCAATGGTGCCTCAAACCACGACGCTTGGCATTGTGCCGGTATGACGCTGTAAAGTGAACGCTGCAAGATACCGCTCACCTCGATGTCTTCGAACAGATATGCGACCTAGTTCCACTTTTAGCAAGGTCATCAGCAAGATCATTGCCACGATTTCCAGCATGGCCCTTAATCCAATGAGAAAACACATTCACCGTATTATTATCACGGATCAACTGCTTCTACCTGTGTACCATGTTATCACAATTATTAAATTTAGCCAAATACTTCTTGACTGTCTACATAAATGTCAACACGCTGACCACCCACCTTTGCATTCATCCATTCCAGAGCCCTTAAAATTGCCAATAATTCTGCTTGAAAAACCGTGGAAATACATGTTAAACGAAAACATATCGATGTAACATGTCTTCCATCCAAAAGGTCAACTAGGAAAACAGTGGTGGATATGAAGATTCCGGAACGTCTTAGAATTAATTAGAACACGTGTTTATGATATGATGATATTGGAATGCCAGGAGCGATGGACACAACTGCTCGAGTGACTTACATATGTGATCATCATGGTGCTTCAAGTTTAACCCTTTAACGACCATAACGCCCAAAACCCCCAAAACGCCCGTACATACAAACGACCTTAGCAGCCCGAATCGCCTATATAGAGTGAGTCAGATTTCCTGCACTTACTTGCTTTTCAAATTTTCATGACCTATGAGGGATCGGCAGGTGTCACCCTCAGCCACTATTGTTGTTACTAAACAAAGAAGTGAACCAACAGACAGTTTCGGGCGTTATGGTATTTAGAGTGATAAAATATTTTTGGGCCATGGTCGTTAAAGGGTTGCACGACCTACAAGGGATCTTCAGGAGTCACCGTCAGCTACCATTGTTGTTACTAAACAAAGAAGTGAACCAACAGACAGTTTCGGGCGTTATGGTATTTAGAGTGATACAAGGTTTTTGGGTCATGATCGTTAAAGGGTTAATCCTGCCTCGTCAGAAAACACGACCTGTCTCCAATCAGTCATCTTCGCGTTGGGCCGGTATGACGCTGCAAGGTGTCGTTTACCACGATGTCTTCGAACACGTATGTGACCATCACGGTGCATCAAGTTGAATCGTGACTCGTCAGAAAACACGACCTGTTGCCAGTCATTGCGCCAATGTCTGTCTGTGGTTGAGGATCTAGGGAATCCGCAATAGCGTGCTGCTAGCGACCAGTCCTCTGTTAAGCAGACGACGTCGAACTCTGCTGGAGGACAAAGCCTGATTTTTGACAGTGCTCCACTGCTGCACTGACACCGGAAATGTCGCTCTGCGATCGGTCATTGCCATGCGGTAGAGGCGTCTGTCATCCCATGCAGTTGTGCGACTCTGCAGTCTATTTCCCAGATTTCTGTGCGTCCAAGCCTCACCCGTCCGCTGACGTCACGTGTGCATCACTGTACTGGCGTTTTGACCCGAGAGAGTGGCAATTTCGCGGTAGGAAAATCCATTTTCTCTCGTCCCAACAATCCATCTTCTCTCAACGTCCCTCAGGTGTTCATAATGCGATCTTCATCGGCGTACAGGGCATAGTGAAACACAAGAAACACGCTTTACACTCAATGTCGGTTCTTAACTGATTGCAATATTTCGTTTGAACCAGGTCTTCATGCAAGATCGGACAGTTAGATAGCGCTTCTATGAAACTTCATGCGTATTTTACTTTATCATTTGCATGTCCGAACCCTTTTTACGCTTTCCAACAGTAAGTTGAAGAAGCGTATATGCTCCAGCGTTGTCCGTCCGTCTGGTCTGTCTGTCCGTCCTCACGATAACTCGCGTAAAAATGGTTCGATTTCGATGAAAATTTAGTATGTCGTAGGGGACCACCTGGGGATGAACCCTATTGAAAATGGACGAAATGGGGTCAAAGGTCAGGACATAGGAGCGGGATCCATTCCATTGCCGTTATGCCTCATAGCTTGCGTAAAAACGGTTCGATATCTATGTAATTTTAGTATGTGGTAGGGGACCACCTGAGGACGAATTCTATTGAAAATGGACGAAATGGGGTCAAAGGTCAGGACATATGAACGGAATATATTCCATTGCCCTTATGCGTCATAACTTGCGTAAAAATGGTTAGATTTCGATGAAATATTAGTATGTGGTAGGGAACAACCGGGGAACGAATTCTGTTGAAAATGGACGAAATAGGGTCAAGGGTCAGAACGTACAAGCGCGATCTATTCCATTGCCTTTATGCATCATAAATTACGTAAAAATGTTTCGATTGCGACAAAACTTAAGAATGTTGTTCCCGCAGTATACTGAACCGGTTCTGTTGAATATAATCGAAATGGAGTCAAAGGTCAGGACACTGGAGCGAAATTTATTCCACATCCATTATCCTCGTAACTTGAGTACTAACTTGAGTAATGATTTTTGGTATGTTGGAAAGCGTATTATAATCAATGCGCTGCAGTATTTTACTAACTTGTTACATATCATGTAAGTTTTAAGCTAATATCAGCTGTCCTTCACAAGCCGCAGTGTACATTACATTTGATGTCACTTGTCAATTTACAGTATGCATTGGTGAAAGGTCACAACCAAGTTGTTTTTCCTGGGTATGCCAAAGACATTCCAGCACACAGCTTAGTTTTCAGGAGGGGACGAACAGAAATTGTTACTACGAATAACGTATTCAGATACCACGCGCAAATTTCCATTGTGCTTTCTTGTTATCGAACCATTTTCACCACATTCAAAACACACAAATTTGCCGGGAAAATTGGAAGACTCAAAACCTACATGGTGACGGAAGAATAAAATTAAACAGCTTGTTGTAAACAATAAGGAAATTTCTTGTTGGTCTTCTAAGCCATGCACTTTTTAGATACTAGTGACTCATGCTCCACGAAACACAATCGGTCATCGAGAATTAAAAAGACAAATAAAAAAATTCTGGAAAAAAATTTCAGTTCTTTGTCCAGCAATTAATTGTTTCTGCAGAAGCTGATATCTGTTTCCTTCCCTGTGTCTTTTTAGCACGTCTTTTGTAAAAAACGATCGTGCTTCTGTTATCGGTTTTTCCGTCCGTCTGTACATACGATATCTCTGCAACTATTTGTCCGATTTGAATTTTTTTTTTTTTTTTTTTTTGCATTGGGAAGCTTGAAATATGCAAATGCTGATCATTTATTTCGGTTTTTTTTTTTTGTGATGTAAAATATCGCCGGTAGAGGGCGTAAATGCAGATGATGTCGAATTCAAAAATACGTTTTATTCCACATATTTGCTTCTAAACATCCGATTGAAAAAAAAATTACCTTTCGATTCCATTTATGTCGAAGAGTATTTTAGATATAGTTACTTTTTCAAATTACGCACAGATTTTCCGCTAGGGGGCGTAAAAATAAATTACATTTTCCCGAGTAACTCTTCTTCTAAAACTCCGATTTGAAATTTTTTCTACAGCGGATACATCTCCTGATGGAAAATCTTTTGCATATAATTTCAAATTTTTGGTAAAGAATACTTTGGCCACCAGGGGGCGTAAATGTTAAATTTTGCTTCTGATGTATTTGCCATAGAATCGGAGCTTCTAAAATATCGATTGAAAAAATTCTTTCGTGGGCTGATGCCACTCACATCAATAAACCTTTTTGGAATATTTTTTCTTAAAATATTCCACAGTTTCTCCGCCAGGGGTCGTAGGTGTACATCTTATTTTGTCAATATCTCTACTTCTAGGAGTCCGATTTGAAAAATTCCTTCTTTGTTGGATAGTGTTTCCGATGCGAAATGTTTTTCCTTTAAATTCAAAATTTTCAAGCAAGTCATAGACTTTCCGCTAGGGGGCACAAAGGTAAATTGCGTTTTCGGCGTTGTTTCTGCTCCGAAAGCCCTGATTTGAAAAATTCTTCCTGTATCGCATTCGAGACCTGATGGAAAATATTTTTCACATAATTTCTAATGTTTGGTAAAGAATGGTTTATCCACCAGGGGTCATAAGTGTTCATTTCGGCTTCTCAAGTATTTGTTGCAAAATCTGGGATCCTCAAAACTCGACAAATTTTTTTTTCTTCGACCGATACCGCTTATATAGATAAACCTTTTGAGAATACTTTCTTCCTAAAATAATGCATGATTTTCCCACGAGGGGACGTAAAGTCATATCTTATTTTTGTCGATATCTCTGTTTCTAAGAGTTCGTAAGCTCACGATTCCGTTTACAGCAATATCTGAGGGATTAAAACTCCGATTGACAATCTTCTTTCTTTCGTCAGATCTATTGTTTTCCATGCCGGTTCCATTGACTTTGAATAGCTTTGATAAATTTAATTTGCGTCAGAACGGATTCAAAAGACGTGCTTATTACACCCGAAAATTCGGTGTTATCTTTCTTGTTAATATTGTATGTACGTGAGCTGTTGTCTAACATTCAATACAAAGTTTAATATTACTTTCTGTTGTAAATTCATAACAATTTTCCTGCTTATACTGCATAAATACGTACCCAGATGTTCAACAGAAAAATTAAAAATAAGAGTAAGTGTCTGGGGCGACAATATTTCTTATTGTCAGTTTTTCTAGCTTTCCCTATTTAGTCCGTCTTTCGTAAAAAAAAAAAAAAAAAAAGTCGTTCTTATGTTATCGGTTTGCCTGTCCGTCCATCTGTTTACACCATATCTCTGCAACTAATAGTCTGATTCAAAAAATTATTTTTACATTGGAAAACTTGAAATGTGCGGATGATGATCCATTATATCCTTTTTTTTTTCACGATGCACACTTTTGCCGCTAGAGGGTGTAAAGGCAGATCACATCGAATTCAAATTACATTTTATTCCATATATTTGCTTCTAAACGTCCAATAAAAAAAATCGTTTATCTTTATGTAGAAGAATAGTTACGTATAATCACTTTTTCAATTAAGCGCAGATTTACAGTTAGGGGGACTAAAATTAAACAGCGTTTCCTGATATTTCTGCTTTTAAAACTCCGATTTGAAAAAATTATTTCTGCTGCGGATACGTAAATGTATATCTTGTTTTTGTCGATGTCTCTGCTCCTAAGAGTCCAATTTGAAAAATTCTTTCATTGTTGGAGACCGTTGCCGCTGCGAAATGTTTTTCAAATAAGTTCCAAATTTTCATAACGCACAAGTCTGCCACCATAGGGCGTAAGTTCACGTTTCCTTTTATAGAAATATCGGCGGGATTAATAACCCTATAGGAAATCCTCTTTCTTCGGTCAGATTCTACTAACTATGCAAACTCTGTGCATATTTTCTTCCCAAAATGATGCGCAATTTCGCCGCTGTGGGGCGCGAACGCTTATACCGTTTTTCTTAATATCTCTGCTTCTGCAATTGTGATTTAAAAAGTTCTTTCAATACCGGATGCCATTTACCTTGTGAAACACTTTAGTCTGGTATATGAGGTTTTTTGTAGTTCACAGTTCTGTCGGCATGTGATGCTTGTGTATTTCAATTTGCAGCTGTATCATCGCTTCTAAAAACACTATTGAGAAATGTCTTCTTTACCGTATGTCATTCTCTACACTAGAGATGTGGTGCATTATCCTCTTTAAATAATGCGCAGATTTTCCGCTAGGGGCTTAAAGGTCGAAACCCTTTTTTCGCTATTTCTGCTTCCAGCAGACGTATTTGAAAAGTTATTTTTCCTTAGCATAGCTTTTCCAAGCAGAATATTTTTTTGCCTATTTTCAGCTTTTCCATTACGCAAAATTTTTCCGCTAGAAGGCAAAGAGTATTATAATGTTTCCTTCTCTCATATATTTCTTCTTTTAACTCTTCGATTTGAAAAAACTTTTTGTGTCTGATACATTTCTTATACTATGAGAAACTTTTTGTGTACCATTTATTAATTTCCATAACATGCTTTTTAGTCACTTGTGGAACTAAGCAGATGTTTCTATTTTTCCAGGTTTTTATCGATTGTTGAAACCGGTTGATTATTTTCCTAACCGGTTCCATTAACTTCGAACAACTTTGATAAATTTCAATCATGTCAGAACGGATTCGAAAGATGTGCTCATTACAACTGAAAATTCGGTGTAATTTTTCTAGTTCCTGTATTTATACTTGAGACATCCTAGGCTCACCTCCTAATCTTTCCATTTCTTGGACAGAGCTTGATGCTAGTCTGTTCTTGACCAGCTATAATAAATTTCATTCATTTATAGGGCGGTAAATGCGCGTCCTGCTGGTGTGAACTTTTTTAGGCAATTTACTCAATTTTTTAATTTAACTTTTTAAAGTCCAGTTCTTTCATGATTCTGCTTATGGGCTATCAGCGTTAGGGATTCGATTCGGGAGCTAGAACTCGGCGGTAGAGGGTCAGGAGTTGATTCTGACCGGTAGCGATTCGAAAGGGACAGACTGCGGCTAAGTTCGCCGGAAGATGTTATTTTTATTCGGTACTGGAGTCCAAGTTCAAGACCCAGAGGACTTTCGCAGATAATTCCCCAGGTGGGAAAAGAGAGATTTCGCGAAGCGTAGTTTGCTGGGGAGTTGAATGATTACTCGATACGTCAGTTAATACCATATTTGATAATAAACTCTGGTTTTTGTTACTTCACGCATAGCTATCTTTCCATTGTCTGAGTTGCATGGAATCTCGCGACTTACCCCGGATATCAAATCTTAAAGGAGTCCCTGCTGCATACGGAAAGAATCAAAGGGGTGGCAACATATTACATATATATTCTTCACATTATGATTAAGAGCTTCCGTAACACATGTCGGCAAACCTACGGTGTCACCGCAAATTTATAAAATGATTCGTCTGATTTCGGAAGAGCATAATTCCATACGTATCAACCGTGTATAGCCTGGGTGCACACCAAATGAAAGAGGAAATCTCCGAGTTTTAGTAGCTTACCATGAAAGGGCTCCACTGTCACTCTGGGGCCGCCTCATTAGCATTGTACTGTTCACCGTTTTCTCAACGATGTGCGCCCTTGCCATTGGATTGATCTAAGTGGACCCCATGACTTCGTGCTCTACAGCTGGCCACGTAGGTCACCGGAACTGACGCCGAGCAACTTCATCTTTTGTAGGCATGTTAAGGATACTATGTACATGCCACCATTGCCTATAACCCTGGCAGTGTGCTGTTCACAATTTCCTCAACAAAGTGCTCCCTTGTCATTGGATTGGTAGCAGTGAACCGCATGACTTGGTGCTTTATAGCTGGCCATTTAAGTCACCCAAGCTTACACCGTGCAACTTACTCTTTTGTAGGTATGTTAAGATACTGTGTGCATGCCACCATTGCCTATAACCCTGGCAGTGTGCTGTTTACAATTTCTTCAACGAAGTGCTCTCTTGTCATTGGATTGGTCACAGTGAACCCCATGACTTGGTGCTTTGTAGCTGGCCATTTAAGTCACCGGAACTTACACAGTGCAACTTCCTCTTTTGTAGGTATGTCAAGGACACTGTGTACATGGCACCATTGCCTATATTCCTGGCACCGGTGGCGCAGTGGTCTAAGCGATGGCCTCTGATCATTCGTCCGGAAGGGGTCCGGGTTCGTATCCCGGTGAGGCATGGATGTTTTGTTTGTCTTAAGGCACTGGCTCTCTCCCTTCCCTAGAACCAGTGGCCCTAAATTAGGGATGTGCGACTGCTTATAGCCCATTGCGTTGCTCACGGTAGTCGTTAAACCTCCAATAAGAAAAATAATCCTGGCAGTGTGCTGTTCACAATTTCCTCAACGAAGTGCTCCCTTGTCATTGAATTGGCCGCAGTGAACCCCATGACTTGGTGCTTTGTAGCTGGCCATTTAAGTCTTCGGAACTTACACCATGCATCTTCCTCTTTTGTAGGTATGTTAAGGATACTGTGTACATGCCACCGTTGCCTATAACCCTGACATTTCATTGGCAATTTGCTCTTTACCGTTTCCTGAATGATATGCTCCCTTGCCATTGGATTGGTCGCAGTGGAACCCATGACTTGGTGCTCGACAGCTGACCACTTAGGTCACAGCAACTTACACCCTGCAATTACTCCCTTTGTAGGTATGTTAAGGATACTGTGTAAATGCCACCGTTTCCGACAACCCTCGATGAACTCCAGGGTTGCAGGCAACATTTTTAATGCGCAGGCTCACTTGTTCCATCATGTCCGTTGTCAATGACTCAACCGCAAAAGCAATGCGTTTTTTTAGTTCATCCAGGGTTGCAAACATCGGTGGCATGTACACAGTATCCATATCATACCCTCAAAGGAATAAGTTGCTATCTGTAAGTTCCGGTGGCCTAAGTGGCCAGCTGTAGAGCACCATGTCATGGGGTCCATTGTGACCAATCCAATGGCAAGCGAGCACTTCGTTGAAGAAAAGATTAACAGTACAATACCAATGAGGCATCCCTACTCTGACAGTGGAGCCCTCTTATGGTGTTCTACTAAAAATCGGAGATTTTCTCTTTCATTAGGTGTATGCACAGGCCGTACACGGTTGACAGGTATGGAATTATGTTCTTCTGAAATCAGATGAATCATTACCCTGTACTTTCCAAGAATAAAGATTCCATAGTCAAATTTCCAGGGCAGGGCATCTTGCCCCTCCTTTTGGTCGTCCATGCTAAAAGATATTATTTCATGTCTTTTAAAATCAGTTTTCTGAAAAGTCTTCGGGCTGCGCTGATAGAATATTTTATCATTGACTTTCGTTTCAGAATCTAACAGCCGTTCCTTGAACATTATTTTCATTCAGGTACCCAAAGCATCGATATAGCTGCGGAAACATTTTAATTCTATTTCAACAATGCTTTCCGAAAACAAGCAAAATATTCATCACATTCTTTGGCAACGCTTTCTCATCAAATATTTATTCAAGCAACTTCAAAGAACATCATTATGCTTCTTCGTGTAGCTCAAGTGCTTTTGGTAAGTAATATTACCTGGATAAAGTGGTATCTTGGTTCAAGGCTGGAAAACATTAAGAGTGAAATAATTGTATGTTACTAAATCAGCTTCGGAGATTGCATGTTATTTCAGCGTGAAAAAGAGGTGAGCATTCAGTTTTTCCACAAAGAAATTTCTTTAAGAAAGAGAGCATAAAAGGCAACGATTTTCCATTGCGTAGCAGGCAGGAATATTCGTCTTGAAGATCACGAATTAAATCTGTCGCTCAGGTACATGGCACATATTCATAATGATCGCTCTCCTCGATCGCTATCGTTAAGTTTGCAGGCAATTCCCAAGCGAACAATGCTTATATATCTCTCCTGTAAAAATATTTGCATTTGCTGAAGTGTAAAATGAGCTTTATATTTTTGAGCAAAGCTACGAAGTTCGTGACATTGTGAATATGTTGATATGGTAATTATTATCAGCTTTTCGTACCTTTCTTGGGGCCGTTTCTTTTTAATTGCTTTCTTCGGAAACTGATATAGCAGTGCACCTACTCTTATTACTAGAGAACTAATTTTTAGGCTCAAAAATTTATTTTTTATGTGCTAATAATTTCAAAAATATTTGCTAAAAAGAGAAAAATGTTTGTTAAAAATAGAAAATATCAGCTAAAAATCAAAATATATTTTCCTCAACGACAATGTGTAGAGAGCCGCCCAGGTGGCGCAGTGGTCTAAGCGCTGGCTTATGATAATTCGCCCGTAAAGGGTCCGGGTTTGGATCCGCGTGAGGCATGGATGTTGCGTTTGTGTAACGGCGCTGGCTCTCTCCCTTCCCTGGAACCAGTGACCCTAAATTAGGGACGGGCACTGAGTTGCTTACGGTAGTCGTTAAACCTGCAATAAAAAAATTGTTTAGTCATTTCTTCATAAAAATATAATGGTAGTTCTCAACTTTCGAAACACAGCTATACATTTGATCGAAAAAGTTCTTTAGAGGTGCACGGGACGTCCGTTTTGCATTTGATCTCGACTTATTTCCCTTACGGAATGATAATTCCCCGTGATCTCACATTCATTCTAGCTTCGTTTTATATGATACTGCTACGTTTTTGTTACTATTCTTGGAGTTCGGATTCGAAGGATCCTTTTTCCATTCTCAACTAGAAATAATTAACTCAGTGATTAATTCCGATCCTGAATAATTGAAACACAGAAATTTATTCCGCGCTTAGAAATAATTAACCCAGTGCACTTTGCCACCGCACATTACCGCGTAACATACACAGTCGAGTCACATTATAGTGACCACCAGCTAATATCCAGAGTAACCGGCGTGTGCAACGCGGACTGGGAGTGACTCAACAAGGTTCTGGAAGGTGTTCACAGGTATGTGGAGCTATGCTGACGGCAGTGCATCTGACAGCTGCTGGAGGATCCATAGAGTGAACAACACGATCGAGGTGGTCCCACAGATGCTCAATTGGGTTTAAGTCTGGGGAGCTAGGTGGCCAGGGAAGTAATCTGAAGTCTTCATCGTGCTCTTCCAACCACTCTGGGACATTTCAATCTGTGTAACACGTCGCATTGTCATTCTGGAAGATCCCATCCGCCCCAGGGAAAACAATCAGCACATATGGGTGTACGTGGTCTGCAAGAATGGATTTATAACGAATTCAGTCCATAGTGCCTTCCACAGGTATGAGTGGACCCAGAGAATGCCACAAAAACATTCCATAAACCACAATGTTGTCCCCAGCAGCTTGTGTTCTTCCAGCAATGGTTGAAATGTGTTTGTTCTCCGATGTTTTTCGCCTTATAAGCCAACGTCCATACGTTCGATGAAGCAGAAAACGTGACTGATCGATGAAGGTAATCCTTTGTCAATCAGCGGAGGTCCAATTCCGATACTGCCGTGCAAATGTAATCCTTTTCTGCCGATGCACCTTCGTTAGCATAGGTGCAGTGACCATCCGTCTGCATCGGAGCCCCATACGGAGCAGGGTTCGCTGAATTGTCATTTTAGTCACACTTCCGGTAGCCCCCTGGTTCATTCGGCTAGTGATTTGCTCCACTGTAGCGTGTCGATCGGCCCTCACGCACCTTCGAAGCCGACGTTCACCGCTCACCTTAATGGCAGGTGATGCTCCGCAGTTTCCACGCCGCTTTTTCGTAATGGTGCCATTTCTCCAATCGCGATGCACTTTAACCACAGCAGCACGCGAACAGTTCACAAACGGCACGGCGCTGCTTCAGAAATAGTGCCACCCTTGGCCCGAAAGCCGATAATCATCCCTTTTTGTTAATCTGATAAATCGCTCCTTTTATACATGACAGCAACAAGCGATATGTTTTCAGAATGCCTACAGCACACCTTATTTACCCTCCCAGCCAGCTCACGACACGTGCCGTCTTACATTGGCTACTCGCTGTTGACGGCAAAAGTAGGAGGTGGTCACAGCAATGTGACTCGACTGTGTGGAACCGGAATAATATCGCAGAAAGAAGAACATGCAGGACGCAGCATTTCAACAGAACCGCATCAACAACGACAACAACGCGAGCGGCATGTTTATACTTACTCTCGGTGTTGGAATTTAAGACCTGTCCGTGTGTTACGTAAGCTTTTGTGGCTACAGTAGAACTTCCAGTTTTATTTCTCCAAGCAGGATGGGAACACGTCATACGTCAAGGATCTGGCGCCAAACCGTCTTAAATTGCACCCGGTTGTTACAATACTGTTTACTATTTTTTTTTTTTGACGTTGCACTACGTCTAACTCCGCGGATAGGATGGGGCGACATACGGCCGACCGTCTGTTACAAAAATAGGTCCCAATTGTAATCATTATGGCGTTAAAAATACGTTCCGCACACAAATCGTGTTAGCATATTCGTAAACAGCATGGAGTCCAATTCGAGTACTGTGCAATACATTGTGAGCGCAACGCTCCACTTGCTCCCTCTGCGCGGGAGAGTATATGCAACATTTCTGGGTGTAGCACCGCGCTTGACTCAGTCTATCTCTGCAACCGTGAGAGCAATACGACTGTGCGTGGTATAATTTTGAAGCTCTCGACGAGATCTATTCAAATATACGGCAAATATTTCGCAGTGGTTTGAACTGAACATTTAAAAAATTGTTTTTTTTTGTGAACCGATGAACACCTTTGAAAATATCATGGTTTATCTGAACAACCTTAAGTTCAAAACGACTGTGTGTGGTATCGTTTTAAAGCTCTCGACGAGATCTATTCAAGTATATAAAGAACATATTGTGGTTTAAACTATTGTTTTCATGTGAACGGGTTAAGATTTTCGACAATGCCGCGGAATTCATGAACTCAAGCAAAAGTGGAAAAAAATCAAAACGAGAGGCAAGAGCAAGTGATGAGGAATGTAAGAGCCCTAAGAAGACAGAGCACCACGTTGGGTAATTCGTGTATCGATCTGCTTCGTGTTCGCAATGTATCCAGCATTATCTGTAAAAAGTATGTAAGCTACTTTTCATATCATAGACCTGTGTTGGATATAACAAATTAAATAAAAGCTTTGAAACCATACTCGACTAGCTCATTTCAACTCTCCGATCTGCTAGTTGCAGTCCTTCGTTCCAACCTGACGGCTCAATCAGAACAGCCTACCTGTGCATTTTTTAGTTTGTTTGTTACTTTTTCTTTATCTCTGGATTTTTACTTTGATGTTTATTAGCACTTAAAAAGGGAAACAAAGGCGGAAACATCCACATTTGTTACGGAATTTTATAAAATATGTATTTACATACAACATTTTTTGAAAATATGTGTTTTTATAGGAAAATATTTATTTACTTAAAAATCCGTTCCTTACTTATTACATTTCAGGCCTAGCATCTTTAATTTCCAAACCAACAACAGAGAAACGCAGATGAGCTGTCTCAAAAAATTTCAAAGCTTCTACACTGACGGAAAAAAAATCTCAACACCACGAAAAAATCGTTGTAGAGGAATGAAATGGCGGCAATACATTTGCATAGGTAACATATTTAATCGATTAAAATTTCAAGATCACAGCTTATTGTAAGCGCGAGAAGAGCCATTTTAAATATGAAATGCTGGTACATTAATAACTGGTGTAACCGCCAGAAGGTTGAATGCAAGCACGCAACCGTTCATTCATTGTGTCGTACAGGTGCTGGATGTCAGTTTGTGGGATGGAGTTCCATGCCTGTTGCACTTGGTCGGTCAATACAGGGACGGTTAATGCTGGTTGGGGGTGACGCTGGAGTTGTCGTCCAATGATGTCCCATACGTGCTCGATTGGTGAAAGATCTGGTGATCTAGCAGGCCACGGCAACATGTCGACACTCTGTAGAGCATGTTGGGTTACAACAGCGGTATGCGGGCGAGCGTTATACTGTTGGAAAACACCCCTGGAATGCTGTTCATGAATGGCAGCACAGCAGGTTGAATCACCAGACCGACGTACAACTGTGCCGTCAGGGTGCGTGGGATAACCACGAGAGTGCTCCTGCTGTCATAGGAAATTGCTCCCCAGACCATAACTCCAGGTGTAGGTCCAGTGTGTCTCGGCCGCAGACAGGTTAGTTGCAAGCGCTCACCTGGCTTCCTTCTAACCAACACACGGCCATCACTGGCACCCAGGCAGAACCGGCTTTCATCAGAAAACACAACAGATCTCCACTCCGTTCTCCAATGAGCTCTAGCTTGACACCACTGACGTCGCAAACGGCAGTGGTTTGGAGTAAGTGGAATGCACGCTACAGGGTGTCTGGCTCGGAGCTGTCCTTCAAGTAACCGATTTGTAACAGTTTGTTGTGTCACTGTGGTGGCAACTGCAGCTCGAATTGCTGCCGCAGACGCGGTACAATGCGCCACGGCCATACGCCGTACACGGCGGTCTTCCCTCACAGTAGTGCCACGTGGCAAGCGGAACCCGGTCTTCTTGAGGCAGTACCTTCCCTTGACCACCGCTGCCAACAATCATGCACAGTGGCTACATTCCTGCCAAGTCGTTCTGCAATATTGCGGAAAGAAAATCCACCTTCTCGTAGCCCTATTACATGACCTCGTTCAAACTCCGTGAGCTGTTGATAATGGCTTCTTCGTCTTCCTAAAGGCATTCTTGACTAACATCAACACACTACGTCGAATCTCAACGATAACTAACGCTCACGAACGTTACAGCGCGTATTTACACTGCTTTGCATGTTCCGAGGGGCGCTACTAGCGCCACACGTATGCGCCGAGCGGGAAATTTGCATAGACGTCATCTTGCAGATGTACTCTCACCGCCTACCAACTGTCGTTTATCTAACACAACCCCTTCTTGGTGTTGGGATTTTTTCCGTCAGTGTATAAGTACTGAAATTGCAGTGTAGTCAAATTTTAGATTCCGGATTCAATAAACTTAAGTGTAGTCAAATAAGGAAGGCTAAAGACTTAAAAGAGTGGTTTTTGAATTTCGTCAGCCACTTTCATTATGCTGGAATAAAACAATAGTTTCGCACGACATAACGCCAGTTCTAATTTTTGTCTCTACGGATGTTTTTCTTGTTTAAGTTTCTAAGGTTTCTAAAGCCCATTGCTTTAAATATAGGATGTTCACAGCGCAGTAGAACAAAACAGTCTAAATCCATTGGTTGACTACTCACACCTCACAGACGGTCATAGCAAGCTAAAAAAACATTCTTTACGTACACCGATCAGCAAAAAATTAAAACCACCTACCTAATATGATGTAGGTCTAAAGTTCGTGTAAGGGGCAATTCTTCTAATATTATTCCACACACGAGCGGCCGAGCACTGCATGACTTCTCTGGCGAGGGCTGTATTCTGCATGGTCTAGTGCGCATTTCGGACGTTCTTTTTACATCTAGTACCAAGGATCGTTTTGTCATTCCGATATGTATCTTTTCCGCGTTTTCAGGATAAACCACCGGTATAGCGTATATACCCGCTTTTTCTTTCTCACACTGTCTCTCCTTGCAGCTTGATATTATACACTATATTGACAAAAGTTACCGGACACCCCTTCAAAAGCAAATGAACGAGCCCGCTGCGTTGTTAAGGTGCGTGGTACAGCTGCGAACTATATAAAAACCAGCCCGCAGCTGACAGCTATCATGTCCCACTGTGTGGTTGAGTGAAAATGCCGCGGTGGGAGAGAACTGACTTTGAGAAAGGAAAGATTGTTGGGTGTTATATTGGTGGGTTGTCCATAAGAGAAACCGAGAGGCGTTTAATCATACTCAAATCAATTATGTTGTATGTACTGAATACGTGAAAGACACATGGCGTGCCTGAAGCAGCAAAACGTACCGGCATACCAAAGAAAATCAGTGATAGACGAAGTCGACGTCTCAAGAGAGTTATTACACTAATCGAAGGTATACTGCCTAAGACCTCAGTGTACAGGTGAGTAAAAATGCTGGAACCTCGGTATGTACACGTATCATTCGCAGAGAACTGCATTCCATGGGTTACTGTGGTCGTGCGGCTGCTCATAAGCCTTTCATCTCCACTCGGAATGCTACTCGTCGTTTATCATGGTGTAAAGAACATTTATCGTGGACCGTAGATCAATGAAAACGGGTCCTATGGACTGATGAATCCAGATACACGAGCCATCAGGCTGATGGACGTGAGTGGGTTTGGAGGCAGCCGGGGGAACGCTATTTAACGCAATGTACTGTTCCTACGTTCAAGGTTGGAGCTGGCAGTGTACTAGTGTGGGAGTGTTTTTCATGGTATGGTCTCGGCCTATTGGTTATTGTGGACAAACCTGTTAACCAGCACGTCTACCTCGATATTCTGGACAACTATGCCCTACCAACTCTGTGGCAATACTATGGAACCGAGCCTTGTTGGTACCAGCTGGATAATTCACCGAGCCGTAAAGCAAGGAGTGTTACGGTGGAGATAATTCCGCATCGCGTGTGGACTGGCCAGCCCAGAGCCCTGATCTTAATCCCATAGAGCAACTATGGGATGAACTAGAGCACCGCATAAGAAGTTTGGAAATAAGGCTTACTACTAAGCAACAGTTAGCGGCAGAATTATGTACTGAATGGAAGCCCATACCTATCGCTGTGTTCCGAAACCTTGTCGTGAGCATGTCTCGAAGGGTACTAATGTGTGTCAATAAATGCTGTGTTGTGTGTCTCTTCTAGGTGTCCAGTGACTTTTTTCAATATAGTGCATGTGATGGTTCCTGCCTATCTCGCCTAGAAATCTTAGCGAGCCTTTATACAAATTAACACCACGAAAATAAACGAATTTCCTGCGCTCTAAGCGTTCCAGGCGTATTCACGACCTGCCTGGTGTATTTAAAATAAGAATAGATAACCCAGGTCGAAAGGAAGACTATTTTATTTTTATTCAATAATATATTTTATGAAACTATCGCCGATCATTATTACATCACGCTTCACAAAAATGTAGCAATATACACTGCTGGCCACCCAAAATGCAACACCAAGAAGGACACGAGATAGTAAAGCCAGATTTACTGGACACATAACAACAGATACAAAGATGAAACGATTGAGCTTACAGGCCCGTGCGACTTGCGGAACACGCAGACATCAATAGTTCGTGTGGCCCCCATGGCTGGCAATAACGGCCGCTACACGCCGCGGCATCGAACGAAAGAGGTTTCGGATGTGGGCTTGGGGTATGTCAGTTCAGGCTGCTTCCACACGTTGCCACATTTCATCAGACGTAGCCGCGGATGGTGCTTGCCGGGCTACTCGGTTGCCGATCAGCGACCAGACGTGTTCGATGGGTGACATATCGGGAGAACATGCAGGCCACGGTAGCAGTGGCAGCTGGTGGGCCGTGAAGAATTGTTCCACGATGTGTGCCACGTGCGGACGCGCATTGTGCATCCGCACGTGGCACACATCGTGGAACAATTCTTCACGGGTACGCATCGCCGGTATACTCAACAGTGCGGTGGCTGTTGAGTATACCGGCGATGCGTACCAGAGGGGTGCGGGTGTCATATCCAATTGCGCCCCAAACCATAACGACAGGCGACGGACCGGTATGGCGATGCATAATGCAGGCGTCATACAGTCTCTCGCCGCGGTGCCGCCACACGCGGATCCAACCATTGTGGTGTTGCAGGCAGAAGCGTGATTCGTCGGAGAAAACAATGTCGTGCTATTCCGTCGTCTAGGTGCGGCGTTCAACGGCCCACTGCCGCCGCACTCGCCGGTGGTGTAACATCAACGGTAATAGGAGCAATGGGCGCGGTGCGACAATTCCCCGTTCCTGCAGACAACGTCGAACGGTACGTGCTGACACAGGTTGTTGCGCAACACACTCTAATTCCTGTGCTAACGTTCGTGATGTGGCGGTGCGAGCCGTCAATGCCCGCTGCACAACATGCCGGTGCTCTCGTTCAGTTGTGTGCCGCGGCTGCAGCAATCGCTCACGTCGGTCCATCCGTCCCTCCTGCACCCACCGAATCCATACTCGCCTCACTGTGGCTGGATGCCGTCCCACACGGGCGCTGATGTCTCGGTATGATAAACCGCTGTTGCGATAAGCCACTATTCGCCCTCTGTCGAACTCCGAAACGTGCTGGAATGACTGCCTGACTGACGTATTCTGCGACGAGGCATCAGGAAGCTTCCCACGCACAGGTCCGGCAGCACAACACACTTCCACTACTTACACCCAGCCTTTCTTATAGTGTTTTTCTGCGCACCTTTCTTATAGTGTTTCTCGAGGGAGTGCCGGGCGCACATGATCTGCATATTCCCCGCAATGCAAATCGTTTTCATGTCCTCTCACGGGCGACGCATGCTGCGAATTTTTTCAGGCCACTCGGATGCTTCCTTCTTGGTGTTGCATTTTGGGTGGCCAGCAGTGTATATACAGCGGCTGTTCCATAAAAACAGAGAGTAAAATCACACAAAATGAAGAAATATAGGTACAGCAAAATATATGTTATTTTTTCTCAAAATAGTTTTCCCTCGTATGTTATGCAACGGTCCCATCGTTCAGCCCACTTTTCAAAGCATGTCGTGAAGGCATTTTCTGGACGCTACTTTAGCGATCCCTGTACAGCATGAATAACGTCGGCACCTGTGTTGAATGTTGCGCAACGGAACTTCTTCATTGTTGGAAACAACCAGAAATCGCATGGGGCGAGGTCAGGATTGTAGGCAAGCTGTGGCATGATTTCAATACTGCATTTCCTAAGAAACTGTTGAACACAAGCAGCCACATGTGGGCGGGCGTTATTATGGTGCAGGGTCCACTTGCCCACCAGTTCCGGTCGCTTAATCGATATGTGTCGTCGCAGACACTCAAGACTGAAATGTAATACTCATTATTTTGTGGAGGGACGGCATGCCACTAGGCTACACCTTTATGATCAAAGCAAATCATCATCATCACCTTCCCAGCTGATTTGGTTTGGCGGACATTTTTGGAAAGATGCGAGCTTGTGTGTGTTTCCAGACACTTGTCGCGCGCTTCGTGAGTGGGTTTGGAAATAGTGGACTTTCATCCGCAGTTGTTACTATATTTAGAAATTCTGTATCCTTTGCAATAATTTATTTCCTCCCATGGCACACCTGAGCTCTGGCTAACAATTTTTCTATCGTCAGATGATGAGGTACCCCTCTGGAACACACACACACAATGCAGCAGTAATTTGTCGCATAGAGTGCCGATGTTTTTGAAATATTAGTTGACGCCGCTATGTCTTCACGCGTCATTCGTCGATCGTCTTGCAGGACTACCCAAACAGTGTTAACAATACGCTCCGTAACAACTCTTTTATATGGACCAGGCCTAGTGGTGTGTTCTGCCTACAAACGCCATTTTTTAAAAATCATGGTGCCATCTAAAAATCGTTGACTCACCCAAACATTTATCTTTGTAAGCTTTTTTCATTAAATCAACTGTTTCTGGAACCGTTTTACCCAAACGATAGCAAAATTTTAGCGCATTACGCATTTCACTTCTTAACTCTGAACCACTCACCTTCATAACTGCATAGCGAAATGCAGACGTACCTTAAATAACTGCGCAATAACAAAACCAGAATCGTCTTCCACGACTAATAACTGTTGCCATAGAAACTTCCTTAATTCAGTCAATCGTCTGCGTGGTTATTTTGCCCCATCGCACTGTTGCCAACACAAAAAATCTTATTCTCAGTTTTTATGGAACGTCCTTTTGTATAAAGAATACCAGGATGCATTCTCTATTTTTTTTTTATGTTGTTTGTTTATTTCGGGGTTTAACCACCACCATGAGCAAGTCTTAGGGCTATAAGTAGTAGTCCGCCCCGAATTGATGTCCATTTGGACCGCGTGTGGCCTAGTGGGCAACGTTCATGACTGCTACGGAAAGAGCTTCAGGTACGATCCCAGGCAGGTACGAACGCTCGATCCAGTAAATATCCGCCGTGCTTCGGATGGGCACGTTAAGCCGTCTGGACCCCGGTGATAAATAAGGGCGTCTTCCTCCCCCTTTCTACTTCGTTTCCGTGTGACTTTTCCTATCGGGCGCTCTAGCCCAAATCTCCTAGTTTCCTATTTCTAAGGGTTGTATAAGACCTGGGGTCAGACACTCCCTTCTTAAAATCCTCTACATATGATCATTCGATCATTGATGCCCATTTATTACAGGAAGGTGAGAGAGCCAATGCTGTACACAAACGCAACCCACCCAGATCCACTTGAGGGAGGGGGTGCTACGAAGCCAGCTCTTATACCACTGCGCCACAGGGGAGAGAAGCTCGTGTGGCTATTGTGACGTGCCTGCCCACCAGGACGCACACGACATAAAGGCAGATAGCAGTCAGAACGTACATCTGCGTAGCTCAGTTGGTAGAGCGACTTATATCCGGAATGAGGGGACCCAGTTTCGAGCCCCGGCGTGGATAAAAATGACGGAGAAATTTACTTCGTTATAGTATATGATTTGAGAGTTAACAGCATTCAACGAAATTTTACTTTTAATAAATTAAATGCAATCTGTACCTTACTAAACATTGATGCGTATGGGTACAAAGACGGTTATTTTGGCACAATTCGCGTTTTGCATTATGCGTTGGGCACGAAGGTAAATTTGTTTATTTGTCCGAGCCACATGTTTAATGTTCGGATGGTACTTCTTTGATGATTCAAGAGAATCTAAACCACATGGTTCTTTAGTGTGCTGTCAAGTGTCAACAGCGTGCTGATCTGCCACTGAAGTATTCAGCGAAGGGAGAGAGAAAGCCAAATTCCGTTACGACGCTCCTTTTTCATAGCATCAAAAATGCATTTTTGTAATGGCTTTTAATGCATTTCGCATCGTGTTCTCCTAATTTACGAAGATTAAAACGAGTTAGTTTACGTCTGTGTAAACCGTGATCAACTGATATTCCGCGATAATTTAGTAAAATATATATTGTTGAGTAACAATGAAATTAACTATAATTGATTCAATTCATGCGACAGCATTCAAAATTTAGAATTCGGCAATGGTATTGAGTACTTCCTTTACCCATTGCCGTTGCATCCAAATTTTATGCATGAGATTTATGTTACTGCTGTCGGGAGAGATGCGTAGCATCAAAAATGTTCAGCGCTGCTGGACTGGTGTGTGCAAGTCCAAGATATCATGCTGTGGGCGCAATGGGTGTCCAGTTTATTCAAAGAAAACAAAACTCAGTAACAAAAAGGAATACACAAAACGCTATATACAATAATATATGTACATCGGGAAGGCTTAATGAAGCCGTTAAACGTAAACTGATATCACGCCAGGTGAACAGAAACCTCGAAACATAGTGCTCGAGGAAAGAAGGCAATAAAAACAGAAGACTATGGGTGATAGGAAAGTCAACCAGTGGCGTAACTACCACCCCTGCAGCCCCCTCAGCTGAATGAGGGGGGCGCAGGTAACGAAGGGGTGTACTGTAGCTGCCAGTTTTGGTTTTATGAAAAAAATCGAACACGCACGTTAATTAACCCAAAGATTCAGGACGCACATGAGATAAAGGCATATAGCAGCGAGATCATACGTTCGCGTAGCTCAGTTCGGAGAGCGACTTATTCCGGAATGAGGGGATCCAGGTTCGATGCCCGGCGTGGATAAAAAATGACGGAGAAATTTACTTCGTCATATCTGCAATGGGTTGTAAATAATACGATCGCTCAGTGCTGCGCTGCTGAGGAAAAAGGCGAGGTCACAGTGGTGTTCCCCGTGGAGTATGTGAGAAAACAGTCAGTTACGTAGGATTGCATGCACGACAGGCGTCAGCATTTATCCACAGCAGCCGCAGATCTGCCTTGTGTAAGACGGTGATTTATTTTAGATTTGGACAAAGCAATTACACGTATTGTCAAATCTTTACATACAAATTTAAACCTACAGGGCTCTAGGTACCACAATTACTTTTTCAGACACTCTCCCTGACTTCCTAACCTCCTTCCCCCCCAACCACCACACACACACACACACACACACACCGCAAAAAAATGCATCCTTCCTCGTGTTCGAAATCCTGGGAAAATTGCTGCTTAGGGGTGCTGAAGTAAATATTACTGGGGGAGGGTCCACGTTGTCCCAGTTACGCCACTGAAGTAAACAGCACATACGAGTGTAACCACATCGGTTGTCAACAAACAGAATGAACACTTAAGTGCAGTAAATACAGTAGCAAAAGTCGTACGAAAGAAAAGATGGAAAAATGATACACGCATAGATATACATGCAACAATGCAAGAAATATGTTCAAAAGCGGCACTCAGAAAAAAAAATATAGCGCAATATACGTACAGTATACATTAACTTACACAAAACACTGATTATCTCTGGAACCACCACAAGCTTAAATGAGGAGGAGACCCTATCAGCTCGTACCTGAAACCGCGTGTCCAGGGGTGACAAGGTGGAGTAAAAGGACTAGAGGGACCCCCTCCCCATCGCAAGCAAGTATTCTGAGTCAATGCGTTCAAGAAGTGCAAATGGGAAAAGGTCGACCGGAGAAGCTTGAGCGGAAGGAAGAGTTGGAAAAAAGAAAGGCATCTCTGAGGCAAAGGTGTAGTAGATAAATAAAACGTTTAGCTAAAATGAAGAAATAGGGACAACGAGGGAAGCAAGAAGGAGGACGGGATCGAAGAGGAAGGAGAAAGTTGAAGTCCGATAGAGAGTGAATGTTAGAACAGGAAAGAGCAATTAGTATGCGGAGGAGACGAAAGATGGAAGAAAGGAGAGGACAGAAGTTGTAGGTATGGAGGAGATCGCCGATAGACGAGCAGAAGCGGCAGAGGTCAGAGGAGCGTATGCCGATGCGATGGAGAGCAACTGAAGTGGGTAGACGATCATGGGGGAACCTCCAATGAATATCACGTTCAACTGGAAAGGAAAGAGGGGAACGACCCGATAGACAGATAGGGCGAAGAGCAGAGAGAGGGAGTAAAGAAATAGGCGTGGGAGAGGTATCAAGCAAGACGAGATGATAATATAGAATACGGGAGGTAATAGAGTGGGCTGGGTAAGAAGTATTCGAAAGTATAAAAGAGAAGGGAAGAATCAAAGAAACACAAGTAGCCTAGTAAATAAATAAATTAATAAATACAACTTTGGGTTCTTCTGTTTTTGAAATGGGTATGCGAAAGACACGATGAAATGAATTTGCTTTCTAAGGTATCGCCTTTGAATTTGAGCACTAGTGGCCTTCCTGTTAATCGAAAACGGCCATAGCTAACAGTTGTAACATTGATATGGTACGACATGAAAGATCGAAAGATTCTTTACGAATAAACTGCGCGCTATTTTCATCCGTTCCCTTTAAATATTTCTGCTGAGATTAAGGCTGATAACAGTGCTGTCAAATAATAAGTCTCCAAAGTTTGACGCAGCTTACATATTAATTAAAGACGGAGATAATGGAATTTACCGGTGTACAGAACGTTCTGTGGTCTTTGAGCAGGGATAAAACTTTAGCAGATATGGTGAGAAAATCGTTTCCATTTCGTCAGTGAGCAGCATAAAGGGGTGCTGACAAGCGCTTTTCTGATTTGGTTTCATTAAAATTGCAATGACGACACTGTCACAACAAAATATTAACGAATCCGGATGAAAGTTCGGCTTAAAATCCTCTCCGTGTGTGGTATTAAGAAGTTTACCTCCTGCCGATGCAATGACGTTGCTTGTTCCAGCTTCGAAAGTGAATTCAACCAGACAGCAAAATGTCATAAAGGCCTAGTAATCAAATGCGTTTTACCCGGTGGCCATGTCAAAGGCAGCAGGTCTTAAGGAAGAGTTTCAGCCACAAATTGAGCCTAGGAATTGTTTTCTTATTCATCATGTGTAAGAGTATCATATCATTTTATTCTTCTGTCATTTTGAAATATTAGTAAACAACTGTGTGATGGTAAAACATAATTCGTACATCACACGTGAAAGAACAGTGTCTGCAGTTTGTCAAACTTTATTTTTCAATTGTATGTAAGACCTGTTTGGTAATGAGACCGCTTGAAGATGGTACACGTGTACAAAACTACAGTATTTGCTAAAGTGATCTAATGGCACAGTATATGTTTTCTTCGGTGATTTTACAACAGTATTATTAGAAAATTCCTTCGTGATATGTTTGAGAACAATTTCTGCAGTCTTTCAAACAATCATCATCAGACTCGAAAAGTGTTCGCTAATGTTGCACGAACAAAAGAATGAAATCCTTTTATTTTCCATCAGTAATTCTGCAACATTAGCAACGCAGCTATGTCATATGAAAATACTTTTAGTGGCACATGAGAATAATTCCTACTATACAAATTTGGAAGATGTGAATCCGTTTATTGGTGTAAATAAGACATGGATGATAAGTCAGATAATATCCCAAAACTTGAAAATTCCGTCGTCCTGAAGTGGAAATCTAATCCGCGTCTCCCGGATAGCGCCCAAGTTCAAAGTTTCCGATTAATTTGAATATAACCATCACAGGATTATCTAGTCGAAGCAACCGGCATTCATATATAGCGAATCTGGAAGTTTTAATTTATTCCCGTGATTTCCCGGAGGCGCAGAATATCAATGAATGAAATACGGGATTACGCCATTGTACAATACAAATTTAGAAGATATGAATCTGTTTATTGGTGTAAATATGACATGGATATTAAGTCAGTCAAATTTTAAGGTTTTCGGATATTATCTGACTTAACATCCATGTCATATTTACACCAATAAACGGATTCATATCTTCCAAATTTGTATTGTACAATGGTGTAATCCCGTATTTCATTCATTGATAATTCCTACTGTTTTTCAGACTATCATCAACAGATTATAACAAATGTTTTCATGTGACACGAACAATAAAAAAAAGTTTTACTAATTCCTAACATTGAGTGGTACTTACAGGGGCGTATTTAGAGGGAACGACAAGGAGGCCTTGCCCTTCCCCTTCCCCCTTCGAAAGTGTTTTATTTTTATGTTTTTGGTTAAAATGCGATTTACCTTAGAAAAAAAATCTTTAATTTAATAAAAATGCGCCAACTTATGTTACAAAAACATCTTTGGAGATAAAATTCTTTAATTTCTTCTTCTCTTTTTCGTGAAATTGTATTTTGTTTTGGTTGATTTCAATAACTTCCATTTAACGTATATACACCCGTGAGTACTTAGGTAGGTGGATTAATGAATGTTATTGTCGTAAAACTAATGAAAGAAAATATGTGGGTCAAAAAAGTAGATATTTATTAAACTAAGGCGGCGGCAACAGTTTTCGAGTGGCAACAGTGTTACGGTGCATGGTAACACAAGGACAGCGCTGCATAAAAGTAAACAAACGCGTCGGTAACTGTAATAGATAGATAAACGTAAAACTTCGAAAACGCAGCTCAAGTGTTTTAGAGCAAGCTGTTGTTATTATCTCTTCTATGACGTTTGACACGAGGTTCTCTCTTTTTAATATACTGTGCAACGTAGTATTACTGCGTACATGCAAAGTGCAGTGATAAATTGTTACGCAAAAGTGAAATGAACTATTGCTGCACCAGTTTTTTGGCATAACATACCACAACATCAAATTTCGAAAAACTTTGAGAGCTTTAGAAATAATGAAATAAATTAAAATTTTGCAAATTTGAATTCAGAACAAAATGGCTCCGAGGTGTACGCCTCTGTAGCTCTACAGGTTTTTACTAGGATTCAAACCTCTACATTTTGTAGTTTCTTCTGTAGGCGACAGACAGACGGACACGGCGGTAATTCTATTATTATATCAGGTAACGACAAAAGTATTTGACGTTTTTCGAGGGAGCAAAAGAAACGTCTTGTAATGATTCAGTTTGCGGAGAAATGGCGTTCGGTATATCGGTAGCTGAAATCCCAAGATCACCTGCGCGTATGAATCAGATGAATCAGCAGTTTGGTAGTGGAAAGCAGTGCGATTAGAATGGATGTATCAGTGCAGATTATTCGCGGTTGTTTGTCATACGAATAGAAACTTGGTTCATCTGCTGCAAAAACAACTCATCGCATTTGCTTAGCATCCGGGGCAGATGCTGTGAAGGAACGCACAACTCGGAATTGGTTTCGAAAGGTCCGAGACGGAGACGAATCAAGACAAGTCCCAGAGTGGTCATCCTATCAACCTTGACGCAGAAGCCCTGAAAGTTGCTGTTGAGCAGGAAAGTAGCCGAACATGCCAGGAATTACCCCAGACATTTCGTGTTAGTGGTGAAACCATCGGAAGACACCTGCATGGAATAGGTAAGGCATACAAATTGTCAAAGTGGGTCCCCCACGAATTGCCTGCAATGAACAAACAGCAACGTGTCTCAGCTTATCTTGGTTTGCTGTCTCGCTATAACAAGGAACGACTTTTGGATAGGGTACTCACATGTGATGAGAAGTGGGTATAGTGAAGCTCCCCAAAACGTTCCAGACATTGGTTGTCCAACATTGACTCAATTCCTCATACATCGAAGCCAGTATTGGTTCTACTTAAAGTTTTTCTGTGTGTATGGAGGACAGCACGTAGTGTTGTTCATTATGAACTCCTGCAGGGCGGCCAAACGATCACCGCTGCAGTGTATTGTGAACAACTGAAACGTGTGCATGAGGACCTGAAAAAGAAGGAAATAACTGAAAAGTGTGCATGAGGACCTGAAAAAGAAGGAAGCAGCACTGGTCAACAGGAAGCAAATTCTGCTCCTTCAAGATAACACAACTCCCACTCCGCTTCAATGACCAGAAACACTAACACAGAACCTGAGTGAGAGCTTTTGTGTCATCCAGTTTACTCATCAGATATCTCTCCTTCAGACTGTTGCTTGTTTCTTTCACTCGACAATAATTTGCATGTTCACGATTAATTCACATTATACTGCCGAAAGTCACAGGACACCGCATTCAAAAGAAAATGAGCGGATCCGCTGCGTTGTTAATTTGTGCGGTACAGCTGCAAACGGTATAAAAACAAGCCGCCTGCAGCTGCCCGCGATCATATCGCACAGTGAGGTTGAGTGAAAATGTCGCAGTGGGAGAGAACTGACTGTGAGAAAGGAAAGATTGTTGGATGTTATATAAGTGGGTTGTCCATAAGAGGTATCGAGAGGCGTTTAAACATACTCAAATTAACTGTTTTGGATGTACTGAATAAGTGGAAGACACACGGCGTCCCTGAAGCAGCAAAACTACCAGCAGATCCGAGAAAATCAGTGGTAGAGGACGTCGATGCCTCAGGAGAGTAGCTACAGCTAATCGACGGAGTACTGCACAAGACGTCAGTGTACAGGGGAGTAAAAATGCTGGAACTTCGGTATGTACTCGTACCATTCGCAGAGAACTTCATTTCATGGGTTACCGTGGTCGTGTGACTGCTTATAAGCCTTTTATCTCCACTCGGAATGCTACTTGTCGTTCAGCATGGTGTAAAGAACATTTATCGTGGACCGTAGGTCAATGGAAACGAGTTCTACAGACTGATAAATCCAGATACACGATTCATCTGTCTGATGGCCGTGAGTGGGTATGGCGGCAGCCGGGGAAACGCTATTTACTACAGTGTATTGTTCCTACGTTCAAGGATGGAGCTGGCAGTGTACTCGTGTGGTTGTGTTTTTCGTGGTATGGACCCGGCCCATTGGTTATTGTGGACAAACCTATTAACCAGCACGTCTACCTCGATATTCTCGACGATTATGCCTTACCAAATCTGTGGCAATACCTTGTAACCGAGCCCTTGTTGGTACCTGCAGGATAATGCACCGAGCCATAAAACAAGGACTGTAAAGGCGTAGTTTGATGATAATTCCGTATCGTGTGTGGACTGGCCAGCACAGAGCCCTGATCTTAATCTCATAGAGCAACTATGGGATGAATTAGAGCGCTGCAATAAGAAGTTTGGAACCAAGACCTACTACTAAACAACACTTAGCGGCAGCATTGTGTATTGAATGGAAGCGCATGCCTATCGCTGTGCTCCAAAACCTTCTGGAAAGCATGTCTTGAAGTTTTAATGAATGCATTAAGGCCAAAGGTGGACCGACACTGTACTAATATATGTCAATAAATGCTATGTTGTGTTTCTCTTCTAGGTGTCCGGTGACTTTTGTCAATATAGTTTATAAGTTGTTAACACGTTAGCAGGGACGTTGTTGATGCTTATGTACTATTTTGATAAATAAATTGCTCGTCTATTATGTATGTGTTATACTTTGTCGGAGTCTCCGAACACGGCAAATGCTTTTGTGGTTACCTAATAGATTACGAGCTTGATATGGTATACTTAAAATTATAAATTATATTTTATTAATAAAAACTTTTTAATTTGTTCTGGAATTTTCTTTGCATTTAATTTGGGTATTTTTTCTTTTCTGATTTTTCACTTACACTGCTTAAAGTGACTTTGAAACTACATAACATTTCAGCTGTTTGGAACCCAGAATAAATATTCATGATTTGGAATCTAGTGAGTCGTTCTTGTTTTATGCTCATTTTGAAGATGCACCTGTCGTTATGTGACTGAAACTAACCTTTGCCTTTGCAGTAAATGTATATACCTATTGCTTTTCTGAAATTGCGTGCCGTTGAGTTTTTAAGTCTACAAATATCCTATTTAAAAGGTTCCATCCAGCTACTGAAATATAGCTCTGTAAAAACTGACGAAAGTGAGTTTCTGAAGAACAAAAATAGATATACCTACTGCCTGTTTCTTTAATTTCCCTCTGATCGTTTATTATAGAAAATAAAAAAAAAGAAATAGCGAATGTATTTTAAAAATTTCTTACTAGATTGAATGAATTGATTTCTATCTCCAAATACTGGCTGAACCTAAATGAATTCTTATTTTAGAAGCAATTGTTTTTTTATTTGTAAATACTGTTTTTCTAACTTGCCCTTTTCATTTCAGTAGTCGTTAGAAATTGTTTTCGGCATTGCACGTTAGTTTCGTAGGGAACTGACAGTATGCTAATTAAAAAAATATTTTGCAGGGAATTGACAATAGGTAATTAAACAGAATGTTTCGTTGGAAATTGACAATATATTAGGTGTGCAACTTAATTCTCGGCCACAGGCACGACACGTTGACAGAAACTTTAGCAAACCGAATACGTATCTGATCAGGGAAATAATCACCGTCATGTTGGATACATTTCAGCCATCGATCAGGGAGCTGCGGAATCCCACTGCGGAAAAAGAGGGCTGTTTCGAGTTGATAAAATCATCAATGCTTGTGTGGACCTCCTAGACAGAAGTGAAGTGCGTATCACTCAGGTGATGTAGCAGGGAGCGAAAGAGGTGATAATCCGACGGGATGAAGTCTGGAGAATACTCCTGGTGGTACAAAATCTCCCTCTCTCAGGTTGGTGGTCGTGTTTAAAGTCGTTTTAGTGGTGTAAGGACGCACTTTATCCTGAAGCAGCAGGACCGACCTTCTGCCCTTGCCGGTGTGTGGCCTTTTCGCCTCCATTGCGTCACTCACACGAATGAGTTGCTGACAAGAACGCTCAGCATTGACATTTTCACCAGGTTTGAGCAACTCATATTGTACGACACCGCGCTGATCCCACTATATGCACATTAACAACTTCCTGGCATGGATATTCGGTTTGGCGGGACTGGTTTTAGGCTGACCTGGATAAACCCACGATTTACGCCGCTTAGGATTATTGTTGAAGATCCACTTCTCATCACAGGTGAAAATTTCGTGGACGATGTCCTTCTTCTTGATTCTGGAGAGCAAGGACACAGCAACACCTTAGCGCGTAGGCTGGTTCGCAGCTGTGAGTTCGTGGGGCACTCAACTGCCCTCCTTCTAAATCCGTCCAAGCTTGTGCAGGCGCTTTCCAATGCCTTGCCGTGTGACCCCTAGTTCCTAGGTGACCTCTGACTGTGTGCGACAGGGATCCCCGTCCAACAGTTGCTCCAGTTCCTCGTCGTCAAATTTCTGTCGCTGTACCGGATGTTCTGCATCACGGAGATCGAAATTTCCCTGCTTAAGCCACTGAAACCACTTCTTACACGTATTTTAGGACACAGCAGCCTCACCGAAAGCAGCACAGATCATTTGCTTGGCTTCCGCGGCACTTTTTTTCAGCTGAAACGCGAACAGGAGGCAGTGCCTCAAATGTTGTTTCTCGAACGACATTACTTTCACCGTCAACTTTCGTCCCTTCTGCCACTACAGCTGTGAGCGGTTACGGTTGCCTGGAAAAAGCTGTTGCATGGCGCTGCAATCAGCCGTTATTGCACACAGCTACTTGCGTTTGCTGACGTTCTATGATCGCTTGCGATTTGGGGCCGAGAATTAATTTGCACACCTAATATTAATTAAAAATAATGTTTTGTAGGGAATTTACAATATATTGATTAAAAAAGAATGTTTCACTTAAAAATAAATCTCCGCGATTCTCGTAGCGAATTATGGGGAAGGTTGTCCTTTTTCCAATGATCAAACGTCAAACACTTCTCCAACATTACTTAATTTTTTTTTCTTCCTAACATGCGAACAATTCTTTGTAGACACAGATTGGGTGCTACTGGATTTCCATGAGCCATGGAATCGATCATCCCAATAACAACCTTTTTTATATGACTCAGTCGCGGGCTCAGAACAAGTATAAGCGAATTTTTTAGACATGAAAGTTAAGTTTACCGTAATATAGAGTGCATTTCTTTCTATAAAGATAATATTGTTAAAATTCATTGTTCCATCTCGGAAGAATCAAAACATTCAAAATCCTAAAATGAGGTTTATTTTTCATGAAATATTGTTACCGTTGCCTATGGCGTAGCGAATGTGTTTGCGCCCGGGGACGAGATATATAATTTTCGCTAGATATACGGCGTGTTCGTAAAAGAATGATGGGGTTTCACAGACATTAAAATTTCCTGTGACCAAATATATAATGCATGCATAGATTCGCCACTCAGCTGTCCAAATTCCTCTTTACGTCCGTTTCGTGGCGCAAACTCCGAAAATGGCGATTCATGAGGAAATGGCTTTCTGCGTGCTCCCATTTGAAGTGTCTAAATCTGTCGTGACAGTGCGACGTTACTTCCGTTTACGTTTTCAGAAGGATGTACCGAGTGAGAATAACATTCGCAAATGGTACAGACAGTTTGTGAAAACCGGATGCCTGTGTAAAGACAACAATGCGGGCGGTACAAGCGTGTCCGATGCCAACGCTGACAGAGTGAAGGAGACGTATCAACGTTGTTCGAGGAAGTCAGTGGCCAGAGGAAGCAGAGAGTTGCAAGTGCCGGAGTAGACGTTTTGGAAGGTGTTGCGTCAGCGCGGTTAACAATGAAATCGTACGAGATGCGGTTGCTGCATGCGCTGAAAGTAGCAGACATGAAACAGAACTGTGTTCGCCCATTACATTCATGAGAGGATGGAAGAAAATGGTTTCCTGGAACGTCTCATTTTCAGCAACGAAGCCACGTTCATTTTGAGTGGAAAGGTCAATAGGCACAACGTCCGTATCTGAGAGACAGTGCCTCCACATGCAGCGACAGGCAACTCCCCGAAGATCAACGGCTTTTGCGGAGCAAAAGTGACTTGTTCCACCTACCAGAACATGCTGGAAATCTCGCTGTTTCCACAATTGGGCAGTGATTACAAAGACTGCATTTCCCAAAATGACTCGCTCCCTCCATTTCCATCATGATGTGACACGCCTTCTCAATCGTGTTCTTCCACAGCTCTGGATTGGACGTGCTGCAGATGCTGACAACCACCTTCCTTCTCCTGTGGCCACTCCGAGCCTCGCATCTAACACCTTGCAACTTCTTCCTATGGGGGTACGTGAAAGACATAGCGTTTAAACCCCCAAAGTCCTGATCCCACCGGAATCTCCAGAAAAGGATAATCCGTGCTGTGGAGGCCATCATACCGGGCATGTTCGAACGAGTTTAGCAGGAATTGGACTACGGCTTGGAAGTGTGCAGGGTGGCAAAAGGTGCGCACATAAATGGACTTCGAGTGAAGCACATCAAACTTAAACAGTTAGTTATACACTTCCGATTGAAAGATGTCATGAATTTAAATGGTAGGAAATACAGAAAATGCATATTTGTGAAAATCCACTATTCTTTTATGAGCACCTTGTATAATTAACAACAATAATTACTTAGTTGTTTGGCGTATTACTACCCGTTTTTATCTTGTTTATCTTGTTTAACAATAAAGACGTCTGAGAAAGTGGTTTCGGAAAGTAGCTGGAGTGTGAGTAAGCTCCTACCAGAGAAAATTTTGTTGTATTCCTATACTGAACATGAGGGTGTGACGTATATTCTAGATTATCTTTCCTTTTTTGGCTTCTTTCACTATGTAAATCTTGAGTTTATTCTCAGTTATTCTTCACGCTTAACGAAATATCTTTTCCCTGAAACGAATACGTTTGGCAACACAATTGAGGTTGAATGCACGTGACGTATGCCTGATCTTGATAAGAGCAAGAGATAAAAACGACGACTGATCTATTGCTTGAGAGCGTTGTAAGAGAGAGAGAGAGCGTTGGGTTGTAAACTGATTATTGATAGGAGTGTTGTGATAATGTGTGGTGTGTGGAGCGTTTACTGCAATACGCCATATTACGATGTGTTTTCTACAGCCTGAATAAAGCTTTTCCGTAAGTTGAATTCTGTTGTTTCGTCTGGCCGTTAAGGTCTTCTTTCATTTAGGAACGATTTCTTAGTATATTGATGTGTTAAAACAGCGTAGAAGTCGAAAAGACTTTTACGCTACAAGGGTTTATTCAAAAAAATTTAATTTGATATCATTATATGCTTAAAAACATGAACCTAGATTTGACACCGAAAAAAAGGACGTTAATGTTATGATTCAGTGCCGGGTCGAATCAAGGAGAACCAAAAACCCATAGCATTTAACAAAATGGCAAATTAAAAACAAAAACTGAAAAAAAAATGTGATTTATTATTCATGCATTACTCAGATTACAAACTCTATGCACATTTTGTCACACTTGAGGAGCAAAGTTCCATTCTAATGACGGTAACCAAGCACAAGAATTAACACAAGAAAGGAGGGTATAAGTTATAAAATTGAAGCACTTTATGAGACAAACACAGTATACATGCTGAAAAAGTACCTTAAATCATAAAGGCAACACAGTTCTGTATAGATGTAGCACAGTCCAACACAGTCTGTGACGTACCTGCCAGCAGGACGCACACGACATAAAGGCAGATTGCAATCAGAACAAACGTCCGCGTAGCTCAATTGGTAGAGCGACTTATTCCGGAATGAGGGGATCCGGGTTCGTATCCCGGCGTAGACCCAAAAATGACGGAGAAATTTACTTCGTTATAATGGCGCCCGAACTATTCGGATGACCCGGCCGTTCAAAATCTCGCAATGGTGTGATGTTCTTTCCACACCGCGAGATAGGAAAAATCAGAGAATCCCTTCTCCAGCGCTTCGAAAAATAAATGTGTGTGACGTTGCATTCCACACACCAGATTGACTGGGAGTTCTCAAGTGCACGTTCTACAGTGGATGGCTGCCTGCAACGATTCATGGTCACAGCTGACCCGTGGGCCATGCCCCCGGCCCTCTTTGGGGGGAGACGTGACGTACCTGCCAGCAGGACGCACACGACATAAAGGCAGATTGCAGTCAGAACAAACGTCCGCGTAGCTCAATTGGTAGAACGACGTATTCCGGAATGAGGGGATCCGGGTTCGAATCCTGGCGTGGACAGAAATGACGGAGAAATTTACTTCGTTATAAGTCAAAGTTCATTAGAATCGAACTTTGCTTCTCACGTGTGAAAATATGTGCATAGAATTTGTAATCTGAACAATGTGTGAATAATACATCTCATATGTTTAACAGTTTCAGCACATTACAATTGGATTACAAAAATTGAAAGTTATTCATCAAACCGGTGGAACCGGTGGATATACCATCGGAAGCGCTGGTTTCTGATCCAAGATAGGCACGGGTTTGATTCCCAGTTGATTAATAATGGTGCATTTGTCTGATGGCGCTGTGTCCTTCCGTTCCCTGGAATCATTGTTTCCTAAATTAGGGACAGTTGACTGTTCATAGCTCTTAGAATTGCTCCTGGTAGTAGTTGAACACTATAAAAAACAATAGCGGCGAACATTCAATTAGGCGAAAATTTTCGACGTGTAAAAAATGTATTTTTCCATATCATAAAGTTACTTGTTGTAAGTGGTTTTTGCTTTGTCCTTGGACTACGTGCTGCTCGATCTCTTGAAAACAATTCCTCCATTATTTCCCAAGAGGAAGTCTCGGGCCGGTTTATTATAATTATTATATTATTCCTTCTTCTTCTTATTATTATTATCAGTAGTAGTAGTAGTAGTAGTAGTAGTAGTGGTATATATGAACTTACTCGGCATGGGTTTTGGTACTACAAAGGCCTGTACTGTGGAGGCTCAACGTGCTGCCGACTGCGATAAAATGTAAGAAACCTGCTGCTTACTGTTACAGGGTGAAAAGAAATCGATGCGGAACACATTAATTTAATCTATGAGGTGTGCAACTTAATTCTCGGCCCCTAACCGTAAGCGATCATAGAACGTCGGCAAATGCAAATAGCTGTGTGCGATAATGGTTGATTGTAGCGCCATCCAACAGCTTTCCAGACAACCGTAACCGCTCACAGCTGTTGTGACAGAAGGGACGAAAGTTGACGGTGAAAGCAATGTCGTTCGAGAAGCAACATTTGAGGCACTGCCTCCTGTTCGCGTTTCAGCAGAAAAAAAGTGCCGCGAAAGCCCAGCAAATGATCTGTGCTGCTTTGGGTGAGACTGCTGTGTCCTACAGTACGTGTAAGAAGTGGTTCCAGTGGTTTAAGCAGGGAAATTTCGATCTCCGTGATGCAGAACGTACGGAAAAGCCACAGAAAGTTGACGATGAGGAACTGGAACAATTGTTGGACGCAGATCCATGTTACACACAGTCAGAGGTCGCCCCGGAACTCAGAGTAAAACGGCAAGCCATTGCAAAGCGCCTGCACAAGCTTGGACGGATTCACAAGGATAGCCGTTGGGTGCCCCACCAACTCACAGCTGCGAACAAGTCTAGCGCTACGATGTTGCTGTGTCCTTGCTCTCCAGATTCAAGAAGAAGGATTTCTTCCACAAGATCTTGACCTGTGATGAGAAGTGGATCCTCTACGATAATCCTAAGCGGTGCAAATCGTGGGTTTATCCAGGTCAGCCTACCACCAGTACCGCCAAACCGAATATCCATGCCAGGAAGTTGTTGATGTGTATATGGTGGGATCAGCGTGGTGTCATACACCATGAGTTGCTCAAACCTGGTGAAACGGTCAATGCTGAGAGTTATGTTGTCAGCAACTCATTCGTGTGAGTGACGCAATGGAGGAGAAAAGGCCATACGAGGACAGAAGGTCGGCCGTGTTGCTGCATGATAGCGCGCGTCCTCACACCGCGAAAACGACTTTAAATACGATCACCGACCAGGCATGGGAGATTTTGTCCCATCGGGCGTATTCTCCAGACTTCGCCCCGTCGGATTATCACCTCTTTCGCTCCCTGCAACATCACCTGAGTGATACGCACTTCTCTTCTGTAGAGGAGTTCTACATAAATATTGATGACTTTATCAACTCGAAACAGCCCTCTTTTTTCCGCAGTGGCATTCGGCAGCTCCCTGATCGATGACTTAAATTTATCCAACATGACGGGGATTATTTCTCTGATTAGGTACGTATTCGAGTTGCTATAATTTGCTGTCAACGTGTCGTGTTTGTGGCCGAGTATTAAGTTTCACACCTAATAAAGCGTGCAGAAATATTTTATTAATTAATTTCAGCACAAATAGTCGTTGACTCAGAATCACCATCCCCATCATATCTAAGCGTCACGTCTCGTGTTGCGATGTTCACCCTCTCGACTGCCTGTCCAGCACTGTCTTGCACCCACAATTCCGGATTTTCCCCTCTGAGGGAGCTTCACTTTCCCACAGGCGAAACCACACTTCTGGTCAAGCTTTGGGTCACCCTGTCTCTGGCTATGTGTACGAATTTCCTTTTCCAAAAATGTAAATAGGAGCTAAAACATTTCGTGTTACAATTTTATACTGAGTAATAACGAAAATCGTGTTGCAACAATAAACTCCCTTCAGCGCATTTTAAACTTTAGGAGACATATAACCCATTATAACTCTTTTGGCTTCTCCCTAAATTTGTGGCCATGAGCAACAACGTCTCTCTATTGCTCTTGCCTTAGTTAGGTGAAACATACTTTACAGTGACACACAAAGATAAACACTCCTATACCTAGAGCTGAGGAAAAGAAAGTTCATTCATTCAAAAGAGAGTACATAAAAATTAAAAAATGATTTTGATTTTTCTTTTTCGTTTAAAAATACTTACAGAAAAGTGGAAGACGAATCTTTAATGTTTTGTTAACATTTTTCTGGTGTTGACAATTTTGCGCTTGCTGTTAAGGAAACTTTGAAATTGAGTCTTTAGCATTCCTGACCGGAGGTATGTTATGTTCTGATGCTGTATCTGCCGGGTGATATCACGTGATATGATATATTAATGCAATTCTCTGGGAATAATAAATATTCCACCATGCAATGCTGATAGATATCAGAGAAATTGTGTGGATGGGAAATGCACTTCACTGTTAACCTGCCATGTGCACAGATAAAATAGATGGTGTTTGTAAGAATGGTAGCTTCTGAAAATAATTTAAAACATCTTAAAAAATCCTTTTGTGTTCATATATCATGAAATATCTATAGCATGAAATATGAGACAAAGAAAAATTTTGGGAAAGACATTGTTTCACCTAGACATGTTGCTGCCTTTTGGAAAACCTTTGTACGATCTCAGAGCTATCACGAAATTTGTAAAATAAACATGAACAGCGTCAGGTTTCATTACAAGGACACTCCACAAACTCCAGTGAGCTTTCAGCTGTTAATTTACATAAGAGAAATAACTTTCTTCAGTATGTCCCTTTCTCAGGCAGCAAGCACTTTATAAATAAAACCGTAGCTTCTTGGGAGACCAGGTTCCTGTTGTAAATAATCCCATTCTCCAAGGAGGAACTACAACCCGCAGATATTTACGACACCATACGTCGTCGTTAAACAGCCATTTTGGATGTCTCGACCCCTGTGAAACATTTAATCCGGTCCTCTACCAATCAGTAGCGTCAGTGGTGATCCTTTAGTTAATGAAGATATGTTCTCGAAAGTATGTTCAAAGACGAGGCGTTAAGTTCCGCCAGGGTAGAGTTCAGGAGGCGCGTGTTATATTAATCTCTTTCGAAAAGCCTAGATATTGTAACACCGGAGAATTAAACGGAGTAACTGCAGAGACAGTACTAAAGAAAATATTTTTAAGAAGAGTTGGTCCTCGTGAAAAGAAATAGACAGACGTTTTATTTCAAAAGAACTATTGTGGTAATAATGAATAAAGCAACCACATTTCCAATAAATTCTGTGTCTGAAAGTGTATGTAATCCGCAGGTGACATGTGGACTTCCGTCGTGGAAGTCTAAGTTTAGTTCTCCTAGTATCCAGACCTGGGAGCTTTTAATAGAAAAACGATGTCTCAGGATATTTCAAAGAGCGCGTTGATGATGAAAGAGCCTTATTGCCACGATTTCATCTTTTTTCTTTTTAATTTTGAGTTCATAATAACTTAATACTGAAAATAGCCATTCACAAACTTCCAACTACAGATTTGAGGGATGGTGTTGGAGCTTAGACAAAGCCCTTAGGGATCTGGAGAAATTGAAACATCTATTGGAAACTGACTCCGGTCTACAGCAGCTTGGTACACAAAGAAGCCTTTCTAGAGGAGTTCTAAGAGGAGTTCTAGGAGAATAACGAGCCGCCCCGGTGGCGCAGTGGTCTAAGCGATGGTTTCTGATCATTCGTCCGAGATGGGTCCAGGTTCGAATCCCGGTGAGGCATGGATGTTGTGTTTGTCTTACGGCCCTGGCTCTCTCCCTTCCCTGGAACTAGCCGCCCTAAATTAGGGACGGGCGACTGCTTATAGGCCTTTGAGTTGCTCACGGTCACGACGACCCCTGGCGGGAAACGAGCTCGTCTCAAAAATTGCACAGTATATGTATCATAATGATCAAGTCAGATGACAGTCGTTATTAAACGATTTTTTTTATTGGGGAGTTTAACAACCACGGTGGGCAACTCAATGAGCTAGAAGCAGTCGCCCACTCCTAATTTAGTGCCACTGGTTCCAGGGAAGGGAGAGACAAACGTAAGAAAAACACAACATTAATGCCTCACTGGAATTCGAACCCGGACCCATCTCGGCGCGTGATCAGAAGCCATCGCTTAGACCATTGCACCACTGGGGCGGCTAAATGAAATTTCTCATTGCTAGAGTTTAAAACGGAGATATCATGCATGCATATAAAGTGAGTCAAAGGTTTGTTCTGTTAGATGATAAAGCGTTTACTAAAGAGCGAAAACCATACACGCTCACCTTATTTATCGAAGTGCAGGCCGTTGTTTTATATAGCATTTTGCCGACGTTCTAAAAGAGTCACATTCCCTCGGCGGTTCCGCATGACAGGTCTAGAGACAGACACTCTGTGTTGCCAGATTCCACATCCACCAGTGCAGCGAAGTGCTTTCCTTGTGAGAAATTGGCTATGATGCAGAAACAGCTCAAAGAAGCGCGTGTTGCAGTTCGTTCCGGCCCATAGCCGGAACGAGCCGATACACATCTCATTTTAACAATATATCATCATCATCATAATTGTCAACTAATATCAATCCACTGCTGGACGAAGGTCTCCTCAAGTTTCTTCCACAACGGTCTGTCTTGTGCCAGTCTTCTCCATGTTACACCCACACACTTTCGAATTTCATCCACCCATCTCACATGTGGTCTTCTGCTGGGTCTTTTCCTGCCCCTTGGAAGCCAGTCTAAAATTTCAGCTCTCCATCGATGGTCTGTCCTTCTGGCAAAATGTCCAGCCCATTGCCATTTCAGGGATTTTACTCTGATCATGATGTCTTCCACTCTTGTCATTTTTCGGATCCACGAGTTCCTCTCTCCTGGTTACATCAAGCATGCATCTCTCCATGCCTCTTTGAGTTATCTGCAGCCTTTGTATGTCTCTTTTCGTTAAGGTCCACGTCTCTGCACCATATGTAAGGACTAGAAGGATGCATTGATCAAACACTTTTCTTTTAAGACATAATGGCATATTGCTCTTGAAAACCATACTGTTTCTTCCAAAAGCTCTCCAGGCAGTTTTATACGCCGATTAATTTCTTCATCAATGTGACCCTCACTTGATATCTGTTGTCCAAGATAAATGTAGGCATTGGTTATCTCCAGCTTTCTCCCATCAATCGATAAATCTTAATTTTTTTGTAAAAGCATTGTACATCACTTTTGACTTCTGAAAGTTCATTTTAATCTCACTTTTTAGTCCTTTTTTTATCTTTATCCCTTTGTTTTCCCAGTTCACTGATTGAAAGACATTTTCCAATGTGGCATTAAAGAGCTTCGGAGATATGGTGTCACCTTGTCTCACTCCCTTTTCAATTTTTATGTGTGTTGTATTTTCAAATAGCCGAATCTTTGCACTTGCATTTTAATAGATGTTATTAATAATATTAATGCATGCATCTTCAATATCGCAGGATTTCAAAGCCATTATAACTGCTGATGGTTTTACCGAATCAAATGCCTTTTCATAATCGATAAAAGCCATGCACAATTGAAGTTCATATTCCCTCGCTCTTTCAATTAGTTCTCTCAGTACGTGGATATGATCTACTGTGCTGTAGCCACTCTTGAATCCAGCTTGTTCTCTCGGTTGAGCCATGTCCAGTGTTACCTTCAAGCGGTGTGAAAGAACTTTAGTGAAGATTTTATAAACCACTGATAGGTGGCTGATAGGTCTGTAGTTCATGAGATCTTCAATGTCACCTTTTTTATGTAGCAAGATCATTGTAGCGTTGTTCCAATCCTCAGGAATCTTCCCCTCATTTAGGCATTGAATGAAAATTTGGGCAAATACTCTTTCAATTTCTCCACTTGCTTCTTGTATGATGTCTACAGTAATTCCATCTTCTCCCTGGAGCTTTTCCCCCGCTTCATGTTCTTGATTGCATGTGCAACTTCTGCTGGAAGGACTGGAAGAACTCTGGTACTGGTACCTTTCCATGATTTCTGGAGTGCATGTATCATCCGTTTCATATAATTTGGAGTAGAAATCTTTCACTCTTGTCAAAATTTCACCTCTATTTCTTGTTACAGAACCATCTTCTTTTCTCAGTGCCATAATCTGTTTTCTTCCCTTACTGAGATGTCCCTTTGCTATCTTTAGGCTTTGGTTGTTTTCAATTTCTTTCCTAACTAGTTCACAGTTGAATTTCCTTACGTCTTCAGTGATACTGTTTCGTACTGTCTTGCATAGCACTATATATTCCACTTTGGAAGTCACATCTTCTTTAGTTGTCTTCATCTCTCTTCCTTTTTGCGTCAACATTTCTGTTTTTCCTGAAATTTTCTTCATATGTAACTTGTTCTTAGTACACAGCATGGGTGACCTGTCATAAGATCAGTGACCTGGGCTGGGAGCTACTGCCGCACCCAGTCTATTCCCCGGACATTGCGCCAAGCGACTGCCACTTTTTTTAGGTTGCAGCATTTCCTCGACGGATAGCGGTTCACCTACCGGGACGATGTTGACTGCGCACTTATTCATGTTGTTGCGTCCAAGACAGCACAGTTCTACAGGGACGGTATCCAATAGCTGCCTTGACGATGGAACGTGGTCGTGGCAAACGATGGAGAGCAAATTTTGGACAAATGGGTACATGTATATACGGTATTAAACACTTTTTGTTGGCTTGCATTTGGATACATTACTTTCTTTCTAACCCAATACATTTTTTTATTGAAATTTAAGGACCACCGTGAGCAACTCAATGATCTGTAAGCAGTCGCCCGTTCCTTAACTTAGAGCCAGTGGCTCCAGGGAAGCAAGAGAACCAGTGTCGTAAGACAAACACAACATCAACGATTCACAGGGATTCGAACACGGACCTTTCACGGATGAATGGTAATAAGCCAGCGCTTAGACCATTGCGCCACCGGGGCGGCCCAATTCATTTAGTCAAATGATCAGAACGAAGAATAAAACAACGGAATGCAGTTATAAAACTGCCATGTGTGTTGCAAAAAGGGGACTCTAAAATGTCCACGTATTAAACATTTTGTCGCAAAAATCACTTCGAAAGTGCAATTTTTCATCATTCATTAAATTTAGCGACAGCCTAAAATTTATTTGACCTCAATGTTCTTCATTTCAAGGAATATTTTTCACCTAAAAGTTCCTCTGCTTCAACATTTGAATCTAGAGATTAAATAAAGCAGCATATTTAGAATTTATTCTTATGAGAAACCCAAGTCGGCTATAAATAATTTTTAAAATATTTTCCGCTAAATAGAAATTGCAAATGAAGAAATGGTTAGAGCTGTAGTGCTTCAATAGCTTTAAAAAAATTAGACAGTTGAACCACTGCAATTTGGTTTACATTATTTAAACTTATTTAACTCAAAGACTTAAAAACGCTGAAAGATGATAAGAGTAATGCTGCATCAACAAACTTGATTTTCCGTTGGTAACAGCTGTGAAATAAATGGCATCTTTAAAAAAAAAAAAAAGAATATAGTCAAAGGATTTTAAAATCAATGGAAAAGGAAAAAGTCTGCTACTCTACCTTTTGCAGCGAATTCGCTGGAATCAAATGTTTGTGATAGAGGTAAACCATTAAAATAAAATAGCAATAATTTAAAAACGAAACTGCAGTACGAGAGTAAGATCAAACTTAAAAGGCTGTTACTAAATTGAGTACAAAAAATTTCGTGATCTTACGAAGAGTAACCCTTGAATTGTGTGCTTTTGCAGAGAGTAACACTTGAATGGTGAGTCAGTCTGTGCAACCATGGAACCGAAGAGAATGGAAATTTATTACCTGCGAGATATACTTCATTATTAACGTTGCGCTGACTTTATTACCGTAGAAGACTGCTGCTCGAAGTAACAACGAAAACAATCTGTGTCTTCTTAGAAATAATATTTTATATGTCGTTGCATAAACCAGGGATTCACGCTCGAACTTTATTTGATTTAAACCCATGAAAAACGCAGAAAAAGAAAGAGAAGGAAGAGAACGTGTAAGATATGGGAATATATTTCAGGGATCGTTTGATACATAGTAGATACCAGCACGTTTCTGTACCTTCTGAATTTTAATAAATCGTGCTTTCCTTGATCCATTAGACACTTACTTCAACCATGACCGTTATTAGAAAAATGCAGACATACAGTCATATCAACTCACTGCGTAACTTGTTTTCCTGAATTATATGTGTGTTGATTAGACATAGATAAGAACGAAATACTTCTCCAGTTATTCCTTACCTTATGATAACTAAGCGTGGATGATGGCAACACTGTAGGCAAGCTTGTGGCAGAAGAACACGTGCGACTTATATATTTCTCATTTTATTAGCACGTCTTTCATAAAAATGATCATGCTTATGTTATCGTTTTGTCCGTTCGTCCGTCCGTACTTCTGTCTATGCGCCTGTAGACACCATATCTCTGCAATTATTAGTCCAATTTGAAAAATTATCTTTGCATTAGAAATCTTGAAATATGCGAATGATGATCCACCTAAAAGTTCCTCTGCTTCAACATTTGATTTTCGACAATGTACAACTTCGCCACTAGCGGGCGTAAATGCAGTGATATCAGATTTAAAATTCATTTATTTCATATATTTGCTTCCAAACATCCGATTGAAAAATATATTTTATCTTTCGATTCCATTTCTTTCAAAGAGTATTTTAGGTACAGTCGCTTTCCAAGTTACGCATATATTTTTCACCAGGGGGCGTAAAAGTAAATTGCGTTTTCCTCTACATCTGTACTTCTGAAAGTCCGATTTAAAAACTTTTTCTTCAGAGGATACAGGTTCTGACGCGAAATATGTTACATATAATTTTTAATTTTTGGTAGAGGATGGTTTGGCTACCAGCGGGCGTAAGGCTAATTTCTGCTTCTGATGTATTTGCCACAAAATCTGAGCTTCTGTAATCTCGATTGAAAAAATTCGTTCGTGGACCGATGCCACTCAAGTCGATAAACGTTTTCGGAATATTTTCTTTGCTTCTGATGTATTTGCCGCTAAATCTGAGCTCCTACAATCTCGACTGAAAAATTTCGTTCGTGGACCGATGCAACACAAGTCGATAAAGGTTTTCGGAATATTTTCTTTTTAAAATATTGCATGGTTTCTCCCTCAGAGGGCATAGATGTATATCTTGTTTTTGTCAATATCTCTGTTTCTAACGGTCCGTTTTGAAAAAAATGATTCTTTATTGGATAGAGTTTCCGATGCGACATGTTTTTCATATATTTTCAAAATTTTCAAGTAATTCATAGATTTTCTGCTTTTCCGCTAGGGGACGTAAAAGTAAATTGCGTTAGTCTTAATTTCGACTTCTGATGTATTTGCGGCAAAATCTGAGCTTTTAAAATCTCGATTGAAAGAAATTCGTTTATGGACCGATAATACTCATGTCGACAAACCGTTTAGGAATATTTTCTTCTCAAAAAAATGCATGGTTTCTACGCCAGGGAGCGTAGATGTATATCTCATATTTGTCAATATCTCTACTTCTAATAATCCGAATTGAAAACTTCCTCTTTGTTGGATACCATTTCCGATGCGAAATGGTTTTCAAATAATTTCAAAATTTTCAAGTAAATCATAGACTTTCCCTCAGAGAGCGGAAAGGTAAATTGCGGTTTGCATGATATTTCTGATTTTAAAACTCCGATTTGAAAACTTCATCCAGTATCGGATACTGATCGCGATGGGAAATGTTTTTCATATAATTTCTGATATTTGGTAAAGAACGGTTTGCCCACCAGGGGGCATAAGTGTTAATTTCTGCAAAATACGAGCTCCTGAAAACTCTAGTAATTCTTTTTTTACTCGACCGATGCCGCTCACACCGAAAAACCTTCTGAGAATACTTTCTTTGTAAATTAGTGCATGGTTTTCTCGCCAGAGGACATAGATGCATATGTTATATGTGTCCATAATCCATATATCTGCTTCTAAGAGTCCGATTTCAAAAATTCTTTCTTTGTTGGACAGCGTTTCTGCTGCGAAATGTTTCTCATATAATTTCAAATTTTTCTTAAAGCACAAGTTTGTAACCAAAGGGCGTAAGTTCGAGATTCCGTTTACAACAATATTTGCGGGATTATATTGAAAAACTTCTTTCTCCGGTCAGATAGTACTGTTTTTCATACCGGCTCCATTGACTACGAATTGATTTGATAAATTTAATTCGCGTCAGAACGGATTCAAAAAACGTGTTCATTACATCCGAAAATTGAGTGTCATATTTCTTGTTTTTTGTTTATCTCCTTTTACCCGATTTTATGTCTCTGATACTGCCATTGGACCCAGCAGTTGTTTAGTGATAATCCCTTACTGTCGGACATAAGGCTTGGTTCAATTTCTCCGGGTTCTTCACTCCAGGAATACACGGACATGGACAACTGATAATTTACAGAACCCTTGTATCAGCAGAAAATTGGTGTACGGTGAGCGCAAAGAATCATCAGCCGGACTGTTTTCAAGGGGACGGTGGATACAAAAAGTATTTGATGATTTTTAACGACTTCTTGAATCTGTTGGACTACTATGGAGTTTTCCATGCTTACGTACAGCAAGATGGTGCAACGTCTCACACGTCGAATAGGATCCTGAAAAACATCCGAAGCCTCTTTGATGATAGGTTTATTTTGAAAGGACTGCGGGCACCCAGTGTACCAGATCGCGCCACTTCGGAGTATTTCTTGTAGAGAAATGTATACGGCTACGGCAGGAAAACTCGGACAATTCAATATGGAGGGTCACGTAAAAGTATATCTCGGAGCATGCAACGAAAATAGCTTACATCTTTGGTATACCATGGTTTGCTTCTCGTGGGGTAAAGCACCATATCCATTATGAATAGTTTTGCTTTATTCACACACTTTCTCTTCTTATTTTATTAGGCATCTTGGTACACATTTTCTCTCTTTTCTAAGACACAGGAGTTTCAGGACATGATTTTGGAAGGCTTAAAACAGCGGGCAAAGTCAATAGTGACCCGTGACTCTGTCAGGGAAATGATTGCATCTCACCCTGCAATTCTTACTCGTGGTCCAAACTCATATGCATCTGTAGCTGCTTCCACCATTCTAGTATCGCCCTCCACTTCATCCGCCAAGGAACTAGCTTGCACACCTGTTGCCCAAAAGCCTAAAGACCCAACGTTCTGTCAGAAAGGAAGTATGATAACTCCTCAATCTCCAAATAGTTCCACGAAGACTCCAGATGCAACCTCCCACTTTGAGTCTACCACAGGAGCGCTAACAAAGTTACATCTCAGTCTGGTGAGAAGTTGTTTAATTCTTTTCTCACAGGGCTTCCTTCTTCGGTCACAGACCACAAATACCTTAACTCTCGTAGATCGCTTAAAGTATCATGTATCAAACAAAGCATTCAGGATGCAACATCCCAATCAGTAGAGTTTTCGTGGGATTTTTCATGTTTTATGCCACAACCCCAGGGGTTCCACGAATGAACGAACTCCTCAGGTACACCATGGTAGCGCGGATATTTGTCAAGGCTGTATGTAAACGAACTTTCCCGTCGAAATCTCTAAATGATCCCTCCAAGTCTTTTTCTTCTCGTGGTAGACAATCTCGAAGGGATTCACCTAGAATTTCGAGAAAATGATCGCCAATTAAGAACTTGACGCTACATCAAGAAACTCAAAAGGCTGCAATCTTGCAAAAAAGTGAAGACCTTTCTCTTCCGTTCTGTGACCATTCCTTGGCTCGATGAGTCCAGGTTGTAACTCCAACATTAAGCTGAATGCGTCCGTATTCAACGCCGCAATGGTAAATATCTAAAAAAAATGTCACGATTGGACGGTAACAGCCCGGTGGCTGCTGCATGGTGGCATGAGCATTGTTCCCATGGGCATGATTTGTTCTCCTTATATCTGTCAAAATTACTCATCTTCAGTTTCCATATAAACACTGTACATTATTAAGTAGTGCCCTGAAAGGGGATTGTGTACCCTGATGACACAGGCCTCTTTCAGAAGGACAGTGCTTGATATCAAAAGGTACTCACTGTGTGGAAATGGATCAAGGATTACACCCAAACATTTCGTGTGTTTTCCTGGTCGTCACATTCTACCTCAAGTTGAATCCCGTCAACAATTTGTGGGATGCAATAAAAAGGGTGCATTCTCTAGTCACCGATAGCACGCCACTGCGTTGACAAATTCCCGCAATTCATCCTGTCTATACTGCACAAAATACCTCAGAAAGTCTTTCATGGCTAATGGAGTTAATGCTACGCCACGTACAATAGGTTATAGTGGCGAAATGTTGTCTGACATCCTATTTAGGTAGATGGTCATAATATTATATGAACGCACATCTTAAGTTCGCTAAGTGGAGGAACGTTTTTGTCAGTTTGATATGTTTGTGCTAGGTCAGCTGTGAACTGTCTTAATTCTGTGCATAAAGGGAAAAGCTATCCCTATCAAGAACCGAATAAACACAAATGTATGCTGTTCCTCTCCCACTTGCACCTTCATACATGTTTTAGAAGACTACCATGAGCACCGTTCTCAAGAGTTGATAAAAATTATTTTCCATCCTGTAGTTTTCTGGGAAAATGTTAAACACGTGGTCATCCAATATTCATTTTATGTGCAGTTGAGTAAGTGAATAATCGGTAGCTAAAGTTATCCTACTTGATCAACCTTTTTCGAAGTATTCCGTAATTGGATATATCTTTTCCAAACACATGTACACACACGGAAGCTAGCGCGCTTTATAACGTGCAAACACTGAAATCATTAGCAAACAAATTAATGAATTTTTGACAGTCACGATAAAGTCTTTCACACAGCTTTTTATATTAGGATGATGCCACTGCACATAATTCTATGATCTTCACCACAGCGCTGGCAGCACATACATAAATATAATTACGGTGACTCCAGCTATCCTTATCATGCGCTGAGAAATTGTAAAATTCAATAGAACGATAGATAAGTTGTCAGCATTGACCTCTATTGTATCTGTTGGATATGGTTGTCTTCCTAAATTTTAAAACAGCTGTATTGAACAAGTCGATTAAAAAGAAAGATTGTGGGGTTCGCGGCTGTCCGCGTGTGTGGAATTCGTTTAACCGCGAAGTCCTTCGATGTATATATTGTGATCGGTATTTCATAATTATCCACAAATTGTTTTACACACATTAAAGAGATGTAGACGATACGACAATAAAAATAGACCTGGGGACGCCAGCGAAGTGAAAAGCAGAAGAGGGAGGAAGCGATAGACATGAGATGAAGAACGGATGGAACGGGGACGCGTCGGTGAAGAAACCACCACTGGGTATAAAGTTCAAGAGGCGATGATAGCAGATGAGCGGAGGCGGACCAGATAGTTTGGAGTAAGGAGGAGGGGATGGAGATGTCATGGGGCTCGCAGAAGGTGATAGAGAGTTTTAGTTGAAAAAACAAAAAGAGGGAGAATGTCGCCGCGAAAGGAAGAAAGAAATGGAGAGGAAGAGGAGCAGAAGAGAAGGCGAGAAGTCGGGAAAGCGTAGAAAGTGAGGGGTAGAAGGCGATGATAGAGGACCGAAGAATGTAGCGTGCGATTCAGGAGTATTATGCAAACGAAGAGAGAGCGCAGAGAAAGCTTTCCAGGAGAAAGCTTCACGGTTAACTAATTGTTGGACTGTTACGACTCCCGCAAGAAGCCAGGAGGGAAATTTGTGGAAAGGAAGGTGTGGAGGATGAAGAACTGAAGAAATGAAGAGTTGTTCAGTGAGAAGGTCTAAGGTGGTGGAAGGAGCAGGAGAGAACTGCGAAAAGTGAGAGATTCACATTAGAGGGAAGGAAATCGGGAGGGGATAAAAGGACAGCGATTCATACAAAGGAAAGGATTGGAAGAAAAAAGAAAGGTGGCGGGGAGAGGAGAGAACGTTGAGTAAAACGTGAGCAGAGCAGTTCGGGGTGAGGACGTGACGAAGAAAGGAAAAAAGTTAGCAGAAGCTAAACGAATATTTTAATCGTGCTTTCAGAAATGGAAATGTCGTCATTACAGTGTTTCAATGCCCTGTAGCAGGCAAACGGAACCGATGACTGAGAAAAAAAGTACGAATAAATGCTTTCCTCGGTTAGTTGAGTCTGACTGAAAAAGAAGTTTTTTAGTCAGATTTTTTTAGAAGGAAGATATAATAGGAAACATTAAAAAATAGAAATAGACACTCCCTTCTTTAGTGTCAGGGTATTTTGTCACAAAATATTTTTAAATGCATACGAAATATTAATCGTTATGAAACCTACCTAAAACGAAAAAGAAATTGTTACATCGAATTTGTAGAAACAGGTATTTCAAGAAAAATGCAATGTATATATATACATCTCCAGCGGTGGCACAATACATTGTATCAAATAGAAATTGTACGTAAAATAATCTTCATAGTGAAAAGTATCTGAAGCTAAAATGAGTTTCTGAAAGCTATTATATAAGGCGACATATATCTTGAATTTAATATCAGGTAAATTTAAGCCCCCTAGCGGCGAAAATTTAGGAGATATGATCTTTTGATGAAATGTACTTCTAGGTGAAACGCTTTCATGAAGGGAACTTTTTGATACAGAAGACATTTGATGAAAATAATCTATTAGGTGAAATAAACCTCCGATGAAATGGACTTACAGTTATGATCCTTCCATGAAATGTACTTCTAGGTGAAACGCTTTCATGAAGGGAACTTTTTGATACAGAAGGCATTTGATGAAACTAATCTTTTAGGTGAAATAAATCTCCGATGAAATGGACTTACAGTTATGATCCTTCCATGAAATGAATTTTCAGTTGTTATGATCCTTCGGTGAAATGAAGGTTTAGATACGGAAAGCCTTTGATGAAATGAGCTTTCGGATGAAATAACTCTTTGAGATGAAATGAGCTTTTAGGTGAAACAACTCTTCAATGTAATTAAAAGAGGTTTTAGGGGAAGCAACTCTCCAATGAAATGAACTACTAGGGGAAGTAATTTTTTGATGAAATGAACTTTTGTGTTGAAACCTGCGATAAAATTCACTGCTAGGCTGAGAAAGCTTTCTATGAAAGGAACTTTCAGATGAAGCAACCCTTTCATGAAAAGAACTTTCCAGTGTTATAACCCTTTGATGAAATGCACTTTCGAGTGTTATAACCCTTTGATGAAATGCACTTTCAAGTGTTATATCCCTTTGGTGTTATAATCCTTTGATAAAATGAACTTTTAGGTTAAGGTGCCCTTCGATGAAATGAGTGTTTAGGTGAAGAAAACCTTCGGAGAAATGAACTTCTAGGTGAAGTAACCTTTCAATGAAATGAGCTTTCAGACGTGTAACCCTTCGATGAAATTAACTTTTAGGTTTGTATTCCATCGATGAAATGAACCTTCAGGAGAAGAAAGCCTCTAATGAAAGAAATGTTTAGGTGCTGTAGCCCTTCGACAAAATGAACTTCCAGGTCTTCCAGAAAATGAACTTTTAGGTTAAACCCTTCGATAAAATTAACTTTTAGGTTTGTATTCCATCGATGAAATGAACCTTCAGGAGAAGAAAGCCTCTGATGAAAGAAATGTTTAGGTGCTGTAGCCCTTCGACAAAATGAACTTCCAGGTCTTCCAGAAAATGAACTTTTAGGTTAAACCCTTCGATAAAATTAACTTTTAGGTTTGTATTCCATCGATGAAATGAACCTTCAGGAGAAGAAAGCCTCTGATGAAAGAAATGTTTAGGTGCTGTAGCCCTTCGACAAAATGAACTTCCAGGTCTTCCACAAAATGAACTTTTAGGTTAAACCCTTCGATGAAATGAACTTTCTGGTAAAGCAACATTTCGATGAAATGAACCTTTGGGTAAAGCAACACTTAGATGAAATTAACTTTCAGGTTAAGCAACTCTTCGACGAAGTGGGCTTTTAGGTGAAGCACTAATTCAATTGAATATTTAGGTGTTGTCACCTTTCGATGAAATGAACTTTCGTGTGTTGTAACCCTTTATTGAAATGAGTATTTGACAGCATTGCAATTTAACTTGGGCACAACACTGAGTCACCGTCTTTTGTTCTTAAAAGACGATGGCTCAGCGTTGGACTTACGTTAAATTGCAAGGATGTCCTACCTGGGAAGTAATATCCCGATGAAGTGGATTTTTAAATGCTGTTACCTTTTGATGAAATGGATTTTAATGTGCTCTGACCGTTCGGTGAAACAAGCTTTCAGTTGAAGTAAATCTTCCCAAAAATGAAATTTTAAGAGAAGTAATACTTCGAAGAAATTAATTTTTAGAAGTTGTTACCATTCCATGAAATGAACTTCCAAGTATTGTAACCCTCCATGAAAGGAACTTTTAGGTGAAGAAATTCTTTGACGAAATGAGAGTGAAATAATCATTCGATGGAATGAGCTTTTAAATGAAATAAGTTTCCAATGAAATAAACTTGTACGTAAAGTAACTATCGATGAAATGAGTTTTCAGGCTAAGTAACCTTTCGATGCAATGCACTTTTAAGTGGAGGAAACTTTCGATATGAATCGTTTGATAACATAACCTGTAGGTGAAACACTTAGTTCGGCAAAGTGAACTTTTCGGTGGAACAAATCTTCGGCAAAGTGATCATTTCGATAAAACGACATTTTGGTTATGAGATCCTTAAAGAAATGGTCGTCTGAGAATGAATTTTGAGAACTTTTTATTAAACGGAAAATCATTAGTTTAATATAAACTTCGTGTGGGACTGTATTCTGCAGGAACATGTTTTGGAAAATATTGAAAAATAATCTTTTAAATAAAGAAAACTTTCGATGTGAATGTCCATATATATACACACATGCTTTAACACCTGATTTAAAAAAGTAAGAAAGTAGGCACTGCCTATCAGTAATAGTAAATAAACAATAACACTGAGGCGAAATAGTTTATGGAAAATACAATGCAATGCTTTTCTGAAAGATATGCCACCGTTCAACTTTTCTACACCCTGTAAATATTAACAACATCTCTTGACGGACCCTAAATAAAGTTGCTGATCAAAATAGTTAGAGTATTTTGAAGCTGTAAGAAATATCTTGCTGTTGTTATATAACAGAGCCAAAAAAAGCATCCTTTATCTGATGTTCTTGGAGTTTTATTTGATCTATTAGGTTTTATTTTTTATCTCTTTCCCTTCTTTCATTTTGTTGTTGAAATGGAAAATCACTGTCGGCGCTGTGATGTTGTTATTTCTTCATTGATCTAATGGAACAAGGGAACCAATGCACCTCAGTGATTTTAGCACATCGATTTCCTTTAGAAGTTAGAATACTTATCGGCAAATCCAATGAAGTTTATCTGCAGCAAGTTTCGCCTCAACATTATCTCCTAGCACAGAGCGAAAGGCCTTTATTCAGGTAAGGATATCGATCGCTGGATAATGCTTCTGACGAGCAGAACAGCCAGAGGAGCTAGCACTACAGGGAAAGTACTTAGTATTGTGATGAAAATGGTGGAAACTTTTTCTCGGGTCTACCTCATTATCCCCGGAACCAGCATAAGAAACCTAAAGAACTGAAAGGAATAACGAAAATTCCTGTGGAATACAGATTCTGGATCATCACAACACATTTTCTTATCTAATGCGCAAGACGAAACACACTCGTAACACAAAATGAGGTAAAAAAAAATAATGAAACTCAATTAAAAAAAAATCATGAATGAAATACGGGATTACACCATACAATACAAATTTTGAAGATGACAATCCGCTTTTTGGTGTAAATATGACAAGGATGGTAAGTTAGATAATATCCAAAAACTTCAAAATTTCTTCGTCCTGGAGCGGACATCGTATCCGCGCCTCCCAGAGCGCCCGGGTACGCATCTCCCAGAGCATACCAGGGCGCTCTGGGAGGCGCGGATTCGATTTTTGCTTAAGGATGACGAAATTTTGAAATTTTGGGATATTATCTGGCTTACCATCTTTGTCATATTTACACCAAATAACGGATTGTCATCTTCAAAACTTGTAGAAAAAATAATATATATTATATTATCAAAAGCATTCGGACACTACAATGCGTTGGAGCAAATGGCTTTGTTATCGCAATTAGCAGCTAGTTGGTCCACGTTTTGCTTGTATGACAGAGGTAACACGTCAAAACATAATATCAACAAATTTCTGGTAGATGTAGACATGAAATTCATCCTGGAAAGCTGCTGCCAGAGTGCAGAGCGAAAACGGTCGCTGTGGTCGATTTCGTATCCGTCGCTCCAGTTCCTTCCAGAAGTGTTACATGGGATTAAGGTGAGGACTGTAAGCAGGCCAGTCCAACAGTTCCACCTTATTTTCTAGAAACCAGTACTGTACATGGCGTGCAGTGTGGCAGGAAGCTCGGTCGTGTTGGAAGAGACAACAGTCATTTCCATAATACTGTCACATTGTTGGTAGGGTAGAATAATCCAGAACGTCAGAGTTCATGGTTTGTGGTATAATAGACAATGCGCCAAGTCCCATTACCGAAACTATAATACGATGAGTTCCGTCGAAGATAACAATAGGAAGAACGCAGTCCGACGAAAATCGATTTCCAGGCTTTCGGCAAATCAAAACATGACCATCAGATTAGAAGAGTGAAAAGCGCAACTCATCACTCCTAAGAACAGCTTTCCAGTTGCCCACAGTCGAGGAACGACGGAGCTTCTCATTCACTGTATGTAGTGATGTGTGTCACAGTCCGAACGGAGCTTCTCATTCACTGTACGTAGTGATGTGTGTCACAGTCCAAAGGGAGCTTCTCATTCACTGTACGTAGTGATGTGTGTCAGCACTGTCCAAACGGACCTTCCAATTCACTGTACGTAGTGATGTGTGTCACAGTCCAAAGGGAGCTTCTCATTCACTGTACGTAGTGATGTGTGTCACAGTCCAAATGAAGCTTCTCATTCACTGTACGTAGTGATGTGTGTCACTGTTCAAATGAAGCTTCTCATTCACTGTATGTAGTGATGTGTGTCACAGTCCGAACGGAGCTTCTCATTCACTGTACGTAGTGATGTGTGTCACAGTCCAAAGGGAGCTTCTCATTCACTGTACGTAGTGATGTGTGTCAGCACTGTCCAAACGGACCTTCCAATTCACTGTACGTAGTGATGTGTGTCAGCACTGTCCAAAGGGAGCTTCTCATTCACTGTACGTAGTGATGTGTGTCACAGTCCAAATGAAGCTTCTCATTCACTGTACGTAGTGATGTGTGTCACTGTTCAAATGAAGCTTCTCATTCACTGTACGTAGTGATGTGTGTCACTGTCCAAACGGAGCTCCTCATTCACTCTACGTACTGATGTGTGTCACAGTTCAAACGGAGCTTCTCATTCACTGTACGTAGTGATGTGTGTCACAGTCCAAAGGGAGCTTCTCATTAACTGTACGTAGTGATGTGTGTCAGCACTGTCCAAACGGACCTTCCAATTCACTGTACGTAGTGATGTGTGTCACTGTCCAAACGGAGCTTCTCATTCACTGTACGTAGTGATGTGTGTCACAGTCCAAATGAAGCTTCTCATTCACTGTACGTAGTGATGTGTGTCACGGTCCAAACGGAGCTCCTCATTCACTCTACGTACTGATGTGTGTCACAGTTCAAACGGAGCTTCTCATTCACTGTACGTAGTGATGTGTGTCACAGTCCAAAGGGAGCTTCTCATTCACTGTACGTAGTGATGTGTGTCAGCACTGTCCAAACGGACCTTCCAATTCACTGTACGTAGTGATGTGTGTCACTGTCCAAACGGAGCTTCTCATTCACTGTACGTAGTGATGTGTGTCACAGTCCAAATGAAGCTTCTCATTCACTGTACGTAGTGATGTGTGTCACTGTCCAAACGGAGCTCCTCATTCACTCTACGTACTGATGTGTGTCACAGTTCAAACGGAGCTTCTCATTCACTGTACGTAGTGATGAGTGTCATAGTCCAAACGGAGCTTCTCATTCACTGTACGTAGTGATGTGCGGCTTGTGTGCCCCTGCTGTATCATAACAACCCTCAATGTACAAATCTGTTCAGATAGTTATGGTACTACCCGAAACATTACAAGCATTTCCTACTTCAGCAGCGATAGAAACGGCAGAGGGAAAACGGGATTTCTTAACATTTCTTACAATGGCTCTTCTGCCACCTTCCGTCAGTTTGGGAAGCCTACCTGAACGTTTTCGTTGCAGTAGTTTCACGGTCCTGTTTTCACCTCTTCAAGACATAATTTACAGTCAATTTTGGTATGTTCAGTTTAGCTGCAATGCTCGTATGGAAACGCTACTCAAATGACATTCTATGAGTAGCCCACGGTGGAACTCCGAAATTTAACGTCCACCCAGTATATCCGCTTCAATGTCACTGATAACCCGACAGAACATCTCAGCTGTATATACACGTACCTCACTACTCATAGAGCGCCTTCCTTTGCAAAGGTTCTTTGCATTTATGCAAATATTTTGTAGTGTCCGAATAGTTTTATATAATATGGTGTAAGTATCCTTTGGGAAAAGCACGCTAAAGAGGCATAAGAGTGTGACATAAACAATCCCGCCAACTCAAACCAGGTGATTTTAAGCTGCCTTTTTACGAGCGTTCTCTGTGTGGCATATCTAACGTCACCGTTAGAAACTGAAGAAAGAAACAGTTGATCAAAATTAATTTTTGACATCAGCAACCCTGAGGGCTTTAACCCTTTAAGCAGCAGATGTCATCATCATCATCATCATCATCATTGTCAACCATTATCAATCCACTGCTGGACGAAGGTCTCCCCAAGTTTCCTCCACAACGGTCTGTCTTGTGCCAGTCTCCTCCATGTCACTCCCGCATATTTACGAATTTCATCCACCCATCTCCATGTGGTCTTTTTCTGGGTCTTTTCCTGTCATTTGGAATCCAATCTAAAATTTCGGCTGTCCATCTATGGTCTGTCCTTCTGGCAGTATGTCCAGCCCATTGCCATTTCAGGGATTTAACTCTGATCATGATGTCTTCCACTCTCGTCATTTTTCGGATCCACGAGTTCCTCTTCTTATCTCTCCTGGTTATACCAAGCATGCACCTCTCCATGCTGCTTTGAGTTGTCTGCAGCCTTTGTATGTCTCTTTTAGTTAAGGTCCACGTCTCTGCACCATACGTAAGCACTGGAAGGATGCATTGATCAAACACTTTTCTTTTAAGACATAATGGCATATTGCTCTTGAAAATTATGCTGTTTCTTCCAAAAGCTCTCCAGGCAAGTTTTGTACGCCGATTAATTTCTTCATCAATGTGACCCTCACTTGATATCTGCTGTCCAAGATAAACATACGTATCTGTTATCTCCAGTTTTTCTCCATCAATCGATAAATCTTCATTTCTTGTAAAAGCATTGAACATCACTTTTGTCTTCTGAAAGTTCATTTTTAATCCCACTTCTTTACTCTTGTCAGCAAGTTCCTGGATCATACTCTGCAGCTCTGATGGCGTAGTTGCAAAAATGACTACGTCATCAGCAAAACGAAGGTGGGTTAGATAATCTCCATTAATCTTTATCCCTTTGTTTTCCCAGTTCAGTGATTGAAAGACATTTTCCAATGTGGCATTAAAGAGCTTCGGAGATATGGTGTCACCTTGTCTCACTCCCTTTCCAATTTTTATGTGTGTTGTATTTTCAAACAACCGAATCTTTGCACTTGCATTTTCATAGATGTTATTAATAATATTAATGTATGCATCTTCAATACCGCAGGATTTCAGAGCCGTGGTAACTGCTGATGGTTTCACCGAATCAAAGGCTTTTTCATAATCGATAAAAGCCATGCACAATGGAAGTTCATATTCCCTCGCTCTTTCAATTAGTTCTCTCAGTACGTGGACATGATCTATTGTGCTGTAGCCACTCCTGAATCCAGCTTGTTCTCTCGGTTGAGCCATGTCCAGTGTTACCTTCAAGCGGTGTGAAAGAACTTTAGTGAAGATTTTATAAACCACTGATAGGAGGCTGATAGGTCTGTAGTTCCTGAGATCCTCAATGTCACCTTTTTTATGTAGCAGGATCATTGTAGCATTGTTCCAATCCTCAGGAATCTTCCCTTCATTAAGGCATCGAGTGAAAATTTGGGCGAGTACTGTTTCAATTTTTCCACTTGCTTCTTGTATGATGTCTATAGTAATTCCATCTTCTCCTGGAGCTTTCCCCCGCTTCATGTTCTTGATCGCATGAGCAACTTCTGCTGGGAGGACTGGAAGAACTCTGGTACCTTTCATGATGTCTGGAGAACATGTATCATCCCTTTCATATAATTTGGAGTAGAAATCTTTCACTCTTGTCAAAATTTCGCCTCTATTTCTTGTTATAGAACCATCTTCTTTTCTCAGAGCCATAATCTGTTTTCTTCCCTTACTGAGATGTCCCTTAGCTATCTTAAGGCTTTGGTTGTTTTCAATTGCTTTCCTCACTAGCTCACAGTTGAATTTCCTTACGTCTTCAGTGATACTTTTTCTTACTGTCTTGCATAGCTCTTTCTTACTGTCTTGCATAGCTCTATATATTCCACTTTGGAAGTCACATCTTCTTTAGTTGTCCTCATCTCTCTTCTTTTTTGCATCAACATTTTGGTTTTTCCTGATAATTTGTTCACATGCAACTTGTTCTTAGACCCAGCTAATTTTGTTGCTGTTTCCATTAGAGCTTTGGTTACTTTTCTGTTAACTTCCGAAATATCCACTTCTTCCGATGTTAGGCCTTCTAAAGCAGAGAATCTGTTCTTCAGTTCCAACTTGAAAGTATTATGGTGTTTTTTAAGGTTGGTTATGTCAATACATTTTGTTTGTCTTATGAGCTTGCCACGTTCAAGTTTAGTGTTGAGGTGCATCTTACATCTCACCAATCTATGGTCACTACCTGTGTTGAACTTGTTCAGCACACTGCAGTCTTCGATGACGAATTTTTTGTTACACATAAAAAATTAATTTCACTTGTCGTCCCAATTGGATGTCTCCATGTCCATTTCCTGTGTGGCTTTTTCTTGAAAAAGGAGTTCAAGATGAAAAATCCTTCTGCCTCTGCAAACTCAACGAGAGTATTTCCACGCTGGTTTCTGTTGCCGTGACCGAATTTACCTACTGAAGTTTCATTCTGTTGCCGTTGCCCTATTTTTGCATTGAAATCTCCCATAATTATCTTCAAGTGCTGCTTACCTTTATTATTTAGATGACGAATTTCCTCATAAAATTCTTCAATTTCTTCTTCAGGATGACTTGTGGTGGGTGCATAAGTTTGAATAATCTGAGCCTGGTATCTTCTCGATAGTTGGATAACGAGTCGTGCAGCTCTGTCAGAGGAACTTTCAACTTCTACCAGTTTATCCTTCAGTTTCTTGTTTATTATAAATCCAACACCACTAGTTCTGCCAGTATCTGTCCCACGATAATAGAAGAGATGTCCACTTTTCAGTTCAATGAGATTTTCTCCTTACCTCACTTAGCCCGACGATGTCCCACTTGATCCTTTGTAGTTCCTCTTCCAATTCAAGAAGCCTTGAATCAGAAGATAGGGAGCGTCCGTTATAGGTAGCCAGGGTCAGCATCAAATGGCAGCCTAGTCCGGTCCTCCGGGGATTCTTAGCACCCTCTGCCTTCATGTCGCACTGGCCGCTGCCTTGGCCAGGTACATTCCAGCTGCCGGAGACTGAGGGCCAAGATTTAAGTTGTAGAGTCATTTTGGAGGTGTTTGGCCATAACTCACCACGCTGGCCAAGCGGGTTGGTGAGTGTGGGATAGCATTTCCTCTGATCCCGATGGTATAGTTATACCGCTATTGGCGGTCGTCAGAGCCCCTTTAGTGGGAACAGGATGCACCACGAGAAGGCGGGGTTGACATTTGTCAAGGAGAGGCTGTGATGTTACGCATCACCTGACCTTACATCCCGCAGCAGATGTACCTGAAGTAGGCAGCAGATGTACCTGAACTAAATGGTTCCCAAAATTTCCCACGCTTCCTAAACAGGAATGTATGCATAGTGGCCGGGTTTTACGAAAGCTACGGCAAACCAAAACCTTTCCCCTCTTACATCTCAGCAGTACCGACACTAAACCTGTCAGTAGTGATAAGTGCTCCCTTCTAATTCTTTATGCTCTTCTCCATGACCCAAGGCGTGAAGGGGTATAGCTAATCCTTCCCCCCTGTCAAGGGCATCATGATACAGGATAGAATTCCGTGACTGAAGCATCTGTCTCCAGTCTAAGGTTCGTCGCCATTGCTACGTTTTCAGCCGGTTGAAACGTGAACTCACCCGGTCGTATTGGGTCGATGCGTAAGTTCATGCCGTTTTATTTCACGAGTGTTTCTCAAGTCAGAAGTTATGGTGCAGATGGCGAGTTGTATATCACAATGTAGTCAGTAATATCGTGTATCTAAATCATATTGTGTTGTGTGATTGTTGCTTATGGTTTTTCCGTTTTCAGGTCCGGAAGTATGGAGTGTCAAGTAGAGAAGAATTAACATTTCCGACATCTGCTCCTCTACGAATTTAACAAAGGATCCACAGCCGCCGAGGCTACTCGACAAATTTATGCTCTGTGTGGGGGTGGATGCTATTACTCCGAGGACAGCCCGCAAATGGTTTGAGCGGTTCCGAGGTGGCAATTTTGACCTCAACGACTCTCCACTCTCAGGCCGTCCATCTCAATTTAATGAGGATCGTTTGAACCACCTCATCCACTTTGATCCGCGTCAAACCACACGCGAATTGGCTACTGAGATGGACTGTGGTGCGACACGTGAAACGTACGGAAAAGTTCCAGAAATTTGGGTCTGGAGCTCCTCACACTTTCACTGAGGACAACAAGAATCAGGGTGTTGCCATATGTGGTTCCTTGCTTGCCCGTTATCGCGAATGTTCTGTGCAACCAACCCTTTTTGTCACGTATTGTTACCGGAGATGAAAAGTGGCTCCTGCACGTGAATTTCAGGCATCGGAGGGAATGATTAAGCCCAAATAGGACTCCCACACCACGTCTAAAACATGACCTTCATCCTGGGAAGATCCTGTTGTGTGTCTGGTGGGACAGAGAAGGCATTATTCTCTGTGAAATGCTGCTGAGGAATCGGACCATTAACGCTGCACTCTATTGTGAGGAACTCCGCGGTGTGGAGGGAGCAATTCAGCAGAAGCGGCCACATCGGTGCCATGATGTCCTTCTCCAAAATGATAACCCCCGCCCTCACATTGCAAACATAACCAAATAGGCCATTCAGGGCATGAAAGGGCAGATCCTTCCACATCCGTCCTATTCCCCCGATACCGCCTCTTCAGACTATCACCTGTTCAATCTCTCTCAAATGCACTTCGTGGCAAAACGTTCACCAATGATGTTGATCTCCAGAATTTCCTTGATAATTTCTTCGCAGCCAAACCTGCACGTTTTTTCAAGAATGGCATTGCAGACCTTTCCAGATGTTGAGACACCATCGTAAACAATGTGGGAGATACATAGTTGATTGATTCCGTTTTCCCTTCATGATATAATACATTCCTGTAGTACGATAAAAAAAACCCGGCATGAACTTATGTATCAACCCAATAATTTATCACTACTGGTTCCAGGGAAGGGACGGAGCCATTGCAGTCATCCCTGCCTCATCCGAGACTCAAGTCCTCGCTCATTTTGAATAAATAACCGTGGTTGAACGCCTCAGACAAAATGGCTCACGAAATATTTGGACAAACAGCTTTTAGGAATAACGCTGTGCCCCGAGCACAAATATTTCAGTGCTATAGTTTTAAAGGTCGCCGAGGAAATGCAGCAGACGTTCGAAAACGACAAGTAACCCTGAACTGGTGAACAAAGTGGGCAACTCATTAGCACGTGATCGCCAATTAAGGGTTAGAATGCCAGCAAATGAACTAAATGTGAAATTGATGAAGTCTATAACTACCACACATACAGGCTCCAAATTATATGAGCCCGTGGGGCACGAGCACTCCCAATAATTTGCCGTGTTTTATTGCTACTACAATACGTACGATTACACTAGAATTTTTTAGAAAAATTACTTTATGAAAACATTTAATCTTGTGCTAAGAATGTATGTTTCAAGCAACAATGTTAACCAAGTTTCAAATATCTATTTTATCGTTTTTGAGTTCAAATACAATTATTTACATATAATTTACAACACTTAGGCTATTCGAAGCAACATAAACCATTCTCGGTTATCCTCATTCGAAACCCAACCTCTTTCTCTGAGTTCTAGAATGAAGTCTGTAAATATCTCTTTATTTTCACACGTGATGCTTATTTTTGTGTATCCTTTTGTAGCACTGTGAGAAATACTTGCAATACCCCTTCTAATCGCTCCCCTGGGCAAGATAGCCGCCAGGCAGTCTGAGGTCTCGTCTGGCAGTGAATGTGGTGGGGCCTGGGGGTAGAAAATTCCAGTCCTAATGCCGGGATTCACACGTTGGAATTGAAGAGAACTAAGGGTCATTTGGGAACACTGAGTTCTAGTGAGTGCAGGTGCGAATAGTTTGTGGCTCGCGGGTTGTAATAGTTTGTATTTTTCAGGTATATAATTTCCGTATATTCACACTGAAGGAATCAATGTCGCCTCGGTGGCGCAGTGGTCTAAGCGATGGCTTTTGATCATTCGTCCGAGATGGGTCCGGGTTCGAATCCCAGTGAGGCATGGGTGTTATTTTTTTCTTCCGGCGCTGGCTCTCTCCCTTCCCTGGAAAAAGTGGCTCCAAATTAAGGACGGGAGACTGCTTATAGCGCACTGAGTTGCTCACGGTGGTCGTTAAACCCCCAATCAAAAAAAAATCTCAGTTTGTTATTTTTTAGCTTTCTATATTATATATTATCCGTAGTCATATCGATGGTATGAAAGTAAATATCAGGATCTATGTAAATGATGGTTTATGAGATTTTTTTTATAAAATCATAACTTAAGTCTTTGAGCCCACCCAATATTTTTCAAAAGTTGGCGCCTTTGACCACGCATTTGTTTGTCGGTTGCTTCATCACCATATGCCTTTTCATACGTCAATCAATGTGGAAAGGTTTCTAGCTCACATGCAAGTTCCAATGCTTAACTATCCACCTAACTTCCCTGATTTAGCTCCAGTGTTTTTTTCCTCTGTTGTACTATTTGAAGTGACGCCAATTTCATAGTTTCATGACATTCAGAGGAATGGTCCAGTAGTAGATGCCATCGAAGCACACACGAGGTTTCTTAAATTTGCAATACCTTCTACGAACGCAGTAGTATGCCCATTCAGCCCTTTCAGAAATATTTTCAGGCACACGTGCAAGAAAATGTTTCTCTTATACATATATTTCCTTATTTGAATTCAGTCTTTTTGCACTTTTGTCGCATCGTGTATGCTTCAGTGCATCTTTTCTATGTTACGTCGTAAATCTCCGGGAAAATAAGTGACCTATAATTTTTCTTATTTTGATTTACCATGTGATTAAAATAATTTAAGGATATTTATTAAATGAGATTCAATTCGTAATGGGAACTACGGCACTAACGCTTCACATTTCGTTTCTTGAACAGCTAGAAAGATGACACCGAATTTGAGGTTGTAATGAGCACGACTTTTGAACCCGTTCTGACGCAAATTAAATTTATCAAAATAATCCAAAGTCAATGGAATCTGTATGGAAAACAGTAGCATTCTACCAAAGAAAGAAAATTTTCAATAGGGTTTTTAATCCCACAGATATTGTTGTAAATGGAATCGTGAACTTACGCCCTCTGGTTACAGACTTGTGCGTTAAGAGAAATTTGAAATTATATGAGAAACATTTTGCAGCGGAAACACTCTCCAACAAAGAAATAATTTTTCAAATAGTGCTCTTAGAAGCAGATATATGAACACATATCACATATGCGTCTATTCCCCCTGGCGAGAAAACCATACATTATTTTAGGGGGAGAGTATTCTCAAAAGGTTTTTCGATGTGAGCGGCATCGGTCGAGTAACAAAAAAATATATAAAAAAAAATAGCGTTTTCAGGAGCTCATATTTTGTTGCAAATACACCAGAAGCCGAATTTAACACTTATGACACCTGGTGGGCGAACCGTTCTTTACCAAATATCAGTATGCGATCCCGGAAGATTTTTAAAATCGGAGTTTAGACGCAGAAATATCGTAGAAAACGCAATTTAGCTTTACGTTCCCTTACGGAAAGTCTAAGATTTTCCTGAAAATTTAAAAAATTATATGAAAAACATTTCCCACTTGAAACGGTATGGAACAAACAGGAATTTTTCAACTTGGACTATTAGAAGTAGGGATGTTGACAAAAATATGATATATTGTATATCTATGTCCCTTGCGTAGAAACCATTCATTATTTTAAGAACAAAATATTTCTAAAAGGTTTGTCGACGTGAGTAGTGTCGGTCCACAAAGGAATTTTTTTCAATCGAGATTTTAGGAGCTCAGATTTTGCCGCAAATACATCAGAAACCGAAATTAAGACTTACGCTCTTTGGTGGCCAAACCATTTTTTACCAAAATTTAGAAATTATATGCAAAGGATTTCCCATCCGGAGCTGTATCCGGAGCAAAAGCAATTTTTATAATTGGTGTTTTAGAAGCAGAGATATCGGGCGGAACTCAATTTACCTTTACCCCCTAGCGGAAACTCTATGAATTACTTGAAATTTTTGAAAATATATGAAAAACATGCCGCATCGGAAACTCTAAACAATAAATACTATTTTTTTTCAAAACAGACCATTAGAAGCAAAGATATTGACAAAAAGAAGATATACATCTACGCCCTCTGGGGGAGAAACCATGCAATATTTTAAAAAGAAAATATTCCGAAAACGTTTATCGACTTGAGTGGCATCGGTCCACGAACGAATTTTTTCAATCGAGATTGTAGGATCTCATATTTTGTGGCAAATACATCAGAAGCAGAAATTAGCACTTACGCCGTCTGGTGGCCAAACCATTTTCTATCAAAAATTAGAAATTATTTATAAAAGGTTTTTCGTCAGAACCTGTATCCTCTGAAGAAAAAGTTTTCAAATCGGACTTTCAGAAGTCGAAGTATTGGGGAAAATGCAATTCACTTTTACGCCCCCTACAGGAAAATCTATGAGTAACTTGAAAAGTGACTATACCTAAAATACTCTTCGACATAAATGGAATCGAAAGAAAAAGAAATTTTTCAATCGGATGTTGGAAGCAAATATATGAAATAAGGTGTATTTTGAATTTGATATCACTGCATTTACGCCCTCTAGCGGTAAAAATATGCATCGCAAAAAATCGAAATAAAGGATTATTATTCGCATATTTCAAGCTTTCCAATGCAAGAAAATTTTTTCAAATCGGACTAATAGATGCAGAGATATGGTGTCCACAAACGGATGGACAAACAGATAACTTAAGCACGATCTCTTTTACAAAAGACGTGCTGAAAATATGACAACCGCCGCACTTAAACAAACATAAAGCTACCACGTGTTCCAGCAACAGAAAAGCGACTGTTTGCGACCGTGTGTCAAGTATTTAAGAAGAAAGAGGGGGAAGAAGGACATTTTTAAGGAATTTCATGGTGGTATGATGCAGAAAGTGTTTGAAACTGAAGATGAAAGTAAAGCAACGTTATGTGTGTGATAATGAATAGAAACGAGTAGTGATCGTACGGCGTGAAAGACTAATCTATATCCAAAAGCGGGCCTTTGAAAACGCCATGTTTGCCTAATGCAAGCAAGGACACACCAGGCTAATTTCCACGTGTACGCTTCTTCGTAATCTTCAGAAGCTGGTGTACAAAATTTGAACGATCCCTTCGCCATTCTGTTAATACTGCTAGACTCAAACAACTGCGGGTGATAGTTCCAACAATAGCACCTACACTTACAAGGCCGTAACTGAAAATATGTTTGTCAGTCTGATAAGTTCTGATATCTGCTGCTCAGGATCATTACTTGGAAGAAACAAGTCTAAGCTACGAACACTGACCACAGCCCACAAGCACCAAACAGGTCGAAATCACATGATATATCAGTTTTGTGGTAAGGTTCTTTAGACCCATTAGCGGATTTTGAAGGCTCCTCGAATTGCGACACGATTGCGCATCATGTTTTTACACACGTAGTGACACAAAAAAGGTTACGCGCGGCACTACTTTATGGTCCCGAAAAAGTTAAATCCATGTTATCAATTTAACTGTCCACAATTAAAGTAGTTACCAAAACTATCACGTCAATCTGACACCAGCTGAAGCTACTTCTGCACCAATTTTGTTATTATCATGAAAAAAATACGGGATTACGCCATATAATATAAATTTTGAAGATGACAATCCGATTTTTGGCGTAAATGTGACACGGATGGTAAGTTAGGTAATATCCGAAAACTTGAAAATTTTCACCATTCTGGAGCGGAACTCGAATCCGCGTCTCCCAGAAAACGCCCGGGTATGCTAACCACTACCCAGAACGACCCATATATGATGGTTATATTCAAATTGTATATAATTTATGACTACGAAGCTTGCGGTGTTAAGATAGAATAATAATAACAACGTTTCGCACAATAAAATGTTTATTATACATCGACTATAGTTTCGCAGAGCGATTGGCTCGGCTTCCTCAGGACGAATGGAGCGTAAACATTCAAATTATTGTGACATCATCAGAATTCTGACGGTCACGGGTTTTGGCGAGTTGTTTCCACGCGCTGGAAAGAAATGGAGTCGACGTCATGTCGTTGACAAGCCGTGACGAGTTCCGGTATATGTGGAAAGCTTCTAATATATTAAGCTTGAAAGTCGAGTCCGGTTTATCAATAAGCGACATGTCGCTTATTGATAAACCGGACTCGACTTTCAAGCTTAATATATTAGAAGCTTTCCACATATACCGGAACTCGTCACGGCTATGTCGCTTATTGATAAACCGGACTCGACTTTCAAGCTTAATATATTAGAAGCTTTCCACATATACCGGAACTCGTCACGTCTTGTCAACGACATGACGTCGACTCCATTTCTTTCCAGCGCGTGGAAACAACTCGTCAAAACCCGTGACCGTCAGAATTCTGATGATGTCACAATAATTTGAATGTTTACGCTCCATTCGTCCTGAGGAAGCCGAGCCAATCGCTCTGCGAAACTATAGTCGATGTATAATAAACATTTTATTGTGCGAAACGTTGTTATTATTATTCTATATTCAAATTGATTGGAAACTTGAAACTTCGTCGTTCTTGGTGGTGTAGTGGTTAGCATACCCGGGCATTTTCTGGGAGACGCGGGTTCGAGTCCCGCTCATGGGCGATGAAAATTTTCAAGTTTTCGGATATTATCTGACTAACTATCCTTGTCACATTCACGCCAAAAATATGACTGTCATCTTCAAAATTTGTATTAGTTATTATTATCGTGCTTTACGTTGCATCAGGATAACTACCAAACAGGGCATACGGGTTCGGACCACTGAATCAGGAGCATCATGATTAAGACACTATTAAAGTTACCAAAGTACCACTTAAGATAATAAGTAAGTGTACTCTACTAGTTTATGGGATTTATAGATTTAATGAGCACAAACTCTTAAATATCAGACTAAACGAGGTTAAATGAGATTATATGTGAATAAGAAAATACCAGATTACATTATGCTAGGCATGCATGGGAACTGTCTGATCACATGGCGTTCCGACATAAGGTAATCAATATTTGGAGGAACTCTGGTCCTCAAATGCACGCAGAAGTTCGCTGTACTATTTAACGTTCAGTGCCGCATTACTCCATAATTAATATATCAGGCACTCGCTCTCAGTGAGCTTCAGCGGTGCGCGACATAACCGGAAGGACAATCAACAGAAAACATACATTTTCTGCAGGGTATCCACACATGCGTAATTTGACACAAACATGTTTCACATCACTCGAGGAACACTGCACACAGATGTTGAGCACTTGTCTGAGCTGTTAACTATTCATATAGACTCATATAGTTTAAGCTTCCGTTTACACACCAACACTGCAACAGATACGAAAGCACATTGATTACACAGTCCGGGAGAGCGATAGAAATTCCCAGCCTTCTACGACCCTATAGTTTTTACTTCACAGAGCTTTCCTTACAGACCACGATCCTTACGTACGGACGAACTTCTCTTGTAATCTTGACGGTCACAATTTTTCCAAGGCTTCTTGCTCATTTTTTCCATCCATCAGGAGGGACCTTTTTGCCGCCTAGTGATCATCAGCTAACTCCGAGTCAACATAAGATTGTACCGCTATTTAAGCTACGGAATGGCTACTTCTACTTTGAAAAGTAGGCCTCCATTAACGTTCAGAGCAAAAAACAACAGAATTATGTTAAAAACACAGTGACAGTTAATTGCCGCAGAATTTACTATATAAATTAACGTCACTAAAAGAGAACTTTTTACAAAAGTAAAGCCTCGGCCATAAAGCTAGAGGATGGAAATAATAGGTTTCAGCATGGACATTCAGAAAGTGAAATATAGTGCCAAATGCATAAATTGACACGCAGATATATATACAGGGTGATTCATAAAGAAGTATACAGTTTCCAGGTGCTGTAAAACAGTAACAGTTAAAGACACGGACCACAACTGCGAACCGTTTGGTAGATGTCATCATAAAGTTTGTGTCCCGCTACTGAGGGAGGTGACGTAGGCGATAGCGCGCGTGTCACGTGACTAGTTAGTCGATGAACATCTTCCTCACCGATGGATTGGACGAGCCGCGGACTACAACATGCCACTGACCCAATGGCCACCCAGAAGTCCTGGCTTAACACCTTGTGACTTCTTCCTGTTGATCTAGCGGAGCTGAAACAGCGCATCACAGCCACTATCACTGCACTTGATTCAGATATCTTACCTCGCGTTTGGACGGAAATGGATTACCGGCTCTATGTGTATCGTGTGACTAAGGGTGCACACATAGAACATCTCTGACTGTCTCTACAAAAGTTTGAAACATTCCTCTACAATTCTGTTACAGGTAACAAATATCTTACATTGTTCTTGTTTTATAATGCGTTGAAACTGTATACTTCTTTATGAATCACCCTGTATTTGGGCTACTCGATGCAAAAAGTTTGCATCACGTAAAAAGCAAGAAACGCGGTCATTTGCAAAAGTTTAAGACCACCTGTTGGTGTTAGGAGATTTCTGCCGACTGCGTCAGCTACTCTCTGTATTACTCAACTTCCTGATGGCGTTGCAGCATCCTACATTGGCAGCTTTTAATAAAGTTGGGGAAAACATACGAGCGTCAGTTTGCTTCTGGTTTTTATGCTGAGAGGTTTGTACGTATTTCATATAGCGAAAAATGGGCAAAAAGCGTCATTAAGTGTTACTCAGAGGGCACAAATAGTGACTTTATATCATGAAGGATACTCCGGACGTGACGTAAGCAGAAAGGTGAATGTGAGAAAGACTGCTATTTATGATGCGATCATGAAATATCGAGATACAGGTAAATTTAGCGACCGAGGGAGAAGTAAAGGTCAATGGAAAACAATCTCACGTGACGACAATACCATTAGACGAATAGTTATGCGTTCTCCGAGGAGTTCGTGCAGGAAAATCAAAGCCTTTTTACACTCAAACGGGTGTGATATTAGTATAAGCACTGTTTCCTGACGTCTTAGCAAACATTTTGGTTTAAAGTCTTATAAACCTGTATATAAACCTAGACTGACCTCTGTCATGAAAAAGGAGATACTCCAATTTGCAAAGCGTCATCAATCGTAGACTACTGAAAATCGGAGCCAAGTTCTTTTTTCCGATAAGCCGGTGCGTTAATTTGAATCACGTGAAGCACATGTTTGACGACCAAAAAGCAAAAGGTTTGATGAAAAATATGCCGTTAGCACCATGAGACATCCGCCTAGTCAGATGATTTTAGGTGTTATGTCAGCATTCGGTACCACTTCATTACCCTTTTTGCCAACAGGCACTAACATGACAGGTTCTTTTTATGGTAAAATGTTTCGTGAGAAGCTCTTAACTTAAATGCAAGTGCACAGATGCACAATCGTTATGCACGATGGTGCTCCATGCCACAGATCAAAGACAGTAAAGGACTACCTACAGAGGAAAAACCTAAATGTGTTTCACTAGACCGGTAATAGTCCCGACCTTAACCCCATCGAAAATTTGTGGACCAGTTTAAAAGACAAGATAACAGCCATCAAATTCTTAATCTATGATTGACTTGATAAAATACGTGTGGTGCAATGACATTTCAAGTGACTGTCAAGTACTAAAGTCAAGTCAAGTAAAGGTGAGTCATGTGTTGATCAGCTCTATTAAGAAAACGAAAAAAAACCCACAAAAATTAGATGTATTATTTTTGCGCTTAGTCTCTGGAGTAAGCCTGTCTGAATAATTTCCTGAATAACGTTTAATAATATGGATGTGATACTCATATGTAATGACTATTGGATTATTTACAACTGGTCTTCCATAACGTGTTCTTTGTGCTTGGAGTGTTAGTGCTTGAGTCTGCAATATAATTACTAAGAAGTTTTGTGACGGCCTAAAAGGTATTTCTGCTATTAATACTATACTCTTGATTTACTTTACCTACAAAATCATTGCCTGTTTACTCACATATTTCTCATCTTACTAGAACTTATACAAAATTAACTATTGCTCAGAAGTGCTGACATCTACCGAGGACTATACAACTATTGACGAAAATTGATTATATTCCACTCAGAACTATTGAATACTATGGTTTTGACTTGTGCTATCATTTCCGTTGAACTATTTGAGAGGTCTTAGGTTAACTAAATTAATATATTGACATATATATTACCTTTATTGGTAATTTCGCAGAGCTTTTAAAAGTTTGTGCTTTGATATTATATTTGACTACAGGAGACTTTGTGACAATTTGATAATATACAATATCTTTTCTGTTTAATATCCTTTAACTACAGATAAATGTCTAAGATATCACTGTCTTGTATGCTTAGAATGGCCCCAAAAAATAGTTGTGTGATCTTATATTATATGGTTGTTCATTAATCTACAAATTTCATATTTACTGGCCTGAGATGTAGGCTACATAACAAATATATTTGTTATTAGATGACTAACTAACTATGGCTGGCAAAAAAAAAAAAACATCAACTGGAGCAGCTATGCATAAATCAAAAACTGTTACATCGTCTCTTCTAGGCTGTGCATGTTGACATGGAGGCAATCATGTCCACATTAGGAGAAATGAATAACAAATTGAATATTATTCCAACTCAAGTTAAAGATGAACTAGGACTTATCAAACAAGAAATGAGGGAAGTACTTAAAGATATAAAATTTTCTATAGAACATCAGTAGTATATGTCCCATACTATGGGACACATCATATACTACAAAAAACCTCAAAATCAGGCGTTTTTTGATTTTTCAGACCTCAATAATCACGAACATTTTAAGGCTTTTTATGAACAAAAACACCATATTTTCATTAAAAATCATTGATTTTTTAGCATAAAATAGTCAAAAACATCAGATTTTTGAAAATTGAAGTTTTTACTCTGTTTTTCATCAAACTAGAGCATCATAAAAACACACATTTTAAGTCATTTTTGTGAACATTTTTGAACAATTGCAATCATTTTGAACTTTGAATAGCTTTGATTTTAAAAGTGATGAAATGATGGTTTCAGTGATGAATAGAAAAGTTGTAAAACAAACTACTTTGAATTGGTACTTTGCAAAGTCCTTTTTAAAAATGCATTAAAAAAAGGGGGTACCCAAAACGGATACCCCTTATAGGAAGATTAAAAAAATAGGAAGATAAAAAGTGTAGGAAGATTAAAGTTCTAATTCATAATCATAATATTTATCATCAATTTTGCCTTTAAAGTTAAAAACATAATTACCTTTATTGAGTTTTTTAATTGTTTTATCTGACAGTTTTCCATGACATTTTTTAAGAAAATAATCTCTTTCTTCATCATTAACTTCTAATTTTGCAATTGTTGTATCTCCAAATTTTGTTTGGATTTTTTTCAATGATATGAGTTTATATTTTCCTGTATTCAAATCTTTTAATTTGAAAGTTTCAGGATATGATCTGATGTTGTTGAATTCATCCATTTATTAGGAAACATTTTTATAAATATTTTTAAAATATATTTGTCACAAATGTAATTTCTTTTGTAATCTCATCAAATATTTCTAATCCTTTATTTTTAACCTCTTCATTTGTTCTTATTTTCAAAATTAGTTTATGCATCTTTTTAAGATATTTAGCAATCAATTTAATAAGATCAGGATATTCATTATTATAATCTTTACTCACATATATTAAATCTTCACATAAATGAGATAAACATCTTATATCATCACTATATTTGATTCCTTTACGATCAGTAAAGAGAGCTCTCATATCTCCTAATAAATCCATTTATAAGGTTTCATTTTTTTGAAATACAATTCTTGTAAAACATACATCTATACATAGAGCATCCAGTACCTAAAATTTTTGCACATTTAGTTAATTCAAGATCTATAGAAGGAATTTCTAACTCATCAAATATTTGTTTTTCCATTATTCCTCCTTTATATACAAACTTACCACCATAATATTCATACAAGTTTTTTATATAATTTTTAATCTCATCAGTACTTATCCATAGAGATTTTTTGATCTGGAAATCTTTTAAATTTTAATCCATGAATATCTCTTGTACATTTATATATAATTCTTCGCTCTCTATCATTTAATATATAATGAGGTTCAAATACTTGAATTGTTTCCCCCTACAGGTTGATGTAAATGACACCAACTTATCTCTCTGATTATACTTTTATTAGGAAGAATAAATCCTTGAAAATTGAAAATCAGTGTAATGTCATCCATTTATATAGAATAATTTTTATAAATAGAAAGATTAAAAATTCAGAAGTTTAAAACATTCAAAGATTTAATATCCAAAAGGCACAGTATTATAATCATCTAAAATTCTTCTTTTATCAAATCCAAAACATGTATCTTTTATTTGTTTTCTTAACCATAATATTTCTATCTTTTTGAATTTGAAATTGATTACTTTTCACATCTAAATACTCTGTTTCTCCTGTAATTACTTTCATTCTCTCATCGAAATTTAAAACAGTTTCAATTTCATAACTCATTTTAAATCCTTTAACTTTTCCTTTTACAATTCCATCATTTAATATATATCCATAATCTTTAGAGGCTCCAGATATCCATGATTTCATATGTTTATCATCTCCTAATTCATCAGTCCATTCACCCAACATACATCCTGTTTTTATTTTATTTGTACCATCTTCAATATATACAATACTATCGGTATCATAATATATCACTTTATCTCCTAATTTATCAAGCATTTTATATAATCTTATTCTTGCAGAACTAGTTGTAAATGCTGCTATATAAACATTTGTATTAAAATTATTTTCGGCATATTGGTCTTTCTTTTTATAAGTCATTTCTACACAATCGTCATTCATGAATATCATGTTTAATTCCTTAATATTATCATTCAATATAATTCTATAAAATCTTCTAATTCCATTACATATTCAGTTTGTTTCATATTTTTTCGTTGTCCAAACTTACCCCATAAAGAGTTTAAACATATCTTACTTATAAATCTTAAACCAGGATTTTTTTCTATTTTTTCTAATTTTATATCTAATTTTTCTTTAACACATCTCTTATATTCCTTTTCAGTTTTAAAATTTTCAGACCATTTATCATCAGTTTCTAATTTAATTTTCAAAAACATTTTAACGTAATCTCTAAATAGTTCATCAGTTTTATTTTCAAAATTCCAAACCTCATATATTCTTAAAATTTTATATCTTTTTTTAATTGCTAAATTCATTTCATCAGTAGTCCATGTACTAGTGAAACATCTTTCGTCTCTTTTATGATTACATTCTTTATTTCTGACTTCATAACAGTCTTTACATCTTTTCTTTTCTACAATTTGATTCGATTTAAAATGATTACATTTTATAGTTTGAGAACATGATTTACATAGAGTGAATATTAATTTTTCGCCTTTATATGGTAACACAGGATGATATAATTTCCTAGGTGGTAAGACTTTACATTTTATTAATCCAAACCATTTCTTATCATACTTCTTAGGATTAAATATTTTTGTAGGGTGACCAATTGGATAATTATCAAAATAATTAACTGTTGGATATAATGAACACACATCTATATATCTACCTTTTTCATTTCCTTTGAATTCATATTTCAATTTTGTTGGTTCACATCTACCACCATAAAAAGTATCTCTAGGATTTAAAGGATCTACAAAATCTCTATTCCATTCAGTTTTCATATATTTTTTAATTTCCTTATTATTATCAAAATCACATTCCCATATTTCAATTAATTCATATCCATTATTTTTTATCTTCTTATTTATCTTTTTTGTTCTATTATATAAGTCTTTCATACATATCTGATTTTGAATATTTATAGTTGATTCTCTATAACATTTAGGACATCCATGCCAGTGACATCCTTGAAACTGATACACTATATTATTATAAAATCCATCTACTTTATAATATTTATTACCTAATTTTTAATTTCTTTTCTCCACCATTTAAAGCATGTTGAATATTAATATTATGTTTCTGAGATAAATAATCTAACCAAACAATAGATTTTTTACTATATTTATCTTTATGAATTATATCGTCATCAACAGCAATTGTATTTTCTTTTAGGAATTTATCTCTGTAAATAGCCATACATACACCTGCTAATGTAACATATTTAAAGGGATCTATGTTTGCAATTTCTAAAAATAATTTTCTAAATTCTAAGCATCCTCTCCTTAAAATATCTACATCTGATCTACAGTATTTAATGAATTCTTTTGAAAATCAAATGTTTCATGTCTTACAGTATTATACCATTTATCAAACATTTCTCTCTGTTCTGATGTCATACTATCATAACCATAGTAATATTTTTAGGATATAGACCTACATAATTTTGATTATTTGATGTATTGAATAAATGAGGAAAATATCCTTTTGCTAGTTCATCTAATCCAAATGTTTTAGGAAAATTTCTTAATGGAACTAATGTAAAATTAATAGAATCAATAAATCTCATATTTAAACAAGGAATTTGCATATAATTAAGTTTATTTCCATTATATATAGTGAATACTTCAATTTTATTTTTAAAACAATACTTAGCTAAGAATTGAAAATCAAATCCTTTTCCATAATGTGCTAATACTGTATAGCCGTAATGTTTTTTATCAAATAACCATTCACAATATTCATCTTCATTTTTAAATATATTTTCATCTCCTTTAAAACCATGATTTATAACTAGATTTACTTCATGAATTCCTGTTTCTTGTTTCGTTTCAACATCAAAAAAGAAATATTTTTCAGTATATTCATATTTACATTTTTCACACCATTTATCTTTAAATGGAATATTTTCAACACAGTCTTTTATACATTTACCACCTTTTGTATCTTTACGTTTCATAAAACATTTATGATCATTTAGAACCCATTGCCAGCAGTTTTTACATCGTTTTTCACCACATCTATGTTCTTTTGATTTCCTCTCATATTGATTAATAATTCGTTTACAGTTTAAACATTTCCATAAACTATTACAAACACTTATACCTTTTTTATCTTTCATTTCATGGTATATAAAACACTCTTTACCTTTAAATAATCTATTACATTTTTTACAAAATATTTCATCACTATTACAATATTTGCTATCTGTTGTAAAACATCTATCACATTTAAGAGGACATTTATGTTTATCTTTTTTATCATAACTTATTTGACAGTAATCACAATAATTTCTTCTACCTAAAAATCCTTTAATAGAAGTAATAACATCAAAATGATTTCTATTTTTAAATATATAGATACATGTAGGTTTATAAGTACCACTATATATTCTTTCGTTAAAATTCTCTCTACAAAATATATTAATTTGAATATCTAAGAATTCTTCAAATATTTTAACTCTTCTAAACAACATATTTCTAATGGAATATTGCATAGTTCATGTAATTTTACAGCTAATGATTTTTGTAAAACTCTACCTTTTCTAATATATGTTATATCATTCTTTGATATTTTTTCATGGTTTAATTTATTACATAACACCTCAGGATTTTGAATTGCTAATGCTGTTACAATTGATCTAGCTAAACAAATATTATCATTATTTTTTATTTGGCATATACTTCTTTTATTTACAATATCGTCTTCTTTAACTATTATTAAATGTTTTCCTCCTTCAGGTAATTCAACCACATTAAAATCAAATATACAGTCTGTAATATCTAATTCTTTATATTCTATTTGATCAGATAATTTATATATATAATATTCATAAGCATCATTTGTTGACATCATTTTATCATGAAATGGTTTATTGAGATTAGGACTGTATACTATTATATCTACTTTTCCATGAATTTTACCAATTGCTTTTCTAAATATATCTTGTAAAATATTGAAATATTGTTCAGGTTTAATGTTTACTCCAGCTACTCTATAATTCTTTCTATGTACCATATATTTTTTTAATATATTTTCCTTTTGTTTCAATAATTTCATAATCAGGTTTAAATAATTTTTCAAGATTTACAGCTGTTTTAATTTCTTTTCTTTTCTTGGTTTCAGTTTGTTATCTTTGAATTTCAAGTTAAAAGAATCAAATAATTTTTTAATTCTATTTCTTCTCTCTGGATGATTAATAAATATTTTTCTTTTTCTATCTAAATATTCTGATGTATCTAATCCAAGGATATCTACTAAAACAGACTTATAATCACCTGTATTTCTAATATATTTTATCAACGATTTAATTAAATCATCTTTTTTTACATTTCGTTTTTTGATATTTAATCTTTTTAAAACATTTTCTAAGTTTCTGAACACTAATAGCATTCAGAGCACTTTTAAGATGCACAATAATAGGCTTCAAAGACTTTTCCATTTATAAGGAAAAAAATTTGTAACTATTTAGAGGCAGGTATTTTTATAAACAGATTTTCAAAAGACGTTTATGTAAAGAACTTCTTAAATGTCTTTGATAATGAGCATAAGTATATTCTCTTCCACAATCACAAACCAGTTTCCTATATAGAGTATAAGTTTGACAATATTTGCAAATATGTTGACGATCAACTCTACCATAACGATGTTGAACATAAAATTCATCAATAGGTTTTGTTTGTTTACAACTTGTGCATGTTTTGTCTTCCATTTATTAGGAAACAAATTTTATAAATACTTAAGCTGAAAAGTTTGCTGCTTTAAAGTCTTCCCAGATCTTTTCATTATTTGGATTTATATTAATTTTAATATCATTTGATATATTACAATAGTCACAAATTTTTTTTAATAAAATATGTATATTTTAAATTTTTCTCATAGTACATAAAATCTAGTAATTTTAAAAAATAAATCTTCTGCTTCCTTATTAAATTTAAGGTTACTTTTTCTTTTAAACTGATTAAAATATCTTATTCTACTAACATATCTACTTTTTAAATATTTATTATAATCTATATAATAACAGTCTTCCTCTTCATCATATTTCATTTTCTTTATTTGTTTCATTACTTTTTTAAAATTTTCAGGAATTTCAATTTGTTCTTCTTCTGAAGAAGAAAAGTAATTAGTTTCTTCATTAAAATAATTCATTTAGTAGATATCATTTTATTAAAAACTTTTTAATTTTTTAACATAATAATCTTTAACAATCTTGTTAACTTTATCATAAAAATCATTTGAAACCCAACAAGCTATATTTGTAATTAAATCTTCACTGACATATGTACCATTAAAGTTATATTTTATTGCTGTTTTACCTCTTATTTCATGTATATTTTCACGGCCCGAATTCGGGCCGTCTAAATTCTTAACCAAATTGATCATTTTTATGACGGCCCGAATTCGGGCCACCACAATTTTTATCATCAGACACATAAGAACCATTTACATTATACTTTTCAGTTAAACCACCTTTAATTTCATATATTACATCATTTTTTCCCATGGCTGGAATTCCAGCCGTGGAAATATCTTTAATTAAATCTTCTGAAGCCATTTTTTAAATCTCTTACCTCCATCTTTACAAAGTTTAAAATATCCAGTATTTTTATTTATTATTAATTTAAAATCTCCAAAGAGACCATAATAATAATTATCTTTAATATTTTCATAACATACATCTTTTAATGAAGCCATTTATTAGATATCATTTTATTCTTTTAATATCGTCAGTATTCATTATTTTCATATAACAGTTTTTTCTTTCACATATAGATGTCAGCACAAGGCATTATCTCTCTTTCTTTCTTAGTTGCAAAAAACAGTCATTACATAACACTGATAAGCTGCGAGCGAAAATGTTTACATAAGTTGAATCGCTGCCAATATTCTCTCCGCGGCGCGCGATTACGTAACGTGTCCTCGGAAAAAAGCAGTTCTTCGTTACGTAACAACTTTGGATCATAGCCAAGCTTCGACATAAATATATGTTTCAAACAGAAACTTCCTGGCCAGACGTGGCCGATCGTTAGCGTAAGCGCTTCGCATGCAAAAGGTACCAGGTTCTAATCTCGGTCGGTAGAATGGCTCCCTGTCTCAATCTTTGAAATCAGAGTTTGGGTTCACGGTAGAGCGTGTGCGTGAATAACATCTGATGGTAGAGAGTGTGTGCGGTGGAGGGTCGAAAGAGTTAACGCCCACCTGGCTGGCCAGGTACAAATAAATAAAAAAAAAAAATGAAGCATAGACCCTCCACCGAAAGGGCGTTTTGCAAAAATTTTTCAAATTACAACCCAACTGTTAAATTCATCAGGATATCCCAACCATTTAACTAAGTATTTATTTCCTTTCTTTCTAATAATTTTTTCAATCTTATAAACCTCATCTTTCTTATCATATTTAACCAGTTCCTTTTCATAAAATGTTCCTGTAATTTCTTCATTATTTAAATCTTTTATTTTATATGTCGGAGGATCTGTGTTCAATATATCGGAAATTATAAATATTTCTTCTGTAAATGTTGGAAGATAACCTTTCTTAAATTCTCTTTTATATTTTGAAATTCTTATTTTATCTCCTTTTTGATATTTTGGTTTATTTTTCTCTTTTTCTTTATACAAATTATTATAAACTTTTAATTCATTTTCTTCCTTACTTGCTTCTATAGGTGTCATTTTAATGGATCTATGATAAGAATTATTATAATTCTTAATTAATTTATCTAGTACATTTAACCACTTTCTAGTATTATTTGCTGTGAAATACTTCCACATTTTAGTCTTTAAAGTTCTATTGAATCTTTCAATAACAGCACATTTAATCTCAATATTCTCAGTTGTAAACCAGTGAATATTTTCATCCTTGAATAACTTTTGAGTTTGTTTATTTATAAACTCTGTACCCTTATCTGTTTGAAGTTTTTCTGGTTTTCTTTCTTTAAATATTTTTTTAAATGCTCTAGTTACCTCTTCACCTGTTTTTCTTTTAATCGGAATTGTCCAAGCATATTTACTGAATATATCAATCACTGATAAAATATAATTTGTGTCATTATTAAAGGATTTAAATTCTTGCATATCTATAAGGTCAGCTTGAAATTGGTCATTGACATGAGAAACATAAATTCTTCTTCTTTTAAATCTATGAATAAGTGGTTTATGTTTTGTATATACATCTTGTTGATGTAAAAACTCTTCTATATCTTTCCTGGGTAATTTAGTTTTTCTTTGTAATTCATTAATACCACAATAACCAGTTTCTGGTGTATAATAAATATTTTTAAGGTCTACGTCTTTAAAAAAACACTCTTTTTAGTTCCACAAACTTTACACTTTCCTTTTGCCATCGGTCTTCCATTTTTAGCTACTGTTTCTTGAATATCTTTAGTTTCAGTTTTCTGTTTGCACTTTAAGCAATACATATAGGATGAAATTCTAAACCAAATGTTTTCTTTGCTTTTATAATTGGTTTTATAACAGCTCTAGCTTGTTTCTCTCCTAATGGATAGAATCCACTTGTAGTATTTTCAATTGAATCTAAATCGTTTAAGAGTTCTTGATCAGCAATATGTCTCTGTTTAGTATCTTTAGTTTTACTATAAGCTACATCATGTTTTTTACAAGCTTTATCAACTCTGTTAATTCCTGGATCACCTCTTTTAATCTCTTTTCTAATTTTGTAAATGGACCACAATACTGGTAACCAGGTATATGCATTTCAGGTGGATTTAATTTATCTTGTAACCATCCTACTATATCACCTCCTTGTAATTCCATTTATTTAAGTGTAAATCTATTTTACATATCTATAACCATTTAGTTGCGTTTGTTTTACATATTTCTCTAAAGGAAAATACTTCATATTTTTTATAAAATCCTCTTCTCTAACGTAAGCATCCTGTTCTGAAATTGAATTAGCGTTTATTAAATTTAATATCTGTTTATAAAATTTGTAAGCTTGTTTATATTCTTCTTTTCTTTCTGAAATATTTAGAGTTTTATCGACAACTTCAATGACTCCTGCTCCTAAAGAAAGTGCTGCTAAAGGAATAAATGCAAAAGCTGATAAACCTGAAGCACTAAATATAAATTTGCCTACTGATAATGATATACTAATTTTATTATAGTAATTAAAACTTTTTCTGTATACATACATTTTCTTTTCTAAATATTCTTCCATTTATATAGGATCAAAGTTATGTCTGTATCTCATATGAGGATTTTTCAAATCTAACATGAAGAAATCATAAGGTTTTTTAATACTTTTTTGATAAGGATCTATATTAAAATCACCATCAATTTCTCTAATAATTTGTTTAATTTCTCTGTGCTGAAGTTTAAAAAATATAAAGTAATCACAGTTGTTTCTTATATCAATAGGTGTTGAATAATAGGTCTGTGATAAATAAATAATGGATGCATTTTTCTTCCTTCCTCTTATAAAAAATTTTTCAATTTCGTTTTGATCTTTTTCTTTTACACAGTCATCAAAAATAACTAGATTTTTTAATGAAGGATCTAAGTCATCTACAGTAATAAATTCATTTATGTCTGAACTAAATAATGTTTCTTTCTTAAACTTTTTAAATAATTTTAATAACTTATTTTTATTCTTTCCCTTTATTTTTAAAATGTCTTCCTCTTCTATATCATCAAACACTGAGTAATTTTCTTTTAATTTAGAGTATTTAGGTTCGTTAATATCTTTTGCACATATGAATAATGCATCAAAATTTAAATGATCATATATTAAATTTAATAGTAAATTTGTTTTTCCACATCCTGAAGATCCTGTTATTAAAAGTTTAAAAGGATGAATAGGTAACATTGGATTTTGATTTGGATCTATAAATTCTTCTGGTTCGGAATAATCTTTTATTTTAATGCTGCAAGGCTTAATCATATTTATTTAATAGAAATTCAGCATCTTCAATAAACATTTCAGCTTCAAATAATAAGTCTTCAGCTGGTATTCCTTGAGATAAATAACATTCAGCTAGATATAATGCCATTTCAGCAAAAGATAAATATTCTTCAATTTGTTCAAAATCTTCCATTTATATAAGTAAAATAATTTGCTTGGAAGTAAAATAATTTGCTTGGAAGTAAAATAATTTGCTTGGAAGTAAAATAATTTGCTTGAAGTAAAATAATTTGCTTGGAAGCAAATTTTCAGTTAAATAAATGAGTAAAGTGATACAAGATTTATTAAAATTAGCAAAAGTAAATGCTGAACTAAGAAAACGAAATAAGGAAAAGCAATTAGAAGATTTAGGATATGAAGAGGCAATCACAAAATTTCATAAACCTATAGTTGAAAAATTAGAATATCAAGATGTATCTAGAAAAGAAAATTTAAAAGCTATTCAAGATGCAATTGAAGAACTTTCATTTCAACCAATTGGAGAATCTTCAAGAATTCCTGCCTTAGAAGATGTTGAAGAACCTATTTCAGATGCTAAAGAAATGTATGAGAGAGAAGCAGGAATTCATAAAATTAACTTAAACAAAAACTTGAATATATCACTTATTAAAAGAAAGTTGGGATTTGATTTACCTTCAGAATTAGTCAATAAATCTGATGAAGAGATTGATGAAATAATAAATCAAGCAAATGAAAAAAACAGCGAAATCGGACGTCTAAAAGGTCCTCAAGTAAAAGCATTTAATAATACTAAAGATGAAGAAAAAAGAAAAAATTACAGAAAAAAATTGATCGTTTCGATTATAAAATGGCTGAGGTTCGAAAATATATTACAGCATTAGAAGCTCTCAAAATGGGGAATTACTATATGGGTGAGGGTCTTAATATTTTAGATAAATTAACAGATAAAATATGTAAGGGAACTAAAAATAAGAAAGTATATAACCAAGTAGTTCAAATACTAGATATATTATTGAAAGAGGGTAAAATGACTAATGAGCAAGTAAAACAATATTATTCAAAATTTCTATCTTAATAAATGAGTAATTATATTAAAACTAGAGTTCATTTGAGTGAAGGTCAGAAAAATAAATTAAAATCAGCATTAAAGAAAGGTGAAGAAATTACATTGCAAATTGATAAAACTAAAAGTGCTAATCATGATATGTATTTAACAAAAACTCAAATTAATCAAATTAAAAACGGTAAACGAATAACTATAAGTAAGACACAGTTAAAGAAGAACGGTGGATTTCTACCCTTTCTAATTCCTATTCTTACTAGTTTAGCAACAGGAGCTCTATCTGGTGCTGCAGGTTGGGGTGTGAATAAAGCTTTAAGTAAAGTAACTGGATCAGGTTGTAACCTTAAAAAAACATTCTGGAAAGGGAGTTCTTCAGAATTACGAGGTATATCCAATAAAACGATAGAACAAAATATGAAAGATGTAAAAGGATTCAGGGGTGTATTTACATCAGATTTATTACCTAAAAAGATTAAGATATTTGAAAGTGGAATTGTTAATTTAGATATATCTACAGGACCTGGGACTCATTGGGTGTGTTATTATAATGATCCTAAATATAATTTTGTGGAATATTTTGATCCATTTGGAGAATATAAATATAAAGACATTAAATTGAATAACATTTTCATACCTAAAAATATTGTAAAATATCTTGAAACATCTAATAAAGGAATTAGATATAATTCGAGTTTTTTACAAGAACCAACATCTGTTAAATGTGGTTTTTATTGTATGAAATACATAACTCAAAGGAATAAAGGTAAATCACCTGTTGAAGTTTTATATTCTTTTACCCAAGAACCAAGTGGTTATAATGAAGATTTTGTGCTTAATAAATGTTAATTTTAGATTCAAAAATTTTGAGAAATCAGAAGATTTTACAATTGAATATGTCCCTCCTATTCCTGTTAATGAAAATTCAAAAATAGCTTTAAAATCTATGTCTATGTGGGTTTCATGGAACAATATTGATGAAGAAAATAATACATTTAAGTATTTTGATGGTAGTTTATGGCATGAAATAACTTTAGATAATGGAAATTACACATTAAGGGAGTTAAATAACTTTTTAATAAAACGATTTGGAGATGAACCACCAATTAAATTTAAAGCTAATTTTGCTACACAGCGCTTTATAATTGAATTAAAAGATGAATATAAAATTGATCTTAGAGAGAGTAAATTACATGAAATTTTAGGATTTGAATCAGAAATATATGAAGATAATCATCAAGAAGGAAAATATATGGCAAACATTTCTAGAGGAGTTGATGACATACATATTCATTGTGATGTAATTACAGGAACTTTATATAATAATATTAATTCAGATATTTTATATTCTTTTACGCCATCTAATCCTCCTGGTAGTTTAATAAAAATTGATGAAATAAATCCTTTATTTTTACCTGTTAATAGACGAAATTATATTCATAGAATTCGAATGTATATCACGAATCAAGATAATGAACTGATAGACTTGAATAATATGAGAGTTTTATATAGATTAATTTTAGCTTAAGCGCAGGCTTTTCAGCTTAATAAATGAATTATAACAAACATAGATTATATGCAAAACGATATGGTGGTAATATCTTCACTGAAGGAATCAAAACTGTTGGGAAAAAAATATTAGAAGTTTTAGGTAAATCAATTGAAGATAAAACTAAAAAAGTTATTCAAAATAAACTTGAAAATATATTATCTAAACCCTCTGTAACTGTTAATGATATATTATCTAAACCTCTGTAACTGTTAATGATATATTAGCTAAGAAGAAAATTCAGGATCGATATGGATCTGGTTTGAAACGGTATAAATGAGTTTTTTATCCTAATAAATGGAAAAACTTTGGGACTTAAAATCTATTCCAGATTATTATAGTAATAAAATTGCTAAGTATGAATATATAAAACATAATGAAGATAGTACTAATGTAAAAGAATCTGATCAATATAAGTTTACTATTAAAGATACAAATTCACCTATATTATATAGTAACGGTTATATATGCTTAGAAAGTAAAATAGTAAAAAATAATAATGATACTATAGGAGCTGATAATGTTACATTTGTAAATGGTGGGAATCTGTTTAGATCCGCTTCATTAACTATAGGAAAAGAACAAACTGATTCTAATATTGAATGTGCTTCATTAATTCATCAAATTAATGGACTTATAAATTTCACAAAAGATTATTCCACTTCAGAGGCTACAAATATGATGTATTATGTTGATACATCAGAATCAGCTGATAAAGATAAAATAGTAATAGATGATCCTAATAAAGATGTAAAGAAAGGATCAGATATCAAATTAAAAGAAAATGCCTCTTATAATAAAGGATTTAGACAGAGATGGCTTTTAACAAAAACAGTAATGTAATAAAATTTTGGATTCCTTTAAGACAACTTTTTGGGTTCCTCAACGATTTTAGAAGATTAATTTCTGATATAAAAGTTACATTTGAATTTCAAAGAAATAGTCATAATGATATGTTATACACAGATGTTGCAAATCCCAATTATAAAGTTATTATATCTGATTTTCAATTATGGTTACCTTATGTAGAGTTGTACCCATCCATTGAGGCTGAATTTAAAAGTATAGCTTTGAATTCTACACCTATTGAAATTACTTGGTGTTCTGCTTCAATTGAGAAAAGTAATCAGCAAACAACATCAAGTGGTGCATGTCATATAAGAACTACATCTGATGAGGTGTTAAGTGTTCTTGTCATTCCACAGTATGTAGAAAAAGAAAGCAATCAAAATCAGAACAATATGGTTTTTGATAATTTAGATCTCCTTGAATGCTGGATATTATGTAATAATAAAAAAGTTCCAGAAGAAATTTATAAAACGAATTTTAAAGATGGGCAGTTAGATTATAATAGATGTTATTCTGAATTATTAGCAGCTGGATTAAATACTCATAATACTGAAAGTGGATGTCTTATAAGTTATGTAAATTATGCGAGATTGTATCCAATCTTTTATTTTAATTTATCTAATCATCCAGAGTATACTAATATTTCGAATTTAAGACTAGAATTTAACTGGAGATTAGGATCAAATCCAGGTAAACCATATAGATTTTATTTCATCGTGAATGAAACAAAAAGAGGATCACTTAATATGGCTAATAAGGAATTTAAAACTTTGAAAACTTTAGATTAAATAAATGAATTGGTACCCTTTTGGTTCGTCTTATGAAGAATTTGGAATTGGACCACCTGGACCTCCTGGAAATGGATTTAAATTAACAGATGATGGTAATTATGATATGGAAGAAAAAATTTAAAAAATTGTAAAGAACCTATAGATGAACATGATGTTACTACAAGAGAATATGTTTTGAAACAAATAAGAGACAATAATCTGGAAGTTAAAAATGAAATAGAAAAAAATATTAATGGTAGTTTTTCAGATTTTGTTCAAGAAACTGCTGTAAGAATAAGAGATTTAGATGCTGTACTTAAAGGTGAATTAAGTAATTTGGATCAAAAATATTTACATATTCAAGATGGGAATGTAATTAATGCAAAAGGTAAAAGAATAGGAAATGTTGCTGATCCTACAGCAGATAAGAATGCAGTGAATAAGAGGTATTTAGAAAACAATGTTTTAATTTTAAAAGATGAAAAGTTTGATGTTCAAAATAAAAGACTAGTGAATATTCCATCTCCTCAGGATATGTATGACGCAGTTAATAAAAATTACGTGGATAATCAAAAATTTTATGCAACAATTCAAGAAGATAAAAAAGCATATAATACTTTTGGTGCTATGCGTTATTGGGAAACAGTCGTTTTTATGAAATTTAGTAGCAATCTCCTTGACAGAAATATGAAACTGAGTGAAAATATGGATATGAAAATTACATTTTATTTATGTCCTAATTATACTAATGGGAAATCAGAAGTTTTAATTACACTTGGGGAGAATATATTATTTAATGGTGATGCCTACACAGATAAACCTTTAATACTCTTTGCATCAGGAAAAAAGAATGATGAATTAAGCATACAAGTCATGTCTTATTTAGAATTAAACATTTTTAAACCTTACTTAGAAATTGAAAAAATAACATTCCTTTTATAAAAATTCATTCTATATAAATGGATAGGTTAATTAGGAACAATATTAATTGGGATTCATTTTCTAAAGATAATGAACTTTCAGAAGATATAATTAGAAGTGTAAAAGATGCAGTAAATTGGGATTTAATATCAGAATATCAAAAATTATCTGAAGATTTTATTTCAGAATTTCATGATAAAGTGAACTGGGATAAAATTTCTCAATATCAGATTCTTTCTGAATATTTTATGAATAACAATAAATTAAACTGGTCTTTGATTTCTCAATATCAAACACTTTCTGAGAGTTTTATATTAATGAATATTGATAAATTAGATATGAGAAGAATTTCTATGTATCAAAAATTAAGTAATGATTTTATAAAAGAAAACTTTCGATTCTTAGACATGTCAATAATTCCAATAAACAAAATTAAGTGAAGAAACTATAGATTTTCTTAGTGATTTTATTGATTGGAAAGAAGTTACAAGAAACCAAGAATTAACAGAAGATTTCATTATGAAATATAAAGATAAAATTAACTGGTGTGATATTGTTATCAACAGAAAATTCTCTGATGATTTTATAAAATGTAAACTATAAAAAACTTGTTGTGTATTTACTTGCAAAGATATGTCATAAAATTTAAATATTTTTTAATCTTCCTAAATTTTTAATCTTTCTATAAGGGGTATCCATTTTGGGTACCCCTTTTTTTAATGCATTTTTAAAAAGGACTTTGCAAAGTACCAATTCAAAGTAGTTTGTTTTACAACTTTTCTATTGATTTTCATCACTGAAACCATCATTTCATCACTTTTAAAATCAAAGCTATTCAAAGTTCAAAATGATTGCAATTGTTCAAAAATGTTCACAAAAATGACTTAAAATGTGTGTTTTTATGATGTTCTAGTTTGATGAAAAACAGAGTAAAAACTTCAATTTTCAAAAATCTGATGTTTTTGACTATTTTATGCTAAAAAATCAATGATTTTTAATGAAAATATGGTGTTTTTGTTCATAAAAAGCCTTAAAATGTTCGTGATTATTGAGGTCTGAAAAATCAAAAAACGCCTGATTTTGAGGTTTTTTGTAGTATATGATGTGTCCCATAGTATGGGACATATACTACTAACATCTTAGTACAAGTTATGGGGATATCATTCAAAAATGTAATCAGCTAAATGAAACTAATATAATTCTGCAAACTAAATTAAATCAGTTTGAAACCAACGAAATAAAAAAATGAACAACATATTCTGGCACTTAAAATGGAACTCAATGATCTGCACCAATATCAGAGAAACAAAAATATTGAAATCCATGGACTTGATTTAACAAATATTAAAAATGACTGGGAACTAAGGGATCACCTGGCAATATTAGCAGACAAGCTTCAGGTGGAAGACTTCAAACCTACTTACGTAGATGTCCTTCATCCTCTGTTGGGCCAAGACAAAAACATACAGAAACCTATTACTATAGTGCAATTTACCAATAGGACAGCTAGAAACTTAAGGTTATTAAAAAGAAAAACTGTTATTTTCAACTTTGATTTACATAAAGATTATCAGCAAACTAAAATTTAAATTAATAAAAATCTTACACCTACTAATAATTATCTATACTGGCAGACTAGAACTTTGGTTCATATGGAAGAATAAAGAATACCTGGATAAGAGAAAATGAACATGAAAAAAGGAAAAAAATACAACTTTAGAGGATTTGAGATCTTTTGACATTAGTGTCTCATGACTGTTTATACTGAATATAGTGTTGCCAATTAATACAACTCTTAAACTGCATTAAACCATGCTGAATGATTACTATTCAACTAATGAATTTATAACTTATTAAAAACTAACACACCTAATTCAATAAACATTATTCATATAAATGCTTGCCCTTTGCTTAACAAAATAATACTACTTGAAAATCTATTACAAATAACTGATACTACTATTGATATACTACTATCACAGAAACATGGTTCTCTGAGCAAAATTTTTCCATTCCAATAAATGATTACAATGTTTATACATTAAATAGAACCCACTCTAAAGGTGGTGGAGTGGCTATATATATACATAAGAAGCATACATTTTTCTCACTGCTTACTGATTTTACTATAATTAACCAAGACATAGAACTTCTTGTGAAGACCCACATTACATAATTGCTGTTTGTTATAGATCACCTAATTCTGATCCTAAAAAAATATTTCTACACTCAGTATTTTGTTTGATCAGGCAAATTTACTACATAAAAAAACTCTCCTATTGGGAGATTTAAACATTGACATTTTACAAAAGAATATATTAACAGACCAACTCAACTCTATGATACTAGCCTCTTGTTTTATTAATACAATACAAATACCTACTAGAATAACACCTTCCAGTAGTACAATAATTGATTTATGTATTACTAATACTTTGCATGATTCAATTATAGCAGGAATGATAACATATGACTTCAGTGACCATCTACCTATATTTATTATATATAAGCACTCTTACAATATCCCAATTGTAACAGATAAATATAGCATTGGACAAATAACTAAACCAAATCTTAAATTTTCAGAAATAAAATAGCTGAAATTGACTGGACACTAATTAATAGAGAAACACAAGTTAACTCAGATTTTGAAAATTTTCATACCACTGTTCTTTGATTATATAATGAAACTTTCACTAAAATATACGCTATAATACTTTAAAAACGAATAATTCACTTATTAATCGAATTAACAAAAAAAAAGAAACTATTCACTAAATTTCTTAAATGTAGAAATCCTATAGATTTTATAAATTTTAAATGCTATAAATAACCTGAACTCAATAATAAAAATGGTTAAAAGAAATTACTATTATTTTTTTTTCTCAAAATTACCCCCATAAAACGTGGCAACATCTTAATCAATTGTTGGGGAAGATAATAAAATAAAAATACCAGAATTTTTAATTGATGAGAATACCAAGGAAATTCGAAATCAAGAACACATTGCTACACATTTAAATCACCATTTCATAATAACACCAAATAACATAAAACAAAATTTGAGTAAACCTGATTTACCTTTCACAGCTTAAGAATCAAATCGAACAAATTCCTGTATCTTACAGAAATAACATATCAAGAATTACTAATGGAACTTAAAAAAAAATTCTACTGCAGGATATGATGACATTCATCCAAAGGTAAATCCACTTGTTGCTGACATAATTGTGGAGCAACTTTATATATTTAACTTGGTATTTGAGAGAACTAATTGAAAGAGCTAGTGAATATGAACTTCCATTGTGCATGGCTTTTATCGATTATGAAAAAGCCTTTGATTCGGTGAAACCATCAGCAGTTACAATGGCTCTGAAATCTTGTGGTATTGAAGATGCATACATTAATATTATTAATAACATCTATGAAAATGCAAGTGCAAAGATTCGGCTGTTTGAGAATACAGCACACATAAAAGTAGGAAAGGTAGTGAGACAAGGTGACACCATATCTCCGAAGCTCTTTAATGCTACATTGGAGGGTGTCTTTCAGTCGCTGAGCTGGGAAAACACAGGGATAAAGATTAATGGAGATTATCTTACTCACCTTCGTTTTGCTGATGACGTAGTCATTTTTGCAACTACCCCATCAGAGCTGCAGAGTATGATCCAGGAACTTGCTGACAAGAGTAAAGAAGTGGGATTAAAGATGAACTTTCAGAAGACAAAAGTGATGTTCAATGCTTTTTCAAGAAATGAAGATTTATCGATTGATGGAGAAAAGCTGGAGATAACAGATACGTACGTTTATCTTGGACAGCAGATATCAAGTGAGGGTCACATTGATGAAGAAATTAATCGGCGTACAAAACTTGCCTGGAGAGCTTTTGGAAGAAACAGCATAATTTTCAAGAGCAATATGCCATTATGTCTTAAAAGAAAAGTGTTTGATCAATGCACTCTTCCTGTGCTTACGTATGGTGCACAGACGTGAACCTTAACTAAATGAGACATACAAAGGCTGCAAACAACTCAAACAAGCATGGAGAGGTGCATGCTTGGTGTAACCAGGAGAGATAAGGAGAGGAACTCGTGGATCTGAAAAATGACAAGAGTGGAAGACATTATGATCAGAGTTAAATCCCTGAAATGGCAATGGGCTGGACATACTGCCAGAAGGACAGACCATCGATGGACAGCCGAAATTTTAGATTGGATTCCAAGGGACAGGAAAAGACCCAGAAGAAGACCACATGGGAGATGGGTGGATGAAATTCGAAAGTATGCAGGGGTGACATGGTGGAGACTGGCACAAGACAGACCGTTGTGGAAGAAACTTGGGGAGACCTTCGTCCAGCAGTGGATTGATAATGGTTGACAATGATGATGATGATGATGATTTGAAACAGGAATGTTCCCTGATAATTTTAAAATAGTTAAGATCTCTCCTAAGTACAAAACAGGCTCTATTAATAATATAAATAGTTATCGACCATTTAAAAATTATCTATTTTTGCTAAGATTCTGGAAAAGTTAATTTATAACAGACTTCTGTTGTATTTGGAAAACTACACTATTATTAATACTAATAAGCATGGATTTAAACCGAATAGATCAACTGAAACTGCATTCTATCACTACAAAATTTTATATTAAAAGAACTAGACACTAAACAACTTACACTTGCACTTTCTGGATCTTACAAGGGCCTTTGATTGTCTAAACCAAGGTATTCTCATAACAAAACTACATAGTATAGGTATAATGGGGATTTCAGCTAAAGTAATTAAAAATTATCTAACTAATAGATTACATTTCACACAAATTAACCACTATAAATTACCAATGGAAAAATATCGTGGGAGTACCACAGGGTTCTATACTTGGACACATACTGTTCAACATTTACATTAATGATATTTTTACAGAATCAAAAACATACACCTAACACTTTATGCTGACGACATTACAATTCTGTTCACAGGACGTGATTGCACACAAATAATCAACCTTTATAATAACCAAATAAGCATATATTACGACTGGCTGACCTCCTATGAACTTATTGTAAATACCGTTAAAACTAAAGCTATGTTTTTTACAAGACATAACCTAAATCAATATCAAGATATAACTATTTATTATAATAAAAATAAAATTGTTATAGTTAATTATTTCACCTATTTAGGAGTACACAACAGCATAACGTAAAATGGGATCGACATATAGAACATACTATTAATAAAATCTCTAGAAACATAGGAGTAGTTTACTGAGTGCTTAACAATCTAACTTATAAAACCCTTAAATTGTTGTATTACGCTCTTTTGCATACACAATTTAACTATTGTCTATCCTGTTGGGGACAAACAACACAAACTAAAATGAAAAAACTCAAAGTACTTCAGAATAAATTTATTAGATTATTAGAATTTAAGCTACACGCTAATACTAATAATACACATTATTGAAATATTTAAAACTACTTGCGAGTAGATGTTAATCAACATAGCATTTTGAATATAAAACAATTATATCAATATGCTTTGGGATTAAATGTGTTTAAAAGGACTAAACAAAATGACAATATATATATATACCATAGATATAAATATTAATATCTATAACTATGAAACTTGAAATAGATTTCAGATAAATCCATACTTGGCTAGAACACGACAAATGAAACAAGGTATCAACTGTCAGTTACCAACTTTTTGGAATCTTTTACCTGAAGAACTAAAATTCATTAATAATTATAACTTGTTTAAAAAAGACTAGAAACATATTTTCTGTACTTATAAAAACAACAACCTTAAATTAATATATAATATTTCAATCCGTTTTTAATTGCTACTAATATCTACTAACAAGTAACTGATCTACTGCATGGCCCACCTACTAGTTACCTTCATTTTGTGACCATTTTTATATGACCTGGATCTATTACATAGGGATATCAGGGCTTTAGTCAGGTCATATAAAGACCTTTTTCTTGACTTCCCTGGCTGTTATAATAATTACTTTTTACACTCAAATGTAAATACCAATTTGATAAAGGTATAATGTAACAGCTAAAACAATAATATCATTATCATTATTATTATTATTACTGCAAATCCATCATTGAGAGTATGCCACATCGTGTTCTGTTCGTTATAAAAAACAAAAGTGGCCACACAAGGTATTAATTTCTGTTTTTTTTTTTTTTGTGTTCATAAGAATGTAAGTAATCATATGTGGTGTCAATTTTCAAATATATCTCACCAGTAATTAATTGTTTCTTCGAAAACCTTAATTTTCAATAAATTGACAAGTGGTCTTTAAAAAGTTTACAAATGATTGTACGTTGGAGCTTTTACTCAAAATTACAGCTATCGAACACAGAAGAATCATTTCCATCCATACGATAATGATATGCACTGATTTCGTATCAACTATGAAAATAAGTTCACGCCAGATAACGAGAAACTATGCGCCACAAAAAATAAGCACTGCAAAATTCACCATTCTCTCTCAACGATAAAGCAGTCCGTTGAAACAAGTTAGTAAAATCATGCAATGCATTGAATAAGATACGCTTTCCAACATACCAGAAATCATTACTCAAGTTATGAGGATAACGGCTGTGAAATAAATATAGCTCCTGTGTCCTGATCTTTTACCCCATTTCACTCATTTTCAACAGAATTTCTCCCCAGGTGGTCCCCTACCACATACGAACATTTCATCGAAATCGAATCAGTTTTACGCAAGTTATGACGCATAAGGGCGATGGAATGGATCCCGTTCCTATATCCTGACCTTTGACTCCATTTCGTCCATTTTCAATAAGGTTCGTCCCCAGATGGTCCCCTACCACATACTAGAATTTGATCAAAATCGAACCATTTTTACGCAAGTTATGATGCATAAGGGCGATGGAATGGATCCCGCTCCTATGTCCTGACATTTGACCACATTTCGTCCATTTTCAATAGGGTTCGTCCCCAGGTGGTCTCCTACCAAAATATACTAAAATTTCATCGACATCGAACAATTTTTATGCAAGTTATCGTGCGGACAGACGGACGGACAAAGCTGGAGCATATACGCTTCTTCAACCTACGGTTGGAAAGCGTAAATTAAAGCAAGGAAATAATGAGAGAATATTTCGAATCCGACTTACAGACGGATAAGTTATACGCCTACAAAATTACGAACAAAGGGACTCCCGAGTGGTTAGAGACGGGGGCTTCTGGCAAACTGTCAGATCTAAGTTTTAGTTAAGGCCCCCGATGAAGCATTTATGTTACAACTGTCTTACAGAGATATCCCCCATCCCTCCTTGGGGGTCAAGTGACCGCAAATTAGGAACGAACTACTACTTTTAGCTGGTTTTTCCAAAACCTGAAAATAAAAGAAATATAACAAAAAATAGAGCAAGGACAGAGTGGTGCTTTTAGCACGCCCTTTCCCTTTTTGCAAAAAAAAAACGTTCCATAAACAATGATGATAGTTTTAAAGAACAGCTAAAATATAGCGATGTCTTAAATGACAGGTTTACTTCTTTCAGTAAAAATGACTACGGAAACAGACATGCTATGTAGTGGGCACACATGAAGGTACACATACGTATCGGAATAATATGACCACCCCGGAATCACAGTGTACCTACCCAGGGGCGTCTCAGAGTGAACTTCACAAGGTCAACCACACGGAGATATGAACAGCCAGCCAGGACAGATGCGCCATAGTGCGTCACGTGAGCACAATGGGCAGAGGTGGTGATTTGACGGACGTTCAAAAAGGAATAATCATCGGGTACCGCGCCAAGTGTTGAGGCATCTCAGAAACAGCAGACTTCGTGGGCTGTTCACGAGGTGCTATAGTAAGGGTGTACCAAGAATGGACCGCTGGTACACCGAGTACCTCATGACGTCATAACTGTGTAGCCCCAAAGGCCATCGGTCCCAGAGGAGAACGACGACTGGTAAAGGGCAACCGACGCGAAAAAGTACAGCAATTGACCACGCAAATGAACACTGGGACGCCCAGGTACGTGTCTCCGGTAACAGCAAATCGAACCCTTACGCATGGGTTTCCGGAGTCGACGATGCGTCAAGGCGGCCATGTTAACCTAGGTCCATCGGCAATGACGCCTGAAGTTCGCATGGGACTGGACAGAGGAAGAGTGGAAAACGGTTTGCTCTCTCCGACGAATCGAGGTTTCACCTCCATAGATGCGACAGGAGGTGGCGGATACGGCGTCAGACTCACGAGTACTAACTCCCGGACAGGCTCGTCGGTCAAGTATAGGTCGACGAGTGTGTCCGGGTGTTAGTGACAGTGTGCATGTCTGGGAGATTGTTCCCTGGTATGACCTGGGACCGCTGGTACCACTGGATGGGTCTCCATCCTCTCTGACCACATGCATCCCTTCATGTTGAACCTTTACCCTGGTGGTAATGGTGTATACCAAGTGGACAATGCGCCGTGCCACGTCGATAAGGGGTTGCGTTCCTGGTTTCAGGAACACGACAGTGATGTCTCCCTTGGCCGGCGAAATTTCCCGAACTCAATCCCATAGAGCACTTGTGGGACTATTTGGGTCGACAGATTCGACTTGCTGACCCACAAACACGTTATCTACTGGTCCTCCCTGCTCTGCTGCAATCCGAATGGGCACGTGTGCCTTGGACGGCCTTCCAGGGCCTCACTGCGCCCATGACACGCCGTCTCGCCGCTGCCATCTGGGCCAAAGGTGGTTATTCCCATTATTAGGTAGGTTGCCATATTATTGTGATACGACTGTGTATATGGCACCAAGTTTCTACAGCTATTCGTAGATGTTTTTTGCGCGTATGGTTCAACGTGAAGTATACATTAACTTTGTAATTTTCTACGCTAGTGCAGATGGAATTGCGTTTTCGTTTTGTTTTGTTTTTTATACTCTGAACTGACCTTCGTAACAATTTAGAAATTCTCAAACAATAAAAAAAAAAAATGTTACATTTTTTTGGTTTGTCCGTCTCTCAAGTGCCTGCTGAAGAAAAAGAAGTGAAATCATATCAAAGAGGTCTAGTAATCAAATCAATCAAAGCTCCTGAACCTCCCGATATCACAGAAAAACAGCGCATTTGTTTTGAGCGGTAACTCACTTATATTCAGCTGAACTTTGAGAGAATCCAGACGCTCACATTTGGGTTTATATATATTGTTGATCATGGACTTCCGGGACTATGCTTTCTCCGTCTGTAGATTGTGGAAGTTCGCTCTTTCCGATTAAGGGAATCGCGCTAGAATCGCCACCGCCTCACTGAGAAGCTTGCAGCTCTGTCTCATCTACAATTGTACGCAAAAATTTATTTTTAATTTAATTATTCCATTTATGCCAAACACTGATAGGGAAAGTAAGCAATGACTACATTTTACTTCAGAGTTAAAAATAAAACTGTACAAAGTGCATTCTGAGAAAAGGGGAGTATGGAAAATGATTTCTTAGGCGTTATCTGTAAAGAAAAGATAACATATAAAACTTTAGGACCTTAACGAAAGAAATATTTGTCAATTGTTTTTTGGACGGTAATACACTCGTTTTTCCCTTTCTTTATGTTCCTATTTAGCATTTTCTTTTCGTTTTGGTTCGGAGATATTCCGGCAAATAGTATCCCGATAGAAATTCAGTAATATGCCAAAGACTATTCCATTTGCCTCAAAAGTTCGAACATAATAATTTTGAAGCAAGTGATAGAGCGTTCCAAAAGGATACGTATCTAAATTTTATTATTTTTGTTTAGCGAAACATGCTCACCGTTCCTTGAATTTCGTTTTGACTGAATTTGATCTGTAATAATAAACATCATTTTTATCCTGTATGATTAAAAATATCTTTTGCGGATAACCACACTGCTCACCATATCAGTGTTTAAAAGTGTTTCGCAAATAATCACATTCCTCCTTCTAGAATTATTTAAAAAGACCACAAAATTTTAAACGATAATTTACAATGATCCTTTTGATAACTTAAGAAAACTTCACAGACAAGCTCAATACCATACTTAAAATAATGTAAAAATTGTACTGATATAAGAAATGGTTCAGTGATACTTAAAAAAAATTATCTTTAAATTCTCAAAATTCTGTTAAAATTATCTTTAACTCTTTTTCTGCGTATCATGTTTAAAACGTAATAGCGTCCATTAGGGTAAACAGGAAAGTTTTAAATGAGGTAATTATTTAAAAACGACCTCAAAAATTTTAAACGATAATTTACAATGATCTTTTTGAAACTTAAAAAACTTCACAAATAAGCTCAATCATCATCATCATCATCATTGTCAACCATTATCAATCCACTGCTGGACGAAGGTCTCCCCAAGTTTCCTCCACAACGGTCTGTCTTGTGCCAGTCTCCTCCATGTCACCCCTGCATACTTTCGAATTTCATCCACCCATCTCCCATGTGGTCTTCTTCTGGGTCTTTTCCTGTCCCTTGGAATCCAATCTAAAATTTCGGCTGTCCATCGATGATCTGTCCTTCTGGCAATATGTCCAGCCCATTGCCATTTCAGGGATTTAACTCTGATCACAATGTCTTCCACTCTTGTCATTTTTCGGATCCACGAGTTTCTCTTCTTATCTCTCCTGGTTACACGAAGCATGCACCTCTCCATGCTTCTTTGAGTTGTCTGCAGTCTTTGTATATCTCTTTTAGTTAAGGTCCATGTCTCTGCACCATACGTAAGCACTGGAAGGATGCATTCATCAAACACTTTTCTTTTAAGACATAATGGCATATTGCTCTTGAAAATTATGCTGTTTCTTCCAAAAGCTCTCCAGGCAAGTTTTGTACGCCGATTAATTTCTTCATCAATGTGACCCTCACTTGATATCTGCTGTCCAAGATAAACGTACGTGTCTGTTATCTCCAGCTTTTCTCCATCAATCAATAAATCTTCATTTCTTGTAAAAGCATTGAACATCACTTTTGTCTTCTGAAAGTTCATTTTTAATCCCACTTCTTTACTCTTGTCAGCAAGTTCCTGGATCATACTCTGCAGCTCTGATGGGGTGGTTGCAAAAATGACTACGTCATCAGCAAAACGAAGGTGGGTTAGATAATCTCCATTAATCTTTATCCCTTTGTTTTCCCAGCTCAGCGACTGAAAGACACCCTGCAATGTGGCATTAAAGAGCTTCGGAGATATGGTGTCACCTTGTCTCACTCCCTTTCCAATTTTTATGTGTGTTGTATTTTCAAACAGCCTAATCTTTGCACTTGCATTTTCATAGATGTTATTAATAATATTAATGTATGCATCTTCAATACCGCAGGTTTTCAGAGCCATTGTAACTGCTGATGGTTTCACCGAATCAAAGGCTTTTTCATAATCGATAAAAGCCATGCACAATGGAAGTTCATATTCCCTCGCTCTTTCAATTAGTTCTCTCAGTACGTGGATATGATCTATTGTGCTGTAGCCACTCCTGAATCCAGCTTGTTCTCTCGGTTGAGCCATGTCCAGTGTTACCTTCAAGCGGTGTGAAAGAACTTTAGTGAAGATTTTATAAACTACTGATAGAAGGCTGATAGGTCTGTAGTTTCCGAGATCCTCAATGTCACCTTTCTTATGTAGCAGGATCATTGTAGCGGTGTTCCAATCCTCAGGAATCTTTCCTTCATTAAGGCATCGAGTGAAAATTTGGGCGAGTACTGTTTCAATTTCTCCACTTGCTTCCTGTATGATGTCTACAGTAATTCCATCTTCTCCTGGAGCTTTTCCCCGCTTCATGTTCTTGATTGCATGTGCAACTTCTGCTGGAAGGACTGGAGGAACTCTGGTACTGGTATCTTTCATGATGTCTGGAGTGCATGTATCATCCCTTTCATATAATTTGGAGTAGAAATCTTTCACTCTTGTCAAAATTTCGCCTCTATTTCTTGTTGCAGAACCATCTTCTTTTCTCAGTGCCATAATCTGTTTTCTTCCCTTACTGAGATGTCCCTTTGCTATCTTTAGGCTTTGGTTGTTTTCAATTGCTTTCCTCACTAGTTCACAGTTGAATTTTCTTACGTCTTCAGTGATACTTTTTCTTACTGTCTTGCATAGCTCTATATATTCCACTTTGGAAGTCACATCTTCTTTAGTTGTCCTCATCTCTCTTCTTTTTTGCATCAACATTTTCGTTTTTCCTGATAATTTGTTTACATGCAACTTGTTCTTAGACCCAGCTAATTTTGTTGCTGTTTCCATAAGAGCTTTGGTTACTTTTCTGTTAACTTCAGAGATGTCCACTTCTTCCGATGTTAGGCCTTCTAAAGCAGAGAACCTGTTCTTCAGTTCCAACTTGAAGATATTATGGTGTTTTTTAAGGTTGGTTATGTCAATAGATTTTGTTTGTCTTATGAGCTTGCCACGTTCAAGTTTGGTGTTGAGGTGCATCTTACATCTCACCAATCTATGGTCACTACCTGTGTTGAACTTGTTTAGCACACTGCAGTCTTCTATGACGAATTTTTTGTTACACATAATAAAATCAATTTCACTTGTCGTCCCATTTGGATGTCTCCATGTCCATTTCCTGTGTGGCTTTTTCTTGAAGAAGGAGTTCAAGATGAAAAACCCTTCTGCCTCTGCAAACTCAACGAGAGTATTTCCACGCTGGTTTCTGTTGCCGTGACCGAATTTACCTACTGAAGTTTCATTCTGTTGCCGTTGCCCTATTTTTGCATTGAAATCTCCCATAATTATTTTCAAGTGCTGCTTACCTTTATTATTTAGATGACAAATTTCCTCATAAAATTCTTCAATTTCTTCTTCAGGATGACTTGTGGTGGGTGCATAAGTTTGAATAATCTGAGCCTGGTATCTTTTCGAGAGTTGGATAACAAGTCGTGCAGCTCTGTCAGAGGAACTTTCAACTTCTACAACTTTATCCTTCAGTTTCTTGTTTATTATAAATCCAACACCACTAGTTCTGCCAGTATCTGTCCCACGATAGTAGAAGAGATGTCCACTTTTCAGTTCGATGAGATCTTCTCCTTTTCTCCTTACCTCACTTAGCCCCACGATGTCCCACTTGATCCTTTGTAGTTCCTCTTCCAATCATAAGCTCAATACCGTACTTAAAATACTGTAAAAATTGGTACTGATAGGAAAACCGATTCAGTGATACTTAAAAAATTTTTAATCTTTTGTACGTTCAACAAAAATTTTATAATTTCTTATGAGCCATACGTAGGGGAGACAGTGTCAAGTTGATTCACGGTCAATTTAATACAGTAGCAGTTGAGCAGCAACACGCACGCGCACATTTGTCTCTATGAAAGTTCAAATTATCTCGTTGTAGCCTTCAGTCTGCACGTGTGTTTCGCAATGTAGCTGTAATTGCATGAGTAATTTAAGAACATCTTATTTTGGTAGTGTAAAATAAATATTTTTGTTGTCTGAAGTCAACTGAAATAGTTGGAAGAAACATTTTCCATTCGTTCGAATTGATGTGTTATTTGCGCACTGAAAGTTAAGATAATTTGACTGTTGCTGATTTGGCTGTGTCTACTCTCTTTCTGGGTACCGTGTTTAAAACGTAATAGCTTCCATTAGGGTAAACTGGAAAGTTTTAAATGAGCTAAGTTAAAAGAATGAATCAAGTTGCGCCAAGTACTCATAACAACTTTTTAAACTTTTTGTACAGTAATATGGTCCCTATCCTCAAGCAGGTGAACGAAAAAGAATAGGGACCGCAGACAGCGATCAAAAGAAAAGGGAGCGAAACAAAATTGAAGAAATCATTAGAACAAGAAATGAAGCGGACAAAAAAATCACAGGCCAAATGGTTAAAAGTTTTGAAAACGTAAAAATCAGGCTGAAAAAGAATTGAAGGGAAGAAAGAAAAATAAAGAGATCCAAAAAAGACGCTTGGACTTTGAAGAAAGTGAAACAGAGTCATAAGAAGACGAAGATGCCTTGTGTTTAATGTGTCGTAAGTTATATTCAGCATCCAAACCTGAACAAGTTTCAATTCAGTGCAATTGCTGCAGAAAGTAAGCTCATCTGTATTGCGGAAATGACAGTCCTACAAACGTTTGAGTTCAATATGAATCAGATGTTCAGATTTTGTTCAAACACAGTGAAAGAGAATTAGTTTTAAAATTCGAAATAAGCCGTCTTCAAGACAATCGTTACCAACCCAGAGTAATTTAATTCGTGCTGTTTTTAGCACGTCTTTTGTAAAACAGATCGTGCTTATGTTATCAGTTTGTCCGTCAGTCCGTCTGTGGACACCATATCTCTGCAAATATTAGTCCGATATGAAAAGTTATTTTTTCATTGAGTAACCTGATGATCCTTCATTTCGTTGTTTTTTTTGTTTTTTTTATAATGCACGGTTTGACCGCTGGAGGCCATAAATTCGCATGATGTCGAATTCAAAATACATTTGGTTCCATGTATTTACTTCTAAACATCCGACTGAAAAAAAGCTTTTACCTTTTGATTCCATTTATGGTGAATATTTTTTCAGGTATAGTCACTTTTTCAAGTTACGCACAGATTTTCCACTAGGGGGCGTAAAAGTAAACTGCGTTTCTCCCGATATCTCTGCTCCTAAAACTCTGGTATGAAAAAATCTTTCTGCTGCGGATACAGCTCCTGATGGGAAATGTTTTGCATATGATTTATATATTTTATTAAAAAAACAGTTTGGCCACCAGGGGGCGTAAGCGTTAATTTCTGTTTATCATGTATTTGCAACAAAATATGAACTTCTAAAATCTCGATTGTACAAATTCGTGCGTGGGCCTATATCATTCACATCGATAAACATTTTCGAAAATTTTCTTCTTAAAATAATGCATAGTTTCTCCTCCAGGGAGAGTAGATACTTACCTTATTTTTGTCGATATATCTGCTTCTAAGAGTCCTATTTGAAAAATTCCTTCTTTGTTGGATAGGATTTTTGGTTAGAAATGTTTCATATGATCTCAAAATTTTCAAATAATTCATAGACTTTCCGCTAGGACGCGTAGAAGTAAATTTATATTTTCCCCGATATCTCTGCTTCTAAAGTTCCGATCTGAATAATTCTCTCTGCACCGGATACAGCTAGTAATGAGAAATGCTTTGCATGTAATTTCTAATATTTGGTAAATAATGGTTTTGCCACAACGAGTCGTAAGTGTTAATTTCCTTTCTAATATATTTTCGGCAAAATCTGAACTCCTAAAATCTCGATTGGAAAGTTTCTTTCGTGGACAGATACCGCTCACGCCCATAAACTTTCCGGAGTATTTGCTTCCTAAAATAATGTATGGTTTCTCCGCCAGTGGGCGTAGACATATACACGATATTGACAAAAGTCACCGGACACCTAGAAGAAAAACACAACATAGTATTTATTGATATACATTAGTACGGCGTCGGCCCATCTTTGGCCTTAATGCATGCACTGACGTTTCGAGACATGCTTTCGACGAGGTTTCGGAACACAGTGATAGGTATGGCTTGTCAGGACTCTCTGAGACGTTTTCCCCGTTTTTCCTGCTGTTCTTTTGAAATATAAAATATTTATGTACATTCACATAGCGTACAATGTAACAGCAAACATAAAATTTATTATTTATTATTTATAATGCCATTGCATAATAGTAGACCTTGGTCCTAAACTTCTTATGTGGCTCTCTAATTTATCCCATAGGTGCTCTATGATTTTAATATCAGGACTCTGAGCTGGCCATTCCACACACGATACAGAATTATCATCAAACCACGCCGTAACAGTCCTTGCTTTATGGCTCAGTGCATTATCCTGCTGGTACCAACAAGACTCGGTTTCATAGTATTGCCACAAAGTTGGTAGAGCATAATTGTCGAGAATTTCGAGGTAGACTTGCTGGTTAACAGATTTATCCACTATAACCAATGGGCCGGGGCCATACAACGAAAAACACCCCCACCGAGTACACTGCCAGTTCCAAACTTGACCGTAGGAACAGTACACTGTGGTAAATAGCGTTCCTTCGGCAGCCGCCATACCCACACACGGCCATCAGACAGATGGATTGTGTATCTGGATTCATCAGCCTATAGGGCCCGTTTCCATTGATTTACGGCCCACGATAGATGTTCTTTACACCTTGCTAAAGCATTCCGAGTGCAGATGAAAGGCTTATGAGCAGCCGCTTCTCTGCGAATGGTACGTGTACATACCGAGGTTTCATCATTTTCACTCACCTGTACACTGAGGTCTTGTGCAGTACTCCGTCGATTATCTGTAATGACTCTCCTGAGGCTTCGACGTCCTGTATTGCTGATTTTGTTTGGTCTGCTGGTACGTTTTGCTGCTTTAGGCACACAATGTGTCTTCCAGTTATTCAGTACATCCAAAACAGTTGACTTGAGTATGTTTAAACGCCTCTCGGTTTCTCTTATGGACATCCCACTGGGAACTGGATCAAAAAAGATGTTGCAATCAATGAAATGCAGACATTCAGTCGAAAGGGTGTTTCTTGTGGAACTATGCCCGTCGCCGAAGGAGGTCGCGTTATGAACACCTAACTGACTTTGAACGAGGAAGGATTCTTGGGATGTGAGAAGCTTGAATTTTCTATCCCTCGTACTGACGAAACGCCAGTACGGTAATGCGAACGTGGCGTTAGTGGACAGATGAGGCTCGGACCCACAGGAATCCGGGAAATAAACCGCAAAATTGCATGCCTGCACGGAATAAAAGACACTTCTACCGCATGGCAGTGACCTATCGCAGAGCTATTTCCACTGTGTTAGCGCAGCAGAGGATCACGGTCAAACCTCAGGCGTTGTCCTCCGGCACAGTTCTACCTCGTCTGCTTAACAGAGGACAAGTCGCGAGTTGCCCATTTCTGCGCATTTCTTTAACCTTCAAACACAAACACCTCAGGCTGCAATGGGGTCTAGAGCACAGACATTGGCGTGCTGATTAGCAACAGGTCGTGTTTTTTGACCAGTCAAGATTCAATTTGATGCACCATGTTTGTCACGCACTTATTCGGAGACATCGTGGTGAACGGCACTTGCAGCGTCACACCGACACAACGCCAAAGTTCATAGTTTGGGGAGCCATTGGGTTCAGTTCACAATCCCACCTAATACAAATTGAACGAACCCTGAGCCCTTTAAGTGGCCGGAACGAGTTAGCTCGTGGTTGACAAAATGGGCTGAAGTCGGCTCAGACGAACACATTCGCAGTCTAAAAAGTGAGTCAAATGTAGTTGGAACGAATTCATCCCTGATATGTTTAGCGGTCTTAACGCCGTTCCAAGAAGTGACCTGAAAACCCAGAGGATCCGAAAGTGTTGTTTTCTTTCCTTTCCTTTACTATTCAAAGGGTGATTTAGAGGTGATTAATAATGATCCTTTCTGACTGATTAGATGCTGAAAGTACCACAGCAATGGTGATGAACCTAGGGAAGGAAAGATAAGAGGTTTGAGTCTTTTTTTCTCTATCCAGTGGCACGATATCTGTGTCAGGGGGACTAAACCTTCTCCATCCTGTCATGGAGCAGAGAATATAGGTCTAAAAGAGAGCGCTTATCACAAGTGACAGATTAATGGTCTGTACTTCTCAGATGAGAGGATGAGCAAAATGTTTCGCCTTAAATTTCGTGAAATCGGTCGTTATGGAAACATCTCTGTTTGGAGGAGGCAGAAATGTGTTGGCACCATTTGGCTCAGGTACATCGGCCGCTTAAAATATTAATAGCCAGTGATACAGCAAAGATGTTATAGAGGCAGAGATGATACTTTCCTTCAGAGTTGCCATGACGCTATATTCCAGGACATTTCTCTGCCACTTGTGGCCCGGAATATTCAAGACCTTTTCCATGTACTGCAGACACCGCCGCTTCTTCTCTGCCTTATAGGTTCACCGGATACCTCCCCGGTCAAACATGTCTGGGACATGGTAACTAAGCGACTGGCTCGTCAAGCTCATCAGCCAGTCCCTATAAAATAACTCCGATCTGGCGTTGAAAACATCCTGGTAGGCTATTATTCCCCAGGATCATATCGAAAACCTATACCACTCAATACCACACCGTGTAGAGTCTGTTGTCGTTGCTCAAGGTGGTTTCGCACGATACAGAGTTTTCTTAATACAAACATTTGACGTGGACCAGGAACATCAATCAGAAGTCATCGCTTTTTCCACGTTTATAAGTGAGTCACGGAAAAATTATCGTTGGCCGCCACCTGGAAGCGAACCCAGGGTCTTTCAGTTACGCGCCGGACATGTTTTAACGGCACCACACCGGCCTTGAATTCCTCCAAACTCACATATACTAACTGTCAAGCCACTTGGCACGTTGCTTCTTGGAGCCCCGCACAATGCTGGAGATTCACTAAAGATCGCAGGCAGCAACAGAACAAATAACTAGAAGACGAATTAATAATTAATACAAACATTTGACGTGGACCAGGACCATTAAACAGAAGTCATCGCTCTTTCCACGTTTATGATTTACCATTTTGGTGAATCCCCAGCATTGTGCGGGGCTCCAAGAAGCAATCTGCCAAGTGGCTTGGCAGTTAATATATGTGAGTCTGGAGGAATTGGAGGCCGCTGTTGTGCAGTGGAAGCATGTTTGGCGCGTACCTTGAAGACCCTGGGTTCGATTCCCAGTGGTGGCCAATGATAATTTTTCCGTGACTCACTTATAAACGTGGAAAGAGCGATGCTTTCTTTTAGACAGAGTTTTTTTTGTTTTGTTTTTATTGGAAGTTTAACGACCACCGTGAGCAACCCAGTGGGCTACAAGCAGTCGCCCGCCACTAAGTTAGGGCCACTGGTTCCAGGGAAGAGAAAGAGCCAGGTTCGTAAGACAAACACAACATACATGCCTCACCGAGATTCGAACCTGCACCCATCTCGGACGAATGATCAGAAGCCACCGGGGCTGCATACAGAGTTTTGAAGCGAAAAATGTTGTATAGCTGTACAAATGTAACCAGTTATGTCTGGTAACAAAATGAATCTGTGATAAAAGTTTCCATTTCATTTGAACAGCGAGGTTTTTTCTTGGAGTTGCAATTTTTACAAACAATAGGGTATCATGAATGGGATATGGGATTACACCATAAAATACAAATTTTGAAGATACGTGAAGTTATATTGACATAGGTATGTGAAGATTTATTTTTATCCCCGTCACACCCTACTTTGATTAAAATCGAACTTAAAGAGTAAGGACCATTTCTTCGACTCTTGTAGCCAGGTCCTTAGATTTTATATAAACCTTGTTTTATGATAGCTGTGGCCTGTATTCTATCTTAACTTTCATCTTTAGTCCCTTTTCCTATGTAAATTTGAGTTTGTTCTCTTTTGCACTTTCCAAACTTAACGTGATATCTTCTCTCTCACATGAACGGAGGTTTGGCAACACCCTTGCGGTCAGTACGTAAGTGACGTATGCTAGTTGATAAGAACGAGAAAAGATATATATTTTCCGACGCAGTTGCTTGTGTGTGATGTTAGATCTTAGCTGAGTTTATTGATTGTACGACAGCTAATAACGTATGTGAAGTTATATTTTTATTACCGTCTGCATAACTACGTTGTGAAGTTATGTGTGCAACTCGCCGTGATATGTTTGTGTTTTCGTAAAGAGACAACGTTATGTGATTTCGCCTAAAGTTGCTTAAAGTCTAAAGTGGCTGGAACAATAAAAGAAAGTTTTCGTAAGTGATTCTGATTTCTGTATATGTTTCGTCTGGCCCTAAAAGCCTTAATTTAAAGTGAGCTATCCGGTGCAATTAGTGCATCATATTTACATTTAATTCAACATGTCCTCAGCCGGACATTTGAAACTTAGCAGAACAACAAATCTTGAATAACATAAAAGAGTTACGTTATACACCATTTCTCATTATCTTTCTTTCTCGCGACAGGTAAAAATATTCTTAACGGAATACCCGAAAAATTCCTGATTATTCGCGTCCTAAGAGCCTAAACGCTGTCTGTATTTCGATTAAAGTGCCACATTCTTATATGTGTATTCACACTTACTTTAAGAAAGTTAAATAACTGTTAGTTGCTGATAACGGCGCGCAATGAAAGAGGAAGTTTCTCAGCATGACCTAGTTATATTTGATATATTGTGATAACACATACATACGCACTGATGAGCATTGCTTTCTTTACTTTCGGATGGCCCTAATTTCCTACTACGTCATAGTGGGAAGAGCCATTGATCATGTCTTCCGAAATCCCTAATCCAATCGATCATTCAGCGCTCCAGAACAAAAGCTGATTTTTATCACACTAACTTTTTCTTTTTTTTTATTTCTCTCGTTCTTTGGTTTTTGTCAATCAGGGCCCTTTGGGTATCGAGTAAGTCGAGAAAATATTTACCTTGAAGGATAATGGTACAATATGAGAATTTGTATTTGGAAAGAACTGTGGAGGAGTTTCTTTGTCAAGGTACGGTTGAAAAAAAAAGGTGCATCTTGAACTTACTGTTATGAAGCAAGTATATTTAATACGTAATAAGAGAATACAACGGGGTTCGTCACGAATATTTATTTTTTCAAATCAACTGTGGTTTCGCTGGGTATTAAACTAGCATCAGCAGGACGAATGGCACGTAAATATTCAAATTGTATACGGTATCATAAACGGTGTTTACAGTCACGGGTTTTGGTTAGTTGCTTTCACGCGCTTGATAGAAATGCGGTGAATGCCATGTCATTAACAAGTTGAGGAGACTTTTGATATATATGGAAAGCTTCCAAAATATTAAGTTTGGTGTTTGAATCTGGCTTGTCAATTAGTTTTGCTTCTTTAAAACCTGATTCAACCACCAAACTTGATATTTTGGAAGCATTCCATATATGTCAGAAGTCTTCGCATCAATATAACTTTTGCTTCTTTAAACCAGATTTAACCACTAAACTTTATATTTTGGAAGCGTTCCATATACACTGCTGGTCACCCAAAATGCAAAACCAAGAAGGAAGCATCCGATTGGCCTGAAATTCGCAGCATGCGTCGCCCGCGAGAGGACATACAAACGATTAGCATTGCAGGGCATATGCAAATCATGTGCGCCCGGCACGCCACCGAGAAACACTATAAGAAGGGTGCACAGAAGGCGCGGTGTAAGCAGTGGAAGTGTGTTGTGCTGCCGGACCCGTGCGTGAGAAGCTTCCTGATGCCTCTTCGCAGAATACGGCAGCCATTCCAGCACGTTTTGAAGTTTGGCAGAGGACGAATAGTGGCTTATCGCGACAGCGGTTTACCGTACCGAGACATCGGCGCCCGTGTGAGACGACATGCAGCCACAGTGAGGCGAGTATGGATTCGGTGGGTGCAGGAGGAACGGACCAACGTGAGAGATTGCCCCAGCCGCGGCACATCACCGAACGAGAGGACCAGCATGTTGTGCGACGGGCATTGATGGCTCGCACCGTCCCATCAAGAACGTTAGCGCTGGAATTAGGGTGTGTTGTGCAACAACCTCTGTCAGCACGTACCGTTCGACGTCGTCTGCAGGAGCGGGGACTTGTCGCACGGCGCCCTTTGCTCCGATTACCATTAACGTTACACCACCGGCGAGTGCGGCAGCAGTGGGCCGTTGAACGCCGTACCAGGACTACGGAATGACACGACATTGCCTTCTCTGACGAATCCCGCTTCTGCCTGCAACACCACGATAGTCGGATCCCCGTGTGGCGGCACCCCGGTGTGAGACTGTATGACGCCTGCATTATGCATCGTCATACCGGTCCGTTGTCTGGCGTTATGGTTTGGGGCGCAATTGGATGTGACACCCGCACCCCTCTGGTACGCATCGCCGGTACACTCAACTGCCACCGCTACATCTCCGATGTTTTGGAGCCTGTAGTCCTCCCTTACCTGCAGGACCTGCCAGCGGCCACGTTTCAACAGGACAATGTGCGCCCGCACGTGGCACGCATCGTGCAACAATTCTTCACGGCCCACCAGTTGCCACTGCTGCCGTGGCCCGCCTGTTCTCCCGATTTGTCGCCCATCGAACACGTATGGTCGCTGATCAGCTACAGAGTGGCCCGGCAAGCATCACCCGCCGCTACACCTGATGAACTGTGGCAATGTGTGGAAGCAGCATGGATAGACATACCCCAAGCCAACATCCAAAACCTCGTTCGTTCGATGCCGCGGCGTGTAGCGGCCGTTATTGCCAGCCATGAGGGCCAAACGAACTATTGATATCTGCGTGTTCCGCAAGTCGCACGGGCCTGTAAGCTCAATCGTTTCATCTTTGTATCTGTTGTTATGGGCCCAGTAAATCTGGCTTTGCTATCTCGTGCCCTTCTTGGTGTTGCATTTTGGGTGGCCAGCAGTGTATATCAGAAGACTTCGCAACTTGTCAATTAGTTTTGCTTCTTTAAAACCAGATTCAACCACCAAACTTGATATTTTGGAAGCTTTCCATATATATATTAGAAGTCTTCACAACTTGTTAATGGCATGGCAAATACCCCATTTCTATCAAACGCGTGGAAGCAACTAACCAAAACCCGTGACTGTAAACACCGTTTATGATATCATAAACAATTTGAGTATTTACGTGCTATTCGTCCTGATGAAGCTAGGTCAATACCAAGCGAAACCATCGTCGACTTGAAAAAATATATATTTGTGACAAACCACGTTGTCTTCTATTAATACGTATAACCGTCACAAGACTGTAATCTTTGAGATCAAGAAGTACATTTAATGTCTATCTCATTAAGACCAAATTAATAATGATCTTCGCCTTGAATCATTCCCAAATCACTGCTAGATGAAAGCCTCCCCAAATATTGTCCACACATCTCTGCCTTCGTTCTTTACCTTCAGAGTCATGCCTTCGAATTTTATACATCCATCCATCACGTGATCTTCTTCTGGATCTTTTCCTGTTTGCCTGATAACCAGTTTAGTACTTCAGTTGTCTAAAAGCGGATAGTTCTTCGAGCAATATACCCAACCTATTTTCACGTGAGGGTTTTTACTTTGATTATAATATCATCAACTCTTGTCATTTCCCTGATCCACAAATTCCTTTTCCTATCTTTCTCGGTTACAAAAGGCCTGCATCGTTTCACGCTTCTTCAAGGTATCTGCAGCCTCAGTATATCTGTTTTCAGTAAAGGTCCATATTTCTGATTCATAATTGAGAACTGGAAGGATGAGGTGATTAAATACTTTGAAGACATAACGGTAAATTGCTCTTCCTTATTGATTAAGACATAATGGTAAATTGCTCTTCATTATTGATTAAGACATAATGGTAAATTGCTCTTCATTATTGATTAAGACATAATGGTAAATTGCTCTTCAAAGTTGTATTGTCTCTTACAAATGCACTCCAGCAAATTTGAAGTTGTGATTCCGTCTATTGGCGTAAATTATGACAAGGGTGGAAGGTCAAAATGACATCCGAAAACTAGAAAATTTTATCGTCCTGGAACGGAAATCAAACCTGCGTCTACCGCTTTGTGCCCCAGTATGCTAATCACTACACCACTCAGAACGACCAGGTCTCCGAGTAATTTGAATTTAACACATCACAGGAATCGCCAGTCGAACAACGGCATTCATATTTAGCGAATATGGATTTTTATTTTTATTGGAGGTTTACCGATCACCAAACTCAATGGGCTATAAGCAATCACCCGTCCCTAATTTAGGGTCAATGGTTCCAGAGAAGGGAGAGAGCCAGTGCCGTAAGACAAGGACAGCATCCATGCCTCACCTCAAATCGAACCCGGACCACTTTCGGACGAATCATCAGAGGCCATCGCTTAGACCACTGTGCCACCTTAGTGAATCTGGATGAAGAGAATTTTTTGTCTCCCAATTCATTGTGATGTGTTTAATTCAAATTACTCGGAAACTTGAGACTTGGTCATTCTGGGTGGTATAGTGATTATAGCATACTCGGAAGCAAACCGGGCGTTGCGGTTTCGCTTCCGGTTCTAGGACGATAAAATTTTCAAGTTTTCGGATATTACTTGACGTACCACTCTTGTCATAATTTACTCCAATAGACGGAATCACTACTTCAAATTTGTATTGTACTGGTGAAATCCCGTATATCATGGCTTTCCAGCAAAGTTTTATAAACCTGTTAATTTTTTCTGGCCGCCCCGGTGGCGCCGTGGTCTACGCGATGGCTTATGACCATTTGTTCGAGAAGGGTCCGGGTTCGAATCCCGTGAGGCATGGATGTTGTGTTTGTCTTACGGCACTGTCTCTCTCTCTCTCTCTCTCTTCCCTGGAACCAGAGATCCTAAATTAGGGACAGGAGACTTCTTATAGACCACTGATTTGCTCACAATGGTCGTTAAACCTCCAATAAAAAATATTCGGTATATACAGGGTGATTCATAAAGAAGTATACAGTTTCCAAATGCTGTAAAACAGTAACAGTTGAAGACAGTGACCACAACGGCGAACCGTTAGGTAGATGTACTCATGAAATTTGTGTCCTTCTACGGAGGTAAGTGACGTAGGCGACAGCGTGCGTGTCACGTGACTAGTCAGTCAAAATGGTAGCGTCTGCAGTGGAGAAGGCGTTTTGTGTTCTTGAATTGAGCAAAACGGAATCTGTAACTTTTGTGCAATGGCATTTTCGCTCACGATTCGGAAGAGAACCTCCAACCAGAAAATCTATCTACGATTGGCATAAAAAAATTTGAAACTACGGGCTGTTTGTGCAAACTAAAGAGTCCTGGACGACCGCGTGTATCGGAAGAAGTCGTCGATAGTATTTGCACTGCCATTCAACAAAGCCCGGGAAAATCAGCGCGGAGGGTGACTCGTGAAGTTCAGATTTCACAGCCCACTGTCTGAAGAATTTTGAGAAAGAAGCTGAAAATAAAGAAAAACGACAGTATTTTTGGAATTACCTGATAAAAGAAGTTCAAATATCAAAGAATTGAAATTGACGTGTTAGATGAACATGAAAAAAACAACTGCGGCAGTTAAATGTCCTTTGCTAAGAAAATGGCACACGTAAACACGCTGTGGATAGAAGGTTATGCTTTGTTCTTTACGAAGAGAAATATTCGTATCATGTAACTAAAAACCGGTGTGAAACTAGCATTTCTAAATGGAAAATAAGCATTGTTGCTAATGATAGAGGTAAAAGTCGTCAAGTATTGCCTTTAACAGACAAAGGAACACCGAACGAATGTCTAAAGAAGGTACGTACTTTTACGACTATTTCAAAAGTAAAGCATCTGGTCTTAAAAGATCAGATCATATGTAGAGGATTTTAGAAAGGGAGTGTCTGACAGCAGGTCTTAAACAACCCTTAGAAATAGGAAGCTAAGAGATTTAGGCTAGAGCGTCCAATAGGAAGTGACAGGAAAGCGAAGTAGAAAGGGGAGGTAGACGCCCTTATTTATTATCAGGGGGCCAGTACTCGGGGTCCGAAGGCTTAACGTGCCTATCCGAACCACGGCGGATATTTAGTGGTTCGGGAATTCGTACCCGCCTGGGATCCAAACTGAGGTTTCTCCGTGGCAGTCACGAACGCCTATCACTAGGCGTCCGCGGTCATGTGGTCCTAAAACAAAATCCGCCACCGCAAAAGGCAATCGCTAAGTCGTTAAAAATCTCTGTATGAACTGTAAACAATGTAATAAACACGGATTTGAATCTGAGAAAAACCAAAAAACATTATGTTCTCCGCCTTTTGCCTAGGCATGTGGCTGAGCGTACAGCATGATGCAGACTTCTTTATGAAAACCTCTTAGCCGTAGACAGATGCAAACTGACTATTGATGAAGCATGGATCGACCTAAATGAGTGTAACAAAAAATGTCGATCGCATAAGATCAGAAAAAGACAAACTTGGTTCCAACTATTCAAAGGTTCAGTAAAGATTTACTAATTATGCTGGTTACTCGTACAATGTTAAAAATTAAGAAGAATTGAAAAGAATGTTAAAATCGATCATACGCATATTACCAAAATAATGTTTTAACTCTTATATTTATCCCTTTCAGCGGCTGATGTACTGTGCTTGAACTATACGGTGCCCCAAACTTTTGTTCCCTCCGAACAGAAATGTTCACATAGCGACGATGTTTTACGAAAGCTTCTGTAAAATAATTTATCTTTACCTCTGTCATCCCAGCAGCAGCGAAGATAAACATATCACAGGTAATAAGCTCCCTCTTCTAGTCCTATATTCCCTGCTCCATGACCTAAAACATGATAGGGAAGGGCAAGTCTCCCTGAAACGAACATCATGCATCTGGATAAAAAAAGTTACTCAAATGTTTTCTGTCTCTCCTTCCTTAAATTCGTCTCCATTGTCATAGTCCTTCATTAGTTAATTTGCCAGATGGGATTGGTATCAGTCATACGCATTAATGACCGGTCTGAATAACAAATCTAAGGGCAAAAGCAACTTCTTTCGATGCTCTAGTCTTCCAGGTAACTCGTACAAACAGCATTGGGACCACTAAACGTTCTTGAGTGAATTCGTTCTAGTAGCGTTCGGCCCATTTCTTAGATAGTGAATATATTCGTTAGAGTTGAGTTCAGCCCGTTTTGTTAATCCCAAGTTATTTCGTTCCAGACGGTTAAAGGGTTAAAGAGCAAATACCATTTCTTTATCCACAGAGCCTCCAAAAAGTAGAACTCCATCAAAATAATGCTACCAGTCCATACATCCAAATCTAGCACTCTATTTCTTGACAAAATTAAAACAGAGACGATTATCATGCTCATATTCCTTCAAAGTCCCCTGATGTGTCACCGATGGACTATTTTGCCTTCGGACTGCTAAAAAGAGCGCTTTCTAAACGCAGACCTAAAACAATAATTGGACTATGGAAAGCAATGGAAAAGCAGTGGATTAAAATACTACTACACATTTTAGAAATGCCCAGTTATCTGAGAAATCTAGATGTAGGTTTCCGGAAAAAGAGCTGTCAAATAGAAAGTTTAAGAAAAAAATATTTTATTTTAAACATTAATTATATTCCTGGAATGTCGATCTAAAAATGTGTGAACATCTTGTTTAAATGTTTAGAATAAAATGCGTATTGCTAAGACGAATTCTGCTTAAGCCTGTTATCAAATTTTGGTGACACAGTTAGCAAAACTTATAAGTCTCTAGTAACTCTCGACATTGACACCGAAATTCGGTAGCTGGCATATGCAACCAGCCATAAAGCATTGTCTTCTTGCCATGCAGGGTCTAATAGACGGAATCAGATGGATGGCAGACTCGCTGATTAATGACAATTCACAGAAGCAATAAATGATTTATAATTCCCAGCCCTTTTGAGATAATCTGTCATGATCGGTTTAACTACGTCTGATCAGCTTATTCTAAACGAGACCGGAGATGAATGGGTTCAGTTACCGTGATTCCGGCGTTGGAGGATCCTTTCCCAGGATCACTTAGTTTCCCGTTTCGTGTGGCGAATACAAGGTGGGGTGTTTACCATCTTGACATGGGCAAGTATCAAACTGGTAGTTGTAACATCGCAGTGTAATTCGCTGAAATCTGAGATGGAAATAGATTCCAATGATATCGATCATCGTTTCGAAACGACTTTTCCACACATTTCCCTGCAAATTTCTTAGTTTTTGATATTTGACGATAATGTTTACCATACCCTGACTGTAAGACCAATTTAGGCTAAAGAAATTAGCCTAAATTGGTCTTACAGCCCACTTTAGGTAATTTGTTTTACCCTAATTGGTCTTACAATTAGGCTAAAGGCTAAAACAATTTATAAGCTGCAACTGTGTGTCTTGCACACCTACCGGACACTGAATTAGAAAGTCTTATTCAAGACCTGGTTAGACTTCTTTTAACCCGAATTAAAGCACATATATAGTTTGGCATCGATTCTACAAAGTTCTTGGAGTGCATCTACAGCAGTTCAACAGACAGTCGTTCAACTGGCTCAGATTTGAAGGTAGAGGACGTTGCTACCAGATCTGTGTTTCTTACATGTCTCATACATTCTCAATGAGTTTCAGATGCGGACTTTGTTTGGTGGACAAAAAAGATGCTGAAGGTCTTTGTCATGATCGCTGAACCACTGCTGAATATACGAGGGTTGTACTGAAAGTTATGCAAAACGTTTTTATTAACTGACAGAGGATGTTCAAATTGCACATGTTAGTAGAGCAGCTCTTTGGCTATACAAATGTACTACTCAACAGTCTCCATTACAAGCGATACATTTCCGTCATCGTCGAATCCAACCTTCGGATCCTCTTTGAAAAAGTTCTGGTGTGGACTGTTGTACTTACTCTTCAAAGCCATTTTCACCTCATCTATGTCATTAAATCGTTGTCCCCGGAGACTGACCTTTAATGGAGCGAACAAGTGGATGTCGGAGGGCGCCAGACCTGGGCTTTACGGTGAATGGGGTACCACAAGACAAACCTAAGTTGCTGATCGCCTGATTTGTTGCCAAAGATGTGTATGGTTTCGCATTGTTATGGTGAATGTGGATTTTCAGATTCTTGTTCGGTTTCTTCCTCCTCACGGCTTCTCTAAGCTTCTTGAGTGTCTCACTCGCTGGTCAAGGTACGGCCACATTCCAGAATATCAAGGAGAACGACACCCCTGTTATCCCAAAGAACAGTCACCATGACTTTCTGTGCTGCTCCCTGGCTCTTGAACTTCTTAGGTATTTTTTGTTTTTATTGGAGGTTTAACTACCACCGTGAGCAACGTAGTGGACTATATGTAGTCGCCCGTCCCTAATTTAGGGCTACCAACTCCAGGGAAGGTAGAGAGTCAGTGCCGTAAGACAAACACAACATCCATGCCTCACCGGGATTCGAACCCGGACACTTCACGAATGAATGATCACAAGACAGAAGTTAGACCACTGCGCCACCGAGGGGGGGGGGCGTATCTCCACTTCAAAAATCTTATTGAGAAATTTAATTTTTACTTTATGCCATTCGCCACAACAGAGATGCGCATCCTCTTTAAATAATGCAAGGATTTCCCGCTAGAGGTGTAAAGGTCGAAACCTTTTTTTACGCTCTATGCTTCCGGGTGACGTATTTGAAAAGTTGTTTTTCCTAAGCATAGCTTTTTCCATGAAGAATATTTTTTGCCCATTGTCGACTTTTCCGTTATGCGAAATTCTTCCGCTAACAGGAGTAGGTTTAAATCATGTTTCCTTCTATGTTTCTTCTTTTAACTGTTCGATTTTAAAATCTCTTTGTCTCTGACACCTTCTCTGTGTCATGAGAACCTGTTTGGGCGCCATTTGTTAGATTTCGTAACATGCTTGTTAGCCGCGGGTAGAATTGAATAGCTGTTTCTATTTCCGTATATTTTATCGATTTGAGAAACCTGTTAATTGTTGTCCTAAGCAGTCCCGTTGACTTTGAGTAGCTCTGATAAATTTAATTCGTGTCAGAACGGATTCAAAGACGAGCTCATTACAACTGAAAATTCGGTGTCATTTTTCTTTTGGTTGCTCTGTCTTGTTTCCTTCGTTTAATTTGTACCGGACATGTCAGTCCTCTTACCTTTATTTCAGTAATAATATCCATTCCATTGAATTTATCCATTATTTCTTTGTTGTTCCTCACTCTCCAGAGTCCATTCTCAATAATCGGGCCAAAGATCCTTAATGCCTCTCGTTTCCAGATTTGTAATCTGTTTTGATCTCTCTGGATCATTGTCCATGTTTCACAGCCGTATAGAAGTAGATGAATTGACTGGCTCAGCTTAGATGTAGTCCCGCACTTGTTATTTGCTTTGAGTCTTTCATTAAGAGGCTGGCTTTTGTTAGTAGTGGACTAGAATGTTACATTACTTTGAGATTGATGCATTAAATTGTTTTCAAATTAGTAAATCTTGAAGGAAATTGTTTTCAAGTTTGTAAATCTTGTATATGATTCGAGTAGTCTGCTGTATTCTGATATTAGTCAACCGTTAATCGAATACCAATTTGGCATGTAAGATGCCGATATTTAAGGTTTCTGGAATGGACTAAAAATTAGGATTTTTGAGTTGTAAATACCAGACTTTTATCTTCCCTGGCTGTTAAGCCAGTTAAGTGCTTAATTAAAGATATCTGTGTGATATACTCAAGCTATCCGCAGCAGTACTTAAAGCTACGGATAGGTTGAGTAAAATAGTATTGTAATTACAGTTTCTGACAGAGAAAATGCCACACCATGAAGGAATGCTCGAAAACAGAATAAACTGCACACACAGATAGCCACGTACATCCTGAAAAAAATATTTAATTGTCACGTACAGACCAGTGGCCGAAAATACAGGATGATCAATAAGGAGTGTGGCTTCCATTCTGGGCGATACAGCGTTGAATTCGACGTGGCATCGAGGAAATTAGAGTCCGAATAGTGTCCTGGGAAATCGTGGACCATGTGGTGTTGATCCGAGACCACAGTTTATCCTCATTTGGCGGTGCTGGGAGGGTATTCAACCGACGTCCAATCGTGCCTCACAGATACTAGTTGCGCGAGAGGTCGGGGGATATCGTGCTGGCCACGAAAGCATCCGCACACCGTGTAAGGCATTCAGGCTGATCCGAGCGCTATGCGACTGGGCGTTATCCTATTGAAAACCGGCGTTTGGGATGCCCTGTAAATACGGTAATGTCCCGGGCCGCAGTACCTCGGTAACATAGCGGCGTGCCGTCAATATGCCCCTAATGCGTACCAGCAGTGAGCAGCTGTTGACGTTGATAGCACCCCCACACCATGATTCCACATTGCCGGGATACCGCCCGTTGGCCACGTCAGCTCCAAACCCTCACCCAGCGATAATTGATGATGAGATAGAACCTCGATTCATCGCTGAACACCATACTGTTTGATTCGGCACCCCACGCATCTCTGGAACGACACCACGTCAAGCGGTGGTAACGATGGTTAGCTGTTAAGGATAACCTTCGCAACAGACGGCTTGAGAGCAAACCAGACAAAGCTAATCAACGCGACACTGTCCGCGTCGATATCGGAGCATCAAGCAACCCCGTTCATTCCGAAAAACGTCACCCGTTTTGGAATGTGGGTCCGCTACGGCATGACGTCGGATGCAACAATCTGCGCGCTCGGACGTCCGTCTCCGTTCTTCTGCTCCTCTACGACGTTGTACAGATCCTTGCTGGGACTACGGTCTCCAAATACGCCCGACGGTTTTGGCATCACGTTGCGTTTCTTCCGCAATACGACGGAAGGACCACCCAGCGGTATGAATGCCTACGACGACACCTCTAGTGAACTCATCTTTTTGACGAAATCACGTACGGCGGCGTTTTAACGGCAGTGGCAGCCCTTGTTTGTTCTCCAGACACGGTTACAGCAGTACCACTCATTTCTCGCGGCCGTGACCACTGATGGTCTCACGGGCTGGTTGTTCGCTTATGTCACGCGCTGCGTTCGTGCAATTGGCCTGCAAATGCAATCATTTACATAACTTGTACGTGTGCACCCAGCCTGCAGTTTGCATGGCGCTGCCTTCACGTCTTCGTTGTGTGGTATTTTCTCTGTCAGGCAGTGTATCTTTACGTAATGCTAGTATTTTGGGTAAAAATTTGACTTTTCATTAACATATTTAACCAAATAGCGTAAAGAACATCACATGTCATATAGGTACTCATGTTATTTAGGGAGCCATTCTGATATCCTATGTTTATTTCCTTTCAAAAGCTTCTGTAAAGACCATTACTGCGTATTTTCTTATAGCTATATACAAAGCAATCACACTGTTAATTTCATTATAAAAGAGCTGAAAAAAATGCCAAAGTTATTTTAAAAGGGAAAACGTTTTAGGAAGATTTAAAATCATGTTCAAATCTAATTACTTTCACGAGACCTCCTGATTCATTTTTCCGATATATTGCATTTGTACTGTCAACATAAGCGCTTCTGTTTTTCTAAATTCTAGATTACCAAACACTTTCGACAACATTTGCAAATGCATTAAAATATTTATTTTTATCCTTTATTTGCTCCACGGAGAGAAATTTCTATCTACCTGAAGTCACCCTCGCCCAGAAATAAATGCTGAAAAATCCATTTACCAGTTTCTATTTTTTGAACAGGTAATTAGTAAATGCCTTTAAAGCAGTTAAAATGTCAGAAATACGCTACGGGATGAGGAAATTACTTTTGAACAGCATGTCGGAGCAATAAATGATTTACTTTTGATGTCACACTTTCGTATAAAATATGAAACCTAAATATTATACAATGTATATCGTATACTGTTCTGTGCAAACAAGAACATGAAATAATTTTATTTTTTGAGTTTCATCCGATAAATCTAGCTAAATTATTTAAGATGATTTAGTGTTAGAGCAACTGAAAAAGCACAAAAAAGAGAATTTAGAAAGGGAAACAGCTTACGAAATTTTGAAATTATTTAAATTTCTAATTTCAAACACTTAAACTTTCCTCTGTTCATCCGCCCCGTCATGAAATCTTAGTTTAATTTCCAGAATTATTTTTCAATCTTATAATTTCATCGATTCAAATCTTATAATTTCATCGATTCAAATCTTATAATTTCATCGATTCAAATCTTATAATTTCATCGATTGAAACCTTTAATTAGCTTATTGGTATTTCTCCTGGTGATAGCTGAAACGTTTTAGCAAACAGATTTTATGTATAACCTCAGTTGGCTAAGGCTTTCTTGGATAAATGCACTAAAATCTTAGGAAGCACCACTGTGCTTCTTAAAAAAATTATGTTTCCTCACGACATTTCATGGTCGTTTTATTTACTTTCCGTCAGTCATTTCCCCATTAGAATGAAAATATTTTCCAATAATTTAAACATTGATTTACATCACCTCTAAAGAGAAAAGCAGATTTCATTTACATCAGTTCAAAATTTTCGAATAATCTTATTGCCATATCTATAATATATATAAAGTTACCTAACTTATTTTTTGGGACCGATTTAAATGCAAAAGATTCTGCACTCAGTCAAGAGAGGGAATCATATTCAAATATTCTGCTAGAAAAATTTGTTTCGTGAGCATTTGCGCAAGTCGTTTTGTGCTAGTGTGCACAAAGGTGTTCTGATATTGTTTTGTTCTTAAACTTGGGTTTATTTACTAAAAAAAAAAAAAAAAAAAAAACAGAAGCACAGAAAACGAAAACAGATCTTCAGAAATAGATGAAGACATATCATAGATATCACAGAAAATATTCCACTTTTGCTTTGCCCAATCGGTATTCATTGGCGCTCGAAATTCAAGGATACTTTATAATCGTCTACAACGCGAAGTATGTAAGAGAAATTTCAACGAAATGTGGGAGAGATGTTTTTATTACATTACTTACAGGGTGCATAAGAAAGTCCCTTTAGCCTGAAATACCTTGCGAACGGAGAGAGGTACAGTTATGCAAGTTAGATAACGGTATAGCAAAGCGACCACGCCCGATTGAAGGCAACCAATAGCAGCGCCCCTAGTAGCGAAATGCGGAAGTTAGCCATTGCAAATCGAAAACGAAAAGAGATAGAGCAAAATTTCCAATTACAGTGGAACCTCGGTTTTCGTGATTATACCGTTCGAAAACATCTGACGAAAACCGAATGTACGAAAACTGAAGCAATATTTCCCATAAGAAATAATGTAAATCCAATTAATTCATTCCAGACACTCAAAAATATTTACAATTTTTTTTTATAGAGAATAACTATATTTTTACATACAGAAAACAATGAGAAATAAATATAAATGACTGATGAAATAGATAAATGAACATTTAACATCACTTTTATGGTTATTGAAGACTCTTGTTGGCGTATGGAAGACGGCGAGGAGGGGAGAGGTTATTGTTTGGAAGAGGAATCCCCCTCAATAAGGACTTCTAGTATCAAGGCCCTATCTTCCCTTCTTTGTCTTTCACTGGCACTAGGACCAGCTTGAGAGTCACTGGACCCCTGTCGCACAAATAATCTGTCCAACAGAGGTCTGTTTCTGGCGTCTCTTTAAGATTTGCCTGAAATGGAACAAAGCATTGTCATTGAACATGTTGCAGACACGGCTTACAACAGCTTTGTTAGGGTGATATTTCTCCACAAAATTTTGCAACTCACTCCACTTTGCACACATGTCCTTAATGACTAAAGAAGGCACATTCTCCCCTCTCTCTTCATCCTCCTCTGAAGTAATTTCCTCAGCTGCCATCTGTTTCTGTTCCAGTTGAAGGTCTTGCAGCTCTTCAGTGGTTGGCTCTTCCCTGTGGTCGTCCACTAAGTCTCCCACATCCTGGCCACTCACATCTAACCCCATGGACTTCCCCAAAGACACAATAGATTCTACAACATGCGTATGGTCGTCAGGGTCAGCCTCAAACCCTTCAAAATCCTTCTAAAGGACACATTCTGGCCACAATTTTCTCCAAGCAGAGTTCATCGTCCTGGAAGTGACTCTCTGCCAAGCCTTATCTATAGGGCGTATGCAATTGAGGATACTGAAGTGATTCCTCCAGAACTCTCTTAGGGTCAATTCAGTGTCCGAGGTCACTTCAAAGCACATTTGAAACAGCGCTTTGGTGTAAAGTGTTTTGAAGTTTGAAATGACATGCTGGTCCATGGGCTGGATGAGAGGAGTGGTATTAGGGGGCAAGAACTTCACTGTGATGAAACTAAACTCCTCCAACAATTGGTCTACCAAGCCTGGAGGATAAGCAGGAGCATTGTCCATTACCAGGAGGCACTTGAGTGGCAATTGATTTTCCAGGAGGTATTTCTTCACATTCGAGCCAAACACTTCATTGATCCACTCAATGAAAATTTGCCTCGTGACCTATGCCTTAGTGTTAGACTTCCACATCACACACAATTTACTCTTGATGACATTTTTTTTTTCTTGAACACTCGGGGATTTTCAGAGTGATAAAGGCTTCACTTTTAAATCCCCACAAGCGTTACTACACAAAAAAAAAGTTAGCCTATCCTTCATAGGCTTGTGTCCATTGCAGTGCTTTTTCCTCCTGCATGATGTAGGTCCTCTTTGGCATTTTCTTCCAAAAGAGGCCTGTTTCGTCACAATTGAAAACTTGTTGGGGGAGGATTCCTTCAGCATCTACGTATTCCTTGAATTCATCAACGAATTCTTTGGCCCCACGTTTGTCTGAATTTGCAGCCTCGCCATGCCTTACCACAAACTGTATGCCAGTTCGCTTCTTAAATTTGTCGAAAAAGCCTCTTCTGGCCTTAAATTCACTAACAGCAGCACTCGTTCTAGGCATTTGCTTTGTGAGATCCGCATGCAACAGCCTTGCCTTTTCGCAAATTATCCCTTCCGAAACACTATCTCCCGCTAACTGTTTTTCGTTGATCCACACCAACAACAACTTCTCAACATCTTCGATTGTTTGCGATCTCTGTTTCGTTAGCACATTTACCCCTTTCGACAACATCAGCTTCCTTGATTTCATTTTCCTTCACCAGGATGGAACTGATCGTTGATGCGGACTTCCCGTGCATCCTGGCGAGATCGGCCACGCGTACGCCCATTTCGTACTTTGCTACGAGTTCTTTCTTGAATTCTATCGTGTTTCTCGCCTTCTTTATCAAAGGGCTGGTACTAAGAACTTTCTTTGGTCCCATGGTGACTTATTTAGCAGTCGCACTTAATAAACAAGCACAAAAAACAATGGATTCCGTTTACGAAATGTTTGGGATAAACGCGCGGGGTGACGCTCACTCAACGAGAAACAGAGGCAGACTGAGAGTCACGAACGCATGAGATGCTTTGTGTGGGCGCTCGCTGCTTCCGGCGCGATAAAGGAGCGGCTAAGTCACGCGGGCAGGCGGACGAGTTCATTTTCAACTGTACAAAAACCGAGCGGATGTACGAAAACTGGGACAAAATTTCGACGAGAAAAGTCGTCGAATACTGAATCATACGACAAACAAGGCATACGAAAACCGAGGTTTGACTGTACAAAGTTGTAGAGCATTAATTAATTCATACAAAACGACATTGGTTTTATACGGATAAGATAAATTGTTGCCTGAATACCCTAAAATGTCCGAAATCGATGCGCGACCTTTTGTGTGTGAACGTTTGAAGGGAACATGCATAGGTATGAGCAAATATACACAATTTATTGCATAAATGCGTGCTTATGTTAATACAGTTTGATGACGTCCGACGAAACAAAAACAAAACAGGCAAACAGGCGCACAGTGATAAAAAGTTAATGTCGAGTATGTTCGAAGAGTTCTTTATTGCCCACGATACACATTTGTATTCGTGAAAACACTTGCAATGGTAGCCGCACTTGGATGTTGCCCAGCTGGAAAACGAACGGCATATTGCCGTGCAACTAGCGCCGCGTTTCGTTGGCATTCGCCGTAAATAAGCACTATCTCGCAATATTGGGAGTGAGTGAAGCTTGCCATTCTCCCACAGCGTACGTAGACCTAAACTTCTGATCAGGGTACATCCTACTACTGGTTTTTATATCGTAGGTACGGTACAGTGTCACAATCTGCATTTGCATACGGCGACATTTGCGAAATGTAAACATGCAGATCCAAATCATCGCGCATCGATTTCGGACATTTTAGGGTATTCAGGCAACAATGTATCTTATCCGTGTAAAACAAATGTCTTTTTGTACTAATTAATTGATGCTCTGCAACTTTGTAATTGGAAATTTTGCTCTATCTCTTTTCGGTTTCGATTTGCAATGGCTAACTCCAGCATTTCGCCACTAAGGGCGCTGCTATTGGTTGCATTCGATCGGGCGTAGTCGCTTTACTATACCGTTATCTTACTTGCATAAATGTTCCTCTCTCCGTTCGCATGTTATTCCAGGCTAAAGGGACTTTCCTATCCACCCTGTGTGTAACTCATGCAGAAGAAAATCATTATCTTATCATTTGCATGTGTTAATATCATAATCTTGTAATTTGAATAGAAGAGAAGTCAATGGAAAAATATTTAAGGTTTTTCGCTTAAGACGTGATTTTTTAATATGGAGTAATGTTCACCCCTGCTCAAGCAAAGTCTCCTCATACTATTTTATGAGCGTATGCGTCTTGAATGATTAATTACTATGTCTCATCAAGTGCTGTTCTGAATTCTTTAAATCTTCTGGCAGGGCTGGCGAGCTCTCATGAGTCACCCTGGAACACTGTATACATGCTAAATTAGATTGAGATTAGAGGATCTGGATGGGAACTCCATTCAGCAAATATCTACCTCTTCGAGAAAATCGTCGACAAAATTAGCTCGATGAGGTTGGGATTAATGAGTGCATTTCATCAAGAGCTGTTATGTTCCAAGTTCTTTCAACGTTATGGAAGGAGTGGACGAACTCTAATGAGACACCCTAGATCATTCTATACATGCTCAGTTAGATTGAGATTAGAGAGTATGGATGGCAACTCCACTCGGGAATATCTTCCTCTTCGAGAAAATCGTCGACAAAATCAACTCGATTAGGTTGGGTATTTATAATCCATGAGAATAAAATATGAACCGATTACTTACCTGAATGGCCTGATATATGAGTTCAAGATCTCGTCTCTGTATCAGAGGGCCGTGACAGAACGATTCTGAACAATGTGCAGCTCTGTGCACTCGTTAGTCCTCTTTCTTGCCCAGACCATCACCCAGAGTAGTCGCTTTCTCTGATGCTAGAGGACTGTTGCGGGTCCGTACATTTCGGTTATTTGCAACTGGAACCTTAATACCAAAACTTATTGATATAACTGGTGGCTTAAAAGAAGGGGACGTTATGTAATCTTATTTGAACAGATGGTCGGAGAAAATAGCCGGGTCGATTTTGAAGCCTGGTTCAATCAATATAAAAGTACGTACATTACGAATCAATACTAACGCTGAATCGCGATTCATCAGCGAAAAGAATGTTCGCCCACTGGACTGGGCTACTAGTCGACTACAACTTCCCTTGAAACAAACTCGCCTGGAGGCGAGTTTTAGGCGAGTTAGGGACACAAATAACTGGTCTTCTTGCATAAAGGCATTGCTCCCGAAATCTTCTGGGAACAGAATGCATTGAAGCATTCGCTACCTAGCTGCTGCAAGCTCCAAAGAGAGTTGCTCAGGGGTCATCCCTCTGCTCTGTCTGGCAGTCAGATTCATATAGCTATCGTCTGGAGAAATTGTGGATCAGGGACGTTCTTGTCTTGGTCAACGATGAACATCTCTTGTCTTCTAGAACTATTAGAGGTATGCAAAAGTTTCCGCCGTTTTAAGGAGAAAGGAAACAGGAACAATCAAGAAACCAGTACACATTTATTCAACGAAATATTGGTCGTTAACATCAATGACCGTTTTCCATTTTTCAGGCAAAAAATGAATGCCCCTGTGATAGAAAGACTCGGGTTTGGAGCTGAAGAAAGCAGTGGCAAAAGTTTCCACCTCTGGAACTGTGGTAAACCGTTGTTGGGCTAGTGCATGTTGTATAGAGTGAAGCAGATGAAAGTCTGTGGGTCAATGTCAGGGGAGTAAGCCGGATGTGGTAATAACTCCCAGTGTAACTGTGCAAAGGTTGATTTCGTGGTGGCTCCGACATGTGGTCTGGCATTATTGTGCAAGAGTATGACTGGGCGGCGTCCTTTACCTGTTCATGTGGGTGTATGCTTAATTCCATCTTCAGCTTCTTCAAATGGTCGCTATATCGTTGTGCAGTGATTGTTTTGCCCGGTTTCAACAGTTCAAAGTACATCACTCCATTCGTATTCGTATTCCACCACACACACAACAGCACCTTTTTCCCGTGGATATCCTGTTTTGCAATGGATCTTAATGGCTGGCCTGTGTGAACCCAGGATCGCTTGCGTACGTGGCTGTCGCAAGAGAGACATTTTTCATCCCCGGTGACAACCTTCCACAAGAAGTTCTTACCTAGAAACCTCTTCAGAAACGACATGCAGATGCCCAATCGTTGACCACTTTTACGCTCTGTTAAAGTATGCGGAACCTACTTACCAATATTCTGAATATTCCCCAAGGCCTGTAGACGCCGTACCACCGTCGATTGAGCAATTTTCAAACGTTTCGCTAGTTGCGTGGTCGATTGTGTCGCATCCTCTTGCAACAGCGATTCCAGCTGCAATCTGCGAGTTCATTCGGTCTACCTGCACGTGGCTTGTCTTCCAAACTTAGATCCCCTTCCTTAAACCTAGCAAACCATTTTCGATACGGCCTCTCACCCATTACCGGTCAGTTATGGGTGAGCGGCAGTGTCGGTGAACAATCAGTGCTTAAAATGAGCTTTATGGACCGCCATGCTTGGCTTCAAGTACGAACTGACAGCACCCCTACAGCCCCCGCTAGCGGTGGCTGTGGAAACTTTTGCATACCCGTAATATTTCCAGAGTATTGTCAGGATATTTTGTAAAACATCCAATTCTCAAGAAATTTGCGTCTGGCATCCTATCAGTTCAGCTGAAAATCCTCCATACGATGTCCTTCTGGCATTATCAGCTCGATGTTGAACTGAAGTGAAAGAAAGAGATACCTAGAGCCGTTAAAATTCGAATTGACTCGCCGTTTTTTTAAACTAAATCCTAATTTGCATATTACGGCCTACCAATGGCAAAGGTAAATTTGTGGATGGCCTTACCGGTAAAGAAATTGAAATAGACCCATACAGCTTTCGGATAGTCTCCGGTGGAATGTTGTACCACTCGTCGACAAGAACATTAGCCAATTGCTTCAGAGATGTTGAAGTAGGGTACTACGCCCTGATGGCGTAGTGGTCTAAGCGATGGCTTCTAATCATTCGTCTGAGATGGGTCCGAGTTCGAATCCCGATGAAGCATGGATGTTTTGTTTGTCTTACGGCACTGGCTCGCTCCCTGCTCTAGAACCAGTGTCGCTAAATTAGGGACCGGCGACTGCTTATAGCCCACTGATTTGCTCACGGTGGTCGTTAAACCTTCAATAAAAAAAGTAGGGTACCTGCTTCTCACTCTGCTCTCCAAAATTTCCAACAGTTGTTCGATGATATTCAGGCCAGGTGATTGAGCTGGCCAGGGCAGATGTTGAAGTTCATCTTGTTGCTCCGCAACTCAACTGTTCTAGCTGTGTGTATAGGCGTATTATCATTTTGAAAAATGGCAACATTGTTGGGAACAGCATTTGGACCAGGGGATGCATCGGATTACCTAGAATGTCCATGTGCTCGCTGGCGGTAATTGGACTATGTAGAGTAACAATGGAGCCAGCCGAATTCCAAGGTATGGTCGCCCTAATCATCGCACTTCCAGCCCCATGTTTGAAACCTGGAAACAGACATTCCTAGTTTTATGCAACCTTTGGAGTTCTCCATAAATGTAAATGAGAACTCATCGGACCACATCTCATGTTTCCAGTCATCATCTGTCCAGGATTTATTTTCATGACACCATCTTTTTCGCAACTTAGCATTGGTTTCTGTGATTAAATGTTTAACAATTTCAGTTCCACCCTGGGTGTTGGCTTAGTGAAGTTCCCTGCGAACTGTTTTTATGCAAACATGGTCTTCCACGTGGATATTAAGTTATTCTGTATTGCATGGGCACAATCCTTGTTAGTGTTCGATGATCCATCTCACTGAGTCCCGGTTAGGGTCCACTATTCTTCTTCGCCGATGAAATGTTGTCTTGCTTTGTGTACGCAGTCGTAACTGTGGAGATTGTTGCTCTTGAAACACGTACCTTTCGCAGGGAATTCCATTCCATGGGTTACCGTTGTCATGTGGCTGCTAATAAGGTTACAGACGGTCCTCTTGAACGGGCTTCCACGTTATGGTTACAGACGCTCCTCTTGAACGGGCTTCCACGATATTTCCTCTTTGGAAGTCTGAATGGTCACCTATTTCACCGACCACTACTACGAACCTCTGCTGAACACAACTTGTACTACACTAGCATAAAACCTAGAGAATATATGCAAAAAACAGATGCACGAAATATAATCACAACGGTTTTTTTCATTGTTGCCTACATGATGACATTGATTCCTATAATCCTGATGTTCACATTATTTTGCCCAACCGATGTACACTATACTAACAACAGTCCCCGGACACCCCTTAAAAGGCAAACGAACGGATCCGCTGTGCTGTTAAGATGCGAGATACAGCTGCAAACGATATAAGAACAAGTCTGCAGCTTGTTCTTATATCGTTTGCAGATATAAGAACAAGTCTGCAACCTCACAGTGCGATCATATCGCACTGTGAGGTTGAGTGACAATGCCGCTGCGAGAGAGAACTGACTTTGAGAAAGGAAAGATTGTTGGGTGTTATATTAGTTGGTTGTCCATATGACAAACCGAGAGGCGTTTAAACATACCCAAGTCAACTGTTTTGGATGTACTGAATAAGTGGAAGACACATGGCGTACCTGAAGCAGCAAAATGTACCGGCAGACCAAAGAAAATCAGTGATAGAGGACATCGAAGCCTCAGGAGAGTCGTTACTGCTAAGTGACGGAGTACTGCACAAGACCACAGTGTACGGGTGAGTACAAATGCTGGAACCTCGGTATGTACACATACCTTTCGCAGAGAATTCCATTCCATGGGTTACCGTGGTCATGTGGCTGCTCATAAGCCTTTCATCTCCACTCGGAATGCTACTCGTTGTTTAGCATTGTGTAAAGCACATTTATCGCGGACTGTAGATCAATGGCAACGAGATCTATGGACTGATGAATCCAGATATACGATCCATCAGTCTGATGGCCGTGTGTGGGTATGGCGGCAGCCGGGGGAACGCCATTTACCAGTGTGTAATGTTTCTACGGTCAAGTTGGGAGCTGGCAGTGTACTCGTGTGTGGGTATTTTAGTGGTATGGCGCAGGCCTTTGGTTATCGTAGACAAACCTATTAACGAGCATGTCTACCTCGATATTCTGAACATTTATGCCTTACCAACCCTGTGGCAATACTATGGAACAGAGCGTTGTTTGTACTAGCAGTATAATGCACTGAGCCATAAAGCAAGAACTGTTACGGCGTGGTTTGACGATAATTCGTGTGAGGACTGGCCAGCACAGAGCCCTGATCTTTATCTCATAGAGCACCTATGGGATTAATTAGAGCGCTGCATAAGAAGTTTGAAACCAAGGCCTACTACTAAGCAACAGTTAGCGGCAGCATTGTGTACTGAATGGAAGCGCATATCTATCGCTGTGTTCCAAAACCTTGTCGAAAGCATTTCTCGAAGGGTCAGTGCATGCATTAAGGACAAAGGTGGACCAACACGGTACTAATGTATGTCAATAAATGCCATGTTGTGTTTCTCTTCTAAGTGTCCGGTAACTTATATCAATATATTATATATACGTTTTTTTGAATTATCCTTCAATTTTGAGCACCAATTGCTATGTCAGTGCTCAAGATCTTCAACTCATGATTTAAGAATAGATCCTAAACCGTTTACCGAATAAACGCACGAAAGGAAGAGTAATCGCGTGAAAAAGCCACTAATTAAAATTCTGACGTTGACTACAGTTGCATTATTATCACATGAGTAGCAAGTAGCAACCGTAAATGCTCAGAGCATTCTTCACGATTTTGATATCAGGAAGTTACAGAGATATTGTAATTTCACAAGTGCAATATTATCTGACTGTTGGAAGTAATGTATTTGTGAATCTCTCATGTTTTTGTGATGAGTATTTATACTTTAACTGGCTAGAACGAATTAACTCGAGGGTTTGAATAATGTGCTGAAATGAGCTCTAAGGAATATATTTGCTGTCTAAGAAGTGGGTAGAACGTGGCTGCAAGGAGGGAACCTGAGAATTAAAAAGCGTTGCTTTTCCCTTAGGTTTGTTATTCAAAGTAGCCATTTGGGGCAATTATTGGCACTAATCTTTTCTGACTGATCACCTATTAAAAGGATTATAACAATGGCGGCAAACCTAAGAATCTGAGAAAAGAGAGAGAACACACTTAAGAAACTTGTTTCAGCCTAGTAGCATGATGTTCGGGTCAGGGGGACTAGACACTAACTTCATGACACAGGAAAGAAACAAGCACTTTCCATTCCTTAGTTAGGTCATACAGCAGACTAGAAGATAACTCTAGAATAAAGGACTAGAAGGGAGCGCTCATCACCAGTGACAGCTTTATGGTTGGTACAACTGAGATTGGGAAGGGAAATGCACTCTTTTGTCGAAGCTTTCGTTAAACCCGATCGCTATGTGGACGCTTCTATGTGGGTATCTCAGTAAATTTTGCGCACCATTTCGTTCAAGTACCTTGACCCTTTAAAGGGTTAATTTCTGTGAAAACATCTGGCACATTAGTAATTTGCGACATAAATCCATTTGTGGGTGTGAAAGGGTCGCTTACCCCGGCGGGGAGACCTTGGATTGCTTCGTCAATTGCAAATCTTAAATTGTTCAGATTCCTAAGCTATACTTGTTTAGCTTCAGTTATTTGGAACTTCATTGTCCCAGATGGTGTAACCTTAGTATGCTCCAACAAATTTAGTGGTAAACGGGTTCGATTCTCGCTTCAGGACGACGTAATTTTCAAGTTCCGGGTTTGGACGCTCCAGTTGGACGATGACATAGCCACTACTTAAAATCACTGTTAAACAGAAATAAAACCATAAAAGATGATAAATTGAGCAATTTCTGTTTACACTAACACCTGCACCGTGTAAAATGTTTCTTTTTAATGTGAGAATTGAAAATATACATTTTCGTACATATAACGAGAACCTGTACACAACAGGTACAGCTAATCGATTTTTTTTTGGGGGGGGAGATTTTGTTATTTATTCGGATACCAACAAAAATGCAACGTGTCATAAAGATTTCTTTTTCGTCATCGGTTTGAAAAAATATTGGGTTAATGCATAAATTAATGCTGTTTTATTTCCCTAAATGTTTCCCAGGTCAGTAGTGACGGTGCAAACGGCCAATTGTATGTCAAATTGTAGCCAATAATATCGCGTATCTAAATCATATTGCGTTGTGCGATTGTGGCTAATGTTTTTTTTTTCCTTTTTTTTTTTTTTTTTTAAGGTCTGGAAGTACTGAGTGTCAAGCAGAGTGGAATGAACATTTCCGGCATTTACTCCTCTACGAGTTTAACAAGGGATCCACAGCCGGCGAGGCTGTGTATGGGGAGGATGCTATTACTCCGAGGACAGCCCGCAAGTAGTTTTGTGCGGTTGCGAGGTGGCAATTTCGACCTCAACGACTCTCTACGCTCAAGTCAGCCATGCCGCCCCGGTGGCGCAGTGGTCTAAGGCGTTGGCCTCTGATCATTCGTCCGTAAGAGGTCCGGGTTCGAATCCCGGTGAGGCATGGATGTTGTGTTTGTCTTACGGCACTGGCTCTCTCCCTTCCCTGGAACCAGTGACCCTAAATTAGGGACGGGCGACTGCTTATAGCCCATTGAGTTGCTCCAATCAAAAAAAAAAAAAAAAAAAAAAAAAAATTCAGCCATCTCACTTTGATGAGGATCGTTTGAGACATCTCATTCACTTGGTTCTGCGTCAAACCACACGCTAATTGGCTATGGACTGTGATCAGACCATCGTCATGCTGCACCTGGAACGTATGGGAAAATTCCAGACATTGGGGTCTTGGGTGCCTCACACTCTCACGGAGGACAAAAAAAATTAGCGTGTTGCTATATGCGATTCCTTTCTCGCCCGTTATCGCGAATGTTCTCAGCAACACAAACTCTTTCTCTCACGTATTGTTACTGGAGTTTAAGAGTGGTGCCTAAAGCCACCACTTTTCAGGCATCGGAGGGAATGGTTAAGCCTAAACAAGAAGACCGCATCACGGCCAAAACATGACCTTCATCCTGCGAAGATCATGTTGTGTGTCTGGTGGAGCATGGAAGGCATTATTCACTGCGAAATGCTGCCGAGGAATGGGACCATCAACGCTGCACTCTATTGTGAGCAACGCCGCCGTGTAGAGGGAGCAATTCAGCAGAAACGGGCCCCATTGGCGCCATGGTGTCCTTCTCCAACACGATAGCGCACACCCTCGCAGTGCAAACGTGACAAAAATGGCCATTCAGGACACGAAATGGGAGATCCTTATACATCTGGCTTATTACCCAGATGTCGCCTCTTGAGATTATCACCTGTTCCGATCTCTGTCAAATGCACTCTATGGCAGAACGTTCAACAATGATATTGATCTCCAGAATTTCCTTGATGATTTCTTCGCAGAAAAACTTGGACGTTTTTTCAAGAATGACATTGCAGGCCTATCCAGACGTTGGGACACCATCTTAAAGAATGGGGTGGAATACATAGTTGATTGATTCCGTTTTCTCTTCTGATGTAATTCATTCCTGTAGTGCGGGGAAATGAATGGCATGAACTTATGCATCAACCCAATATGAAAGAAAAGTAACAGGAATTATATGGAGGCTTTTTGATATCTTTTCCAGTATAGGTTAATATTTTGTAACTCCAGGTCTGTATCAAACAGAGGCCAATAACATTTTCTCCACCTGGTGGAAAAATTGTGCATCTGAAGACGCAGAAAACAAATGGAAATTTCCTATCGTGCTTACATCTAGGTGAAAAATATTTTTCCCCAGCTGACAGCGGAAGACATAATGCCTAAGGACATTTGAAATGTAAAAAAGATAACATGAGCACTTGCTATCGTAAATTCGTAAATATTCGAACATATGTTTGAAAGGGACGTGCTAAAGATACTACTGTGGTTCGAAATTTAAGAAAGTTATTTACTATTGTGATGGAAGCATACACTTCTGCCGATTATTATCGAAAGCACACGTACATGCTACAAAAAGTGAGGCCCACTGTAATCAGCTTAAATTTTAATACCTACATTAAGGTTTTTGAACAACCAATTTGAAGTACTTACATCGATTTTAGTAAAGCCGTGCATTTTTAAAACGTCTTACTTCCAAAACATTTACAACCACTCCAAATCGAGAATACCTTCAAATTACATTGAGGTCGATAAAGTCTTTATGGAAACAAGGCGTCGGGACTTGCCAGCTTAAGATAAAAACTAGTCCACGCATTTTCGATGTTTGAAGGAACTGAATGTTTTTATTTCTATCGTGTCATAACATTTTCGTAAAAGTAACATTTACTATCGAAATCTCGCTTAGCGATACATAAAGCGGCATAATAATGCTGTTCATGTTTGTAACAGATTTGAAAGTTATATTGGGCTGAAATATATATGAAACTATGTTATGAATAACTATGAATGTGTTATGAAATTGCATTATCACAGACATATGGTGCCTAAGTTGAATGATAGCAAAATTTCGGGAGCGTTAATTTTTGTTTATTTTGTTGAACAAAAATTAACGTAGTTGTCACAAATGTTTATTTTTTCAAGCCGACCGTGGTTTCGCTGGGTATTGACCTAGCTTCATCAGGATAAATGGCACGTAAATATTCAAATAGTATATGACATCATAAATGTTAATGACATGGCATCCACGCCATTTCTATCAAACGCGTGGAAGCATCTAACCAAAACACGTGACTTTAAACACCATTTATGATGTCATATACAATTTGAATATTTACGTGCCATTCGTCCTGGTGAAGCTAGGTCAATACCCAGCGAATACATGGTCGGCTTGAAAAAATAAACATTTGTGACAACTACGTTGTATTATCTTAATCTATATATAATCGTCACAAGACTGTAGTCTTTGAGATAAAGAAAAATTAACGGCTCGCAAATGTCTCCTTGCGAAAGAGGAAGAACCCAACAGGAGCTTGTTGGAATGACAGGATGGAAGAAGTCTAGAAAACAAAAAGCCATGACATTAGGGAGATGAATTATATCTTTTATTGACGTCACGCCGAAACCAAATCTTCCGATTGGTTTTCAACGCTATCGTGAATGACGTCAATCACGACATCGGCGTATCAGGGCGTGTACGACGCATTAGGGACATGAAAGTGATGTCACAAACCGGCGGGGAAGTATCGTCTCTAATTTCATGGCCTTTTACTTTCTAGATGGCCTCGGTGGTACTCCGTGATATACAACTCAGACAGAGACCCCGTCGCTTCAGCGGTAAGTGCGCTGGAAGTTGGAATCGCGCTTTACTAGATGTATAGTGGCAGTTAAAATTGCCATGTGAGAAACGTTGAAGGAGACTTCATAGCAATGTTTGGGAGCCAAAGCGATAGAAGAGGGAATTACACAGGAAATTTAGCTCGGGTTCCCAAGAGGGTCATCGCACTGTTATGAACGCAGTATGTGCCATTATCATCTTGCGTTTTAGAAACTTTCTGCTGTTCAAGTGACAGTCAATAGAAAACCGAACCCTAGCAAGATGAGAAAATACCAAAAGTGAAGTATAAAGAAGAGAAATAATTCTGTGAAGCCCCTCAATGAGGAAAATTCTGCCGATGCGGGTTGAAAAGCTCGGAAAGCGTTTCAATGGGTGAAAGAGGGCAGTTAATTATACCGTGAGAAAAAATGTTGAAGATACACGTATCTGTTGCATGATGGCAACTGGAAAGCGATGAAGAATAATTCTCTTCGAAGCTGCTGTTGTTTGACTGTTTGCGCTTTAGGAATGTACAGAACTTCAAATTTTGCTCGAAAACGGGTTTTAAGCTTGTTTCTCCAGGTTATGAAGCAAAAGTGTTTCCTTGACTGAAGTAGAAGAGGAATCGATCCGGATGTCGCGATAAACAAATGTCACTAGTCGTTTCGTATGCCAGCGATACTTGCGGAAGCGACGTCGGATGGATAAAGTCCTTTGGCAAATCAAGGACGTCAGTCCATCGAATCTAGTACTGTGTGTTTCCTTAAAAGCGAAGTGGGGTTTCACCCACTCTGTGAATCACATTGAAACAGTCCACGCTTTAAAGGTGCGTACATTCATACAAGTGAACAGAATATCATCATAATGGAGAATAGTTAGTGTTGGTACGTATGGATTACAATCAAAACAAGACAAACATATTCACTGTATGTAGCCTATTACATTTTTTATGCACAGCCGCGTTGTCTGATTAGTTAGGCTCCGGTCAGCTTACGTAGAACAGTACCGGCTAAAAGCTTCACATAGCCAGTGAAAATTAACTAAACTGTAATAATGAATTGCAGTGAGCCTCAGCGCTAACTTAAAAGGTAGGTTATTTGACTGTCATCATTCTTTCTGTGTATCTTAATGAACGTTTTCGTGATTCATTTTTATGTTTAACAATTAAATGCCAGTTGTCTCGTGCCAGTCCTGATGCAGGACTAGCCATTTCTGAGTGTCAGAAAAATTTATTGATTACTATTGGCTGAATTTTTGGTCCAAGCTTGCTTGCCCATCCAATTACATTTCAACGGGTAAAGTTCATACGAATAAGTTTTATAAATCCTAATCCTTACCTCCGGGTGGTCAGCCAACGAATGATCAGCCATCGAAAAATATTCTTAATAGGTTATTTCCCGCTAACTTGGCACCCCGGAATATAACGATATTACGATAGCTATGTTGTGTGAAACAAAGACAAAGCCTATCACCTTTTGTTAAAAAAGCTTATTTTGCGCATTTGTGAAGGAAATTAGGGGACGAAAGCAATTTGCAAGCGCTTCGATCGAATGCCAGAGATTTAAGATTGTGGAAGAACAGAAAGAAAGAGGCTATGACATTTGTGGAACTCCTGTGGTGTGGATAAAAGGATGGTGTCATAGCGCCATTTCTGTCTTGTAAAAGTGGAAGAATATAGCGCAAAACAAGTGAGAAATATTGCGTACCCGAGCATTTCATCATCAACTAGACCAAATCTTCACGGAGATCATTTGACTATTCCACGCCCATTCTTTCGTATTAAAAAATCTTATTTAAGACACTAAACTTGATTGATTAGGCTTAGAGGTAGAACCAGATTTGCATCTATCAGGAGTACGTTATTCCACCCAACCGTTATTTTCTTCTTATGAACTTAATAAACACGAAAGAGATTTAACTTTACAAATGAATTCGCAGAATTTCTTGGCTGAAGATTCAAGTTTTAGAATCCCATATCACCAAAAAGAATCGTGAACGAATTAGACTTATGTTTTTTAGAAAGAGATTCAGTGGTATATTGTTCAGATATTTGAGTATTGGTGAAATACCTTGACATTGCTTCTCATTGGAGGTTATTTATTGGATTCGCAAAAGCAAGCCTGAAAGAACTGTTTCATAATGAAACATCTTTGCATCCATCTTTCTCTCCAGTTGTATATTTCTGAAGAAAACGTATGAAAGTTTAAAACTTATATTAAACAAGGTTCAGTGCACAAAGAGCATGGGGTGTTTGTGGGAAGATTTTAAACTAAAAGGCTTGTTTGGACTCTAGTTACTACAAAATGCCTTGTCTTCTATGCGAGTGGGACAGAAGTTAGATGAATTACGCCTAGACTTTATACAGGGTGTCCACAAAGTCTCGCACATTTATTGCGGATAGCCTGTACTATGTACGTTCATGGTATTTGTTGTATAATATACTGAAATTATCAAAGTTTTAATTGGCATTATCGTTTTTTGCAATAAGTCCCTCACTGACGTAGCAGGTGCTGTTCTATGAAAATGTGGTCCCCACAAGAGAGAGAATGCAGTGTGTCGCTTGGTTCATCGAAACAAAATCTGTTATACAAACGCAACGACATTTCCGGGCAAGGTATGGGACAACCCCGCTATCTCGTCCTAGTTTCCTCCAAATGCACCAAATATTCATGGAGACTGGGTCCGTGTTGGATCAAGATCGTAGTGGCCGCCTACGAACATCGAAGGAAGACATCGAACGTGTTCGTGATTCATTTCCACGAAACCCGAAGAAATACATTCGTTCTGCTGCCAGAGAACTAAAATGAAAGTAACATATACAAAACCGTCGTCAGGTAATAATTTTATTTTGTCATTTTTACCTACAGCTGGAAATATGTTGACTGCTGTTTCATTCACATTACTATCATGCACAACTTTCTGCTATATTTTTTTATTGGGTGTTTAACGACCACCGTGAGCAATTCAGTTTGCTATAAGCAGTCGCCCGTCCCTAATTTAGGGCCACTGGTTCCAGGGAAGGGAGAGAGCCAGTGCCGTAAGACAAACACGACATCCATGCCCTCACCGGGATTCGAACCCTGACCCATCTCGGACGAATGATCAGAATCCATCGCTTAGACCACTGCTATTAATACGAGTATTTGGATCTCCATTGAGAGTAAATTAAGTCTTAAGATTTTTCCACCTAAACTCTCTGCCTTATGTTTCCAATGATAAAATTTCTGCACATATTTTGTTCGCAATTAATGCGTTCCCAACGACGAAAATTTACACATCGATAAAACTAGCTTTAAGTTATAGCATGGGATACTTAATACTTGCTAAAACATAACCATAACTAAGCAATACAACATTTGTTTGTCTACTGACGTCATCAATGTACAGGTCGCGCCATCTATTAACAGGTCCAAACATTACTGAAATAAAAATGATTGATTTTTAATATAATTATGGTTATGTTTTAGCAAGTGTTAAGTATACCGTGCTATAACTTAAAGTTAGTTTAATCGATGTGGAAATTTTCTTCCTTGCGAATACATCAGTTGCAAAGAAAATATGTAAAGAAGTTTTACCATTGGAAACATAACGCAGAGATTTTAGGTGGAACCACCTTAAGCGAGCATTACGTCACAGACCTAAATGCAAATATGCTCGCAGGTCAATGATGAGGCAGTAGCACGATCCTAAATTTACTACTTTTTGTGAAAATTGCGACACCACGAAGGTCTGCTGGTATCAATTCGAAATTTATAGGATATGCACAACATGTTGGGACAGGCAAATGGTTAAAAGGTCAGAGAAAAAAATTGCACATGCGGCTTCGAGCAGCGTCCTCTGAACTGTCACGTCTTGGGAATAAAGAGCTGGCTCAAACGAGATGTTACAGTCAGTGAAGAGGAGCCAACATTGAGTCGAAAGGGTGTTTCTTGTAAATCGCCGTGCCCCGTCGCCGAAGAAGGTTGCATATGAACACCTGACAAACTTTGAGCGAGGGAGGATTGTTGGAATAAGAGAAGCTAGACTTTTTTCTACCGCGAAATTGCCACTCGTATGGGGTGAAACGCCAGTACAGTGACGCACACGTGACGTCAGTGGACAGATGAGCCTTGGACGCACAGCAATCTGGGAAATAGATTGCATGAGATGACAGACACCTCTCCCGCATGGCAGTGATCGACAGCAGAGCAACATTTCCGGTGTTAGCTCTGCAGTGGAACGCTGTTACGGGTCAGACTTTGTCCTCCAGCTCAGCTTGACGCTGTCTGTTTAACAGAGGACGGGTCGCTAGTAGCCTATTGCAACGCATTCCTTTGACCCACAACCCAGACGCCTCAGACTTTAATGGGGTTCGAACACAAACATTGGCGAGCTGATTAGCAACAGGTCGTGTTCTTTGACTAGTCACAATTCAACTTGATGCACTGTGATGGGTGCTTGAAAACATCGGGATGAACGGCACCTTGCAGCGTCATACTGGCAGCGTCATGGTTTGCCGCACAATTGGATTCAACTCGCGGTCTTTCCTGATACGAATTGAAGGAACCCTCTACAGCCAGCGATACATCAGGGATATTTTAGAGGCAGAGAAGGATCCCTCAGAGTTGTTCTGGCACTATATTCCAGCAGGACAGTGCTCCGCCACACGTGCCCCGGAAAGTCCAAGACTTGGTCCATTTACGGTAGATACCGCTTCTTCCCTCGACGCCGTATATGTCCCCGATCGAATATGTGGGGGGACATGGTATGTAAGCGACTGTTCTGTCAAGCGCCTCCGCGAGTCATTACAAATGAATTCTTGTCTCGTATAGAAGCAGCCTGGCAGGCCGTTTCCCAAGAGGATACCACAAAACTCTTCCATTCAACGCCATAGTGTGTAGAGGATGATATAGTTGCTCGAGGTGGCTTCACACGATACTGAGTTTTGCAGCAAAATTTCATGTAGAGCTCTACAAATGTAATCAGTTATCTCCTGTAACATGAGGAATCCGTGATATAAATTTCATTTGAATAGCGCTGTTCTTTCGTGGTGTTGCAATTTTTACAAACAGTAGTGTACAACTCAAAATTTTTTTTATAGCCTTATCAAGAAGGACCGCGACTTAATCCAGACCACCCAAAGTCATGGTGTATATAGGATCACCTTGATTTCTGGAATTTCTGCTATGCCGAATAACTTCTATATACACTGCTGGCCACACAAAATGCAACACCAAGAAGGAAGCATCCGATTGGCCTGAAATTCGTAGAACGTGTCGCCCGCGAGAGGGCATGCAAACAGTTAGCATTGCATTGCATATGCAAATCATGTGCACCCGGCACGCCACCGAGAAGCACTATGCGGGGTGTAAGTAGTGGAAGTATGTTGTGCTGCCGGACCTGTGCGTGGGAAGCTTCCTGATGCCTCGTCGCAGAATACGGAGTGACGGTAGCACCAACACAATGTGCGGGGCTTCTATCGAGCAGCCAACCGCAAACAAATAAACCTCTCGAATAATACCACACGCTGATTACCGTGGTGTAAGAAACGTCGATCTTGAACTGTAGACCAAAGAAAACATGTACTTTGTCCTCAAGGGTCATTTTACACAGCCAACTAGTCCAAGATGAAATGGTCATTCCAAGGTGCGTTAGATACCGGTGAAGTTACAAAGCGGACAGTATGATCTCTCCAATGAAGTTTGGTGGTGCAGCGTGAGGGTATGGAGCTGATTTTCGTGGCTCATCTTGAGCCCATTTATAGTTTTTTTTTAAATTTATGAATGATAGGCTGTACCTTGACGTTCTGGACAAATGATCACTACCAATATTGTGACAGTACATTTGGGAAGCTCTACACCTCTAGCAGTAGATAAACAAAACTTCAGTATGTTGTTCCGGGGTTATACTGAATCGGTTATGGTTTTTATCATCGAAATGGGGTCAAAGGTCAGGGCACATGAGCAAGATTTATTCCGCAGCCATTATCTTCATAGTAACTTGAGTAATGATTCCTGGTATGTTGGAAAGCGTAAGTTAGTAAAATCAAAGCATTGAAATAAAATCAATCACAAATTAGTAAAAATCAATAAATTGCATGATTTTACAAACTTGTTGATATTTACGAAGATAAATATTCGTTTTCTATAATTAAAAAACCCTGTGAAAGTCATGGACCTGCATTTGTAAAAAGTAGCATCAGCGCCATTAATAATAAAAGAGGGGGAAATCGTCAAGCATTAATTATCTTTGACACGAAAAAAAACACCAAATGACTATCCAAACAAGTTACAACCTGCAATCAATACAAATAAACAAAAAAAAAAAAAAAAAGGTAAGTACTTTTACCGCTCTTTCAAAAGCGAGGTTTCTAGTCTTAAAAGAAAATCCACCAACCAAAGAACAATCGCTAATCTTCGTTTGTTTTTGTTCAGATACAAACAAAGATTTGAATCTGAACAAAAACAAAACAAAGAACTTAATGATCACCGCCTTTTGTCTAAGCACGCGGCTGAGCGCAGAACACAGTGTAGACTTCTTTATGAAAATCACTTTCCCGGAGACAGATGGAACTTTATTGTGACTACTTACGAAATATTGATCTACCTAAACGAATATAACAAAGAAAGGTCGGTTTACTATCTCAAAAGGGGAGAAAAAGACTTACAAACTTGGTTCCAAGAATCCAAAGAAGGATTTAGTAAGGGATTCATGGTGCTTGCTGGTTTCTCTTACAATAGAAAACTATGAAAAGTTGAAAAGTATGTTAAAAGCAACTCAACATATTACCAAATTAATGTTTTAATTTAAAGAGCAAATTCCATTCCTTTATCCACAGAGCCTTCAAACTCCATCAGAATGAGGCATAAATCTAAATCTATCACTCTATTTCTTGAAAAAATGAAAACTAAATACGGGTATCAAGTCTACACATTTTTCTCATATTCCTTCAAGGTCCCCTGATGTGTCATAATTGTGCCTTCGATTGCTAAAATGAGCGCGTTCTAAACGAAGACCTAAAACAATGATCGGGCAATGGAAAGCATTGGAAGAGGAGTGAAATAAAATACCATTACCAATTTTAATGTCTTTTTATCCTGGAAATCTAGATGTAGGTTCATAGTCCAGAGAAAAGGCTATCTACGGGGTGATTCAAAAAGAAGTATACAGTTTCCAGATGCTGTAAAACACTAACAGTTGAAGACACATACCACAACTGCGAACCGTTAGGTAGATGGATTCATAAAGTTTATGTCCCGCTACTGAGAGAAGTGAATTTTGAGAAAGAAGCTGAAAAAAGATTCTATACAACGTGCAGATGTTGCAAAATCTCACTGACTATTCGAGTGTGTGCCGAAATGCAGCACCATTTTGAAAATGACGATTTTGCCGATATCTTATACTTCAATACGTAAAGGACAAGGTATTCGCCTCTCCCCTTCCTGTTGATCTAGCGGAGCAGAAACAGCGCATCACAGCCACTATAACTGCACTTGATTCAGATACCTTACCTCGCATTTGGGCGAAAATGGATTACCGGCTGGATGTGTGTCTTGTGACTAAGGGTGCTCACATAGAACATCTGTGACTGTCTCTAAAAAAACCTTGAAAAATTTCCCTACAATTCTGTTACAGGTAACATAAAATATCTTACATTGTTCTTGTTTTATAGTGCGTTGAAACTGTATACTTCTTTATGCATCACCCTGTATATTTAAGACAGAAATACTTTTACTTTAAGCATTAATTTTATTGCTCTAAAATCATTCTAAAAATGTCTGAACATTCTCTGCCGGGAAGCGCGACTGCTTATAGCACAAAGAGTTGCTCACTGTGATCTTTAAACCTTCAATAAAAAACATCGACGAAGACAAAGGCCGCTATAAGAGGCAAAGTTTTCAGTACAAGATGTTAAATGTTCTGCAAATAAGCATTATGTTCAGACATGAGGGTGTTAAGATATTAACGGTAAAGAAGTGTACTTTATTGTCGAACATTAATAATATAAACATCCAGATCCGCCTCTTTGGAACGCTTGACGTCACTCCAACATATGCTTTGTTACGTCATCACTTATCGATCAATTCGTGTGTGCACTCGCGATGTTAAAACGATTGCCTGCTATACACAGAGTGGCCACTTTATTATGAACACCCCCCTCAGTACTTCGTTGGGCCACCTTTTGCCTTTAATACTGCATCGATTCTTCGTGGCATGGACTGCACGAGATGTTGATAGGTGGTTCGTGGAATCTGAGACCATGCTTGATGAATAGCACTTTCCAGGAGTGTGAGATTGCAGGATTGTGGATCCAGCTGTCTGACGGCTCGTTCAACTTCATCCCACAAATTCTCAATGGGCTTGAGATCTGGAGATTGTGGGGGCCACCTAAGCAAAGTAAACTCACCGGCATGTTCCTGAAACCTATCCTGCACAATACGAGCCCTATGGAAGGACGCATTATCTTGTTAAAAATAGCCATCGCCATTGGGATAAACCATCCACATGACAGAATGTACTTGGTCCGCAACGATGTTTAGATATGATGTGCCAGTCAGACGTTGATCAACACGAATTAAAGAGCCCAAAGCATGCCAGGAAAACATTCCCCAAACCATAACGTTGCCTCCACCAGCTTGAAGGGTTGTAGCAATGCATTTGGGGTCCATGCTTTCGTGCTGTTTCCGCCAAATTCTCACTCGGTCATCGGCATAGTGCAACTGAAAACGTGATTCATCGGACCACATAATTTGTTTCCAATTATCGACTGTCCAATCCTTGTGCTCCTGTGAGAACTGGAGACGTTTTCTCTTGTTAACTACAGACAGCAAAGGTGTTCTAACAGGCCTTCGGCTGTCATATCCCATCCGATGTAGGGTAAGGCAAACCGTGCATGCAGAGATCATTTGAGGGGATCCTTGATTAAGATTGTCTGTAATTTGCTGCACTGTTGCCCTTCTGATGTCTGTTACCAGTTTGGACACTCTCCGTTCCGCCCGAGCAGTCACTAGTCGATGACGACCGCACATTGCACGTAGAGACCCAGTTTTTTGGCTGACAGTCCAGTCTTTAAACACTTTAACAACAGCTGCTCTGGAACATTTCACGAATGCGGCGGTTTCGGTGATACTCGCTCCATGGCTCCGAGCTCCTACAATCATCACAAGTTGAAAGTCCGTCAAATCGCATTTTTTACCCATCTCGTCACCCAAAAATCAATTCTACTACTGTCGCAAACACTAAGCTTTCCTTTTTTATACTAGCCTCGCCCTCTGGTGGCAACAGCGTGCAGTTATAGCGCATTTGCTTAAAACTGTCAGGCTGTCATAATAAAGTGGCTACTCAGTGTATAATAGCACGATATCACTTTCAGATGTCAAGGTGATCGCGTGCTAATTTAAAAACATTAGATTATTAATGACTCGAGTTCTATTTTTCCGATCTACAAAATTTGAATTGAATTCTTAATATCGCAGCAAGTTAGGGTTTTTTTTTTTTTTTTTTGTTTCTCTGGAGGTTTAACGACCACCGTGAAAACCTCAATGGGCTAAAAGCAGTCTCCCGTCTCTAATTTATGGTCACCGGCTCCAGGGAAGGGAGAGAGCCAGTGCCGTAAAACAAACATAGCATCCATGCCTCAGCGGGATTCGAACGCGGACCCCTTTCGGACGAATGATCAGAGGCCATCGCTTAGACCACTGCACCACCGGGGCGACCCAAGTTGAGTTTGCACGCGATAACATTGAGATGTAAAGGTTATCGCGTGCTAATTTAAAAACACTGGATTATCAATGACTCGAGTGCTATTTATCCAATCTACAAAAATCGAGTTGAATTCTTAATATCACGGCAAGTTGCTTTTGTGTATTAATTTAATAATTTAGCCCAATTCGAATATTATTTTGTACGCTTTTTTATTATTTTTTTATTTTTTTATTTAACTAACTTTCAGAATTTAGTGCTGTTTATTAATAAAGACGTCGTTCTTTCCACGTTTAGCAACGCACAGCAACCGAAAAATTGTTATTCGGCCGCCGCCGGGGAATTGAATCCCGAATCTCTCGATATCTAGCCAAACGCGTTAGCCTTACGCCGGAATGGCCAACAATCCACGGCGCTATGTGCGTTTTTCTGTTACCATCTGACATTATAAATCCGTAAGATGGGCTCAGCTACTGAAGCTACTGTTGGCACTGTGGTGTAAGGCTAACGCGCTCGGCTAGATATGGAGAGATTCGGGATTCAATCACCCGGCATCGGCCGAATAAAAAATTGTCGGTTGTTGTGCGTTACTAAAAGTGGAAAGAGCGATGCCTTTGTTTATTCACTGACGCCACGTATTTGGTGGATTTTCACTTTAGTGCTGTTTATGTTAAACATTTTGCAAAATATCAATCTATCTAAACGCTCTAACCTACAATAAAAACTGAAATCTTGCGATGTCAAAGTGAGCAGAATTGCATTTAAAATCAAATGTCGCCCGAACAGCACATTGTCGATAATTTAGATAGTTCCGATTTGTAATACCAGATGTCGCATTATTTTGTAGAAAAAGCTTCGGTATGAAGTTTCAAACTAACCGTCGAATGGGACAGTCTAAGAACAAGCCATGAAGGAAATAACAAGTATGCTGGAGAAAAAGTAACTTAACGCGAAAAATCAAAGCAAAAGTTATTAAGGCAAGTTTACACGAAAAATCTGGACTACAAGGAAAATTGTAAAACAACAAATATTTCGCACAGAATGTTTATTTATCGCGAGGTCTTTTGAAAAATGGAAATAAATAGTATATAATTTTCAGTTCTAACATGAATGAATTCTTGCTATATAAATGCTTGCTGTATTTCCTTACAAAAGAGACGGCGTCTATTTGTTTTCTTTTCAATTTACTTCAATTAAAAATTTTACCGTCTTAGGACGGGAAACGTCCCCTATACATTAATGCAGGGTGTCCGATAATTTTTAGACGCATTACAAAATTATGTACAAAAAAAACTATGAGCATTGTCTGTTTTTCTATGTCACGTATTACTAACACGGTTTCTGTATTTTTGTTTTGCAGAATTGTTATTCCCAGAATCCGATAGATGGCGCTAGCTGTGTCCTGATGAGGAATGTATGAGAAATGCGCAATCAGTAGTCATGTCATCCGTACAGCAGAAGGCGATGTATGTGTTACGGCTTGCGGAATTAAAGTATGTCATTAAAGTTAAAAGACGGTACGGTTTAGAGTATGGTTGTAATACTCCGTCTACGAATTCAGTTAAGCGGTGGATGAAAAAGTTTAAAGAAACAGGCAATGTGGAACATCGTGGAGGAGCCCGTAGGCCTATAGCGTCAGCTGTGAGACGGTTTACGAAGTTAAGGAAAGTTTCCGACGAAGCCCCAGGAAATCCGTTCGTAAAGCAAGCAGAGAACTGTACATTCCGAAATCGAAAGTTCATGATACCTTGCAGCAGAAATTAAAGTTTCATGCTTTTAAAATTCAAATAGTGCAAATAAAAAAAAAATAAACATGTAAATGATCACACTCTTGCCCCCCGGTGGCGCAGTGGTCTAAGCGATGGACTCTGATCATTCGTCCTAAAGGGGTCCGGGTTCAAATCCCGGCGAGGCATGGATGTTGTGTTTGTCTTTCGGCACTGGCTCTCTCCCTTTCCTGGAACCAGTGGCCCTAAATTAGGGACGGGGGACTGCTTATAGCCCATTGAGTTTCTCACGGTGGTCGTTAAATTTCCAATCTAAAAAAAAAAATAATAATCACACTCTGTGATACGATACCGCTGTGGTTATGCTGAATTGAGTGGCAAACGACGAAAACTTTCTCAGTACTGTAATTTTTAGTGATGAATCCAAATTTCATATATCAGGTATTGTGAATCGTCACAACTGTAGGATATGGGGCAGTCAACTGCCTCATGCTGCTATTGAACTGGAACGTGATTTCCCAAAAGTTAATGTGTGGTGCGCCCTATGAAAAAGAGAAGTGATTGGCCCTTTCTTCTTCTGCGAAAAAAACATAAATGGTGACATTTACTTGGATATGCTAGAAAATTTTGCTGTACCCCAGATAAAAAGATATGACAACATGTTTTCCAACAAGACCTCTGCATTGGTCAACGTGTGTGCGTAAGTGCCTAAATGAGCATTTCCCTAACAGATGGATTGGGCGTGGTGGTCCCATTCCGTGGCCTCTTTGCTCTCCAGATCTAACTCCAATGGATTATTTCATGTTGGGTTATGTGAAGGATCGTGTCTATCAGACGCCTTGTACTGATTTGCAGGAACTGAAGCACTGTATCACAGCTGTTATTAATTCCATAACTCCTTAGATGCTTGCCAATACATGGCATGAAATCGAGTATCGCTTGGACGGACTACGAGCAACCAAGGGATCTCACATCGAAATTTATTAACTTGTGTAGTTACATTGTAAGTTAGTGCAGTCAGTTTCTTTCTATCTGTTTAATGTTTTGTTTTATATAATTTTGTAATGTGTCCAATAATTCTCGGACACCCTGTATATTTATTTAAAGGTTAAAAACAACCGTCCTATGACGGGCTGTATGGCAGTGCATCGAATATTTATGCAAAGTTAAGAGTTTCTTTCTTCTTATTCGCAATTTAACTTCCCATAATTGCAATTATGTGCAAATCTTTTTCGTTATTCATATCTTAAAAATGAAATAGCTGTCCTTTTTCTTCAGTATGTCTCCGAAGTTTTTAAAAATTATTGCGCACGTTACTTGCTAAAGTATGCGATGTTTCGCGGTATGTTGTGAGCAGGTAAAATATCACTGGTGATGCTGTTGGTAGCTCAAACAGTTATTGTTACGCTTTTCAAATTACCTAACCTGTAAAATATATATGAGATGGCTTTCATTAATCTCTGCGAAATAATTTCAGGCCGGTAAATTTTAACTTAATGCTATTCAGCAAATAAATTGCAATAAAAATGAACGAGGAGACAGAAATGTGATAATACGCACTAATCAGCAAAAAGAGATAAAAGGATTTCGAAATTCTGTGAAGGCACAGTTACTAGGAAAACGAAGTTAATATGAGGAGACATTATGAGAAGGATAGAAAGAAATTTTGTCTTACATGGAACGAAAAACCTAAAAAGAACCTCCCGACAAAAAGGAACACGGCTTCCAGTTTAATTAACAGGGAGGTAATGCAAAATAAACTGTGACGCGTAAAGAAAGAAATTCTGGAATCAAGAGATGACTGCATGTAATTTTTTCTTTAAACGTGTGGTGATCCATGATTTCTTCCAAAAACGTTATCTTGAGTAGATGCATGTTCTTGTGGTGTGTTTTAGTTAAATAATTCTGACTAAACACTTTAAAACTAAAGATCTCGAGTATTAAAAAATGAAAAAGAACTTGCAGTTTCTTGCAGACAATCAATACTTATTCTACTCGTTTCAGGAAGTACGCACTCGCAACCAGGGCCACTTTACGGGAGGACATTCGCGCTACGTGCCCAGGGCCTCGACATTTGAGGGGCCTACCAAAATACATGTATATACACAGCCGAGTCACATTATTGTGACCACCTCCTACTTTTCATGTCAGCAGCGTGCAGCCAATGAAAAGAAGGCACGTGTCGTGAGCTGACTTGGACGGTATATAAGGTGCGCTGTAGGCAATCTGAAAACATATCACTCGTTCCTGTCATGGATAAAAGAAGCGATTTATCAGATTTGCAAAAAGGGATGATTATGGCTTTCGGGCCAAGGGTGGCAGTATTTCTGAAACAGCGCTTTTTGTGAACTGTTCGCGTGCTGCTTTGGTTAAGATGTAACGTGATCGGAGAAATGGCACCATTGCGAATAAGCAACGTGGGAACTGCTGAAACCACGTGCCATTGATATGAGAGGTGAACGTCAGCTTCGAAGGTGCGTGATTGCCAATCGACAAGCTCCAGTGGAGCAACACACTGGCCGAATGAACCAGGGGCTACCGGAAGTGTGTCTAAAACGACAGTTCAGCGAAGCCTGCTGCATATGGGGCTCCGATGCAGACGGTTGGTCACTGCGCCTATGCTAACGGCGGCGCATCGGCAGAAAAGGCTTATATTTGCACGGCAGTATCGGAATTGGACCTCCGCTGATTGGCAAAGGATTTCCTTCTCCCATGAGTCACGTTTTCTGCTTCATCGAACACATGGACGTTGGCGTATAAGGCGAGAAACATCGGAGAACAAACACTCTTCAACCATTGATGGAAGAACACAAACTGGTGGAGGCAGCTTTATGGTCTAGGGAATGTTTTCGTTGCATTCTCTGGGTCCACTCATATCTATGGAAGGCTTTATGGACCGAATTCGTTATGAATCCATCCTTGCAGACCAAGTACACCCATACATGCTGATTGTCTTCCCTTGGGCGGATGGGATCTTCCAGCACGACAATGCGACGTGTCACACAGCTAGACATATCCGAGAGTGCTTGGAAGAGCACGATGAAGACTTCAAAGTACTTCCCTGGCCGCTTAGTTCTCCAGACTTAAACCCAATTGAGCATCTGTGGGACCACATCAATAGTGTTGTTCGTTCTATGGAACCTCCACCACGCACCCTCCAGCAGCTGTCAAATGCGCTGCAGTCCGCATGGCTCCACATGCCTGTGAACATACCAGCTTATTGAGTCACTCCCAGCCCGTCTAGCTGCTGTCCGCGCTGCACACGGCGGTTATTCTGGATATTAGCTGGATGTCACAATAATATGACTCGACTGTGTATATCAAGCGATATGTAAGTTTGCATCATTTAGGTCTCAGTTTCAAGTGACAAGACGAGACTGAAGAAACCAATCATGAGATAACTAACTCCGATCGTGGTTAGTCAATCATCTCTTTGCTTTGCGCAGCATCACTTGACGCTGAGGTGTAAATCGAGCCTAATCTAATTGCATACAATTCACTCGCAAGTATCGTTAATATACAATTCACACTCAAGTACATTAGAATGTATGTTGCCAATTTAACTTTCCGCTTTTGTTTACTGTAATTTATTTACATATTTCTTATCTCTCGTTATACTTTCCGTATTTGACGTCATATCTGAACTTCTAAACATTTATGTTCCCCATGGCGTCACTAGAAGTCATTCAGGCCAAACCGTTGAGATGAAAAAAAGGTGTGAGGTATTTTGCGGCGTTAGGTGTCTTAAATGTTGGTTAGATTAGTCTGCTATCTGTAAGCCCACTGTGATTCTACCAGACAACGTTATTTTCGGGATTCGAGCAGAGAGTAGTACAAAGAACGTGGATAAGATGTTTGCTGGGAGCATTTCATATATCCCTCAACTCTGTTTTTTTGTAACATGGTAATGAAGTCCCACTCAAGCCATCAAAATCTATTGGAAATTATTAACCACAAGTCGCAAACAGAAGAAGACTATGTTGCAGGGGTCTATGCCATTCCCATCAAATACCCGGATTTCCCAACGAAGTCCTACTACGTTGGCATGACGAAAAGATCTCTGTGTGTGCGAAATAAGGAGCATATGAGCGGTATACGGCGTGGGGGAGAAGGGGGAGAGGAACAAATGGTTTAGAAAAAGAAGTGCTATAAAACGCGGCAGTTCCATTGTGGACAGAAACAAAACCCCGCTCACAACTTTCAGGAGAACCAATATCAGAGGGATTATAGAAGTTATCACAAAACCAGATATCTGCAAAAATGGTGTGTCTGTCGAACTGCCATCACCGTTAAAAACCATCCTCTACCAGCACTGACCTCCAAACAAACAGAGGCCATGTCTTCATAACTTCGCTATATTTTTTACTCTTTCCAACCGTCGGTTGAAGAAGGTTATATGCTTTAGATTTGTTCGTCTGTCTCTCTGCCTGTCCGCTCGATAACTCGCGTAAAATTGGTTCAGTTTCGATGAACATTTAGTATGTAATAGAGGACAACCTGTGGACGAGCCCGATTGAAAATGGGCGAAATAGGGTTAAAGGTCAGGACATAGGAGTGGGGTCCATTCCATCGCTCTTGTGTGTCATAACTTACGTAAAAATGCTTCGATTACGACAAACCTTTATCAATGTTATTCCGAAGGTATACTTAACGGGTTCTATTGAATATATATACCATCAAAATGGGGCCAAAGATCAGGGCACAGGATCGAGATTTATTCTACAGCCATTATCCTTATGGCTTGACTAAAAATGTTTCTATTGCAACAAAACTTTGGTATGTTGTTTCGGAGATACACTGAACCAAATCTGTTTAATATCATCGAACTGTGGTCAACGGTCAGGACACAAGAGCGAGATATATTCCACAGCCTTTATCCTCAAAACTTGAGGAGTAACTTGAGTAATGATTTCTGGTATGTTGGAGAGCGTATCATACATAATCAATGCATTGCATGGTTTTACAAACTTGTTCAACGTGAACTTTAGAATCACGTAACGATAATCGCAAGTTCACCAGTTTGTATTTTTATGTTCATGGGATTTCAAACCTAGTTCTGTCCTGCGGATTTTAATTTTAAACTCCAAACTGGTTATATGTTCGTCTAATGTGAATTGCCTTGATAAAGCTTTCTGTTGGCAGGCGACAGCTCGGCGAAATAAAATATTTTTGTTACTACACCAATTACGGATTTATGAGGCTTCACTCCCTTTTCAGTAACTTCTGTCCTTTGCTAGTTAAAAGTTCAATATCTCTCATTAATGTATTCAATTTAGTTAAGTTGTTCAACGACTAATCTACTTACTTCCTTTGTGGAAGTTGGTCAGTAAAGCTTAATCACTTTAAATGAATAATTAAAGCCATTTGCTGTAAATTAACTGCAAGCATTTTTCTGGAATCCTCGTTCTGTAATGTAGCCAGTGTAAAACATTATGGAACAGTTAAGATGGAAATTATGCTGCATCGTTCTCTACCGTTGAACTCTTTGTCGGCTCGAAAATCGAAGAACGCTCTTCAGAGAAGAAAAAATTTCAGATGTATGATTTTCAGAAATGAATAAGGACTTTTATTTCCGCGAACTCACACGGCTGACACATAGATGTGCTTAAAGGTACTGAAGCTATCGAAAAGTACTTCGAAAGATAATAGAACAATATCAGCCTAATCCAAAAAGCGGGTGTGCTGGGCACAGAATTGATTATAAAAATATACATATGCATTGGGAACGTTATATTACATCTAATTCTGTCACATTTGTGATCGGTATCTAATTCTCTTTATGAGTAAAGACGTAGAGAATGCGAGTACACAAGTATTACATCATAGCTACATACACTAGCTACCGAATTAGAAACCCTTACGCAGATGTACTTCAACGCCACTTACGCAGCATATATACAAAATACGTGATTACGTGCGGCGTCACCACGTGATTTAGGCAGCGTTTAAGTCTGCTTTTCGCCACTACACGTCAGCAGTGTTGAAAACAATGGGAAAAAACACAAGATCGTTCGGAGTTCTATGAAAGCTTAATGTGTGTGCTATCTATGTGGAGCGATGATTTTGAAAACAGCCGAGCTGACTGGTTTCGCGAATGATGAGATATCCTGGGTCTTTATTCAGTAAAAGTAACGCCACGCTGTGTGTATAAGAGACGTAACTGTGGGAGGAACGAGATCACCGTCGTGTTAGAAGACATGTACCGCGAAACATGACATCCTATGTACGGAAAAAGGATTTCCTATGCGTGAAAACAGCAGAGCTGACGGGTTTCACAAAAGTTGAGATATCCTGGGTCTTTATTCAGTAAAAGGAAACCCACGCTGTTTGTAAAAGAGACGTAACTGTGACGCGACAACAATCTGTCAGGAACGAAATAGCCATATTCTTAGAAGCTAGTACTGAGAAACAGGAATTTCTATGTGCAGAAACAGGACTTCCTATGTATGAAAACAGCAGAGCTAACTGGATTCTCAAAAGGTGAGATATGCCGGGTCTTTATTCAGTAAAAGAAATCGCACGCTGTTTGTATACGAGACGTAACTGTGAGGCGACGACAGTCTGTCAAGAACGAGATAGCTGTCGTCTTAGAGGACCTGTACTGAGAGACAGGATTTCCTCTGTGCAGAAACAAGACTTCCTATGTGCAGAAACATGACCTCCTATGTGCAGAAACAGGACTTCCTATGTATGAAAACAACGGAGCTGGCTGGTTTCTCAGAAGATGAGATATCCCGGATCTTTATTCAGTAAAAGAAACCCCACGCTGTTTGTATAGGGGACGTAACTGTGGCGCGACGACAATCTGTCAGGAATGAGATCTTAGAAGACTTGTACTGAGAAACAGGATTTACTATGTGCAGAAACAGGACTTACTATGTGCAGAAACAAGACTTACTATGTGCAGAAACAAGACTTCCTATGTGCAGAAACAAGACTTCCTATGTGCAGAAACAGGACTTCCTATGTATGAAAACAGTGGAGCTGACTGGTTTCTCAAAAGGTGAGATATCCTGAATCTTTATTCAGTAAAAGAAATCCCACGCTGTGTGAGTAAGAGACGTAACTGTGGCCCAAAGACCATCTGTCAGGAACGAGATCACCATCGTCTTAGAAGACTTCTACTGAGAAACAGGACTTCTTATGTGTAGAAACTGATCAAAGCATTCTAAAAAGGCTGTTCCACACCCAGATCTCAGCAACAAATGCGCGGAGAATTGAAAATGATCGGTACTGGCAGTCATATGCCTATACGGAACCTATTGATTTCTGCGAAGAACCGAAAAGTTCGTTTACACTGGTGTCAGGAACATCGTGACAGGGCACTGGAAGCCAGTCATGTGGTTCGACGAGTCATGCAGTCCGACGATAGCCATGTGCTTCGACGAGTCATGCAGTCCGACGATAGCCATGTGGTTCGACGAGTCATGCAGTCCGACGATAGACATGTGGTTCGATGAGTTGAGGTACTGCTTGTTCTGTATCGACGATAGGCGGAGAGTTAGGCTGGAGACCCATGAAGCTATGAACCCGGCTTGCCTTGAAAACATAACTAGAGGTTCTGAAGGTGGGTCATGGTGTGAGGCACATTGTCATGGTAGGAAACAAATTTCCTGATATTGCTGGAATGTCGGGTGTCCTCCAAGGGTTACCTGTACATTGTTGCCGATCAAGTCCATTCTGCAATGTTGACTTTTTATCCAGCAGATGACGGCTGTTTCATTGATTACATTGGTACTGTCCATCGCGCAAGATGTGTTAATCAGTGGTTCAGCGAGCATGACAGTAACTTTCACCATCTTAAACAAACAAAGCTGGGATCTGAACCTCATTATGTTAGAAAAACTGTTAAATCTGAGCCGGTTAAACGAGCGTCCGGTGAGCGCCTAGTAATTTGTACATGCACTCTAACACCTTGTGAAATCTATGCCAAACCGCATACGTGTTGTAGGGCTAAAGAAGGTCCAACCTGGTATTGTATAAAAGTTTCGAATTGAGTGGCGGGTGTACTTCGAAAAGAAAAGATAGATAAATAAAGGCCTACAATGCGATAGCGGGTCAGAATAAATTTCTATGGATAGAGCGATATAGACAGGAATGATGGATCTTCATGTGAGCTGAGAATAGATGATGCTACAAAAAGTAAAAACGTCGAACGTCGGCAATATATCACCTCATCGCACGGAGATATTGTAACATGCCGTCTGTTAACGTCACAGAACGTATGGAATTAATTCAAGTAACATGAATAATGTGAAGTAAGAAACACAGAACACATTAAATGCAAAATTAAAAACAAATTACCGTCGTAATGCGACCACGTTGGGGTATCATTAACTAAACGATATTTGGCAGAATATTTTCCGACAATGTTACGATTTCTTAATATTTTATTTGATCATTAATCTATTAGAGATTCCCAAAGAAGGTATCAGAAGCAACTGGATGTGTTACAGATTTAAAATAAATTGAAACAGATTACAGTTTATCAAGACCAATGAAAAGAAACATTGCTGTAGTTTATGAAAGCTTCAGCACTTCAATCTATATTTGGATGACATTTTTTCTGGTGTGACAACAAAATTCTATAAAGGAATGAAAATATGGCATATCTATTATATGCAAGCTATGTAAAATCGTGAAAGGATCTTCAGAAAAACCTTCATCTGTTGTTACAAACAATATAAGAAAACTATAATATGGAAATATCAATTTGCAAAACTAAACCGATAGCCGTAGGGGAAGAAAGATATAATTACGAGCAAAATAGTAATAAGCAATATCTAAACAGAGCAAATGAAAGAATTAAAATGCTTTTGCAATTTTTTCTTCCTTGATGGTGAAAGGAATTTAGGAAAGAAGAGAGTTAAGTTTGCTCAAGCTCATTGAATTACTTATTGGCATTTCGGAATTATAATGTGATGGAGGGGGATGAAGATGATATCAGGATGTACACAGTCCAATTAAAAAATTATGATAACCTGTTAGCATGAGGCATAACCTCCTCGTGCCATCAATACCGCAGATACACTGAGTGGCCATTTTATTATGACCACCCGCTCAGTACTTCGTTAGGCCCCCTTTTGCCTTTAATACTGCGTCGATTCTTCTTGGCACGGACTCCACGAGATGTTGATAGGCAGTTTGTCGAATCAGAGACCATGCTTGATGAATAGCACTTTCCAAGAGTGTGATATTGCAGGGTTGTGGATCCAGTTGTCTGATGGTTCGTTCAACTTCATCCCACAAATTCTCAATGGGGTTGAGATCTGGAGATGGTGGGGTCCACCTAAACAAAGTAAACTCACTGGCATGTTCCTGAAACCAATCCTGTACAATACGAGCACTATGGCAGAACGCATTATCTTGTTAAAAGTAGCCATCGCCATTGGAATAAACCATCCACATGACAGGATGCACTTGGTCCGCAACGATGTTTAGATATGATGTGCCAGTCAGACGTTGATCAACACGAATTAAAGGGCACAAAGCATGCCAGGAAAACATTCCCCGAACCATAACGTTGCCTCCACTAGCTTAAAGGGTTGTAGTAATGCATTTGGGGTCCATTCTTTTGCGCTGTTTCCGCCAAACTCTCACTCGGCCATCGGCATGGTGGAACTGAAAACGTGATTCATCGGACCACATAATTTGTTTCCAATTATCGACTGTCCAATATTTGTGGTCCTGTGCGAACTGAAAACGTTTTCTCTTGTTAACTGCAGACAGCAAAGGTGTTTGAACAGGCCTTCGGCTGTCATATCCCATCCGATGCAGTGTACGGCGAACAGTGCGTGTAGAGATCATTTGAGGGGATCCTTGATTAAGATGGTCTGCAATTTGCTGCACTGTTGCCCTTCTGTTGTCTGTTACCAGTCTGGACACTCTCCGTTCCGCCCGAGCAGTCACTAGTCGATGACGACCACACGTTGCACGTAGAGACCCAGTTTTATGGCTGACAGTCCAGTCTTTAAACACTTTAACAACAGCTGTTCTGGAACATTTCACGAATGCGGCGGTTTCGGTGATACTCGCTCAATGGCTACGAGCTCCTACAATCATCCAACGTTGAAAGTCCGTCACATCGCATTTTTTACCCATTTCGTCACCCAAAAATCCCTTCTACTACTGTCGCAAGCAGTAAGCTTTTCCTTTTTATACTAGCCTCGCCCTCTGGCGGCAACAGCGTGCAGTCATAGCTCATCTGCTTAAAACTGTCAGGTGGTCGTAATAAGTGGCCACTCAGTGTATACGGCGTGGCATTGATGCCTCTGAACGTTTCTCTAGGGTTGCTACAGCATGCTGACACCAGAGCTTCTTGCATATCACCCAGAACCATCGGTGGTGGATCCATACGTCAAACCTGTTGGTCAAGACAGTCGCACAGATGTTCAGTGAGATTGATGGTCAGCGAGTTACGGTGGCCATGACAGTAAGATATATCTCTTGAATTCTTTTAAATCATTCTCGCACACGCATAGCAACTTGCCAAAAAGCATTATCTTGCTGGAATCATCCCATACCATCGGAGTAGGTCGTCATCACGAGTGGGAACACCTGATCCACCACAATGGGTAAGTAGCCTGAAGCGTGGATCGTACGATCGAGGGGGATGATTGCACCCAATGATTCCCCGGAAAACATGCCCGACACGAGCACACTGCCACGTGCTGAGTGTTTCTTCTTGAGCATCGTATCGGGATGATTTCTATGAGCAGTAATTCGCCATACCCTACTCACACGACAAAGCGGAAAACGTGGTTCATCTGAAAAAAGCGACTTTCTTTCACTATTCGAAGGTCCAATGCCTCCTCTTAGACATGACGTAATCGTCGACGTCTTGCCGTCAGCATTGGTTACATTGAGTGGACGATGGCTCTGGAGACCCACAGAGAGCAGAGTTCGACGGACAGTGGTCTGCGACACGCTTCTCGATGTCCCTGCATTAATTGCTTTGGCCGGTTGTTCCACTGTGGCCCATCTGTTGGATCGTACTAGTCAGGATAACAGTCACTGGTCACGGTCTTCAACGCTCTGTGGGCGTCCACTATTACTCCGACTACTGCAGGTCTTGCCGGTTTCCTTCCATTCTTGGAACACTTTAAAAACTGTCCACAATATCGGCCGTTTCTGTAATGATACCACCCTTCCCTCGGTGGCCAACATTTTTTTGTTTTTCGAACACTATTAGGTCACGTCCTTTCCCCATTTTCAGGCGAAACTGCACACCTTCCGCAAATTCGTGTTCTTTTAAATGCATTACTTGATTTGCATATGTTGCTACGCTTGCCATCTTGCTTCTGGGTACGGTTCCTTCTTACATCAGGGGTGGTCATAATTTTTGTCTGGGCTGAGTATATTATCCTCCTCAAACTAATATTAAGGCAGAAAAGTGAAGCATGGGCTGATCTTATCGTGATAGAGACTAAAAGGGAATAGATACCCATAGTAAGTCTACTTGCAGGTTACAACAGAATAGACTAAAAGAAGAACAGACGTCTTAGGGAAACTAGAGTCAACGGTGTAGTGTAGGAGATAACAGACTACAGAAACAGATGGAAGGACCATACGGAGAGGATGGACAGTGACAAATGATGTAAACTCGCTCTAGACTAGGAATGACACATGGAAACGACAAATGGTGTTAAATCGCCCTAGACTAGGAGTGACGCCATGGAAACGACAAAAGGTGTTAAATCGACCTAGACTAGGAGTGCCAAGAGTGACACAGGGAAACAAAAAATAATGTAAAATCACCCTAGACTAGGAATAACACAGGTAAACGAGAAATGGTGTAAAATCGTCCTAGACATGGAAACGACTAATGTTGTAAAATCACCCTAGACTAGGAATGACACATGTAAACGACAAATGGTGTAAAATCGCCCTACAGTAGGAATGACACAGGGAAACGACAAATGGTGCTAAATCGCCCTAGACTAGGAGTGACACCGGGAAACGACGAAGAGTGTTAAATCATACTAGACTAGGAGTGCCAGGAGTGACACAGGCAAACAAAAAATAGTGTAAAATCGCCGTAGCATAGGAATAGTATAGGGAAACGACAAATGGGTGCAAAAACACCATAGACAGGGAAACGACAAATGGTGTACAATCAGCCTAGACTAGAGATGATACAAGTAAACGACAAATGGTGTAAAATCACTCTAGACTACAGATGACACAGGGAAACGACAAATGGTGTTAAATATCCCTAGACTAGGAGTGACACAGGGAAACGACAAAGGGTGTAAAATTGCCCTATATTAGGTGTGACGCATTGAAACAAAAAATTTTGTAAAATCGCCCTAGACTAGGAATGACACAGGTAAACGGCAAATAGTGTAAAATCGCCCTGGAATAGGAATGACACAGGGAAACGACAAATGGTGTAAAATCGCCCTGGACTAGGAATGACACAAGGAATCGATAAATGATGTAAAATCGTCCCAGACTAAAACTCTGTTGTGTAAAGATCAAAGAGACGACCAACGAAGCGCTGGTGAGAACAAGAAGTCTAATGTTGGGTTACTCCTTAATCCTTGAAGTTAAGTAATTAATATTTCATGCCCCTGTTATATAAATAATTGTAGAGAAAAAAAGGTTACGTATTAAACTTTTTGCTTCTGTTTTAAACTTAGAACATCAGCATATCAATCTGTGTCATTCCTTGCATATCATATTGCCATGCATGCAGTAGCATGCTGTCCTTGTATGCAACGCATGCATTGCATGCGCAAAATATTGCTCTATGAAAAAATTAAACAGTTTTTCTTTACTTGGAAATCTAAACTACACTATGTTCACAAAAGTCACTGGACACCTAGAAGAGAAACACAACATGGCATTTATTGACATACATTAGTACGATGTCGGTCCACCTTTGTCCTTAATGCATGCACTGTACCTTCGAGACATGCTTTCGACAAGGTTTTGGAACACAGCGACAGATATGCGCTTTCATTCAGTACATAATGCCGTCGCTAACTTTTGCTCAGTAGTAAGCCTTGGTTCCAAACTTCTTATGCGACACTCTAATTCATCCCATAGGTGCTCTATGGGCCTAAGATCAGAGCTCTGTGCTGGCCAGTCCTCACACGATACGGAATTATCAAACCACGCCGTAACAGTCCTTGATTTATGCTCGGTGCATTATCCTGCTGGTACCAACAAGGCTCGGTTCCATAGTATTGCCACAGAGTTGGTAAGGCATAACTGTCCAGAATATCGAGGTAGACGCGCTGGTTAACAGGTTTGTTCACGATAACCAATGAGCCGGGACCATACCACGAAAAACGCCCCCACGCGAGTACACTACCAGCTCCAAACTTGACCGTAGGAACAGTAAACTGTGGTAAATAGCGTTCCCCCGGCTGTCGCCATGCACACACACGGCCATCGGCTGATGGATCGTGTATCTGGAATCATGAGTCCATAGGACCCGTTTCCATTGATCAACGGTCCATGATAAATGTTCTTTACACCTTGCTAAACGACGAGTAGCATTCCGAGTGAAGATGAAAGGCTCATGAGCAGCCGCACGACCACAGTAACCCATGGAATGAAGTTCTCTGCGAATAGTACGTGTACATACCGAGGTTCCAATATTTTTACTCACCTGTACACTGAGGTCTTGTGCAGTACTCCGTCGATTAGCTCTAACGACTCTCCTGATGCTTCGACGTCCTCTATCACTGATTTTCTTTAGTCTGCCGGCACGTTTTCTTGCTTAGGGCACGCCATGAGCCTTCCACTTAACTACGTCCGAAACAGTTGAATTGGGTATGTTTAAACGCCTCTCGGTTTCTCTTATGGACAACCTACTAATGTAACACCCGACAATCTTTCCTTTCTCAAAATCAGTTCTCTACCTCCGCGATATTTTCACTTAACGTCACAGTGCGATATGATCGCGGCCAGCTGCAGGCTTGTTTTCATACCGTTTGCAGCCGTACCCCGCATCTTAACAACGCAGCGGATCCGCTTATTTGCTTTTTAAGATATGTACGGTGACTTTTGTCAATATAGTGTATGTACCAATTTGGAAGAGTTTTCATTCAAAACGAAATTGAAATAATTTTCTGTATCTTAGTCCGAATTTGAAACAAAAGCGAATGTGACAATTGTTTCCGCATCATCAAACTTATGAGAGATTATACCGTGTTGGAGAAGCTAGTAGGATATGAGCAAAAGAAGCACCAACGGCAAGAGGGAAGCGTATTGTGATGCGAAAATTCCAGTCCAAATACAATCCTACAGTTGACCAATTAGAGACACCGTAGTCCTTTTGTTCTGACGCATTGTTCCCACGGCTTCGTTAACTGCTGTGGAAAAACGTGTAGAAATGCGAAATAGCTCATTGCATCAATCAATAATAAGAGGAATTTCTTTCAACCGTGAGTTTGTCCCTGATTTTTCTGTGCAGCGAGTAAATTATATTATTTTATGACGCAGTTGGAAAACTGTATGGCTACTATTAGAGTATTTCTTGCTTTTTCAAAGCTTTAAGGAGTTTCAAGATAATTTAAGCAAAAGACCAGTTTGAAGGGAAAATAAGGAAGTAGATGGTGACGTTGCAAAATTAATCTATAAATATTTCGATTCCCTAAGTTTCACAAAAAAATCCGATTGTGTGTTTAAACAACGAAAGACCAAACTCCAACCTAAAGTCCCTAACCTCGTCGTTAAGTAAGCGGGCAAAACATAAAAACGACATTTCAACGTTTCTATGTAATTACCAAGCAAAATGGATTTGTAGTAGTTTAAAACTCCTAAAGCTCTTTTGTTGGGGGTGTTTATTGTGTTTTAATCAAATTATGAGGAACTGTCTAACCTTTTGTAAGAAATAATTGTAAAACGATTTGTGAAAAAAAAAGTGTTTAATCAATGCATCCTTCTTGTGCTTAACGTACGGAGCAGAGGCGTGGGCTTTAACTAAAAAAACATACAAAGACTGCAGGTAACAGAAAGGAGGAGGAGGAGAGAGGCATGCCTGGTGTAACCAGGAAAAATAAGAAGAGGAACTCGTGGATCAGGAAAATAACAAGAGTGAAAAACATCCTGATCAAAGTTAAATCGGTGAAATCGCAATTGGCCGAACATATTGCCAGAAGAACGACCTTCGATGGACAACCTAAATTTTAAGTCTGGATTCGAAGGCATAGGAAAATACCCAAAAGAAGACCACGTGGGAGATGGGTGGACAAAAATCTAAAGCATGCGGGAGTGACATTGATGAGACTGTCAAGGAAGACCGTTGTGGAATAAACTTGGAGAGACCTTCATCCAGCAGTAGATTACTAATGGTTGACAATGATGATGATGACAAAATGCCGCCCCGGTGGTGCAGTGGTCTAAGCGATGGCCTCTGTTCATTCGTCCGAACGGGGTCTGGGTTCGAATCCCGGTGAGGCATGGATGTTGTGTTTGTCTTACAGCACTGGCTCTCTCCCTTCCCTGGAACCAGTGACCCTAAATTAGGGACGGGCGACTGCTTATAGCCCATTGAGTTGCTCACGGTGGTCGTTAAACCTCCAACCAAAAAAAAATGACTTAATAATAAATATAGTGCAGGACATAGAATGCCTTTTCGGTTTTTGCATTATAACTTTCTGGATCACTCTGTTGGTACTGTTAGAACTTTCAGTCGCTGATCTTTCTGCACGTCTTTTGTAAAAAAACAACTATGTGCTTATGATATCATTTTTTATCATTTTGTCCGTCCGTCCGTTCTTCTGTGGATACAATATCTCTGCAACTATTAATCCTATTTGAAAAATTCTTTTCCCATTGGAAATATTGAAATGTGGTAACGATGCTTCTTGCATTATGCTTTCCTTCCGATGCATACAGTAACTTCACCGACAGATGCAATCATCAGATGTGATCGAATTCAAAATGCATTTACTTTATGTATGTTTATACGTAGATAATTTCAATTTAATGAATTTCTGCATCATCATCGATACAGCGCTTATTAGCGCGGAAGCTGCTTAAATTGAAGAAAATGAAAGTTAAATGTGAAAGCAATAAAGTTTATTGGAATTACCTTTAGTTAATGAGATCCTTGAGGCTGATGCTGCGAGACCAACGATTTGATATCTGGTTCGATTTTCGTAAGGAACAAACGAAGATCTTCTCTTTCGGCGATATTCAGGCGGTTTCTCTGTTTGGTGATAATATGATTAACAGCACTAAAGCCTGATTCAACAAGATATTACGTAGGGATAGGTATGGATAAATTAAATCTAATTTTCCACATATTTGGATATAACGCAGGTATTTTTTTTTATTTTGCCAGATTTTTTGGTATCCACCACTGTCGAAATTATACTTGCTCTCTTCATCATATTTAAGTTCTAATAATTCTTCTTGGCAAGTTATATTAACCTCAGGGAAAACACTTTTATGTCGTTGCTCTTCTGTAGCGATAAAAATCACACAGGAATTATGTGTTACTTTTAAGTGCTTTCACACAGGTGTTTGTGTCGTCAACCTTTAAGGTTGTGTTGTTTTAGCTCTGCAGATAACATTCTCTGCAAGAAGAAAAAAAGCTTTTTCGCATTTAATTTCTTCGTATATTATTTTCTGCGTGATCTGCATCATTAATAAGACGTGTTTTGTGTTATCATAAACACTCTGTATTTGCGGATTACCTTGTTTTAATTATTATCTATATTCAAAGATTAGAGATGGAATTCAAAAGCAAATTGCAAAAGCATATTTTAAAAAAGTCAAACTGGCCAAGTTGTTAGCAATGTATTCGATATATGGCGGACGAACAAAATTTGTAACAATGGACAAAAACCCACCATGAAAGCTTAAATCGCCCACTAGTGGACGGTAGGGACGGAACCAGGTTAACGACTACTGGTTTATAACACATTTACTAGTAAACATCGATTTAAAAAATCCGTTTTCCGTCTGATACTTCTAACTACAAAAATATATTGTGTTCTTTTCCTGCTCAAAATAATGCACAGTTTTCCTTCCAGGGGCGCTAGGTCTTAGAATTTTGTTGTTATTTTTTTTCACCTGAACATTATTGGATTGTATAAAAAATACACTTTTAATTTCTATGAAACACCTCCGCATGAGCAGGTTTTTCGAAATATACCATGAATTATAAGGCATAGATGTGTGCCTTTTTTATACTTTCCAACCGTAGGTTGAAGAAGCGTATATGCTCCAGCTTTGTCCGTCCGTCTGTCCGTCCGTCCGTCCGCCCGCCCGCACTATAACTCACGTGAAAATGGTTCGATTTCGACGAAATTTTAGTATGTGGTAGAGGACCAGCTGGGGACGAACCCTATTGAAAATGGGCGAAGCAGGCAAAGGTCAGGATATAGGAGCGGGATCCATTCCATTGCTATTATGCGTCATAACTTGCGTAAAAATTGGTCGATTTCGATGAAATTCTAGTATGTGATAAGGAACCACCTGGGGACAAACCCTATTGAAAATGGGTGAAATAGGGTCAAAGGGCAGGACATAGGAGCTGGATCCATTTCATTGCCTTTGTGCTTCGTAACTTGCGTAAAAATGGTTCGATTTCGATGAAATTTTAGATGTGGTAGGGAACCACCTGGGCACGAGCCCTATTGAAAATGGGAGGAATGGGGTCAGAGGTCAGGACATAAAAGCGGGATCCATTCCATTGCCTTTATGCGCCATAACATGCGTAAATATGGTTCCATTTCAATGAAGTTTTAGTATGTGGTAGGGAACCACCTGGGCACGAACCCTATGGGAAATGGGGTCAAAGGTCAGGCAGGGCATAAGAGCGGGATATATTCCATTGCCCTTATGCGTCATAACTTGCGTAAAAATGGTTCGAATTCGATGAAATTTTAGTATGTGGTAGGGAGCCACTGGGGTTGAACCCTATTGAAAATGGGCGAAATGGGGTCAAAGGTCAGGACACTGGAGTGGGATCCATTCCATTGCCCTTGTGCATCATAACTTACCTAAAATGCTTGGATTGCGACAAACCTTCATCATGTTGTTCCGGAGGTATAGTGAACCGGTTCTGTTGAATGTCAACGAAATGAGGTCAAAGGTCATTGCACAAATGCCAGATTTATTCAACAGCCATTGTTCTCATTTTTGAGTAAAACTGCTTCTATTGCAACAAAACTTTATTATGTTGTTCCGGGGTATAGTGAACCGGTTCTGTTGAATATCATTGAAATGGGGTCAAAGGTCAGGACACAGGAGCGAGATTTATTCCACAGCCATTATCCACATAACTTGAGTAATAATTTCTGGTGTGTTGGAAAGCATGTCATAATCAATGCATTGCATGATTTTACTAACTTGGTGTTAAATTTTAATGCTCCGAGCTCATATTCATAAGGATTACATAGCAAATCAAGTAAATAATGTTCCACTCTACTCAACCACAAAACATTAATATTTTACCTGTAGGCCTGGATACAGGCCATTTTAACAGATTTTAACCCTACTCATATTCATAAGCATTACATAAAATGTAAAGTAACTTTTTATGTAAACCTAAAGAACATGAGCACGCACGTTTAAAATTAGCTAAAATGACCTAAGCCGAGGCTTATTGTCTTTTAAAAACAGATTTATCTTAAAACTAAATTTTTGCGTTCTCTGTGACACGTGAAAAAATCAAATGTGCAATTTGGGTATAATCCCCTAACGTTTCGGTGGTGTGTCTACCGAACTTGTACCATGCTTCAACAGATCTTGTAATGAAATCCAAAGTTTTCGATAAACTGACCCTTCGGTGAAATGACTTTTCCATGAAATGAACTTTTAGGTAGAGAGACCTTTCGGTGAAACGAACTTTTCGATCAAGTAACCCTTCAGTGAAATGTACCTTTCGATCAAGTGATCTTTCGATGAACTTATTTTCGGTCAAGTGACCCTTCGGTGAAGTAAACGTCGGGCAAATGAACCATACCAGGTTTTCTCTATAACTCTGCTTCTAAAAGTCCGATATAAACTATTCGTTTATCACCTGATACTGTTCACCATGTGGAACACTTTGCATATTGATATGTATTTATGGGTGGAACCGTATATTGTAGGATATCTGTATGCAGCCTATTATTTGAAACATTTTTTTTTGTACCAGAACAGATTCAAAAGACGTGCTCATTAAACCCGAGAATTCGTTCGTATCAGAATAATATAACTTACCTACCTAATCATAGGAACAACCACACTTGGCCCGGATGAACGGTGCAAGACCGCGTGGCATGGACGCAATGAGAAACTGGAAGGTTCCTCGAGGCACGCGTGCCCATTCGGACTGCAGCAGAGGACAGAGGTCACGGAGATGACGCGGATGTGGGTCGGCACGTCGAACCTGTCGATCCAAATAGTCCCCCAAGTGCTCTATGGGATTGAGATAGGGCGATTTTGCCGGCCAAGGGAGAAGGAGACATCGCTGTCGTGTTCCTGGAACCAATCACGCGCCCCCTTAGAGAAGTGGCACGGCACATTGTCCTGTTGGTAGACAACATCACCACCAGGGGGGGATGTCCAAAATGAAGGGAGCCGCCCCGGTGGCGCAGTGGTCTAAGCAATGGTCTCTGATCATTCGCCCGAAAGGGGTCCGGGTTCGAATCCCGGTGAGGCATGGATATTGTGTTTGTCTTACGGCACTGGCTCTCTCCCTTCCCTGGAACCAGTTATCCTAAATGAGGGACGCGCGACTGCTTACAACCCACTGAGTTGCTCATGGTGGTCGTTAAACCTCCAATACAAAAAGCAAAAACATGATGGGATGTATGTGGTCAGCGAGGATGGACAAGTATCCATTGGTGTTCAGGGATCCATCCAGTGGTACCAGCCATCCCAGGCCATACCAGGACAACATCCCCAGACATGGACCCGACGAGCGGGTCCGGGTGTTATTTCTTCTTTGCGACGCCATATCCTCCACCGCTCGTCGCTTCTGTGGAGTAGAAACCTCGATTCGTCGGAAAAGGCAACCTTTTTCACACTCTTGCACGTCCAATGACGGTGTTCCCATGCGAACGGAAGGCGTCGTTGCCGATGGACCTGGGTTAACATGGGCGCCTTTGCCTCCGGAAACCCATGCGCAACAGGGTTTGCTCAACTGTTATCGGGCCGCCCCGGTGACGCAGTGGTCTAAGGCGTTGGCCACTGATCATTCGTCCGTAAGGGGTCTGGGTTCGAATCCCGGTCAGGCATGGATGTTGTCTTTGTCTTACGGCATTGGTTCTCTCCCTTCCCTGGAACCAGTGACCCTAAATTAGGGACGGGCGACTGCTTATAGCCCATTGAGTTGCTCACGGTGGTCGTTAAACCTAAAATCAAAAAAAAAACTGTTATCGGGGAAACGTACCTGTATGACCCAGGGTTCGTTTGCGTGGTCAATTGCTGCACTGTTGCGCGTCGATTGCCCTTTACCAGTCGATGGAGGCGACGTTCTTCTCTGGGGTCGATGACCTTTGGGACTCCGCAGTTATGACGTCATGAGGTATTCGGTGTGCAAGCGGTCTATTCTTGGTACCCCCTTACTACAGCACCTCGCGAACAGCACACCATGTCTGCTGTTTCTGAGGTGCTTCCACTTCTGACTTGGTAGCCGATGATCATTCCTTTTTAAACGTCCGTCAAATCACTACCTCTACTCATTATGCTCGCGTTACACATTATTGTTCATCTCTCCTGGCCAGCCGTTTATATCTCAGTGTGGTCGACCTTGTCACGTTCACTCTGTGACGCGCCTGGGCGGGCACACTGTGATTCTGGGGGTGGTCATATTATTCTGATACGATCGTGTATCGTTAATTCCTTTTATTGCAAAAATGAGAGGAAGTCTGACATGATTGTAATTTCCATATCCTTTCAGCATCATACTATCTCTTCATGTGGAGCACAAGTTATTAATTTCAGTTTCCCAGAAAAGCATCGAAGTTTACTACTCATGTGCTTAAATAAATATTCCGTGTTAGAAACGGATTTTTCTTCACGTATGTGGATAGTTACGTTATGATCAAGTACTTGCTGAAACGTTTTTATAGAACCAAGAAAAACAACAGCAACCACTGAAATTCCCATTTCAGGTGGAAAGAAAAATAAATAAAAAGTGAAAGCTGGAATTCGTTAAAAAAAAAAAACAGAAAATTACTCGTTTTCAGGCTTTCAGAACATTTCAGGTTTGTACCATCTTTTTTTAAGTTGAACTACATCCAGTAGTTCCAATTTCTATTGCACAACCTAGTTTGGTAAATTTTAGAAGAAAGACGAGTGCTGCAAGAATAAAAGATTAGATGTTTCTCTGAAGGCTGAAATGAGGGCGAAAGGTATCATAAAAACTGTGTGTGTGTGTGTTGGACAGTAATTCGTAAATTTAATTAATTTGATGTACAGCTCCCACGCTATTTGCATTTATAGTATCCAGTCAAACGCAAATTGGAATTTGCTTTTATATCAGCCAAGGCCCCGAAGATTAGATGCTGATTTCCTTCAGTAATGAAATCAGCATCCAATCTTCAGGAAAACCATCCAAGTTAATTTTCCCCGGAAAGCAATGTTTCTTTTATTTTCGTCTTCGGTTGAGCACGCTTGAAAGTGAAGCAAAAGAATGAAATTTAAATAACGATGAAATCTAACAGGCAAAAATTCGACTTCTCTAAGCGAAAAAATTAGATTGTTGGAAATCTATTTCTGCTCGTTGTTCGGTGATATAATGTTCAACTGTCAGAGGCACTTAGCAAATGAGAACTCGCCGCAGGAAATGCTCTTATGTTTAAAGACGGAATGAAGAAAAAAAAAAAAGAATTTTCTGACGGCAGAACGCACTCATCGTCATAAACTTGACTCAGTCACATTCTTTTTCTTGTTTGGTTTTTATTTTCTACGACATTTTGCACTATTATGAAACCAAATTTACTGTTAATTGAAATGTTAAAAAATGACGTAATCTGAGTAGGGAATGACTGAAAAATGGCTGTTGATAAAAGTAGTTTTGATTTTGGTGATGTCCTTGTTCCGTACGTTTGAAAAATGGCTGTAGATAAAAGTAGCTTTGATTTTGCCCATACTGCACAATACGTTTCAGATATGCATCAATAATTTTACAATCTCTCATTTTCTTTACACTCTCTTACAATTACGTTTCAGCAACATCTATTTTGAAACATAACTCTTTGTACATTACGGTTACGTTAAAAATAGCATTCGCCGATACTACTGTTTTATAGTTTCCATTGTACATAATTGCTACCTTGATGTTACATTACGGCGATATTTAAGAGTTTTTGTTTGGAAACGGCGTGCATGTTCATGCGCATTTATGTCATTTCACCGAAGTACTCTCGTAGTCGTATTTTCATGTGCTACTTGAGATATTCTTTTGTGATACTGTTGTACTCGAGTTAGCTAGTTAGTTGATTTAATATTTCATTCTTTTTCTTTTTTTTTTTTTGTAGATTCAAGATAATCTGAAAGTAATTGTTTAGATTATTATAATTTTTAAATTCTAAAAAGCATTTATAAAACCTAAGTAGATGGCTGAATTGTTGTATTAGTATAATATTCCAGCAGCATGTTTTTTTTTTACTTGAAGCTGAGAAATTTCCTATTGGTAGGTATTTAGAGAAATGACGAATTCGATTTTCTTTCTTTTCTTTCGCTGAAATACAGTCTATTCCACATGTATAATAGAAATTCGACACCCTCATTTGGAACCGATTTTTATTTCAGTTTTATCAATATATAAACGCCGCCACTGTTTCCATTTGACAGCGGACTGCGTTGAACCTGTGAAAACGTAAACAACTCGTATTACGACTGTTTTTGCTTGTGAAACAGCTGTCGAGTGTAATATGTTTTATTGCGATTTTACAAAGTTTATTAAAACTATAATATTCAACATAGTAAATACGTGTTACAAATATCTTTCAAATACGTAACAGTAACATGAAGTTGGTATGTTGAAGTTACAAAGGCCTTTCACTGTAACGTATCGGTTATGTCTCAAAGTTATGTAACGTTTGAGGACATTTTGACGTAACCGTAAGGTTTCTGAAACATTACTGTTACATTGCGCAACGTATCTGAAAGGTCTCAATGTTTCAGTGCCACGTACTTGTAACATATATACGAAATATTCTGTGCTGTGTGGGTGGCGATGTCCTAGTTCCGTACGTTTGAAAAATGGCTGTAGATAAAAGCAGTTTTGATTTTGGTAATGTCTTAGTTCCGTACAAGTGCGTTTTAACATTTTCTAACGCACTGCAATTTACGTACAGATATTTGGCGAAACCCTTCCTCCTAATCACTGATGAAATCTTCTAATCACAATAAACATTTCCTCCTAAATCACTTCATCAGTGATTTAGGAGGAAGATAAATCAGCATAGGCTGATTTAAGAGTAGGGCAATGTTGTACACCTGGTATTGGCAGATATACAACATTTATTCCTATAATAACATTGATAAAGATCTGTGATTGATACTAATAGAATATACATAACCTAAATTTAGGATAAGATAAAAATACTTTTTTTGCCGGAACTGAAAAATATAAAATTATATAAGAGTTCAATAAGTAGAGAGACTTTCTGTCAGAAAGAGTCAAAACATGGCGTACCTAAAAATAATCGCCGCCAGCATTTAGACAGCGATCCCATCGTTGCATAACTCTTTGTATTCCTGCGGAATAGAAGGAGACATGCTGCTGCTGCAACCAGTTATCTACAGCTTCACGCACCTGATACAGCTTCACGCACCTGATACAGCTTCACGCACCTGATACAGCTTTACGCACCTGCTACTGCAACCAGTTACTACAGATTCATGCACCTGATACAGCTTCACACACCTACTGCTGCAACCAGTTATCCACAGCTTCACGCACCTGCTGCTGAAAACAGTTATCTACAGGTTCAAGCACCTGCTTCTGCAACTAGTCATATACATCTTCACGCAACTGCCGCTGCAACCAGTTATCTACAGCTTCACGCACCTGTTGCTCCAACCAGTTATCTACAGCTTCACGCACCTGCTTCTGCAACTAGTCATATACATCTTCACGAACCTGCTGCTGCAGCTGGTTATATACAGCTTCACGCACCTGCTACTGCAACCCGTTATATACAGCTTCACGCACCTGCTGCTGCAACCCGTTATCTACAGATTCATGCACCTGATACAGATTCACACACCTACTGCTGCAACCAGTTATCTACAGCTTCTCGCACCTGCTGCTGAAACCAGTTATCTACAGCTTCAAGCACCTGCTGCTGCAGCTGGTTATCTACAGCTTCAAGCACCTGCTGCTGCAACCAGTTATCTACAGCTTGACGCACCTGCTCCTGTAACTAGTCATATACATCTTCACGAACCTGCTGCTGCAGCTAGTTATATACAGCTTCACGCACCTGCTGCTGCAACCCGTTTTATACAGCTTCGCGCACCTGCTGCAGCAACCAGTTATCTACAGCTTCACGCACCTGTCGCTGCAACCAGTTATCTAAGCTTCACGCACCTGCTGCTGCAACCAGTTATCTACAGCTTCACGCACCTGATCACCTGAAGTGAAACGTTTGCCTTTGAGAAATTCTTTCACAGGCCCAAAGATGTGAAAATTGCAGGGGTCAGAACTATACGCCGGATGTTGAAGGACTTCGCCGCGAAAGCGCTGCAATGTCCTTTGCATGGTAACTGCCGTATGCAGCTAAACATGTATAAATACAATACCCTCAGCGGGGTTGCCAAGCCTCCTGTTTTGATGACTTGTCAAAACTTCATTACAGTTTGACAATTTCGCGAGGCACCGGATGTTGAAGGACTTCGCCGCGAAAGCGCTGCAATGTCCTTTGCATGGTAACTGCCGTATGCAGCTAAACATGTATAAATACAATGCCCTCAGCGGGGTTGCCAAGCCTCCTGTTTTGATGACTTGTCAAAACTTCATCACAGTTTGACAATTTCTTGAAGCATTGACGGTTGATCTTTTTGGTAGCCACTGAAGAAGCAATGGTGCTCGATTGTCAAAGAAAAGGGTTAACATCACCTTGCCTGAGGAAATGGTGGACCGTGATTTCCTTGGCTGTGGTGATGATGATGTTTCCACTGCATGCTCTGGCGTTTCGACTCTGCCTCGGAATGATGACACCAGCTTTCGTCCACAGCAATAATAATGCGCAGCAGGAAATCTTCACCATCGTGGTAGAGGAACAGATGTTATAATGATAGTCCCATTCTTTGACTCACCTGTTAATCGGACACACGTTTCCGGACTCACATGGAGCTGACCTTACGATACTCAAGGTGCAAATGCATTGTCGTATTGAGAGTTCCGATTCTCACACCCGCAATTCTGGCCAGTTTTCGTATTAATATTCTTCAGTTGGCATTACCGCAGCATCCACACGCGCAATTTTCGTCACTGAAACAGCACGACATGGTGCTCTTGATCTTGGCTGGCTGGTCTGCAGTGCTTGTTCGTCAACCACTAAAGAGCTGGCACCACCGCATTGCAGTCCAGCGTGGAAGACAAACAGACCCATACACTTCCTTCATTCGTCTGTGAATTTCGCTTAACGTTTTCTCCGCTTTCAAAAAACTAAATTACAGCACGTTGAGCGACTTTGAACGTACCCATCTTTTACGAGAGAACAATAAATTTAGTACAGGACGTTACGCGGTTTCCTTCACAAACAAGCTGCAGTTGAATAGCCTTTAACCCTTTAACGACCATAACGCCCATAACGCCCGTACGTACAAACGCCCTTAGCCACCTGAAACGCCTGTCTAGAGTGAGTCAGATATCCTACCCTTACTTGTTCTTCAAATTTTCTCGACCTATAAGGGATCAGCAGGAGTCACCCTCAGTCGCTATCGCTGTTATTAAACAAAGAAGTGAAACAAGAGACAGTTTCGGGCGTTATGGTATTTGAAGTGATACAAGATTTTGGGGTCATGGTCTTTAAGGAGTTAAATCTTCTGTACACTAACAAACGCCACCCATTGAGGAAACGAGGAAACGGGAATTCACTCCAGCCAAAGAGTCTCACTACTTATTGAACAACCGTTTTATTTTTTATGCTCTATTTGTCCATCATTCTAATGAACAAATTGGCCATTTGTCTGCAATACAGTGGTTCGCACAAAAAAGAGTTACCCTAAATGTTGATTGATACAATTAATAAATACACTGACGGAAAAAATCCCAACACCACGAAAAAATAGTTGTGGAGTAATGAAATGGCGGCAATACATTTGTATAGGTAACATATTTATTCGATTAAGGTTTCAAGATCACAGCTTATTGTAAGCGCGAGAACAGCCATTTTAAATGTGAAATGCTGGTACATTAATAACCGGTGTATCCGCCAGAATGTTGAATGCACGCACGCAAACATTCATGCATTGTGTCGTACAGGTGCTGGATGTCAGTTTGTGGGATGGAGTTTAATGCCTGTTGCACTTGGTCGGTCATTACAGGGACGGTTATTGCTGGTTGAGGCTGACGCTGGAGTTGTCGTCCAATGATGTCCCATACGTGCTCGATTGGTGAAAGATCTGGTGATCTAGCAGGCCACGGCAACATATCGACACTCTGTAGAGCATGTTGGGTTACAACAGCGGTATGCGGGCGAGCGTTATCCTGTTGGAAAACACTCCCTGGAATGTTGTTCATGAATGGCAGCACAACAGGTTGAATCACCAGACCGACACACAACTGTGCCGTCAGAGTGCGTGGGATAACCACAAGAGTGCTCCTGCTGTCATTGGAAATTGCTCCACAGACATAACTCCAGGTGTAGGTCCAGTGTGTCTCGGCCGCAGACAGGTTGGTTGCAGGCGCTCACCAGGCCTCCTTCTAACCAATACACGGCCATCACTGTCACCCAGGCAGAACCGACTTTCATCAAAAAACACAACAGATCTCCACTCCGTCCTCCAATGAGCTCTAGCTTGACAACACTGACGTCGCAAACGGCAGTGGTTTGGAGTAAGTGGAATGCACGCTACAGGGCGTCTGGCTCAGAGCTGTCCTTCTAGTAACTGATTTGTAACTGTTCGTTGTGTCACTGTGGTGGAAACTGCAGCTCGAATTGCTGCCGTAGACGCGGTACGATGCGCCACGGCGATACGCCGTACAAGGCGGTCTTCCCTCTCAGTAGTGCCACGTGGCCGGCCGGAACCCGGTCTTCTTGAGGCAGTACCTTCAATTGACCACCGCTGCCCACAATCATGCACAGTGGCTACATTCCTGCCAAGTCGTTCTGCAATATTGCGGAAAGAAAATCCACCTTCTCGTAGCCCTATTACACAACCTCGTTCAAACTCCGTGAGCTGCTGATAATGGCTTCTTCGTCTTCTTAAAGGCATTCTTGACTAACATCAACACCCTACGTCGAATCTCAACGATAACTAATGCTCACGAACGTTACAGCGCGTATTTACAGCAAACCTGCTTTGCATGTTCCGAGGGAGCTACTAGCGCCACACGTATACGCCGAGCGCGAAATTTGCATAGACGTCATCTTACAGATGTACTCTCACCGCCTACCAACTGTCGTTTATCTAACACAACACCTTCTTGGTGTTGGGATTTTTTCCTTCAGCATATATATATATATATATATACTAAAGAGCAAAACTGAAGACTAAGGAAAACATTTTAGAATTTAAAACGAAGGGTGCAAAATAACCTGAAAATCAAAACGCGCAACGCAGCAGTTTTGAAAATTCAGAATTCACATTCTATAAAGAAGATACCTAAGCAAAAAAATACATATATAATTTTGACTCACACCTAGTACAACATAGAAAAGGTTATGTATCTACCTGTGTGATCAAAAGGAAAAAAGATAAAAAAATAAAATAAAACAACTGAATGTAGAAGGTGTCGAGAATACTGAGCCTTGGCTTTATCAAGGACCAGCAAAAACTCTGCATTTTCTCACTTCCACAAAGACCTAGTTGGAAATGGGTTTCTGCAAGGACATAGATGCAAGTTACATTCCCACCTAAAATAGTTTAAAAAATATATATATAAGTCATGTCCTCCTTAGAGTTGCATGACCTAGCACTAGTTAACAATTTCGCTTGCATCCATTAACCTTCCTGGCCCGACCCATACTCTTCATCTGTTACTATTAAACAGAGAGAAGAAGATTAAAGAGAACTCAAGCTGTGAGTGTGACATAATAATTAGAAATGATTTTCAGCCATAACGAAATTCCAAGTTCGTTTGAGAGAGAATTTAAACCTGAAAAACAATGCAAAAGAAATCCAAATTTTACATTGCAATTAAAAAAGGAAATGTTAATTTCTAACGAACAGATTTTTGAAAGAAAACTTGAGTCTAAAACCCCCTACTCTACAACTTATGACAACACGAAAACGAGAATAAGTTAAAGATAATAATTAACTAAAGAAAACTTTGTGAAAGTTATATACCTTAAACAGTTAGTTGCAATATGTACAAAGTATTTCAGCAGTGCTTTAAGTGCATAATTAATTAGTTATTAAGAACTTAACTACTTTGAAAAAACAGCGCATAGACAGCGCATAGAAAAGGAACAAGCTAAGCCATCTTCTGTTCCTAGGTACCCCAAAAGACGCTCAAAGTTACAAAGAAAAGAAAGAGTTAAAACCCGCAAAAATGTTAACAGACAAACCAATGCCTAAAAGTTGAAAAGCTAAAAAACGACAGAGAAAAGGTACATGAAGTACAAACATTGAACTTATAAAACCTAGAACCCAAAAACAAGGAAGAGAGCTTACCTCTTGTGTTACAAAAACTTTTCTCCTCACAAGAGAAGAACATGGCTGACCTCTTCTGCCACTCCCTAGACGCTGGGGGGCAGTGAGGGTGGGGCTGATGGCCTCCTCATACAGCAAGAAACCAACGCGCGGAGATTTTAACCAGAGAAAAAAATATATAAACATAAGACTGTGGATCTGTATGATCAGAAAGAGCAGAATTAACTCTCCAGAATACATGAGAAATATTATAAAATACACGAGCAGTTTATTTAATAATCTTTGCATGTATTAAATCACCTTAGTGAGCTTCTATAGATTAATCAGAATCTTATTAATTTTAATGTTGGTTTTACTATTTTTAGTATAGCTATCCTAGTGATGAATAACTAGTTTTCTTTTTTATTTGTTTTTATTTTCTTTTATAAACGGATTTTTAAGCTTTTTTTGTGATTTTGTTTATATTATTTAATTTTTTGTTTTAATAGGACCGTCATATCCATAGCACTAAGGTTCCTTTAGGTAGTTAATAGGCATCCTCTAGCCAACTTCCTTACGGCTTTGATTGGTCAGAATCATATTATTAACTGTGTAGAAAATTAAAGCAGATCTGCCAACCTTACTCTATTATTCAGAATAATTTTTCTTAAAGTTCTTTTGATGAAAGAAGAAGGAATTTCGTTCTCTAGAAAACTTTCTAATAGTATATTAATGTGGTAATTGAAGTCCAAATTGTTGCTGCAAATTCTTGAAATTCTTAGGACCTGAGAAATTAGTACATTCTCAATTACTTTGGTTGAAATGTTATTATTCCAGTGTAGATATTTAATTACTTTGAAAGGAAAATTAACTCTTTTATCATAGAGGCTAATAGATGGGTTACCTCTGTTGAGCTTAATGCTTAAGTCTAGGAACTCAAGTTCCTGATTACTGTGGTTGGTTTTACATAAGTTAAGAGAGCTAGGATAGATATTATCAAAATCACTCTCTATAACTTCTGAATTATTGATACACAGCAGATCATCAATATATCTAAAAGTGTAAAGGTAGTTATCTGAGCAGGTGGGGTGATTTTTAATGAATTTATATTCCTTAAAGAACAGGAATAGATTAGCGATATGCGTGGACGTTGATGTTCCCATTGGAATACCGTTCACTTGCTTATAGAGAGTATTATTATATAAGATATGGTTATTTATTAGCAATTGAGATAAGAGTTCCAAGTTCCTACATCAACAAATTGGTTAAGTTTAAATTCTGCATACAGCTCTTTAAAGGTAGTGATTATATCTGATAGAGGCAGATTAGTATATAGGTTTTCAAAATCATAACTATTAATATCTAGGGGACAAACTTTGAGTATAGTAGAAATTACTTCTGCATTATTATTAATTATCCAAAAATCTCTGTACATCAAGTTAGAACAGTTTCTAATGTGTTTCAAAACCTTCTTTAAGACATCTTCAAAAGCAAGATCTATTTTCTTTTCATGACTCCTTACTCCACTAGCTATGAACCTGAACTTCACAGGATCCTTATGAAACTTAACCGTTGCAAAAAGAAATGGAAATTCAGGCTCATATCTTCTAGTTTGTGGAATTTTAAGTTTCTTGAAGAATGCCTTAAACCGATTTTCTAACTGCTTGGTAGAATAACTTACGGGCTCGTATGTTACTCTATTATTGAGTTCCATAGTTAACAATTCAAAATAGAACTTCTTACAGATAATTGCAAAATTATTGCTAGCTTTATCCGTAGTGGTAAAAATAAATTGGTCTTGCAGTTTGGAGAGTGACCTTTTAGCTTCTCCAGAGAAAAAGAGATTTCTGTCGAAACAAAAGTCCAGACCTGCCAACTCACCGGTGAAGCTATTGATTATATTATATTTCCATTCTGCGAAGGCCTCAATAGGCTGATTGTACGTTAAACTGGTTTTTACGATGTATTTATTTACATCTTGAGTGAAGCTCTCAAGAATCCTTTCTTTGGAAATTGTGAAGGAAGGTCTGAATTTAGAGCCATACTCTAATACATTCCTAAGCTTTTCATTTTCAACAAAACTCAAGTTTCCGGTGATAATATGGTTGTAATTCTTATCATAGTGAACTGTTTCTTTATGTTCATCACAAGAACAAGTAGTAATTACAGGAATGTAGCTCGAAGAGTTAAGTTTGTAGTTTTTAACTATTGACCCTAAGGTCTTAACATATTTAAAACTTACAATAGACTGGTGCCTGTGGATGGGAAAAAATTGCATTATTGTAGAACAGCTTCCTTACATTGAGATTATCGTAGGCTTTATTTAGGAACCTGATGGTAACAAAATTACTGGAAAATTCTTTAAGAGAAATTTTATCTTTAAGAATATGTTTAAGAATGTCCAGAACCAAAGCAAAAACATGCTTATCAACATGGTCAGCAGTTTCATTCCAGAATTTGAAAAAACATTTAAGGACAGAGTGCTTGAAGGACTTGAGAATTTTGTAAGTATTTTTAACAAAATTAGTGCCAGTTTTAAAGCCTTCCAGAGTTATTAGCAAGTTAGCAAAATCAACTTTGCTTGATGTGCGAAATAACCTCTGTCCTCTATTACCTCTAGAGCAGCTCTTATTATTAACAAGAAAGAAGAGTTCACGAATTGAAAATTTATGCTGATTATGCTTATTGTCAGATAGAGTGGAATTAAGGCCATAGGGATAAAGAGACTGATGCTGCAAAATTTCAAGGGATTCAGTTTCTAGCCGAGCATAGAGGTCAGGGATAATATGTAGTACCTCTATTTTCACTTTGTCAAAACCATGAGTATGGAAATGCTCTAATTCAAAGGTAGAGTACTGGTTGGCGTTTGTGGAGGGGTTCACTCCTGAATTAGAGAACTTGTTTACTAGAGACCTGTGACCATTAATCCTAAGATGAAGAGGATTTTTACTTTGGCCAATATAGCTAAGGTTGCAGACAGTACAGGTGAGCTTATAGATGGTATTGTAGGCTTTGCAAAACTTGTTGGAGCAATTATCCTCAACATAAGAATAGAGGTTAGGATCTGCAGATTTACATGTCAAACAACGTTTGTCATTTCATAACTTTAGATTACCTTTGCCAGCGAGTTCATACACTATGGGAAAGGGTGCTAGCCTAACCGAGCGGGAGGACTTAAAATATCTGAGCTGACCTCCAATCCTTTCATCGTCCTTAGAACTCCACTTGGGCCAAAACATACAAATTCTGAGCATACCAACTAGGAAAAACTTTTTAGAAATAAGCAGTCCAAGAAAAGACCAAACTCGAGTATAAACTACACTCCAAAAAGCTGCATCCAAAACATACTAAAAAGAAAAATTAGAAAATGAAAAAAAAAACCTTAAGTAAAAAAAATAGTAATAAAAAAATATAAAAAAAAAATAATAATAAACATTTCAACTAGAATTTGCGCATGAGCTGCTAAATAATAAATTGAAATTAGTTACTAAAAAGCAAAACTGAAGACTAAGGAAAAAAATTTTAGAATGAAAAAAAAAACCTTAAGTAAAAAAAATAGTAATAAAAAAATATAAAAAAAAATAATAATAAACATTTCAACTAGAATTTGCGCATGAGCTGCTAAATAATAAATTGAAATTAGTTACTAAAGAGCAAAACTGAAGACTAAGGAAAAAATTTTAGAATTTAAAACGAAGGGTATATATATATATATATTATTTATATATAACATCTATGAAAATGCAAGTGCAAAGATTCGGCTGTTTGAGAATACAGCACACTTAAGAATTGGAAAGGTGTGTGACAAGGTGACAATATATCTCCCAAGCTCTTTATTGCCACATTGGAAAATGTCTTTCAATCACTGAACTGGGAAAATAAAGGAATAAAGATTAATGTAGAATATCTAACTCACCTTCGTTTTGCTGATGATGTAGTCATTATTGCAACTACCCCATCAGAGCTGTAGGGTATAATCCAGGAACTTGCTGACAGGAGTAAAGAAGTGGGATTAAAAATGAACTTTGAGAAGACAAAAGTAATGTACAATGCTTTTACAAGAAATAAGATTTATCGAATGATGTAGAAAAGCTGGAGATAACAGATTCCTATGTTTATCTTGGACAACAGATATCAAGTGAGGGTCACATTGATGAAGAAATTAATCGGCGTATAAAACTTGCCTGGAGAGGTTTTGGAAGAAACCGCATAATTTTCAAGAGCAATATGGTATTATGTCTTAAAAGAAAAGCATTTGATCAATGCTTCCTTCCAGTGCTTACGTATGGTGCAGAGACGTAGACCTTAACTAAAGGAGACATACAAAGACTGCAAACAACTCAAAGGAGCATGGAGAGGTGCATGCTTGGTGTAACCAGGGGAGATAAGAAGAGAAAATCCTGGATCAGAAAAATGACAAGAGTGGAAGGCATCATGATCAGAGTAAAATCCCTGAAATGGCAATGGGCTGGACATACTGCCAGAAGGACGGACCATCAATGGACAGCCGAAATTTTAGATTGGATTCTAAGGGAAAGGAAAAGACCCAGAAGATGAGCACATGGGAAAGTGGTGAATGAAATTCAAAAGTATGCGGGAGTAACATGGAGGAGACTGGTACAAGACAGACCGTTGTGGAAGAGGCTTGGAGAGACCTTCATTCAGCAGTGGATTGATAATGGTTGAAAATGATGATGATGATGATATATTTATCATCATCATCATTGTCAACCATTATCAATCCACTGCTGGACGAAGGTCTCCCCAAGTTTCCTCCACAACGGTCTGTCTTGTGCCAGTCTCCTCCATGTCACCCCTGCATACTTTCGAATTTCATCCACCCATCCCCCATGTGGTCTTCTTCTGGGTCTTTTCCTGTCCCTTGGAATCCAATCTAAAATGTCGGCTGTCTATCGATGATCTGTCCTTCTGGCAGTATGTCCAGCCCATTGCCATTTCAGGGATTTAACTCTGATCATGATGTCTTCCACTCTTGTCATTTTTCAGATCCACGAGTTCCTCTTCTTATCTCTCCTGGTTACACCAAGTATGCACCTCTCCATGCTTCTTTGAGTTGTCTGCAGCCTTTGTATGTCTCTTTTAGTTAAGGTCCACGTCTCTGCACCATACGTAAGCACTGGAAGGATGCATTGATCAAACACTTTTCTTTTAAGACATAATGGCATATTGCTCTTGAAAATTATGCTGTTTCTTCCAAAAGCTCTCCAGGCAAGTTTTGTACGCCGATTAATTTCTTCATCAATGTGACCCTCACTTGATATCTGCTGTCCAAGGTAAACGTACGTGTCGGTTATCTCCAGCTTTTCTCCATCAATCGATAAATCTTCATTTCTTGTAAAAGCATTGAACATCACTTTTGTCTTCTGAAAGTTCATTTTTAATCCCACTTCTTTACTCTTGTCAGCAAGTTCCTGGATCATACTCTGCAGCTCTGATGGGCTAGTTGCAAAAATGACTACGTCATCAGCAAAACGAAGGTGGGTTAGATAATCTCCATTAATCTTTATCCCCTTGTTTTCCCAGCTCAGTGACTGAAAAACACCCTCCAATGTGGCATTAAAGAGCTTCGGAGATATGGTGTCACCTTGTCTCACTCCCTTTCCAATTTTTATGTGTGTTGTATTTTCAAACAGCCTAATCTTTGCACTTGCATTTTCATAGATGTTATTAATAATATTAATGTATGCATCTTCAATACCGCAGGTTTTCAGAGCCATTGTAACTGCTGATGGTTTCACCGAATCAAAGGCTTTTTCATAATCGATAAAATCCATGCACAATGGAAGTTCATATTCCCTCGCTCTTTCAATTAGTTCTCTCAGCACATGGATATGATCTATTGTGCTGTAGCCACTCCTGAATCCAGCTTGTTCTCTCGGTTGAGCCATGTCCAGTGTTACCTTCAAGCGGTGTGAAAGAACTTTAGTGAAGATTTTATAAACTACTGATAGGAGGCTGATAGGTCTGAAGTTTCTGAGATCCTCAATGTCACCTTTCTTATGTAGCAGGATCATTGTAGCGGTGTTCCAATCCTCAGGAATCTTTCCTTCATTAAGGCATCGAGTGAAAATTTGGGCGAGTACTGTTTCGATTTCTCCACTTGCTTCTTGTATGATGTCTACAGTAATTCCATCTTCTCCTGGAGCTTTTCCCCGCTTCATGTTCTTGATTGCATGTGCAACTTCTGCTGGAAGGACTGGAGGAACTCTGGTACTGGTATCTTTCATGATGTCTGGAGTGCATGTATCATCCCTTTCATATAATTTGGAGTAGAAATCTTTCACTCTTGTCAAAATTTCGCCTCTATTTCTTGTTACAGAACCATCTTCTTTTCTCAGTGCCATAATCTGTTTTCTTCCCTTACTGAGATGTCCCTTTGCTATCTTTAGGCTTTGGTTGTTTTCAATTGCTTTCCTCACTAGTTCACAGTTGAATTTTCTTACGTCTTCAGTGATACTTTTTCGTACTGTCTTGCATAGCTCTATATATTCCACTTTGGAAGTCACATCTTCTTTAGTTGTCCTCATCTCTCTTCTTTTTTGCATCAACATTTTCGTTTTTCCTGATAATTTATTTACATGCAACTTGTTCTTAGACCCAGCTAATTTTGTTGCTGTTTCCATAAGAGCTTTGGTTACTTTTCTGTTAACTTCAGAGATGTCCACTTCTTCCGATGTTAGGCCTTCTAAAGCAGAGAACCTGTTCTTCAGTTCCAACTTGAAGGTATTATGGTGTTTTTTAAGGTTGGTTCTGTCAATAGATTTTGTTTGTCTTATGAGCTTGCCACGTTCAAGTTTAGTGTTGAGGTGCATCTTACATCTCACCAATCTATGGTCACTACCTGTGTTGAACTTGTTTAGCACACTGCAGTCTTCTATGACGAATTTTTTGTTACACATAATAAAATCAATTTCACTTGTCGTCCCATTTGGATGTCTCCATGTCCATTTCCTGTGTGGCTTTTTCTTGAAGAAGGAGTTCAAGATGAAAAACCCTTCTGCCTCTGCAAACTCAACGAGAGTATTTCCACGCTGGTTTCTGTTGCCCTGACCGAATTTACCTACTGAAGTTTCATTCTGTTGCCGTTGCCCTATTTTTGCATTGAAATCTCCCATAATTATTTTCAAGTGCTGCTTACCTTTATTATTTAGATGACAAATTTCCTCATAAAATTCTTCAATTTCTTCTTCAGGATGACTTGTGGTGGGTGCATAAGTTTGAATAATCTGAGCCTGGTATCTTTTCGAGAGTTGGATAACAAGCCGTGCAGCTCTGTCAGAGGAACCTTTAACTTCTACAACTTTATCCTTCAGTTTCTTGTTTATTATAAATCCAACACCACTAGTTCTGCCAGTATCTGTCCCACGATAGTAGAAGAGATGTCCACTTTTCAGTTCGATGAGATCTTCTCCTTTTCTCCTTACCTCACTTAGCCCCACGATGTCCCACTTGATCCTTTGTAGTTCCTCTTCCAATTCAAGAAGCCTTGAATCAGAAGATAGGGAGCTTCCATTGTACGTTGCCAAGGTCAGCATCAGATGGCAGCCTAGTCCGGTCCTCCGGGGATTCTTAGCACCCTCTGCCTTCATGTCGCACTGGCCGCTGCCTTGGCCAGGTACATTCCAGCTGCCGGAGACTGAGGGCCAAGATTTAAGTTGTGGAGTCATTTTGGAGGGGTTTGGCCATAACTCACCACGCTGGCCAAGCGGGTTGGTGAGTGTGGGATAGAATTTCCTCTAATCCCGATGGTATAGTTATACCGCTATTGGCGGTCGTCAGAGCCCCTTTAGTAGGAACAGGATGCACCACGAGAAGGCGTGGTTGACATTTGAATCGATTAAGGGCATTTGCAAATACGTGAAGTTGACACGCCTTTTCGTTCCTCGAAGTATGACATCCATCTGCCAAAAGCTGGTGAACATGCATCTGCCAAAAGCTGCCGGCTGATTTGAAGAATAGTTTAATGCTTTCCAAACCATTTGATCGCTATTCGAAAGCAAGGGCAATACGACTTAGGGCAGATCGCAATGCTGATCAGACGCCTATCTGTTTCGATATGCCTTCAAACTGCACAGTGGACAATGTTGGAGGAAAACAAGTGAAATTACTGACAACGAGTGGCGATAAAATCAGAATGACAGTAATGTTCTGTGTTACTGCAGATGGAAATAAACTTCCACCCTATGTCCTTTTCAAGAGGAAAACTTTCCTCAAAAAACCGTCTTTTCCAAGAGGAATCTATGTTGGATCGCGGGAAAAAAGCTGGATGTCTGCAAATTTGGTTTTAGGATGGATAAGTAAAGTTTGGCTAGGACGACCTCGAAGGTCTACTGAAGTTGTAAACCCTGCTAGTGCTAGACGCATTTAAAGGACATGCAGTAAAGAAAGAAATGAAAGAAAACTGCAGCGATCTCGTCATTATTCCTGGAGAGATGGCATCACATATCCAGTCTCTTGATATTTGTAACAACCGATCATTTAAGTCTGCCGTTCGTCGACTTCATAATGCCTGGCTTTCATCGGGAAAAAGGGAACTAACAAAATACTGGCCGCGTTAAAAGAGCACATTGCTGCTTGGGAAAATTCATTCCAAATGAACTTGTGCGGAAAGCCTTTCTGAAGTGCGGAATTTCGAATTATTTGGACGGAACAGACGATGACGCATTGTTTGAAGCGAGCTCGGACAAGAACAATCTGAAGTAGAAAGCCTGTAGGTGACAGTTACTCATTTTATTTTCAGTCATATGTATTGGATCTACTATGTATCGGAAATAAGGTACTGTAAATATAACTACGTACAGTATTTCTTAGTATTTTTTGCAGATTTGTATATATATATATATATATATATAAAGAAACGCATTTTACTTGATTTCCGATGTCAACAAAATCAGTTGGTCTCTTGGATTGCATAACGTTTCCCTTTTGAGGTTCTGTAATTTCTAGCTATGCCATTAATTGGCGAAATGAGCACTATTACATAGACCAGTCAACTAAATAAGGTATCAATGACATACAGACTGTGCGTCGTGCACTAATCTGTATTGTTAATGAAATTTAATCGAAATCAAATAGTGCACCAGGTTCTTCTCCTTTATTTTTCTCACCTTGGAAATTATTCTCAGACCCTAAAAACACACCCGTTTCACAGCTCCTCGTTCTAATGCACTAACGGGAAAAAAATCCCAACACCACAAAAAAATAGTTGTAGAGGAATGAAATGGCGGCAATACATTTGTATAGGTAACATATTTAATCGATTAAGGTTTCAAGATCACAGCTTATTGTAAGCGCGAGAACAGCCATTTTAAATGTGAAATGCTGGTACATTAATAACCGGTGTAACCGCCAGAATGTTAAATGCAATCACGCAAACGTTCATGCATTGTGTCGTACAGGTGCTGGATGTCAGTTTGTGGGATGGAGTTCCATGTCTGTTGCACTTGGTCGGTCAATACAGGAACGGTTAATGCTGGTTGGGGGTGACGCTGGAGTTGTCGTCCAATGATGTCCCATACGTGCTCGATTGGTGAAAGATCTGGTGATCTAGCAGGCCACGGCAACATATCGACACTCTGTAGAGCATGTTGGGTTACAACAGCGGTATGCGGGCGAGCGTTATCCTGTTGGAAAACACCCCCTGGAATGCTGTTCATGAATGGCAGCAGAACAGGTTGAATCACCAGACCGACGTACAACTGTGCCGTCAGGGTGCGTGGGATAACCACGAGAGTTCTCCTGCTGTCATAGGAAATTGCTCCCCAGACCATAACTCCAGGTGTAGGTCCAGTGTGTCTCGGCCGCAGACAGGTTGGTTGCAGGCGCTCACCTGGCTTCCTTTTAACCAACACACGGCCATCACTCGCACCCAGGCAGAACCGGCTTTCATCAGAAAACACAACAGATCTCCACTCCGTCCTCCAATGAGCTCTAGCTTGACACCACTGACGTCGCAAACGGCAGTGGTTTGGAGTAAGTGGAATGCACGCTACAGGGCGTCTGGCTCGGAGCTGTCCTTCAAGTAACCGATTTGTAACAGTTCGTTGTGTCACTGTGGTGGAAACTGCAGCTCGAATTGCTGCCGCAGACGCGGTACGATGCGCCACGGCCATACGCGGTACATGGCGGTCTTCCCTCTCAGTAGCGCCACGTGACCGGCCGGAACCCGGTCTTCTTGCGGCAGTACCTTCCCTTGACCACCGCTGCCAACAATCATGCACAGTGGCTAGATTCCTACCAAGTCGGTCTGCAATATTGTGGAAAGAAAATCCACCTTCTCGTAGCCCTATTACACGACCTCGTTCAAACTCCGTGAGCTGTTGACAATGGCTTCTTCGTCTTCTTAAAGGCATTCTTGACTAACATCAACACCCTACGTCAAATCTCAACGATAACTGACGCTCACGAACGTTATAGCGCGTATATACAGCAAACCTGCTTTGCTTGTTCCGAGGGGCGCTACTAGCGCCAGACTTATGCGTCGAGCGCGAGATTTGCATAGACGTCATCTTACAAATGTACTCTCACCGCCTACCAACTGTCGTTTATCTAACAAAACCCTTTCTTGGTGCTGGGATTTTTTTTCAGTCAGTGTACTTGCACGAAACCTCCGCTTTGTTAAAAATTCGTAATCCACTTGTTCGGAAACAGCACGATTTGCCTCGTGTGCGGAAATCGTCCTTACTGATTTGCATATAACCGGGAACTCAGGGTTTACGATTTTAAGTCTATTGCTAATCCATGAGTTTTTGTAGCGAAACTTTATTTCAGATTGCCTTCATACTCCGGAAGCTCAATAGTTCCCGTTGTACGTACACTCTTCAAACTTTCGTGGTAGGTTGCACCAAAAAGTGGTGCTGCACCACTTTCTGAGATTCGCTATCGTGTTTTGTAAACAAAACCCTAAAAACGTGGATCAACTTTTCACCACGTTATGGTACAAGGTTGCGCACAAATTTGCACCATGTTGTTGGGTTTATTTGTCCTCACAGAAGGGTGCATCTTTTCTAAGAAAGTGATGCAGCTGTTGTAGCACCACGTTTCGGTGCAACCTACCACAAAAATTTTAACAGTGAAGGTCGTACGAAAAGCAACGAGCCTGACGTCATAGCGGGAAAACAAACCCTCGCAGAAAAAGGCAACTGCTTGTGCCTGAACACCTTCAAGGTCAATCACGCAACGACGTGTCGTAACAGTGCTCCGCTCGTTCATTCCTGTAGTTGACGGCGTAGAGTGCGAGAAAATTATGCGTGTGTAGAGAAAATTGTGCGTGCGTTTGTACGAAACCTCCACAGAAACTCAAGATATGATTAAAACAGAGGGATAGCTTTTAAGTGGCACAAGAAAGTTCTGAATCATGAAGAGTGGCCGGGTACTGCGCCATGCTCCGTTAGGCCTTCGACATCGAATGTTAATGTCAATACCATCAAGGCACTCCTGTGCGAAGACCTGCAAATGTCCATTGAGGAATTTATTAATGTGATGCAGATGTCCGGTGGTTGTGTTGATGACATTGTGAGAAACTGTTTGGGGTACCAAAAAGTCGCTGCAAAGTGGATTCCCCAGATGAACACAAGGAAATTCGTGTTATCACTTGTCGCCAATGAAAGTGCCGGCTACGACGTAAGCCAGCCCAATTTTCGGATCTAGACGTCACGTGTGATGAAATATTTTTTCACTATTACAATCCAAAAACAAAACAACAGAGCAACCAATGGAAACACCCACAGAGATCCCGATTCAAGAAAGCAAAGGTTCAAGCAAGTGCATGGAAGGTCATGCACATTGTCGTCTTCGATAAAAAAGGAACTAGTGTATGACCATATTGCTACACAAGGGAAATTTGTTACCGGTGCCTATTATTCTGAAGTTCTCAAGAGTCCTCTGCAGAAAACTCTTTCCCCAAAACGCCCAGAATATGCACAAACTGGTTGGAGTTTGAATCAAACTAAAGCCTTGCACATTATGCTTTGCTTACCCAGCAGATTATCCAAGATCTCGGAATCGAAATGATGGCCGTATTCATCGGATCTGGCGCCGTGTGACTTTTATCTATTTCCTTAAGTGAAAAAACAACTTCGAGGGCGTCGGTTTGCATCAAATAATGCATTGGATTGTGCTGTGACGTGCATCTTTATCCACTTGTCGAGGAAGGGCTTCCAGCTCCTCTTCGGGAAGTGGATAGAAAGATGGAACCGGTGCATTCAGGTAGAGAGAGAGAGATAATACTTCAAAAGTATGTAAGTGTAAGTATGTTTACTGCAGTACACTTCTAGTCCATGTAAAATCAGTCTCGATACTTTTTGAATGATCTTCGTAATTTGGGCTGTAACTCAGAGCTTTTTGAATGACCTTCGTAATTTGAGCTGTAACTCAGAGCTTTTTGAATGACCTTCGTAATTTGAGCTGTAACTCAGAGCTTTTTGAATGACCTTCGTAATTTGAGCTGTAACTGAGAGCTTTCATCATTGGCCAGTTCATCAAAGATCATATGAGCTGTCGGAATGAAGAACGATATAATAAAACATAGAGGCAATTCACGGCATGCTATAAAATCGCCGCAATCGACAACATGCTGAAGGTATGGAGCAGCAAACGAAATATAGAAATGAAGAAACTCACCGTATAGTGTTGGAATGGCGCACTATAATGTGTTTGTGAAACCCAAATTTTTGCCGGAGGCGGATCCACATAATCCTGCTCCGGAGCCCAATGCTTTCCCATTGCAGCTACGCCGGCAAAGCTCATCACTTCTACTTGACATCTTGGCATATATGCGTCACCTCTGAGGTAGACACGTCACATATCAATCCTCCTTTCAGAACGTCGTGGGCACGAAATCGCATGTTTCGGGTCCTCCGCAAACTATGCTTGAAATAACTCTCTGTAGAAGGAGGAATTCCCATTAATTCCAGACGATGTGTGTAAGGCACATTACACATTATTTGAAAAACACAACGGACAATAGATCCATTTTTTTAGGTTCAAGTACCAAGGTGAAATTTCAACCCATTTTCTGCCGGTGGCGCTAATCAAACCCCATCTTCTCCGGAGCCGAATGCTTCCCCAATTCCGCTGCGCCTGGAAAGGGCTTGTCATTGCTATTTGCTGCCTTGAAATATGCGTCACCTCTGAGTTAAGTAGATCATATGGTAGGTTGTACGAGCGAAGTATAGTACATGGTCGAGTCACATTATTGTGACCACTAGCTGATATCCAGAGTAACCGACGAGTGCATGGTGGACAGTAGATACACAGGCTGGTAGTGAATCACTAAGGTGTTGGAAGCTGTTCACAGGTATGTCGAGCCAAGCTGACTGCAGTGCATCTGACAGCTGCTGGAGAATGCGTGCTGGAGTATCCATAGAGCGAGCAACACGATAGAGGTGGTCCACAGATGCTTAATCGGGTTCAAGTCTGGGGAATCAATGGGCCAGGGAAGTAATCTGAAGCCTTCATCGTGCTCTTCCAACCACTCTAGGGCATTTCTAGCTGTGTGACATGTCGTATTGTCGTGATGGAAGATCCCATCCGCCCCAGGGAAGACAATCAGCATATATGGGTGTACTTGGTCTGCAAGGATGGATTCATAACGAATTCGGTCCATAGTGCCTTCCACGGATACACTATCTACCAACAAGAATTGGACACCCCTGCAATCGACGATATCTGCGGTCCTGATACACGTCACGGGCGCCGCCGTTAAATATCGTGTGGTAAACAACAACACAATCAGTCGCATGCAAGGTGCCACGCAGTTCGGAGCTCTCTGATTTCGAGAAAGGTGTAATCGTCGGGTATCACAGAAAGAGCCGATCCATACGTGACTTATCCAGCGAGTTGAAGTACCCAAAATCGACAGTGGCCTACGTGATTGGAAAGTGGAAGATGAGAGGTGACTGTCGGAATGTGGCCTGACCCAGCAGACCCACAAAACTGGGAGTTAGAGACCGAAGGGTGCTGGCCAGAGAAATTCGGAAGAACCGCACCAAATCGATGGGCCACATCCGCGAAGAATTTCAGCAGGCATCCGGGAGTGTTCTTTTGATAAATACCACCCGTAAGGAAGCCCATCTGCTTGGTTATCATGGACGTGCTGCCGCCCACAATCCTTTGATCACCAAATCCAATAGCGCTGCTCGGCTAACGTGGTGCAAACAACATCGGCACTGGACCGTTGAACAGTGGAAACAGATTCTCTCGAGCGAGGAATCAAGGTTCACCCTCTACCGTTCGGGTCTGGGTTTGGCGTCTGCCTGGAGAATGCCTCCTGCCGGAATGTATTGTGCCAACTGTGAAGTTCGGCGGCGGTGCAATTATGCTATGGGGTGTTTCTCCTGGTATGGCACAGGACCCTTGGTCGCAATTCCTGGTAGACTCAACGCGGAGACCTACTGCACCATTTTGGATGACCATGCGCTTCCTGCGTTCTGGAAGTTTTACGGGGTGGACCCATGTTACTTTCAGGATGACAATGCCACCTGTCAAGTTGCGAGGTCCACCATGGCTTGGTATGATGACAATGGGGGTTAATCGAATGGACCGGCCTCTGCAGAACCCAGACCTTAACCATATCGAGCACCTCTGGGACGAGTTGGAGCGTCGACTTAAGGGGTGTCCCACCGTCAGAAATCAGTGAAGGAACTGACCTGTCTTCTCCAAGCCGAGTGGAAGAAAATACCGCTAGCCGTCGCACAACGCCTGGTTGAGAGTATGCCCCGGAGGGTCGCAGTTGTAATCGCCGCTCGTTGAGGCTCCACAAACTATAGAAGGTGAATAAACTTCGTTTTCCTTTGCTATCACAGGTGTCCAATTACTTGTTGGTAGATAGTGTATGAGTGGACACAGAGAATGGAACGAAAACATTCCCTAGACTATAAAGCTGCCCTCACTAGCTTATGTTCTTCCATCAATGGGTGAAGTGTGTTTGTTTTCCGATGTCTCTGGCCTCATACGGCAACGTCCATCCTTTCTATGAAGCAGATAACGTGATTCATCGGATAAGGCAATCCTTCGTCAGTCAGCGAAGGTCCAATTCCAATACTTCCGTTCAGATGTAAGCCTTTTCAGCCAAAGCGCATCCGTCTGTATCAGAGCCCCATACGCAGCAGGGTTCGCTTAACTGTCGTTTTAGACATACTTCCGGTAGCCTCCAGGTTCATTCGGCCAGTGAGTTGCTCCACTGTGGCGTGTCGATTGGCCCTCAAGCGCCTTCGAAGCCGACATTCACCTCTCACATCAATGGCACGTGGTGTTCCGCAGTTTTCACGTCGCTTATTCGCAATGGTGCCATTTCTCCTACCACGATGCACTTTAACCACAGCAGCACGCGAACAGTTTACAAACTGCGCTGTTTCAGAAATACTGCCTCCCTTGGCCCGAAACCCGATAATCATCCCTTTTTGCAGATCTGATAAATCGCTCCTTTTATCCATGACAGCAACGAGTGATATGTCTTCAGAATATATACAGCACACCTTATATACCCTCCAAGCTAGCTCACGTCACGTGCTTTCTTTCATTGGCTACACGCTGTTAACGTCAAAAGTATTAGGTGGTCAAAATAATGTGTCTTATAATTTTTACTATGCTGTAGGAATCAAACAAGTCGTGATATTCCGTAAGAATCAATCAATTTATTAGTGTGTCGCAAGAATGAAGTAATTCCCTCCGTACTGTGGATATGCAAAAATTTGCAGTGTATTGAAAGATTGAAATAATTCAAGATACGCTGCAGGAATGAAGTAATTTACGTTAGGCAATGGTGAAGCATGTCATGCGTATACAAATACTGGAAACGTGCCAACATTTGCATGAATTAAGGAAGTTTCAGGTTTCATTGTTTGGTTTTTAAGTGAAGCAGAATTTAACGGCACACACACACGGACATGGTAATCGAGCCCTTTATAAATGTGCTGATGCAGCACCAAAAATGCAAATCAGGAACAACTTCAAAAGAAGCTTTGCCTTTCATTCGTGATTTAGCGACTCCATGATTATTGTTGTTTAGAATTTTGTTGCTAAGTGTCCTTAGGACACCGTTTCAATGACAGTACGAAGTGGAGAGCACTGCTGAGCTCGGGCTCAGTTTTACGAGTTCAGTCCCGTCCTAGCCTGAATTTTACATTGTAAGGTACACACACTGGCCAATGAATTAGAAACTTTTACGCAGATGATGTAAGTAAATGCCAATTACGCAGCTTATATGCAAAAGACCTGCGGTCACGTACGAGACCACGTGATCTAGACAACAATTGGAGTTTGCTGTTTGTTAGTCGTGTTGATCACAATGAGAAAAATAAAGGATCTTTCGGAGTTCGATAGAAGGCTTCTTGTAGGTGCCCATCTGGTTGGAGCGACGATTCCTAAAATCAGCAAAGCTGACTGGCTTATTAAAAGGTGAGATATCCCGGGTCTTTAATCAGTGGATAGATAACCAACGTTGCTTGTGTAAGAGGTGAAACTGTGACGCGACCAGAATCTCTCAGGAACGTGATCTCCGTTGTCTGAGAAGGCTTGTACGAAGAAAATGTGTGCAGCATATCAACGAAGCATTAAATGAAGTCTGTTCCGAACCCAAATCTCAGATAACTATGAACAGCACGTTGAAAAGGATTGGTATTGAAACTCGGATGCCTATACAGAAGCCGTATATCTCTGGGAAGAACCGGAAATTTCGTCTACAGTGGTGTCAGGAACACCGTGAATGGGTAATGAAAAACTGGATAAAAATTCATGTGGTCCGAAAAATCGCGACGGTCGGCAGAGTTTGGCGAGGGCATCATGAAGCAACGTACCTAGCTTTCCTTGTACAAGGGGCATCCTGAAAGTAATGCCTCCTCCTTAATAAGTTTTAAATTTTGAAGTGATTTTAATGAGACTGCACTGACTTGTACTATGAAATGTTACCAATATGGGGGGGGGGGGGGGATTTCGAAATCGGGAATAAAGAGCATGAATAACAGAGAAAAGCATTAAGCCTTAATTGAATTCCTGGAAAAAGAGGGATGTTAGGCATAGAAATCCACAGAAGACCCCTGGCAGTATATGGAGCTGCCAGGATGAAGAAGTTTCGAAAGGGAGAAAGAACTGAATTTTCTCCCTCTCGAAACCCCTTCATCCACGAGGTTTCGTGGATTAAGACGTTCCGAGAGGAAGAAACTTCCCTGTCGGACAAACAACGGAATGGAAGACCCGCAACTGCAGTGCCAAATTCCAACAGGCAACGAGTGAAGGAACTCATCACAGCAGATAGTCGTGTGACCATTCAGGAGTTGCAACAATAAACAGTGCTCACTACATGCGGACATTGAAGAAGCTAAAGGAAGCTATCAGAAGAAAAAGACGTGACATTCTACTTCATAGTGTACACCATGATAACGCACGTCCCCACACCTCAATAGAGACTACACAGGCTAATGGGGTGGATGGTGATGCTCCAAACGCCTTACAGTCCTGATTTGGCCCCCTCAGACTTTTTCCTGTTTTCACGCTTTGAGAAGCACCCTTCGTGAGAGACGTTTCGACGACGTGACAGACGTTAAACTGGCTGTGAACTCATGGCTGAAACGACAGTCTCAAGAATTTTTCCAAAATGGATTTTACCATGGGTTCAAATATGGCGGAACTGTATAGAAAGTGATGGACAATACTTTGAATAGGCTAGCATTATTAACAATATGTTTAAGTATTTTTCCACCAAGTTTCACATTTTTGCTGCTACAAATAAAAATCTTATGGGGGACGAGGCATTACTTTCAGGATGCCCTCTGTAAATACAGCACAAGGTTCTGGAGATAGTATCATGGTGCGGGATACGTTCTATGGGTACGGAACGGGTCTTCTCATTTGGTTGGAAGGTCGGATGTTAATCAAGGATTATGTGAGCATTGCTACCGATCAAGTTCATCCTGCGATGTTGACTTATTTCCCAGTCGGTGACTGCTCTTTCATGGTGTCCATCGTGAAAGATGTGCTCAGCAGGGATTCATCGAGCATTACAGCGACTTCCACCATATTTTGAGGCCACAAAACAAAACCCGAATCTGAACCCCATTGAGAATATATTGCAATGTTAAAGAACAGACCGGGGAGCACAGTTTTCTCGATCCAACTCTAAGCCAGTTAATGGACTGTCTGATGAACGCCTGGTAAGCTGTAGTAGTAGATGCACTGCTACACCTTGTAGCATCTATGATAAACCGTATAGGTACTGTAAATTGGGCTGATAGAAGCCCAACCAGGTATTGAATAAAACTGCCTAATTCAGTGGGCGGGATGTGCAGCGCCATTAGTCCAAAAACAATGACTTACCTGATTAATTAGTGCAAATACAATGACTTACCTGATTAATTAGTCCAAAAACAATGACTTACCTGATTAATTAGTCCAAAAACAATTACTTACCTGATTAATTAGTTTAAAAACAATGACTTACCTGATTAATTAGTCCAAAAACAATGACTTACCTGATTAAGCATTATTAAAAATATCTCCGCTGCTAGACTTTCACTCTCTCTTCTCTTTGCAATAACTGACGTCTCTATCAGCTGGAGAGTGAAGAAGAGAGCCCATTATATATTTCTATTGTACAGCTTCGAATGGCCGGACGCCTGGAAAGATTGAACTGGGTTGCAATCTATGCACTTTGATAAATAAAGCTAGCTGCGTGGTGGGAGTAGAAAGGAAAATTTCGTCTGCGTGCTATTTACTGTCTACAGTTCTTGAAGAAGATTTTCCTGCTCTGAAGAAACCCAGTAATGCGTGGACTTCGGTGCGCGCGCATTTGCTACCCATACCCAGAGTAAATGACCCTTCTGAGTACCCACTTTTCAGCCAGAAACAGTTGCCGAAGAATTCCATTTACTAAGTGTAAGAATTCTATTTACCGAGTCCACCCAAGCCCGCTTGAAACAGAAGAACAGTAAATACTATGTGGTCCGAACCCAGTTCCAACCTACGTTCGCCTTCAGGCTTTCGTTTTCGAGCTCAGATCCTCTCAGCACTTGTGTGTGGAGCCCTTGATGGGATGGAGGGTTGTCCGATGTCCAAATCATGTAGATTTTACCAGATTTATGAACGTGTTCGAAAACATATCAAGGTTATGACGATAGTTTCACGATGAGGTCGTCCACTGTCTGCAACGGCTGATGATGACAACTATGCATCCCTAACTGCAAACTTCAAAAGACGCACAACAGCGGGTCAAATTGCCTTGGAACCCGAGGTCGTCCACTGTCTGCAACGGCTGATGATGACAACTATGCATCCCTAACTGCAAACCGCAATAGACGCACAACAGCGAATCAAATTTCCTTGGAACTTGGCACATTAACAGCAAGATCGGTATCATGGGAGTCTGTCTCCTGAAGTTTTCGCGGCAGATAATTATCTGCTGGGAAACATAGGGTGTGGGTAGCCCTAATCCGTGAAGCTCAATGAGCACAGAGTAGAGGAAGTATTGCGATTGGACACTTGAGTAATGCGGTCATGTACGCTTCACAGATGAGTCAAGATTTTCGCTAACGCGTGAATCTTGACACAGGCATATCTGGAGAGATGTTGGCACCCGAAATCTCCGTTCCAACAAAATGGGAAGTTAGAGTTGGGAAAGTGGAAGTGTAATGGTGTGGACATATTTAACGGTTGATAGATGTACCTCTCTGCATGTCTTCGACAGAGGAACTTTGACTAACCGCAGGTAACAAGAGAGCTCCTAGAACGCCACGTGAGAATCTTTCGAGCTGCTGTTGGTGCGGCATTTGTTTTCATGGATGATAATGCTTATTCTCGTAGGAACAGACTTTTGCATGGATACTTGGAAACTAAAACTATACGAAGAATTCACTGGCCAGCCAGGTCGCTACATGCTAATCCCATTGAGCAAGCTTAAGATGCTTTAGGACGGAAAGCTGCAAGTCGTCAACCACATTCAAGAACAACCTGGAGGCCGAAAATAGCACTGATAGAGGAACAAGAACGCATTCCTACTGAATTCCTGAATCACTTTTTTCAAAGCACGATGGATCGTTGTGATGCGTGCATTGACTCCGATATCATCATCATCATTGTCAACCATTGTCAATCCACTGCTGGACGAAGGTCTCCCCAAGTTTCTTCCGCAACGGTCTGTCTTGGGCCAGTCTCCTCCATGTCGCTCCCGCATATTTTCGAATTTCATCCACCCATCTCTCTTGCGGTGTTTTTCTGGGTCTTTTCCTGTCCCTTGAAATCCAATCTAAAATTTCGGCTGTCCATCGATGGTCTGTCCTTCTGGCTGTATGTCCATCCCATTGCCATTTCAGGGATTTAACTCTGATCATGATGTTTTCCAATCTTGTAATTTTTCTGATCCACGAGTTCCTCTTCTTATCTCTATTGGTTACACCAAGCATGCACCTCTCAATGCTCCTTTGAGTTATATGCAGCCTTTGTATGTCTCTTTTAGTTAAGGTCCACGTCTCTGCACCATACGTAAGCACAGGTAGGATGCATTGATCAAACACTTTTCTTTTAAGACATAATGGCATATTGCTCTTGAAAATTATGCTGTTTCTTCCAAAAGCTCTCCAGGCAAGTTTTGTACGCCGATTAATTTCTTCATCAATGTGACCCTCACTTGATATCTGCTGTCCAAGATAAACGTACGTGTCTGTTATCTCCAGCTTTTCTCCATCAATCGATAAATCTTCATTTCTTGTAAAAGCGTTGAACATCACTTTTGTCTTCTGAAAGTTCATTTTTAATCCCACTTCTTTACTCTTGTCAGCAAGTTCCTGGATCATACTCTGCAGCTCTGATGGGGTAGTTGCAAAAATGACTACGTCATCAGCAAAACGAAGGTGGGTTAGATAATCTCCATTAATCTTTATCCTTTGTTTTCCTAGTTCAGTGATTGAAAGACATTTTCCAGTGTGGCATTAAAGAGCTTCGGATACATGCTTACAATATGTGTCTTGATCAAAATGCACATATGTTTGTATTTTGCACAAAATTTACGAGTTATGTTAGAGTAGGTGTCCATTCAGAGTTTTATTAAGTTCTATGTAAATTACATTAAAATATCTGAATTGACGTCTTATTACCTTAATTTATGCACGCCATTTTACTTACTGATATAGAGCGATTACGACGTCAGTGAAGATTTTTTATGATTTAAAATATATTCATTTGAAAATGATGCATGTTCATTCTTCATTCAGTTGGCAATTTTTCGGCATCTTTCGTTTTCCGAGGAGAAGTATTTGTGAAACTTCTGCCAATGGGATATTTGGAATAGAAAGTTTGGAGCCGAAGGCTAGTGTTTCACACAATCACATGCAACACACACACACACGTACACTTACACACACACCATGTTGCAGTTACTTCAGCACTCGCGCATTCACATAAGAGATTACTCATTAATATTTACTCACACACATAGGCATCATATATTCATTTCTGTACTTCGCGCTTTCAACATAAATGATTTCACACACACACACACACACAGGCCTCATATATTCATTTCTGTACTTCGCGCTTTCAATATAAATGATTTCACACACACACACACAGGCATCCTATATTCATTTCTGTACTTCGCGCTTTCAACATAAATGATTTCACACATACACACACAGGCATCATATATTCATTTCTGTACTTCGCGCTTTCAACATAAATGATTTCACACATACACACACAGGCATCATATATTCATTTCTGTACTTCGCGCTTTCAACATAAATGATTTCACACACACAGGCCTCATATATTCATTTCTGTACTTCGCGCTTTCAATATAAATGATTTCACACACACACACACACACACACACACACAGGCATCCTATATTCATTTCTGTACTTCGCGCTTTCAACATAAATGATTTCACACATACACACACAGGCATCATATATTCATTTCTGTACTTCGCGCTTTCAACATAAATGATTTCACACATACACACACAGGCATCATATATTCATTTCTGTACTTCGCGCTTTCAACATAAATGATTTCACACACACACACACACATAGGCATCATATATTCATTTCTGTACTTCGCGCTTTCAACATAAATGATTTCACACACACACACACAGGCATCATATGTTCATTTCTGTACTTCGCGCTTTCAACATAAATGATTTCACACACACACACACACACACACACACACACACACACACACACACACACACACACACACTTTATAGTTATTTCAGTGCTCTGCGCTTTCAGTGTAAATGGTTATTCATTAATATTCATTCTCTGTCTCTCTCTCTCTCTCTCTCTCTCTTTCTATAGTCACTTTAGTATGCGAGCTTTCAGATGATTTCCATCAGGATTTATTGAAAGAATTGCCCTTGCAATTTCATTTACCGTTCCTCTCGTTCAAACTTGCCGTTGTTATTTATACGCTCTGCATTGTAATTTTGATATTTATTATTTATTATTTTACCTTTTTTTAATACTTAGAGTTTCAAAATTATGTGACAATTGCATGATTTTCGAGAAAGGCTAAAGGGCTTCAAAATGACAGTCTGCCTTTCCATATGAGGATCAAAATTGTCCTTACACAATTTCGTTTTAAGAGGACTTGAAACGAAACTAATTTCTTTTACGTAGTCTTGTTTTTCAGGAGCTGTTCACAATCATCTCTCTTTTTCCAGCACTTTATGTTTCAGAAGAATTTTCACTTCGCCTTCAAAACTTTTTTGGTCTTTGGGAGCTTTACTCAGCTTCGAGTTATTATTAGTTACTTATTTACGCACCTTTCTTTTTCGTTTAATGATTCTGACGGGTTTTTTTTCTTCGCTCTTATTTTTTTATTACAAACTCCTTCATCTTTCAATCACCTTAAAAACTTCTTTTCCTTCCCTACATGACTTATTTTTTTCATTTTTGTGTGACTTCATCTTATTGTATCCACTTCTCTTTCTCATCGTTTCAGTTCACTTCTTATTTTTGTGAAAGAACGAGTCCATTCACGTTTTTGTATCATACGTTATTTTTCTTAGATGTTGACCATTTTCCGTGTATTGCTTCATTTTGTTAGCTTCCACCGTTATGATGCATTCTCTAATTTAACTTTCATTTTCAGTTGTCTTTCTCTATGTAAATTTTGAGTTTGTCCTCTTTTAGCGTCTCAACCTCTACGTTATACATTCTCACTCACTGAATGTTATCTGGGAAGAGTCTTGAGGTCAAGGGCGAATGACGCATGCATGGTTGACCACCAATATATCAGTATGCATATACACTGATATACAAAATTAAGAGAATTTGTACATTTTGTCGAATTTCTGAAAAACTAATGGACACATTTTAATGAAATTTGGTATGGATACACGGTTATATAAGAGAAAAAATTATACCATACAACAGTCATGATACGCACTCATGAGCGTCAGTAAGGCTTATCAGCGGAGGAATATCCAAAATCCACGGTGCAAGATCGAACATAAAATGACTCTAATATGGGGTATGGTCCCATCTCACAGTCATACATCTCTCACAGCGCGATGTCATACTGGAAACGAGGCAGCTGGTGAGTCCCTGTGCCAGTTAGCCCCACTCCTGCAGCGACGCAGTTTTCAGCTCCTTGATGGTTCTCGGAGAGGAATGGCGAGCTGCAATTCGCTTCCCAAGAGCGTCCCAGACATGTTCGATAGGGTTTAGGTCTGGCGATCTGGCTGGCCAAATCCATTCGGCGAATTTCCGCACTATCAAGATAATCGTCGACCAGGTGAGTCCTATATGGACGAGCGTTGTCGTCCCTAAAAAGGAACCGAGGGCAAACTGCGCCCGTGAAAATCAAACATAGGGCTGTGAGATTTCATCCCTATACCTCTTAGCAGTCAGGTAGACTCTGTCAAACACATGGAGAGGTGTGCGGCCGTCCAACATGATGCCTGCCCAGACCGTGACATCTGCGTTGCCATAGCGGTCCCTTTCTCGGATGTTGGAGGAAAGGTATCGGGTTGCAGGTTCTACGCAGATGAAGGTACGTCGACAATTAGTTTCCAGGCTGAATCGCGACTCTTCTGTGAAGAGAACGTTACCCCACAGAAGTCTGGTCCAAGGCTGATGTTGTATGCACCATGCTAAACGCGCTCTCTTGTGTGCTGAAGTAAGCAGGACGCAAACAGCGGGTCTTCTGGCAGCAAAAAGCCCTCTCTCATGAAGCCTTCAGAAAACAGTAACCCTTGAAACTCAGGTTCCAGTGGCGGCATGCAGCTCACGAGATAGCTGTGACGCTGTAGCAGTCCTGTGACGCTTCGCTGAAAGTGCCATATAACGATCTTCATTGGCCGTCGTTGCTCTTGGACGACCTTGCCCAGGCCTTCTCGATATGGATCCTGTGTCCTTAAACTGTTTCCACAAATTGCAGACGACACTGGCAGTTACATGTAGCTCTGCAGCAACCTGCACTTCCGAATGCCCTGCCTCCAATCTACCGACGATACTCCACCTCATTCCGTCATCAATACGTTCGTGGCAACTCATTTTACCTGATTGCTTATGAAATTGAACCAACTCCTGCAAGAAACACAACGAATGTTGCCGAGGAGTACGAGCAAACTAATCGCGGAAAAAGCCGCGTGTGCTTTTCATGCCCTCCGATTTCACAGCTCCGCCTACACGCACGTGTACGCTTACGTATTCGACGCTGCAAATATTCATTCTTATTCGGCGGCATAATTTGTACCTTTGGTTCCGTACTTTTTGTGAAAATCGACAAAATGTGCAAATTCTCTTAATTTTGAACACTAGTGTACATGTGTTAAGCTAGCAGGTGCGTGCGGTGCGCTTGCGGGTCGTGGAAGCTGCAAGTTGTATTGTTCATGCCGTCTGTCGATATGTGGCATATAAATGTATTTCGTATTAGAGCGTGGTCCAATTTCTATTGTGTTTACTAATTTGACTCAGTGACTATCGTTGTGAGTAGAATAATTAAAGTCTTCATTAGTGAAGTGCGGCTGAAATAAAAAAACGAACTAAGTAATCCTTTCTTGAACTTTATTTGAATGAATCCTGCTTCAGTTAAAGTGAGTAAATAAGAACAAACTCTACGTAGTTTTCCCAAAGCTACATATACATGTTTCAAATAACAAAGAACTCTTCACTATTTGATACTGACAAAAAATAATATTTGCTTTCTGCCTTTGTACCTCCACTCAGCTCAACTCCAGGTCATCTAAAAGTAAATTTACATTGAAGTGCCAAACGTCATGTGACACCAGTGCGCAACTTTTTAGCTGGCGCTGCCGTCGTATAAAGGCTGCGACACACAACACTATTTTTATCAGTTGCGAGGTGTTATTTTGTCAGTCATGTTGAACAAGAGCCAGTAGGATTATGGCAAGCAGATGTGATTTATCGGAGTTTGAACGAGGCATGTAGGAGAGCCAAATGGATGGGACATTCAGTTTAAGAAGTCGTGTGAACATTCAACATTCCTCGATCCATGGTGTCATGTGTGTACCCAGAATATCTCATGAAAACCATTACCACCCACCGTGGACAGTGCAGTGGCCGATCACAGGTGCTGCTTGACCCTGACCAGCGGCGTCTGACCAGGAGTGTCCATGGTAACAGACAAGCGACACTGGCTTAACTGACATCACATTTAATGCAGAAGGTACCATAGGCATATCCATCGGGTTAGTGCAGCGTAATTTAGCGTTCATGGGGCATGGGAGTAGAAAAGCCACCAGAGTTCCTTTAAGAAGACCCACCAGAGTTCCTTTAAGAAGACCCACCAGAGTTCCTTGAAGACCCACCAGAATTCCTTGAAGAAGACCCCCAGAGTTCCTTGAAGACCCACCAGAATTCCTTGAAGAAGACCCCCAGAGTTCTTTGAAGAAGACCCACTAGATTTCCTTGAAGAAGACCCCCAGTTCCTTGAAGAAGACCTCCCAGTTCCTTGAAGAAGACCCACCAGATTTCGTTGAAGAAGACCCACCAGATTTCCTTGAAGAAGACCCACTAGAATTTCTTGAAGAAGACCCACCAGAGTTCCTTGAAGAAGACCCACCAGAGTTCCTTGAAAAAGATCCACCAGAGTTCCTTGAAGAAGACCACCAGAGTTCCTTGAGGAGACCCACCAGAATTCCTTGAAGAAGACCCACTGAGTTCCTTGAAGAAGACCCACGAGAATTCCTTGAAGAAGACCCACCAAGTTCCTTGAACAAGACCCACCAGAATTTCTTGAAGAAGACCCACCAGAATTCCTTGAAGAAGACCCACCAGATTTCATTGAAGAAGACCCACCAGAATTCCTTGAAGAAAACCCACCAGAGTTCATTGAAGAAGATCCACCAGGAGTCATAACGTGCCTCTGTTAATATCACGACATCGGACACAGCGCCTTGCCTAGACTCGTGATCACGGGATCCTGGAACACTGGCAACACGTGGCGCTGTCAGATGAGTCATGCTACCAGTTGTTACGAGCTGATGATAGGATTCGCGTGCGGCGCAGACACCATGAGGCCATGGACCCAAGATATTAACAAGGCATTGTGAAAGCTGTTAGTGATTCCATACATATGCGGAGTGTTTTACGTGCCACGGTTGGGGACATCTAGCACCCTGAAATACGTCATTAACCAGTAATTGCTTTGTTGCTCTTCTGGATGACCATTTGCAACCCTTCATGGACTTCATGTACCCCAAAAACGATAGGATCTTCCAGGAGGACAACGCACCATATCATTGGTCCCAAGTTGTCCAAAATTGATTCGAGGAGCATTCTGGACAGTTTGTATGGATGGTGTATTCACCACGTTTGCCCGACATGAATGCAATAGAGCACTTATGAGACGTGGTGGAAAGGTCCATTCGCACCCAAGACCCTGCACTTACAAATACCAGGAAACTGTGGGCGGCTGTTCAGACGGTGTGGCTCAATAGCTCTCCAGATTTCTTTCAGCCACTTGTGGAATCGATGCTACGTCAAGTTGCTGCGGTTCGCCGTGCTAGATGAATTGCTTCACGATATCAGGTATGAATTCCAAGACTTTTAGCACTTCAGTGTATACTTTTCAAAAACCTGCGCAGTTCATTGGCGAGGTATCTTGCGAGGCGCGCAGGAGGGCCTTTGTTCAAACTAGTTCTAGAAAACGCTGCAGATGTGTTTCAAAGGGTTGTTAAGCTTAAGTAAACAGGTGTGCAAAAATTTAGGACGAAGAGGAGAAATTAGCATAACAGCAGAACGAGCAGGCAGAACTGACCGAAAGACCACTCAGGAGATAGACTAGTGTCCGGTACGGTAGGGCATGCGCATATATGCAGCATGACGATGGGGGGGGGTGTCGGAAGGGTAGAAAGCACACGGGCGGTGTACGCTCAGCAATCCGGCGAAAACTATTGCACGGTGTACATCGGTTTGATCTACATCGAGTTGCTGCCACCGTGTTATATGACCAACAGACAATCCAGTAGATGACATCTGGATGACTTTACCCGCGGTCGCGTCATTGGGAAGTTGGAAGAAGGTTGAAGTGTGACTAGTGTGGCCGAGGTGTTCGGGATCGCTCACAGCATCGTTTCACGAGCTTGGAGAGCATTTCAGACGACAGGAACAGCTGTCCGAGAGTTTAGCAGTGGTCGTCCACAAGCAACCACGGCGGCGGACGACCGGTATATTGTCCTACAGGCAAGAAAAGACAGACGGCAGACAGCGGGAGAAATCGCAAAGCACAGGCAACAGACAACTGGACGTCCGTTATCGCGGTTTACCGTGGCCAGGGGGCTGCACAAAGGTGCTCTATTTGCACGACGATCAGTACGGTGAGTGCCATTAACGCCTGCTCATCGGAGACGGCGGTGTCTGTGGTGCCAGGAACACAAGAACTTGACACAATAGCAATGGGGTCGAGTTCTCTTTACGGATGAAAGCCGATTTAGTCTGACGAGCGATTCTGGATGTATGTACATCTGAAGAGAGCTGAGAACACGCAATCACACCTTCAACATCATCGAAAGGGACCGGTTTGGAGGTGGAGGAGTTCTCGTTTGGAGCGGTATCATGCTTGGTAGTCGTACTGACCTCCACATCTTACAAGGAGGTTCAGTCACTGTTGTCCGCTATTGTACCGAGGTTCTCCTGCCTCACGTGCGTCTGTTTAGAGGTGCTATGGGTCCTGAGTTCCTCTTCATGGCCGACAACGCTACACCTTATCGTACAGTGGCTGTCACAGAGCTGTTGGAGAGTGAATATATTCAATGCATGGATTGGCCCACAAGGTCCCTGGACCTAAATCCAATCGAACATGTGTGGGGCCTTCTTGGGAGACGCTTGGCAGCACGTCACCAGCCGCCAGCAACGATTCCCCAGCTGAAATTAGCGGTACAAGATGAATGAGCCGTGATGCCTCAACAGCTCCTTTAATACTTCGAGAAATGTTGTGCTGGGAAACCCTGCATCCACCCGTTCGCGTGCAGGAAACTATGTCATCTACCTCTTTCCTAAACATAGTTGCAGACTAGGTAGATCCTTTCACGCCAAAGGTGCCCCCCTCTAGTAGTGCTTTGAGAAATGTTCAGCTGGGAAACCCTGCATTCAGTCCTTCGCGTGCAGGAAACCAGACGTGTACCACTTTCCTAAACATAGTTGCACACTAGGTACATCCTTTATGGCAACGGTGTTCCCCTCCAATAGTGCCTTCTTTTTAAGGATAATCCGCCATGCCACCTTGGTCGAATTATTTGAGAATAGTTCTCAGAACATGAGGAAGATTTCAGCTATTATTCTGGCTTTACATTCCCCAGATATCAGCTCAATCGAGGATCTGTGGTTTGTGTTGAAACAGCAAATCCCATCTGCGACTGTCAACCACGCAATTTACAAAAGTCAAAGGATGTGCTCTTTACTTGCCCTCTTTAGCATTCAACTATGTTTCTATTCAAATACGCCATCATGTTCGCACTTCATCTTACATGACGTCTCAGTTCCATTTGCTTAATGTCTTGATGAAATCTTTCTTCTTATTGCTCACTTACATCACGTAAATTTTCTGAAAAGTAGTCAATATGCAAATAGAGGTAATGCATTTCCGAACTCATGTTGCAGCCAAGGTGTTTGAATTTTTCAACATGTCTTCAACAATAATTTAGTGATTTGCATCTTTGTTTCGCAGAAGGTTTTTGATTACATTTTTGAAGTTTATCCACAAATGTTTCTAACATGCTTTCATGCACAGTCTTGTAACGTTATATTTTTCATCAGCTCTCTAAATGGTGAAGTTACTAAATTTATGATGTCAATATTCTATGTTTAAGATTGCAATTTACCCTCAGTTGGGTTAGTTTCGCGGAAATCTGGTCTCATATGCTCAGCTGTATTGAATATCACATAGTGCGGAAGCGAAAGAGGTATTCACACTCACACACACACACACACACACACACACACACACACACACACACACACACACACACACACACACACTACTGTATTTCATCGTGGAACTGTGTTTAAGAACCAAGCACTTGTCATTAACAGTCTTTGAGGAATAGAAGACAGTCGCTCAACACTGAGCGACTGTCTTCTATTTTTCAAGGACGATGGCTAAGTGTTGGGTCTATGTAAAATTTCAAGACTGTACTACCTGGGAGCTCAGTTACCATCGAAATAAGGCTCGTTAAACTGCAAAAACTGTTGCACATAAAGCTGTGCAAATCCTTGAAAAGCTGTTATTCAAAAACATAACGTTTTTGCTATGCCTCTATGGGTTTTCATCGTTCGCGTTTTATACACACAAGCAGTCTTAGAATAAATGCGCAAGGTTTGCACCGAGTAGTAAAACAAATCTCTGCTTTTCACAAAACGCAATTTATCGTTTCATTTTTCATGTGTAACGTACAGTATGTCTCAAATTTTACCTCCCTTCGGAATTCTTTTTCTTATGTAAATTTTGTTCCTTCTCAGATAGATTTTTCTTTCTGAACAACTCTTCAGTTCTCCGAATTTCTTCATACGTTTTGGCAACGCTGACAGTGAATCAAAGAGTAAATGGGAACTATGTTGAAACAAAAACTGTGTAGTGATTGACACAATACGATAGTCAGGGATTACTGGATGCGTTACATTGGAATTTTAACATGATACTGCCGTACCACTCAGTATTTTATCCCAAAGTTTTGTCTCCAAAAGAAATGCTTATGCAAAACTATCTACGTCGTATTGGATTTTGCGCTGTTTATCAGAAAATAAGTTTGATTGAACGTAAGCCTCATTTGCGTCTACAGGTGGAAATAGTAGGAGTGCTAGATTGGGGATGATGGTCCGCATGGCTGACCTACCAAAAAATTACTACCAGCTGAAGTTTTTTTTTGGGGGGGGAGGCCAGAGCAAAATTACCATGTTTTTGGCGGGAATAAATTGTTTGGTGTACCCATCTGGTGCACCTTCTGGGATCTATCCTGCTACCGCCAGGTTCACTGAGAAAAACGTTTTGTTAATTCAACATAACATTTTGTCGATATTCAGTCAACAGAAATGTTCGTTCAATTTCCAAAATTATTGTGTTGAAAATTATTGTTGATTTAACAAATATTATTGTTATCACCACAAAACATTTTGTTCGTTTAACAATGTGATTAGGTCTATTTTTGGGAATTTGTTTGATCCAACAAAACATTTTGTCATGATAACAATATGTTTTTCATCAAACAAAGAACTTCGCTCTTTCCACGTTTATAATTGAGTCACGGAAAAATTCTCATTGGCCGCCACCGGGAGTCGAACCCAGGGTCCTCCAGTTACGCGCCGGATATGCTTCCGCTACATCACAGCGGCCTCGAATTCCTCCAGACTCACACACGCTAACTGCCAAGCCAATTTGACAGGTTGCTTCTTGGAGCCCCGCAAAATGCTGGGGATTCACCAAAGATGGTAAGCAGCAACTGAAGAAATAATTAGAAGGCGAATGAATAATTAATACAGACATTTAACGTGGACCAGGAACATCAAACAAAGGACTTCGCTCTTTCCACGTTCATAATTGAGTCACGGAAAAATTCTCATTGGCTGCCACCGGGAGTCGAACCCAGGGTCTTCCAGTTACGCTGCTTACCAACTTTGATGAATCCCCAGCATTGTGCGGGGCTCCAAGAAGCAACCTGTCAAATTGGCTTGGCAGTTAGCGTGTGTGAGTCTGGAGGAATTCGAGGCCGCTGTGATGTAGCGGAAGCATATCCGGTGCGTAACTGGAAGACCCTGGGTTCGACTCCCGGTGGCGGCCAATGATAATTTTTCCGTGACTCAATTATAAACGTGGAAAGAGCGAAGTTCTTTGTTTGATGTTTCTGGTCCACTTTAAATGTCTGAATTGACAATATGTTTTGATGGATCAAACAAATTCCCCAAAATCGGCATAATCATTTTGTTAAATGAACAAAACGTTTTGTCGTGATAACAATGCATTTTGTTAAATCAACAATAATTTTCAACAAATTAATTTTGCAAATGCAACAAAAAATTTTGTTGACTGTATATCGACAAAAATTTTTTTGAATTAACAAAACGTTTTTCTCAGTGTTGAAAGGCGATTGCTCTAACCACATAGCCACTCGCCATCCCTTAATTACAACAATGTAAAACTTATATGTGATGGCTGCATATTAATGATGTTATGAAAAAAGTTTCTAAAATCACGTTATTTCTGCATTTGAAAGGAATAAAGCACTCGGATTTTGACATAAGTTATTTTCATCTACACGTACCCTGTTCGCTACTTATGTTAATAAAGTTGAGTGATTGTGTCGTTTGTTCAGTACGCAATGTTTTAAAGTCACCTAACTTAATACATCAGGACATTACGCATGAAGAAACTCTTACGAAAATGTATCGTCATATGATGAAATACACTAACGGAAAAAAAACCCAACACCAAGAAGGGGTTGTGTTAGATAAACGACAGTTGGTAGGCTGTGAGAGTATATATGTAAGATGACGTCTATGCAAATTTCGCGCTCAGCGCATACGTGTGGCGCTAGTAGCGCCCCTCAGAACATGCAAAGCAGGTTTGCTGTAAATACGCTCTGTAACGTTCGTGAGCGTTAGTTATCGTCGAGATTCGACGTAGTGTGTTGATGTTAGTCAAGAATGCCTTTAAAAAGACGAAGAAGCCATTATCAACAGCTCACGGAGTTTGAACGAGGTCGTGTAATAGGGCTACGAGAAGGTGGATTTTCGTTCAGCAATTATGCAGAACGATTTGGCAGGAATGTAGCCACTGTGCATGATTGTTGGCAGCGGTGGTCAAGGAAAGGTACTGCCTCAAAAAGACCGGGTTCCGACCGGCCACGTGGCGCTACTGAGAGGGAAGACCGCCGTGTACGGCGTATGGCCGTGGCGCATTGTACCGCGTCTGCGGCAGCAATTCGAGCTGCAGTTGCCACCACATTGACACAACGAATTGTTACAAATCGGTTACTTGAAGGACAGCTCCGAGCCAGACGCCCTGTAGCGTGCATTCCACTTACTCCAAACCACTGCCGTTTGCGACGTCAGTGGTGTCAAGCTAGAGCTCATTGGAGGACGGAGTGGAGATCTGTTGTGTTTTCTGATGAAAGCCTGTTCTGCCTGGGTGCCAGTGATGGCCGTGTGTTGGTTAGAAGGAGGCCTGGTGAGCGCCTGCAACCAACATGTCTGCGGCCGAGACACACTGGACCTACACCTGGAGATATGGTCTGGGGAGCAATTTCCTATGACAGCAGGAGCACTCTCGTGGTTATCCCACGCACCCTGACGGCACAGTTGTGCGTCGGTCTGGTGATTCAACCTGTTGTGCTGCCATTCATGAACAGCATTCCAGGGGGTGTCTCCCAACAGGATAACGCTCACCCGCATACCGCTGTTCTAATCCAACATGCTCTACAGAGTGTCGACATGTTGCCGTTCCCTGCTAGATCACCAGATCTTTCACCAATCGAGTATGTATGGGACATCATTAGACGACAACTCCAGCGTCACCCCCAACAGGCATTAACCGTCTCTGTATTGACCGACCAAGTGCAACAGGCATGGAAGTCCATCCCACAAACTGACATCCAGCACCTGTACGACACAATGAATGAACGGTTGCGTGCTTGCATTCAACATTCTGGCGGTTACACCGGTTATTAATGTACTAGCATTTCACATTTTAAATGGCTCTTCTCGCGCTTACAATAAGCTGTGATCTTGAAACCTTAATCGATTAAATATGTTACCTATACAAATGTATTGCCGCTATTTCATTCCTCTACAACTATTTTTTCGTGGTGTTGAGATTTGTTTTTCCGTCAGTGTATATCAGGTTAGTAAAGGGCGCTGCTTCATTTTTCTCTCATTTTTATTTGCTTAGTTAGATTATCCAGAGGGCTATTGAGAAATTTCGTCACTTTTGTGTTTGTTATTTGTTCAGTATTTCTCTTGTTCTGTTTGATAACTCATTTTTTACTACTAATAAAATTGTTCAGGCTTTCATCACGAAATAAAGCTTCCGATAATATACAGGGTGATTCATAAAGAAGTATAGAGTTTCCAGATGCTGTAAAACAGTACCAGTTGAAGACACAGACCACAACTGCGAACCGTTAGGTAGATGTCTCATCTACTCATAAAGTTTCTGTCCCGCTACTGAGGGAAGTGACGTAGGCGATAGCGCGCGAGTCACGTGATTAGTCAGTCAAAATTGGCAGCGAGTGCAGTTGAGAAGGCGTTTTGTGTTCTTGAATCGAGCAAAGCGGAATCTGTAATTTTTGCCCAACGGTATTTTAAATCGCGATTCGGAAAAGAACCTCCGAGCAGAAAATCTATCTACGAATGGCGTAAAAAATTTAAAACTACGGGCTGTTTGTGCAAACTTAAAAGTCCTAGACGACCGCGTGTATCCGAAGAAGTCGTCTATAGTGTTTGCACCGCCATTCAACGAATCCCTGGAAATTCAACGTGGAGAGTGAGTCTTGAAGTGCAGACTCCACAGCCCACTGCCTGGAGAATTTTGAGAAAGAAGCTGAAAATGATGCCATACATTTTCAGCTTTCTGAAAATTCAGATATCTTACCTCTCGTTTGGGCGGAAATAGATTCCCGGGTTGATGTGTGTCGTGTGACAAAGAGTACATACATACAACATCTGTGACTGTCTCTAAAAAACTTAAAACATTTCACTACAATTCTGTTACAGGTAACATAAAATACCTTACGTTGTTCTTGTTTTATAGTGCGTTGAAACTGTATACTTATTTATAAATCACCCTGTATATGTACAAATTACACGTAAATGGAAAAGCGTTTGATTTCTGTCTTTTTTCTACTAATCAGCAAGACGTTTTTCGAAAAGTGGTGTTAAATCTACTTCTTTAGAATCTTAAAGTGCCAAGAACGAAATAGATTCGGGCTTAGCCAAATGGGATGAAATGAGCTCGAACAGATGTGTTCGTTATCTAAGAATCTGGCCAAACGCTTCTGGAGGAGTGAACCGCGACATCGGAAACCGCGGCTTTCACCTTAGCCTCGGTATGCAAAGAGGTCTTTTAGGTGGATGGTTGAAACTAATCTTTCTGATTGATTACCTGCTAAAAAGGATATAACAGTGGAAAAGACCTAAGAAAGAAAAGAGAAGATGTAGAGTCATTTGTTTCTACCCAGTGGCATGATGTCCGTGTCAGGGACATTACCTCTTCGCCATCACACCTTGCGTAATGGAGATGAGAGTAAAGAACCGAAATAGAGCAACTATAATAAGGTTTATGGTCGGTACTGCTGAGGTGAGAGGAGGGAAAGGAATTTTTTTGCCATATATTTCATAAAATCGGGCTGCTATGTGAAAATTTCTGTTTGGGGAGCACAGTGGATTTGGGACAAGACATACTTCCGGGACATCGACCGCTTAAAGGGTTAATTTTGTAGCAAAGTGGTAACGAAGTGTTGGCTGTTGTGTATGGGCTCGTATCTTAATTACGGACGTATATGCTTTCTTTTCAGTTAGAAAATTTAGGTCTCAAGCGTTAAATTTATAAAGCTATCCACTTGAAATTACAGATCTGGTATATATATATTATATACTGTATATACTCGCCCAAGTTTTCGCTAGATATCTCAACGAAGTAAGGATTCCTGAGGATTGGAACAGTGCTACAATGATCATGCTATATAAGAAAAAGGGGCCTTGATGTTCTCCGGAACTACAGGATCATTAGCCTCATTTAAGGGGTTTATAAAAACTTCATTGTGATCTTTCACATCGCTTACAGGTAACACTGGATATTGCTCAACCGAGAGGACAAGCTGAATTCAGGAATGGCTGGATCACCATAAATCATATTCCTGTACTGAGAGAACTAACTAAAAGAACGATGGAATATGAACTTTATCGATTATGAAAAAGATTCTGTGAAACCACCAGCTGTTACAATGGCTTTGAAATCCTGTGGTATTGAAGATGTACGCATTAGTATTTTTAGTAACATCTATGAAAATGCAAGTGCAAAGGTTCGGCTATTTGAAAATACAGCCTCAATAAAAATTGTAAAGGGAGTGAGACAAGGTAACGCCATGTCTTCCAAACTCTTGAATGCCACATTACAAAGTGTTTTTCAATCATTGAACTGGGAAAACAAAGGGATAAAGATTAATGTAGATTACTTAACTCACCTTCGTTTTGCTGATGACGTAGTCATCTTGGCAACTACCCCTTCAGAGCTGCAAAGTAGATCCAGGAATTTGCTAACAAGAGTAAGGAAGTGGGATTAAAAATGAACTTTCCGAAGACAAAGCTAATGTATCACGAAATGAGAAACGGAGATTTTTTTTTCAAAAAATGAAGATTTTGCGATTGATGGGGAAAAGCTCGAGGTACCCGATAACAACATTTATCCTAGACAACAAAGTAAATGTAGGTACCCGTTACCTACATTTACCTTTTCATATAGATATCAAGCATGGGTCATATTGATAAGAAAATTAATCGACGCATAAAACTTGGTTGGAGAGACTTTGGAACAAACAGTTCAATTTTTAAAAGCAATACGCAATTATGCCTTAAAAGAAAATTGTTTTATAGATGCATCCTTTCAGTTTCATATGGATACATTGATAAAACAATTTTTAAACAAAATTGTTTTATCGATGTATCTATATGAACTGAAAGGATACATCGAAAAAAATAAATAGAAGTAGGGACATGGACCTTAACTAAAAAAGGCACACCTATAGAGCAGAAAAATGGACCTTAACTAAAAAAGGCACACCCATAGAGCAGAAACATGGACCTTAACTAAAAAAGGCACACCTATAGAGCAGAAACATGGACCTTAACTAAAAATGGCACACCTATAGAGCAGAAACATGGACCTTAACTAAAAAACACACACCTATAGAGCAGAAACATGGACCTTAACTAAAAAACACACACCTATAGAGCAGAAACATGGACCTTAACTAAAAAAGACACACCTATAGAGCATAAACATGGACCTTAACTAGAAAAGACACACCTATAGAGCAGAAACATGGACCTTAACTAAAAAAGGCACACCTATAGAGCAGAAACATGGACCTTGACTAAAAAAGGCACACCTATAGAGCAGAAACATGGACCTTAACTAAAAAAGACACACCTGTAGAGCAGAAACATGGACCTTAACTAAAAAATGCACACCTATAGAGCAGAAACATGGACCTTAACTAAAAAAGACACACACAATTTAGAATCAATTGAAAGAAGCATGGAGAGACGCATGCTTTGTTTAACCAGGAAAGATAAGAAGAACTCGTGGATAAAAAAAATAACAACTGTGAAACACATCATGATCAGATTAAAATGCCTGAAATGGCAAACGAGCTGAACATGTTGCGAGAAGAACGGACCACCAATGCACAGCCGAAATTTTAGATTAGATTCCATGGGACATAAAAAGACTCAGAAAAAGAGCACGTCGGAGATGGATGGAAGAAATGCGGAAGCATGCAGGAGTAGCAAGGCTCAAGACATTCAGTTGTCAAAGAAACTTGGGGAGACCTTCATCCAGCAGTGGATTGATAATGGTTGAAAATGATGATGATGCTGTTAACCCATTAACAGGCTGGAGCTATTTAACTCACTATTAACAAATTGAACTGAAATCATCTCGGAAGAATATGTTTGCTATTTGAGAATTGGAACGAAAACGACTGGAACGAATGGATCTGACCATCAAAAAGCGTTGCTTTAACTGTTTTATATAAAGTGGTCGTTTAGGAGATGATTGGCACTAATTCTGTGTAACTCATTACTCGCTAAAGGGTGCATAATGCACATAGAGGGAAAATGTTTGAATCTATCGTTTCTACCCAGTGGCACGGTGTCGGCGTCTGGGAGACTAGCTTTTCTCGATCATGCCTTGGGCCATGAAGAACAGAATAAAAGGGAGTTGGCCAGTTGCACTCAAGAAACTTCGAAAAAGGTTTGGTTGCAAGCCTCTCCCGGTTCATGGGCTAACTGCACTCAACAGACACTCCACTCCCCTGATTTTTTTTCTGGTGAATGATTACTGCACTGAGAGGCTTCCTCGAAAGTAAAATCTTTTCCGTGGTTGGAAAATTGCGACCCAAGCGTTTGCGTACTATGCAACACCAATTCTTTCCTATCCCTGTTTCTCGATCTTTACAGAATTGTGTTCTTAATGCATCAATAGATTTGTCTCTTTTCGCAGTACATAAACTTCATGTTATTTTCGCAACCTCTGTTTCAAGAATAATGCAAAGATACCACTGTTTTGCAGGGAGTCAATGGAACATCCTTCAGCAGAGAGCTTTTCACTCCGGAGAAATCCTGTTTCTCACCCATTGAATTTTCAGATTTTCACTCTAGTAAGCAAGGGCTGGGTTAGTGTAGTCGATCGATGTTGTTGTCTCCCTTTCTGAGTGCAGTTAATATATCAAAGCAGAATCAGAGTTTGGGGTGAGTGCAGCTGACCCATGCCCGAATAAAGAACTAAAAGCGAGAGCACATCACTAGGGGATGGTTTGTGTTCAGTAGAGCAGAGATCGGAGAGAAAAGGAATTGTTTTGCAATAGTTTTAGTGAAACCGGCAGCTATATGAACAATTAATACAGACATTTAACGTGGACCAGAAACATCAAACAAAGATCTTCGCTCTTTCCACGTTTATAAGTGATTCACGGGAAAAATTCTCATTGGCCGCCCCCGGGAGTCGAACCCAGGGTATTCCAGTTGCGCGCCGAATATGCTTTCGCTACACCACAGCGGCCTCGAATTCCTTCAGATTCACACAGGCTATCTGCCAAGCCAATTTGGTAGGTTGCTTCTTGGAGCCCCGCACAATGCTTACCATCTTTGGTGAATTCCCAGCATTGTGCGGGGCTCCAAGAAGCAACCTACCAAATTGGCTTGGCAGATAGCCTGTGTGAATCTGAAGGAATTCGAGGCCGCTGTGGTGTAGCGAAAGCATATTCGGCGCGCAACTGGAAGACCCTGGGTTCGACTCCCGGGGCGGCCAATGAGAATTTTTTCCGTGACTCACTTATAAACGTGGAAAGAGCAAATATTTTGTTTGACGCTATATGAACATTCCTGCTTAGAGAGCGCAGGGATTTGGGGAACCATTTAGCTAAGGAACATCGGCAGCTTAAAGAGGTAAGTCTCACATTTCTGAGCGGATTTTAGTTTACCTCTCCAAGAAAAACAAAAACTGCAAAAACTTTTATCTTAACAAATATCATTTCTTGGCTACAAGTTTCAAACACCAAAACAAAATCCTCGAAAATTAAAACAAAGGGCAAATCTAATTTGGTTCTCGCCTTTTCAACGAAATATTCGAAGGAAAAGTGAAAGTTGATTCCTTGTCCTGCACTGTCACAGGAAATGCAATCTAGCAACGCCATATTGGTTCCTCTTTTCAATTCATGCTCGTCATCTTTCAAGCACAGCATATGTAGTTTCGATATTTTCTTTACTTTATCTTGTGCACGGCAAGATATCAAGATATTGCATTTTCCGTAGTCAGATAACACCGGCCGCTAGTTTTTGGATTACTTATTTGCACATCTTTTCAAAAGTGCGTGCTTGTATACGCCGTAATATTCAAATTGCAGTACCCAGAATCTCTGGGAAAATTCAACTGATATTCATGGTTGGGGAAGTACGGGAGACCAAAAGGGCATATTAAAGTTTTCAAAGCTGATCCACAGCTTTATTTCCAGAAAAATAAAGGTACAACCGAAGCTGTCGACAATGCATGCAACAACGCATTGTAACATTGATTCGTAGAGACGTCTGCTAGCTTCCTTAGCACGTCTTTTGTAAAAGACGGGCTAAAATGACTTTGAAACATGAACACCATATCTCTCGAACTATTAAGTGTCGGATTTGAAAAATTCTTTTATTCGTTGGGAAGCCCAAGAATGGCCGCCCCGGTGGCGTAGTGGTCTAAGCGATGGCCTCTGATCATTCGTCCAAAAGGGTCCGGGTTCGAATCCCGGTGAGGCATGGATGTTGTGTCTGTCTTACGGCACTGGCTCTCTCCCTTCCCTGGAACCAGTGATCTAAATTAGGGACGGGCGACTGCTTATAGCCCATTCAGTTGCTCACGGTGGTCGTTAAACCTCCAATCAAAAAAAAAAAAAAAAAAAAAAGAAGCCCTAAATGTGAGAACGATGATCCTTGCTTTTAGACTTTTTCTGATGCAAAACGTCGCCGTAAGAAGGCGTAAATGTAATTGACATCGAATTCAAAATATATTTAATCACACATCATTACTTCTGGACATCCGACTGCAAAAACTCTTTCTTCCTTTCGGTACCATTTATAACAAAGATTATTTCGAGTACCATTTCTTTTTCAAGTAATTAATAATTTTTCTGCTAGGGGCGTAAATAATTTTTCTGCTAGCACATGATGAAAAATTCTTTTTCTGTCATGTGCTAAATGCTGTGCATATGATTTCCTAATTTTGAAGAAGACAATCCGTTTTTTGGTGTGAATGTGGCAAGGATGGTAAGTCATATGACATCCAAAAACTTGAACATTTCATTGTCCTGGAGGGGGAATCGAACCCGCGTCTTCCAGATTGCGCCAGGGTATGCTAACCACTACACCACCCATAGTGACCAGGTCTCAAGTTTCCGATTAATTTGAATATAACCATCACAGGATTCGCTAGTCGAAGCATTATCAAGTATTGCATTCATGATTTCTAATCTTTGACAAATCATGGTTTTTCCACTAGGGGGCGTAAGTGCATACTTATGCTTCTCATTTATTTGTAGCAGTATCAGCGCTTTTGGAAAATCAATGCAAAAAAATATTTTGTAGTCAGATACCGCTCACTACGGAAAACCTTTCCAAAATATATTTTGTTTAAAAGTGATTCATATATTTTGCGTCACGGGAGAGGGGCGTAGCGGTATGTCATATTTTTCTCGATATCTCTGCTTCTAACAGTCTTTTTTATTTTAATTATTTGTCCGAGTGCTTTGTTGATGAGAAATGTTTTGCATACAATTTCAGATTTTTCTGAACGTACAAGATTTCCACCAGAGGACATTAGTTCACGTTTGTGTTTTCAGTATACTTACAGCAATATCTGCTCTTGTGAAAATCCGATTCAAAAAATCTTCTTTCAGTCAGATACAACTAATTGCCAAAATATTTGTGGACACTTACTTTTCAAAATCATGCAAAATTTTATCAGCTGGGGCGCAAATATTCAGTATGTTTTCCTCTGTATCATTGCTTCTAAAAGCCCGATTTAAAAAATCTTAAAATCCCATTTAAAATATTTTTAAAATCCCATTTAAAAAATTCTTAAAATCCCATTTAAAAAATTCTAAAAATCCCATTTAAAATATTCTAAAAATCCCATTTAAAAAATTCTTAAAATCCCATTTAAAAAATTCTTAAAATCCCATTTAAAAAATTCTTAAATTCCATTTAAGAAATTTTAATACCGGACACCATTTACCTTTGCCTTTAGTCATGGGTTTTGGTAGTTCGGAGTTCTGGCAATAGGTGGGGTTAGTAAAACATTTCTTTTTGCAGCTGCCTAGCAGCTTCTAAAAATCGAATTGATTTTTTTCTTTTACTGTATGCCATTCACAACAGCAAAGATGGAGAACGTTAGCCTTTTTAAGCAATGTACAATACTTCCTCTAAGGCGCGTAAATTGTAAAACCTTTTTTCCCGCTATTGTTCCATCATGAGACGTATTTAAATGATATTTTTCCTTAGCTTAGCTTTTGCTATTAAGAATACTGTTCTCATATTTTCTACCTTTCCATTATTCATAATTCCTCTGCTACATCAAACAGAAGACATCGCTCTTTCCACGTTTATAAGTAAGTCACGGAAAAATTATCATCGGCCGCCACCGGGAATCGAACACAGGGTCTTTCAGCTACGCGCTGGACATGCTAACACTGCACTACAACGACTTCCAATTCTCCAGATTCACATTCGACTAACTGCCATACCACATGGCAAATTACTTCTTGGAACCCGGCACAATGCTGGGAATTCGCCACAGATGAACAGCAGCAACTGAACAAATAACTAGAAGGCGAATGAATGATAAATACACAGTTGACGTGGACCAGGAACATCAATAGAAGTGAGTCACGGAAAAATGTGTCATCTGCCGCTACCGGGAATTTCGCATCGGCCGCTTTAAGGCATTGTGCGGGGCTCTAAGAAGTAACCTGACATGTGGTGTGGCAGTTAGTCGAATGTGAGTCTGGTGAATTCGACGCCGCTGTGGTGCAGTGGTAGCATGTCCGGCGCCTAACCGGAAGAAGCTGGATTCGATTCCTGGTGGCAGCCGATGAGAATTTTTTCGTGACTCCCTTATAAACGTGGAAAGAGCGAGGCCTTCTGTTTGATGTTCCTAATCCACGTCAATTGTGTGTATTAATTATTCCTCAACTAGGTGGCGTAAATTTATATCATGCGTTCATCTACACTGAAGAGCAATTGAATTAGAGATATCTGTCTAGTAACGTGTAACACCACCTTTCACCCTGATGACTGCGGCGATTCGCCTCGGCATGGACTCGACAAGACACCGGAAGCTTTGGGAAGTCATACGGATACACGATCCCTGAACAAGCTCCCACAGTTCACGAAGATTTGATGGAGGGGAGTCAGAGCCTCGAACATCTCTCTCGATGGCATCCCAGATGGGCTCGATGGGATTGAGATCAGGTGACCTAGCTGGCCAAGGAAGCGAGGTCACGTCGGTGGAGTGTTCATCCAACCATTCGGATACAATTCGGGAGCTGCATTGTCTTGTTGCAGGATGAGGTCCCCAGTGGGACGTTGAAGACGCACAAACGGGATCAAAGGGTCGTTCAGGATATCCCTATAACGATGACCTGTGAGGGACGATGTCACAGGTACCAGGGGTCCCATTTCAGTCCACGTAAACAGTCCCCAGACGGGAATGCCACCCCCACGAGCTTGAAGAGTACCCTGCTGGCCGGAAGGATCCATCGCTTCATGTGGTTTGCGCCGTGCTCGTATCCTGCCATCCGCATGTAACAACGTGAATCCCGACTCATCAGTCCAGGCAACATTTTTCCACATGTCAAGGGTCCAGTGGCGATGTTCCCGCGCCCATGCTAATCTTTGCACCCTGTGATGTGAGGTCAGCAGCGGTACCCTCGTGGAACGATGGCTTCTGTACCCCATAGCGAGGAGATGGTTTTGGATGGTGTGGCTGCTTACACGTTTTGTTGCACTGTGGCCTGTCTATCCGCTGTTACAATGCAAGCTAGCCGACGATGACCCCGCTCATCCAAACGCTGTTGTCCACGGCAGTTGGCCCTTGCAGTGATGGTTTTACCGGATTCGATGTACTCACGGTGCACCCGTAACACACTGGCTCCTGAAAATTCCAGTGCCTGCACAACTTCCGAGATGGAGTCATCCATTCGTCAGGCCTCGACAATTTGCCTACGATCAAATGCGCTTAGATCCTTCGTCTTAACCATGCTGCTTCTGACTCTTACTGATTCCCGTCGCATCACTCCTTATATTGTTGGATCGCTGCATACGTCATGTCGTTTCCGTTTACAGGGCCGCCCACGGCGCCATATTTGCATAACGCCAGCTGTCTCAAATTCAATTGCTCTTCAGTGTATACCTCTTTATTTAACTGTTAATTATGAAAATCCCTTTGTTTCTTACATCTTTCTTCATCCACGAGAATATTTTTGTGCATAATATATTAATTTGTGAAACATATTTTTTTAGCTGCTAATGGAAGAAGATAACTATTTCTACTGAATATCGCAACCGAAAATTCAGTATTATTTGTCTTATTGTCTAGTCCTGGCATAAGTACTGTTACAAGCGTTTGACAGATAGTGTGAAATCGGTGTGTGACGTCACTGGCCGGCCAGGAGGCATGACGCAGCTAGTTAATCATTGTGCTGTCAGTCACACAGGAAAAAACATGTTTCGTGAAGTACTTGCCATGGAGTGGGGGTGATTATGAGGATCGTGTTGCTACATATACCTCTGCACAAAATTGGAAAATCAGCTTCCGAGATTTTCAACATGCTGAAGAAGCTGAAAATCAGCCGAATGTTTGTCTAACGGACCACAAAAAGGTTCCTTTAGACTGGGACCGTCGCTGACCGCCCCAGAATAGGTCGGCCACGTACCGTGAGGATTGCTCTCCTAGTGAAAGCAGTGGCCGTTTGTATTCGACGAAATCCTGCCAGAAAATCTTCAGTGATTGCTTCTGAGCTGAACATTTGAAGAATGTCGATGTCACGCGTGCTGCGGAGTGACCTAAGGGTGAGAGTTCACTGGCGGCATACAGGGCACTACGGACAAAATGACTGGGTGAATGCATCAATCTCACGAGAAGCTCAGGAGAAAGCTCCAAGGATCATGAGGGGTCATCATCCTGCTTCTGTCATAGTTTGGTCGGTAGTCTCCTAGGAGGGTGCCACTGAGTTTCACTTCTGTGAGAAAGGAGTGAAAACATCCGCCAAAGCCCACAAGGACAGGCTTTGAAGCCAGTGGTCTGGCGCAGTGGTCTAAGGCGTTGGCCTCTGATCATTCGTCCGTAAGGGGTCCGGGTTCGAATCCCGGTCAGGCATGGATGTTGTGTTTGTCTTACGGCACTGGCTCTCTCCCTTCCCTGGAACCAGTGACCCTAAATTAGGGACGGGCGACTGCTTATAGCCCATTGAGTTGCTCACGGTGGTCGTTAAACCTCCAACCAAAAAAAAAAAAAAAAAAAAAAAAAAGAAGCCAGTGGTCAAAAATGCGAGTTACACTCTCTTCCAAAACCGACAGTGGAGCTTTCAGCAGGATTCCACACCTGTCCACAAGGCAAAGCCAACCCAGGAGTGGCTTCACGCAAATGCGCCAGACTTCATTTCTCCAGCTGAATGGCCTTCAAACAGCCCAGACCTCAACCCATTGGACTAAAATTTGTGGACCACACTAGAGGACATTACTTGCAGAAAGAGACACCCCAATATTCACAGTTTCAAATGCTGTTTGATGCTGGGAGTAGCACCTTTCCCTGTAGAGACCCTGCTTAAAGCTATTGATGGCCACATAGACTGAAGGACTGTGTGAAGGCAAAGATGCCATTTAAAAAAGTCATTGGTGCCATGTATTCGCAAGTGTACTATTTTTGTCATATCACAGGTACATTAAAATATCTTTAAATTGCTTTTGTTATTTCATTGAATACTTTGTAACAGTATTTGTGGTAAGACTAGGTATATATGTTACCGCTAAAGTGCAGAAATCAGTTATTCTACAGATTATCTAGGTAATGTGCAGATTAACTACGGTGATCCGTTAAAGTGCCGAAAATTGTTTCATTTCTCAAATCACCTAGATAATCTGCACATTACCTACTAGGCACTCGTTAAAGTGAAAATAAGATCTTTGCTGGAACAACAGCAACGTTTATGTACGCTTAAATTAACATAATGTTATTTATTTAATTTTCGATATATAAAGAATCAAGTTAATGCAATCAAACAATCAACAAATTAGTTGGTAGAATCAATCATCAATCAATTAAAAAACTGTAATAGAAAGAATCAAACGGTTTAAAATATTATAATAATTAAGGAAATGAATTTGCGAAACATATGATAAAATTGTGCTTACTTATTAGTGCAATCTACTTTCGTTTTGTCATTAAAACACTATTACATTTTGAATCTTCGCTAAAGAGGTTTTCGAAGATACTTTTCTTCATTTTACTCACCAATTCAGTACTTGCTTGCATACTAGGAATTAAATTTATCTGCTTTAAAAAAAATCACGACACAAATTCACGCGCCAACAGGCAGAAACGAATTTGAAAACAGAATTAGCTATGCTACGCACTGGCAGCCGACACCAATTATGAGAAATTAAAACAACCGGCGACGACTAGACGCTGGCGAAACGAAACTAAAAGTGGAGGGAGAGGGGGAAGGTGTAGGGAAAGGAAATGAGAGAAACAAACTTTTGAACTTTAACGATACGGAAGCCGTTAATGTGCACATTACCTAGGTAAAATGTGGAAAACTCTTGATTCCGCACGTTAACGGAGCAAATCAGTTAATCTGCAGATTAGCTAGGTAACGTGCACATTAACGGTTTTCGAGCTTTAGCGGTAACATATATCTCTTTTAAACTTTTTATAATGAAATTTGAATTCTTTACGTTGTTTCTGTTCCTTGTTCCATCTCTCTTTAGTCTTTTGTTTACAAAAATGTCTCCTGTATCGCTTATGTTTTTTCATTTCGTTTTAGCATATTGTGTTGCTTTAGCTCCTTTTTCTTCGCTAAAAAATCTACTTTTAGTGTTTACTAGGTTCTCACATCTACAAAGAAGCGTCCTTATGTTTCGTTTATTTTCCTTTCTGAACGCTGCTGTGTGTCTTTGATATCTTTGTTATTTGTTTTCTGATTGCTTTGATTTCCTTCGTTAGTTAATCTCTTTTGCTCAAACTTCCTGCCTCTTTCTTTCTTTTCTTTGTTCTGCGGAGGGTGAATCTTCGGCGATGTCACTTTTGCTTTGTGTTTTGCTCCTTTTCGTCAGCTTTCTGTCACTTCTCTGCTCAGATGTTACTTGCGCTTTGTGGTACAGAAAATGCTTATTCTGAATTGTTTCAAGACGTGGGGAGAAAGAAACAGAGGTAAAAAAAGGTTAAATGATTACTTATTCTTTGAAAATGCTTAAATGATTATCACGGAACTGGATTCAGAACTTATTTGCCCAAGAACCTTTGCTACTTTTAGCTAACTTTGAATTATTTGGAGACAGATAACGGAATAAAATATGAAGTCGTGAAAGTTTGGTTTTCCGTTAATGTTTCTTAGAGTTGATATAAGCGATATTAGCGATCCTCCGGTCTTTCCGAAAGCACTTATGAATCAATAAATAATAGTTCATATTTCACATAGGTTCTTCACTTATTTAATAAAAACTGCCGTCGTAAATTTTTCCAGAATCATGCACTTTTAATGAGCCGTTTGCTTCGTGTTTTCAGATAAGCTGATTGGCGAGTTCAAGAGCTAGACTTATGTATTTTCACCAATCAGGAAACGAATTACTTGTTTAGAGGAAATTTCCTCGGACATGAAGATATAGGACCATTAAACTTAAATTATTTTCTGTTCCCCTTTCTATTTAATTCTGAATCATCGCCCAAAAACATGATTCTTTTCTTTTATAAAAATTAATTCTCCAGTACTTAGATGCCGGAGATGAAAAGACTGGAGAATTAATTTCACGATATCTCAACTGAAATGGGATCATAAAGATTTCATATGATATTACCGGCAGAAAGATGCCGTATTTTCACTGATTTCCCATGTAGCCTCCTCTTCTGAAAACTTCTAAATTTAATCATCCTGGAGCAGGAATCGAATCCGCATCTCCCGATTTCCGTTTGTGTATCCTACTATTTACATCACCCAAGACAATGAAGTTCCAAGTGACTAAAGCTAAGCAGAAAATTATGCCTCAAGGGATTTCGTTTCCCATTAATACATAAAGATTTCATGTTTAGTAATTGCTTATCCAGTACCATTTTCTTCGTTTTTGTCAGTATCAGCTTATAGCCCTTGCAATGCACTGGTGAAAAAGCTGCGAGGGAAATTTTTATTACATGAATCCTAAAATACACTGCTCAAAATAAATTAAAAGTTATCGTAGTTTTGTATGAAAATTGTGAGTGACGAAAGACTTCGGAGGTTGGAATAGGAAATACAGACATAGTACGCCATGTGAGAAGAAAAAAATATGGCCGAAGCAATTAGTAATTTAAATTTAATAATTTTTGAGGAGACGAACGCCAAAATGCATATTTATGAAAATATTATAAAAATGAAAATAAAAGTACATTTTTTGCCAGAAAATTGGATTTAATAGGCGAGTATGGTTTCCCCTGACAGAAAGCAATGCTGCACACCTGTGAAGCATGGAATCAATTAGAGTATTAACGAGGGATTGGGGAATTCCATCCCACTCCTGCAGAAGAGCACTTTCAAATTGCTGGACTGTTTGTGGAGGGGTTAATCCAGCAGCAACCCTTCTTTCTCCTCAGAATGTCCCAGACATGCTCGATGGGGTTCATGTCTGGGGAACCTGCTGATCAGTTTATTCTGCTGACTCCTTCGTCAAACAGGAAGTCTTCCACACATCGAGTGCGATGTGGTCTGCAATAATCGTCCACGAAAATGATTTCATCTCCGATTTCTGCACCATAAGGGACAACTAATGGTCTAAGGATCTCATCCCTGTACCACTGAGCTGTACGTGTTCCATTTCTGATGATGTACAGGTCGGTTAGCCCATTGATAGATATACCAGCCTACACCATCACTCCGCCTCCTCCAAATCGAACACTTTCTTGCACAAATAATAACGGGTTGTTACAAGTACCTCGTTCCCACCAAAAATGATGAGTCATCTATTGTCAGGATGTACAGTAAAGCGCGACTCGTCGGAGAAGAGAACATTTTTCCATTCATTATTTATCAATCGGCATGGTCCTGTGCCCAAAGTCTGCGAGCAGCACCGTGGCGTGCGGTTTAAGAAACACATCGAGAATACAGACCAACACTGTGAAGTACACGAACAGTTTGAGTTGAAACATTAGTGCCAGTAGCCGTACGGAGTTCACGTTGCAGAAGTGTTGCGTTCATTCTCCGGTTTCTCCTGGCAGTCAGGGTTAGAAACTGATCCTCATTTCTTGATGTGGCTCTCCTGTGACCTTGCCAGGGTCTTCGCCGTACATTTCCAGTATCTTAAAACCGATTCCAAAGTCTGGAAGTCACGCTTTGGGACACTCCAATAGCTTCCGCTATTTGCTACTGCGTTTGAGCTGCTTCTAAGCAACCGATAGCCCTCCAGATCACAGATTCAGGTAAATCATGTTGTTGGGACATCACATTCATTAATAACACACATTCGAAGCATGTGAGTCGTTTTTTTCCTGGACTAAACGATTGTACGATGCATGTCCCTTTTCATTCGCTGACGGAAACACGTACTTTTTTAACATCATACAAAAAAAAAGGTGCATATTCAAGTGTTTGTAAGTGTGCGGAAGTTTCATTCTAATCACTTTCCTTCAATTTATTTTTGCATACAAAGAGTTGATGTCAGTAGTTCATATCAAAACCACGATATCCCTTAATTCTTTTGAGCAGTGTACATATTCTTATATATAATTTGCTAGAGTCCTCCTCCGTGCCACTTTTTAAGTCGTCATAGCAACAACCGAGAAACAAATGTTTGTGACGTCACGCTTTGCTCTACGTGTTTTCGCGTAGATGACGTCATCACATGCACGCGCACGGTCTACGCGTATATGACTTTGTTTTGTTGTCATAGCAACAAAGAACACAGCTGCTGCTATGACGTCATATAATCCAAATCATTCTCACATGACGTCAGAGATGCGTTACGTCACAAGGTCAACTCTTTAGAGATTCGAAAACTTTACGTCAGGAATTTTGGTTCTATTTCATATAGGGTATATAAATAATAATAAATTTTATTTTTTGCAGCCTACAAATAACAGCAAAATTTCAATTCATTATTATTATTATTATTTATATACCCTTGATATGCTTTATTACGCTGTTTGAGGTGAACGTCAAGTAATTTTGCTTCCTATACTTCCAATGGAAATTCTTCTGTACACATTTTCTTCACAATTAATGAGTTCCCAAGAATGAAAATTTTAACGTTGATTAAAATAGCTTTATATTATAACTTGGAATACTTAATATTTTCTTAAACATTACCATAATTATATTAAAAATCAATAACTTTTCTTTTGGTGGTGTTGAAACCAGAAAAGAGATGGCGCGACCTGTATTTTGATGACGTCAGTAGACAAAAAATGTTGTATTGCATAATTATGGTTATGTTTTAAAAAACATTAAGTATTCCAAGTTATAAAATGAAGCTATTTTAATCGATGTTCAAATTTCCATCCTGGGGAACGCATTAATTGTGAAGAAAATGTGTACAGAAGTTTTTCCATTGGAAGTATAGGAAGCAAAATTACTTGACGTCCGCCTTAAGAGAAAAAGACGAATATTTATATTCCGGTGTTCAAACTATATTATCCGTAACCGCTCCTGTTTAATGTTTTGTTTACATCTTTTTTCTTTCGTTCGAAGTTTTTTTTTTTTTTTTTTTCGGGTGTGTGCGATTCAAAGTCATTTAATTCATATTGTGGTTCATTTGTCTCAAAACATCGACTTTGTTTTGCGTTAGTTTTAACAACAATACTGCAAATATGCCTCCTAAATGGAAAAAATCTGCTGAGGAAGTAGCTTTCCAGAAAGAAGCAGCAAAAAGACGAAAGGCGGAGCAAGAAAGGGCTCGTCGGGAAAATATGTCTGTTGTGCAAAGAGAATGTGATCGGAATCGTCATAGCGTAGCAAATATAACTCCTCAGCAAATTGAACGAAGTAAGGAACGACACCGAATTGCAAACATGACGTCAGAACAAATCGCACAAGGTCGCGAACGACATCAGATTGCAGGCATGTCACAATCGCAAATACTCTGGCGGAAAGTGAAAAAAGAACACCAAGAAGGATTGGCGGACGATCATGAAATTTACATATGTTAATGAGGTCGAGTTTACGTAGGTATGATGTTAATTTCGGGACTAACCGGTGAGCGCTTACGCCACAGCACGGCATAATATACAAATTATCGTCGGTGGTATTTAAGGAGTACGGCGAAGTGAATGTAATCAGTCGTCGGCGTACGGACACGTGCGAAGACCCTGAAGAAGCTGCAATGCCTGGACATGGAAGACGTGTACGATTTCAGCAGTTATCGGACTTTGAGTGAGGTCGTCTAGTCGGATTCCGCGAGGTCGTCTAGTCGGATTCCGCGAGGCCGTCTAGTCGGATTCCGCGAGGCCGGGTGGTCGTATCGTCGTATTGCGGAGCGAATTGGACGGGAAGTATCGGTGGTGGTACGATGGTGGCGTAGATGATCCGAGGAACATTCCCACACGAGAAGACGTGGAACCGGGAGTCACAGACGGACTGATGAGCGGACCGATCGACGCATAAGAAGAGCGGCGTTGTCAAGCAGAACATCCACTGCGACGCAAATCCGAGCTGCCGTTGCAACTGAGGTGACTGTGCGAACAATCCGCAACCGTCTACTGGATGCAGGACTACGTGCACGTGTGCCTCTGGCATGTGTACCTCTGACTCCAGCCCACCGTCAGGAACGGCTGCAGTGGTGTCGCCAACGTCTGCGCTGAAGAACGCAATGGCGATCTGTCGTGTTCAGCGATGAAAGCAGATTTTTTTTTGGGGGGGGGAGCTTCCGATGGCCGTATGCGTGTTCGCAGACGCACAGGCGAGCGTCTCCACCCTTCTTGCATCCGCCAGCGACACACAGGGCCTACACCTGGTCTCCTGGTGTGGCGAGCGATCATCTATCAGTCCCGTACACAACTAGTGTTTATACCGGGTACGTTAAACAGCACCTCCTACATCAACAACATTCTTCAGCCCGTTGTTGTGCCATTTGTAAGGTCGGTCCATCGTGGTGTTTTCCAGCAAGATAACGCACGCCCATACACGGCACGTGCAACGCAACATGCACTTCAGTGTGTGAGACAACTTCCATGGCCTGCACGTTCACCGAATTTGTCCCCCATTGAGCACGTGTGGGATTTTATGGGACAACGATTTATCCGGTCTCCACGGCCAGCCACTACCAGCCACGACCATCCCCGATTTACGTGTCCAGGTTGAAGGTGCTTGGAACTCAATACCCCAAACTTACATCGAATATCTGTACGACAGACTCCATGCCAGAATTGCACAGTGTGACGCAGTTCATGGCGGTTCAACCTCGTACTAACCATGTTACATGGAAATGTTATATTTTAGTTTACCAGCAAATACAGCTGTATTTTGCCATAATGTTTTGATCACGTTATCCTCTGTATTCCGTTATTATACTGTATAACTTTCGTTGGTATCAGACGTCTCCTTCTTGGTGTTCTTTTTTCACTTTCCGCCAGTGTATTTTCGCTTGAAGATTTAAATATAGTTTCGGGTATGAATTTGGTACAAATTGATACGGTCCCTGTTGTTTCCAAATTAACGGACAAATTTACCATCGAGCAGTAGCTTTGCACCCAGCAAATGGGGACCAGAGAAAGTTTGCTCAACTGTATATATCGGATCCGTAAGAGGCTGGTGTTAAAAAATGATGATTTGGAAAAACGCCCAGTGCAATCCAAGTCTGATGCAAGAGTTGAGCACTTTCATGTCTCAAAATAATCCTTTTGCTGACGCATGTAAAATGCTTTATGAAGTTGAACAAGAAAGCAGTTTACGGAAGAGAACAGGGGAAATTGATACAGGGTTTACAGTCAGTGTATACGAAAAATGTTGTGTACAAATAAGTGTTGACGAAATAGGGACTAAAGGTTTTATAAAACACATAACAAACAGACAGCCCGTCGTATCAAATTCCATAACCAACTGCTTGGGAAATTTTCAGATAGCTGTGAGCCAACGTCGCCATCTATTGATATGGAATTCAAAAACTCTAAATGAATGTCAATAATTTTTGTACCACAAATTTTGTTTACCCCGTCATTATTGACGGGCTTTCATCTAGTATGTACATAACTATAATAAACGGTTGGGTTATTAATAGGCTGTCTATAAGGTAGGTCTGCGAGTTAGTTCTACCTGTCTATAAGGTAGGTCTGCGAGTACTTTCCGCCAGTGTATTTTCGCTTGAAGATTTAAATATAGTTTCGGGTATGAATTTGGTACAAATTGATACGGTCCCTGTTGTTTCCAAATTAACGGACAAATTTACCATCGAGCAGTAGCTTTGCACCCAGCAAATGGGGACCAGAAAAAGTTTGCTCAACTGTATATATCGGATCCGTAAGAGGCTGGTGTTAAAAAATGATGATTTGGAAAAACGCCCAGTGCAATCCAAGTCTGATGCAAGAGTTAAGCACTTTCATGTCTCAAAATAATCCTTTTGCTGACGCATGTAAAATGCTTTATGAAGTTGAACAAGAAAGCAGTTTACGGAAGAGAACAGGGGAAATGGATACAGGGTTTACAGTCAGTGTATACGAAAAATGTTGTGTACAAGTAAGTGTTGACGAAATAGGGACTAAAGGTTTTATAAAACACATAACAAACAGACAGCCCGTCGTATCAAATTCCATAACCAACTGCTTGGGAAATTTTCAGATAGCTGTGAGCCAACGTCGCCATCTATTGACATGGAATTCAAAAACTCTAAATGAATGTCAATAATTTTTGTACCACAAATTTTGTTTACCCCGTCATTATTGACGGGCTTTCATCTAGTATGTACATAACTATAATAAACGGTTGGGTTATTAATAGGCTGTCTATAAGCGACGTTTTCTTTCAGCTTCTATCTTCTTCCATCTTGTACTACAAAATATTAGGAGATTGGTTTGCACACCATCGCCGTTGTCGTTCTCTATTTAAGCGACGTTTTCTTTCAGCTTCATCTTCTTCCATCTTGTACTACAAAATATTAGAAGATTGGTTTGCACACCATCGCCGTTGTCGTTCTCTATTTAAGCGACGTTTTCTTTCAGCTTTATCTTCTTCCATCTGGTACTACAAAGAAGAAATTCCACGGAACTAATATTTTTTCAAATTTCGATCACAGTGAATGAAAACTATGCCTACAGTTACTTTCTTACAATTTTGCTTGTTCCTTTTTATGAAATAAAATAACGCTGATTCCTTTTTATGAAATAACTCTGCAATTGTATTCCTTTCTATGAAATTATTCTGCGATTTTATTCCTATTTATGAATTTTCTCTGCAATGCGAATAAAATGAAATAAAACAGGACATAACACCTGCGTAACAGAACAAACGTCGCAGACAGTTGTTCGAACACATGCGTGTTGCCACAGATGAAGTCGTTTGTCTTACTAACTTTATTTTATTTTCCGGTATTTCTCCTTGATTTTAAGTATCTTGCGATAGCGGTGAGCTAAGTTCCGGTTTCGGCCACTGGATAAAAGCAAATGGCGCTGCAAGGTTTGAATGACGCCATATTGTTAGGGACAGACGTAGCCTATTATATAGGTTTTATTTACTCATTATTGCGATGGTTATACAGGCTGTCCCAAAATGATTACCCTGATTTCAACTGCTTTTAACTTTATTGTTGAATATATTTACAAACACCCGATTTTGCACATAAACGCACATGATAATCAAGTTTTATTTGGTGCACTCGATACGGACACCGCGAGTGGTACGCAAAATGTCAAGTCTATACTCTATCTCCCGCCACACATTTTACAGCATTTAGGGAGTTACACTCTCTAGGGCTAGTCTGATTCGTTCTCACAAAATGTGCACATTTGGAACTGGTGTCGCATACACCATTTCTTTAACATATCCCCAAAGGAAAGTGATGGTGCAGCAGGTCTCGCACATATGTTGCCCAGTGAGGAGGTGCTCCGTCTTGTTGGAAAAACACACGGTGCTGCATCTCCTGCAATTGGGGTATTGCATAAGTCTCAAGGACATCCACATACACATTACCGGTGAGAGTTATTTCATGAAAAAAGAAAGGCCCAATAACGCTGCCATGCCGTAATGCACACCAGCACATTAACCTTGGGACTGTGTGTGGGTCTTCGGAACCCCGAATTCGCACAGTATGTTTGTTTACAGCACCGCTGATGTGAAAAGTCGCTTCGTCCGAAAATGCTATCTGCAGTAAGAAATGTTCATCGTCCTCCAATTTCTGGAACATGGTGTTAGCAAACTGCTCGCGTGCGTCAAAGTCCTGTGGTTTGAGTACGTGAACAATGTGCACCTTGTACGCATACGATTTCAACCGATTTGGTAGCACCATGTGTACTGTATGTACTCTTTAGTACCTTGAGCTGACGTTCAGCTTGCCGCACTGATTTTTGCGGTGATCGGGTAAAGGCTATATTAATTTTTTCAACTGTCTCTGCACATGCTGAGGGTCGCCCAGCACTTTTACCCTTTTCGACTGTACTTGTTTCTAAAAATCTTTTGCATCCACGAATTTATCAATGTCACATCTGCTGGTTTATTACCGTAACGAGTTTGAAACTTTCGTCGCTCCATTTTTGGCGACTTTGTCTCTGCCGGCCACACGACACACTGCGGCTTTTCTCGTGTAGAACTCATGTCTTCAGATTTTGCACCAACAGCGCTCCAAGTGGCGGACGTGGGTACTAAATCTCACAGCCAGCAAAACTTTCAGAGAGCACCTACTCACCTGCAAAAAAAAAAAATCGAAATCAGTGAAATCAGTGGAAAGTGTTACCGTTCCGAAATCTGGGTAATTTTTGGGACATCCTGTAGTTCCGTGCGCTTGACCACTATAGATTTATATACAGCTGCCTATTGTACATTTATTGCCGGTTCAAATTGATGATTTCAGTTTAAAAAAGGAAAACCGTGAACTTTAAAGCTCTTTTTCGTGATCTCCTGACAGATATAATGCGTATTATACGTGCGTCTTTCGTTTTTTGTTTTGGGGATTAATTACCACCCAGAGCAAACCTATGAGCGCCGCCCCGCTGGCGCAGTGGTCTAAGCGATGGCCTCTGATCATTCGTCCGAACGGGATCCGGGTTCGAATCCCGGTGAGGCATTGATGTTGTGATTGTCTTACGGCACTGGCTCTCTCCCTTCCCTGGAACCAGTGACCCTAAATTAGGGACGGGCGACTACTTATAGCCCATTGAGTTGCTCACGGTGGTCGTTAAACCACCAATAAAAAAAAAAAAAAAAAACCTCTGAGCTACAAACAGCCGTTCGTCCATCAGTTAGGGCCACTGGTCCCAGGGAAAGGAGAGAGAGCCAACGCCTTATGACAAACCATCCGTCACCGCGATTTGAACCCAGACATACTTGGGCGAAAGGTCAGAAGTAAGCGATTAGACCACCACGACACCGGAATGGTATGCGCCGCCCCGGTGGCGCAGTGATCTAAGCGATGGACTCTGAACATTCGTCCGTTAGGGGTCAGGGTTCGAATCCCGGTGAGGCATGGATGTTGTGTTTGTCTTACGGCACTGGCTCTTTCCCTTCCCTGGAACCAGTGGCTCTAAATTAGGGACGGGCGACTGCTTATAGCCCATTGAGTTGCTCACGGTGGTCGTTAAACCTCCAATCAAAAAAAAAAAATGGTACACTTCCGAATATTACAGCCATAACCCTACGAAGCGTGGGTGGTGTGTTTGTTTGATAGCGTTGGCACTGTCCTTTCCCTGGAACTAATGTCCTCAAATCGTGGACGGGGAACTATTTGGGACATTAGTTCCAGGGAAATGACAGAGCCATTTGAGTTGTTCATGGTAATCGTTAACCCCGAAACAAAGCCAAAAAAAAAAGTTGAATTTAGAAATGGAGTTTCATTTTTCAGGATGTATACAAACACACTACGGCTAATAGAAATTACAACACCATGAAGAAACGCTGGGATTCGTACGAAATTTGCATAGTGGATATGGCACCTTGGAAGATGCACATGATTGCAATTGCAAAGCACATGCAAATGTAAGGCGCACGCGCAACGCCATCGGAAACGTCACAAAGAGGCTATAAAAATAAAGGAGAGCAGGTTTTTAAACTCGCAATCGCTAAACTCGAGCGTATGCAGTTGTTGACATGTAAACATGCCGCGTAGACAACCACACGACCACTTGACGCAGTTTGAAAGAGGTAGAATCGTTGGACTCGGAGAAAGTGGTTTATCATACCGTGATATTCCTGCACGCGTTAGGCGTAACGCAAATACCGCTATGAGCACATGGCGTCAATGGATAACAGAAGGTTCTACGCATCGTCGTGTAGGGTCTGGAGCTCGAAATCTCACGACACCATCCACGATACTTGCGCAGCAATGGAAGATGGTCACACATCGTCCGATGTGTAATATCCCTGTTCGTCACTGATTGATGCAGAGAGGCCTCGTTGCTCAACGTCCATAGCTTCGACTTCACTTGACTCTAAACCATAGGCACTAGGGATTTAAGTGGTGCCGCGAGCGTCGAAACTGGAATGCTGAATGGGAGAATATTGTGTTTTCGGACGATACCAGATTCAGTCTAATGCATCGGTGAATGGCATGTGGAAGGCTGCATTCTGCAGCGCCGTAGCGGTCCCACGCTGAGCTTTATAATCTCGTGCGGCATTGCGTTTCATTCACGCACTCGCCTACTGCACATCACAGGCACATTGAACAGCCAGCGCTACACCACGAAAGTGTTGGACTGAACTTCTACTTTTCCTTCAGGCGATCCCGGGCGCCATCTTCTAACAAGACAATGCCCGACCCCATGTTGCTCGTACAGTCCAAGACGTATTCTGTGCTCATCAAGTCGCTCGTCTTTCTTGACCTGCTCACTCGCCAGATTTGTCGCCTATAGAGAACGCCTGGGGTGTCATCGCGCAACGACTGGCTCGCATGGCCCCACCGCCTGTCACAACCAACGAATTGTGGATGCGTGAAGGAGCAGAATGGAATGCAATACCGCAGACGACCATCCAAACTGTTTCATTCGATCCCACAGCGTGTGGGGTTGGTTATCACGGCCTATGGTAGAATTACTTATTACTAATTTCTTGGCCTTTCGCATCACGAACCGGTATGTAATTGTAATCGTTTGTAGCTTGTACTATAACAACACTGGTGTGCAAAAATTATGGACTAAGAGGAGAAATTAGCATAACAGCAGAACGAGAAGGCAGAACGGACAGAAAGACCACTCAGGAGCGTCCGGTATGGTAGGGCATGCGCATATATGCAGCATAACGTAAAGGGGGAGTGTCGGAAGGGTATAAAGCACACGGGCGGGGTAAGCTCAGCAATTCGGTGAAAGCTATTGCACGGTGTACATCGTTTGAACAACGTCGAGTTGCTGCCAGCGTATGATATGACCAACAGGCGATCCAGTAGACGACATCTGGATGACTTTACCCGAGGTTGCGTCATTGGGAAGTTGGAAGAAGATCGAAGTGTGACTAGTGTGGCCGAGGAGTTCGGAATCGCTCACAGCATTGTTTCACAAGCTTGGAGAGCATTTCAATCTACAGGAACAGCTGTCTGAGAGTTTAGCAGTGGTCGTCCACGAGAAAACGCGGCGGCGAACGACCGGTATATTGTCCTACAGGCGAGAAGAGACAGACGGCAGACTGCGGGAGAAATCGTAAGGCACAGGCAACAGACAACTGGACGTCCGTTATCGCGTTTTACCATGGCGTGGCCAGGAGGCTGCACAAAGGTGGTGTATTTGCACGACGACCAGTACGGTGTGTGCCATTAACGCCTGCTAATCGGAGACGGCGGTTTCTGTGGTACGAGGAACAAAAGAACTGGACACATCAGGAAAGGGGTCGAGTTCTCTTTACGGATGAGAGCCGATATAGTTTGATGAGCGATTCTGGACGTATACACATCTGGAGAGAGCAAGGAACACGCAATCACACCTCCGAAATCATCGAAATGGATCGGTTTGGAGGTGGCGGAATTCTCGTTTGGGGTGGTATCATGCTTGGTAGCCGTACTGACCTCCACATCTTCCAAGGAGGTTCAGTCACTGGTGTCCGCTATTGTACCGAGATTCTCCTACCTCACGTGCGTCTGTTTAGAGGTGCTGTGGGTCCTGAGTTCCTCTTCATGGACGACAACGCTACACCTCATCGTACAGTGGCTGTCGCAAAGCTGTTGGAGAGCGAAGATATTCAACGCATGGATTGGCCCGCAAGACCCCCGTACCTAAATGCAATCGAACACGTGTGAGAACTTCTCGGGAGACGCTTGGCAGCACGTCACCAGCCGCCAGCAGCGATTCCGCAGCTGCGATTGGCGCTACAAGAGGAATGCGCCACGATACCTCAACAGCTCCTTGACAACCTTGTCCTCAGCATGGACAGACGTTGTAAATCCTGCAACGCAGTCAGGGGTGATCATATCCCCTACAAAAAACTGGATTTTTCTTGGCAGCCGCCTGTCACATGGACGTTTCTGTCTTCTGTCCAGTTGTGCTCGAAGCTACCTTTTCAATAAAGTGCCTTTGTATCCTTTGGATTCCTTGTTTGGACGGTTTTGCTCACTTGTCCCATATTCTTACATCTTGGGGATCTTGTGGTATGATTTGAGTCGATATGGAGCACTTCTGCACGACGTAACGTTCGAAAAACCGTCTCGTTCTTGATTTTTGCACGCCAGTGTAATTACTCCCAAAAATTTAATTCTGATTGCTTGTTTCTTTCTTGATGTTGCAATTTCTATTAACAGCAGTGTACGTAGGCCTCCCGAGTGGCCCATTGGTTTGACCGCTTTTTTTATTGGTGGCTTAACGACCACCCAGAGCAACTCAATGGGCAATAACAGTCACCCATCCCTAATTTAGGTGACTATTTCCAGGGAAAGGAGAGAGATAGTGCCGTGAGACACCCACAACATCCATACCTCACTGGGATTCGAACCCGGACCCTTCACGGACAAATGGTGATAAGCCAGTTGCCGCCCCGGTGCCACAGTGGTCTAAGCGATGGCATCTGATCATTCGTCTGAAATGGGTCCGGGTTCGAATCCCGGTGAGGCATGGATGTTGTGTTTGTCTTACGGCACTGGCTCTCTCCCTTCCCTGGAGCCAGTGACCTTAAATTAGGGACGGGCAACTGCTTATAGCCCATTGAGTTGCTCACGGTGGTCGTTAAACCTCCAAACAAAATAAATAATAATAAATAAATAAATAAATAAGCCAATGCTTAGACAACTGCGCCACCGGGACAGCCCCCTGATTTGAAACCATTCGTCCGTGAAGGGTCTGGGTTCGTATCCCGGTGAGGCATGGATTTTGTGTGTGTGTGTCTTACGGCACTGGTTTTCTCCTTTACCTAGAACCAGCGGCCTTAAATTAGGAACGGGCGGCTGCTTATAGCCCATCGATTTGCTCACGTTGGTCGTTAAAAGCTCCCGCCCGGAACCAAAAAATTTATATCTAATCGTGAAAGCGAAGTGGAATAGTAAACATCTTTATTTTTTGCGAGCAAAATTGGGGCAGTGTAGTAAAAGAATATCAGTTTAAACACTTTCCAAACAAACTAGGAAAATTTCTCAGTTTTATGCCTCGTTTCCATTAATTTTAACTGTTCCTGTTTTTTTCTTTCAGTATGGGAGCCTGTTTAATTTAAAATTGCCAATAACTCATTAATCGCACGTATTTGTTGAATAAGCGATATGTACCACAAGAAAATCCAGTCCAACGCGTGACGGACGATTGAATCATTTGATTGTAAAGGTACACATTTTGAAGATGACAATCGGTTTTTTTCGGTGTAATAATGACAGGTCACTAGTTCCAGGGAAAGTATCCGAAAACTTGAAAATTCAGTCGTCCTAGAACCGAACCCGCGTCTCCCAGATAGCGCCTGCGTATGCTAACCACTACAGCACTCAGAGTGAGCAAGTCTCAAGTTTCCGATTAATTTCTATATAACCATCACAAGATGTGCTAGTCGAACCAACCGGCATTCATGTTTAGAGAATCTGGAGGTTATGAATCCTTGCAAATTTGTATTATATGGTGCAATCGCGCATTCCATTCATGATTTATCTGCTCCTCCGGGAAATTACGGAATAGAATTCTTAACCTCCAGATTCGCTAAACATGAATACAGGTTGATTCGAGTAGCAAATCCTGTGATGGTTATATTCAAATGAATCGGAAACTTGAGACGTTGTCGTTGTAGATGGTGTAGTGGTTAACATATTCGGGAGCTATCTGGGAGACGCGGGTTCGATTCCCGCTCCAGGACGACGAAATTTTCAAGTTTGCGGGTGTCCATTTATGTCATAGTTACACACAAAAAAAACGATTGTCATCTTAAAAATTTGTATTGTATGGTGAAATCCCGTATTCCATTCATAATTGTAAAGGTGTTTTAGCTGTTCCTTTATCTTCTTTCAGTATGGGAGCCTATTTAATTTAAAATTGTTATCGACTCATTAATCGCTTATGTTTGTTAAGCAAGCGATGTCTACCACTACAAAATCCAGCCGAACGCGTGATGGACAATTGGATCATTTACTTGCAAAAGGGGAACAAAAAATTAATTTGTAATTACAAATATTATCTAGAAAGGCACACTACTCGTTATTCATAATTAAGGTTTTACTAAATTTTTCTTCCATTCATAACTTGTGCTGAACACATTTATTTGACTCTGAGCGATATCATCAGCGATAGGAACCGAGAGAATATTTATTTTCTTTTGCATATTTAGGAATAATTACTAAGAGCAACGTCGCCCATTTGGATATAAGCCATCGATTTTTATCACAATAAAAAAATGCAAAAGCCCAGAAACTGAAAGAACTTAAACTAATAACGAAAATGAAAACACTGCCACCGCCTGTGGGAATCAAAGCAATTTAACTTCCGAGGTGTTGATACCAACGACACCTCTGCGGTGTCAAGCCAGGTAGCAACAGAAGAACAGCTTCTCCTCCCCCCCCCCCTCTCTCTCTCTTGTTTTCACTTTTTATACGTGAATTCAGTTTTATCTACGATCTGTAGGGAATGGTGCCAAAGTACAAAAAGGTCACTGGTGGATAATTTCAGTAACAACTCGACTTTCTCGTTGCAGTTCCACTTTTGGGACGAACTAAATTTTTTATAACCTCAGTAGTTAAAACGAATCCATAGATAGAAAACTAGATGGCTTTTCGAAAACTACCTGAAGAGAATTGTGTTACCAGTTTTCGAAGACCGTTTCTGTTTTGCTCACGCAAGAAATCTAATCATTGAGGAATAATATCAAGTGTTCGACACCACTTTTTGTTAGTTATATGCACCAAGAATACTCGTCTGCGTGCATAAGAAATTGCTTTCTCCCACTTGGAATCACATCGATCTCAGGTTTTTCCTTGTTGTTTTCCCGAATGCAATGGTACTTCGTGATCAATCCGGATTTTTAATCTTAAATATTTAAAGCGATGAGCTTCATTTTAACTTTTAAGTGAGATACGGGTTACGCATATTCAATGATTTTCACATCAACCTTGAGAAAATTATGAAGTATCTGTAATAATAAAAGAGAATGTCTGAGTGCGTGCTTGTGGGTCAGCCTCTTGAAAATTTGGCAAATTGATTTTCGTTGCTGCTTATGTTTCAACGACAAGTTTCAAGTCGAAATTCGAAAAAGAAGACCTGCTACAAGCAAACATCTACTGCTTTCCACAAATTAAGGAAACAAGTTTGTAAAATCATGCAATGCATTGATTATAATACGCTTTCCAACATACCAGAAATCATTATCACTCAAGTTACGAGAATAATAGCTGTGGAATAAATCTCGGTCCTGTGCCCTGACCCTTGATTCCATATCGATGATATTCTACAGAACCGGTTCGGTATACCTCCGAAATAACATGATAAAGTTTTGTCGCAATCGAAGCATTTTTACGTAAGTTATGATGCATAAGAGCTATGGAATAGATCCCGCTCCTGTGTCCTAACCTTTGACCCCATTTCGCCCATTTTAAATAGAATTCGTTCTCAGGCAAGCCCCTACAACATACTAACATTTCATCCAAATCAAAGCATTTTTACATAAGCTATGACGCATAATGCTGATGGAACCTTTGACCCCATTTCGCCCATTTTCAATAGGGTTTGATGTCAATTGGTCCCCTACCACATACTAAAATTTCATCGACATCGTACCTTTTTTACGTTAGTTATGACGCATAACAGCAGTGGAATTGATCCCGCTCCTATGCACTGACCTATCACCCCATTTCGTTCACTTTAAATAAGGATTCTTCCCAGGTGATACCCTACCAGATACTAAAATTTCATCGAAATCGAACGATTGTTACGCGAGTTATCGTGCGGATGGACATACGCACACAACGCGTGACGTAATGAAGCAGATGGGAATCGCGACCATCTGCTCAAAAGAGTATGACGTCATAAAACTTTAATAGGATCCACACACAACGCGTGACGTAATGAGACAGATGGCGTGACCGCGCGCCAACATTCTCAAACGCGAGATTGTGACGTCATAAGATTTCTAAACATTCGAAACATTAATAGAACGACGTCATGACACTAAAAACGTTATAATTCAGGGTGGTTATTTTACCCACTAAACGAATTCTCCTAAAGTCGAGATCAAGCTAAATCGATTCTCAAGTACCAGAAAACGGTAGGTTAACGACTTTCATCAAAATTCTTAGAGCCGTTTTCAAAATAAAATGTACATACATACATACATACAATAATTGCTACTTTAAGGTGGACGTCCAGTAATTTTGCTTCCTTTACTTCCAATGGAAAAACTTCTGTACACATTTTCTTGACAATTAATGCGTTCCCAAGAATGAAAATTTGAACATCGATTAAAATAGCTTCATTTCATAACTTGGAATACTTAATATTTTCTAAACCATAACTGAATTAATATTTTCTAAACCATAACCGAATTAATATTTTCTAAACCATAACCGTAATTATGCAATCCAACATTTATTTGTCCACTGACGTCATCAAAGTACAGGTCGCGTCATCTTTTTTCTGATTTCAACACCACCAAAGGAAACGTTATGTTTTTTAATATAATTATGCTTATGTTTTACAAAATGTTAAGTATTCCAAGTTATAGTATGAAGTTATTTTAATCGATGTTCAAATTTCCATCCTTGGGAACACACTAATTGTGAACGAAATGTGTACAAATTGTTTTCCATTGGAAATATAGGCAGCAAAATTACTTGACGTCCACCTTAATAGTGTGGGATAAGGGCGATGGAATGGATCCCGATCCTATGTCCTGACCTTTGACCCCATTTATCCCATTTTCAATAGGGTTCCTCTCCAGGTGGTCCCCTACCACATGCTAAAATTTCATCGAAATCGAAACATTTTTACGCACCTTATGACGCATAAGGGCAATGGAATGCATCCCGCTCCTATGTCCTGACCTTTGACTCCATTTCGCCCATTATCAATAGGGTTTGTCCCCAGGTGATCTCCTACGATATGCTAAAATTTCATTGAAATCGAACCATATTTACGCAAGTTATGACGCATAAGTGTAATTGAATGGATCCCGCTCTTATGGCGTGACCTTTGACCCCACTTCTCCCATTTTCAATAGGGTTCGTCCCCTGGTGGTCCCCTACCACATTCTAAAATTTCGTTGAAATCGAACCATTTTTACTTGAGTTATCGTGCCGACAGGCGGACGGAAAAAGCTGGAGCATATGCGCTTCTTCAACCTACGGTTGGAAAGCGTAAAAAAGCAGGAAATTTCAAATTATTTATGAAAGAAGGGCTGGGAATGCATGATTGCATCGTCACTCATCTTCTTATGCTAATTAGCTCAGCATAAGAGGCGCTGCTGACGTGGTATGTTCACATAGTTTGCGGAGTGCGAAGAAAGGATTTTAAGATAGCAGATAATCGCTGCGTGACTTCATTTGGCAGATAAACTGAGGTGGAAAGCGAGACTAGAAATAATATAAAGTCAGGTGGAAATTGCAATATGGCTGCATGTGAGTCCATCTGTTGTCCACAAACTGCGGAAGTAATTTCAAAATACACAATCAGCTTCCCGAAGGTAAAACGAACGTAGTCCTAGGGTTACGACATCCGTGAGTGACCGATATCTGCAGTTAACCAGGCGGGGAAAAGGACGGATTCCACAATATATCTGCAATCTGCACTTGCTGCGACTACTGAAACCAGGGTATCTGCTTCCACTGTGCGCCGAAATCTTTACGAAGGAGGTGCTTATGCTGAGAGACCAGCACTCTGCATAACCCTTACCCACCGTCACAGGAGACAGCGTTTGAATTGTGCAAGACTTCACGGCACCGAAACGATTACATGGGTGCTCTGGGGTCCAGGCAGCAATTACAATTTATCAGTGGGTGCGGAGCACATCTTAAGACTCTGGTAAAACTAGAAAAACCCCTCCCTCAGCAAAAAAAGTAAGCTTAGATTTGCCATTTTGCAATATCAGAGGTATAGTACCAATTTTCTTCCTTTCAATCTTTCTGTTATAAATAAAACGATGCAACCGAACACCTGTGCATGCTGTGAAAACAGCTTATATTTAAGTGTTTTGATATCCATTTCGAGAAAGTGAAAATGAATGTAGTTCATTGTATACATAGAGTTATGAGAATATTAGCTACCGTGAAAAGAACATAAACTACTCGCGCTCATGAAACACTTCGAAATCCCAATTTTGGAATCTTACATTAGGAGCATGGTCTGGAAATAACTTGAGCAAAAAACTGGATTCCAGGAACATACTAATCCAATATACACTATCTACCAACAAATAATTGAACACCCCTGCAATCGACGATATCTGCGGTCCTGATACACGTCACGGCCGCCGCCGTTAAATATCGTGCGGGGAACAACAACGCAACCAGTCGCATGCAAGATGCCACACAATTCGGAGCTCTCTGATTTCGAGAAAGGTTTAATCGTCGGGTATTACAGAAATGGCCGATCCATACGTGACATATCCAGCAAGTTAAAGTACCCAAAATCGACAGTGGCCTACGTGATTGGCAAGTGGAAGATGAGAGGTGACTGTCGGAATGTGTCCCGACCCAACAGACCCACAAAACTGGGAGTTAGAGACCGACGGGTGCTGGCCAGAGAAATTCGGAAGAAACGCCCCAAATCGATGGGCCACATCCGCGAGAAGTTTCAACAGGCATCCGGGAGTGTTCTTTCGATGAATACCATCCGCAAAGAAGCCCATCTGCTCGGTTATCATAGTCGTGCTGCCGCCCACAATCCTTTGATCACCAAGTCCAATAGCGCTTCTCGGCTAACGTGGTGTAAACAACGTCGACAGTGGACCGTTGAACAGTGGAAACAGGTTTTCTGGAGCGAGGAATCAAGGTTCACCCTCTACCGTTCGGATGGCAGGGTCTGGGTTTGGCGTCTGCCTGGAGAATGCCTCCTGCCGGAATGTATTGTGCCAACTGTAAAGTTCGGCGGCGGTGCAATTATGCTATGGGGTGTTTCTCCTGGTATGGCACGGGACCCTTGGTCGCAATTCCTGGTAGACTCAACGCCGAGACCTACTGCACCATTTTGGATGACCATGCGCTTCCTACGTTCTGGAAGTTTTACGCGGTGGACCCATGTTACTTTCAGGATGACAATACCACCTGTCAAGTTGCGAGGTCCACCATGGCTTGGTATGATGACAATGGGGTTAATCGAATGGACCGGCCTGCGCAGAGCCCGGACCTTAACCCTATCGAGCACCTCTGGGACGAGTTGGAGCGTCGACAGAAGGGGTGCCCCACCGTTCGAAATCAGTGAAGGAACTGATCTGTCTTCTCCAAGCCGAGTGGAAGAAAATGCCGCTAGCCGTCGTACAACGCCTGGTTGAGAGTATGCAACGGAGGGTCGCAGCTGTAATCGCCGCTCGTGGAGGCTCCACCAACTATTGAAGGTGAATGAACTTCGTTTTCCTTTGCTATCACAGGTGTCCAATTACTTGTTGGTAGACAGTGTAGTATATATTGGCTTGGAAAGAAAGTAATGTATTCAAATGCAAGGCAATAGAAACGGACTAATTGCCGTATATGTGTATGCACAAATCAGCCCAAAATATAGTCGCCATCGTTTACCACGGTATGCTCCCATGGTTTGGGCAGTTGTTCGATACAGTCCCTGTAGAAGTGTGATGGCTTTGAAGCAAAGAAGTGATTAAGCTCGAATTCGACATCGTCCCGGTTGGTGAACAGCTGTCCGTCCTGGAAATGCTGCAATGACCGGAAAAGGTGGTAGTCGGTTAAAGACAATATCCCGGGAATAGGCTGGGTTTGGCAGGAGCTCCCAACCTAGCTACTTGATCTCGTGACAGGTCATCCATGCTCTATGAGGTCCCGTTCCATCATTCTGTTGGTGAACGCCCTATTGGTTTAGCAGTGCTGATCATTTCAACGTGATCGACTCATGCAAATCATCGACCTCACGGCAGTACACATAGGTGGTGATAATGGTGCTGTCCGGAAGCAGCTGAAAGAACACGACATCCCGTATATCACACCAAACATACCGCAGGACCGTATGTTAAACTAAGCCAGATTTGGGGGTCGACATGGGCTTCTGATTTGGGTTTAACCACTGTTTTTGGGCGTTGACATTGTCATACAGGAACCCGCTTCTCGTCACCCGTCACAGTGCAGTTAAAGAGCGGTTCAACTTCGTCACGTGCAAGCAGAGAAACGCATGCGCTCTTGCGATTTGTTTTCTGCTCAACTGTGAGTTGATGGGTAACCCAAGCTCCCCTCTTGTGCACCTTCCCAGGTTAACGCAGGTGTGTGATAATGCTCGTGGGAATAGTCCCCAGCTGTTGGGCCAACTTCCTTGTGGTCACACGAGGGTCGGTCTCCACTAAGGTCTTCAGCATGTCCATGTCCGGGTCTTTCAGCTTCGGGACGGTCTGACTGGTCGAAATTTCCTTCTCGAAACCGTTCGAACCAACGCCAGCACTGCCGCCCCGGTGGCGCAGTGGTCTAAGCGATGGCCTCTGATCATTCGTCCGAAAGCGGTCCGGGTTCGAATCCTGATGAGGCATGGGTGTTGTGGTTGTCTTGCGGCACTGGTTCTCTCCCTTCCCTGGAACCAGTGACGCTAAATTAGGGATGGGCGACTGCTTATAGCCAATTGAGTTGCTGGTGGTCGTTAAACTTCCAAAAAAAAAAAAAAAAAAAAAAAAAAAGGAAAACGCCACCACTGAGGATGTAATATGGTATTGGGGTACACGCTGGTAATGTTCCTTACAGCACTTCAGGTTCTGCTACAGCGACGAAACTCAGACAGCATGCAATGACGGATGTGCTCTTTGTCTACTTCAGAGTTGGCTGGCCCTTATACTCATCTCCTTCTGACAGGTAACTGCCGCTGACTTAAGCCCCCCAACATATAGATACCAAGAAGGTGCGCTGCGCAATCTCAGAGGCCAATGTGAGTCGTTCCTGGGGATTCAACTTCAGGTACCTCGTCATCGGATATTACTTTCTTTCCAACACAATCAAACATCGAAGGTTTCGAGTCAGTCGACAACAATGCTTGAAGGACCAATTCACTGTAGAAGAAGGAATTTTTTATTGATTCCATACGATGTGTGTAAGAATCATCAAACATATCTTCGAACCTCACCGCCAGGTCATTCATTGTAATGGTGGCACGTAGTTTGTACGTCTTCCAATAGACCTTATTAAGTCATGCATAATTATACAGGTATCTATCAAAATATTGGAAACACCAACAGCGATTGGAATTCACGCAACGGTATGAAAATTACAGGGCGACATCACCCACGATGTGAGTTATATAAAATATACCTGAGATATACACAGTCGAGTAACATTATTGTGACTACCTCCTATTTTTGGAGTCAACAGCGCCTAGCCAATGAAAGAAGGCACATGTCGTGAGCTGGCTTGGAGGGTATGTAAGGTGTGATGTAGGCATTCTGAAAACATATCACTCGTTGCTGTCATGGATAAAAAGAGCGATTTATCAGATTTGCAAAAAGGGATGATTATGGGCTTTCGGGCCAAGGGTGGCTGTATTTCTGAAACAGCGCAGTTTGTGAACCGTTCGCGTGCTGCTGTGGTTACAGTGTATCGTGATTGGAGAAATGGCGACATTGCGAATCAGCGACGTGGATACCGCGGGGAACCACGTGATGTGAGAGGTGAACGTCGACTTCAAAGATGCGTGAGGGCCGCTCGTCACGCTACAATGGAGCAACTCACTAACCGAATGAACCAGGGGGCTGCCGCAAATGTGTCTAAAACGACAGTTCAGCCTGCATATGGGTCTCCGATGCAGACAGATGGTCAGTGTACTTATGCTAACGAAGGCTTACATCTGCACGGCATTCTCCGAAGAGTCACGTTTTCTGCTTCATCGAGCAGATTTACGCTGGCCTATAAATCAAGAAACATCGGAAAACAAACACTCTTCAACCATTGCTAGAAGAACACAAGCTGGTGGGTGCAGCATTATGGTCTGGGGAATGTTTTCGTTGCATTCCCTGGGTCCACTCATACCTGTGGAAGGCACTATGGACGGAATTCATTATGAATCCATCCTTGCAGACCAGTACACCAATACAGTATCTTCCAGCACGACAATGCGACGTGTCACACAGCTGGAAATGTCCGAGAGAGGTTGGAAGAGCACCATAAAGACTTCAAAGTACTTCCCTGGCACCCTTATTCCCCAGACTTAAACCCAATTGAACATCTGTTGGACCACCACGCACCCTCCAGCAGATGTCAGATGCACTGCAGTCAGCATGGATCCACATACCTGTAAACACCTTCCAGCACCTTATTGAGTTACTCCCAGCACGTCTAGTTGCTGTCCGTGCTGCAGTACGAAGTCGGCTATCACGTAGCAGTGACACAGTCTCAGGTGAAACAGTTATTATTGAGTAAGTAGCATATAGCCCGTCCTAGGACGGTTGTTTTTAAACTTTAAATAAATATTAATATATAGGGGATGTTTCCCGTCCTAAGACGGTGAAATTTTTATTTGAAGCATATTGAAAACAAATCAAATAGACGCCGGCTTTCTTGTAAGGAAATATAGTAAAAACTTATATAGTAAGAACTCATTCATGTTAGAACTGTAAATTATATGCTATTTATTCCCATTTTTCGAAAGACCTCGTCATAAATAAACATATTATGCGAAATATTTGTTGTTGTTCAACAATGTTACTTGTAGTCCAGTTGTTTTCGTGTAAACTTACCTTAATAACTTTTACTTTGATTTTTCGCGTTAAATTACTTTTTCTCAGGCGCACATGTTATTCCGCTCAAGGCTTGTTTTAGACTGTGCTATCCGAAGTTTAGTTTAAAACTTCATACCAAAGCTTTTACTACAAAATAAAGCGACATCTCGCATTACAAATGGGAACTATCTAAATTATCGACAATGTGCTGTTGGGGACGACATCAGTTTTTAGAGGCAATTTTGCTCACTTTGACATCTCAAGATTTCAGTTTTTATTGTAGGTCAGAGCGTTTAGGTAGATCGATATTTTTCAAAATGTACAATATAATCAGCACTAAACTCGGAAAGTTAGTTAAATTAAAAAAGTAAAAATAATTAAAACGTGCAAATTAATATTCGAATTGTACTAATTTAAATTAATATACCAACTCAGCTTGCCGCGATATTAAGTTTTTGATTCGAATTTCGTAGATCGGAAAAACAGAACTCGAGTCATTAATAATCCAATGTTTTAAAGTATCACGTGATCACCTTGACATCTGAAAGTGATCTCGTGCTACTATATAGCAGGCAATCATTTTGACATCGCGAGAGCACACACGAATTGATCGATAAGTGATGACGCAACAATGCAGGCATTGCTGTGACGTAATTGTCGACAATGTCCGATCTCAGATCTAGTTGACAGAAATCATAGGTGCAACATGTATCAAAGATATTGACTACCTATCAAAAAGGTCAAAGCGTTGCCTCCAAACGTGCAAATTGTGGACGCCGTACGAAGATGTCAGATCGGGATAGACGGACGTCGGCACTGATTGTACAACGGAAGCACAAGACCACGGCACCGCAAGTTGCAGCAAAGTTGAAAACCAGTCAGAATGCTCCCGAACAACAGTCAGAATGATCCCGAACGACAGTCAGAATGATCCCGAACTACAGTCAGAAGGATCCTGAACAACAATCAGAATGATCCCGAACGACAGTCAGAATGATCCCGAACGACAGTCAGAATGATCCCGAACGACAGTCAAGAAAGATCCCGAACAACAATCAGAAGTATCCTGAACGATAGTCAGAATGATCCCGACAACAGTCAGAAAGATCCCGAACAACAGTTAGAAGGATCCCGAACGACAGTCAGAATGACCCTGACAACAGTAAGAATGATCCTGAACAACAATCAGAAAGATCCCGAACAACAGTCAGAAGGATCCCGAACGACCGTCAGAATGATCCCGAACAACAACCAGAATGATCCCGAACGACAGTCAGAATGATCCCGAACAACAATCAGAATGATCCCGAACGACAGTCAGAAAGATCACGAACAACAGTCAGAAAGATCCCGCAAAACAGTCAGAAGGATTCCGAACAAAGTCAGAAGGATTCCGAACAAAGTCAGAAGGATTCCGAACAAAGTCAGAAGGATTCCGAACAAAGTCAGAAGGATTCCGAACATTAGTCAGAATGATCCCGAACAACAATCAGGAACTCCATCGTACCGTTATGTAGGGCCGTTCTGCAATCCAAAAACCTCTGATTATCAGCATCAATGCAGAAAAACGTTTAAAGTTGTGCAAAGCACATACAAACTTGGAAGCTAAAGACTGGCAACGTGTCATATGGCCTCATGAATCGTGATTCCTATTGTTTTCCACCACTGGTAGTGTGTACGTCTCGCGAAAACCTGCAGAAGCATACCACCCCGGCTGTTTGGTTCCAGCTGTGAAGCATGGAGGTGAATCCCTGGGAATGTGGGCTGCCATATCATGACATTCCTTACGACCAATGGTTATTTGATAGGGTCGTGTCACATCTGCAATGTACGAAGCCATTCTTGAGGACCACCCGCACCCAATATTGCAGGCATTGTTCCCTAATGATCGTCCCTGATTTCAACCAGATAATGCATCCTTTCATTGTGCAACACGTGTGAAGCTGTGTTTCTCAGAGACGTGGACCTTAACTAAAAGAGACATACAAAGGCTGCAGACAACTCAAAGAAGCATGGAGAGGTGCATACTTGGTGTAACCAGGAGAGATAAGAAGAGGAACTCGTGGATCCGAAAAATGACAAGAGTGGAAGACATCATGATCAGAGTTAAATCCCTAAAATGGCAATGGGCTGGACATACTGCCAGAAGGACAGATCATCGATGGACAGCCGAAATTTTAGATTGGATTCCAAGGGACAGGAAAAGACCCAGAAGAAGACCACATGGGAGATGGGTGGATGAAATTCGAAAGTATGCAGGGGTGACATGGAGGAAACTGGCACAAGACAGACCGTTGTGGAGGAAACTTGGGGAGACCTTCGCCCAGCAGTGGATTGATAATGGTTGACAATGATGATTATACATTATATATACTGTGCTGTTAATGCCCACCAGATGGAGATGTCTCAGTAGCTGAGCCCATCTTACGGATTTATGATGTCAGAAGCTGACTTAAAAATACACATAGCACCGTGGATTGTTGGCCTCCGTGGCATAAATGTAACGCACTCTGCTAGATATCGAGAGTTCTGTTGGTTCAATTCCACAGCGGCGGCTGAAAAACCATTTTTTTTTTGTTGCTGTGTGTTTCTAGAACGTGGTTAAGAGCGATGTATTATTTATTTACTGCCGCCACGTATTTGGAGTATTTTCAACTTGTAGTTATAATGCTTGCTTAGAGATGACGCCACTCTTCCTTGCCACTACATCGAAGTAAGTTATTCATTTCTTATATAGTGCAGGAAAGTTCTTTGCAAAAAGCCCCGATTGTACAGTCTAAGTTACGATATTTTTTTATCAGTGGGCTCATTTTCGTGCGTGGGAAATCTCTCTTCGGCAATGAAATAGGGTCGAACTTTTTTCCATTGGAAGTATAAGGGGCAGAATCATTAGACATCATGGGTGCACTGATAGCTCCCGCAACCCTCGCATTGCGGGAGGGGAGCTCACGGCTAGGAGGGCCTCTGGCTTCAGCAAAAGATTTTACAAAACAATTAGCGGAAATTTCACATAAAGCTAGTTAAGGAAATAGCCAGCAATTTAGATGGCAGCTTTGAACAAGCATTAAAATGAACAAGTTAGTAAAATCATGCAATGCATTGATTATGATACGTTTTCCAACATATCAGAAATCACTACTCAAGTTATTACTCAAGTTATGAGAATAATGGTTGTAGAATGTATCTCGCTCCTATGACCTGACCTTTGACCCCATTTCGATGATATTCAACAGAACTGGTAAAGTATACTTCCGGAACAACATGATAAAGTTTTCTCTCAATCGAAGCATTTTTACGTGAGTTATAACGCATAAGGGAGATGGAATGGATCCCGATCCCATGTCCTGACCTTTAACCCAATTTCACCCATTTTTCAATAAGGTTTGTCCCCTGGTGGTCCCCTACCACATACTAAAATTTCCTCGAAATCGAACCATTTTTACGCACTTTGTGACGTATAACAGCAATGTAATGGATCCCGCTCCTATGTCCTGACCTTTGACCCCATTTCGCCCATTTTCAATAGGGTTCGTTCCCAGGTGGTCCCGTACCACATACTAAATTGTCATCAAAATCGAACCATTTTTACCCGAGTTATCGTGCGGACGGTCAAAGCTGGAGCATATACGCTTCTTCAACCTACGGTTGGAAAGCGTAAAAAACGAATCGTTTTTAATAAATAAATAAAATGTTAGAAATTATTTTCAGTGGTTTTATTCTATAAAACTTGGATGACGGAAAAACAGCTACTAGAGAGGACTTGAGGCCCCTTTTTACAGTCATAGCAATAGTTCCTATACAACAGTGGCGTATCTTGAGTCCGAGAACTGGGCTATCTCCCCCCACAACCCACCCCTACAGTACTGCTTTTTAAAATTTTCGAAGTTTATTTTTTTAATTATTAATAGAAGTAACATCTTTTTTCTAAATTTTAGGTACATGCTATTATTGCTAACATGATACCAAATAATTTTGAGGATTAGGATTTGAAGACTTATTTGTGCATGAACTCCATTCTTCTTTCCTTTTGTGTGAACTTGAGTGTTACGTTTTCACAAAAATGTTTATTCCGAGTACTTTTTCATATATAAAAGGAATGTTTTTCTTTATCAACAAACCAGCCAAGTTCCTCGAATGTGCATGTCCTTGTGCGGCTCTAAGACATATCTTGATTCTTTTTAATACGAAAAAAAGTTCTTTCGGCAGTTGCAGTTATTGATGGAAAGTTTAATATTAGATGTGCTAATTTGTACACCTCAATAAACACTATGTCCAATAATTCAACTTTATGTAACAAGTAATGTTTCTTACTGCTTTGTTTTGTATTCATCAGGGGAATTAAACACCTTCAGTTCACTTTTTGATCGAGCTGTATCAAAATTTGAAGCATAGAGTTCTTTAAGCTCTGTCAGTAGATATTCAGGGAAGCTTTCACAAAATTTATCAATACAGTTCGAATCCAACAAAGCCACGAATTTAAGATATAATATCACTGATTTTAATTCATTGACACTTCACGCAAACTAAAACAACTCTCGCGAAACACGCGCTGGAAGCATGGAGGGACTGAGGTAGTCCAAAGGCTTCGTTTTTTCCGAGTGAACCCTTGGCCAAAGCAATGGCCAGTCACGAGCTCCGTAGCTCATTCATGTTGTCATGGAAACGCTAGCAGGGGATGGTATTGAAGCTCTTCGTATCAGAACAGCGAAGTCTCTCGAAGACCTCTTTGCGTTACGTTGATCATCGCTCGCCAGACTGATTGTCATAATCGAAAGAAGTGAATCCGCTCGTGTTTTTGCTCGCACCGAAAGTATTGACATGTCTTAATACCGTTGATAATTGACTTTTATTTGAGTATATTTAATTAACTTTTGTTTGTGCACTCTTTGGGCTTTGCAGCTAGCCTCGAATATACGCCACAGCTATATAAATATATTAACAAGATAATGAGAAAGAAACAATTGTTCAATGAATGAAATTTTGATACCAGTGAGGACAAGAAGTTATGTATTACGATTGTTTTCACATAACTACGCATCCTACAGAATATAAAGAACAAAAAGATATTCTTCGCGGGGACTTTTTACAACGTGCAAAATACTGTCATGATATCGAATGTGTTTTTTATATTCAAGAGTAAAGAATTTAAGTTTGTTTTTATGCCAGAATTCTTAATTTTTTCTTATTGATTTGCCTACTTATGTTTTATGTTTTCGTATAAACCGGAAGGATCTTAGACACTGTCACAAGACAGTTACGTGCTTTATGTTTGTGATGGTGAAGCGAGGATAGCCTTAGTTCCCTAAAAGAATAAAATTTGCATATGATTAACTTTGGCGTAAGTGTTTTGTGGTACTTAGTATTATTATAAAACTAAGCCAATCATCTTAATTACAGCGTGCACATTAGTGGTACACGCAATAAAGTGCTATAAGTTTGTTTTTACGAAAAATACCTGCAGGTCCCAAAGAATTTGAATTTTTAAAACGTCCGTAAAACCTAGTTAATAATATAAAAATTAAAAGTTTTAGTAATTGAAATCTAATAGATTTCCGCAAAAGGCCCTCGAAGATATGTTTTGCGATGAAGGGATGGGGGGAGGATTCAGAACGCCACTTCTAGACGACCACCTCACACTTGAATTCTGATTCCCTTAAACCATCGCTCACATCGATGTAATAGAAGCCATTATGGGACCAAATAATTTCATCAGGTGAAAAAGGGGAAGATCATACAGGGATGAGAGAGAGAGAGAAAGTTGGAGTCTCAAGTTGTTCGCATTATGAGAGTTCTTTGTGATGAAAACACATTAGGAACCTAATGGGCAGGCATCTCGAGATTTCTTCTCCCTCTCTGGGGACAAGTTATTTACTTCACTGAAAATGCAGCAAGAAATAACTCACTTAAAGCATCTTCTCACGAGTCCCCTATTTCGCCAACCTTCACCACACCGTTTCCGGTTGACTCCTCAACGGAAATGTCGCCAAAAGCTATAAAAGAAGAAAAACCATCAGAGAGAGATCGATCCTCTTTTTTACCGGCTGAAAGGGATTGATCCATTACGACGCCGTCCAAGTAATCGCTGCCTTAAAAATTTCCAGATTGCCTGTGTGATTCTTGCTCCTGTTGGAATATTGATTTGACACAAGAAAATAATAAAAAAAAAGAAGCTGAGTATGCTTTAAATTCTTACTCCCTGCATCTCCGTCTCGTTGATGGATTAATAGATTTGAATTTTCGGAAGTATCGTCACACACTTTCTCATCTGTTACTTGATTCAAATGTAACACTCGTCTTCGGGAAGCTTACTTCAAACAGATTTTGATGTTGGTAACAAACGTCGGTTTCTAAATAGTTCGGGGTTCTTTTTTATTTATTATTTTTAACTGAGAAGATAAACTGTTGTCCGAGATAAAGCTGACTCAAAAATTTTCAGTGTAGCGAGATGTTCTGGAAATAACGGTATAGTAAAAACACAACACGCTGGATTTTTTTTAAGTTTTATATTACAGGGAATGAAATTGTGTTCATTCAGGAAAATGGGAATAATATGGGATGTAATTGATTATGAAAAGGCTTTGGATTCCAGGAAACCATCAGCAGTTTTAATGTCTTACAAATCCTGCAGCATTGAGGATGCGTGCAACATTTTTGAAAAAAGACCATGTAGCCTCTGGGTAGAAGTTGCATATTGAATGAAAAACATTAAATGGAGTAGAGCTCCAGGGAAAGATGTACATACCGTGAAAATTGTACAAGAAGCTAGAGGAGAAACAGAAACTACCCACGCCTAAGTTTTTACTAAATGTGTCAGTGATTCTTGGTGATTGGAATAATGCTACGATGTTCTTTCTGCATAAAAAGAGGATATTGAAAACTTTAAGAAACGCAGACCCATAAGCCTCCTATTACACAATCTTCTCTAAGATACTGTCCTATAACTTGAAGGAGACCCTTGATTTAACTCTGTGAAGTACCTGCCAGCAGGACGCACACGACATAAAGGCAGATAGGAATCAGAATAATCGGCTGCGTAGCTCAGTTGGTAGAGCGACTTGTCCCGGAATAAGCGGCCTCGGGTTCGAATCCCGGCGTAGACCAAAAATGACGGAGAAATTTACTTCGTTATAATGGCGCCCGAACTATCCGGATGACCCGGCCGTTCAAAATCTCGCATTGGTGTGATGTTATTTCCACACCGCGAGACAGGAAAAATCAGAGAATTCCTTCTCCAGCGCTTCAAAAAATAAAAATGTGTGATGTTGTATTCCACACAGCAGATTGACTGGGAGTTCTCAAGTGCACGTTCTACAGTGGATGGCTGCCTGCAACGATTCATGGTCACGGCTGACCCGTGGGCCATGCCCCCGGCCCTCTTTCGGGGGGGGAGATGTGACGTACCTGTCAGCAGGACGAACACGACATAAAGGCAGGTAGGAATCAGAATAATCGTCTGCGTAGCTCAGTTGGTAGAGCGACTTGTTCCGGAATAAGCGGCCTCGGGTTCGAATCCCGGCGTAGACCAAAAATGACGGAGAAATTTACTTCGTTATAACTCCACCAAGAAAACAAGCTAGATTCAGAAGCGACTATATTTTAACATCGTTTTATTCATAATACGGAGGCATCTCGAGCGTCTCGAAATGAATATAATAAAATCATAATATAAAAAGTGAATTGAAAATGAACATATGAAAAGATGAAATATTTACATGAAAATTGAAACTATGGGAGAGGCACATTTCGAAGCAGAGCAATCTGTACAAAAAGTTCAAATGATACAGATTAGCATACAATGAGAACAGGAATTTCGTTAACTATGGTGAACTAAGCTTAATTCGGATTCCATGTTAGAAGCGACTATAGCACTACAGATTATATCCACGTACTGAGAGAACTAACTGAAAGAATGAATGAATGTGAACTTCCATTATGTATGACATTTGTGGGTTATGAAACGCTTTTCCTTCTATTAAACTGTCAGCAGTTATAATGTCTTTGAAATACTGCGGTACTGGGGATGCGTATATTAAAATTAATAATAACATCTATGAAAATGCAAGTGAGTGGTTACTCAAGTTGGACTGTTTGGGGATAAAGTACTTATAAAAATTGGAAAGGAAGTAAGACATGGAGACACTATGCATCCCAAACTCATCGCTACATTGCAGAATGTATTTTAAACATAAAACTGGGAAGGCAAGGGTATTAAAATGAATGGACATTACATAACACAGCCTTCGTTTTGCTGACGACATACTCGTACTATGCAAGTACCCGCTCAAAGCTGCGACGCATGGCCCAGAAATTTGCTGACTTCAGTAATTACGGGGGTCAGAAAATGAACTTACAATGAAACAAATTGGTGTACAATACTATTTCAAGAACTGGAAATTTAGTGGTTGATGGAACAAATTGAGAAAAAACCAATACCTGCATTTTCCTTGCACAACGGATATCAAGCAAGGGTGATATCCAAGAAGGTGTAAATAAGCGCACAAAAGTTGGTGAGAGAGCATTTAAATCAATGTATCTTTCTAGTATGCTGCATACAGCTCAAGGAAGCATAGGGAGGTGCATTCGTGCTCTAACCAGGAATGATAGGACGGGGAATTGAATTCGTGGATTAGAAAAATGATAAGAGTGGATGACACCACAGTCAAAGTAAAAACCAAGACAATAATTGGCAATGGGCTGGTCGTCGTTGTGCAACTGAACTAATTCCAAGGGACAAGAAAAGACTATGAAGAAGACCATGAGAGAGATGTGATAGGACTGTAAAATACCCAAAAGAAGACCATGTATTAGATGATGAAATTCGAAAGCATAATGGAGTGAAATGGAAAAGTCTGGCTCAAGACAGAAGGTCGTGGAAGAGACTTGGAGAGGCCTTCATCCAGCATTGGACTGATAACAATCGATGATGATGATGATGATGATTATATAGAAAAGGAAAAAGCCTACTAGGTATTTTATTTAGTACAAACATCAGCAATGACATAGCATGAACAGCATTGGCCATATCCTGTATCAGAACTTCCCATTCTGTAGTTCGAGAATCCCTAGTGAGGTCGTAGTAAAAATTCTGTAATGGTGTTTCCATGAGATTGGACAAAGTTATTCCTTATACAACAAATAAAACGAAGACAAATGAACACGATTTCTTACATATACGATCAGTTTTCTCAGTTTAAGACCGAGCGGAAAGTTTAATGGAAATAAAATTTTCAGACGATTTCACTGTGAAGAAAACCAAGTGTTTTGACACCTTACGCAATTTTCTGACAAAAAATAAATTGGCTTTGCACCAAACTGCTGAAAAAGACATCAGAGGCCATTTGAAGTTTCTAGAGGTGACTTTTAAGTAGTATTTTACCAAAATTTCCAAAAAAATAAATTGGATTCGTAATTCATTTCACCAGTCTTTTTTGCCGACCTACATATAAAAGAAAATATATAAAATTTATTGATATTTCGACCAACATTGGACCTGTTCAAGAGGGAAATACATTTTTGCCTTACTTTAAAAATTGAATATCTATCATATTTTTACCATGATGTAAGAATTTTCAATTTCCTAAGCTAGCTAGCTGTCATTGCAAGACAAATTTTGCTTAGTAAGACTTGCATTATACATTGTCCAAAGCTATGGCCCAAGCAAGGATTAGTTTAAGGTGGTTTGGTATCGAAAAACTGGAAAAAAATCACATTCCCATTTTTTGTATTTTATTAAAAATCAAGAATCTTATATTTAAAATGATGTATTAATTTCCAAAATTGTGCAGTTAGAAGTACAGTTATTATTTTTTTTAATTTCCTTACTACCGCGATTTTTGGGGTGACGTTGCTTTTTAGTGCAGAACGTCGAGTTTTAGAGAAAAAGAAGATCAAGTTGAATAGCTGAGGCATTAGATGCAATTCTCTCTCTCTCTCTCTTTTCATGATGAACTTGATCTGGAAACTGCACACACATATGATAACATTGTGATTATTATACTATTAAGCGCAAAGCTTCTGTTAATGTTACAAAATGCAGAATAATCTGATTTGGAATGCTTTTACGTTCTTTTCTTTTTTAATTTTGGAAATTTCCCTACATGACTTTTTTTATATTCTACTACATCACTCTAAACTACCTTTACCAATTAGCATATATGTAAATTGCATTGCAAAGATTAGTTTTCTAGAGTCAAAATTTCAAACATTTGCAACTGTCTGTACCGCGTTTTACGTTTTATAATGCAATTTATTCAAAATAAAAGTAATTTTAGAAATCAAAAAGAAATAACGAATGGAATGTTTTGTTTCTAAACGATTTTCTTTTCTTCAGCTTTTACCAAAATTACTGATTCCCCTGATACGGTCGAGCACGTTGATGTTTTATTTATTTATTTTCAAATCCACATTTTAGAATATTTGGCTTTATTTCTAAAAACACATTAATATTGTGAAGTGGATTAACTAAACTAAACTTTTTAAACTAATGATTTTTAAACTAATCCTTGCTTGAGCCATATCTTTGGCCAGTGTATAATGCATAAATGCAAGCCTTGATAAGCAAAATTTTCCAAGAATCTGGGCCCGGGCTCCTAAAATTGAGCCCAAATTTATCCCTATTGGGGATATCTTCGTCCAGCAGTGGACTGATAATGATTAAGGATTGTGATGCGGCGTCAATATGCGAGATGTTTGTATTTATGACATTGATTTCGCGTGGAGTGCTTATAAGTGTTTTCGTTCATTACTGTTTTTATTTAATGTTATTCACCAGAAGAGAAAGTTAAGCTTTTTGAAATGAATACAACTGTCAATACAAGTGTATGACATGCTTCTTAGGTTTAGTTGTGGATTTTGCTCTGAATTATTGAAGAATGTCTAAGAAATAATACATTAATTTTGATGTTAAAAGTCATAGTTCTGTATGCTTCGGGTTTGTTTAGATCGAACGTAGTTTTTCTCCTCGTTTCTCTTGAAAAAATGACAAGGAGCTTGAAAATTTTGGTATTTTGTTTACCCTTGCATATTGGAAATTGTTTTGTTTTAACTTTTAATGATACTGTTTTGCCAGTGAGATGGTACCAGTTACTCAAGCTCTTTTCACACGAATGACTTCTATGAAAAAACCCATAGGTATTGGGAACACATTTAAAATATACATAAAAACTATTTTACTGTTGATGTAAATATATACCGGTGTAGAGATTGTGTGAAAACTCAAATTTTTCGGTGACGGTGATCAAATTTGCCCCTCCTAGCTCTGGAGCCTGTTGTTTTAACCAACTAAACTACACCGACGGAATGAATCACTGCAGATTTATCGTGTGACACGAGCTTCACCTCTGTATTACGCCACATCATTTCCCACTTCATTTTCTTTTCCTTTTTGAAGCGAAGGAGGAATTTTTCATTAATTTCAGACGATGTGGGGAACGAATATCACAGATTTTCGAAGGTCCCGACGGCCAGTAGATCCATTTTGCACGGTCGCCAATGTGAAAATACAAATTTTTCGGTGACTAAGATCAAAACCGAGCCTCCTCGCTCCGGAGCCAGTTGCTCTAACATACTAAAGTACACCGATGGAATGTATCGTTGGAGATGTTTCGTCTTGATACGTGCTTTACCTCTGTAGTACGTCACAGTTGGTGATAAAAATATACTTTGATAGGTTTTTGCGGGTCAAAAACTGTTAAGAATATTTTTATTTTATTTAACAATTACCGTGAGCAACTCAATGGGCTATAAGCAGTCACTCGTCCCTAATTTAGGGTAACCGGTTCCAGGGAAGAGAGAAATCCAGCGCCATAAGAAAAACGCAACATCCATGCCTCACCGAGACATGGATGTTGTGTCCGAGATGGACCCGGACCCATCTCGGACGAACAGTCTAAAGCCAGCGCTTAAACCACTGCGCCACCGGGGCGGCATGCTAAGATTATACACTGACGGAAAAAAATCCCAACACCACGAAAAAATACTTGTAGAGGAATGAAATGGCGGCAATACATTTGTATAGGTAACATACGTATTTAATCGATTAAGGTTTCAAGATCACAGCTTATTGTAAGTGCGAGAAGAGCCATTTTAAATGTAAAATGCTGGTACATTAATAACCGGGGTAACCGCCAGAATGTTGAATGCAAGCACGCAAACGTTCATGCATTGTATCGTACAGGTGCTGGATGTCAGTTTGTGGGATGGAATTCCATGCCTGTTGCACTTGGTCGGTCAATACAGGGACGGTTAATGCTGGTTGGGGGTGACGCTGGAGTTGTCGTCCAATGATGTCCCATACGTGCTCGATTGCTGAAAGATCTGGTGATCTAGCAGGCCACGGCAGCATGTCGACACTCGGTAGAGCATGTTGTGTTACAACAGCGGTATGCGGGCGAGCGTTATCCTGTTGGAACCCCCCCCCCTGGAATGCTGTTCATGAATGGCAGCACAACAGGTTGAATCACCAGACCGACGTACAACTGTGCCGTCAGGGTGCGTGGGATAACCATGAGAGTGTTCCTGCTGTCATAGGAAATTGCTCCCCAGATCATAACTCCAGATGTAGGTCCAGTGTGTCTCGGCCGCAGATAGGTTGGTTGCAGGCGCTCATCTGGCCTCCTTCTAACCAACACACTGCCATCACTGGCACCCAGACAGAACCAGTTTTCATCAGAAAACACAACAGATCTCCACTCCGTCCTCCAATGAGCTCTAGCTTGACACCACTGACGTCGCAAACGGCAGTGGTTTGGAGTAAGTGGAATGCACGCCACAGGGCGTCCGGCTCAGAGCTGTCCTTCAAGTAACCGATTTGTAACAGTTCGTTGTGTCACTGTGGTGGCAACTGCAACTGGAATTGCTGCCGCAGACGCGGTACGATGCGCCACGAACATACGCCGTACACGGCGGTCTTCCCTCTCGGTTGTGCCACGTGGCCGGCCGGAACCCGGTCTTCTTGAGGCAGTACCTTCCCTTGACCACCGCTGCCAACAATCATGCACAGTGGCTACATTCCTGCCAAGTCGTTCTGCAATATTGCGGAAAGAAGATCCACCTTCTCGTAGCCCTATTACACGACCTCGTTCAAACTCCGTGAGCTGTTGATAATGGTTTTTTCATCTTCTTAAAGGCATTCTTGACTAACATCAACACCCTACGTCGAATATCAACGATAACTAACGCTCACGAACGTTACAGCGCGTATTTACAGCAAACCTGCTTTGCCTGTTCCGAAGGGGCGCTACTAGCGCCACTCGTATGCGCTGAGCGCGAAATTTGCATAGACATCATCTTACAGATGTACTCTCACCGCCTACCAACTGTCGTTTATCTAACGCAACCCCTTCTTGGTGTTGGGATTTTTTTCCGTCAGTGTATGTCTTAGATTAGACTAAACTGATACAGTGAAAACCGCATTTCGTTTTAATTTTTCGGTTTCGAGATTTAACTAACCACCGTGAACATCCCATCGTGCACTTCTACCCTAGGTTTCCGGAACCGTTGAGGGTACAGGAAGAGATTTCGGAAAGGAGAAACTGCGGGATCCATTTGTAAAATTTAAATTTTAAATCACATTTCAATTTATTTTAGTCAGCTAACTTACGAAGGACAGACTTCATAACTTTTTATCATAGTTATCTTATATGATATTTAAATATTTGAAAACTTGCTGTCAGTTCATTAAATTGGAAAACGAAAAAGGTAATCACCAATGAGTTTATTTTAAAGGGGTACAATCGCATCATACTACTTTGCGGTACATGTGGGGCATATAAAAGTCTAATAACTCCTGATGTAAGGAAATAGAGAGTCACCCATTACTTATTTGAATCCACTGGTTCCAGAGAGGACAGAAGATCTGCGCCACTGGTCCCGCGCACCAAAAATACCTTATCGGGACTCATGCAATTCAGCAGAAGCCCGCGCCTCTGACCACTCGCCCACTGTAGTGGCACATATAAACTGGACAAAACTTTATCTCTACGAAAACTGTTAAATCTAATCTAGCAAACTTCACTAAACTGAATCAGGGTTTTGGTATTTTTCGAGGAAATTGAAATTCAGCGTTAATATGGTGCATCGCTTCCATCAAGATTCCCTTCTAATTTTATTGTTATGCAACGCCAGTCTAAGCCAGGCATGGTCAAACTTACTTATGGGAGGGCCAAGTGAAAAACTAAATTTTGGAGGGTTAAAGAATTTTTTGGTTAATTTTTTCTTCAAAATTCATTTAAAAAATTATAAACACACATAATAGACTGACATGAATAAGTTTAAATACATTGAGAATGCAAAACAGTCGTACATACTTGCTAAATTGTTTATAAGTTCATTCAGAAGATTTATACAGTATAATGGGGTGTGAGATCAGTGAAACTGTGATTGTGCTTCCAGCGTTTTTTCATAATCTGGGTTTAACTGTGATTAGGTGATTCTCAAGAGAGAAGACAGATGCTCATCAGTGAGTCTGTTTCTGAGATCACTCACCGCGAAAAGTTGGCGAAACTCAGAAACCAAGTCTCAACAAGGAAAAAATATTTTACACGTGCATATACCTTCACCACTCTCAGTCGGTCCCAGTGTCAAAGTCCCAACACCGAATTGAAAAGGGAAACTTTTGAAAGTTGAAATGGATTCTATCTTGAAACTGTACCCAGAAATCAGTGAAGAACGTTTCAGAATAGAACAAGCAATGTTTTCCAGATTAAATGATGTGTCGTGCTTAAGAGGAGCAACACTTTGAAATTATTTATCCGGCCAGTCGGACTGAACACACCGTTGAGCCTTATTTGTCCCGCGGGCAGTAGTTTTCCCGTCCTTGGTATAAGTTACTGTTTGTACACAAATTCAAACTACTGAACCTAGGGCCCCTTGGAATCTATATATAGGTGCAGAGTTATTCCGTCGGGGATAAATTCGTTGAGTTTTCCAATTTCTACCTAAATTCTTCGCCCAAAGATTGGGGATTAGTTTGTCTTTCCTTCTGTCCGTCCATCAGTCTTTTTGTCTTCATGAATAAAATATTTGTTACTAAACATCGGACTGCACGAATCCTTTGTGCTGTCCGTGGATGACAACAGAAAGCATGTACACAATTTTTTTGAGATATCTGTCATTCAGTTCATTTATAAAATTGTTAAACGGATGACTAAACTGAACCAAATTGTGTCTAAATTTTTCTGCACTTTTCAAACAGAAATATTCAAATAACGGCCTGTTTTTACGAAAGCTATGGGAAAACAATTCCTTTCCCCTTCTCATCTCAGAAGTACAGCCCATAAACCTGTTAATAATGATAAGCTCTCGCTTCTAGTTCTTTAGTCTCTTCTCCATGACCCAAGGCGCAGTAGAGAAAGGTTAGTCCCCTGGTACGGACATCCTGCTACTGGGTACAAACAAATGACTCAAATATCTTCTCTCCCTTTTCTCAGGTCGTCACCAATGTTAAAGCTTTATTAGCAGGTAATCAGGCAGAAAAGATGAGTATCAATCATCCGTCTAAATGACCACTCTGAATAACAAAGCTAAGGAAAAAGCCACATTTTCTGACGCGCAGATTCACTCGTTCTAGCCACGTTAGGACCACGTCTTAGACAGCGAATATATCCATCCGAGCTGATTTCAGCCCATTTTGCGAACTCCGACTTAATTCTGTTACGGTAACGTGCCGAGCTATATTATTCATTCCAACGCTCGCCACCAATTGTTACGGTACCACCGCTGCCTCCAATTGATACGTCCTGTGGGTAACCATCCCACCGCTGAATGCCAATTGCTACGATATTGTGCCGAGCGATTTGATATTTGATTATTACCAGAAGTTCAGCGTCCGTACCATCCGGGAGCTGGTATGTATAGCGAAACCGTTTTCAGCCTTCTGAAACACAGGAATTATTAACACCAGATCCTGAAAAAATATAGGGTAAGGATTGCACACTAAAGAATTTTATTGTAAACGGAGCCTACCATCCGGAACATTGGCTACGGCGTACAAATATGAGCTATTATCCTACTCAGGAAATAAATCAAGTCTATGCTAGATTTGCAGCGACAGGCTATTGCCACTAGGCGTGTCGGAGTTCCAAAAGTCCAGAATCCTGATATATTTAGTCCGCCAGAGCAATCGAAAGGAGAACAACCAAACAAAAATACTCACTTATTACGTGCTGCTTGTTTTGTAATCCATATTTTCCATGACGGTTTAAATTATTATGAAGCACTGTTGGCACCGCACACACACACATACTGATGTGTGCTTTATTTGCCTGGTTTAGCTATTCCCCTGTGTGATAAGCGCAGGCGGATTATCACTCCCTCAGTTCCCTTTTCTTCGATGAACCGAGATTTTTGTTGTGGATGCGGTCGACTGCAGGAAGAACAAGTGTTGTCACTTTTTGTCCCCGTCGTAAAACTTCGTTGCCAGCCGGGAACGGACGCTTGCTTGTGGTTTTGGGTAGGTCAGAGACCTTACGCCTCCGAGAGATGAGGAGCGCACTTTCAAAGGGAGAACTCCCAGAAGAACATCCGAAGATTCCGGCTTGGCGCGTATACCTCGGTGCCTGGTTTCTCTTTAGTTTGTTGTTTTTTATGGATTCCTGGCTGGACAGAGGTTAGCTGGAATTGTATATCTAGCAGGAGAAGCCCGTCCGACGTTCCGATCGTCTGAAAACGGCTTAAGACCCTTGTACGTAAATATAGCAGCTTTTCTCGGCGGTAGTTGAACCGTCCTCTTAGGTTCCCAATTTTGACATGCCTGGCGGGCTTACCCCCAGCCACCAAGTAATTGTTTTTCGCCTCGCTTTTGTTATACTCGGACGTCTGACATCTACGTGCCGAGCCTTATTACGTATATTCTGGCTCTCACGGCCGACTTACTTCCGCGGACGGAGATAACCAACTCTCTTTTGGTGCGCTCTTTCTCAAACGTCTTACCCCTGCGAACTGCGAAAACCAACTGTTCTTACTTTCTGCCCTGCCACTTTGCGGAGGCGAACGAAAATTGCCTCTGTTCACTATCAAGTGGCTTCGCCTGCATCTTTTCTGTCAACACTTAAAGTTACCATCTTCTCTTTCGTACAGAGCGCCGTCGCTTCTGCAAGACTAGTGCCATTTCCGACCTTCGACCTGCTGTAAACGTACCTTTGGACGCAGGCTAAGAGCTTTCTGACATATACTGATGAAAAGTAGACATATTTATGAGGGTCTGGATGCCGCCGTGTTGCCGACTGGGTGGTCGTGGGGTATCTGTGTGGGCCCTCAAAGGTAATCTCATGATTCCATTGTTTCCACCCAGTAAAAGCGAGTTATCAGACTTCCCCAATTAACGTTCTAATTTTTCCAATTAATTTCTAATAGGCCAAATATTTAATTTAATCATCATCATAATTTAACCACGCCTATCGAGTCCGTCTCCCCTTTTAGAGTTACGGGCAGACACGTTTCAATTCTTCGTGGAAATAAATGCCTTACTCTTCTAGACACGAAAAAAAAAAGGTGCTTCAATCAGCCATTTGGATATGTTTGACAAGCAATCAAGCGTACCAGATATGTGTATAGATGATCTTTTTCAAATGTTTTCTTCTATCAATCACAGCAAGAGTTTCTTTAAAACGACATTTAGAAGCGCACATACCATTTGCTCAGGAATCTAGATAAAACTAAAGAATTGCAGAATAATCATATCTGAAATGACGTGTCGTTTTTTTTTTCTGCCGCCCGATAGGGAAAAAAACGTTTGCAGTAATTTTTTTTTAAGCAAAGACATGATTTTTGAAGACAGGTAGAAGAAGTAATGAATGTAACCAAAACCGTGTGTTCTGATTTGTAGGATCTAAATGTAAATAAGAAACTAATTCGTCCTGAATAAACTAAAAGAATGATGAATATTTTGTTTTTCGTGCAGTAATAATCTTCAAGGACAAAAATTCATTGCCGTGTATACACGATTTTACACTTTAAATAAAAATTTAAAACATTTACCAATTAAAACTAGTTATTTACAACAAAAATATATAAACATAAGACTTTACGGATCTACACTAGATCCATTCTTAGATGAAAGACAAATTAATAAGGTAGAGCGCAGTATATAAGTATACATGGGATATTTAATAACGCAATAAATAAGTGTAGACGTAGATGCTCGAGTGAAAAGTTTTGAAGCATGGCAAACAGATGTAATTTACATAAGCTAAATGTTATGTGGGAAAGGTGTTTTCTTTACAAAAAAAGATCCCTTGGTTGGTTCCTGTAAATAAAAATCTCCACGGCTGTGGGATATATATCTTCGGATATTATCGTTACAACATAATTTTTTTATCATTGTTGTAAATATGTAGGCTTTCGGACAACAGTAAAGAAGATTTTGAGTTAGGGGTTGCCAAGATTGGCAGCCATTAACTAAATGTGCAAGTGAGGTTGATATTACTCCATTCTTAACATCGTATTTATGTTCGCGTATTCTAGCCTTCAGTGCAGCCTATATAGATTTTATTGGGCTGCATAGTGTCCATGGATTTTATGGGTATATTGTAGATACGGTGCTTATTCTCCACGTTCACTTGGTCGCGATCTTTCTTAACCATTATTAGAACGTTACAGGTCTTGACACCGAAATCTATCCAGTGTGGTCTGCAGATATTTTTCAGGATTGGGGTAATTATTTGGTGACAGTTCGTAGGTCCCACATATCTACGATAATTACTTTCACGATGCAGCGTGATTTGTCCAGCTTTAAAAACATTTGAAGGCTGTTAGTCACAATATAGTCCGGGTAGCCATAGGTTTTTGCACTATTTCTTGTTTTTTGAATTTCATGTTGTCGAAGATCGGAGCTTGAGGAATGTACGGATATTCGACGCAACATAAAATATATAGACTAGAGTTTATAATTCAGTCGGTGAGCAGAGTCTAGAGGAATTAGAGAGGTTGGTTTCCTATATACTGAAAAACTGAGACAATTTGCATTAGATCGCGTTTTCACAAAAAGTCCGCGAATGGTAGGGAATAGTCAATTTTGAATTCTATAGTAAATTTATGGTCAAAAATTGGGAGGATACATACTTCGTGAAGTTACCTGAATCGTCCTGCGAGTGTGGCCAGAACACGAGTACATCATCCACATATCTGTTGTAAAACATGGGTTCTTGTTGATGTTCAAACATAATTTTTTCTTCTATGTATTGTAAGGCAATATCAGCCAAAATTGCTGAAAGAGGGGATCCCATAGGTACAGCCTCTATCTGACGATAAATAATACCTTCATAGCTAAAATATGCACGCTTTTGAATCATTTCAATGCTGTAGTGACTGATTGTATTTCCATGGAGGAGGCTGTCTCTAAAGATGTCAATTTTGACTTTAGTGAAGAAAACAACTTTCCCACATAACATTTAGCTTATGTAAATTGCATCTGTTTGCCATGCCTCAAAACTTTTCACATGAGTATCTACGTCTACCCTTATTTATTGCGTCATTAAATATCCCATGTATACTTATATGCTGTGCTCTACCTTATTAATTTGTCTTTCATCTAAGATTGGATCTAGTGTAGATCCGAAAGGTCTTATGTTTATATATTTTTATTGTAAATAAATAGTATCAACTCGTAAATGTTTTAACTTTTTATTTAAAATGTAAAACTGTGTATAGACGGCTATGGCTTTTGTCCTTGAAGAACTAGAAGAAACTACATCATTTTCGCACACGGTGATTTCGTCCAGAATGAGCTACCGCATAACCAAGTCTTTTGTTACCAGAAGAAAAAATATTAGGGTTTTCGATTTCTTTTCCTTTTTCCGTCCTTTATCTTTACATTATCGGAAAGTTTTAGTCGGAAAGACGGTGGCTCCCTCGCTTGTTATGTAAAGAAACCAAACCGCAACGTACCACGAAACTTGATGACGCGGAGCACATGCGGGTGGAAATTTTCACTCCTTCGGAGACGTACTATTCGATCTGATACCAAGTTTTCGCTTAAGCCTTCGATTTTTCCCTTTGCGATTCAACTTTTGTTTCAGCGGAAAAGTAATCTTTCTCATTTGTATACAAATCTAGTCGAAAAAACTTGGATCCGAGGAGTCCTTAATGTTTCAAGTTTCCTTTTTTCGATGATGATTTAAGAACACTTCTAAAAAAATAAAGGGCTCCATTAAGGGCAAGAATGTCCAATGAAGTATAACGTGTCACTAACAGAGCAAGAGATATATCTAAATAAAGAATATACCAACCCGAAATGCAAAGTGCAAATAACGCCAGCACCAGGGACTTTCGAAACAGCTGAAAAGATTCCAAACGGATTAGCAATTTCAAGGAAGTTCGAATGGATCCGTAACATCATGGTGCTTTTAATTTAGACCCAACAATGAATTTCCTGGAGAATTTAAAAATTAGTTAACAAAGGAATGGGTCCAATTTGTAAGTTCCTCAAAAATTACACATGATAATTTAGCAATCAGTCTTCGAAATTAATTTGCCGCCCTGGTGTAGCAGTGGTCTTAGCGATGGCTTCTGATCATTCGTCCGCGATGGATCCGGATTCGAACCCCGGTGAGGCATGGATGTTGTGTTCGTCTTACGGCTCTCTCTCTCTCTCTCTCTCTCTCTTCCCTGGAACCAATGGCCCTAAAGTAGGGACGGGAGACTGCTTATAGCCCACTGAGTTGCTCACGGTGGTCATTAAACCTCCAATAAAAGAAAAACATAATTTAAAACGCTTTTCAAAAAAAGAAAAAACTGAATTTGTAAAAATTGTAATACTAATAAGAGAACTGAAGATGTAATAGCCCCCGTCCCAGTAACTTGGTAGTCTAAACGCTGGCTCCTGACCATTAATCCACGATAGGTGCGGATTCGAATCCCTGTGAGACATGGATTTTGTGTTTGTCTTACGGCACTACCTCTTTCCATTTTGGTGTAACAGTGGCCCTACATAAGGGACGGGTGACTACTTATAGCCCACCGAGTTACTCAGGAGGGTCGATAAGCCCTCCTCTCTACTCCCAGAAGGAGCAAATACCCTGGAGCAAAGTTGAACTATAAAATTCAAATACACCTGATGGTCGGAAGTGCGGTCTTCTGCCTGATGGTGGTTCGAATTGAGCCGGGTTTCATTCAGGATGCGTCATACATGAAACCCGGGCTCAACTCGGACCATCAAAATAAAAAGCAGCGCCGTAGGACATTCAAATACACCTGAGGGTGGTAGGTGCGGAACTCTGTCTGATGGTTCGAGTTGGGCTGAAGTTCATTCAGGATGCGTCATACATAAAACCCGGGCTCAACTCAAACCATAAAAATAAAAAGCAGCGCCGTAATACATTCAAATACACCTGAAGGTGGTAGGTGCGGACCTCTGTCTGATGGTTCGAGTTGGGCCGGGTTTCATTCAGGATGCGTCATACATAAAACCCGGGCTCAACTCAAACCATAAAAATAAAAAGCAGCGCCGTAGAACATTCAAATACACCTGAAGGTGGTAGGTGCGGACCTCTGTCTGATGGTTCGATTTGGGCCGGGTTTCAATCAGGATGCGTCATACATGAAACCCGGGCTCAACTCGAACCATCAAAATAAAAAGCAGCGCCGTAGGATATTCAAATACACCTGAGGGTCAGAGGCGAGGTGTTCTGTCTGATGGTTGGAGTTGGGCTGGGTTTCATTCAGGATGCTTCATACATGAAACCCGGGCTCAACTCGAACCATAAAAATGAAAAGTAGCGCCGTAATACATTCAAATACACTTGAGGGTCGGATGTGCGGTATTCTGTCTGATGGTTAGAACTTGGCCGGATTTCATTCAGGATGCGTCATACATGAAACCCGGGCTCAACTCGAGCTATCAAAATAAAAAGCAGCGCCGTAGGACATTCAAATACACCTGAGGGAGGTAGTTGCGGTCCTCTGTCTGACGGTTCGAGTTGGGCTGAAGTTCATTCAGGATGCGTCATACATAAAAACCCGGGCTGAACTCGAACCATCAAATGAAAAGCAGCGCCGTAGGATATTCAAATAGACCTGAGGGTGGTAGGTGCGGTGTTCTGTCTGATGGTTAGAGTTGGGCTGGGTTTCATTCAGGATGCTTCATACATGAAACCCGGGCTCAACTCGAACCATAAAAATGAAAAGCAGCGCCGTAGGATATTCAAATACACCTGAGGGTGGTAGGTGCGGTCCTCTGTCTGACGGTTCGAGTTGGACTGAAGTTCATTCAGGATGCGTCATATATGAAACCCGGGCTCAACTCGAACCATCAAAATGAAAAGCAGCGCCGTAGGATATTCAAATACACCTGAGGGTGGTAGGTGCGGTCCTCTGTCTGAAGGTTCGAGTTGGGCCAGGTTTCATTCACGATGCGTCAGATGTGAAGTCCGTGCTCTACTCTAACCATCAAAATAAAAAGCAGCGCAGTAGGACATTCAAATACACCTGGGAGTCGGAGGTGCGGTCCTCTGTCTGATGGTTCGAGTTGGGCTGGGTTTCATGCATGATGCGTCATTCATGAAACCCGGGCACAACTCGGACCATGAGTCCTACGACTCTTTTTTTGTTATTTTTTTGTAACTAGTTAAAAACGATGAATCGCCATAGAATTAGAAGCCCAGTGGCTCCCTACACTCGATAGAAACGGGTGTAAGGAGCCAAAATGCGGTTGCGCGATCTTCCGCAAGTTTGAGTAATGAGAGATGTCTGATGATAGGTTTCTAAAACTTCATAACATAAAACTTTAACCGTAATTAAAATTCCATGTATCTTGGTTTCAAATTTTTGTGGTTTCTAATTGCTAAGACGAAAATGGTAGGAAAAGCTGCATTGAATTTCATGTCGTTTCAGTTGATGAAATCGGGAATATTTGAATCTCCGACTATTGGAAATCCGGTATTATTTCTACCTCTTTCTCTTTATACTGTCGCTCTCCTCCGTATTCAAGGGAGCCCCTTCTCTCTTTTATTTTATTTGAAATTCAAATTTAAAAATTTTTAAATATTTTTTTATATAATCTGCGGTAGAACACTGAAGACCTCAAACATCGAAAATCCACTTTGCCTATAGATGCAGCAGAGTCATTCTCTCGGAAAACGGGCTTAATTTTAAAGAGAAAATACATGCTAATCTTTCTTCGTTTTGTTTATTTTAAAATATTACACAATGGGCCACAAACAGTAATAACTTCATTGTGATGCTGAGCAACATGTGTCCTTCTAACTTGTTTTTGCTGTGAGAAAAGGTTATTGAAGAGATTAGCATCTGGTTTAAAAAAGGAAGAAAATATTCACTAGTGTAGCTGTATCTGAAAGCCCTGGTATCAAATAAATATGTTGAAAAAAACTGGTTTAATTATTATTATTATTGCTTCTGAATAATAGAAGTCACTTCAATTAAATGTTCAGGTAAAAATAGCCACCCGCCCCGGTGGCGCAGTGGTCTAAGGGATGGCCTCTGATCATTCGTCCGAAAGGAGTTCGGGTTCGAATCCCCAGAGAGGTATGGATGTTATGTTTGTCTTACGGCACTGGCTCTTTCACTTCCCTGAAACCAGTGACCCTAAATTAGGGACGGAAGACTGCTTGTAGCCCACTGAGTTGCTCACGGTGGTCGTTAAACCCCCAATAAAAGAAAATAGCCTATCGATAATTTAAAGTAAAACCGGACAACATTATCCTATCAAAGAATCGGGTATTTTTAGTTAAATCAGCAATGGCTGTCTGTCATTCTGCGAATGAGAAAAAAATGAGAAACTAATGTTTCAGTTTTTTTAATGATTCAGAAGAATTGTTTTTAAACTATTGCTTAGTTTGAGCATTTTCAGTTATGGAAGATTTAAAACCTATGATTTTTGTTCAGCAAAGCTGTTTCATTCAACAGATCAACTTCATTTGAACCACATTTGAAGGTTCAACCACGACTTGCATTAATTCAGTTTCATTGGATGTTATTCTGAGTAATCATGTAAACGCCATGCGCATACCGTTTTGTTGAATATATAGTAGTGGCAAAAATTGTGAAAACCTTTTGGAAATAGTGTATTTTTGAGGTTTGATGGCTCATAACACCATTTTTTTTTTGGTGTAATACCATAAAGTTATATATCAATGGAATGATAATTTCATCAAGAATGTAATGCAATAACTTTTATGAAGGATTTTGTATTAGAACAGCAGTTATAAAGAAGAGAAGTGAAACACATAGAAAAAATTAGGTAAACCAAACTTTTCACTATGTTAGTTAATGCTTAGTTGGGTAATCTTTAGCGCTAATTACGGTCTTACAACGCTAATTACGGCCTTACAACATGGAGTGAACCAAGGTTTTTTAGTTCTTCAGCTGTTATGATGTGGAACCATGATTGAATTATTGCTTCTATTAATTAGGTTTTATTGCTGGGTTGCTTCTGACTAACACGTTTCCTTAGTCGGCTCCATTAGATTTTCTATCGGGTTAAGAACTGGGCTATTCCCAGGTCATTTCAGCAGTGGAATATGATTACCCTGAAACCACTTTTTTCACACAGTACCAACATGACATGGAGCTGAATCCTGTTGAAATGTAAATGCTTCATTATCTTGGAAAAGATCACGTGCGGTAGACTTCAGTTTGGGCTCAAGTATTTCATTAATGTATTTCTGGCCACTTATATTCCCATTAATCACGCAATTTCTGCCCACACCTTTTGATGTCATACAACTCAGGATCATAACACTAAATGGGTGTTTCGCGGTACATGTAATGCAATCAGAATGCAAATCTTCTCATATTCTTCTCCTTACGTATTTTATGCCATCACTATCAAACAGGGAGATTTTGGTCTCATCACTCCAAATAACACTGTCTCATTGTTTCGCTGTCCAGTTAACATGGGTTTTAGCCCAGTTTAATCGTTTCAACCTTTGTTTGAGAGATAAAAATGGCTTTTTTCGTGGAATTCTAGCTTTTAGACCAAATTCCTGCACTCTGCGCCGAACAGTCCTTGCAGTCCACTTCACATTGAATTGCGCCATTTTATTTTGTATACACACAGATGATTTTCTTCTGTCACCTAGGCACAGCCTCTTAATTCTTCTATCATCACTTGCTGTTGGGCAGCTTTTCCTGCCTTTGCCAGTGTGGTTTTGTAGTGACTGAGTCTCCTTATACCTCTTCAAACATTTAGAAATGCCACCTTTGGTTACGTTTCAACGAATTTTTCTTCTAATTTCTTCATAACTGCAGCCTTTTTCACTTAATAGTACTATTTTACGTCGCTTCTGATTGACCAGTCAACTCTGTGCGCAATTTCTTTAATTTTATTACGTTTTACAAGCTCACTAAATGAAAGAACACACACACACACACACACACAGAAAAAAAAACCCAACTTGATAGCAATCACATAACACACTGACAAATGCACACCTCTCAGCTCCAATACATGACATCAACAGCTGAATCCTACTGTGACCTGATTGGCTCATTGACAAAAACAAGATGACACATGATTGGCTCATTGCCAAAACAAGATGACACTTGATTGGCTCTCTAAACACTCATGCTCGTGTCTACATTCAAATGAAGGAAAGCTACTTCATATCAACCTAACAAGTTGTGCTTCCTTTTTCTGGTTATTTGGCTGTACCTTTTCATAGAATACAGATAATTGAACAAACTTTGTTGCATTACATTCTTGATGAAATTATCTTTCCATTGATATATAATGTTATGGTATTACTCTATAAATGGTGGTATGAGCCATCAAACACCAAAAAACACACTTTTTCGAAAAGGTTTCCACAATTTTGGCCACTGCTCTATACACTCAGTGGACAAAACCTTAGAGAAAGGGATTATAGGTCGACGTGAGCATCCCCCGCCTAGAGTGGAAGAAACCGAAAGCGAATGCAGGCGACAAACACGCGGGCACTAGGACTTCCCAACACTGTTTCCCAGAGGAAATTTGATAAACGTGGTGATCTGAGCGTCTTGGATCGTGGAAGCATTGTCGGAGCATGACAGATCATTCATTCTTTCGCCCAAGTGGTAAGAAGCCTAGGGTTTCCGAAGGCAACCGCATCAACGGTGTCCGCTGGTGTACCACTAACCAGCGCCCACAGAGCAAGCTGTGGCCAATCAAACACTGTTGATGACCGCAGGTTCGACGTACTAGAACCAGTTTTGTACAGACCGACAGCTTGGCAACGGGGGTGTAAATCTTATCCAGGTTAAATGTCTCAGGCCCAAGCATCGTCAGAGAAAAACGGTATGACGCCCGCTGCTTATCCTGAGCCACGAGAGCCCGACGCTTCACTCTTGTGCCACTGTTGAACTGCTCGTCATCAGACATTACGTCTTGGTGGGTGCCGGAAACTTCAAAACTGGACTTTTGCTGAGTGGTGCCACGTCGTGTGGTCAAGTAAATCCCATTTTCAGCTGTACCGAGGTGACGGCATGGTGCGGGTGTTGCGTCGACAGCATGAGGCACTGAGTCCATCGTGCCAGGTAATCCGTGTTTAAGGCGGCGGTGGCTCTGTGATGGTTTGGCGTGCCTTCTCATGAGACACATTAGATTATTTACTGTACCTGGAGAGCAACTTAACTGTCTGATCACTAATACCATTTCATTGCCTCCGCGCATGCTGCGGCCGATGGACTCTTTCAGAAGGATAATGCTCCGCCCACCAGGCCGTTACCATCGTGACATGGCTCATATGAGTTTGTTGGAACCATCCAGAGGCCCCCAAGCTCCCCGGTTTAAACCCTGTTGGCGCTCCCTGAGATTCGTGAAGCGGAACATCAGCTCTACGGATCCTGGACCGACGTCTCGGACGGAGACATATATACAGGGTGTCCCATAAAGGTGTAACAAATTCAAAATACTCATAACAGTTTTCATATAAATGGTCTCAATACACATCTTGTGTTAATTGGCAGAACAGATCATGACGTTTTATAGACATTCGACATGGGAAGCATTTTTCACCCGAAGATCTCTAAACGGTATTCCAGTTCCAATCATGTTCTTTCCAGAATGTCCGTATTAACTTTCTGCATTGCGTGTTTAATCCTCCTCTTTATGTCTGCCACAGGGGACTTATAAGCTGCATCCTCAATGAATCCCCATAAAAAACATCACAGGTTGTTAAGTCCGGCGAACGTGGTGGCCGTGCAATAGGACCACAACGCCCAATCCATGAATTGGGAAATTTGGAAACCAAAGAGACCTCCTCACAATCAAAGCCCAATGAGGGAGCCCCATCTTGTTGTAAAATAACCGGAGTTGCAAGTTTATCTAACTTGGGATTCACAAACTGCTGAGTCATGTCCACGTAATTGTCAGCTCTCACGGTCGCTTCCTGAAAGAAAAAGGGTCCAATAACACGGTCAACCCTTTTGCCACAACAAACATTCACTTTTGGGCTAGCATGTTCATGTTCCATTGTGCAATGCGGGTGTTCAGTTCCCCAAATTCTCACATTCTGTTTATTAACCTTTCCACAAACATGAAAGTGCACTAATCCAACAAACAGATTTGTCTCAGGAAAGATTCAGTGCCAGCTTAAACCGGTGGTGGCTCTGTGGTTTAACCTCTGGTGCAGTGGTGTAAGCGATGCATTATCACCATTCGTCCGGAAGGAGTCCGGGTTCGAATCCCAGAGAGGCATGGACATTGCGTTTGTCTTACGGCACTGGATCTCTCCCTTCCCTGGAAACAGCGGCCCTAAATTAGGGACGGGCGACTGCTTATAAGCCATTGAACTGCTCACGGTAGTCGTTAATACTTCAATTAAATAAATAAACAAATAAAGATTCAACACTTTCAATGTTCTCCAACGTCTCTTCAGCAAACTGTTTACATTCCACGTGATCATCTAGGATTATGTGATGGGTTATCTGAAGTTTATATGGGTGCGATTTCAATCTCTGACGTAACACTCTGTGCACTGACGACTTGGGGATGGCCAGCTGTCGTGCTGTTTGTCTGATTGACTTTTGAGCGCTACGAGTGAATATTTGTCTCACAACCTTCTTCCTTTCTGTAACCAGCAATGGTCGTCCAGGCCTTTTATTTATAAGGACGTTATCAGTTTCCTTGAACGACGTGTAACATTTTCTGATGCTATTGCGTGTGGGTAGTTTGCTCCCATATTTGGTTCTGAAATTCCGCTGAAACTGCGTTTCCGACCGAGTTTCAATAAACCACTCCTCAATCCGTGCTTTCATCACAGGATCCGTTGGGTACACTTCTAGAAATCTTGAGGATATTTATTGACACCTGTAACAAACAGAATGCTGATATTAGTTTTGTATACAAAATTATCATAATTTGAAATTGGTTGCACCTTTTTGGGACACCCTGTATATATATTTAGGGCCTGGAATATACCAGGTAAGTACACTATCTACCAACAAGTAATTGGACACCCCTGCTATCGACGATATCTGCGGTCCTGATACACGTCACGGCCGCCGCCGTTAAATATCGTGTGGGAAACAACAACGGAACCATTCGCATGCAAGATGCCACGCAGTTCGGAACTCTCTGATTTCGAGAAAGGTGTAATCGTCGGGTATTACAGAAATGGCCGATCCATACGTGACATATCCAGCAAGTTAAAGCACCCAAAATCGACAGTGGCCAACGTGATTGGCAAGTGGAAGATAAGAGGTGACTGTCGGAAAGTGCCCCGACCCGGCAGACCCACTAAACTGGGAGTTAGAGATTGACGGGTGCTGGCCAGAGAAATTCGGAAGAACAGCACCAAATCTATGGGCCACATTCGCGAAGAGTTTCAACGGGCATCCGGGAGTGTTCTTTCGATTAATACCATCCGTAAGGAAGCCCATCTGCTCGGTTATCATGGACGTGCAGCCGCCCACAAGCCTTTGATCACCAAGTCCAATAGCACTGCTTGGCTAACGTGGTGCAAAGAACGTCGACAGTGGACCGTTGAACAGTGGAAACAGGTTCTCCGGAACGACGAATGCAGGTTCACCCTCTACCGTTTGGATGGCAGGGTCTGGGTTTGGCGTCTGCCTGGAGAACGGCTCCTGCCGGAATGTATTGTGCCAACTATTAAGTTCGGCGGCGATGAAATTATGCTATGGGGGTGTTTTTCCTGATATGGCACTGGACCCTTGCTCGCAATTCCTGGTAGACTCAACTCCGAGACCTACTGCACCATTTTGGATGCCCATGCGCTTCCTACGTTGTGACAGTTTTACGGGGTGGGCCCATGTTAGTTTTAGGATGACAATGCCACCTGTCATGTTGCGAGGTCTACCATGTCTTGGGATGGTGACACTGGGGTTAATCGAATGGACTGGCCTGCGCAGAGCCCGGACCTTAACCCTATCGAGCACCTCAGGGACGAGTTGGATCGTCGACTTAAGTGGTGCCCCCACCGTCCGAAATCGGTGAAGAAACTGACCTGTCTTCTCCAAGCTGAGTGGAAGAAAATACCGCTAGCCGTCGTACATCGCCTGGTTGAGAGTATGCCCCGGAGGGTCGCAGCTGTACTTGCTGCTCGTGGAGGCTCCACCAACTGTTGAAGGTGAATAAACTTCGTTTTCCTTTGCTATTAGAGGTGACCGATCACTTGTTGGTAGATAGTGTATATATCAGCAGTATCAACAGCATTATTAACCATTATAAGTCCATTGCTAGATGGACTTCCCCAATTCTGGCTGTTCTTCCCTGCAGAACAGTCAGAATCATTTAGGGCATGGAATATACTAGGTGACAGAAGTGCCGTGCAGGAATATTGTCCATTCAGAAGTGATTGGACTACAGTAAGAGTCCCGCAGGGAAGATCCTGTTGTATTTTATCACAGACATGCTGTACAGGTTTTTATCTGGAGATCGTGCAGGCCACTGAGGCAAGGAAAACTCCTCGACATGTTTCTGAAACCATTTGGTGACGATACGACCTTGTTAAACAGCACGTATGGCCAGGCAGTTCTGTCGTTGCGAGAGCTGTTGTACCTAATCAAGTGACCATCACTGTATGTCATCCTTAAACCTGATACATCATTTAAATTAAAATACTTTTCCACACGAGAAACAGAATGATGCACTGTTCTGGGCATAGAACTTCAAAGTGTGATTGATATGCATGTTGAGCCTTCCCTAGCATGCATGTACAAATACAGAATCAAACTGCCATTTCAGATTCTCTTAAAAAACTTTTTTTTTCTTCAATCCGAAATCACCTCCCAAAGAAATTTTCGGATTTAATTTAATATGACAGCCTTCACGTTTAACATATCTTTTTTTATACATAGTTAAAAGGTCTCCGGAGGAAAATCCTCGAATGCCGCTCTAACTGCCAGCTCCATTTTCTTTTTAGTCCAGCGCTATGTATTTCGTTGTTGGATAATTTTATCCTGCGTGTAATACCTCCTCGTCTTATAAATGCTCATATGCAATATAATCCGACACCTATCATGTTCCGTTTGCAACATATTTTATTTCCAAACAGCAAAAAGCTTCCTAAATTCCATGCAGAAGATGTTTTGATCGTATTTAAGATCAAAAGATTACATGCTTTTGACTCAAAGGGAGAAAAAAATACATTCAAAGATAAAAGGTGTTTTACTGTAGATTCGAAACATCTCAAATATAAGCCAGAAATGCTTTAAAAGACAAAGCAAAAAAAACTGCCTTAATAAAAAGGAAAAATAGCATGACAAAGGAGACATGAGAAAACACGTCTTTGAGTTATATTTGTCATACATTACTTTAGTTCTGGTTCCTCCTTCCAAAGCGACTGAAGATTTTCGATGTCTTGGAAATATTTAAATATGACTTTTTTCAAGGGATAACTAAGTCATGTACCCCCATAGGAGGTGGCCTTCAAGATTTGAAGCTCGAACTTTAAGCCATAAATGCGCGGAAGTTTTTCAGGTAAAATTTTACAAATGTGAAAGAATCTTTATTTTCTTCTCAGAAAATGTACGTTACAAATCAGAAGATGCCGTTTTCAATGGGGCTGAATTTATTATTGAGCATCCTCCACGATTAAATCAAAATATAGAATGCCCTTTGGAAAAATCAAAAGGCGTACCAAAAAAGAAAGTACCTATATTACCCCCATGACTGTCCGTCTGTCTATGGACAACATATTTGTACGCATATTTGCTCGATTTAAGAAATTGCTATTGTATTCGAAAGACTAAACTGTGAGAACAATGGTATTTGCCTTTTGGTCTCTTTCCAATGCGTAATTTTGCCATGGGGCGTAAAAATAGAGGCTTTTCAAACTAAAATGTATTTTATTTCATATCCTTGCATCTGAATGTCCGATTGATTCTGTTTCCTTCATGCGATTCCATTTACAATGAAAACCGTCATTGCGTAAAGTTTATTCTTCAAATAATGTACAGGGTGTTTCAGAAAATTTGATATCATTTGAGATGCAAATATCTGAGTAACTAAATAGTCTAGGCAAATGAAACTAAACAGGCTTAATGTTGAGCAAGATAGGATTTATTCATCAAAATTTGAATGAGAAATTCAAAGGTATGTGGATTTCATGCACGCCTTCTGTGACGCGGTACACGTCAAGTCGGTAGTCCAGCTCCTGCCAAACTCGATGCAGCATGTCCCTCATGTTCTCAAATGCACCAACTGCGTCGATATGCAAGAAACACTTGAAGAAGACTAGTTTGAAATTCGTCTTGTTTTCAGTGATGAAGCCACATTTCATACGAATTTCAAAGTCAACAAGCATACTTTTAGCATTTGGGGCGAAGAAAATCCCCATGTCTCATTTGAGCACATGAAGAACATGATGCGTCGTGTTTGGCAGGAGCTGGACTACCGACTTGACGTGTGCCGTGTCACAGGAGGTACACATATTGAAAACTTGGGAAATCGTTCATGAAATCCACATAGCTTTGAATTTCTCATTCAAATTTTGATGAACATATCTTATTTTGCTCAGCATTCAGCCTGTTTAGTTTCATTTGCCTAGACTATTTATTTACTCAGATATTTACACCTCAAATGATATCAAATTTTCTGAAACACCCCGTATATTGTTCCCGTGAGGCTGCGTACGTATAATATGCAAGGGTCGGAAATTAATTAGTGAGAACGTGATGGTCATATTGGAATATAAAATGGGATCCGACTCTTGGCAGCAATGTCCCTTCGATATAGTCGCCATCATTATCTAACAAGTTAGTAAAATCATACACTACATTGATTATGATACGCTTTCCAACATACCAGAAATCATTACTCAAGTTATGAGGATAATGGCTGGGGAATAAATCTTGCTCCTGTGACCTTACCTTTGACACCATTTCGAATATATTAAACAGAACCGGTAAAGTATACTTTCGAAAAAACATGATAAAGTTCTGTCTCAATCGAAGTATGTTTACGTAAGCTATAACGCATAAAGGCGATGGAATGCATGTCGCTGCTATGTTCGTCCCGAGGGTGATCCCTACCACATATTAAAATTTCATTGAAATCGAACCATATTTATGCAAGTTATGACGCATAAGGGCAATGGAATGCATCCCGCTCCTATGTCATAACCTTAGACCCCACATTGCCCATTTTCAATAGGGTTTCTTCAGAGGTGGTCCCCTTCCTGCATATTACAATTTTATTGAAATCGAATCATATTTACGCAAGTTATGACGCATAAGGGCAATGGAATGGATCCCACTCCTATGTCCTGACTTTTGACCCCATTTCGCCCATTTTCGATAAGGTTCGTCCCCAGTATTTCCCTACCACATACTAAACTTTCATCGAAATCGAACCATTTTTACGCAAGTTATGACGCATTAGGGCAATGGAATGCATCCAGCTCCTATGTCTGGACATTTGACCCCACGTTGCCCATTTTCAATAGGGTTTGTACCCAGGTGTTGCCCTACCAAATGCAAAAAGTTCATCGAAATCGAACCATCTTTACGCGAGTTATCATGCGGACCGACAGACGGACAAAGCAGGAGCATATACGCTTCTTCAACCTACGGTTGGAAAGCGTAAAAATCCACTGTCATTTGTGTGGAAATACACTGCCGGAAAGTGAAAAAAGAACACCAAGAAGGAATTGGCGGACGACCATGAAATTTACACATGCTAATGGGGTCGAGTTTACGTAGGTGTGATGTTAATTTCGGGACCAATCGGTGAGCGCTTACGCCACAGCACGGCATAATATGCAAATTATCGTCGGTGGTATTTAAGGAGTACGGCGAAGTGAATGTATTCAGTCGTCGGCGTACGGACACGTGCGAAGACCCCGAAGAAGCTGCAATGCCTGGATATGGAAGACGTGTACGATTTCAGCAGTTATCGGACTTTGAACGAGGTCGTCTAGTCGGACTCTGCGAGGCCGGGTGGTCGTATCGTCGTTTTGCGGAGTGAATTGGACGGGAAGTATCGGTGGTAGTACGATGGTGGCGTAGATAGCTCGCGGAACATTCCCACAAGAGAAGACGTGGATCCGGGAGTCACAGATGGACTGATAAGCGGACCGAAGGACGCATAAGAAGAGCGGTGTTGCGAAGCAGAACATCCACTGCGACGCAAATCCGAGTTGCCGTTGCACCTGAGGTGACTGTGCGAACAATCCGCAACCGTCTACTGGATGCAGGACTACGTGCACGTGTGCCTCTGGCATGTGTACCTCTGACTCCAGCCCACCGTCAGGAACGGCTGCAGTGGTGTCGCCAACGTCTGCACTGGAGAACGCAATGGCGATCTGTCGTGTTCAGCGATGAAAGCAGATCCTGCTTGGGAGCCTCCGATGGCCGTATGCGTATTCGCAGACGCACAGGGGAGCGTCTCCACCCTTCCTGCATCCGCCAGCAACACACAGGGCCTACACCTGGTCTCCTAGTGTGGGGAGCGATCAGCTATCACTCCCGTACACAACTAGTGTTTGTACCGGGTACGTTAAACAGCACCTCCTACATCAACAACATGATTCAGCCGGTTGTTGTGCCATTTGTAAGGTCGGTCCAGCGTGGTGTCTTTCAGCAAGATAACGCACGCCCACACACGGCACGTGCAGCGCAACATGCACTTCAGGGTGTGAGACCACTTCCATGGCCTGCACGCTCACTGGATTTGTCCCCCATTGAGCACGTGGGAAATTTTATGGGACAACGACTTATCCGGTCTCCACAGCCAGCCATGACCATCCCCGATTTACGCGTCCAGGTTGAGGATGCTTGGAACTCAATACCCCAAACTTACATCCAACATCTGTACGACAGACTCAATGCCAGAATTGAACAGTGTGACGCAATTCATGGCGGTTCAACCTCGTACTAACCATGTTACATGGAAATGTTATTTTTCAGTTTACCAGCAAATACAGCTGTATTTTGCCATAATGTTTTGATCACGTTATCCTCTGTATTCCGTTATTATGCTGTATAAATTTCGTTGGTATCAGACGTCTCCTTCTTGGTGTTCTTTTTTCACTTTCCGCCAGTGTATTTGTACCGTCAGCAAGGCGAGACGAGTTGATCTTTAAAATGGACCGATCTACGGCTCTGACAATGTTGTCGGTGGTCTTGAAACGAATCCCACGAAGCGGTGCATTCATTTTTGGAAACAAATCAAAGTCACATGAACTCTATTCAGGCGAATAGAGAAAGTAGTACCAACACTTCCCAACCCCATGGACGGAACAGGTTGGTAACAACGCTAGCAACTTGGCGGCGATTGCGTTTTCATGCAAAATTATCAGAGTATGCTCCAGCAAATGACGCCGCTTATTCCGGAGGGTTTCACAGAGGTTATATTCGGGGAAATTCGCATAATACACTACATTTACCGTCTATCCTGGAGGTATTGCATTTGCTAGTATGACGCCATCCCAGTCATAGACGGTGATGATAATTCATTTAACGTTTACTGGGGTTCTGTCAGACCTTTGTTCGGGACGGTGATCTGTAATCCCTCCATTTATTAGACTGCAGATTGCATTATCTCTAATATATCTGCTTCTAAAAGTTCAACTTGAAAAATTATTTTATGCGATCGAGTTCGCTGTTAAGAATGCTTACCATGTAATTTCTGTTTCCTTGTAACAGTTTTGCCGTTAAGGTTAAGTACATATACAGCTGGGGTTTTTTTTAAATGCAAAACCAGGAAAACCGTGTTCAATCGGACTGAAACTTGTAGGATGTGTAGGTCACGTGAGTAGGTGCAGATGATTACAGCCGCAGCGCACATTCAACTAATTTTTGCCAGTTACACTGTCATATTTCTGCAGCAAATGATTTTTGCCTATACTTACTATTTCTGTCGTTCTAGTTACTGAAGTTTCAACTTAACGCGCACCAATGATCATGCCTTTTTTTAGCACAACTTTTGTAAAAAAAAATCGTGCTTATGTTAATTTGTCCGTTCGTCAGTCCGTCCGTCCGTCCGCCTGTAGACACCATATCTCCGCAACTATTAGTCCGATTTGATTTTTTTTTTTTTTTTTTTTTTTTTGCATTGCGAAGCTTTAAATGTGCGAATGATGATCTTTTATTTCAATTTTTTTTACGATGTACAATTTTGCCGATATAGGGCGTAAATGCAGATGATGGCGAATTCAAAATACATTTAATTCCATATATTTGCTTCTAAGCATCCGATTGAAAAATTTCTTATCTTTCTATTCCATTTATGTCGAAGAGTATTTTAGGTGTAGTTACTTTCTGAACTTACGCATAGATTTTCCGCAAGGGGCGTAAAAGTAAATTACGTTTTCGACGATATCTGTTCTTATAAAACTCCGGTTTGAAAACATTTTCTTCAGCTGATACAGCTCATGATGGACACTCTTTTGCGTATAATTTCTAATGTTTGGTAAAGAATACTTTGGCCACCAGGGACGTAAGTGTTAATGTTTGCTTCTGACGTATTTGCCATAAAATCTGAGCTTCTAAAATCTCGATTGGAAAAATTCGTTCGTAGACCCATGCTAATCACGTCGACACACCTTTTTGGAATATTTTCTTTTAAAATATTGCATGGTTTCTCCGCCAGGGGGCATAGATGTGAATATTGTTTTTGTCAATATCTCTACTTTTAATGGTCTGATTTGAAAAATTATTTCTTTATTGGATAGTTACAGGTGTGACATGTTTTCCATATAATTTCAAAATTTAGAAGTCATTCATAGACTTTCCGCTAGGGGGCGTAAAGTTAAATTGCGTTTCCCCTGATATCTCTGCTTGTAAAACTCCGATTTGAAAACTTCTTTCTGCAGCGGATACAGCTCCTGATTGAGAATCCTTTGCATACAACTTCTCATTTTTGGTGAAAAATGGTTTGGCCACCAGGGAGCATAAGTCTTTAAACTATGAGCTTCTAAAATGTCGATTGAAAAAAATTTGTTTGCAGACCGATACTACTTACGTCAACAGACTTTTTAGGAATATTTTCTTCTTAAAGTAATGCATGGTTTCTACGCCAGGGGTCGTAGATGTATATCGCATTTTTGGTAATATCTCTACTTCTAGGAGTCCGATTTGAAAAATTCCTTCTTTGTTGGATAGTGTTTCTGATGCGAAATGTTTTTCACATAAATTAAAAATTTTCAAGTAAATCATAGACTTTCCGCTAGGGGGCGCAAACGTAAATTGTGTTTTCCCCGATATTTCTGCTTCTAAAACTCCGATTTGAAAAATTCTTCCTGTATCGCATACATCTCGTAATGGAAAATGTTTTTTATATAATTTTTAATATTTCGTAAAGAATGGTTTGGCCACCAGGGATCATAAGTGTTAATTTCTGCTTCTGGTATATTTGCATCGTGAAAACTCGACTAAATTTTTTTTTCGTGAACTCATACTGCTCACATCAAAAAACATTTGGAGAATACTTTCTTTCTAAAATAATGCATGAATGTTCCGTTAGGGGGCGTAGATGCGTATCTTATACGTGCCCATATCTGTGCTTCGAAAAGTCCGATTTGAAATTTTTTTGCTTTGTTGGAGAACGTTTCCGCTGCCGAATGCTTCTCATATTAATTAAAATTTTTCTTAACTCATTAGTCTGCAGTCAGAGGGCGTAAGTTCACCATTCCGTTTACAGCAGTATCTGCGGGGTTAAAAATGCGATTGAAAAACTTTTTTCTTCGGTCAGATACTACTTTTTCCCAGACTGGCTCCATTAAGTTTGTAAAGCTTTGATAAATTTAATTTGCGTCAGAACGGATTCAAAAGACGTGCTCATTACACCTGAGAATTCGGTGTCATCTATCTTGTTTTAAGTTTGCTAAGATCTGACATTGTCGACAATTACTCCACAACAACTGTTGCACCTGCGAATGTGGCAATGCTGTGTGATAAAAGACATCGTACTGCATCCCTTTGTACGTATACATAATACGGGGGATGACGTCGTCCTTGTTAATTTGCATACAGTGCGTCACTTGTACTCTAAACCAGTGTTTCCCAATTGCTAGTCCACGGACCGGTACCGGTCCGCGATGCTTTTTCTACGGGTCCACGAGAAATTAGTGAATTTATTTATTTTTCTTTTGAACCGAAATGGAGTCAAAGTAAGAGGAATCAAGATCTAATTTTTTTGGAACACCTGAAAAGCAGAAGATTAAAGGAAGCTTGGATCGCTAATCTTTTCACAGAAGATCTGAACTCCTGGAGGCTAACTCACCAGGAAAAGAAAAGTTTCGTAGAAAATCCTTCTAATGCCAGTGTGGTATCGATATTCAGATCCAAATCTCTCACTCAGTTTTGGGTATTATGGGATAAGAATATCCAAGTCTCAGCGACAAGGCTCTGAAATTATTGGTAACTTTTTCGGCCAGGTATTTATTGCGAGAAAACCCTTTCAACCGTTTCAGTAACTATTAAAACGAAATCACAAAAAACATAATGGGCATTAATGCTGTACTGAGCCTTGGGGAAACGACACTTTAACCACGGCTCTAGAAGATTATCGCGAAACATTCCAGAAAACGTAATAATAACGGTAAACATTCCAGAAAACGTAATAATAACGGTAAGGAAAATATTGTGGTATATTAATTATGGATTACACTTATTAATCATTAAAGAACATCAACAGAGCCGTCCCTGTGGTGCAGAGGTCCAAGCGATGGCCTCTGATCATTCGTCCGAAAGGGATTCGGGTTCGAATCCCGGTGAGGCATGGATGTTGTGTTTCTTACGGCACTGGCTCTCTCCCGTCCATGGAACCAGCGATCCTGAATTATCGACGGGCGACTGCTTATAGACCATTGAGCTGTTCACGGTGGTCGTTAAACCTCCAATCAAAAAAAAAAAAAAAAAAAGAGTTTTAACAGATTAAATTATATTAGTTGTTAGTAGGAGACATGGAATAATCTGGTACATGAATTATGGATTGCACTCAGTGATCATTATCATATAAAATATTACGAGATTAAATGCTCGAAAACAGGCTAAAGGGTTTGTTTTAGCATCGTCTGTCCGCGAAAATTTTCCCAACGTTTTGGCGGTTCGCGAATGCAAAAAGGTTGGGAACCACTTCTCTAGACGGTGTTTCCATTATTTTGAAAAGCCGCTATAATTATTCTGTGCTGTTAATTATCAGTTACTGTTGTACCATTCAGAATTTTCATGATGGCTGTGGTTATTTAAAACAAACAACATAAATAAATGGCCATAATTAATCACTCTCTGTGAACAGTGCGTCTTTTCGCACTTAACAATATTTTGAATTTCGAAATAAATTAAGACAGCAATAAGAGAGACTCCAATGGAAGTACCTGCTTTGTCTGAACACTTTTTTTAGAAAGAGCGGAAAGACAGTTTTCTTTGGCAGGAAACTCCACAAGTGTCACTCCGTTTAATAGGACATTTAATGATCACGAGACAGAACAAAATGCTGTCATTTTACCTTTACCCTTTCTCGACGCTGTTTCCTTTAAAGAATTATTGATAAAGAAAAATTCTCACTTCAGACAGTGTGATTTCTTTTTTTTACGCTTTATCGTCCGACGATAATGAGCTTCGAAGTTAACCTGTTGTTTAATTACAGCTAGTGGTCGCAAAATAGCTGTTTACCATATCATTAGCTTGCGAAGTTTACTTTCACAAGTATATGCTTCAGAAGTTAAAAACGGGGAAAAAAGAATCAAAGAAATAAGCAGTTCTTTAAAGCCATGTACTTTTCTGCGAAAGACAGCGAAAATATTTACGGTTGATTGATTGAAATCCATCAGATGAAGAGCAGAATCATGTAAATTCCCCCCCAGAAGCTGTGTAAATATAATCACTGCCTGGACAATCTTTGTGAAAAACTTCGCTTTAAAAGAAAAAAGGAACAGGAAATTTTCTTCTTTAATGATTTTTCCTCTTGAAATTTTATTTAAGGAATCAAAGTTTTGCAAAAGACAGCGGTGGCTTCTTTTTCCTCACCATGTGTGCCATTATCTGAGAAAGAGAACTTCCTAAAAATTAGAAACCTTTAGCTTGTTGTAAAAAAAAAAGGCCAAGACGGATCTGGAAAATAAATTTAATAACGATAAGAAAAAGGGTTTTATTGGCGTGTCTGAAGAAACTGGCCTCTCCGGTGGCGCAGTGGTTTAAGCGATGGCCTCTGATCATTCATGCAAAAGCGGTCCGGGTTCCAATTCGAGTGAGGCATCGATGTTGTGTTTGTCTTACGGCACTGGTTCTCCCCCTTCCCTGGAACCAGTCACCCTAACTTGGGGATGGGCGACTGCTTATAGCTCATTGAGTTGCTCACGGTGGTCGTTAAACCTCCAATCAAACAAAAAAGAAGAATGACGCCCCTGTCATCCCAAAAAACAGTCACCATGACTTTCTCTGCTGATTGCTGGCTCTTGAACTTCTTAGGCATTAGTGAAGAGGTGTGACGCCATTCAATTGATTGATTCTTTGTTTCCGGATCGTAAAGATACGTTTACGTTTCATCCCCTGTCACCAAATTGGTAAACGACGTGTCATCATTGGCTTCAAAGCCTTCCAGCGGATCACAGCAGACTTCCACCCTTCTCTCCTTCAAATCGGGTGTCAACTGGCGAAGTATTCACTTTGCACACACTTTCCGGTACCCTAAGTCTTCCACTATCTTCTGTATGGCATTGTGATCAAGGTCCAGTTGTGCAGCAAACTCACAAATTGTGACTCTTTCCTCCGCGCGAATCAATTCATCCACTCGCTGATAAATACGGACATTTGACGTGGACCAGGAACATCCAAACGAAGTCATTGCTCTTTCCACGTTTTTAAGTGAGTCACGGAAAAATTCTCATTGGCCGCCACGGGAATCAAACCCAAGGTTTTCCAGTTACGCGCCGGATATGTTTCCATTGCACCATAGCTGCTTCGAATTCCTCCAGACTCACATTCACTAACTGCCAAGCTACTTCGCAGGTTGCTTTTGGGAGCCCCGCACAATGCTGGGGATTCACCAAAGATGGTAAGCAGCAACTGAACAAGTAATTAGAGGGCGAATGAATAACAACACGGGATTAGAAGGCGAATGAAATATAAATACGGACACTCACTGATGATTCGTGTCAGTGGTCGCAGATGATGGTCTCCCACTGCGTGGTTTGTTTTCAATGCTGGTTTCCGATTCTTTAAACTTTTTCTTCCATCTCTGAAGATTTCTCTTGTCAATGGTGTCATCTCCGTAAGCATTATGTAGCTTTATGTGGATGTCGGACAGTCTGCACTCTTCTTTCGTCAAGAACTCAATGACGGCTGCTTCTGCTTTGAATCCCTGCAATGAAGAAGAAGGGTTTCCATAGCGGAAAAGTTACTCTACTAACATGTGCAATTTGAACGACCTCTGTCAGTTAATGAAAAAGGTTATGCCCACTTTTGCATTACTAGGTAAGTAGCTCGTGGCTCACTATTCTTAATCAAATTCAAGAGGCTACACACAGAATGGGATCAGAATAGTCGGATCCGTACTCTGGATCAGTGATATTTTTGGCAAAGAAATTTAGTATTCAGTTTCCAAAATCTTTAAGCTTTTCACTACATGGGAATAATTGAATTAAAGGTATGCGCGCGGCCTGTCCTGGCCCGTAAACCCCGAGACCGACACGACCTTTAGGCCTAGCTTTCCTTTATCACTTAGGTTAAAAATTTCGAGCTCGAACAGTCTCTATTGCAAAGGTTAACCATTTTGACGTTGGATTGAAGCAAAACGTTTCGAGCCACAAAACGAAGATTGACTTGTTAGATAATCAGTTGGTGAAGATCATTGAGCGAAACGAAACACATGGAAATACATCCTCAGCTGAGGCGTTGATTAATTGCAGCTGAAATGAATGAGCACTGCTGTAAGATGAGAGTGTGAAATAGGCCGGTTTATTTTGTTGAAGATTGAAATCACATTCCTGACTAAAACATGTGGCGTTTTTTTTTAATTTTCTGAGAAATATTTGCATAAAAACACTTCTCAACTTAACGAAACCAGATGACGGGTTACTGGTACGCTTCGTTCCTTATACAGAAATGATAAAGTTCATAGTATTTATTTGCAATTTTGGGGTCGAGGATACTTTGTTCGTACTTTGGTGTGGAAGAGGAAACGCATTTAGATAGTCATTTCTAGACCTCATCTATGTGACGAATTTCTACAAGAAATGACATATCTCTGTGCGTTACATTCCGTTTAGTACGGAAATATTTGAGTTCAGTAGAGCAGCTTTCTTTCTCCAGAGGAAGCCTTGGGTTACAGAGGATGTTCGTACATTTGTAGAACATCTGTGATAAGAAATTACAGAAAATAAAAGAAATTCAAAGAATTGAAACTGGCAACAGCGTGTAAGATAAAAACGAAAGGAACATCTGCTACAGTTAAATATCGCCTGCTAAGAAAATGGCGCAAGTAAACAAACTGTGGATAGAAGGTTATGCTTTTACTCTTTACAAACATGAATATTCGTATTCTGCATTAAAAAAACTCTGTGAAAATCATGGAATTAGAATTTCTAAATGTAGAACAAGCAATATTATTCATAATAAAGGAAAAATTGTCCAACATTGCTTTTAACAGGGAAAAGAACACCAAACGGATATCCAAAAAATATACGTATTGGATTGGTGCGAATGAAATGTCCGGCGCAGACGAACCGTGGTGATAGGCCCCCACCACAGCGGAATGGAACCACCCACAGGTGTTGCGGGTGTTACGTCACAGATTTACTATAAATAGCTAGCACGTGTGTGAAGAACAAGTGTGAGCCGCGGATGGCTTAGTGGTTAGTGTTTCAGACTATCGGTGCTGGGTCCCCAGGTTCAAGCCTGGGCTGATCTTTCATAGATGGTGTGATTTACTAACAATCGCTGAATATCCGCTGTGCATCGGACGAGCACGTAAAGTGACGGCCCCCAGGCTGGACCCACTGGTTAAATGGATATCCTTTCCTATGTCCTCCCTGAAATTCTCTCACCCATCTATGTGCAATATCGTACTTGTACGGTGGCGCCATCTACTGTACTCTAATCTCACTACAAACTGTTCTGTCAAAAGTCGCTAGACTTGCTCTCATTGTTTCTGTGTTTGTTTCTGTGTCCTGCCCAAAAGGCGATCTCGCTGTAGGTGGCTGGGACCTAAACTCTACTACCTGTGGACGGAAGTCCTACATGAAAATGACAACTTCTCCTAGAGAAGAACAAGTGTCAGGCGTGGTTTCTTTAAATGCAACGTGGCTTGCAAAGGAAGCATGCAGATGCCGCATTTGAGAGGCATCTTCCTGTATGAATTTAAACTGGGCCTTGCTGCAGGAATTGCCACTCGAAATGTTAACAACGCGTTTAGCAAGAATTCAGCCAAGCCAACGAAAGAACCATTCAGCGATGGTTTGTGACGTTTCGAAGCGGAGATACGGACCTGCAAAACGAAGCACGTGGCCACCAACCTTTTTTTTTTTTTTTTTTTTGATTGGAGGTTTAACGACCACCGTGAGCAACTCAATGGGCTATAAGCAGTCGCCCGTCCCTAATTTAGGGTCACTGGTTCCAGGGAAGGGAGAGAGCCAGTGCCGTAAGACAAACACAACATCCATGCCTCACCGGGATTCGAGCCCGGACCCCTTACGGACGAATGATCAGAGGCCAGCGCCTTAGACCACTGCGCCACCGGGGCGGCGGCCACCAACCTGTTGCTGTTTTTGACGATGTTCTGTTACATGTGGTTGTAGCTGACGCCCGAAAAACGTGTCGTGAGATAGCGGCAGAGGTAGGTGTCCACCACACGACAGTTGTTCGGCGTCTGGCTGCGCAGGGTAAGGTAAAAAAGCTGGACATGTGGTTGCCACATGAGTTGAAAACTGCCAACAAGACTAGGCGTTTGGAAGTCTGCACGTCGTTGCTTGCCAGGAATAAACAGGAACCTCTACTACATCGAATCGTCACCTTCGACCAGAAGTGGGTCCTTTATGATTATCGGAAACGATCTGCACAATGGTTAAGCAAGGCACAGCCTGCTGGACGACATCCTAAGCCACCCTTACGCACCAAGAAGATAGTGCTGCTTGTCTGGTGGTCCGCAGCCGGGATAATTCATTGGAGTTTCTTGGTAAGTGGCCAATCCATCATTGCAGAACGTTATTTTTTTTAATTACACCTGATGCATCGGAACTCGCTGCTGAAATGACCGGCTTTGGTCAACAGTTCTGCTGCTGCAGAACAACGCTCCCCCTCCCCCCTCATGTAGCACAACGGACGATGCTGACACTAAGTGCCTTGGGATATGACGCACTGTCTCATCCTGCCGGTTTCCCGAAGTTGTCTCCGACAGACTATCATCTATTTCGTCGCCTGGATCACTTCCTGTCCGGGAAACAGTTCACGACAGACAACGAGGTTCAACGTGCAGTTGATGACTTCTTCGGGTCCCAGCCACAAGACTTTTTTCGTTCCGGGATCATGGCCTCGCCGGACAGATGGCAATTATGTGTCGATGCCGAAGGCGATTATTTTACCTACACTGTTAAAAATTTTGTGATAATTTGCACCAAAAAAAAAGTGCTTCTACAATTGCTGCAGCACTTTCTGAGAAAATATACACCCATATGTGGCGCGAACAAAGCTCAACATGATTAACCCTCGCACCATAATGTTGTGCAACTTCTCATCATAGCATGGTGCAAAGTTGCACCATGTTGTTGGGTTTTGTTTGCACTACACAATGGTTTACCTTCTCTCAAAAAGTGGTGCAGCAGGTGTAGCACCACTTTTTGGTGCAATCTACCACACATTTTTTAACAGTGTAGGTAAGTTGTCCTACTTTTCCGTTCTCGCCGTCCACGTGTGCTGGTGCTTTACCGAACATATCATTCGCACCAACCAAGTATTTTTACGAATCTTTCAAGAGTCTTTTAAGGTCTCTTGTCTTAAAAGAAAATCGACCAACCGAAAGAGCAATCGATAGGTCTTTAAAAATCTCTGTATCAACTCTAAATAAGGTAATAAACAAAGATTTGGATCTGAAAAATAAAACATAAAACTTAATGTCTCCCGCCTTTTGCCTAGGCATGTGACTGAGAGAAGGATGCGTTGTAAACTTCTTTATGAAAACCATTTAGCCGGAGAGAGATGTAAATTTATTATGACTCTTGAGGAAAAAAGGATCTACCTAAACGTCTGTAAAAAAAAAAGGCCGATTTAGTATCGCAAAAGAGAAGAAAAAGGCTTACAAACTTGATTCCAAGAATCCAAAGAATCAGAATCAAGAATCCTATTGCAAAAGAGAAGAAATTTACTTACAAGCTTGATTCCAAGAATCCAAAGAAAGTTTCAGTAAAGCATTCATGATTATTGCTGGTTTATATGCAATATGAAATTAAAGTTTAAAAAAGTTGGAAAGACGTAAAAATCAATTTTACATTTTACCAGACTAATGTTTTAACTCCAATATTTAAAGAGGATACACCATTCCTTTATCCACAGAGACTTCAAAAAGTTGAAATCCATCAAAATAACCAGTCATATATCCAAATCTACTGCTGTATTTCTTGAAAAAACGAACAAAAGAGACAGGTATCAAGTCTATACATTTGCTCATATTGCTTCAAAGTTCCCAAATGTGTCACCGATGGACTATTGTGCCTTCGGAATACAAAAATGAACGCTTTCTAAGCGCAACCCTAAGACAGTGATTGGACTTTGGAAAGCAATGGAAGAGGAGTGGAATAAAATACAAATATTAAGAAATGCTGTTTTCTTGGAAATCTAAATCATCCAGAGAAAGAGCGATCAGATAGAACATTTAAGAAAGAAGTAATTTTATTTTAAACCTTAATTATATTGCCGGAAAATTGTTCTAAAAATGTGTGAGCGTCCTCTGTGTTTGCAGTATGTGGCAGAGAATGCGTGATGAAAGTCTGAAACAGGTCGGGCTTTCCAAAATGAAGTGCAGATTTCTAAGCAGAATACGGCATTTATCTATCCTACGATGTACGTGCGAAGATTTATTCTTTATAAATATACATGACACCGTCTGGAATACTAAAGATATTAGTCTAGATCCTTTCCTACTTTGAAATGGTGGTCGTCGCTTTCGTATGCCTCTACTAGAAGGTCTGATGTTATTTTTTTCAGATTCTTATATACTCGTAAAAATGGGAGGTTCTCAGTGGTTTAGTGAGTGTCAAGCTCCGACGGCATATCCCTTCAAGGAGCTTTCTGAGGAGATGACTTCAGTTGAATATAGCACGTCTGTGACAAAATAATGACAATCTTGAATCCTTCCTATGAATTTACAAACATTTGCATACTTCATTACTATTTGTATCACTGACAGTAAATGGCTACTGTAGGGTACCGCCTCACCTCAACACGACCCGATTTTATTTCTGTTTCAGCATGCATGCCAATTAAAAGAATAGCTTGAGTCGTTATTTAAAAAATCGAAATAATGACTTGTGCTATGTACTTAGAACTATAGAGTGTAAATATGCTGGACATTATAACTTACTTGATACTTTTCTCTTGCTTGGTTGTCTCGAATAACGTCTCTTCTTGCTCTTTTCACATTTTAGCAACATTTCTTGACACATGAAATTGTAAAGTTTTTTAGTTCGTGCACTTACATGTCTTTTGCCGAAAAGATCGAGCTTATGTTACCGGTTTGTCCGTCTGTCTGTGGACATCATATCTCTGCAACTATTAGCCAGATTTGAGAAATTCTCTTTCGCATTGGGAAGCTTGAAATGTACGAATGATGATCCTTCATTTCTTTTTCTTTCTTTTTTTTTTAAGAAACACCATTTCCCCGCGAGAGGGCGTAAATGCAGATGATATCGAATTCAAAGCACATTTTATGACATATATTTGCTTCAAAACATCCGACTGATTTTTTTTTTTACATTTCGATTCCATTTATGTCGAAGACTAATTTAGGTATACTCCCTTTTTATGAAGTTACGCACAAGTTTTTCGCTGGGGTAAATAAAAGTAAATTGTGTTTTCCCCGATATATCTGCTTCTAAAACTCCGATTTGAAAAATTCTTTCCGCTGCCGATACAGCTCCTGATGAGAAATATTTTGAACTTAATTTCTAATTTTTGGTAAAAAATTGTTTGGTCACTAGAAGGCGTAAGTATTTATTTCTGTTTTTCATGTATTTACAGCAAAATCTTCTAAAATCTCGATTGAAAAAATTCGTTCATGGACCGATACCACTTATGTCGATAAACCTTTGTGGAGTATTTTCTTCTTAAAGCAATGCATGGTTTCTCTGCCTAGGGGAGTAGATACATACCATGTTTTTGTCAATATCTGTACTTGTAAGAGCTTGATTTGAAAAATTCCTTCTTTGTTTGATAGCGTTTCTGGTGCGAAATTGTTTTCATATAATTTCAAAATTTTCAAGAAATTCATAAATTTTCCGCTAGGGGGCGTTAAAGTAAATTGCGTTTCCCCCATATCTCTTCTTCTAAAACTCTGATTTGAAAACTTCTTTCTGTATCGCATACATATCCTAATGGGAAATGTTTTGCATATACTTTCTAATATTTGGTAAAGAATGCTTTGATCATCAGGGTGCGTAAATATTAATTTCTACTTCTGATGTATTTGCAGCAAAATTTGAGCTTCTAAAACCTTGACAGAAAACTTTCTTTCGTGGATCGATACCACCCACATCGAAAAACCTTTTGATAATACTTTCACCGTAAAAAAAATGTATGGTTTCCCGCCAGGGGGCGTAGACGCATATCTTAATTTCGTCGATCTGACTGCTTCTAGTAGTCCAATTGGTAAAAATGTTTCTTTGTTGGAGAGCGTTTTCCCTGCGGAATGTTTCTCATATAACTTAAAAAAATTTAACGCCCAAGTCTTCTACCAGAGAGCATAATTTCACTTTTCCGTTTACAGCAATATCTGCGGGACTAAAAACTCGATTGAAAAACTTCTTTCTTCCGTCAGATACCACTGTATTCCATACCGATTCCATTAACTTTGAATAGCTTTGATAAGTTTAATTCGCGTTAAAACGTATTCAAAAGACGGGCCCATTACAACCAAAGGTTCGGTGTCATCTTTCCAGTTTTATGTTTTTGGCGTTCCCTCAACACCCGTATTTCATTTTCTTCTTTTTTTAATACGTCTTTTGATAAAAAGCACGTGCTTATAGTACCATTATGTCCGTCCGTCCATCTGTGTACACTATATTTGTGCAACTATTAGTGTCATTAAATAATTCCTTTTCCAGTAAAAAAGCATGAACGATGTACTGCGTATTGGTATTTTTCTGATGTATAAGTATGGTTACCATAACTTTCGATTTCAATTGTGTACAGAATTTAACATGACCGTACAAACTTCTGAATGGTAATTCTAAATGATGCTACCAAATTATATCTGACAATATTATTCAATACTTGTGTCGATATAAATTCTATATTCTCTATAGCCCAAAATTTCATGCAATCAAACGGTGCCGTTCTGCTATCGCCGGTGGTACATTTTAAAAACGATGGCAATATTGCCACTACATTGCTGGCCACCCAAAATGCAACACCTAGAAGGAAGCATCCGATAGGCCTGAAATTTGCAGCATTCGTCACCAGCGAGAGGACATGCAAACGATTATCATTGTAGAGCATATGCAAATCATGTGCCCCCGGCACGCCATCGAGAAGCACTATAAGAAGTGTGCACAGAAGCCGGGCTGTAAGTAGTGGAAGTGTGATGTGCTGCCGGACTCGTGCGTGGGAAGTTTCTTGATGCCTCGTCGCAGAATACGGCAGTCATTCCAGCACGTTTCGGAGTTCGACAGAGGACGAATAGTGGCTTATCGCGACAGCGGTTTATCGTACCGAGACATCGGCGCCCGTGTGGGACTACATCCAGCCACAGTGAGGCGAGTATGGATTTGGTGGGTGCAGGAGGGACGGACAGACTGACGTGAGCGATTGTCGCAGCCGCGGCACACCACCGAACGAGTTGACCGGCATGTTGTTCGGCGGGCATTGACGGCTCGCACCGCCACATCACTAACGTTAGCGCTGGAATTAGGTGTGTTGCGCAGCAACCAGGGTCAGCACGTACCGTTCAACGTCGTCTGCAGGAGCGGAGACTTGTTGCACGGCGCCCATTGCTCCGATTACCATTGACGTTACACCACCGGCGAGTGCATCGGCAGTGGGTCGTTGAACGGCCTGCACTACGGAATGGTACGAAATTGTCTTCTCCGACGAATTCCGCTTCTGCCTGCAACACCACGATAGTCGGATCCGCGTGTGGCGGCACCGCGGCGAGAGACTGTATGACACTTGCATTATGCATCGCCATACCGGCCCGTCGCCTGGGGTTATGGTTTGAGGCGCAATTGGATATGACACCCGCACCCCTCTGGTACGCATCGCCGGTACCTTCAACATTCACCGCTACATCTCCGACGTTTTGGAGCCTGTAGTCCTCCCTTACTTGCAGGACCTGCCAGCGGCCACGTTTCAACAGGACAATGCGCGCCCACACGTAGCACGTATTGTGCAACGATTCTTCACGGCCCACTACTTGTCACTGCTGCCGTGGCGCGCCTGTTCTCCAGATATGTCGCCCATCGAACACGTCTGGCCGCTGATCGGCAACCGAGTGGCCCGGCAAGCACCATTTGCGGCTACGCCTTATGAACTGAGGCAACGTGTGGAAGCAGCCTGGACCTACATACCCGAAGCCCACATCCAAAGCCTCTTTCGTTTGATGCCACGGCGTGTAGCGGCCGTTATTGCCAGCCATGGGGGCCACACGTACTATTGATGTCTGCGTGTTCCGCAAGTCGCACGGGCCTGTAAACTCAATCGTTTCATCTTTGCATCTGTTGTTACGTGTCCAGTAAATCTGACTTTGCTATCTCGTGTCCTTCTTGGTGTTGCATTTTGGGTGGCCAGCAATATAAAAGACAAAAACAGATATTACTTAAAAGGAAAATCTTCAAAAATACATATTAGAAACGGATAATCTACCAAACTACTGAAATTCCTGTAATTAGAAACGGAAATCTACCATAAGACCTAAGTTCGCATTATTAGTAACGGAAAATCTGAGAAAAATAATACTGAAGTTTCCGTTATTCGAAGCGGAAACTCTTCAAAAGTGCTGGTTTCCGTTACTAGAAATGTAAAATCTACCAAAACACTGAAGTTCCGGTTTTTAGGAACGGAAAATCTACCAAAATATTGAAGTTTCCATTACTAGAAACGAAACAATCTACCAAAATACTGAAATTTCCGTTATTAGAAACGGAAACTTTTGAAAATTTTACAATGAAGGAAGTAGCAATCATCATAATTACATATGAAATTCACAAGAACATTCATTGCAGTCAGATAATAAATGAAATTTGGAAGTTTTTTGATGTTTGACTCATATGAGTCAAACATCAAAAAACTTCCAAATTCCCTTGCCCTGGAGCGGAAATCGAACCCACATCTCACGATTTCCGTTCGAGAATGCTAACACAGTCAGAGTATTTGTCATTTTCTTGTAGGACTTCCGTCCACAGTGAGTAGAGTTTATGTCCCAGCCACCTACAGCGAGATCGTCTTTTGGGCAGAACACAGAAACGGAAGGAATGAGAGCAAGTCTAGCGACTTTGACAGAACAGTTTGTAGTGAGATTAGAGTACAGTAGATGGCACCACCGTACAAGTACGATGTTGCACACAGAAGGGTAAGAGAATTTCAGGGGGGGGGCATAGGAAAAGATGCCCATTTAACCAGTGGGTCAAGCCTGGGGGCCGTCCCTTAACGTGCTCGTCCGATGCACGGCGGATATTCAGCGATTGTTAGTAAATCACACCATCTCTGAAAGATCAGTCCAGGTTCGAACCTGAGGACGTTTCATCAATAGTCTGACTCGCTAACCAAGAATGCTAACCGCAATGAAAGAAGGTTAAATGGCAATGAAACCCAGGACAAGGAAGTTCAAGCAACTGAGCTTAAGCAATTGCAGCTTAAGAATCTGAACCTACTCTACATTTGCGTTAGTCGAAACAATCTTGCTTCATCACAGCGTCATTCTGACTCTTTTCCAATCCGGAAACCGATATAGGTCTGAAATCATCAGTACCACAGATATTTACTATTTGTTTGTAGGTTCAGCGATCACCGTAATCAACTCGATGGGTATTAGCCTGGTTCGTTCGTAATTTGGGGTCTCTCTTTAGAGGGATGGAAAACAACCAGTGTCGTAAGACAAACACAGCATCCCTGCTTCTCCGGGATTCGAACCCGGACCAAGATAGGATGAATTGTCAGAATCCAGTGCAGCGCTTAGATAACTGGTGACAGATATTTACAATGAAGGAAGAAAAATTTCTCATAAACACATGAGCAATTCCCTATAATATTCTCTGTAATCAGATAACGAACACAACTATACCGTGCAAATTAATTGGGACAAGCTATTTTATTCTCAGAATTGTAATGTGATCGCCACTTGATGTCGGAAACCCACGTAAACTGGTTTTACAGCTGTGAGGTGGTGTGACTGTTAGAACTCGATAGTAAGTATGTGGTTTGTCCGGTTTTAAACAGGAAATAGGCACTTCAGCTTCAATTGTGAGCTTTCGTGTGTGACAGGTGGATGTTAGTTTTTGCTCTCTGTGAGTACGTGTTGCTTTCCTGTATTGAAAAAATGGATATTTCTCCAAGGAAGCGTGCAAAAATATTTGCTCTGAAGGATCACACTTCTGTGACAGTGAGAGATATCGCTTCTGCAGTTGGTGTAGGCAAATCAAGTGTATCAAGACTGCTTGCGTGATAGAATGCATCTGGATCATAGTCTCCAAAAAGGAGAGGTAAATGTGGAAGAAAATGAAAAACAACCCCACGAACCGATAAATATCTCATCAGAAATAGTCAAACGAACTCAAAAAAAAAACAAAAAAAGAAAAAAAAACAAGCACCGACGTTCAAAGAGATTTATTGGCTAGTGGTTGTGATGTTAGTGATTTAACTGTACGCCGTAGGCTTCTGGAAGTTGGCCGGAAAGCAAGAAGACCAACGAAAAAACAATATTTGAATACAAAAATGAAGATAAAACGTTTAGCATGGGCGAAAAAATATAAATCGTGGACTGCTGACGACTGGAAAAATGTAATTTTCAGTGATGAAACTCATTTATTTGTGCAGGGTTACTAAGCAAATGCCGTTAGACGAAGCAACTGTGAACCCTTAAGACCTGAGCATGTCAAACAAATTGTAAAACACCCTCTGAAACAGATGTTTTGGAGTTTTTTCACATCAAATGGCACTAGAAGCTTAGTTCCTGTTCAAGGTATGATGAATTCAGCCAAGTACGTAGAAATATTACAACGTAGGATTGTTCCATTCTTGCAAACTTTTGATGGGACATTTCAGCATGATTTGGCCCCATGTCACAATTCGAAATTGGTCAAGAATTTCATGCTGGAAAATCAAATTCATTTGCTTGATTGGCCTGGAAATTCACCAGACTTAAATCCCATGGAAAACTTGTGGAATATTTTGAAGAGACGTTTAGGTAAAATGGACTGTGCAACCAAAGAACGCATGATAACGAATGCTATAAAAGTGTGGTTCCACGATTATGAAGTCAAAAATATGTGCACTCAATTAGTGGAGTCAATGACAAAACGAATTCAAGAGGTCATTTTTGCTAAAGAAGTACATACTTCATACTAATACAGGTATTTATCAGTGTATATCAAGACATAGAATGATATAAAAACATAGTTTTGGAAAAAAAGAGGGATTTTTTACTTTGTCCCAATTAATTTGCACACTATAGTAATAGTTCACAGCAAACAGATTCTAAATGCTGAAATTTACATACTGATTATCCAGATGACTTGAAAATTTCATCGCCCTGGCGGTGGAATGGAATCCATATCTCCCGGTTTAGGTTTCAGTATGCTAACTGCTATGGGTTCGATTCCCGCTCCAAGGCAATGAGATTTTCAATTTATCTGAAGATGTTGTTACATGGATGATCAGTAAGAACGAATGGTGATTTCAGAATTTATTTTCTGATTTCTGTGAATAATCAGTATATTTTATGTGACTGCAATGAATATTCTTTTCAAAAGGAAATTTTAAGTCCTACCCAAAACTTTGCTGCTCGTTATTATTGAAAATAACGAGCAGCAAAGTTTTTGGTAGGACTTAAAATTTCCTTTTTGAAAAGAATATTCATTACTGTCACATTGCAGTCACATCATTATTTTCAATAATAATGAGCGGCAAAGTTTTTATGCTTCAAGGTATTATGTATATATACAGTATATCCACAAATTATGTGCATCGTTCTTATCTTGTCAACCTGACCTCAAGACTGCTGCTACATACCAGTCAGTGAGTGAAGAAAATACAACGTTAAAGTTGAAACACATAAAGAGAATAAACACAAAATTTACATAGGGAAAGAAACTAAAAATGAAAATTAAATTACAACCTACGTCATAACTGATGTGGGAATTAGTGTGTACGTGTGTCTGTGTGCGTGTTTCAGAAACACATTCCATCCCTATTACTACTTTTGTTGTAAAGAAGATACATACAAATTAATCGCGGCTGGCTTAACATTTCTTAGATAACCGGCCAAGTCAGGTTTCCTAAATTCTCGAGGTACAGCCATAGATCTCCTTTAATATTCTCTGGAGTTCAACATTTCTCATTGCTAACTTTACAGCATAAAAGGATTTTCACAAGCTGCATTTCTATCTAGTGCTGTGTTAAAGAACAGTCTGTTCTTTTTTTTTTTTTCATAAACTATGGAAATTTCAAAGGAAAACAAATCTAGATAAGCTGGAAGCAAAGGCCAAATGTCACTTTCTGCGTGGTTGCATATTTTGCGGCAAAATAAATATTTCATATAAAAGCAAACATGTTATGCAAATTTGTAAAAATATGAGGCTTACATATTCCCGGAAATGTCATCCGTCCGCTTTTCGAAAAGTGAGTATGTGTTCAAAGAAGTTAAAAAAGGATGTCTAACGCAGTTTTCCTGAAATACGAAAGGCAGATGACTCTAAAGCGTAAAGAATTCATGAAAATACACTCAGCGTGACTGTATAAAAACAAGTCTTCCTAGCAGCGACAATGGCGGAAAATGAGCATTGTCATGCAGAATCTAAGAAATTTATAAAATTGCATTTACAACTATGCGAAGACCTTAAACAAAAGAAATGAAAGAAACGGGGAACAATATTGCATGCAAAAACTTTTTGTTTGCTGATCAAACTCGAAACACCCTTAGGACCTCAGAAAAACCTCAAAATAGGAAACAGAAACATAAAACTCAGCAATATGGGGATCCGTCTTTTGATATTCTCATATGAACAAACTGAATGTGAATTTCCAGAAGTGGAATAAACACGGCATTTTTCTCTGAATCTTTTTTCTAACAATTTCTGTATCCGTTTCCTATGCCACATCTCCTAATGTCTTTCTTCGCTTACAAGAATGGTGATAAATTAGGTTTATGTGGTCACGGACAGACAGTTATCATGCATTTGAAGAAATTCTAGTCGTGTTAAAATGTTTATAAGGCAAAAACTGTGAAATACAGGGTGATCTATTTAAACCAGTACCCTATAAAAACCTTACATTTTTGCAAGGGATCGCGCAAGGAACTTCTTCTTTTTTTCAATAGAAGCAGCAACTCCTGGAGAATGAAAACCGCCACCGTGAAGAAGATTGTTAACCGTAACTGTAACTCAGCTCGTGATTTGTTTGTTGTTGCGTTGTCATTCACTTGCGTGCATTCGGAAACATGCAGTACTCTGTTCCAGAGCGTGTTTTTTTAGTGAAATCGTATTGGATAACCAATCCTGTCATCAAAACGCAACGAGCAGTTCTAAGAGAGTTTGGAGTTCGAAAAGTGCCCAGCAAGTCAACAATTCTGTCGATGGCAAAACAACTGGAGCAAACCGGTTCTCTTCTCAGCGGTAGCGGTAGACAACACCCTCCGATGCCCCAAACGCGTGTGGACGATGTTCGGCAACGTTTACTTCAATCTCCGACGAAATCGTTGAGCAGATTAAGCCAACAAACAGGATTCATCTGTCAGGCTACGTCAGTTCGCAAAACAGCAAATAATGGGCTGCCGAAAACCCACACGTTATGTGTGAAACACCCATGCATTCACAAAAGGTTGGTGTATGGTGTGCGGTTTCGTTTACGAAAATTACTGGCCCCATGTTTTTCTCTGAGACTGTCAACACTAACGTTTGTTGCCGCATATTCAATGAATATGTGGAACAACTTGATATCATTGAATTGACAGAGGGCTACTTTCAGCAGGATGGCGCTACGTGTCACACATCGAAAGTCTCAATGGAACTCATAACCAGCTTCTTTGATGACAGATTATGTTCAAAAAACATATGGCCACCCCGATCTCCGGACTTAACTTCCCCTGACTTTTTTTTCATGGGGCTACTTAAAGGATAGAGTTTACAAAACCCATCCAAAAAGATTGGATGCATTGCGTGAAACAATCACGACTGAAATCGGCAATGTTACTGCTCGTACTCTACACGAGACATCACTGGAATATGGTGCTGCGTGTTCAACTGTGTTTACAAGAAAATAGAGGACAATTCCAACACTTGCTTTCATAAAATGATTCTCCAATACCACATGTATAATTCTCAACTTACTGTACGATTTTGTTATTTATAAAAAAAGTTATAAGTAAATCACATGGTACTGGTTTAAATGGATCATCCTAGTTTTGTTATGTAAATATTAAAAATGGGCCAACTTTTTTTTTAGGTATTTTTCAAAACTTTTCGCAAAATCTTATTTCCAGCTAAAATTTTATTGGCGTGCTCACATTTCGGTTTACTTAAGGGGTATAACGAAGTGAATTTCTCCGTCATTTTTATCCGCGCCGGGGTTCGAACCCGAGTCCGCTTATTCCGGAACAAGTTGCTCTACCAATTAAGCTACGCGGACATTGATTCTAATTGCTATCTGCCTTTATGTCGTGTGCGTCCTTCTGGCAGGTACGTCACATCTCCTGGTACGTTACAGGGGGATACACCTAAAAACTCTACCCCATGTTTCCCCTATGGTAAAAACTTCTGTTGACATTTTCTTCGAAATTAATGAGTTCCTAATGATGAAAAATTGCGTTTTGATAAAAATATCTTTATATTTGTATTTCTAATACAGTATTTGCTAAAGCTTACCCATATTTATATTAACAATCAATATATTTTCCTATGGTAGCTTTGAGATCCGCTAACAAATGGCGTCACATGTATACATGTGACATTTGAAATACTATCACGTAACATTTTTTTTTTTTTTTTTTTGCGAAATGGAAGCAACACTTGGGTCTATCAATTCGATAGTATGTAATGTTTTGGATGATTTGACAACAGATTAAATTTTATGATAGTAATTTAGCTGAAAATGGTTTATTTTGCAATTAAAAGTCAGCACTACATACAGTTATGTTAACTTTTCGGCTAAATTATTGTCAAAAAATTTAATCTAAGTAGCTCAAATAATTCTAAACATTCCAGACTTTCGCATGAGTCTAACGAGGGAAAAACCACGTACCGGTAGTAAGGTGTATCCCCACTACGGCTCATTGACGCTAAAGGTAAGCTAAGGCTATCACGTATATAGTACGAGCCGACATAAGAGATACTGGGGCGCAACTTCCCTGTTATTTCAGTACTGGTGACGAGAGTAATTTGTCACAACACACAATATATCAAACTCTGATGAAAATGAGGTTGTGTAGCCGCAGCCCTCTCCGAGTGCCCATGCTAACCTCGGTTCATCATCGAAAGAACCTATAATGGGCACTCAAGCATCAAAATTGGATTCTGAATGATTGGAAGAGGGTCGTACAGTTCTTCGCATCTCATTTACTATTGCACCGTGTGGACGTCTGGGAATGTGGGCATCGTTTACACGGGGAATTGTTGGCACCTCTGTGGGATGAAAACAAGCCAGTGGAGGAAGTGAAATGTTTGGGACCGTATTCCTCTGAGTAGCACTGGGTCTAGTAGTCATTCACGCGCAAAAATCTCAGACGTTCACCACCTACCTAAACATCATTGCCGACCAGGCACAGTGGTTGGACAGAGTAATGTGAACACCTAGAAATCGGAGATTTTACGTACCTAATAGGGTGTGGGGCCACATTTGGCATTCAAAACCGCCTGAATCCTTTTTGAAATGAATGCACACAAATCCTGTGTAGTGGTCCCTAGGATGTTACACCACTTTTTATGCAGAAACTGCTCCAGGTCCTTGAGAGATGCAGGGCGAGGATAACAGGATCTTACTCTGTTTCCCAACACAGACCACAGTGGCTCGATGATGTTTAATTCTGGTGATTGGGGAGGCCAATAAAAGTGTGAAAGTTCGTCTTCATGTTCTTCAAACCATGGTTGGACATTCCAAGCTTTGTGAATTGGGGCGTTATCATCTTGATAAATGGCATCCCCTGCAGGAAACAGTGCCTGAGCCATTGGGTCGACTTGGTCGGCCAAAATGGTTTCATACGTCCTACCAGTCATCTGTACTTTCAAGGTGACCAGGAGACCGGCTGAAAACCACGATATGATCACCCAGAGCATGAGAGAATCACTAGCATGATGCACTGTGGCGAGCAGAGAGTCTTGGTTGAACGCTTATGACTGTGTTCTCCACACGTAAACACGTCCTGCGGTGGGGAGCAGTGTGAATGTTGATTCATATGACCACATTACCCGCTTCCATGTAACCGCAGTCTACGTTATATGGTCCTGGCACCACTGCCGTCGGCGTTGTGTATTCACTACCAGAGGTTTTGTAATAGCAGCTCTGCCATTAATATCTTGTTTATATAGTTTCCTCCGCACTGTTTTTGTTGATACTGGGGTCTGGAGATGCAGATTGTTCTCCGCACTGATTTTCGGCACCGTGGTCTTCTTATTACGGGTAACAATTCTCTTTAATGCTCTTCTGTCTCTATCAGTCAGAGTCGTTTTCCAGCCGCTCTTGTGTTTCACAGACGAAGTTTTGCCACAAACACGGTAAGCTGTCATGACGCTAAACACAGTAGCTGTCTATAGCAACACTACCCTGGAGACTGTTGTCACGGAGGCACCAACTTGCCGGCCACCAACAAGTAGCCCTCGTTCGAACCCCGTTAGGTCGCTCACTTTGTCGTCACCCTGAAAGAAATTTTGCAACACGATATTTTAAAGCATTTAATCAGGATCTTGGGGTTCTAATCAAAGCTATTACAACCAAAAAGTGGTGGATACTTTTGCGTATTGGGAGGTAAGCAGCTGCATTAAAAGTCACGTGTCTGACCAGGGTGTTCTCATTATTCTGTCAAACCCCTGTGCATCTTTTCAAGGTAACGGTATTCCCCTTTAATAGTGCCTTCTTTCAGCAGGAAAATGCGCCATGTCACACATACGAAAGATTCGCGGAACATGCAGAAGTCTTCCAATTATTGCCCCGGCGTCCAAATTTCCCAAACATCAAAATTTGAGGATCAGCAAATCTGATCTGCGGTAACTTACAAGAGTTAAAGAGTTTGCTTGAAACGTGTTGTTACCAGATACCAAAAGACACCTTTAGAAATCTTGTAGTGTTCATACCTTGCCGGGTAAGAGCTATTTTGTCGGCACGTGGAGGATCAGCATCATATTAGGCAGGTGGTCCTGATGTTTCGGCTCTTCAGTGCATAATAATTTTTTCTTTAGTGTAATATCGTTGCGTTTTGCCTTAATTAATACATCTGAACGCTCTCATTGATAAAGTGCGAAGATGACCCAAATTTTATCAATGGCATAATATACTTAAATTCAACAACGATTAAACATTGTCACCCTCCAGAACTGATATCGATTACTTTGAACCTTAGTTATTCATGCACCCAAATACTAAAGTTAAAAATTCCGTTGTTTTCAATCTCACCAGTTGTGTACGGAAATAAATTCAAGAGCAATTGAAAAAATTGTGTCTTGCAAATGTAACAGCGACTTAGGATTCGAATTTCTAAAAGGAATTGCAGTTGCAAGTGGGCGGAGAACACGTGCTGAAGAAAAACCGTTCTGTCTTAAGTCAATATTTGTCCGATTTTTCGCTGATCTGGTGACATGTCAGCATTCATTCAGTTCAGTCGGCATTTCTGGCAGGCAGCCCTGTTTCTGACATCATAACTTGACACTCACGAGAAAGTGAAAAAGTAAAAAAGTCGGCGTCCTCATTTTTCAGCCTAAAGGGCCTCAGAATTTGAAAGAAAGGAAAAGAAAAACCTTTCCGATGTAACTAGCCCTCTAATTAAGCGATGTGTAATTTTCTTAAGGAAAAGACGATGTTTATAAGTTCACGTTTTACGGACTTTCCTAATTTCATACTTATCACAAAGCACAAAGACCGTTCCGTAAAAACTGAGAGTATTTTTTTTTTTAGTTGGCAACTGTGCAAAGGGGAAAAATAATCATACAGACGACTAACTGAATTCAGGAAGTATCTATGGCAGTGGTTCCCAAAGTGTGCGCCACGGCTTCCTCACAGGGGCGCCGCGAAATATTACAAAATGTTCATAATTTTATTTCTATTTTCAATTCACTGTGATAGGACGCGACATTGCGACATCTAGCGGACCTGGTGAAAACCAGTAACTCACTTAGTAATAACTGTTTGCAGAAGCCTCCACAAATGATTACTAGATGGCGCTCTACAATAATGTTACAAACGTCAGCTTTGCCCCGCACGACTGCCGCCCAACGGGCGCACGTGCATGTACCGCACGACCGCTACCGAAAGTAACCTGAGCTTTCGCACCAGCCTTCGTACTTCTGATAAACATTTCTTCCTCGTTCTCCGAGCATCTAGAAATGAGACTCTCATTCCATATTTTTCGAGAAGGCCACCAGATCTTTTTAAATATGCTCATCTATTGTCATTTGTGACTCATTTGGTGGTTAGCAGTCTGTTATGTTGGTGCTCAGTTTCGGCGTTGGTACGCTTTCGGCGAATCAACTAAATATTTTTGTGATTAAGTGAAGTGAAGTTTTTGAAGCTTTTCTTATCGCATGTATTTTTAAGGATCAGTTTTTACTAAACAGTAATAAGCGTTGTGAAAGTGAAAATAACGAGGGCACACAGTCAAATATTCGCAAGAGTAAGAAGGCCGCCCCGGTGGCGCAGTGGTCTAAGCGATGGCCTCTGATCATTCGTCCGAACGGGGTCCGGGTTCGAATCCCGGTGAGGCATGGATGTTGTGTTTGTCTTACGGTACTGGTTCTTTCCCTTCCCTGGAACCAGTGACCCTAAATTAGGGACGGGCGACTGCTTATAGCCCATTGAGTTGCTCATGGTGGTCGTTAAACCTCCAATCAAAAAAAAAAAAAAAAAAAGAGTAAGAAGAAGCGTAAATATTGAAAATATGATGACAGTTATTTGGATTTTGGTTTTACGTCGACGAAAGTCAAAGGTGAAGAGAGGCCGCAGTGTGTACTGTGTACGAAAGTTTTGGCGCCAGATTGCGTGCTACCAAGTAAGTTGAAACGTCATTTAGAAACCAATCATTCCAGCATGCTTAGTAAATCTCGTGATTGCTTGACGAGAAAGTTACAAGAGTTAAATCAACAAAAAGGTAGTTTTCATAAGCAGGCATCAATACCAAGCAATGCTTTGCTGGCATCTTACAAGGTGGCACATAGAGTCGCAAAATGTAAGAAGCCTCATACCATCGCAAAAGAACTCATTCTACCGGCTGCTGTAGATATGAGAACATTATGATCGGTGAGTCTGCTGGGAAGCTGCTTTCAAATGTGCCTTTGTCCAATAACACCATCAGTCGCAGAATGCAGAACATAGCGGAGGACCTCAATTATCAATTCATTGAAAAAATGAAAGGTAAGGAGTTTGGGTTGCAGCTGGATGAGGTCACATATAATAATAATTATTCTGACTTGATTTGCTATGTACGGTGTATAGATGGCAATAACATTGTAGAAGACCTTCTCTTTTGTAAAAGTATCACTGGTAGTGCTAAGGCTCAAGACTTGTTCGAAATCCTTGATACTTTTATATCCGAAAATAATTTGGAGTGGACTAAGTGCGTTGGTGTCTGTACTGATGGTGCTCGTTCTGTGTCCGGATGTTATGGAGGATTGAAGGCACTTATTTGAAGCAAAGCCCCTGATGCACTGTGGACCCATTCCGTCAAAATATCTGAGTCCTACATTGAACCGGGTCTTAGAATATGTAGTATATATAGTAAACTTTATAAAATTCGGCCTTTGAAGGCAAGGTTTTTCAAAAAACTATGTGAGGATATGGGATCCGAGCACCCGTCTTTGTTGTACTACAGCACTTCACAATGGCTCTCTCGTGGTAATGTTTTGTCTCGTACGTTTGAACTGCGACAAGAAATGTATATTTTTCTTAAAGAGGAAGACCACAAGTACACCGACAATTTTGTGAATGAAGATTTTTTTTTGGTAAAACAAGCATACTTATGTGATATTTTTGAAAAGATGCATGTTCTGAATCTCTCCCTGCAGGGAAGCAACATGCACCTTTTAAAAGTCGATTGAGAAAATTTCAGCTTTTATAAAAACCAAAACTATGGAAAAGAAAAATGAATGAAGACGTAGGTAAAGAATGTTTCCCCTTGTTGCAACAGTTTTTGACCTCCAATGGAGTTGATTTCTCGCGAGGCATGAAATCCATTGTTGAAGAACACTTATCACAGCTTATCACCCGGTTTGAGAAATATTTTCAAAATGATAATATCGATAAATTTGTATGGATTTAAGAACCATTTCATGCCACTGCTCCATCGGAATTTACTGCTGCAGAAGAAGAGAATCTTATTGAGTTGTCTTGCGACAATACGTTGAAAACAAAATTTAGCAGCATAGAGTTGCCTGAATTTTGGATATCAGTAAAAGATGAATATCCCCTTCTGAGTGGGAAAGCTCAGAGAATTTTAATTCCATTTGCGACTTCTTATTTGTGTGAAGCTGGGCTTTCAGCGGTCGCTGTGATAAAAACTAAGAATCGCGCGAAAATCAATGTGGAGAAGGAAATGAGGGTGGCTGTGTCCAGTTTCATTCCAAGATTTGAGAAAATGTGCTATGAACAACAGGCTCATCCATCCCACTATTATAATTAATTGAACTTTTTCAATTAAATTTTTTTGTGATCTTCAATACGTGTTTTATTTATTTTTACCTAAGTGTACTTGTTAGAGTTGTGTACTAATTATAATTTGACACAGGCAAAGTGTACTTGTTAGAATTTGACATAGGTCGCCTTGGAAAAACCTGGATTCTGCAATGGCGCCGAGAATCGAAAAAATTTGGGAACCATTGATCTATGGCAACAATTATATTAGTCGTGGGAGACCATTCAGGTTTTGTTATTGCGCAGTTGTTTAAGGTACGTCCATATTTTACCATACAGCTATGGAGGTGAGTGATGTTCAGAGTTAAGAAGTTAAATGCGTTGTGCGATAAAATTTTGCTATCGTTTGGGTAAAACGGCTCTAGAAAAAGTTGATTTAATGAAAAAGGCTTACAAAGATAAATGTTTGGAAATAAGAGTTAACGAGTTTTATAAATAAGAGTTAACGATTTTTACATGACACTATGATTCCTAAAAAGGGAGTTTATTGCAGAACTCGCTCCTAGGCCTGGTCGACCTGAAAGTGTTGTTACAGAGCCCATTGCTAACACTGTTTGAGCAATCCTGCAAGAAGATCGACGAATGAAGTGTGAAGACATAGCGACGTCCATCGCGACAAAATTACTGCTGCATCGTGTGTGTTCCAGATAGGTACCTTATCACAGAGTTCAGGTGTGTCATGAGTGGAAACAAATAATCGCAAATGATCCAAACTTTCTAAACACAGTAATAACTGTCAATGAAACATGGGTCCACTGTTTTGACCAGCTCACGAAGCGCGCAACGAGTGTCTGAAAGCACACAGGTTTGCCTATACCGAAAAGCGTCCGCCAAAGCAAATCAGCTGGGAAGGTGATGATGATAATTTTCTTTGATCATAAAGGTGTAGTCTAACAGCATGCCGTTCCTCCACAAATTTCTGTCAGTGCTGAGTATTAATTTTAGTCTTGAAGCATCTGCGACGACACATATCGATTAAGCGACCGGAACTACTGGGCAAGTGGACTCACACCTTAATTACGCCAGCCCACGTGGGGCTACTCGTGTTTAACAGTTTCTTACGAAATGCAGCATTGATATCATGCCACAGCCTGCCTACAGTCCTGGTCTTGCCCCGTGCGATTTCTGGTTGTTACCAATAATAAAGGAGAACTAAAAACAGAAGAATATTTGTGCAAATGTTAAGTAAAGGATTGGGAAACGCTGTATGTGACATCGTTTCCCAATCCTTCAATGAAAGAGAAGTTCCGTGGCCCAACATTCAACACAAATGCTGACGTTGTTCAAGCTGTACAGGGGTCGCTAAAGCAGCTCCCACAAAATGTCTCCGTCACGTGCTTTAAAAGTGGACTGAACGATGGGGGTGTTGCACATCATCCGAGGAAAGGTACTTTGAGAAAGAATAACATATATTTTGCTGTACCTATATTTCTTCATTTTGTGTGATTTTACTCTCAGTTTTTATGGAATGGTCGTTGCATAATGTGAACAACACTGAGAACTCACAGTTTTCGCATGATATTTTTAGATACTGTAGTTATTTTCAGTAAACGTTGAAACTCTATTTCGTAAAGATACAATTTCTGATGAAGATTGTTCATTCAATTTTAGGCCATCCACGTGTACAACAAATAACAACCTTTATGAGCTTGGTTGCATAATTTGCATGCACAGTTTCTTTTATTCAGTGTTACTAACAATTGGTTAGTATAACGAATCCGAATTTAGCGGGATCTCTGATTCAACGAGCAAAACAAAAACTTATTATTAAGTATGCGGTTTCTGTCTAACTTCCTTGAAAAAGTCATCTGGTTGATGTGCGAAATCTTGGAAACGCTTATATGTCTATTTCCTACGCCAATAATTCGGATCACTAGAATAGTGTTACTATTTCCTGCATAACTGGTGTAGTGTTCCTCGTTAACAAAAACATTTGTTCAGTGTAATGCTAATATGATTGTTTTTAACGAAAAAATTTAATGAAATCTCAGGAGTTAAGGGGATCCACCTAAAAACTCCACTCTATGTTTCCGATGATAATAATTTCTGCAGACATTTTCTTCCAAATTAATATGTTCTCGAGGATGAATATTTGCACGTCGCTAAAAATAACTTTAAATGCTAGCCTAGTATACTTAATATTTGCTAAAACTTAACCATAATTGCATTAAAAATCAATAATTGTTCCTTGGATACGGATTAAGATCTTTTAATAGATGGCGCCAGCTATACTGATCGCATACTAATTGCAATCATGTCGCATTTTTTTCAATAATTTCCGGAATGGAATCCACACTTGAGTTGAACCAAGTGATAGTCTGGAATGCTTAAATTTTCTGACAATAATTTAGCTCAAAACCTGTCGCAAAGTGAGCTTGCTGGCTTATTTTGGAATAAAATATCGGAAGTTCCCACAAATCTGTTAATATATTCGGCTAAATTTATTGTCAGAAAGTTTAAAGTAAATCGTTCAAATCATTCTAAACATTCCAGACTACCGCATGGTTAGACTCAAGTGTTGATTCCATTCCGAAAATTAATAAAATTATTGAAAAAAATGTGGCATTATTATAATTATTAAGTTATCTGTATAGGTGGCGCCATCTATTAGCAAATCTCAAACACTACCGAAGTAAAAATTATTGATTTTAATGGATAATTTGATTATGGTTAATAGTTTTTGTTTCGCGGCTTCACCGTAGTCGAGCCAATGCATCGAGCGTGAGCAATTGTCATACAACATTCATTTATCATCACACGTGACAGACAGCCTCAAAATGCTATTCCTCTGGTTGCGGATGAGAAAAGAATAGCAGTCATGTTGGGCCCATTTATCCAACTTCCTCAAGTTGAGTCTGGGGTTTCTTTTGTGTCCAAGTAAATGGATGATTTGTTTCTATCTTGGTTCTTTAAGTTTTGACCATATTTATTGTTTTCTCGAATGAAATGTGCGGATATGCCGTATTGGTGGCGCTGTGGTCCAAGCGATGATTTATGACCAGGTATGGATGTTGTGCTTGTCTTATGGCGCTGGCTCTCCCTCTCGTCCGGAACCAGTGGCGCTAAATTAGGGACTGGTGACTGTTCTTAGACCGTCGAGTTGCTCACGGTGACCGTTAAACCCCGAAACGGAAAAAAAGGTGTGTTACTCTGGCTTAGTATTGAAGTTGTGAAATTCAGAAACTGGTCGGTGACGAATATAGAATCAGCGCTCCGGAACCCGCTGTTCTAACCGACTAAACTACACCGATGGAATGTATCGCTGTAGATATGTCATCTTGACACGAGCTTCACCTCTGTAGTACTGCACATTATATCCCGCTTATTATTATTTTTTTTTTTCTGTTTTGAAGCGAAGAAGGGATTTTTTTAATTCCAGACGATGTGTGTAACAAACCTCACACATTTTCCGAAGACCCCAACGGCCAGTAGATCCAGGTTCCACAATCGGGCGCCAATGTGAAATTCACAAATTTCTGTGCGGCGCCGGTCGAACCTGCGCCTCTTTGCTCCGAAGCCAGTTGTTCTAACCGACTGAACTACACCGACGGAATGTATCGCTGCAGGTTTGTCATCTTGACACGTGCTTCACCTCTGTAGCACGTCACAAGGTTTGTGACGAAATGTTCATACTGCAATACTCTGGTTTGCTTCATGTCCTAGTTTGTTTGTTTTCTCTTGGCTTATTGTTCGTACACTGAGGGGTTGTAAATATCGTGTTTTGACGATTATGGTTAAATAATAATTGTTTTGAAGTTTTTTTTGTAAAATCTCATTAAATTTTAATTTTCTCTAAATCTTAAAATTTTGAAGTTTTGTTTTTCTGCCTTTTGAAAGTTTTGTGCGTTTTACAAATTTTTTAAAAGATATATCTCTGCCTTTTGCCGGAAAATACTAGACAAATCTGTCTAAGAAAGAAGTTTCAAAAGTGTCTTCACAAAATCGTTTTTAATAATCGCTCTTACTGCTTCTTAGTTGTAAATGTTGAATGAAAATGACCCAAGTTGAGCATTTGTAAATAAATATAGTAAAAAAATAATAGTCCATAACGAAAAAGAAAATCGTTCCGTGGCGAACAGATCTCCCAGTTTTGCCGGGATTCTTGGAGTCTATTCCTCCAGAGTCAGAATTTCTTTCCCATGGGGTTGGCTCTCGCCCGTCTTTCTGGTTGTCCATTGCAGCTGTTCTTTTCGTCTGAGGAACTGTTGTAGCAACGAGTATTTTTCTCATTCACTAGTAGTGAATGAGAAAAATACTCGTTGTACCATTCTTGGCGTAACAGGTTTGTACCATTCTTGGCGTAACAGGTTTATACCATTCTTACACCACTAATGTACCATTCTTGGCGTAACAGGTTTGTGATAGGATTGTGAGGTTTGCGGTCATCGGTTACTGTGTCTGAGTCCGTTAAGTATCGGAAAGTGGTAGATTAGTGGATTTGGGATTTCTCTCCAAGTTCTCGGACTGTTTGACAGATTCAATCAAGGCCTCCAAATCAGTATGCTGGTCTACCGCGCGGTCATCGATAGCTCCTTCTGGTCTACCGCGTGGTTCATTTTTGAGGCTCATACCGCCTGACCTGAATTTAGAAAACCAACGTCCTGTAGTTCACTAATGGTGCTTCTTCCAAATATTGTATTGATGCTGCGAGATGTCTTTGATACACGGTGTCCAATTTAAACCCAAATAAGAAAATGACACAAAATTGGCGGTGAAGCATCGTCGTCTTCATTGTAACGTAATCCCCCTGAAACTTATGACATTGACGAAATGACAAAGGATATATATGGAGCAACCTCGACGCTTTAAATTTACATAAGACAAGTCACATTACTGCGATGTGTTTGTTGATTCATAAATTACCTCCCAACTACACGACTCTACAATTTCTGGCATTTCTTCTGCGACAATTCTATTTCTGACCTCTGTCTTAAATTTATTTAAAATTCATAAAAAAAGTCATTTGCTCGCCATGACGATTATGTTTTTTGTCTTTGGGTGCTCGCAACAAAGTATGATAATTAATTTCCTTCACTATGGAATATATTTTGAACACAACAATTTCATAACGAAGCAAGTCATTATGGGAAATACATAACACGCATTCACGATGGCATAATCGTTTAATCAACCAAGTAATTAAATATTCAAGTTTTCTGTTTTGCCAAAATTGACAATTATGGGATGATTCGTTGATTAGATGACGTGCAAGAGCTGACAACGCTTCCCTATTGTCCTTCTACACGTTGTGTTCAAGGAGGCTTCCTGCTCATGTCCACGAATGCATATTACGTGAGCTTTAATTACGTTCGTATTAGAGTTATCGATGTTTATCCTGGAAAAGTTTGCGACAGCAGGAAACACAGCTGAATTAACCATCTCAGGAAAACTTACTGCGAAGATATTTATTTTATTATTATGTACATTTCAGAATACACACAAATTAAAAAGTACATGATTTAGGGGATTTCCAAATTCATCCGTTGCAAGTTTTTTGATTTTTAATTCATCTGTTTTGCAGTATTTTTATCGATTTCCAATTCATCAATTCATCTGTTTGCATTTTTTTTTCAATTTATCAATTCATTCGTTTGCAGATTTCTTCAAATTCCATATCACACATCATATACTCCATGATGAGTCATATCAGGCATCATGCAGTTTCTTTTACTTGACAAAATATCGCCTTTGCTCTTAAAGTCGTTCCAAATATCTTGTTCATGTTGTCTATGACCACGATAAAGGAAAAGCAAGGTGCTGTACGGCGTTTTAGGTCTTTAAATACCTACGAGAAAGACTATAAAAATACAAAGATTAGAGAAATGTTTACTGAAAAAAGATATAATAAAGAACTAAATCCCAAAAGGATTCTGTTTTCTTGGATTATGCGACTTACCACTTGTTGATTTGATGGCTAATATCCCCTTACGGAGCGCTCCCGTCAATATGAGAGGCTGAGGTATTGATCCCTATTTCCAATTGATTTATCGTACACCTAGCCAGCAGAACTAAGCATGTACACTATATTGACAAATGTCACCGGACATCCCTTCAAAAGCAAATGAACGGATCCGCTGTGTTGTTGAGATGCGAGGTACAGCTGCAAACAGTATAAAAGCAAACCTACAGCTGACCGCGATCATATCGCACTGTGAGGTTGAGTGAAAATGTCGCTGCCGGAGAGAACTGACTTTGAGAAAGGAAAGATTGTTTTGGTGTTATATTAGTGGTTTGTCCATAATAGAAACTGAGAGGCGTTTAAACACACCCAAGTCAACTGTTTTGGATGTACTGAATAAGTGGAAGACACATGACGTGCCTGAAGCAGCAAAACGCACCGGAAGACCAAAGAAAATCAGTGATAGAGGGTGTCGAAACCTCCGGAGAGTCGTTACAGCTAATCGATGGAGTAGTGCATTTGACGTCAGTGTACAGGTGAGTAAAAATGACGGAACCTCGGTATGTACACGTACCATTCGCAGACAACTGCATTCCATAAGTTATCGTGGTCATGCGGCTGCTCATAAACCTTTCATCTCCGCTCGTCGTTTAGCATGGTGTAAAGAACATTTATCGTGGACCGTAGATCAATGGAAACCGTAGATCAATATTTGGATTCATCAGTCCCATAGACTGATGAATCCAGATACAGGATTTTTCAGACTGATGGCCGTGTGTTGGTATAGCGGCAGCCGGTAGAATTCTATTTACCAAAAGATACTGTTCCTACGGTCAAGTTTGGAGCTGGCAGCGTACACGTGGGGGGGGGGGTCGTGATATGGTCCCGGCCCATTGGTTATCGTGGACAAATCTGTTAAACAGCACGTCTACCTCGATATTCTAGACAATTATGCCCTACCAACTCTGTGGTAATACTAAGAAACCGAGCCTTGTAGGTACCAGAAGCATAATTCACCGAGCCATAAGGGAAGGTTTCAAAATCGCTTTATTCTAATTTATCATAAGAAAACATAAGAGGGAGACGTACAGTATTGGGCGTCTCACTGGGAAATAATACAAAACTGTTAAAAACATGATGGTATATACACTGCAATGACAATGGGGATGAATAACAAATGCTGCAAGCAAAGCTTATTGAATAAAAATTGCAGAAGTGACAGAGAGAAACACATCGTGTCACATGACATTGGCTGGGCATGATTTACAGGATAACACAGGCGAAACAATAGTACACAATTAGAAAAAGAACAGCACAAACACCGCCGTGAAGGTAAAACATTACATACATTACATACATGAGATAAAAACACAGCGTGCACAATTGTGCAAGTTATTTAACGAGGGCACCAAAGCAACATAATACAGGCGGGGTGAAAGTAAGTAATGTACACGAGTAAGCGTGAAAATACACTGAGATGGCATTAGCATTCACAGTTCAACGGTAGTGTGGATTGCACGAGTCGTAGAGTGGAGGAGGGCCACCAGGGTGCCACGGAACTCAGCAAAGGAGGTGTAGAATGTCCTAGGGTACTGATAGGTGTAGCAGTCCAGAATCAATCGCAAACCATGGAGCGGCCGGCGCCCAGGTAGCATAGAAGGTGGCTTCTCGACGACTGGAAGAAGCCGACTGGTACTCCAGGCGGAGTCGAGAAAGCAATCGATCTTGAAAATGGCACAAAAGTGCTGCGCTGGCCTGGTGTAAAGAGACCGGCGAGGAAATGCTGCGGAGTTGTTGAAGGTATACGTAAATAACGTGTTTAACCAGCACGAAAAGATAGGCACATACTGACGGAAGAGTTGTAGGTGGATGAGCCCGCAGAAGAAGATGTCTGTAAGCAGTGAACGGAAGATCTTGAGAACAAGAGCGACTGGCAATCCGGAAAGCCTGGTGGAGGAGAGGCATCAGGATGGGACAGTAAAGGTAGACGTGAGAAACGTCTGCCTCCTGTGCGCAGAAGGAGCAGAGAGGGGAGGAGAGAAGAGACATGCGAAAGAGAAAATACGGAACAGGGAGACGATTATGCAAAAAGAGCCAGTGGGTATTAATTTCAAGAGGGGCAGATAAGGGTGAGCGGGCAGCGGCCCAGACAAGAGGAAGAGAAGCAGGGGGAACCTCCAGAATAGAAAGCGGTGAAGGGGTGGCAAGGTGCACTAGAAAACGATAAAGAGATTTAGAGGAGAGAGAGAGGAGAGAGGAAGAACCGAGTTTGTGAGTCGGAGGAAAAACGGCAGCGGAAGAGGGGCAGAAAAGACAGAGACGAGACCGGTGGGGGAGACAAGATCAGGGAAAAGCGAAAGAAGTGCAGTTAGTAGAGAGTCATAGACCAAATGGGCGGATGGGGACGAGAGAATAGCAGGGGAGGCCAGAGAAAGGGCGCCAGGATAGATCCGAGTTAGTGAGGTCTTGTACAGTTACTACACCTGCTCGGAGCCAAGAGGGGAATGAAAAACAGGGGAGATGGGGGGATGAACAAGGGAGTTGAAGAAGAGGGGTTCAGAAAGAAGCTCTAGAGTTGAAGAGGGAGGGGAGCGAATGAGGGGGAGAGAGCGAAGGTGAGTGAGGGCTTCAGAATATGCAGGTGGGAGTTTGGAGGGGGGAAAGGACAGCAATCCATGAGAACTAAAGAAAGAAAGGAAAAATGTGGGTTACGCAAGGAGGCAAGAACGTCACGTACCTGAACTGCGGAAGCCACTGGAGCCGTGAAAAGGTGAATGAAGTTGATCACTCGGCTTGCTTTGTAGCACAGCGGGACATCAGGTAGGCCAGCACCACCATAGGAGGGAGGAGCACAGAGCTTGTGGACGTTAATCCAGTGATGACCCGCCCACATTACTCGAGTAAGGCAGCGTGTAACCTCCTGGAGACAGAAAAGCGGGGTCGTAGATGCAATCCAAGAATGCTTGCAGATGGACAGAAGGTATGTCCTGGTGAGATTTGCACGCTGGTAGTAGGACGTACAGAACTGCGCACGACACCAGAATGCAGCTGTGCGGAGGAGGCGAGAATGGAGTTCCGAGCGAGTTGCACTGGATGTAGCTTGTGGTGCGCCTAAGTGCACACCCAGGAAGCGTTGGGTAGTGGATGACCATGTGGCCCCCCATGGAGCATCCAAGCGATTGGAGCACGACCCGCACCACAATCCAGTGCTCTTATACGTATTCAGTTCAGCTGCAGAACATGAAGCATATGCGGAGAACAAGCGACGAAGCAGTTGGAACTGTGAGTCGCTACGAATGCAGACGGTGATGTCATCTGCATAAGCAGAGTAAATGACTGAGTGATGCCGTGAGCTGGCAACTGGTGGTGGAAGTTGTGCTAGAAGAGATGTTTGCAGAGAGCGTAGAAAAGGCTCGACGGCAATCGCAAACAGTTGACCAGAAAGCGGGCAGCCCTGACGAACTCCCCGCTTGAAGGGAACATGTGCTGTGAGAAAAGATGCCGTCTTGACATGGAAAACGGCGTCCCGGTAGAGGAGAGAAGAACGGAGACAAATTGTGGAGGAAAGCCAAAGTGTAGCAGGGTTTGTGTTAAATAGGCGTGTGAGATATTATCGAAAGCGGAACGGAGGTCTAAGGAAAGGAGAGCAAGAGGTTCAGAATGAGTCTTGGCAAGATGAATGAGATCGCGAAGAAGTTGAACATTGGAGGAAAGAGAACGGCCAGGAACAGTATAGGTTTGAGAGTCAGCAAGGATGTGAGGGAGGATAGAGTTTAGTCGACGGGAAAGAAGCTTAGTATAGAGTTTATAATCTTGATTGAGAAGAGAAATGGGCCGCCAATTTCCCAAGTCAAGAGGGTCACCCTTCTTGGGAAATAGGACCACATGTGCGTCCGTGAAACTCCTCGGGAGGGGGAGCAGTTAAATGCAGCAGAAAAAGCGGAGAGGAGAAAAGGCAACAAAAGAGGCAAGAACGCACGGTAAAAAGGAAAAGAGAGGCCGTCCGGACCCGGAGCGGCATGGGGGTTAAGGGAAGAGAAGGTGTCGGACACCTCCGTGGATGTGGGTGCAAGAGACAGGGTGTGAGCAAGATGAGACGGAACTTGAGGTAGGTTAGTGATAAGATGAGGGAGGGCAGAGGGAGAAGGGGAGGAGTTTCACTGAACTTGGTGGTATAGAACTGACGAACGTGAGAGCAAATCGCTGCCGAATCGGATGTGATTTCGCCAGAGGGGAGGCGAAGATGACGAAGCGAGGTAGAAGACATACGTGCAGATTCCATTGATGTTAGAAAATCATAAGTGCATTCCTCCGGATTGAGATGTTTAATGCGCAGACGTAAAGGGAAGGACTGTTACGGCATGGTTAGACGATAATTCCGTATCGTGTGTGGACTGGCCAGCACAGAGTCCTGATCTTAATCCCATAGAGCACCTATGTGATGAATTAGAGCGCCACATAAGAAGTTTGGAACCAAGGCCTATTACTAAGCAACAGCTATCGGGAGCATTATGTACTGAATGGAAGCGCATGCTTATCGCTGTGTTCCAAAACCTTGTCGAAAGCATGTCTCGAAGGGTCAGTGCATGCGTTAAGGTCAAAGGTGGACCGACACCGTACTAATGTATGTCAATAAATGTTATGTTGTGTGTCTCTTCCAGGTGTCCGGTGACTTTTGTCAATATAGTGTATGTCATTTATTATAGAGTATGTCTCTGCGATTATATCGGCAATTTTTGAATTTTGTTTGCGGAAGACACGTGGTGTGTGAAAAAGATTTGCTTTTTTTTTTTTTCGCCTTATGAAATAGGCTGATGCAAGATGATGATAATAATTTTAGTATTAGTGCATCCAGCAGTGATACTGAAGTAAGTGAATTTTATGACAGTACAGATAATGAATTTAATGACTGCGTTGGTGGAGACGTATTGTTAGCTGGACGTAAGTGGCACGAAATTTTAACTGTTGTGTTAGATCTTACTCCCCCACATTTCAGATTTTCTGGAATACGTAAAGGAAATGTTAGTTTTGACCCAAATTTGGGTGTTATGCAATATTTTGAGCGTTTTGTGATTGCTGATTTGGTCCATCTCCCCCTGCATATGCGGGCTTTTCCGTAAAATTTAATCTTTTTTTTTTTTTTTTTTTTTTTATTGGAGATTTAACGACCACCGTGAGCAACGCAATGGGCGTTAGATAAACTGTCGTCCGTCCCAAATTTAGGGCCACTAGTTCCAGGAAAGGGAGAGAGCCAGTGCCATAAGACAAACACAACATGCGTGCTTCACCGGGATTCGAACCCGGACCCCTTTCGGACGAATGATCAGAAGCCATCGCTTAGACCACTGCGCCACCTGGGGCGGCTTTTAATACCTTTCTGTAACAGCTTAAATGCTGTACGAAAATTAAAAATTATTGTATTTTTCATTTAGAAACGCAGTAACTGTTAAATTTCTTGAATAAAAAAATAAGTACTTTTTGGATGGTTTTCATAAATATCAAGCGATCCTTAAGGGGTTAATCCGACGACCGAAATTACTTTTACAGTGGGCTAAATTGTTTACATTTTCATGTGAAATTTAGCCAAATGTGCCCTCTCTTTTCACAAAGGAGCTATCTACCAATCATAACGCTTGGATTTAACTGAAATACCCAAATATTAGCAAAAAAAGAAAACAACGTCAAAAATTCAGAGGGCGCAAAAAAATTAGAGATATTTTTTTTTCTTAAATTTACATAAAATAAATTTTTCATCAAAAAATATCAAACAATATTGCATTTTTACCCAAGGAATCGTCCATTAGTTTTCTAGCCTCCATTCTTCACCAAGAGCACTATTGAAGTTTTCTGCTCTCCCCGGTAGCTGAGTAGAAAGCGGCGCGGCTTCCAGCTAATCGACCAACTTGTGTTAGGGAGTGGCCTTCAAGAAGAGAAGCCTATGGCGCCGCCCCGGTGGCGCAGTGGTCTAAGCGATGGACTCTGATCATTCGTCCGAACGGAGTCCGGGTTCGAATCCCGGTGAGGCATGGATGTTGTGTTTGTCTTACGGCACTGGCTCTCTCCCTTCCCTGGAACCAGTGACCCTAAATTAGGGACGGGCGACTGCTTATAGCACATTGAGTTGCTCACGGTGGTCGTTAAACCTCCAATCAAAAAAGAAAAAAAAAACCTATGGCACTTAGTTAAGTGACGACGCAGCATCCGTCAGGTCCAGGGAAATTTATTTAAAAATTATTTTTCAAAGGACATAGCATTTACTATGAGATATTTTAATCTTGCTCAGTTACCCTTTTTATTTTACTAAAATAGATTAGACGGGAAAAGTTGTGTTCATTTTATCTTTTTAATGTCTTATGATTCGAAATAAACAATAATTGAGCATGATTAAAATATATCAGAGTAATCGTAATTTATTTTGAAAAATACTTTTTAAATAAATTAGACGACCTGACGGATATTATGATGTCTTTTAAGGTGGTTCACCCTAAAAAATTTTCCCTATGTTTTCAATGGTAAAAACTTCTGTAGACATTTTCTTAGCAATCGTGTATTCCCAAAGGTAATTGTTTGCAGATCGATAAAAAAGTAACATTAAATTATAGAGTGGCATGTTTAATATTTGCCAAAACTTAATTATGTTGAAAATCAATTATTTCTCCCTGGGTAATTGTGATACCTGCTAACAGATGGCGCAACCTATACAGATCACTCGCTAAATGTGACCATGTCACATAGTATGTTTGCTGGCTTCTTTCGGAAATTTTTTCAACTAACTTATTGTCAAAAAATGTAATCTGTCTCTCAAATCATTCTAAATATTCCAGGCTATCGCATGATTAGACTCAAGGGTTGATTCCATTCCGAAGATTAATAAAATTATTGGGGAAAAATGCGACATGATTACATTTAGTGAGTGGTTTGTACAGGTTGGGCCATCTATTAGCAGGTCTCAAAACTACAAAAGAAGAAATGATTGATTTTAACATAATTATGGGTAGGTTTTAACAAATATTAAGTACACCATGCTATAATTTAAAGTGATATTTATCGATGTGCAAATATTGATTTTTGGGAATGCACTAATTGCTAAGAAAATGTCGAATGAAGTGTTTACCATTGGAAACACCGTAGTGGTTTTAGGTGGAACCTGCTTGGTCATAGGCTTTTCTTCTCCAAGGCCACGGTTAGGGACCGAATCCGAAATGAAACATGGGTGCTGCTCTTGTTCTGTGGCACAGGCCGTCTCCCTTTGCTAAAATTAATGTCCCCAAATTAGGGACGGACCCTAGAAGTAGGTCACGGCAGTCGTAAAACCCTGAAAGAAAGAATCCTCCATAAATGACACCTACACGACGATTCAACTCTTTTAACAAGTGTTTAGTTGGCTTTAGATGTGACTTCTAACATGTGTATGTACATCTGAATGAAGCAATTATATTTTTCTCTAGGATTTAATGGGACAGGTGCATCTATTCATTTTAGAATTCTCTTACAGCAAGAAAAGCAGAGTTTTCCATTTTTTATACACCACTTGGTTAACATCAGTATCGAAGAAAGGTTGGGAGCCAACTCTATACCACTTAAAACATCCTCATACCATCCCAGTTTTTAGCACGTCTTTTGTAAAAAGATCGTACTTATGTTACCGGTTTGTCCATCCGTCCGTCCGTCTGTACTCACGATATCTCTGCAACTATTAGTCCGATTTGAAAAAAATATTTTTGCATTGGGAAGCTTGAAATATGCGAATCATGATCATTCACTTTGGTTTTTTTTTTTTTTTTTTACAATGTACAATCGCCGGTAGAGGGCGTAAATGCAGATGATGTCGAATTCAAAAATACGTTTTATTCCACCTATTTGCTTCTAAATATCCGATTGAAAAAAATATTTTATCTTTCGATTCCATTTATGTCGAAGAGTATTTTAATTTATAGTTACTTTTCCAAATTACGCATAGATTTTCCGCTAGGGGTCGTAAAAGTAAATTACATTCTTCCCGATAACTCTTCGTCTAAAACTCCGATTTGAAATTTTTGTTCTTCAGCGGATACAACTCCTGATGGAAAATCTTTTGCATATAATTTCAAATTTTGGTAAAGAACGCTTTGGCCACCAGGGGCGTTAGCGTTAATTTTTGCTTCTGATGTATTTGCCATAAAACCTGAGCTTCTAAAATATCGATTGAAAAAAATATTTTGTGGGCTGATGCCACTCACATCGATAAACCTCTTTGCAATATTTACTTTTTAAAATATTCCAAGTTACTCCCACAGGGGGCGTTGATGTATATCTTATTTTTGCCAATACCTTTACTTCTAGGAGTCCGATTTGAAAAATTCCTTCTTTGTTGGATAGTATTTTCAGTGTGACATCTTTTTCATATAATCTCTAAATTTTCAAGTAATTCATAGACTTTCCGCTAGGAGGCGTATAGGTAAATTGCGTTTCCCCATATATCTCTGCTTCTAAATATCCGATTTGAAGAATTTTTTCTGCACCAGATACAGCTCCTGATGGGACATCGTATGCACATAATTTCTAATTTTTGTAAAAAAATGGTTTGGCCACAAGGGGGCGTAAATCTTAATTTCCGCTTCTGATGTATTTGCAGCAAAATATGAGCTTCTAAATTCTCGATTAAAAAAAACGTCGTTTGTAGACCGATACTACTCATATCGACAAACCTTTTGAAAACATTTTCTTCTTAAAATAATGCATGGTTTCCACGCCAGGGGCGTAGATATATATCTTATTTTTTGTCAATATCTTTACTTCTAGGAGTCCGATTTGAAAAATCCCTTCTTTGTTGGATAGTGTTTCTAGTGTGACATGTTTTTTATATAATTTCAAAATTTTCAAGTAATTCATAGACTTTCCGCTAGGGGCGTAAAAGTAAATTGCTTTTCCCCCTAGATCTCTGCTTCTACATCTCCGATTTGAAAAATTCTTTCTGCACCGGATACAGTTCCTGATGGGAAATCCTTTGCACGTAATTTCTAATTTTTGTAAAAAATCGTTTGGCCACCAGGTGGCGTAAGTCCTTATTTCCGCTTCTGATGTATTTGCAGCAAAATATGAGCTTCTAAGATCTCGATTGAAAAAAAGCCATTTGTTGACCGATACTACTTATGTCGACAAACCTTTTAGGAACATTTTCTTCTTGAAATAATGCATGGTTCTTACGCCAGGGGGCGCAGATATATATCTTAATTTTGTCAATATCTCTACTTCTAGGAGTCCGATTTGAAAAATGCTTTCTTCGTTGGATAGTGTTTCCGATGCGAAATGTTTTTCGTATAAATTCAAAATTTTCAAGTAAATCATAGACTTTCAGCTTGGGGGCACAAAGGTAAATTGCGTTTTCTGCGTTATTTCTGCTTCTAAAACTCCGATTTGAAAAATTCTACCTGTATCGCACACAAGACCTGATGGAAAATATTTTTCACATAATTTCTAATGTTTGGTAAAGAATGGTTTGGCCACCAGGTGGCATACGTGTTAGTTTCTGCGTTTGATGTACTTGTAGCAAAATCTGGGCTCCTGAAAACTCGATTAATTTTTTTTTTCGTTGACCGATACCGCTGATATGGAAAAACCTTTTGAGAATACTTTCTTCCTAAAATATTGCATGGTTTTCCCACCAGAGGACGTAAAGTTACATCTTCCTTTTTTGTCGATATCTCTGTTTCTAAGTGTCCGATTTGAAAAATTCTTCTGTGTTGGAGAGCGTTTCCGGTGCGAAATGTTTCTCATATAAATTCATGTTTTTCTTAACGCACAAGTCTCTAACCAGACGGCGTAAGCTCACGATTCCGTTTACAGTAATATCTGAGGGATTAAAAACCCGATTGAAAAACTTCTTTCTACCGTCAGATAACTATTGTTTTCCATACCGGTTCCATTGACTTTGAATAGCTTTGATAAATTTAATTTGCGTCAGAACGGATTCAATAGACGTGCTTATTACACCCGAAAATTCGGTGTCATCTTTCTTGTTTACAGCTGGAACAATACTATCCTTCTAGTAAAGTTGTTGTGGCTGCCATCTGCTTCTCTCAGATCATAGTGAGATTCATCTTCTGTGAAAACACAAGTTTGTCTGTGACAGCGATCGAACTTGAGCCCCCACACTCCAGAGTAAGTTGCTCACCCAACTGAGCTATACATGGATCGCCCCGATAATCATTCCGCATTTAAATTCCGACAAGTCTTTCTTGTTCTCCATTACGGGAGCTTCATTCTGTTGAACTCAGACGCTTCGTGAACGCCATGCCGTCTGTACACATTCAGCGCCGGTTAGTAAAATCACTGCGAGGTACTCTAGGACTCGTCGTCTCGTGAAGATTCCGAGACGACGAGTCCTAGAGTACCTATAACGATTTGGCCATACTAGCATGTAACTGTTCCCAAATTTTTATATCTAGTTTATTTTAAAGTTTTTTTTCATTTTCTTAATCATAATTTGCTGCAGAACAAGTTCCCAAACTTTGACCAATCATTTCAGGAACGCCCTGTGTATGACTCCGTTGGGTGGTGCTGGTGAAAACATTCATTCATTAATATTTAGCGCATGAAAGCCACGCGAAAGGAGCGATTTTATTGTCTTCCTTCCTAAAAAAACTAGAATAAATAAATCTATAGGTGTAAAACAACATAATTTTAATTTTGTTCAAAAGAAGCTGAAATGTTGGGTAATACCGAAGTACAAGTTAACAAGAAAGATGACACCGAACTTTCGGGTGTAATGAGCACGTCTTTTGAATTCGTTCTGAAGCAAATTAAATTTATCAAAGCTATATTCAAAGTCAATGGAACCGGTATGGAAAACAACAGATTTGTCGTCTTGTTCTCTGTAGTACGTCACACTTCCGAAATTTCCCGTTTACAACCACCTATCCCGGTTGTTACATTTCAAAAAACATACAGTCACTCCTGAGCATAATCTGATATTAGTAAGGAGTTTTAGATCAGCAGCGCACTCATGGAAATTTGTTGCGTAAAATTCCGAGCACTGTACTTTCTTTCTAGGTTGCGCTTGAGGGGTTGCACTTATTTTTACGGAAAGGCTTGCTACATTTTCCTCAAAATAAATTCCCATAATTCAGATTTCTTTCTCATATCTCCTCTCGGAGTTTTGTGACCCATACTGACCCATATTGATCCATACATCTGTTTAACCTTATTTTTATTTTCCGTTTTTTTTACGTACATTTCTTTATTCCTTGTGAAAACATTTTTTTAAATGAACGGCACGTTAGTTCCCCGAACAGCTTGTACATTTGGAGTAACGCTCACAGTGAGTCAAAGCAAAATAAAATGACGGCGTTGAATTTTAATAAGGACGATCACTGTAAGAGGGAGATGCAAATAGATTCTCGAGTGTGCCCGGGTTTGACACATTGTTGAAACATGGGTGGTGTGTTTGTCTTACAGCATTGCCTCTCTCCATTCCATGGAACCAGTAACCCTAACCTGGAGAGAGGTGACTGCAAATAGCCCTAATAGCTGCTGATGGCGGTCGTTAAAACCCTCCTACCGAAAAAAATGTTCTGGTGTTTAGAACCCCTCATAAAACTATTCATTTATGTGTAAAATGCGCGCCAGCGACGACTGGGTGCCGCAATGTGGCACGGAGCCACTTTGCGCCATCAACTGGACAGATGATGGAGGTATATAAGCGTGCTGTTCGCGTGTTCCTACGTCATTATTGAAAAAAAGGGTTATACGCGTCAGCAATACTGAGAGAAATTTGTACAGTTGAGGACGGAGAAACAGTGGACAGCAGCTCTGTACGAAAATGGTTCCGGTGTTTCAGTGGAGAAGACACCTGTCTCGAAGACAAGACGAAATCAGGATATCAAAAGATCGCCAACACTGACACCCTGGTAGAAATTGTTACCGAAAATCTCGGTACCAGTACACAATTCACAGTTCATTCAGTTGAAGACGAGGAAACAATGGACAACAGCAATGCACAAAAATGGTTCTGATGTTTCAGTGATGAAGAAATCAGTCTCGAAGACAAGCCGAAATCAGGACATCCAAAGATCATCAGCGCTGACATCCTGGTAAAATCTGTGACAGAAAATCCATGTACCAATACACAACTAACAGTTTATCCAGTTGAAGATGAGGGTACAATGGACAGCAGCCCTGCACGAAAATGGTTCCTGTGTTTCAGTGATGAGGAGGCCAGCCTCGAAGACAAGACGAGATCAGGACATCCAAAGATCATCAGCGCTGACATCCTGGTAGAAAAGTGACAGAAAACCCCAGTACTAGTATACAACTCACAGCTACGGCGAGGTCTTCCAAATCCACCATCGTTCGTCACGTGACCAGCTAGATTTCTTCTCCAGGCACAATCGAATGGTTCCCCATGTAGTAGCGATCCAGCTAACAGAACAACGTGTCGTAGTTTGCTGTCAGATTCACATTACGATAGATTTCGGCCTCGTAATCGTCACAGGTGGTGAAAAGTGGATATTCTTATATTATTCTACCACCGGGAGAAAAATGACTAAGGCCACTCTAGGACGCACAGCCAGAGGTGCAAAGAGAACCATTCCAGCGGAAAGTACAGTGTAAAAGCCATTTGCTGTGGTAAGGCTCGAACCGGAATCCTTGTGCTCCAGAGCCGAATGCTTTCATAATTAAGCTAACCGAGGGAATTTATCGCTAAACCGTTGCCGTCTTGACGTGTGATTATTCAACTGTGTAGTACGCAACATGTACACCCCTGAGAAAAGCGGGAGCACGAAATCGCAGGTTTCGAATTAGCTGGAAACCATGTTTGAAGAAACTCTCTGTAGGAGAAAGAATTCGGATTAATTCCATGCAATGTGTAGAAAAAGTATCACATATTTTTGAAGCAAAGAAAGAATTATCATTAATTCCAGATGATGTGTGGAAGGAACATCACACATATTTCGATGAACTCCACGGCCCGTAGATCCATGTCCCTGTTCGGACGCCAATCAATATAGCGTAAAAGTCATTTGCCGGTGCGGGCTCGAACCCGCATTTTTCTTCTCCGGTGTCTAGTGTTTTTCTTATTAAGCTACACCGACGGAATTTATCGCTGCAAACTGTCAGTCTTGACATTGTTTCACCTCTTTAGTATGTCACAAAAGCTATTCTGTGCAATTGTGATGGACCAGAGCACTGGGAACTCAAGTCAGATGGTCAGGCTGTGGAGGGGATCCTTTATGCCAAATAATTGCAACGGGTCGATGATGCCCTGAGATAACGCTACCCAGCGCTCTTCAATGGTAAGCTGATGTTGCTGCAAGTGGATAGTGCTCTAGGTCCCACCTTCCGAATGGTCAGCCCAAAACTTCAGAAAACAGAAAAAATGACACCGAATTTTTGGTTGTAATGAGCACGTCTTTTGATATCGTTCTGACGCGAATTAAATTTTTCAAAGCTATTCAAAGTCAATAGAACCGATATGCTAAACATTACTATCTGACCGAGGTAAGTTTTTCAATAGGGCTTTTAATCCCGCAGATATTGCTGCAAACGGAAACGTGAGTTTACGCCCACTAGTGGGAGACTTGTACGTTAAGAAATATTTTAAATTATATGAGAAACACCACGCAGAGAAAACGCTCTCCAAAAAAGTAAGATTTTTTAAAATCGGGCTTTTAGAAGCAGAGATCTCGACAAATATAAGTATGCATCTACACCTTATGGCAGGAAAACCACGCATTATTTTAAGAAGAAGATATTCTCAAACGGTTTTTCGATGGGAGTGGTGTCGGTCCACGAAAGAGTTGTTTCAGTCGAGTATACAGGAGCTCAGATTTTGCTGCAAATTCATGAGAAGCAGAAATTAACACTTTACGCCGCCTGGTGGCCAAACCATTTTTTACCAATAATTAGAAATTATATGAAAATATTTCCCATCGGGAGCTGTATGCTGTGCAGAAAGAATTTTTCATATTGGAATTTTAGACGCAGAGATATCGCGGGAAACGCAATTAACATTTACGCCCCTTAGCGAAAAGTCTATGAATTACTTGAAAATTTTGAAATAATACGAAAACATGTCGTACTAGAAACTCTATCTTAAAAAGAAGAAAGTTTTCAAATCGGGCCATTAGAAGCAGAGATATTAACAAAAATACGATATAGATCTACTGTACACCCCAGGAGAAGCCATGCAATATTTTAAGAAGTAAATATTCCGAAAAGGTTTACCGACGTGAGTGGCATTGATCCATGAATTTTTTTTTTCATTCGAGAATTTAGAAGCTCAAACTTTGCTGCAAATAGAAGCAGAAATTAACACTTACGCCCCCTGGTGGCCAAACCATTTTTTATCAAAAATTAGAAACTACATGCAAAGCATTTTCCATCAGGAGCTGTACCCGCTGCAGGAAGAATTTTTCAAATAGGAATTTCAGAAGCAGATATATCGGGGGGGGGGGGGGGGAGGCTTTGCTTCTAAAACTCCTATTTTAAAAAGTCACTTTTTCAAGTTACGCATAGATTTTCCTAACCCTTGCGGAAACTCTATGCGTAAATTGAAAAAAGTGATTATACCTAAAATAGTCTTCTACATAAATTGAATCGAAAGGTAAAATATTTTTTTCAATTGAATGTTTAAAAGCAAATATATGGAATAAAATGTATTTTGAATTCGATATAATCTGCATTTACGCCCTCAAGCGGCGAACTGTGCATCTTAAACAAAAACCGAAATGCAAGGATCATCATTCGGATATTTCAAGCTTCCCCGCAGAAAGAAATGTTCAAAATGAACTAATAGTTGAAGAAATATGGTGTCCACAGCCGGACGGATCGATAAGCCGATAAGATAAGCACAATCTTGTTCTTTACAAAAGGCATGCTAAAAACTACAGATCCTACCACATCCCTCATACAGCGCGGAACTTGTTCCATCCCACTGTCATCTGCTTCATTCCATGGACAGCACTTCGCTTCAGTGGTGGATGTGGAATCAGAGAGTTTCCACCCGGTCTGCCCTTTTATAGCCTACAGCGGCTACGATTGCTGAGTTGAAAACCTCCATTTTCCTCGCCCCGATAATCATTCCGCATTTAAATACCGACAAGTGTTTATTTTTCTCCATTACACGAGCTTCGTTCTGGAACTCAGACGCTCCGTACATGCCATCTGTACACATTCAGTGCCGGTGAGTAAAATCACTGCTAGGTGCTCTAAGGCTCGTCGTCGCGTGGAGATTCCGGTGGTCATAACGATCTGGCCATACAACCATGTAACTCTTCTCAAATTTTTATATCTAGTTTATTTTTAAAAAAATTTCATTTTTTTAATTAGAATCTGCTGCAGAACAAGTTCCCAGAGTTTGACCAATCATTTCAGGAACACCCTGACTATGACTCCGTTGGGTAATACTGCTGAAAATATTCATTCATTGATATTTAGCGCATGAAAGCCATGCGAAGGGAGCGATATTATTGTCTTCCTTCCTAGAAAAACTGGAATAAATAAATCTATAGGTGTAAAACAAACATAATTTTAATTTTGCTCAAAAGAAGCTGAAATGGCGGGTAATACCGAAGTACAAGTTAAAAATCTTCAACGGACTCTCAATGTATAAATCCATTAGCAGTCATTCCCTTTCTGCGAACGGTGAATCTATACAGTCAATTTTTGAGCATAAAATAAAACGAAAAGGTAACTAAGGAAAAGAAAAGTGTTTTAAGATCCGTAAATCTTTCACGATTTTGAAAAGCATATGATCACCCAGAGCATGATAGAACCACCACCATGCAGCATTGTTGGGAGCAGACAGTCTGGGTTGTACGCTTCGGGCGGTGTTATCCACACGTAAACACGTCCTTCTAGTGTGAAGGTGGACTCATCCGACCACATTTCAAGCATCCATGCATCGGCATTACACGCTCTATGGTCCTGGTACCACTGCCGTTGCCGTTGTACATTCACGCAGGTCACCAGAAGTTTTGCAATAGCAGCTCTGCCATGAATATCTTGTTTATGCAGTTCCCTGCGCATTGTTTCCATCGTTACTGAGGTCTGGACATGAAGATTGAGCTCCGCACTAATTTTGGACGCAGCGCCGTGATCTACTTATTACGGGTAACAATCATCTTTAATGATCTCCTGTTTCTATCAGTCAGTGCCGTTTTCCCGCCGCTCTTGTGTTTCGCAGACGAGGTTTTGTCACGAACACAGTACGCTGTCATGACGCTAGACACAGTAGCTCTCAATACCCCACTACCCTGGCGACTGTTGTCACGGAGGCACCAACTAGCCGGCCACCAACAATTGGCCCTCTTTCGAACAATGTTAGGTCGCTCATTTCGTACTCATCCTGAAAGAAATTTTGCAACAACGCCCTTTAAATGCACTTAAACAGGACCTCCCGATTCTAAACAATTCTATGACAACCAAAAAGTGGTTGATACCTTAGCGTATTGCGACGTACGCAGCTGCATTAAAAGTCACGTGTCTCAGCGCGGTGTGGTGTTCACATTATTCTGTCCAACCCATATATATATATATATATATATATATATATATATATATATATATATATATGTGGGATGTAAGGTCAAGTGATGCGTAACATCACAGCCTCTCCTTGACAAATGTCAACCCCGCCTTCTCGTGGTGCATCCTGTTCCCACTAAAGGGGCTCTGACGACCGCCCATAGCGGTATAACTATACCATCGGGATTAGAGGAAATTCTATCCCACACTCACCAACCCGCTTGGCCAGCGTGGTGAGTTATGGCCAAACCCCTCCAAAATGATTCCACAACTTAAATCTTGGCCCTCAGTCTCCGGCAGCTGGAATGTACCTGGCCAAGGCAGCGGCCAGTGCGACATGAAGGCAGAGGGTGCTAAGAATCCCCGGAGGACCGGACTAGGCTGCCATCTGATGCTGACCTTGGCAACGTACAATGGACGCTCCCTATCTTCTGATTCAAGGCTTCTTGAATTGGAAGAGGAATTACAAAGGATCAAGTGGGACATCGTGGGGCTAAGTGAAGTAAGGAGAAAAGGAGAAGATCTCATGGAACTGAAAAGTGGACATCTCTTCTACTATCGTGGGACAGATACTGGCAGAACTAGTGGTGTTGGATTTATAATAAACAAGAAACTGAAGGATAAAGTTGTAGAAGTTGAAAGTTCCTCTGACAGAGCTGCACGACTTGTTATCCAACTCTCGAAAAGATACCAGGCTCAGATTATTCAAACTTATGCACCCACCACAAGTCATCCTGAAGAAGAAATTGAAGAATTTTATGAGGAAATTTGTCATCTAAATAATAAAGGTAAGCAGCACTTGAAAATAATTATGGGAGATTTCAATGCAAAAATAGGGCAACGGCAACAGAATGAAACTTCAGTAGGTAAATTCGGTCACGGCAACAGAAACCAGCGTGGAAATACTCTCGTTGAGTTTTGCAGAGGCAGAAGGGTTTTTCATCTTGAACTCCTTCTTCAAGAAAAAGCCACACAGGAAATGGACATGGAGACATCCAAATGGGACGACAAATGAAATTGATTTTATTATGTGTAACAAAAAATTTGTCATAGAAGACTGCAGTGTGCTAAACAAGTTCAACACAGGTAGTGACCATAGATTGGTGAGATGTAAGATGCACCTCAACGCTAAACTTGAACGTGGCAAGCTCATAAGACAAACAAAGTCTATTGACATAACCAACCTCAAAAAACACCATAATACCTTCAAGTTAGAACTGAAGAACAGGTTCTCTGCTTTAGAAGGCCTAACATCGGAAGAAGTGGACATCTCTGAAGTTAACAGAAAAGTAACCAAAGCTCTTATGGAAACAGCAACAAAATTAGCTGGGTCTAAGAACAAGTTGCATGTGAACAAATTATCAGGAAAAACCAAAATGTTGATGCAAAAAAAGAAGAGAGATGAGGACAACTAAAGAAGATGTGACTTCCAAAGTGGAATATATAGAGCTATGCAAGACAGTAAGAAAAAGTATCACTGAAGACGTAAGGAAATTCAACTGTGAACTAGTGAGGAAAGCAATTGAAAACAACCAAAGCCTAAAGATAGCAAAGGGACATCTCAGTAAGGGAAGAAAACAGATTATGGCACTGAGAAAAGAAGATGGTTCTGTAACAAGAAATAGAGGCGAAATTTTGACAAGAGTGAAAGATTTCTACTCCAAATTATATGAAAGGGATGATATATGCACTCCAGACAACATGAAAGATACCAGTACCAGAGTTCCTCCAGTCCTTCCAGCAGAAGTTGCACATGCAATCAAGAACATGAAGCGAGGAAAAGCTCCAGGAGAAGATGGAATTACTGTAGACATCATACAAGAAGCAAGTGGAGAAATCGAAACAGTACTCGCCCAAATTTTCACTCGATGCCTTAATGAAGGAAAGATTCCTGAGGATTGGAACACCGCTACAATGATCCTGCTACATAAGAAAGGTGACATTGAGGATCTCGGAAACTACAGACCTATCAGCCTCCTATCAGTAGTTTATAAAATCTTCACTAAAGTTCTTTCACACCGCTTGAAGGTAACACTGGACACGGCTCAACCGAGAGAACAAGCTGGATTCAGGAGTGGCTACAGCACAATAGATCATATCCACGTGCTGAGAGAACTAATTGAAAGAGCGAGGGAATATGAACTTCCATTGTGCATGGCTTTTATCGATTATGAAAAAGCCTTTGATTCGGTGAAACCATCAGCAGTTACAATGGCTCTGAAAACCTGCGGTATTGAAGATGCGTACATTAATATTATTAATAACATCTATGAAAATGCAAGTGCAAAGATTAGGCTGTTTGAAAATACAACACACGTAAAAATTGGAAAGGGAGTGAGACAAGGTGACAACATATCTCCGAAGCTCTTTAATGCCACATTGGAGGGTGTTTTTCAGTCGCTGAGCTGGGAAAACAAGGGGATAAAGATTAATGGAGATTATCTAACCCACCTTCGTTTTGCTGATGACGTAGTCATTTTTGCAACTACCCCATCAGAGCTGCAGAGTATGATCCAGGAACTTGCTGACAAGAGTAAAGAAGTGGGATTAAAAATGAACTTTCAGAAGACAAAAGTGATGTTCAATGCTTTTACAAGAAATGAAGATTTATCGATTGATGGAGAAAAGCTGGAGATAACAGACACGTACGTTTATCTTGGACAGCAGATATCAAGTGAGGGTCACATTGATGAAGAAATTAATCGGCGTACAAAACTTGCCTGGAGAGCTTTTGGAAGAAACAGCATAATTTTCAAGAGCAATATGCCATTATGTCTTAAAAGAAAAGTGTTTGATCAATGCATCCTTCCAGTGCTTACGTATGGTGCAGAGACGTGGACCTTAACTAAAAGAGACATACAAAGGCTGCAGACAACTCAAAGAAGCATGGAGAGGTGCATGCTTGGTGTAACCAGGAGAGATAAGAAGAGGAACTCGTGGATCCGAAAAATGACTAGAGTGGAAGACATCATGATCAGAGTTAAATCCCTGAAATGGCAATGGGCTGGACATACTGCCAGAAGGACAGATCATCGATGGACAGCCGAAATTTTAGATTGGATTCCAAGGGACAGGAAAAGACCCAGAAGAAGACCACATGGGAGATGGGTGGATGAAATTCGAAAGTATGCAGGGGTGACATGGAGGAGACTGGCACAAGACAGACCGTTGTGGAGGAAACTTGGGGAGACCTTCGTCCAGCAGTGGATTGATAATGGTTGACAATGATGATGATGATGATATATATATGTATATGAGATGGGTAAAAAATGCGATTTGACGGACTTTCAACGTGGGATGTTTGTAGGAGCTCGGAGCCATGGAGCGAGTATCACCGAAACCGCGGTATTCGTGAAATGTTCCAAAGTAGCTGTTGTTAAAGTGTTTAAAGTCTGGACTGTCAGCCAAAAAACTGGATCTCTACGTGCAACGTGTGGTCGTCATCGACTAGTGACTGCTCTGGCGAAACGGAGAGTGTCCAGACTGGTAACATACAACAGAAGGGCAACAGTGCAGCAAATTATAGACAATCTTAATCTAGGATCCCCTCAAATGATCTCTGCAAGCACTGCTCGCCATACACTGCATCGGATGCGATATGGCAGCCGAAAGCCTGTTCGAACACCTTTGCTGTCTGCAGTTAACAAGAGAAAACGTCTCCAGGAGCATTGGACAGCCGATAATTGGAAACAAATTATGTGGTCCGATGAATCACGTTTTCAGTTGCACGATGCCGATGGCCGAGTGAGAATTTGGCGACACAGCACGAAAGCATGCACCCCAAATGCATTGCTACAACTCTCCAAGTTGGTGGAGGCAACGTTATGGTTTGGGGAATGTTTTCCTGGCATGCTTTGGGCCCTTTAATTCGTGTTGATCAACGTCTGACTGGCACATCATATCTAAACATCGTTGCGGACCAAGTGCATCCTGTCATGTGGATGGTTTATCCCAATGGCGATGGCTACTTTCAACAACATAATGCGTCCTGCCATAGTGCTCGTATTGTACAGGATTGTTTTCAGGAACATGCCGGTGAGTTTACTTTGCATGGGTGGCCCCCACAATCACCAGATCTCAACCCCTTTTAGAATTTATTTGTGGGATGAAGTTTAAGGAGCCATCAGATAGCTGTATCCACAACCCTGCAATCTTGCATTCCTGGAAAGTGCTATTCATCAAGCATGGTCTCAGATTTCACAAACCACCTATCAACATCTCGTGGAGTCCATGCCACGAGGAATCGACGAAGTATTAAAGGCAAAAGTTGGCCCAACGAAGTACTGAGGGGGTGGTCATAATAAAGTGGCCACTTAGTATATACGTTTTAGTTTAAGACTTTTGAAACGTTAGGAAATCTAAGAAATAAATTCATTGACTTTTAAACACATGTAAGTTGTACTTTGGGCAATGCTTTGGAATTTGGAATTAATTTTGGGTGGGGAAATTAAAACAATTTTGTAAAAAAATTTAGCTAAATTTCCAAACGAAGGCTCATATCATTATTAGAACATTTTCCGGGTCTTTTATCATTTGGATCATGATACTAATAACTAGTGAATTACATTATCATTATATACTTAGCGCTTGGTAAATTTCTAGAGCCTGGAATATTGCGCATTAAAGTAGTATTAAATAAATTTCTCCTTGACGATGTGTTTTTGTGGTTTAGCAATACCTTTTTGCTAGATAAATAACAATTTGATGACGGGGATCAAAAACTTTTCCTACAGGTTTGCGATACAAAAAAAGATATTATGAAACACTTCTTTAAAACAAAAAATTATGGATATTACCATCTTCTAAGTAATGAATGGATATTAATTAAGGATATTACAGTCAGTGACAGATCTGCTATAGATAAGTGACTGTAATTTTTTGGTTGCGAATGTTTTTCGCTCCAAGTTTGGTGGCATAGTCATTAATTTTCGAGATACAAGCTCTCTTTTTCTTTTGATAAATTAATGACAGTGTTGTTCTCTAATTTGATTTTCTTCATTGCATTCTTGGCTACCTAAGAAAGTGCTTTCTTTTTAATTTGTACCTGTCTATTATTAACTCATTGGGAAATTAGGTTTGGACAACTGCAGCTGAAATTTTCTAAACCTTTGCAGAAAGCAACATCATTAAAAAACAATCTGATGGCATGTACACATCCGTAATACATACTTGATTAGAGCATCCGTGATATTATTTCTTGTGAAAGGAGCAACAATAGTAATTGTAACATCCCCCCGAAACGCTTCACTGAAAGAAATGTACTGCACACATCTGATGCAAAAAAAAAAAAAAAAAAAAAAAAAAAAAAGAAGAAGAAAAGCCTTAATTCTTATCACCAGGTAGAATTTAAATCCCCAATTTCAGATAAAACAATTCTTGTCTGCTCATAATGAAATCAGGCAGGACCGGCATGACTGTGTTTTTCTAGTTTTAATAAGATTCAGGAAATGAAACTGTCAGACAGAGGGCTAGTTTAGTCATTTTTGGTTTCCACATTCTTTAGTTATCATAAATTAGTGCTAAAATATATTTTGAGTTGTTTGTGTAGTATTTTTCAAGTTTAATATCTCTTTCGTTCTTTTACTTGGCACCTGTATTTCAGCGGCCACTCCGTTTTGATGTGAAAGTGCCTTTCATCGTCCTAATTTGAGACCGGCTGAATAATTTGTCCGAGAGGTGTACATCACAGTGGGGATTTATACTCAATTATATCTCATCTTCTTTTCCCATTGAAAAAATGCTGGAAACTACCCAGCAAAAAAATCAGTTTTGGGAAACTGCTGGCCACCAGCTGGCAGTGATGGGTCACTGTTGGCTGAAATCTGCCGCTCACGACACATTAGCGGTCCGGTGGTGGCACCGCCAACAGTTGGCAGCGATTGATCGCCCGGAAGCATCGCCGGGAATTATGGCCCACCAAGCAAGTGCCACTAGTGGCCCGTAGCTGGCATCCGTAGCAACCCCAATACGAGGTGGAAGCAACGGGACTGCATGCGCAGAAGCAACTCCGGCTGTGTCTCTCATGGTACCAGTTAGTTGAAGAAACGCTATTGTCATTGTGTTATTTTAGTGGATGTTAAGAAAAAAGAGCCATATAGTAGAGAGGCGAATTAATTTCCCAATGAAATGCCACGTCGACGAAGATTACCGGAAGAAAAATACACTGCTGGGAACCCAAAATGCAACAGAAAGAAGGAAGCATCCGATTGGCCTGAAATTCTCAGCATGCGTCGTCCGTGAGAGGACATGCAAACGATTAGCATTGCAAGGCATATGCAAATCATGTGCGCCCGGCACGCCACCGAGAAGCACTATAAGAAGAGTGCGCAGAAGGCGGGGTGTAAGTTGTGGAAATGTGTTGCGCTGCCGGACATGTGCGTGGGAAGCTTCCTGATGCCTCGTCGCAGAATACGGCAGTCATTCCAGCACGTTTCGGAGTTCGACAGAGGACGAATAGTGGCTTATCGTGACAACGGCTCATCTTACCGAGACATCAGCGCCCGTGTGGGACGACATCCAGACACAGTAAGGCGAGTATTAATTCGGTGGGTGCATGAGGCACGGACGGACCGACGAGAGCGATTGCCGCAGCCGCGGCACACCACAAACGACAGAACCGGCATGTTGTGCGGCGGGCATTGACGGCTCGCACCGTCAGATCACGAACGTTAGCGCAGGAATTAGGGTGTGATGCGCCCCAACCTGTGTCAGCAGGTACCCTTCGACGTCGTCTGCAGGAGCGGGGACTAGTCGCACGGCGCCCATTGCTCCGATTACTATTGACGGCGGCAGTGGGCCGTTGAACGCCGCACCTGGACTACGGAATGGCACAACATTGTCTTCTCCGACGAATCCCGCTTGTGCCTGCAACACTACGATGGTCGGATCCGCGTGTTGCGGCACCGCGGCGAGAGACTGTATGATGCCTGCATTATGCATCGCCATACCGGTCCGTCGCCCAGCGTTATGGTTTGGGGCGTAATTGGATATGACACCCGCACCACTCTGGTACGCATTGCAGGTACACTCAACAGCCACCACTACATCTCCGACGTTTTGGAGACTGTAGTCCTCCCTTACATACAGGACCTGCCAGCGGCCACGTTTCAACAGGACAATGCGCGCCCGCACGTGGCACGCATCGTGCAACAATTCTTCATGGCCCACCAGGTGTCACTGCTGCCGTGGCCTGCCTGTTATACCGATATGTCACCCATCGAACATGTCTGGTCGCTGATCGGCAACCAAGTGGCCCGGCAAGCACCACCCGCTGATACGTCTGATGAACTGTGGCAACGTGTGGAAGCAGCCTGAACCGACATACCTCAAGCCCACATCCAAAGCCTCTTTAGTTCGATGCCGCGGCGTGTAGCGGCCGTTATTGCCAGCCATGGAGGCCACACGAACTATTGATGTCTGCATGTTCCGCAAGTCGAACGGGCCTGTAAGCTCAATCGTTTCATCTTTGTATCTGTTGTTACGTGTCCATTAAATCTGGCTTTGCTATCTTGTGTCCTTCTTGGTGTTGCATTTTGGGTGGCCAGCAGTGTATATAAAAAAGATTTAAAGATTTCGGAATAAAAATATATAAGTAATTATAATGAACTCTAAGACATATTTAATTACTCTCATGTATTTATATAAACTGTTTTCGTAGCAAAATTCCTGTAGTGACAGACAAAGGATCGAGAATACAGACAGCGATGAAATACACCCACTCCATTCCCGTGAATAACAAGAAATAATTTCTGTGTAATCTTTGGTTTTAACATACACTAAACCGCTTGAAACAAAAGTCTGGTAAAAACATTAAAAAATCTTTATGTTGGTAAAAAAATAAGAATTACCCGCGTACAAAATTTATCAATAATTTGAAAAACAAAAAAGGTAAAAAAGCATCGCTATGTGGATATAATGTACTCATTAATGGGTTGAATACACCAGACTGGACGTATTCGCTTCTAAAGGTAATGTCAAGTAAAATAAAATATATTTTCTCTTTAGAACAAATGTAGCTTCGGACAGCGGAAAGGAAAGATACAAAGTTAAAAATGTAACAGAATGTGACATGAGCGGGTAAATACATTAAATAAACAATCGCCTTTGAAGACCACAAGGACAGCACAAAACTTTGGAAAGCGCTTTTAAGTTGGTACATTCGTTGAAAATGAGTGAAGTTCCCTTAAGGTCAATAGAAACAATAGTTACGTTGAAAAAATAAATTTATGAATTATACGAAACGGACATTTATGAAAAATACCTCGCAATATTGTAAAATTAAGGACAGAACCATTCGTTTCACATCGCGCAGGAAATAGGCTCTGCTTCAAGCAAAGGCTCGTGCGTGCAAAACCAGTGCAGTTGCTAGCGCGCCGCTTCATAAGCAGACTATCCTTTGTTCATTTCCAGCCAGATCCAAACGGGCGTTTTTCAGGACCTGTTGAGAAAATTTCCCCAGCGCAGTGCCGTAATGCAGAAGTTTCGTAGAGGGAAAAAAAGTAGTTGTGTCACAACTCGTCCGAGAAGGGCCTGAGCTGAATCGCGGATAAAGTGTAGATGGTGTGTTTATCTTACGGCACTTTGTTGCGCTCTCCTCCTTGGAACCAGAGTGCGAAAGATACGAGGTGTTGGTTTTTAACAACTTATCCGAAGGGTTCAGGTTAAGTCGCGGATGAGGCATGGATGGTGTGTTTTTCCTACGGCGCTGTCTCGCTGTCTTTCCTTCTTGGAACCAGTGGGCGAGAGATACAAAACGTTGGCTTCTAACAGCTCGCCCGATAAGGGTTCGGGATGAATAGTCATGGATAGTGTGTTTGCATTTCGGCACTGTCTTACTCTCTCTCTCTCTCTCTTCTATGCTTGGAACCAGGGGCCTAGAGATACGAAACGTTGACATCTTACAGCTCGTCCGAGAAGGGTTCGGGATGAATAGCGAGTAAGTCATGGATAGTGTGTTTACATTTCGGCACTGTCTTACTCTCTTCTATGGTTGGAAGCAGTGGCTGAGAGATACGAAACGTTGGCTTCTAACAGCTCGTCCGAGAAGGGTTCGGGAAGAACAGCGAGTAAGTCATGGATAGTGTGTTTACATTTCGGCACTGTCTTACTCTCTTCTATGGTTGGAAGCAGTGGCTGAGAGATACGAAACGTTGGCTTCTAACAGCTCGTCCGAGAAGGGTTCGGGAAGAACAGCGAGTAAGTCATGGATAGTGTGTTTACATTTCGGCACTGTCTTACTCTCTTCTATGGTTGGAAGCAGTGGCCGAGAGATACGAAACGTTGGCTTCTAACAGCTCGTCCGAGAAGGGTTCGGGATGAATAGCGAGTAAGTCATGGATAGTGTGTTTACATTTCGGCACTGTCTTACTCTCTTCTATGGTTGGAAGCAGTGGCCGAGAGATACGAAACGTTGGCTTCTAACAGCTCGTCCGAGAAGGGTTCGGGAAGAACAGCGAGTAAGTCATGAATAGTGTGTTTACATTTCGGCACTCTTACTCTCTTCTATGCTTGGAAGCAGTGGCCGAGAGATACGAAACGTTGGCTTCTAACAGCTCGTCCGAGAAGGGTTCGGGATGAATAGCGAGTAAGTCATGGATAGTGTGTTTACATTTCGGCACTGTCTTACTCTCTTCTATGGTTGGAAGCAGTGGCCGAGAGATACGAAACGTTGGCTTCTAACAGCTCGTCCGAGAAGGGTTCGGGAAGAACAGCGAGTAAGTCATGAATAGTGTGTTTACATTTCGGCACTCTTACTCTCTTCTATGCTTGGAACCAGTGGGCGAGAGATACAAAACGTTGGCTTCTAACAGCTCGCCCGATAAGGGTTCGGGATGAATAGTCATGGATAGTGTGTTTGCATTTCGGCACTGTCTTACTCTCTCTCTCTTCTATGCTTGGAACCAGGGGCCAAGAGATACGAAACGTTGACATCTTACAGCTCGTCCGAGAAGGGTTCGGGATGAATAGCGAGTAAGTCATGGATAGTGTGTTTACATTTCGGCACTGTCTTACTCTCTTCTATGGTTGGAAGCAGTGGCTGAGAGATACGAAACGTTGGCTTCTAACAGCTCGTCCGAGAAGGGTTCGGGAAGAATAGCGAGTAAGTCATGGATAGTGTGTTTACATTTCGGCACTGTCTTACTCTCTTCTATGGTTGGAAGCAGTGGCCGAGAGATACGAAACGTTGGCTTCTAACAGCTCGTCCGAGAAGGGTTCGGGAAGAACAGCGAGTAAGTCATGAATAGTGTGTTTGCATTTCGGCACTGTCTTACTCTCTTCTATGGTTGGAAGCAGTGGCCGAGAGATACGAAACGTTGGCTTCTAACAGCTCGTCCGAGAAGGGTTCGGGAAGAACAGCGAGTAAGTCATGAATAGTGTGTTTACATTTCGGCACTGTCTTACTCTCTTCTATGGTTGGAAGCAGTGGCTGAGAGATACGAAACGTTGGCTTCTAACAGCTCGTCCGAGAAGGGTTCGGGAAGAATAGCGAGTAAGTCATGGATAGTGTGTTTACATTTCGGCACTGTCTTACTCTCTTCTATGGTTGGAAGCAGTGGCCGAGATATACGAAACGTTGGCTTCTAACAGCTCGTCCGAGAAGGGTTCGAGAAGAACAGCGAGTAAGTCATGAATAGTGTGTTTGCATTTCGGCACTGTCTTACTCTCTTCTATGGTTGGAAGCAGTGGCCGAGAGATACGAAACGTTGGCTTCTAACAGGTCGTCCGAGAAGGGTTCGGGAAGAATAGCGAGTAAGTCATGGATAGTGTGTTTACATTTCGGCACTGTCTTACTCTCTTCTATGCTTGGAACCAGTGGCCGAGAGATACTAGGTATTTGATTGTAACAACTCATCCGAGAAGGTCCGGGCTGAATCGCGGAAGAGGCATGGATGGTGTGTTTATCTTACGGCACTGTCTCGCGCTTCTCCCTCCTTGGAACCCGTGCCCTAGAGATACGAGGCGCTGGTTTCTAACAGCTCGTCGAAAAATGGTCCGGGATCGCATCGCAGGTGAGATGTGGCGTGTCTGTTTGGTAGCACTGGTTCTCTCCCTTTCCTTGAGCTTGTCGTTGCGTGAGGGGTTGGCTTCTAATAACTCTTTCGAAGTGGCTCGAATCCAGGTTGAGGCATGAATGGGCAGGTTGTTCTACGTCACTCTCACCCCCTTCATCCCCCATTCTCGGAACAAGTGACAGAATGTAGGGGTGGGCAACGGTCCTTTAGCCCACGCAGATGTTGACGGTTTTCATTATACCCTGAAATGAACAGACAATGCAAAGGGACATGTGATACAATTTTTTTACGGCTAAGCAGTCTTAGTTTTTATGCGTATATAATAGGAGGAATCCAGAATAAAATGCTACTCAATTAGTATATTTATATGACGTTATCTGTTAGTAAACAGTACAGGTAAATTTCGGTATACGCGGTTTCGTCATCCGCGTTTTCGGATTTACGCAATTCAGTGGTGCCATCTGTTAACACTACGAGGAAACAACAATTACAATAATGGGTTTGCGCATCTTGACGCACATCTTTCGATGTTTTTGTCAAGACGTGAGTGCTCGCTCAGATCAGATCAGTAGAGCTGAAAACACGCGCGTGAGTGGATGAACGATGTCAATCTAAAGGAAAGAAAGTGTGTCTTTCGAGGGGAAGAAGCGTGTACGAAGGTCGTATTCGTTAGAAATAAAGTTAGAAGTACTGGATCGCTGTGAGAAAGGTGAGCGTATTGTTGACATTCAGCGTGTACAAAACACCTTGACACTTCAAATGAACGTCAAACTTCCAGCGTTACAAAACAGCTTGACACTTCAAACGAACGCCAAGCATCCAGCGTTACAAAGCAGCTTGACACTTCAAACAAACGTCAAACATCCAGCGTTACAAAGCCGCTTGACACTTCAAACGAACGTCAAGCGTCCAGCGTTACAAAGCAGCTTGACACTTCAAACGAACGTCAAGCGTCCAGCGTTACAAAGCAGCTTGACACTTCAAACGAACGTCAAGCGTCCAGCGTTACAAAGCAGCTTGACACTTCAAACGAACATCAAGCGTCCAGCGTTACAAAGCAGCTTGACACTTCAAACGAACGTCAAGCGTCCAGCATTACAAAGCAGCTTGACACTTCAAACGAACGTCAAGGGTCCAGAGGAACGCTTTAACTGCAACTAATTTGTCTCTTCAGAAATCCATCAGCAGTAACTGGACTGGCTGCAACACCATCAGAATCTTCTGATGTGATAAACCAGAAGCTTACTACTGTATTTAAGATGTAAAATTGGACTTTCTAAAATTACAGTGGACTGTTACGTTACACGCCTTACATTAAATTATGTAAGTACTGTACGTACACACTATATTTTCAGAGTACTACGTAAATATTTACATAGTATGTACGTATTATATTTTGATTTTCTGCATTAAAATTAAGTTTCAGAAAGATAGTATTGTTTGTATGTAATCTAATTACTATGTAACCCGATCATTTTAAACTGAATTCGTGAATAAGTGAGATCCTAACCCTATTTCGTATGAAATGCCTCCGGTTCTACGCGAATTCGGTATACACGGCGATTTCGCGGAACGTATCTATCGCGTATACCTAGATCTACCTGTATTTTTATTTGACAATTTTGTTTGTGCATTTTAACATTATATTGCATATTTAATCATTTGTCTCTTCCTTTTTCTTTCTTTCTATTTATCCAGATAGTACTTCTTGTTGTTTCGATGGGAGTGGAGTGTCAAATATCAAACTTCATGTCTTCCTGACCGTAACAGATTTATTTATAAATAAATTATGCAACAAAGTCATCAGTCAAAAGTTTCCATCATGGCTCAGATTCGAAAAGAGGTCAGCTTGGATTCACAATGCCAGGGATCCGGTAAGATAAAATCGAATGTTCCTGCTCTTTGATGACAAACCATACGAAGATTTAATCTCTTGTTGAAATTCAGCTCCTTAATAAATCCTTTTGCCTGTCTTTTGCAATGTTTTTTTTTAATTCTTCTTTAGAAAAAAAGTTTTCAATTTCGTTAAAAGCTACCTTTCGACTTCGTTTGATATCAGACACACGCATCATGTCATTATTCACACAAATATATTTCACGCTGACAAAAAGGCACCGGTGCAGGCAAACTTCCTGAAAGAAAAAATAAACCCATCGAACTTTGCTCTTCACGAAGATTTACACGTGAAGAAACTTTTCCCGCGAACTCCATAAACTTCCAGTTTTCTGACAGATTTCTTCAAATTTTAATTTCCGAAAGTATGTAAAAATGTGGTAAACCATGAAACATTCATACACGAAATGGGAAATTTTAATCAAGGGAGGAAGACTGTTTTTTGAAAACATTTTTTTTTTTTGCAGAAAACACAAAATGCAGTTACATGAAGACATAACGATGGAAAAATAATGGAAATGAAACAAACGAAAGGGAGTTGAAGAAGGGTTTATGAAATCCAGACATTATCGACTCACTTTGTGGATAAACAAAGTATCGTATTTTTCGAATTATAAGTCTAATGGGTTAAATTTCCCAATTTCTTCTTCATTATAGATAAGTCAATTTTGAGTATAAGACGAGGTTAGAATAAATACAGTTATTGTTCCGAAATTCTACAGCTACAGTTATAGTGTTTCAGTAAATATCAAAGGAAAAAGAAAGTGAAGTAGCTTCTGCATTTTTCGTTTCGACAAAAAGTTGAAATTCGTAAGCTTATTTTTTTTTATCTTACGAACTGATGGTACCGTATTCCATCCCTCCGACCGACCAGTCGGAAAATCCACAGCACAAAGCCGAAATAAACACCAAGTTCACACAAATGTGTCAAATGAGAGGTATGCTTGCAGAGTGAGTTATGGCTCGCTGCTTTCTCACTCAGTCTGATGAAAACTGGAAACCAAAAGGACTTTTGACTTCAGTCGGCAACATGAAATAAATTAGGATGAGCATAATAAATGGAAGCTATACTTGATTTTCATTCCATTGAGAAATACAATTGAAACATGGGCAGAGCAAAAAAAGAGACTGCCTTCGATATCAGCTGGTCATTGCTATTCTTAAAAAGCATGCGCAGCCGGCTGTCAAAACAGTTGTCACCATCCAATCAACTGCTTCCCAGCGATGTGTTTTATGGGTTTAATCATTGCGAGATAAATGATATGCACCCGTTGACGTGGCGGCGGCTATGCAAATTCAGGGGTAAATGCCACGAACGGAGTGTTGGGAGGATCGCGAGAGGGATGCAATAAACAAACAACAGCAGCCATTCCAAATCGGTCACGTCGATTTAAATGTTTCTGTTGTACGAAAATATCCCTTTGAGCAGATTTTAAACAAATTTTTAGTGACCGCCACATTACATTTCGTACGCTTTTGGAATGGTTGCTTATGAACGTAATAACGCGTTTCATGTGCTACGATCACGACCAAATTTAAAGCACAATACGATTCTTTTTCTCACTGACAAATTTCAATAGGTAAGTCGACGTGTATGATGAAACTTATGTACAACAAAAAAAATGGGAAATATTTATGTAAAATGAACTTTAAATAAAGCAGAAACTGAAAAATGTAAATTATATAAGCACAAAACATCAGTACACAATAGTACTGTGCGTTAATAAAATGTGAAAAAGGAAACATTTTGACAATTTCAGCTTCAAGATATTTTTCGAATTCATAAGATAACCCTTCTGCGTTTCATTGAATCCTTACTATTAGGTGTACAAATAAGTTTTAAAGCGCTTTAAGACAACACAACATGTAATTTGAGAGAAAACAGCAATACCTTTACGAATCAAAATATACGCCGTCATTATCTATCACCTGCCGCCATCGGTCGGGCAGCTGACGGATTCCAGGCATGAAGAATACTTCGTCGTGTGACGCGATGAAGTCGTCAACCCCTTTTTGCACTTCGTCAAATGTCCGGAACCGTACAGCAGACAAACTATGTTGCATCGATCAGAACAAATGATAGTCTGAAGGGGCTATGTTGGTCTGAAGGGGCTATATATTCCGGGTGCTCCAAAACTTCCCAGCCAAGCGTCAATAACGTTCCCTTTACCGATTTCGCGACATGCGGCCTAGCGTTGTCATGCAGTAATTTCACGGGGCACAATCCTTTGCCTATGAATGGGCGTTTCCGACAGATTTCCTGGTTCAATCGCAGCAATTGTTGCTTGTAGCGATCAGAAGTAACAGTTTGACCCTGTTCCAATAGTTCATAATAGAGCACACCCTTCATATCCCACCAGATGCACAGCAGAACTTTCTTGAAGTGAATATTGCGTTTCGGTGTAGAAATCGTTGTTTCTCCGGGGTCTACCCACTGTTTTTTGCATTTGAGATTATCGTACCATATCAAATTCATCACCCGTAATGATTATCCACAAGTAAGATTTTCTGTGTTTTTTGTTCAACAGATTCAAACACTTCATGACACGCTCATCCTTGTTCCTCTGGCTCAGGTCATGTGTCACCCATTTTCTTTCCTTCTGAATCTTTCTCATTGCGCGTAAACGATTGAAAATGGTTTGTTGAGTTACCCCCAGTTGTTCAGCTAGTTCTTTTTGCGTTTGAGACGAATCTTCATCCAGCAATGCTTGCAGTTCCTCATGTGCAACCTTTTGCGGGGCGCCGCTACGTTCTCGATCTCAAACATTAAAATCATCTGCTTTAAACCGTCTAAACTAAAACTCACAGTGCTTTTCGATACAATATCTTCCCCCAGATCGATGCACATGCTTTTGCAGCACTTTTTCCTTGATGAAATTCGTAACGAATGCAGTGTCGAATAAATGCGGTATCACTTGCCATCTTTCACCTACAGATGTGCAAGTGCGTTTGACTGTTGGGCAAAATTCTGTGTCACATTTTATACTCTGGACCAGTTACGCTCGTATGACAGCAACGGAGGGGAATGTCGGATATGTAAATTAGCAGTATACGTCACACAAAACACGCTTTAAAACTTATTTGTACACCTAATTTTTTGGAGCTAGTAGTTTTATTAATATGGGATGAAAGTTATTGGGTTAAGTTTAAAACGTACGTACAACGCAATACAATTTCACAGTATCGCAGTGCTATAAACTCACAAGTACTGTCATACAGTCGAAGTTTGCATCTAACAATGTAATCTGAAGTACACGTGTTGGTATTAATGAAACTGGACATGATATAATTCCCGCTCTTTGGCCAAACATGGCCCTTGCGTCATTAAAATAAACCAACCAACCATAATTTAGTTCACATCGAATGAAAGCACAGGCAACGGAAGACAAGGCGAAAGATAAATAACTCTTTCCACGTTGGCTGTGCGTAACACTGACCACCCCAGCGCTGTGACATGTTATTTCTAGTATGTGCCTTGGTTAGTGGAGATGCGGGTGACCGAGGTTTTACTCTAATTTCATCGATAATTATAAAAGAAAACTATCTCTGTGTGTACGTGACTATGACAGCCACAAGTCATCGTTAAGAGAGGGAGAGAGAGAGAAGGAGGGAGTGAGAGAAGGAGAGAGAGAGAGAGAGAGAGAAGAAGAGAGAGAGAGAGAGAGAGAGAGAGAGAGAGAGAGAGAGAGAGAGAGAGAGAGATAAAATGTGAAAGATGGCTTTTCTTTATAGTCCAGCTTACAGTGGCGATTTACAAGCTGAAATTTCGAAAGGGAAGCCCGATGGAAGCAAAAGTATACTGTTTCTAGGTGAACCAGGAGATTGTCAATGAGACCTTTTTGAGGAGGTCAGGTGGTCATGAACGTGCAAAACTGCCAATGGCGCTTGCATTAAAGTATTTTTGTCACGTGTGCATCAGAAGAAGCAAAGCAACTTCCCTTATTTGAGCAGCCTTATTAAATCGACTTCGATTCGTGAAGCCAGTGGAGTAAGAGTAAGTAAATTATATCGGCTTCTGCTCGTGAGTCCAGTGGAGAAACAGTAAGTAATTAAGTGTCGTTAAAAAGTAGTAATTAAGTATTGTGTAACTAATTAAGTATCATTACTCAATGCTTTGTGTCGACTAATGTACGTCACTCTTCCTGTTTATACTGTGCTTTGCTACAGGTCTTAAATTACACAAATTATTTCACGTACGGTTCGCAGAGGATGTGTTTATCAAATTTATTGCAATTACATTCTTCCTGAAAGAGAAAATTCATTGAAACAAGAGCTATGACAACAGAAGAAGCGAAAAGGTATAGAAACGGAAAACATTTTTCTTCTGACGACCATCGTAGTTTATAAAGAAATATTATGGATTTATATGACAGAAGCTTTTTTCACATTAATGTAATCCACATATCTTACCACAGCGCCAACGATGTTTGCACATCATCATCATCATCATTGTCAACCATTATCAATCCACTGCTGGACGAAAGTCTCCCCAAGTTTCCTCCACAACGGTCTGTCTTGTGCCAGTCTCCTCCATGTCACCCCTGCATACTTTCGAATTTCATCCACCCATCTCTCATGTGGTCTTCTTCTGGGTCTTTTCCTGTCCCTTGGAATCCAATCTAAAATTTCGGCTGTCCATCGATGATCTGTCCTTCTGGCAGTATGTCCAGCCCATTGCCATTTCAGGGATTTAACTCTGATCATGATGTCTTCCACTCTTGTCATTTTTCAGATCCACGAGTTCCTCTTCTTATCTCTCCTGGTTACACCAAGTATGCACCTCTCCATGCTGCTTTGAGTTGTCTGCAGCCTTTGTATGTCTCTTTTAGTTAAGGTCCACGTCTCTGCACCATACGTAAGCACTGGAAGGATGCATTGATCAAACACTTTTCTTTTAAGACATAATGGCATATTGCTCTTGAAAATTATGTTGTTTCTTCCAAAAGCTCTCCAGGCAAGTTTTGTACGCCGATTAATTTCTTCATCAATGTGACCCTCACTTGATATCTGCTGTCCAAGATAAATGTATGTGTCTGTTATCTCCAGCTTTTCTCCATCAATCGGTAAATCTTCATTTCTTGTAAAAGCATTGAACATCACTTTTGTCTTCTGAAAGTTCATTTTTAATCCCACTTCTTTACTCTTGTCAGCAAGTTCCTGGATCATACTCTGCAGCTCTGATGGGGTAGTTGCAAAAATGACTACGTCATCAGCAAAACGATGGTGGGTTAGATAATCTCCATTAATCTTTATCCCCTTGTTTTCCCAGCTCAGCGACTGAAAAACACCCTCCAATGTGGCATTAAAGAGCTTCGGAGATATGGTGTCACCTTGTCTCACTCCCTTTCCAATTTTTATGTGTGTTGTATTTTCAAACAGCCTAATCTTTGCACTTGCATTTTCATAGATGTTATTAATAATATTAATGTATGCATCTTCAATTCCGCAGGTTTTCAGAGCCATTGTAACTGCTGATGGTTTCACCGAATCAAAGGCTTTTTCATAATCGATAAAAGCCATGCACAATGGAAGTTCATATTCCCTCGCTCTTTCAATTAGTTCTCTCAGTACGTGGATATGATCTATTGTGCTGTAGCCACTCCTGAATCCAGCTTGTTCTCTCGGTTGAGCCATGTCCAGTGTTACCTTCAAGCGGTGTGAAAGAACTTTAGTGAAGATTTTATAAACTACTGATAGGAGGCTGATAGGTCTGTAGTTTCCGAGATCCTCAATGTCACCTTTCTTATGTAGCAGGATCATTGTAGCGGTGTTCCAATCCTCAGGAATCTTTCCTTCATTAAGGCATCGAGTGAAAATTTGGGCGAGTACTGTTTCGATTTCTCCACTTGCTTCTTGTATGATGTCTACAGTAATTCCATCTTCTCCTGGAGCTTTTCCCAGCTTCATGTTCTTGATTGCATGTGCAACTTCTGCTGGAAGGACTGGAGGAACTCTGGTACTGGTATCTTTCATGATGTCTGGAGTGCATGTATCATCCCTTTCATATAATTTGGAGTAGAAATCTTTCACTCTTGTCAAAATTTCGCCTCTATTTCTTGTTACAGAACCATCTTCTTTTCTCAGTGCCATAATCTGTTTTCTTCCCTTACTGAGATGTCCCTTTGCTATCTTTAGGCTTTGGTTGTTTTCAATTGCTTTCCTCACTAGTTCACAGTTGAATTTTCTTACGTCTTCAGTGATACTTTTTCTTACTGTCTTGCATAGCTCTATATATTCCACTTTGGAAGTCACATCTTCTTTAGTTGTCCTCATCTCTCTTCTTTTTTGCATCAACATTTTCGTTTTTCCTGATAATTTGTTTACATGCAACTTGTTCTTAGACCCAGCTAATTTTGTTGCTGTTTCCATAAGAGCTTTGGTTACTTTTCTGTTAACTTCAGAGATGTCCACTTCTTCCGATGTTAGGCCTTCTAAAGCAGAGAACCTGTTCTTCAGTTCTAACTTGAAGGTATTATGGTGTTTTTTAATTTTGGTTATGTCAATAGATTTTGTTTGTCTTATGAGCTTGCCACGTTCAAGTTTAGTGTTGAGGTGCATCTTACATCTCACCAATCTATGGTCACTACCTGTGTTGAACTTGTTTAGCACACTGCAGTCTTCTATGACGAATTTTTTGTTACACATAATAAAATCAATTTCACTTGTCGTCCCATTTGGATGTCTCCATGTCCATTTCCTGTGTGGCTTTTTCTTGAAGAAGGAGTTCAAGATGAAAAACCCTTCTGCCTCTGCAAACTCAACGAGAGTATTTCCACGCTGGTTTCTGTTGCCGTGACCGAATTTACCTACTGAAGTTTCATTCTGTTGCCGTTGCCCTATTTTTGCATTGAAATCTCCCATAATTATTTTCAAGTGCTGCTTACCTTTATTATTTAGATGACAAATTTCCTCATAAAATTCTTCAATTTCTTCTTCAGGATGACTTGAGGTGGGTGCATAAGTTTGAATAATCTGAGCCTGGTATATCTTCGAGAGTTGGATAACAAGTCGTGCAGCTCTGTCAGAGGAACTTTCAACTTCTACAACTTTATCCTTCAGTTTTCTGTTTATTATAAATCCAACACCACTAGTTCTGCCAGTATCTGTCCCACGATAGTAGAAGAGATGTCCACTTTTCAGTTCGATGAGATCTTCTCCTTTTCTCCTTACCTCACTTAGCCCCACGATGTCCCACTTGATCCTTTGTAGTTCCTCTTCCAATTCAAGAAGCCTTGAATCAGAAGATAGGGAGCGTCCGTTATACGTAGCCAAGGTCAGCATCAGATGGCAGCCTAGTCCGGTCCTCCGTTTGCACATACACACCTTGAAACAGCAAAGTGTTATGAATACGAACACCTGCCTGGTGCTGAGCTGCCTTGGCCTACCAAATCCTTCGATTTGATGGCATGGATTGAACAATGTGCTAATATTGTTCTACACTAGGTTTGTTCACATTTACAATAAAAATAAATTCCAGAAATTTTCCAGGTGTTTTTCAGGAGTTCATCAAAAAATTCCAGGAACTTAAATTTTTGTTAGGGTTTCATTTTAGTTTTTCCAGAGTTCATCAAAAAATTTCAGAGATGAAATTTTTCTTTTTTTATTAATTTACCATGCATTTAGAATTCTTATGAAGACCTATGCGTTCCGCGGTTACAAAGTATTCTTCAGTGCGTATAATTATCTTCATTGTAGTGGTGAAATTTCCCCGTATAAAAATTGGTCTGTATAAGACTTGCATGAAGCATCTGGAACTTAACGCAGTTATAGCAGTACAACACAAATTTTTTCATGGCACTGAAGATCCTCTATTCCATAAGAATCCCTTTTCACGCACATTGGAGGTATGGAGTCTAATATATCAGTCTCCTTCTGTCAGGAAAGGGCTTGAAATAAGGAAAAGCCATCTTGGACCAACGGAACAGTTTCCACACAGTGTGCTAACTCCAGCTGCACACAACTGCCGCACCACAAACAACCGTCACTGAAAATGTAGTCCTCATACTTCTTGGACCAACGAGAAAGTTTCCACACGCTGTTCTGACTCCAACTGCATACAACTGCTATACCACAAACCACTGTCACTGAAAATATAGCCCTGAAACTTCGCGGCCCAACGAGAAAGTTTCACACGCTGTTCTGACGCCAACCGCGCATAACTTCTATACCACGAACCACTATCGCTGAAAATATAGCCCTCTAATTTCTTGGACCAACGAGAAAGTTTCCACACGCTGTATGATTCCAACTGCACACAACTGCTATACCGCAAACCACTGTCGCTGAAAATACAGGAGTTCGCTGAAAACACAGGTGGTCTGTGTAGCTCTGAAACTTCTTGGACCAACGAGAAAATTTCCACACTTTGTTCTGTCTCCAACTGCACACAACTGCTATACCACAAACCACTGTCTCTGAAAATATAGCACTCACACTTTTTACACTGCAAAGTCACATGAAACGAAAGAACTGACATTACATCTCCACATTCTACGGGAGAGAGGTCATCGCAAGCAAATACGACAGGGAGCAAAACAAAGGGACACGATCAATCCAAACACTCCGACCTATTTTTTTTAATTGCAAGAAAACATTCTAAGTCCTTTGATAAAAAATGTGAAAAGTTAAGGATTTTCGAGGCCTGGAAAAGGGAAAATCAAATTCCAGGAATTTCCCCGGATTCTAGAGGCCGTGCGAACTCTGTCGACAGGAATATTCCGCCAAGCGAATGTGATGGGATCCGGAAATTTTCGAATGTTCGCTGGAGGAGTATCACTGTTGCGAATAGATCTCTCAATCTCAACTCACAAGTGCTCAATTGGGTTAAGATCTAGGAACTGTGGGGGCCATTTTAACACTTTGAAGTCACATCCGTGCACATGAAACCACTGTGTGACGATTGAAGCCTTGTGAAGCGGCGCTTTATCCTTCTGAATGTAGCCCTCTGCATTAGGAAACACCATGTACATGTACGGGCGGGACTGGTTCCCATTGCTGTTAAGACACCTCGCTGCATTCGAATGCTGTTTCAGAGGTATTAAGCAACCTAATGCCTACTGTGGAAACAACCCCAGGCCATTTCACGGCCTCCATCAGTTTCTACAGTTAATGCTGAATAGTTGGGATCCATCGATTCGTGCTGTTGAAACCATATCATCCGTCCATCAGCGTATATTAACTGAAAATATCATTCATCGGGCCAGTAGATCTTTTCCCAGTCCTCAAGGACCCAGTTTCGATGCCCCTGTGCCTACCGGACACGAATTCCTTAGATTTATCAGAAACCAGTGCTACACAAGGGGGAAGTCAGCTGTTGTATATCCCATTTGCTCTAATGTGCTGGGGGCTATATATGTTGAAATTCGCTTATCGATACTGCTGTTGTATTGGTTGTACTGCGCAGTTTCTTGACACAATGGAGATCGTCTGTTACCACGTGCAGTCGTCGCCCTCTAACATCAATCAATCGTTTCATCTTACAGGGAGACCGCCGTCTTCTCGTTTTGTTTTTTGTGCACCACTCATTGGACACTAGGGTGCGTCGAAAATACCGAAATGTGTTTTATCGAGTCGCTGTAGTACGGAAAAGTTGCCCCTGGTGTACCTAAATATAATGTAAAAAAGGTTTTTGAATTAAGGCAATATTTTCCGTTCGCACATGGCGATCAAAAGTGTGGAAATACCACAAATGTAGACATTTGTGGAGACTCCTTCTAAGTACCAAACCTTTTCCTCCTCCACTGACTTGCGGCTGAGACCCGTTGACTTTGACCTTGAAAAAACATGTCTGTGCTGCTGAGACACTTATTGACTTAGACAAATCTGCCGTTCCTTTGGCCAGTCACGCGCTAGCTCGCAACCAGTGCGGCTCAGAGTTTGAGCTTAGTCTAGTTGCTCTAAGTAGGTACTTATCTTTACCTTGCAATATCTCAGTTTAGTTATGTGTTTTACAATTATGGAATCAGCACATAAACACATAAGAAGACAAGAATTTAATTTCTCTTTATCGGCCATCCAAGAGATCTTGTTCCAAGTAAACTGCCTTCACATGGGCATGTAATACGGTTCTGCTTTGAAGAGAGATATACAGCTCGCATTGGAATACGTATAACAATAAGAAAGTTAACTTTTCATTAGTCGCGGTGGTAGTGGCAAACAAAATAAAATCTGTATTTGATAAATCATGCATTCCAACAGTACTGGAGTATAGAATAGCGCAGCTTATACCATGATAAATATTAAAAACTGAGAAAATGCTATAATCCGAACAAAGACAAACCAAACTTTCAAAACAAGTTTGACAGTTTTAATAAAGAATCTAAGCCACTTTTTGATGTTTCTGCATGCAAGTATTCTACGGCGCTGGATTGCGTGTGTAACAAAAAAAAACTGACTCTTGTATTCGCCCAATATCTATCACATGCACTTGTGAGAAATCGAAAAAAGTCCCTTCGATTAAACTGAAATTCCTATACCTTCAAAGACAGCATGGGATAGGAAGAATTGGATCACTAGAACTACAGGGAGTTGGTATTACTCGCTGCTCGATTAAAATTTACTGATTCAGTCTTTTCATTGTCTTTACATTTCAATTCATGAAATACCCCCTCTGCAACAATGCAAATAAACGTCACAACATTCTAAAAGAGGAAGCAAAGGAAAGGACGTAAACTCCACTACATGTCAATCGCTGCCACTTCTAACTGTGAGTTCCCTTCTAGTGGACAGACAAAGCATCGAGAAAGGTTTGTCGTTCTCAGGCCAGAGACAAGTAAATCCGTGCAACATTGCCGTCAAGATCTGTCATACCTAAATTCTCACATAAGGCTGCTTTCAAAGTGATTCCCAAAAATGAAAAGTAATAAAAGAACTAAAATTGAAATTTTAAAATTGTATAAAATTGTGGAATTTCTAAAATTTTGATCGTCATGCGCGAACGGAAAATATTGTCTTAAGGTGGACGTCTAGTGATTTTGCTTCCTGTACTTCCAATGGGCAAACTTCTGTACACATTTTCTTCACAATTGATGCGTTTCCACGGATGAAAATTTGAACATCGCTTAAAATAATTTCATATTATAGCTTGGGATACCTAATATGTTCAGAAACATAACCATAATTAGGCAATCCAAGATTTGTTTGTCTACTAACGTCTTTAATGTACAGGTCGCGCCATCTTTTATCTGGTCTCAACACCACCAAAGGAAAAGTTATTGATTTTAAAAATAATTATGGTCATGGATTAGAAAATATAAAATATTCCGAGTCATAATAAGAGTTATTTTAATTGATGTTAAATTTTCATCCTTGAAAACGCATTAATTGTTAAAAAAAAGTTTACAGAAGTTTGCCAATTGGAAGTATAGGAAGCAAAATCACTAGACATCCACCATAATACACAAAAACGTTTTCATATTATACTTAGCTATACATACTAGAGGCAACTTTTACGCACTGTAGCGATTCGGTTGTAATTTGTTTGGTACTTAGAAAAAAAAATAGAATTCCGTAAATTTTGGAAATTACTATAATTTCGATCGTCATGCGAGAACGAAATATATTGTCTGATTTAAAATTTTAAAATTTGTTTTTATGTTATCTTTAGCTATAGCAGGAACAACTTTTCCGCACTATAGCGATTCGATCAAAAACATTTCGGTATACCCTATTGAACACCCACGATACAGTTGTTTTTACATAGCCGAGAAGGTTTGCCGTTTTTTAGGTGCTGGAAGTTGGAATTTGCCCGCTAAGCGCCGATTATCATGACCTTTCAGAGTCACTTAAATCACAAGTCTTCCTTATTTTGCCGCTATTTACGCTTCGTACTCGTTTGAATAATTTGCAGTGAGCTGTTTAATAAACTATCTAAACGTTATAGTTGCATAAGTAAGTGCGGATCCACTTGACATGTTGCTATTGAGTGTTCCTAATAATTTACTACTTCAATGTAAATTGACATTACTCGCAACTCAATTAAAATTCACTGATTCAGTAATCATGCCTTTGCATTGTTTTTTACATTTCAGTTGATGAAATAACCCCTCTTTAACAACGAAAATAAACGTCACAAAAGATTTAAATACGGAAAAAACATTGGGGACGTAGAGATGTTAAAAGTGACATGCACTTCTTACGTTTGTAGGGGTAATCACAAGATGAATTAATTTGGCTTTTAGGTAACTATTCCAATCCTTCTGGTAAAAAGATCTTCCTGTGTGCTTCCTAGAAGGAACTCTTGCACAGAGATAGGTACTTCTTACACGGAAACCTGCATTAACCGATTGAAAAAAAAAAAAAAAGAAAACAAGAAAGATGACACCGAATTTTCGGGTGTAATAAGCACGTCTTCAAAGTCAATGGAACCGGTATAGAAAACAATAGTATCTGACGGAAGAAAGAAGTTTTTCAATCGAGTTTTTAATCCCTCAGATATTGCTGTAAACGGAATCGTAAGCTTACGCCCTCTGGTTGCAAACTTGTGCGTTAAGAAAAAACAAGAAGTTATATGAGAAACATTTCTCATCGGAAACGCTCTCCAACACAGAAATAATTTTTCAAATCGGACTCTTAGAAACAGAGATATCGACAAAAATAAGATGTGACTTTATTGTTAGGAATAAACCGTGACCGAATGCGGTTAGCGACAGGCGCCAAGCAACGTGCCGTGTTCTACACACGCGAGGTTGTGACGTCAGATAGATGTGCACACGTAAGACAGCAGAACTTTGTAGTAGTTGTTGTTGTGAATTGAATGGACTAAGATAGTCTTTAATCTATGATTACCTGTACGCCGTCACTACGGAATATTTTAGTAGTTGAAGTTACACATGTATGTTTCAAATGGATCCAAATCCATATATCAGAATCTACGACTGTATTTAATAAAGGCTCCATTTTTTGAAATACAAGCGTAAGATGAGTAATTTTTCGAATATTCTTGTTTACGTTCTATTCAGAAGTTCTGTGCTGGCCCTCGTTACAGAAGGAATTTACAACATTTATGTCCCCAGGTGGGAAAACCATGCATTATTTTATGAAGAAAGTATTCTCAAAAGGTTTTTCCATATGAGCGGTATCGGTCCAAGAAAAAAAATTAGCCGAGTTTTCAGGATCGCAGATTTTGCTACAAATACATCAGAAGCAAAAATTAACAATTATGCCAGCTGGTGGCCAAACCATTACTTACCAAACATTAGAAATTATGAGAAAAATATTTTCCACCAGGTCTTGTATGCGATACAGGAAGGATTTTTACAATCGTAGTTTTAGAAGCAGAAATAGCGCAGAAAACGTAATTTGCCTTTGTGCCCTGAAAATTTTGAATTTATAGGAAAAACATTTCGCATCGGAAACACTATCCAACAAAGAAGAGATTTTTCAAACAGGACTTCTTGAAGTAGAAATATTGACAAAATAAGAGATACATCTACGCCCCCCGGCGTAGAAACCATGCATTATTTCAAAAGAAAATGTTCCTTAAAGGTTTGTCGACATAGTAGTATGGGTCAACAAACGACGTTTTTTGCAATCGAGATTTTAGAAGCTCATATTTTGCTACAAGTTAAGACTTACGCCACCTGGTGGCCAAACCATTTTTTACAAAAATTTGAAATTATGTGCAAAGGATTTCCCATCAGGAGCTGTATCCGGTGCAGAAAGAATTTTTCAAATCGGAGATTTAGAATTAGAGATATAGGGGGGGGGGGGGTTAAGCAATTTACCTTTACGCCCTTTAACAGAAAGTCTGTGAATTACTTGAAAATTTTGAAATTATATGAAAAACATGTTACACTGGAGACACTATCCAACAAAGAAGGAATTTCTCGAATCAGACTCCTAGAAGTAGAGATATTGACAAAAATAAGATATGCATATACGCCCCCTGGCGTAGAAACCATGCATTATTTTAAGAAGAAAATGTTTCTAAAAGATTAGTCGACATGAGTACTATCGGTCTACAAACGACGTTTTTTTCAGTCGAGAATTTAGAAGCTCATATTTTGCTACAAATATATATCAGAAGCGGAAATTAAGACTTACGCTGATGTTTAGAAGCAAATATGTGGAATAAAACGTATTTTTGAATTCGACATCATCTGCATTTACGCCCTCTAGTGGCTAAATTGCACATCGTAGAAAAAAACGAAATAAAGGATCATCATTCGCATATTTCAATCTTCCCAATGTAAAAAGAATGTTTTAAATCGGACTAATAGTTCCAGAGATATCGTGGGTACAGGTACGCCTCTTGGTGGAGAAACTTCATTTGATTGACGGACGGACAAACCGGTAACAAAAGCACGATCAATTTTTACAAAAGATGTGCTAAAAAGGAGATGACATCAATGTAAAGACACAGTTTTTCGAACTTATCGTTTGTCACGAATGTCAAAAACTTTAGTTCTACTAGTAACGGGGTCACGTCATGCCATTCATAAAAGAAATGCTAAAAAAATATCAAATCCGAAGAACTTTTCGGTTCACGAGAAGATAACGAAACAAAACAAAAATGAAACGAAATATTGGTTCTAGAAAATTGCGATGTAGGACAAAATTATTTCTGTGGAGTTTGTAACCCATTTCTTTCGGCTGTTTTACAATTGAAACGTAGGAAATAAATATTAATTTACGTATCTGAGTTTGAAACAATATAATCAATCAACTACACTAATATATATATACATTTCCCGCATGAATAACTAGAGGGTAAAATGAAAACTTATTAGCCGAAATTGGTTCCATGAAGGCCGTGCTTTAAGTTCATTCATTATATTGACACTATTATGTAATAATTATAGCAATTACATATCATAAGTGTATAATAAATAATGTAATGAAAGTCATAGCATTGTAATTCTATTCATGATGTTATATTTACCGTAAAATGTGAGCACATTTAAGTTATAGGTACTTGATTTCTGCAGAAAGAAGATTGTGTTGTGATAAGTCCAAAAGCACATCAGCTGGAAAGCTGGAAGAATTCTTCCAGAGAGCATCCAGTTTTAACTAAAATTATGCATAGGTTTTATCTACAAGGGTTGAGTGAAAAGTATGGCAACAAGTATCTAACACACATTACACTTTATTTTAACATGAATGGAACATCATTTAGCCCTCAATGTAAAGACCGGCCATATGAATGACTTTAGGGCATACCTGTGGGAAATGGTGGATGACGTCAGCAGATCTGTTGCTATTGATAGGTGTAAGAGTTCGGTCTATGACACTGAGTATCTCAGGAACACAACGAAAATGTTATCTTCGTGTATGTGCCTTCATTTTGGGAAACAGATCAAAGTCTCAGGGGCTCTGGGAAATACAATGGGTGCTCCAAGGTTTCCCGACGCCATCTTGTCACAAGTTCCTGCGCTTTTAGGGCAACATGACAACGAGCGTCGTGGTGAATGAGTACTGGTAGATTGTCTTTAATGGAATGTGGCAGCTTCTTTCCTAGTGCCAGACGCATATATTTCTCCAAAAATCGTGGATAGTATCCGACATTCACAGTTTGCTTCTCAGGAACAGCCTGATGAAAGATTACACCATCCATGCCATAGGCAACAATCAGCAGCGTTACTCTGACTTTCATTTGATTGTCATTTGAGTGCCGCCTCGTACGCATGTGCCCAAGTTTCATCGATGACAATAATTTGACGAATCACTCTCATTATGACATAGGTCCAAACGGAGCTTCGCTACTGTGTATCGGTGCCATTTTTGCACTTCTGTGAGATGATGAGGGACCCACTTTGCTGCAATTTTTTCCATGTCAAGGAGCGTAGAATGTGGCGCATTGTGAAAACACTGAATCCAATTTCATTTGCCAATTGGCGCGTGGTCTAATGCCTAATATTCGATTCTCCTACTGCAAAACTTAAATCCCTTTTCTCCGCACTTCAGTCATAAATGTCTGCATTCTCCTGCTCAACGTAAGAGGCTGTTAATTGGAAGGGGTCAGTTCTCACGCGGGGCAGCTGATGTAGAAGTCCCTTACCAGAGATAGTGTGACGTATATTCTAAATTAACTTTTATTTTTAGTTCCTTTTCCTTTGTGAATTTGAGGTTGTTCTGCTTATACTTCCAAACTTAATGTTATATCTTTTCCTCAAACGAGAATGAGGTTGGCAACAATTGAGGTCAGAGTGAACGTGACGTATGAATGTATGAAATAAGAACGATAGATAAAAGAACGAGATAAGGAGGCGCAGTTCATGCAATTAAGTTAAGATTGCATGAACTGCGCCTCCTCCTGTGGCATGTGCGGGCGTTACGACCGTTAATTAGCTGCTGGTTGTTTTCGACCGTTGCAAAAGCATTCGCAAATCATGTGACTGTACGGTAGTGTAGCGCTTCACCCCCACACGCATCCTTCAACATTCATTTGCGTTCCGACCATGTGAAACCTCAACTTTTATCCAGCTGAGTTACTCTAACTTTGTGAACATGCTTCTGACCACCTTCACATAACAGGTATACTTTACGTGCTCCGTAAGGCACCTCCTTCGTTCCACGCAAGTACTAAAGTAACGTCCAACACTCGAAATGCTTTCTTATGTTCGATTAGTGCTCCCCAATCGTCTGAACTGATCATTACCACGTTGCCACTACTTTTCACTCAATCCCAGTGTAAGATGAGAAAGAATGTACGTAATATATGTTAAATATTTTTTTCTGGTAATAAATGTTTATGTCGTATTTGTTTGAAGGTTTAACGACCACCATAAGCAACTCGGAAGGTTATTAGCTACAGCCCGTCCTTAGTTTGGAGCCACTGGCTCCGGGGTGGAGATAGAGCCACAGACATCGGGAAGATGCATCGCCCATGCCTCACGGAGACCACAAGTTCGAGCTTATCTCAACTAATGGTCCGAGGCTAGGGAAATAGGACATGCCCTCCACCCATGCTTCATGGAGTCTCGATTTCGGGCCCATTTCGAATGAATAGTCCGAGTTCAGAAACATTGGACTAGCAAATCACCCATGTCTTGTAACGTACTACGTAACGGGAGGTAGATGACGTATGAATCAAATTGGCATAATTGCAGCGGTAAGCCTTGCCGGCGTAGTCCAGTTGAGAGAACAGAAGCTCCGGAATAGGAAGACAAGGGTTCGAATCCTACCACCGGCAAAGGAAGGTTTTGGGCAATACTGGCGCTCAAACGTAAATGAATGTTCTGGACGCGAAGTTCGAAAATACGTGTGATAATTTTTTCACACATCGTACGGAATGAATAAAAAGTCCTTTCTCTACAGTGAGTTGGTCCTTCAAGCATGATCATCGGGGGATCCAAAAACCTGTGATTCCGTGTCCCGGCTACCTCAGGAGGTGTGAGTGACGTAACGTACTTCGTAACATGACATACTACTGCGGTAACATATGAGACAAATCGGCAGAGCTGCAACGATACGCCTTGCCGGCGTAGTTCAATTGGGAAAACGGCCATCTCCAGAGTAGAAAAATATGGGTTCGAATCCCATTACCGGCACAAAATATTTCTGCGGAATGCTTTGTTTGGGGATCGTGCCCGGACCTATCTCGGAAGAATAGCCTGAGCCCAGAGGCATCGGACAATAACAGAGCCCATGCCCCATTTCGGACGAATGGAGCGAAGTCAGAGGCATCATACAAGTGCGTAACCCATGCCTCATCCGGGACTCGGGTCCGTCGCAGACGAATGGTCCCAGGCTATCGCCTCGGACCACTGGACTACCAGCGTGGGGGCAATTTATGTCATATTTCGTAGTTTGGAGCTGAGAGATGACACCAAATTCTTCTAATATGCTGTTCATAAGAGTCCGTGAATTAATTATACTCTACAGGATGTAGCGCGTTAAGTCATCTTATACTGATGATATCAATTCTGTTATCTACACGTAAGTAACCAAAACTTTAGTCGCATTTAGCACTGTTTGAGATTGTTTAATACAGGAAATAATGATGAACATTTATTGTTGAAAAAATGTAACACTATTTACAACATGAGCGTGCCGATATCCGTTTAATTGGCGTAAGAGTACAAACTAAAAAACTAGCACGCTAGCTTTCACCGCCAAAGACGGGCGGCTTCATAAGGCTAATGTTTCTGTACTCAACCTGAAGAAGCCGCCCGTTTTCGGCGGTGAAAGCTAGCGTTCTAGTTCTTCAGTTTGTACTCTTGCGCCAATTAAACGGAAATCGGCACGCTCGTGTTGTAAATATTCTTGGTGTATTCACAGCTTATTTTTTTTAAAGCCTTGATAATGTAACACTAGTTTATTAAGCACTCTCATTTTTAGACACGAAAGAATAAAGCAGAATAACGGAGAAATGCACTTTCGCTGATTTTGACAGTTCTGGCAGTTTTGTGAAACTTTTTTCAACTATGAAAAAAGAAATCCAAAGTGCCAGTTCTTCTGCATTGCTCCTACAGCAGGAAGGCTATGCTCTCCTGGTGACCTGTCAAGTAACCTCTCTATCTTGGCATAATCTTGCTTCTCTTGAAAATGTTGCTCACACAATCGGTGCATTTTTCTTTCTTACGAAAACTACGTCTCCCATCGTGGCGGGCTGCACCGAACCAGTAGAAAAGGTACTGGTTTTCTTGCGAATTTTTACTAGTCTCTTCTTGACACAAATGATAAAGCAGAGTGAACAGTTTTTTGTTTTCCAGAAACTTACTTGGATTTCTTTTATTCAACTATTACTTACACACACTAGCATTATATTCCACATGAATTTCAGAAAAGTCTGCACATTGTTGCAAATAGCTTCTATGAAAATGTTTCTTTCTTACTTCACCTGATTCAAGTCTGTCTGCCCGTTGTTGCGAATCGCCTTTATGAAAATGCTTCTTTCTTATTCCACCTGATTCAGATCTGCACATTGTTGCGAATTCATATTTTGAAAATGTTTCTTTCTTATAAGAAATAGTAACACTTATACTAGTGATCTGATTTATTGGCATAGGAAATAGACACATAAGCGTTTTCAAGCTTTCGCACATCAACCAGATGGTTTTTCCAAGGAAGTTAGACAGAACCTGCAAACTGAATAATAGAACGCTTTAACAATTTGAACGGGGAACTTGACTTGACAATAAATAGGTACGACGTTATATTTATTTAAAGATACGAGGCATCACGTTGGTTGAGCGCGCGGTATCCTGGTAGGGAGAAGGCGTTACTTGAAGAATTGTTTCCAAATTCGTGGCAACTCGAATGAGACGCTATCATTGCAAGTATCACTGTTGGTAATGGTCTCCTAAGTTTCGCGAATGGCTGTACATTTAGGTGTAGAATAGCTAGCTATTTTTTTATATCACCCAATATAGGCGTAGCGGACTTGAATTTGACTTCTCTGGATAGGGCCGTGGCTACTTTACCGTAGCGGGCATTTTGTATCTCTTTTATGTTCGTTGACTCTGATTCAAAACGAACGCTAGATCATTCAAATGTAGTATCGTTTAGAGCCGTCCGGATACTGTAGGGGGATCGCATATACACCTGCTTTGCTGGAGAGAGGTAGTTTTTCACTGTTTCTCTATATCATAGTACACATATAACGATTCAGAAGATTTTATGCCGACGCCGTAGTTCATCTTCTTGAGGGCATTCTTGAGTTTGTAAGACACATTTGGTATGTAGGGAATTGAGCCTAAATAATGAAGCTGCGGCACAGGAAGATTAGAATGTTTGACCCTGGCTTTTTGGATACAGTTACGTATCTGATTCAATGAATATCCTGCATCAGTGGCCAACTTGATGACGCTTTCAATTTCGTGTATCGTAGAAAACGGCGAAGGTTCTTCGAATTCGAGAACGGAAGATTGTTGTTTGTATGCTGCTGGATAGAAAGAGCCGAGGAGCATCATCAGGTTGGGGACGGACGTGGGTTTACATTGAACAGCAATTAAATTATAGATACCTGTCTAGTAACGTGTAGCACCCCCTTTTGCCCTGATTTACAAGACACCTGCATTCTTCCTACTGATGTTTAAAATATTGGATTCATAGAATTTTTACATCCATTTGAAGGGAATTTGCAATAGGATTTCATAGCAAGAGGAACATAGCGTTGCATACCTATAAAACAATAACGCTGTTTTTTTTTCAAAAGAATTTATAACCCTTGTCATCAACAATGACGGTGAAAGAGAGTACAGGGATTATTCTATAGAAGTCTTACAGTATCTCCAGGTTTTGGCAGCACTACATTATAATTTGTAGTGTTTTGGTGCTACTTAGTTGAAGATATTTTTAATCGTTTATGTTACACCAAAACGCCGCTTCACTGTAAAGCACATTTCTTACTGACGCTTAAATCTACTGCAGCACTTTGCTTCACTTCAAAACTAAATGAAATGTCTCGGGTAGCTAACTTCATGCTCCAGATAGCTTATTTAAACAGACAGAGCTAATATATGCACTATATAGCACTAACGGCTAGTCCGAAAAAATTCCTGTGCTCATAATGTTCAATAAACTTTATTTGGTCCTAATTAGCACATGCACGTTAGTCAGCACAACACCATTTGTAGAAACATAACTCCAATTCGCACTGGACTCACAGCACAAGGGGAACGACGCCCTCCTTCCCCTTCATTCCCGCAGTAGAAGAGAAAAACTTTCTTGCGAAGCCCATCCCCGGAGCAGCGATGCTTTATATCGTATAACCATTATAACGTAATTGTCTTTTTCGTTCAGAGATATTGGTTCTTACGTTATGTCTAAACCATCAGAAAAGAATACGATGCAATAGTTCCTAATTAAAACTTTTCAGCCAGACGAAACATAAGACAGAAGTCAACTAACGGTAATTCTTTTTATTCCACCATTATATCAACAGAACAGATCGCACTTCGAAAATAATAACGTAATTCACATCCGCCACATATCCACACCAGCAACTGTTATCTCGTTTTTTTATCTATCGTTCTTATTTCATACATTCATACGTCACGTTCACTCTGACCTCAATTGTTGCCAACCTCATTCTCGTTTGAGGAAAAGATATAACATTAAGTTTGGAAGTATAAGCAGAACAACCTCAAATTCACAAAGGAAAAGGAACTAAAAATAAAAGTTAATTTAGAATATACGTCACACTATCTCTGGTAAGGGACTTCTACATCAGCTGCCCCGCGTGAGAACTGACCCCTTCCAATTAACAGCCTCTTACGTTGAGCAGGAGAATGCAGACATTTATGACTGAAGTGCGGAGAAAAGGGATTTAAGTTTTGCAGTAGGAGAATCGAAGTTAAAACGTCAGTCGGAAGGGAATGATTTTCCACGGGACGTATAAGCGGATTTTTGGCGGAAAACGTTTTATAGGGAAATCAAGAATACCTATCTCCCCATCTGGAAGTAACAAATATTTTGACAGATTCATTTTATCTATTTCCCCTCGCCCTCCAATCGGAGGAATAAAGATATTACGTGCAATTAATTTCACTTGCCCTTACCTTCACTTTGTTTACTTATTCATTTGCTTCCCAGCTCCAATGACATACAAACCAGCAACCCTTCTGATATCATTTTGACGTCCCCTTCATGGACTAAGAGAGCTACTTAATACACACTATTGACGTGGATTAGGAACATCAAAAAGAAGTCATCGCTCTTTCCACGTTTATAAATGACTCATGGAAAATTTTTCATCAGCCGCCACCGGGAATCGAACCCATTGTTTTCCAGTTACGCGCCGGACATCCTACCACTGCACCACAGCGGCCTCGAATTCTCCAGACGTGAAATGTGCTATGACTTCTGTTTGATGTTCCTAATATACGTCAATAGTGTGTATTAATTATTCATTCACCTCCTAGTTATTTGTTCAGTTGCTGCTTTCCATCTTTGGTGACCCAAGTAGCACAGTGACATTGGCCAACGGTTGGCCCAATGATATTTTTGTGTCGGCAGCGTTGGGCGAAGGTTGCGTTGTTGATCGAAGATTGGTCAACGGTTTTTCCAACCACACATGACCAACCATTTATCAACCAATGACCACTTAATGGTTGTCCGATGGTTGTCCAACAACACATGACCAACCATGGTTGTCCAAGAACACATGACCACATTGGAAAACTGATTGCAACAGTTTTCCAATGAGGGTCCAACCGTTGAACCAACACATATCCAAATGTTGGCCGCCTCGTCGCCTCGTCGCTGGGCCGACCGTTGAAAGCCCATGGTTGGTCCAACATAGTATTGCTACCTGGGGAATCCCCAGCATTGTGCGGGGCTCCAAGAAGCAACCTGCCACGTGGTTTGGCAGTTAGTCGTATGTGAGTATGGAGAATTCGAGGCAGCTGTGGTGCAGTGGTAGCATGTCTGGTGCGTAACTCGAAGACCCTGGGTTCGATTTCCGGTGGCAGCGGATGAGAAATGTTCCGTGACACTTATAAACGTGGAAAGAGCGATGATTTCTGTTTGATTTAAGAGAGCTACGCTAACAAATGTGCTCGTAACATAAAATACTCTTCAAGTTTTACTAACTAGACAGCTTGTGACGTCGATGTCAAAGAAGCACAACAATCAATGTAAGCGATTCAATCACGCTCGTATAACATCTCTCGTAACAAATCTCTAGTAATAATGCTCTCAAACTCTCTCTCTCTCTCTCTCTCTTTCACAGTCGTCATTCATTTTTGACTTAACGTCAAGTTTCCAAACCAACATTCACTGAGAGAGAAAATGTAGCATTCAGATTAGAAAGTTGTGACCTACCTACCTCAGAGGTGACGCACATGTCAAGACTGCAAAACTGCAGCGACAAACTTCGTCGGTGTAGCTTAATTGGGAAAGCGTTCGACTCCGGACCAGAAAGATGCGGTTTCGAGTTTTGTCACCTGCAACTTTGGTTGGTTCGCTATATCGGCGCCCGAACGTAAAAATGGGTCTTTCTGCTGTCAGATTCTTCAAAAAATGTGTGATGTTCGTTCCACACATATCTTCTGGAATTAATGAAAATTCCTTCTTCTGCAGTGACCTCCTTCAAGCGTGGTTTGCCGTCTGACCCGAAAACCGACGATTTCGTGCCGCCGCCTTTCTTAATGGGGGGGATATGTGACGTACCTACCTCAGGGGTGACGCACATACCACGACGGCAAAGCCGCAGCGAAAAACTTCGTCCTTTCGTCCGTGTAGGTTAATTGGGAAAGCATATGGCTCCAGAGCAGAAGAATGCTGGCTCGAGTTCCGTCACTGAAACATTTAGTTATTTTGCTGTAAAATGCTTACCGTGTTTAAACCAAAATTAACATATGAGTACAGGAACCAAAAAGGAAAGTTAAATTATAGTATACATTACAAGGCGCATTTACTGTATTGGCATTATTATAAAAGTACTCTCCTTATTACCGTGGTTTAACGATCTTCATTATAATATCCAAAATGCTTTTTATATTTTCGTTTCCATACAACTTAGAAAAATATCATTATTAGTGCTTTTAGCGTCAAAATTGCCAACTTCGGCATTTACTGGATGGCCTTTCTCGGCTGTTAGTCCGTTCAATCAAGAGTGTGCTGCATTTCCGAAGCACCACTCTGTTTTCCGTCTAGACCAATTTCATATCTATTTGTAAAACTCAACGTAGTCGTGAAATAGTATTATCGCACGGGCATTTGTTAAATAACAGCAGACAATTTCTTTGCCTGTTTTTGAATTTAGTAAGAATCTAAGAAAGAAAAAGTGTGTACCCTCCTCAAATTTGTGAGAACGAATGCAGAACTGTCTTATTTGAGATTCGAATATATAGTTCATAGAATTATAGTGATCTAAAACCCGCCCGAAACTATTTGGCCACAAGGCAAGAGGTGATACCATGCAACAAAGGAAATTAAAACTTTTTCAGCACCAGAAGAAAGACGTTGGGCTGGAAGATGAGGAAGTTTGAACTAGTTGATTAGAAAACCAGAATGAATAACATGGAAGACAAAGTCTGAACTACAGTGGAACGTTTTTCTAGCGGATGACCTAATAAAATGCGCAAATGCTAAAAAAACTTTTAAATGAAATTTCAGAATGTTAAACGTTTTTGTGAAATTTTGAATACCTCCAAATGTAAAAAACAAAACAGGAATAATACTCACAATTTTAGATTACGAAAATTTATAATGTCAAACATACATATAGGCTATACGCAACGAATACGGTTTTTGCTACTTTAAGTCTACGTCTATTTTGACTTTTGGGTTAATCATTTGATTCAAAATTTCATTATAAAAACTAGGTTAAGAAATTCTGTATGATATCATGTTTTCTATACATGAAAACACACAACTCTTCCTTTGAAACTCTTGGCAGTAAACCCGAATACGATTTGTTTTACATTCAATAACCCTATTATACATTATTTACTCATAAGTATCGTTTTCTTCAAATCAGTTTGCCCACTAGTTGATTTAGCATTGGTACCGAGTGAAATATTCACTTATCTTCTCATTTTTTTCAATTATTTTTTTAATTCAGAAATGATAGAGAACCGGAAACGTTATTTAGTAAATTTTTAGTTGCATCACTATTTCATGGTTGCAAAAACACGCTGTCTAAATTCTCTCAAAGTTGTGACATACTTACGTATAAAAGAATTAAAGAAACGTGAATTTTTATTAAACTGAAATTCAAAATTCAACGTATAATCGAATTAAAAAATAATAGGAAGTACAGTAAAATATTGGGACTAACGCAGAATTACGTACGTGAAAAGCCTATAATCGAAAAGCACATAGCCGAGGTTCCACTGTACTGTATTTGGAAATCAGAGGGGATAATATGGAGACCACGAAGTTTACGTTATTTCATCCCCAGACGAGAGGCGAAAACAGGGAGACCAGAGAGTTCAAATTTCTGACTTCCAAACAACAGTCAATAGCATGGAATAACAAGATATTTTAAAATTTTGATCAACAGGAGACAGGCGATTATATAGAGGACTAGTTAGATTTAACTATTTAATCACCATGCGAGAAGCGATAATATGCGACACTAGGGTCTTTGAACTATTCACCAAGTGCGATGCAATATCATGGAGGACCACGCAATTTAAACTATCTGACCTATAAACAAGAGGCCATAACTTGTGAGACTAAGGAGTTTAAACTGTCTGACATACACGATCTGCAAATAAAAGGCAATAATATCAGGTGTGCAAATAAGTTTTAAAGCGTTTCAAGACAATGCAACATGTAATTTGCGAAAAAACAGCACTACCTTTTCGAATCAAAATATGCGCGGTCATTATCTATCACCTTCCGTCATTGGTCGGGCAGCTGAAGGATTCCAGCCATGAAGAATACTTCTTTGTGTGACGCAATGAAATCGTCAACCCATTTTTGAACTTCGTCACATGTCGGGAACCGTACAGCAGACAAACCACGATGCATCTACCGTAACAAATGATCGTCTGAAGGAGATATGTCGGAACTATACGTTGTGTGCTCCAAAACTTCCCTTCCAAGCGTCAATAACGTTTCCTTGACCGATTTCCCGACATGCGGCCTAGCGTTGTCATGCAGTAATTTCGTGGGGCACATTCCTTTGCCTGTGAATGAACGTTTCCGACAGATTTCCTGGTTCAATCGTAGCAATTGTTGCTTGTAGCGATCAGCAGTAACAGTTTGACCCTGTTCCAATAGTTCATAATAGAGCACTTTCTCGGAATGAATATTGCGTTTCAGTGTCGAAGTCGTTGCTTCACCGGGGTCTACCCAGTGTTTTTTGCGTTTGACATTGTCACATTATATCCACATTTCATCACCCGTAACGATTTTCCGTAGGAAAGATTTTCGGTGTTGTTTATTCAACAGACTCAAACACTTCATGACACGTAATCCTTGTTCCTCTGGCTCAGGTCATGTGGCACCCATTTTCCTTCCTTCTGAATCTTTCCCATTGGGCGTAAACGATTGAAAATGGTTTGTTGAGTTACCCCCAGTTGTTCAGCTAGTTCGTTTTGTGTTTGAGACGAATATTCATCCAGCAATGCTTGCAGTTCCTCATGTGCAACCTCCTGAAGAGCGCCGCTACGTTCTCGACCGCTAACGTCAAAATCACCTGCTTTAAACCGTCTAAACCAAAACTCACAGTGCTTTTCGATACAATATGCCCCCACCCTCCAGCACATAACAGATCGTTGCACATGCTTTTGAAGCACTTTTTCCTTGATGAAATTCGTAACGAATGCAGCGTCGAATAAATGCAGTATATCTTGCCATCTTTCACCTACAGATGTGCAAGTGTATTTGACGGTTGGGCAAACTTCTGTGTCGCATTTTTCGCTCTGGACCAGTTACGGTCACATGACAACAACTCGGGGGAATTTCAGATATATAAATTAGCGGATACGTCACACAAAAAACTCTTTAAAACTTATTTGTACACCTAATATGAAAGAACAAGAAATTTTAAAGATTTGACCACCAGCGAAGAGGCGATAACATGCAAGACCATGGACTTTAAACTTCATGACCACCAGGTAGGATACACAATGTCTTTGAGGCCCTGTAAGTTTACATTTTCTGACCTCCAAACAAGAGGCGACAACATGAAAGATAAGGGAATTTACACGATTTGGCCCAAGGCTTGGAACGATTTGGCTACCAGTACAGGTAGTTCAGTTTGGGTAGACTGGATTATGAGAAACATTCTAGAACTAAGAAACGAAGTTAAAATTATAGTTAACTTAGTGAAATAACGTGAGTTTTTTTTTTTTTATTAAGGAACTGTAAGCAAGCGGAGTGATCAAAAGGTATAAGAATATCATGCACTTTTATATCTCATTAGCAGTTTCTAGTTTATTTCTTGAGCCTTTTATAAGAATCAGACACTGCACATGTTACGTTTCTTCTGTAACAGTTTTCCTGTTCCTTAACTTCAGGAACTACTTCCCAAGATCTGTACTTGCTGTCACATCCACCATGAATATCTTTACCTCCTACTTTCCACTTATCTAAACCACTCTTACTCAAGTTTGTTATTGACTCATTTCACTTACATGACGATTGGAAGTGCCCAATTGCTGCAATACAATTGTCTGAAGTGAAACTCTTGATGCTTTGCCGCGGTCGACTAACGGTCAGACTACAGCAAAGAACACTGAAGCTTTTGGGTAAGAACTGAGTGCCAAAATGTCATAGAGACTTAGCTTCACTTGAAGGACGTTACTCTATCACCAATCATCGTGTAAGAATGAGCACCTAAATTCTAAAACGAAACAAAAAATTCCCCTTCCAATTTCAGTGTATTATCTTCTTATCTTTCTTTTACCTTGAACAATTTTTAATTTTTAGAGCTTCCTGCGTAGTGGATTAACATGCACTAAATCAAGTACCAACACAACTAAAATTGTAACATCTTCGAGATAATATCTGTAAACTACAAAGAACCTTTTTTGTTTCTTTTTCTCTTTTGCTTCACCTCACGTGTAGCATACTCATAATGTAAATATTCACCATTCACAATCTGTATATACACTGCTGGCCACCCAAAATGCTACACCAAGAAAGACACGAGATAGCAAAGCCAGATTTACTGCACACATAACAACATATACAAAGATGAAACGATTGAACTTAAAGGCCCGTGCGACTTGCGGAGCACGCAGACATCAATAGTACGTGTGGCCCCCATGGCTGGCAATAACGGCCGCTACACGCCGCGGTATCAAACGAAAGAGGCTTTGGATGTGGGCTTGAGGTATGTCGGTCCAGCCTGCTTCCACACGTTGCCACAGTTTATCAGGCGTAGCCGTGGGTGGTGCTGCCGGGCCACTCGGTTGCCGATCAGCGACCAGACGTGTTCGATGGACGACATATCGGGAGAACAGGTGGGCCACGGCGGCAGTGGCACCTGGTGAGCAGTGAAGAATCGTTGCATGATGCGTGCTGCGTGAGGGCACGCATTTTCCTGTTGAAACGTGGCCGCTGGCAGATCCTGCACGTAAGGGAGGACTACAGGCTGTTGAGTGTACCTGTGATGCGTACCAAAGAGGTGCATGTGTCATATCCAATTGCGCCCCAAACCATATCGCCAGGCGACGGACCGGTATGGCGATGCATAATGTAGGCGTCATACAGCCTCTCGCCGCGGTGCCGCCACGCGCGGATCCGATCATCGTGGTGTTGCAGGCAGAAGTGGGATTCGTCGGAGAAGACAATGTCGTGCCATTCCGTAGTCCAGGTGCGGCGTTCAAAGCCCACTGCCGCCGCACTCGCCGGTGGTGTAACGCCAATGGCAATCGGAGCAATGTGCGTCGTGCGACAAGTCCCCGCTCCTGCAGTCGACGTCGAACGGTACGTGCTGACACAGGTTGTTGCGCAACACACCCTAATTCCTGCGATAACGTTCGTGATGTGGCGGTGCGAGCCGTCAATACCCGCCGCACAACATGCTGGTCCTCTTGTTCGGTGATGTGCCGCGGCTTCAGCAATCGCTCACGTCGGTCCATCCGTCCCTCCTGCACCCACAGAATCCATACTCGCCTCACTGTGTCTGGAAGTCGTCCCACACGGGCGCCGATGTCTGGGTGCGATAAACCGCTGTCGCGATAAGCCACTATTCTTCCTCTGTCGAACTCCGAAACGTGCTGGAATGACTGCCGTATTCTGCGACGAGGCATCAGGAAGCTTCCCACGCACAGGTCCGGCAGCACAACACACTTCCACTACTTACACCCCGCCTTCTGTGCACCCTTCTTATAGTGCTTCTCGGTGGCGTGCCGGGCGCACATGATTTGTATATGACCTGCAATGCCAATCGTTCGCATGTCCTTTCGCGGGCAACGCATGCTGCGAATTTCAGGCCAATCGAATGCTTCCTTCTTTGTGTTGCATTTTGGGTGGCCAGCAGTGTATATGTAAGTGAAGCTCAAAAGGTGTAGTTAACGGGTTTGGAATATCAGAAGCTTGAAAGAATACAACATCATGATTTAAAGTAGAGAACGTTTCTTTGGAGCGAATTTTTTATCTTATCTAACATGGAATAAATGTCGCACTTTCATCGACTACTATTATAGGCGGAAGAACAAAAAATGGATGTGAGATAATATGAAAGTGCTGATGGTAATGCAACAAGACAGAAAAAAAAATTAGTGGAAAATCGGTCATGTGAAGGAGCGTTGCCTCTTTTTGCCGTGCATGACTGCGATGGGGATTGGGGGTTTGAACTTTCCAATAGTTGTGAATTGCTTCTCAAAAACTGAACTCTTCGCTTCAATGAACAGCTTTCAGCAAGGGTGTTTTCGTATTTATCAAGGGAGACATTTGCACTACTTTCCAGATCACTTCGTTTTTTTTTTTTTTTTGCTTTTGCTCTCCGCAGACGTCTATTTAAACTTCATTTTCTCAGCCATGCGCAAAAAAGTTTATTTGGAGGCGTACAGTTTTCATTCCTAATTAAAATCGTCCTGCTGTTAAAATAAACCACTTTTTAGTTTGCTAAACTTTCGAATCCCTCGACATCGTACTTATCTGATAAAAAATATACAATAAAATAATATTTTAATTGAAGTTGTTTATTGGTTAGTTTTTCACGTTACACATAGGAAGTTTGAAACGTCGTAGGGTTGAAGTTAAATGATAAGCGGTTAAAAATATTACACAGCGAAGTTCCTGAAGTTTTTCCTCTCTCATATTTCCTACTCACGGTTTCCCGCAATTTCCTTCAAGCTGTTGATCTTTTTCGTTTTTTTATTGAAGGTTTAAGGGGTGGATTTTCGTTTTTTTTTGTGAAAAAAAAATATTTTTTACGTTATTTTATTATTTCAAGCTTTAAGAATATGTGTACCGAATTTCAAATCAAAAATTGGCCAAGTTATAATTGGTTATTGTCCAGTGGGGTCACAGAATTGGTGCAACAGTTGAGAAAATTCTGGACTAATTCAATCACGAACAGCCACTTCATAAAAATGTCGAATATGCTATAAAGCCGATTTACAACGATTTGTCATCAAGAGAGTTGCTAGAAAGGTGTTTGGGTGGTGACACTCAAAACAACAATGAAAATTTCAATTCTACTGTATGGCGGTTCGCATCCAAATATCTTCACTGTGGCTCAAACAGCCATCGAAATGGCAGCTTATGTAGCAGCAGGCATTTTTATTGAAATGTTTTCTGCCGTCCTGAAAATGATGACAACGACAGGAATTATTAATGGCGAGCAAACGAAGATATTTGCCAACGCGCGGGATGAACAGCGTCTGCAGAGATTGCGAGACGCAGTTTCGAGTATACAAAAGATGCTCGTACAAGGCGTAGAAGCGATCCAATGTCTCTAAACGAGTTTTACAAAGGAGAGGAAGGAACACAGCACACTGTATGGCCCTGGTATAGCAGATTAGCAGAAAAATACTGCAAGTACTCGATATGCCACCGTAAATTGTACTTGAAACTTTAAACGCGTTTTTCTCAAAAGAGCTTTTTCGCGAATGGTTGGCATGATATTTCCCAAACTATTGGACCAATCGACTTCAAATGTGAAACTGCATGTTCAGCAAACATCCTTTTATCGTTTGATGAACTAGAAACGCGGTGCGTTATGTATATTTTTTAATAGCGAAAAATATTGTCAATTTCTTGAGATAATTGATAATTTGAGTTTGACAAGTCACCAATTCCTCAAATATATATATTTTTTTCTGGTTCATCAAACGATAACTACTTGTGTTTAGAGTAAAACGTAGTTCGAGTTTTTTGTTTCAGATCACATGGAGTGGAGAAATCATGCCAACCAGCGACCGTGGATCTTCGGTCATGTTCGAGGGTGATTTCCGTGCGTGATTCTACATGAAACTTATTAAAAATTGTTTTGTAGGTACCCTAAACGATAATAAATAAATATACTTACTTTGGAATCAATTGATTGAATAGTTGTGTCAATAAACACTAAAAAAAAGCGGTAATTTTAGCGTAAAAATTGAGAATCCCCCTTAATGAGAACGTGAGCAACTCTGTGGGCTATAATCAGTCGCCCGTCCCTAATGTATGGCTGCTGGTTCCGGGGAAGGGAAAGAGCTAGTGCCGTAAGACAAAACATAACATCTATGCTTCACCGGGATTTGAACCCGTACCCATTTCGGCCGAATGGACACAAACCAGCGGTTCTATTTCGTTCACAAAACAGCAAGTTGAAGTTTCTCAGCATCACTAATTGTTACTGATCTTCATTCTTTAAATTTAAACGAGGAACTGTTCTGTTTTTGAGAATTACCCCACACACACATTTTTCGCTGTTTTTTAGTCAAAGCCAGAATTTTAGCAGGTAGTGTAGTGAGGATTGATTGGACAAGGTTTTGAGGATATTTCTCACAAGATATATGCTTGATATTTGATTATGTTTCTTACTGTGGAGGGATGTGAGCTCCAGAAACTCTAAATGGTCCTGATTCTCCGCATTTTTTTTAATTATAAATCTGAACCTATGTTGGAGGAAAAGGACCTTCGTGTCTAAGATTGTTCCAGATTCCTTAGCTGTTGTGCATAGTAAGAGTCTTCTTTGTCAAACAATTTTTCTCGCAAAGTTTCTATGATGGAGGTCTCTGTTTCTCTCTCATTTTCAACACGATACTGATTTTTTTTGTGTAAAGTACCATTCTGCTTTTTTCCATTGCTAGAAGGACTCCACAGTTTCTCTATAGCTATGTCTGTTTTATAGTCATTGTTTCAGAGAAGTTCTTTTTCGGGGCTGGAGGTAACGATATCTAGATACATCTAAGACTACAAGGAGTCTGCCTTCCGAAATTTATAAAATATATATATACGCTGAGTGGTCACTTTATTAGGACCACCCTCACAGTACTTCGTTGGGCCACCTTTTGCCTTTAATACTGCGTCGATTCTTCGTGGCATGGACTCCACGAGATGTTGATAGGTGGTTTGTGAAATCTGAGACCATGCTTGATGAATAGCACTTTCCAGGAGTGTGAGATTGCAGGGTTGTGGATTCAGCTGTCTGATGGCTTGTTCAAATTCATCAAACAAATTCTCAATGGGGTTGAGATCTGGAGATTGTGAGGACCACCTAAGCAAAATAAACTCACCGGCAAGTTCCTGAAACCTATATTGTAAAATACGAGCACTATGGCAGGACATAGTGTCTTGTTGAAAGTAGCCATCGCCATTGGGATAAACCATCCACATGACAGGAGGCACTTGGTCCGCAACGATGTTTAGATATGATGTGTCAGTCAGACGTTGATCAACACGATTTAAAGGGCCCAAAGCATGCCAGGAAAACATTCCCGAAACCATAACGTTGCCTCCACTAGCTAGAAGGGTTGTAGCAATGCATTTGGGGTTCATGCTTTCGTGCTGTTTCCGCCAAATTCTCACTCGGCCATCGGTATGGTGACTCTGAAAATGTGATTCATCGAACCACATAATTTGCTTCCAATTATCGACTGTCCAATCCTTGTGCTCCTGTGCGAGCTGGAGACGTTTTCTCTTGTTAACTGCAGACGGCAAAGGTGTTCGAACAGGCCTTCGGCTGTCATATCCCATCCGATGCAGTGTACGGAGAACAGTACGTACAGAGATCATTTGAGGGGATCCTTGATTAAGATGGTGTGTAATTTGCTGCACTGTTGCCCTTTTGTTGTCTGTTGCCAGTCTGGACACTCTCCGTTCCGCCCGAGCAGTTACTAGTCGATGACGACCACACGTTGCACGTAGAGACCCAGTTTTTTGGCTGACAGTCCAGTCTTTAAACACTTTAACAACAGCTGCTCTGGAACATTTCACGAATGCGGCGGTTTCCGTATTACTCGCTCCATGGCTCCGAGCTCCTACAATCATCCCACGTTGAAAGTCCGTCAAATCGCATTTTTTACCCATCTCGTCACCCAAAAATCACTTCTACTACTGTCGCAAACACTAAGCTTTCCCATTTTATACTAGCCTCGTCCTCTGGTGGCAACAGCGTGCAGCCATAGCTCATTTGCTTAAAACTGTCAGGTGGTCATAATAAAGTGGCCACTCAGTGTATATGGCACGTGTCGTGAGCTGGCTTGGAGGGTATATAAAGAGCATGCTGTAAGTAATTTGAAAACATACATATCACTCGTTGCTGTCATGGATAAAAGGAGCGGTTTATCAGATTTGTAAAAAGGAATGATCATCGGCTTTTCGGGCCAAGGCTGGCAGTACTTCTGAAACAGCGCAGTTTGTGAACGGTTCGCGTTCTGCTGTGGTTAAAGTGCATCGCGATTGGAGAAATGGCACCATTGCGAATAAGCGACGTGGAAACTTCGGAGCACTACGTGCCATTGATGTGAGTGGTGAACGTCAGCTTCGAGGGTGCGTGAGGGCAGATCGACACGCTACAGTGGAGCGACTCACTGTTCGAATAAACCTGGGGGCTACCGGAAATATGTCTAAAACGGCAGTTCAGCGAACTCTGCTGCATATGTGGCTCCGATGCAGACGGATGGTCACTGCACCGATGCTAACAAAGGCGCTTCGGCAGGAAAGGCTTACATTTGCACGGAAGTATCGGAATTTATCGAAACTGACTTCTCCGATGAGTCCCGTTTTCTGCTTCATCGAACGGATGGAGGTTGCCGTATAAGGCGAGAAAGGCGAGAAACATCGGATAAAAAACACTTTTTAACCATTGCTGCAAGATTACAAGCCGGGGGGGCAACCTTATGGTCTGGACAATGCCTGGGTTTTTGTGGCATTCCCTTGGTTCACTCATACTTGCGGAAGGCACTATAGACTGAATTCGTTATGAATTCATCCTTGTAGACCACGTACACCCATGCACGCTGAATGTCTTTTTTGCGGCGGATGGGATCTTTCAGCACGACAATGCGACGTATCACACTGCTAGAAATGTCCGAGAGTGATTGGAAGAGCATGATGAAGACTTCAAAGTACTTCCCGGGCCCCCTAATTCCCCAGATTTAAACCCAATTGAGCATCTGTGGGTTCGCTCTATGGATCCTCCCCCATGCACCCTCCAGCAGCTGTGAGATGCACTGCAGTCAGCATGGCTCCACATACCTGTCAACACCTACCAGCACCTAATTGAGTCACTCCCAACCCGGCTAGCTGCTGTCCGCGCTGCACACGGCGGTTACTCTGATTATTAGCTGGTGGTGACAATAATGTGAGTCGGCCGTGCATTTTATTTCTTCTTGTGCCTGATCGAGACTTGAAACGGGGCCCAAATCGGATTAGTTCCCAGAAATTCGCGCATCTGGCTACTAAGCTGCAAAGAGGATGCTGCTCGTTTTCTCTCATCCAAATATCTCTCTCTGGATTGATTGTCCGATTTATTCCTTTGTTCGGCTCTTATAATCGTTCGACAAGTACTAACCTCCTTTTCGTTAGAATGCCACCATTTTAATTTTTTTAGAGCTTTTTTGTTAAACCACTACCATGAGCAACTCAAGGTTCATAAGCAGTCGTCTGTTCCTAATTAAGGGCATCATGTTCCAGGGAAGGAACGGATCTGGCGCTGTGAGACAAACGCACAACCTGTCTCGTCGAGAATCCAACCCGGGTTCAGCTGCGGACGACTAACCAGATATCTACGCCTCTTACCTCTAGCCAGCCGGTGGCAACTTATATTAGTTTGACATCCATTAATGCATTTTCTGCTTCAGTTCTTGGCTTATTTAGGGACATTTTCTGTCCCTCAATAATATTCTATAACGTTCTAATGGCTTGATGTTGGTGTTACGGAAATTATATGTCACAGGTACTTTAACCTTTAATAAAGTACAGGCAGAGTTCGTATGAATGAGAGCAACAAACGTAAAAATCCAAGTAAACTGTGTTTCCTTCCAAAGTAACACGCTTGAAGACATTTCACGATAACAAGCAACAACACTTTTTAAACAACCGTAATATCAAGTCAACATGACAATTTATATCTATCACTAAACCTATTCAAGATCGTACCACACTCTTCCCCAAAACTTTTTTTATCGATGTATTTTTTATTTAGATTTGACCGATTAGCAGTGCTGCTAAAGCGTATAAAGAAATTCGAGGAAATGACGTGCCGTTTAGAACGAAATTCCAACGGAAAAATAACAAAATTTCCATACGAGTAGAAGCTAAAGAGCAAGGTTAAATTAGAGATATATGTGACAATTTCTTCTATCTCTTTTTGCGTAATTTTTATTTTTCACAATTCTTTGCATTTAGCATTCGTGTCTTTAACCTTTTAAGGAGTACGTTCAGACTCCGCAAAGGGTTAAAGCATATACTTTGACCGGAAGTTTGCATTGATTGAAAGCCTCCCTTTCCATAGAAATAGAAATGTAATTTTTGAACTCATATTTTTTCCTCAAAAGGAATCCAAGAATCCTGACCTCTCCATTATATCACTTCATGAAGGCTTTTTTTATTATAAATTATTTGCCTCAAGAAATTGAAAAAATGATTACTTTTTTTGGCTGTTTCCCCTTAGGGTGATTGCATGTGTTTCAGCGCTTCTGTTTCTCACTGCCTTCCGTTTCTTTTCTCAGAATTTAATTTCAGACCGGCATTTCCTCTCATCTATTATGTGTAAAATAAAAATATATTTGAAAAACATACTCTCAGGTGGTAACGTAATTTTTTTTTGTTGCGCAGACTCAATTCCTGAACTCTCTTCTCAAGAACAATGAAGAACGCAGCCATTTGTTCAGTTCTTTGGAGACTAAGTGGACAAAGGAAAGATTCGTCGATAAGTTAGACTTCTACCAGACACCTTAGTTTTTACCTATTTCTGCCCTTCGAGCGCCATCAGGAAAATTGGATACCATTTTATTGTTCTTTTGAAGAAAACAGAGGGAAAACGACATGTCTCGAAACAGCTACCGGAAAACTGGCACCCAAAATGCAACACCAAGAAGGAAGCATCCCAATGGCCTGAAATTTGCAGCATGCGTCGCCCGCAAGAGGACATGCAAACGATTAGCATTACAGGGCGTATGCAAATCATGTGTGCCCGGCACGCCACCGAGAAGCACTATAAGAAGGGTGCACAGAAGGCGGGGGTAAGTAGTGGAAGTGTGTTGTGCTGCCAGACCTGTGCGTGGAAAGCTTCCTGATGCCTTGTCGCAGAATACGGCAGTCATTCTAGCACGTTTCGGAGTTCGACAGCGGACGAATAGTGGCTTATCGGGAAAGAGGTATATCGTACCGAGACATCGGCGCCCGTGTGGGACGACATCCAACCACAATGTGGCGAGTATGAATTCGGTGGGTGTAGGAGAGACGGATGGACCGACGTGAGCGATTTCCGCAGCCGCGGCACACCACCGAAGGAGAGGACCGGCATGTTGTGAAGCGGGCATTCACGGCTCGCACCGCCACATCTCGAACGTTAGCGCAGGAATTAGGGTGTGTTGCGCAACAACCTGTGTCAGCACGTACCATTCGACGTCATCTGCAGGAGCGCGGACTTGTAGCACGGCGCCCATTGCTGCGATTACCATTGACATTACACCACCGGCGATTGCGGCGGCAGTGGGCCATTGAACGCCGCACCTGGACTACTGAATGGCACGACATTGTCTTCTCGGACAAATCCTGCTTCTGCCTGCAACATCACGATGGTCGGAGCCGTGTGTGGCGGCACCGCGGCGAGAGACTGTATGGTACCTGTATTATGCATCGCCATACCGGTCTGTCGCCTGGCGTTATGGTTTGGGGCGCAATTGGATATGACACCCGCACCGCTCTGGTACGCATCGCCGGTACACTCAACAGCCACCGCTACATCTCCGACGTTTTAGAGCCTGTAGTTCTCCCTTACTTGCAGGACCTGCCAGCGGCCACGTTTCAAGAGAACAACGCGCGCCTGCACGTGGTACGCATAGTGCAACAATTCTTCACGGCCCACCAGGTGTCACGGCTGCCGTGGCCCTCCTGTTCTCCCGATATGTCGCCCATCGAACACGTCTGGACGCTGATCGGCAACCGTGTGGCCCGGCTAGCACCACCCGCGGCTACGCCTGATGAACTATGGCAACGTGTGGAAGCAGCCTGGACCGACATACCCCAAGCCCACATCCAAAGCCTCTTTTGTTTGATGTCGCGGCGTGTAGCGGCCGTTATTTCCAGCCATGGGGGCCACACGAACTATTGATGTCTGCGTGCTCCGCAAGTCGCACGGGCCTGTAAGCTCAGTCGTTTCATCTTTGTATCTGTTGTTATGTGTCCAGTAAATCTGGACTTGCTATCTCGTGTCCTTCTTGGTGTTGCATTTTGGGTGGCCAGCAGCGTACGTCTCGTTATGGTACCACCAGGAAAATAAGTAGCGCATTATAAAGCTTTGATTGGCGCAGTCTCCTAAGCGCTGATTTGTGACCATTCGTTTGAGATAGGTCTGGGCTCGAATCCCGTACGGCATGGTTGCTTTGTTAGTCTTACAGCCCTGGATCTCACCCTTCCCTGGTGCCAGTGGCCTTTAAATCAGGCGCAGGCGACTTGACATGCTCACAGAGGCCCTATATAAAGTGAGGGGGACTTGATATACTCACAGTGGCCCTAAATTTGGTTCGAGCGACTTCACATGCTCACAGTAAACTTAAATCTGGTGCGGTCAACTTGACATGCTCACAGTCGCCCTAAATTAGGTGCAAGAGACTTCACATGCTCAAAGTGGATCTAAATTCGATACGGGGGACTTGATATACTCCCAGTGTCCGTTAAACCTCAACCAAACAAAATTATTTTGATTGCTTTGTGCAGATTGTTTGTTGTTAAATAGTCCCTTAATACCAATTAAACACTTTCATAAACAATCTAGCAGAACACTAACGGTAATAGTTCATTCGACTAATAATTAACTATAACTTACATAAAGCACAAGATTTGTCTTCGATTTAACCTCATAGCGTCGCTGTTAAAGTGCCAGTAGTTCTTGCAAAAATGGATGGATTTCTTATATTTCAGTTTATGTTAACGCTAATGGCAAGTTCTATTACATGAAGATTAAGCATACACACCGACGAGCCATTACATTATGACCACCTATCTAATAAACTATAGGACCCCTTTTAGCCCGTAATACAGCGGCCACTCGGCGACGCATCGATTCGATGAGGTGGCGATAGGTGCCCTGGGGTATCTGGTACCATAATGTCAACAGCAGGTCTTCCAATTCCCGTACACTTCGGGGGGGTGCGAACCCGCTTTTCCAAGTCGAACCACAAATGTTCGATTGGGTTCATGTCAGGTGAATTTGGAGGGAAGGGCATCAACAGAAAGTAACCAGCATGTTCCTCGTACCACTCCTTATCGATTCTGCCTGTGTGGAATGGCGCGTTATCCTGTTGGTAATAATATCACCAGCAGGTAACACCGTTTCCATGAACGGGTGAACTTGGTCCACAACGATGTTCGGGTACCTGCCAGCTGTCAGAAGGATTGTGCAATTGAGATAATGGGGCCTAAAGTGTCGCACTAAAACATCGACCACAGCACAACACCTCCGCCGTAGGCATGTTTCCGCCCAACACTGCATTCAGGTGGTAATTGGCGTACACTGCCTTACTGCCAACACTGCCACCGTTGGTAATTGGCGAACCTTGATTGAAGAACAAGCCACTTTTTTCCAATCATCCATGGTCCAATCTCGATTATCTGCTCATTTCATGCGTTGTTGGCAATGACGTTGCATTGAGCATGGGGACCCGGCTGGGTCTTCGGCTACGCAAGCCCATGCGCAGAAGGCTCCGATGAAATGTGCGCTGTGACACATTTCCTTGATCGCCTCTGTTGTAGCCGCGTGTGATTTGACGCACTGTGGCCCTGCAATCTCCGTGAAAAATGCGTGACAGTCTCCTCTCCACTCTGGAATCGATAAGTTGCGGATGACACACGGCTGGACGATGTAGTTCTGAAGCTCCGTGCCATCCCAGTCTTTCCTTTATCAAACTCCGATAAATCGGCAGCTCTTCCCATTCTGATTCCGAACACTGAATTAACCGAAAACCTGTCTTCGGGTTATATACACTGCTAGCCACCCAACATTCAACACCAAGAAGGATACAAGATAGCAAAGCCAGATTTACTGGACACATAACAACAGATACAAAGATGAAACGATTGAGCTTACAGGCCCGTGCGACTTGCGGAGCACGCAGACATCAATAGTTCGTGTGGCCCCCATGGCTGGCAATAACGGCCGCTACACGCCACGGCATCGAACGAAAGAGGCTTTGGATGTGGGCTTGGGGTATGTCGGTCCAGGCTGCTTCCACACGTTGCCACAGTTCATCAGGCGTAGCTGCGGGTGGTGCTTGGCGGGCCACTCGGCCGCCGAGCAGCGACCAGACGTGTTAGATGGGCGACATATCGGGAGAACAAGCGGGCCACGGCACAAGTGACACCTGGTGGGCAGTGAAGAATTGTTGCACTATGGGTGCCACGTGCGGGCGAGCATTGCCCTGTTGAAACGTGGCTGCTGGAAGGTCCTGCAGGTAAGGGAGGATTACAGGCTCCAAAACGTCGTAGATGTACCAGTGGCTGTTGAGTGTACCGGCGACGCGTACCAGAGCGGTGCGGGTGTCATATCCAATTGCGCCCCAAAACATAACGCCAGGCAGCGGACCGGTATGGCGATGCATAATGCAGGCTTCATACAGTCTCTCGCCGCGGTGCCGCCACACGCGGATCCGACTATCGTGGTGCTGCAGGCAGAAGCGGGAGTCGTCGGAGAAGGCAATGTCGTGCCATTCCGTAGTCCAGGTGCGGCGTTCAACGGCCCACTCTCGCCGCACTCGCCGGTGGTGTAACGTCAATGGTAATCGGACCAATGGGCGTCGTGCGACAAGTCCCCGCTACTGCAGACAACGTCGAACGGTACGTGCTGACACAGGTTGTTGCGCAACACACCCTAATTCCTGCGCTAACTTTCGTGATGTGGCGGTGCGAGCCGTCTATGCCCGCCGCACTACATGCCGGTCCTCTCGTTTGGTTGTGTGCTGCGGCTGCGGCAGTCGCTCACGTCGGTCCGTCCGTGCCTCATGCACCCACCGAATACATACTCGGCTCACTGTGGCTGGATGTGGTCCCACACGGGCGACGAAGTCTTGGTACGATAAGCCGCTGTCGCGATAAGCCAATATTCTTCCTCTGTCGAACTCCAAAACGTACTGGAATGACTGCCGTATTCTGCGACGAAGCATCAGGAAGCTTTCCGCGCACAGGTCCGGCAGCACAACACACTTCCACTACTTACACCCCACCTTCTGTGCACCCTTCTTGTAGTGCTTCTTGGTGGCGTGCCGGGCGCAGATGATTTGCATATGCCCTGCAATACTAATCGTTTGCATGTCCTCTCGCGGGCGACGCATGCTGCGAACTTCAGGCCCATCGGATGCTTCCTTCAAGGTTTTGCATTTTGGGTGGCCAGCAGTGTATATACTGCTATGTGAACTTCACTGCCCTACCGTTCGGTCTCCAGGCGCGCTCATTTTTCTAGGCTGTAGGTGGTCATAAGGTAATGGCTCATCAGTGTAAAAGTTGGTATGTTTCTCCTATGCAAATATATTGGCAGCCGCGCCGGTGGCGCAGTGGTCTAAGCGATGGCTTTTGACCATTCGTCCGAGATGGGTCAGGGTTTGAATTCCGGTGAGGCTTGGATATTTTGCTTGTCTTACGGCACTGGCTCTCTCGCTTCCCTGGAACCAGTGACTTTAAATTAGGGACGGGCGACTGCTTATAGCTCATTGAGTTGCTTACGGTGGTCGTTAAACCTCCAATAAAAAAAATACAGTCAGTCAGTATCACAGTGAGAATTGATCGAAGAGTCAGGTTTGGGAATGTATGAAGTAAGTGAGCGCAGGAAATTGAAATAGTCGGCCAAATGGAGTTGTAGCTGACCTTTTGAAGGACTTATTTATTTATTTATTCTATTGTTTGAAATCGCCATGAGCATCCCTAACGTTTCATCAAACAAAGATCTTCGCTCTATCCACATTTATAAGTGAGTGACGGAAAAATTATCATTGGCCGCCACCGGGAGTCGAACCCAGGGTCTTCCAGTTACGCGCCGGATATGCTTCCGCTACACCACAGCGTCCTCGAATTCCTCCAGACTCACACACGCTAACTGCCAAGTCAAGTTGGCAGGTTGCTTCTTGGAGCCCCGCACAATGCTGGAGATTCACCAAAGATGGTAAGCAGCAACTGAAGAAATAATTAGAAGGCGAATGAATAATTAATACAGACATTTAACGTGGACCAGGAACATCAAACAAAGATCTTCGCTCATTCCACTTTTATAAGTGAGTCACGGAAAAATTCTCATTGGCCGCCACCGGGAGTCGGTCTTAGCGGAAGCATATCCGGCGCGTAACTGGAAGACCCTGGGTTCGACTCCCGGTGGCGGCCAATGAGAATTTTTCCGTGACTCACTTATAAAAGTGGAAAGAGCGAAGATCTTTGTTTGATGTTCCTGGTCCACGTTAAATGTCTGTATTAATTATCCCTAACGCTTCCTTATGTAGATCCACTGGTTCTGGGAAAGAAGAGAGAGAGAGACGTAAGAATGAACACATCGTTCGCTTTGTTGAACGTGGTTCGAAGCCATGTTCAGCAATACCTGAATCCGGAAGTCCGCTTACGACCACCAGCGATTATGAAAGCAATTCAATCGATTAACTACACTGCATACTCCAAGTTAACCTAAGAATGTGATTTTGTGGAAGATATGGTAGCCGGTTTACATCGTCTCCGGAAGAACGCAAGAATAGTACCAATCTGTGTCACACACTATGTCTGCTAGGTCCTTACTGTCAAGCATTACTCCAGCACTGATCCATCCTTTAACAGCTTTATTACCTAACCAAAGCTCACTGCATGTGGTCCTTTCTTTTCTCTCTTTCTCTCTATTCTACGGCTTCTTAAGTACATAGAATCCCCTTGCACTTCCTTGACTGGCATTTTATTGTCTGTGTATTCCCAATTCCCATCACTACATTCTATCCTTCTTCAAATTCCCAGCTGGAAAATGAGCGCCCCAAAGTGCTGGCTGTTGAATGCGCAACGTCTCATACCAAATCTAGTTCTAGAATGCTCTTCCATTTTAAAATTTTGTCAAAACTACTAATGTTGTCCGATAAACTGCTGAGCAAACAAAAATGGATTCTGAGAAACAATCCTGTTGCTTTTCGCTGTAAACGCTATGGACTACTTTTTGCTGCGGAAGTTGTTGTTCCGTATACCTTCCACAAGAACCTACTCTTACGTTGACTTGGAGTATAGTACTATAAGCAGCAGTTCTTCATAAAAATGAGCTTCTAGAACTTAGGAACTGACTTTTCGATTTGTTTTTTGGCGTTAATGGGTTTTATTCTCCATAAATGGTCGTTTCTTCGTGTAGGGTCCAAATTGTTCATAAAAATGACGTTCTCGCTTTGTTTGCAAGCCACTGTACAAATGCGCCGGATAATACATAGAATTTTGATTTCTTTTTTGTCTTAGAACTAGAAATATCAATTTACGGGTGACTGACCAATCCTGCAATTCAGTGTTCGTAAAATTCCAGTAAAAAGCATTGCAAGACGTCTTGCATTTCTGTGACTTCTGACGGATTTGACAACAGAACTCAACTGGAAATCATATGTTTCAGAATACCGTTCTTAGTTAGGTATATCTTTTTGAAGTGTAATGCGTCCTACGAGTTTTAGAGTTCAGGAGTAAATAAAAAAACAAACTGGCTTTTTTTTAATCCCTTGCTCAAGGAGCAGGCGTTGAAACTGCTGAACCAAAATTGAAACAGCTTACCCATAACAGAAATTGCTGAGCCAGTGAGGAAAATTTTGCGACTCAGAAAATATTATCAGTGTGTATGTGCCTCAAAACCATAGTAATGAGTGATAAAACAACAACACGGCTAGTTTTGTTTTTTCTCGCCAGCAGTTCAAACAACTAGCCAAATAGCTGAGTCTTTTTATTTCTGATCAAGCTACAAGTAATTTACTGCACAACTGTCATTCATTGATTGTTTCTCAAACAATAAAATATTCAGAAACATATGACACGAAGCGCTCTCAGATGTCGATAGAGACTCCAGGAACTTCTGTTTATTAAGTCCTCAGCGTATTACAAGAAGTGAAAAAAAAAACCCGCCAAAGTAGAGTAACAGGAATTGCAATATATTTCAAATGTTGATCATTTAAAGATAAATCTCGACCGCGATAGCCCAAAGGTAAAAGTGATCAGCTGCCGTTCCGTTGGTTGAAGGTTCGATTTCAGTTCGACCACTCCACTCGCTAAAGTCATGCACTACTTCGGAGGGCACGTTAAGCCGTCGTCTTGCGGGATTGTATTACCGGTCAAAACTAAAGTAATCTATTTCTTCCCACCGAAGTGCACAAAGTGGGCCTGGTACGTCTGTCGTTCTGCCACGATGTTCCACACCTTTTTAGAACGTCTTTGATAAGAAATTGCATAAAATCAGAGAAGTTCAAAGAATTGAAACTGGCAACAACGCGTTAGATGAACACGAAAGAAATATCTGCTGCAGTTAAATATCATCTACTAAGAAAATGGCGCACGCAAACAAGCTGCAGATAGAAGTTATGTTTTGCTCTTTACGAAGAGAAATATTCGTGTTCTTTAACTATACAAATGCTGTGAAAATCATGGAATCGTCATTCTAAATGTAAAATAAGCAAAACTATTAATAATAGAGGGGGAAATCGTCAAGCATTGTTTTTAACCAGAAAAAGAACACCAAAGCAATATCCAGACAAGTAGTAAATCGATGCAATACATTGATTATGATACGCTTTCCAACATACCAGAAATCATTACTTAAGCTATGAGGATAATGGCTGTGGAATAAATATCGCTCCTGTGTCTTTGTCTCATTTCAATGATATTAAACAGAACCAGTTCAGTATACCTGCGGAACAATATGGTGACGTTTTGTCGCAATCAAAGGATTTTTGCGTAAGTTATGACGCATAATGGCAATGGAATGGATCCTGCTCCTATGTCCTGACGTTTGACCCCATTTCGCCCATTTTCAACATAATTCGTCCCAGGGTTGTCACCTACCACTTACTAAAACTTCATCGAAATCGAAACATTTTTACGCAAGTTATGACGCATAAAGGCAATGAAATGGATCCCGCTCCTATGTCCTGACTTTTGACACCATTTCGCCCATTTTCAACATAATTCGTTCCAAGGTTGATCTCTACCACATACTAAAATTGCATCGAAATCGAAACATTTTTACGCAAGTTATGACGCATAAGGGCAATGGAATGGATCCCGCTCCTATGTCATAACTTTTGACCCCATTCCGCCCATTTTCAGTAGGGTGTGTCCCCGGGTGGTCCCCTCCTACATACTAAAATTACATCGACATCGAACCATTTTTAAGCAAGTTATTAAGCATTAGGTCAATGAAATTGATCCCGCTTCTTTGACCCCATTTCGCCCATTTTCAATAGGGTTCGTCCCCAGGTGGTCCCCTACCATATACCAAAATTTCATCGAAATCGAACCATTTTTACGTGAGTTATAGTGTGGAGAGAAAGACGGATAAAGATGGAGCATATACACTTCTTCAACTTACGGTTGAAGATGCCTAAATAAGGTACGTACTTTTACGACTGTTACAAAAGTTAGGTCTCTAGTATTCAAAGAAAATCCACCACCCGAAATAGTAATAGCTAAGTTGTTAAAAATCTGTGTATCAACTGTAAACAAGGTAATAAACAACGTTTTAAAACCAAGTTCACCACATTTTGCTTATAGCCCAGTAACTAAAGGACTTGACCCGGAACAAATTAGGTAAAAGCTGAATTTTTTTCAGGCTGGTAGAACTCCTCTGGCTAAGCATTTTCACAAAAGTCCCCACACCTCCCCCGCTAGCTTCCCCCCTACACCCCCATAAAGGGGGGAAATTTGGTTTAATACTAATCCACTCGTAACTCCCGAAATAGTTGGCGTACAGCGATAACATTTTTTTAATTTATTCCTCTTGATATGGTGTATAAATTCATTTTTACTATATCTCCTATAGTTTTGCTGCAATTTTTGAAAACCCGCAAAATAGCACCTTTTTTTCTCGACATTTTACCCAATAATTGCAATTACAGCTTCACAGAGCCAAAATTTCCGAAAAATGTTCCAAGTAGAAGTTGTAGCAAACTTCATAACCTTTACAACGATATATTATTTGTCTTAATACGCTTTATAGTTTACCTTCTGTGGTACCGAAACTGCGAATGCATTGTAGCCACAAAATGACAAAAAATCGGGCAAAACATGCAATAATTTTGCGGGGAGTATAATTTTCAACGATAGGTAAAAAATAAAAAAAGGAAAGAAAAAGTCACCAACTCTTGCCTGTTTGCATCACCCCCTCCCCCGGAGGTGTGGGACTAATGATTATTATGTGCAAACGAATTGTTGAATTGAAATATGACAATATCATTTTTTCTTCTTTATACAATGCTTATAAAGTAAGAATTTAGTTCCATGCACTGGTGCTGTTTCTACAATTTCAAAACAAATAAAAAAAAAACATTTTCATGTTCAAATTAATTTCCTAAATGAACTAAGATTGAAATTTCGTAAAACTGTAATTAAAAAAGAAAAGGCTACAAACAAAAGCGGTGATGATTAAATTTATAACTTTTAAAATGATATATATTTTGTCCTACATTGCTTCTGTGGTTCTTTTGAATATCGCACAGTTGTGGCAGAATTATCATAAATCAATATCAATGTCGTCACTCATATCAGGCATGTTTGTGCATGACAGTCCACTGCAACGTCCACAGATAGCAGAACATGAGAATCCGGCTTTTCGGCAGCTGCAGGAAATCATACATTCTTTCTTACAGTTGCATGAAATTAAACACAAAAGTTCATCACACCCTGTAATGGCAGGCGTGAATAACAGAAATTTGCGTGCATGGCTGTAAATAGATATCAGTTTTTCAATGCTGTAAAATATTGGAGGTATTGCAGCAGTGCCCGGTTTGAGAAAGTACAAAGACATTGTTTCTTCTGGCGCCAGTGCAATTAATAAGACGATAAGGCCTGTATATCCGTACCTACGGTGACTACAGTAGGGTTTAGTTTCAACATTTCTATAGAGGTTTGAACTATATCTACATCAGCATCGTTATTAGCCGTGAGAACAGTGATATTAGTGGCAGAGTGGAATTTTTCTTTTAATGCTGCAATTATTCTTTTCTTATTGTGGGGATTGGACAGAAAATCTGTCGGCGCTGTGGTGCACTCCATGTTATTTGTAAATGTAATGTTCGCTGACGTCCTTTTAGCAGTTCTTCTTGTTTGTTCTTCCTGCTTTGTTGTTGGCGTTTCAGGGTATCCATCAAAGACAACGTAGCAATTTGTACCATAATGGGAAAGTACATGAGATATATAATTTTGCAGAATTTGATCAAATGTTGTGCGCTTAGGCCAAGTTACTGAATGAAGGAGATAACCACCATCTATTATAACAGCTGCACCAGTAGGTGTATACTCCTGTTCAACATTACCACCAACGAAAGATTTAGTTATGGAGGATTTTGTACCTTTTCGCAGTGACACTTCGTCAAATAAAGATGGTGGACGAGATGCTAGTTCATATCTGAAGTATGATTTCAATTTCAAAGGACTGTCACAAACACAAATAACTCTGTTGAACAATTGTTGTGTACTTATTGAAACTTGGTAGTGTCGTAAATCATTTTCTGTATGTCCTCCCTAATAATTTCAGCTGCTGCTTCAACAACTCTTCTTCGTTCACAAACCTTATCCTTCTTTCTCTCATTGTACCATCGATCAGTCAGCAATTTATGATTAGCATCTGTCATACATACAATATTTTTTTCCCAGAAATATTTGTTATTACTATCCTGTCTCCGAAATGTTGTAACAGTAGCTGCTTCAAATATTTATCAGTAATGGTTGTAAAATGGTCATGATCTTTCATATTTTGTAAATCCTTTAGGGTGTATTGGCATCCATATGTTTTCTCAATATAGTCACACAAGAATGAGAAAGCAGTTTCAGTGCTCTGATCTTGCTGCCGACCAGGTGCTCTAAGAGATTTATTTTTCTGATTTTTCTGTAGCACTAGGAATGATATCGTGCTTCAACTGCTACTAGGTCAATAACTCCGAGAATTTTCGACTTCACATTCCCCCCCCATTCATCGTTACGGTGTTCGCAGAAAGTTAAAATTTTATCTTTCATTTCTAGAGTCGATACCACATCGACCGCTTTTCTGTATTTGAGAGGAAGCTTAATATTCAGAGTGGCTTCCTTTCCACAGAATAAGCACTCATTTTTAAAGTCAAAAGTTTGTTGAAAACTTTGTAAAAGTGGATTTGAAGACGTTGATGCTAACGAAATACTTGCAACATGTGAAGCCTTAATACTACTTTCTCGCGTGTAATTCCGCCGGCAAGTCGGGTGAACCAGAATAGAAGTAACATTCTCTAATTTTTCATTTTCATGCAAACTGTCTTTTCTTTTCAGGCTAGAATCAATTATCCTTTTTAAACCTTTGGTGACAACTACTGATTCCCCCTCACAGAGATGGTTATCGCAAATCATGCATTTGTCCATTCTTTATTCCGTTAGGTAAACCAATACGGGAATGCATTAAGAATTTGGTTAACTTTTTAGAGGCTAAAAAACGATCAACTTACATTTCGTTCGTTGTCTCAGCGAACCTCCCATGCGGACATCTTGCCTATCCGATTATCTAATTCTATTTGCTTTTGTGGCATATGTGCGGACAGTGGAGGAGTTTTAGGAATGCATTTTATTCTCCCCACGTGCCAAATAAATAAACAAATTGCCTTATCTTTCCAATGGTAAAATTTCTTTACACATTATCTTCGCAATTTATGTATTCCCAAGGATGAAAATTTGCACATCGATAAAACTTACTTTAAGTTATAGCATGGGATAGTTAATTCTTGCTAAAACATAACCATAATTATATTAAAAATCGATCATTTTTTTAGTAATGTTCAGACCTGTTAATAAACGGCGCGACCTGTACATTAATGACGTCAGTAGACAGACAAATGTTGGATTTCTAAATTATGGTTATGTTTTAGCAAGTATTAAGTATCTCATACTATAACTTAAAGTTAGTTTTATCGATGTGCAAATTTTCATCCTTGGGAATACATTAATAGCAAAGAAAATATGTAAAGAAGTTTTACCATTGGAAACATAAAGCAGAAATTTTAGGTGGAACCACCTTAAGGCTGACATGGTTTAGATACAGTGTAAGCGAAACTATATATAGCTGTAAGACAAATAATATATTGTTGTAAAGGTTATAAAATTTGCTGCTACAACTTTTATTCGGAGCCTTTTTCGGAAATTTTGGCTCTGTGAAGCGGTAATTGGAGTTAATCGGAAAAATGTCGAGAGAAAAATGTGCTATTTTGCGGGTTTTCGCAAATTGTTGAAAAACTATTGGAGATATAGTAAAAATGAATAGAACAAAATTTATAGACGATATCAAGAGGAATAAATAAAAAAATTATCGCTGTACGCCAATTATTTCGGGAGTTACGAGTGGATTAGTCTTAGACCTCATTCCCCCTCTTAATGGGGGAGTAGAGGGGGAAGCAAGCGGGGGAGGGGCGGGGACTTTTGTGAAAATGCTAAGCCCAATGAGTTCTACCAGCCTGCAAAAATTCAGCTTTTACCTAATTTGTTCCGGGTTTGACCCAATTGTGGCCTTTATTTACTGGGCTATTAGGCTGGTGGCTGATAGGAGGACACCTTGTAGATTTCTTTATGAAAGTCACTTAACTGGTGACAGATGGAAGTCTATTGTGACTATTAACGAAGTTTGGATCTACCTAAACACCAATAACAAAAGATGTCGATTTTATAACGCAAAAGGAGAAAAAGACTTAAAAACTTGGTTCCAAGAATCCAAAGAAAATTTCAGTAAAGGATTTATGATTATTGCTGGTTTCTCGCGTAGTGAGAAATTAAAGTTAAGAAAATTTGAATCCTTTATTGAAACTTTTTTTTAACCCTTTAACGACCATAACGTCCACAACGCCCGAACGTACAAATGGCCAAAGCCACCCAAAACGCCTGTCTAGAATGAGACAGACTTCCGACTCTTGCTTTTTCTTCATTTTTTTCGACCTATGAGGAACCAGTAGAAGTCACCCTCCCAATATTGTTGTTATTAAACAAACAAATTAACCAACAGAAAGTTTCGGGCGTTATGGTATTTAGAGTGATACAAGATTTTTCGATCATGGTGCTTAAAGGGTTAAAGAATGTTAAAAGCAATTCTACATATTACCAAAATAATGTTTTAACTCCTATATTTAAAAATAAAATATCATTCCTTTATCCACAGAGCCTTCAAACAGTAGAACTCCATCAGTATAAGGCTACCAGTCATACATCCAAGTCTACCACTATTTCTTGAAAAAATGAAACAAGAAAGATGACACCGAATTTTCGGGTGCAATGAACCCGTTTTTTGAATCCGTTCTGACGCAAATTAAATTTATCAAAGCTATTCAAAGTCAATGGAACCGGTATGGAAAACAATAGTATCTGACGGAAGAAAGAAGTTTTTCAGTCGGGCTTTTAATCCAACAGATATTGCTGAAAACAAAATCGTGAGTTTACGCCCTCTAGTTGTAGACTTGTGCGTTAAGAAAAATTCGAATTTTTATGAGAAACATTTCGCAGCGGAAACGCTCTCCAACAAAGAAAGAATTTTTCAAATCGGACCCTCCGAAGCAGAAATATGGACAAATATAAGATACGCATCTACGCCCCCTGGCGGGAAAACGATGCATTATTTTATGAGGAAAGTATTCTCAAACCTTTTTTGATGTGAGCGGTATCGGTCCAACAAAGACGTTTTCCAATCGAGTTTTCAGGAGCTCAGATTTTGCTGCAAATACTACAGAAACGGAAATTAACGCTTATGCCCCCTGGTGGCCAAACGATTCTTTGCCAAATATTAGAAATTATATGAAAAACCTTTTCTATCAGGAGCTGTATACGATACAGGAAGAATTTTTCAAATCGGAGTTTTAGCAGCAGAGTAACGCAGAAAACGCAATTTACCTTTGTGCCCCTAGTGAAAAGTCTATGATTTGCTTGAAATTTTTGAATTTTAAATATTTCGCATTAGAAACACTATCCAACAAAGAAGGAATTTTTCAAATTGGACTCCTAGAAGTACAGATATTAACAACAAGATATACACCTACCCCCCTGGCGTACAAACCATGCATTATTTTAAGAAAAAAATATTCCTAAAAGATTTATCGATGTGAGTAATATCGGTCCACAAACGATATTTTTTCAATCGAGATTTTAAAAGCTCAGATTTTGCTGCAAATACATCAAAAGTGGAAATTAAGACTTACTCCACCTGGTGGCCAAAATTAGAAATTATAAGCAAAGGATTTCCCATCAGGAGCTGTAACCGGTGCAGAAAGGATTTTTCAAATCGGAATGTTAGAAGCAGAGATATCGGGGGAAACGCAGTTTACATTTACGCCCCCTAGCGGAAAGTATATGAATTACTTGAAAAATTTTGAAATTATATGCAAAACATGTCACACCGGAAATGGGATCCAATAAAGAAAGAATTTTTAAAATAGGACCATTAGAAGCAGAGATATTGACAAAAATAAGATATACATCCATGCCCTCTGGCGGAGAAAACATGCAATATTTTAAGAAGAAAATATTCTGAAAAGGTTTATTGAAGTGAGTGATATCTGTCCAAGAAAGAATTTTTTCAATCGAGATTTTATAAGCTCAGATTTTATGGCAAACACATCAGAAGCAAAAATTAACACTTGTACCTCCTGATGGCCAAAGTATTTTTTACCAAAAATTTGAAATTATATGCAAAATATTTTCCATCAGGAGCTGAAGAAAACATTTTTCAAATCGGAGATTTAAAAGAAAAGATATTGGGGAAAATGTTATTTCATTTTACGCCCCCTAGCGGAAAATCTATGCGTTACTTGAAAAAAGTACGTAAAATACTCTTCGTAAAATAAATGGAATCGAAAGATAAAATAATTTTTTCAATCGGATGTTTAGAAGCAAATATATGGAATAAAATGTCTTTTGAATTCGACATCGTTTGCATTTACGCCCTCTAGCGGGGAAATTGTGCATTGTAAAACAACACGAAATAAAGGACCATCATTCGAATATTTCAAGCTTCCCAATGCAACAAGAATTTTTCAAATCGGACTAATAGTTGCAGAGATATACTGTCTACAGGCGGACGAACAAACCAATAACATAAGCACGATCTTTTTTCAAAAAAAAAAGACGTGCTAAAAAAAGACAAGTGTCAATTCTATGCCTTTTATTCATATTCCTTCAAAGTCCCCTGATGGGCCACCATTGGACTATTGTGCGTTCGAACTGCTAAAAAGAGCGTTTTCTAAACGCAGACCTGATTGGCCTATGGAAAGCAGTGAAAGAGGAGTGGAATAAAATACCACTACCAATTTTAAGAAATGCTCTGTTATCTTGAAAATTCTGATGTAAGTTCGTATCCAGAGAAAGGGCTATCAGATAGAACATTTAAGAAAGAAATAATTTTATTTCAAATAGTAATTATGTTGTTGGAAAATCGTTCTAAAAGTGTGTATACATCCTATGTGGTTAGCGTTTCCATGTCTGGCACTCTTAACCATTTCCATCTGTTTACCCACTTTCCTATTACGGCCTATAGGCACTTACGTCGGCTTATAATACGCGGCCTTTAGGCCCTAGGGCCCAGGTAGTTGCGTCTACAGCTTCCTTGGGTGGAAACCTTAGGAAGAATCGTTGTCAACTTGAAGGAATAAAACAAAAAGCAAGAAAATACAGGACAATATTTTTTATTTGATTTAGCGTCCACTAATATAAAAATTTCCCTCCCTAGCTTTTTTTTCATGTGCAGATCCACCAATTCCGGTGAAGACTTAAAACCAAATTCTTCTCCTCATACCAATTTCCAATCTTTCAATTTTTACCATACTCATGTCCACCCCAACCATCACGGCATTTTATCTATTAAACAATTATTTGACTTCAAAATAGGTAAACTAATATTTTAAAGAATTAAACTGAATCTACACACAGATATCATTGAACTGAATTTTCATACTTATCACTACAACACGAGACATAGATCATTATTAAGACCCATACATCCAAAAACCCTCATGGTGAAGTGGAGATTAAACTATATTGGTCCTGAATATTGGAATGCACTGCCAGTTGAGTTGAGCGCAATCCTAAATTTATTCAAAAACAAACTAAATAAATACTTGATAAGTTAATTAATAAAAATAATAGCAACTTGAAAAAAAAATGTTTACAGTATAACTAACATCTAACATTAGTGCTGTGTTTTATGAACCTGTGACTGCTTGCCTAATTATTTGGGAAATCAGGGCTTGTCCGGACTCTCCGAGGCCTTTCTCCCGATTTTCCCTGCTTTTCTTATGAAATATGAAATATTTATGTACATTCACAAAGACGACAGTGTAACAGCAAAAATGAAGAATTTATTATTTATTATTATTAAAAACAAGTTACTACCTTCACAACTTCACAACCTATGTTAAGCCATTCAAAAAACTCTGTCCCACGGTCGAATGGTAGTAACTCTTGACAAGCACATTGAAAAACCTTTCATCTGAAACTATTGATACAAGTAAGCTGAGAAAACAATCGATAATTCAAGATGACGATGATAAGCATACCATCAAGTCGAAGTTGGAGCATTCTTTTGGCAATCCGGTTCAGATTCCACAGAATTTATTTGTTTGAAAAAACTGACCTCATCATATCTGTTGATAATTTGAACGATTTAAATAAACGTACGGTATTTTTCATCATATAATTCACGGAATATCTGCTTAAAAAGTTATAAATTTAAGTTCTGCGGATTAGACCTGGATGAGGATAATATCCCACTTAAAAAAGAACGTTTTTGCTACACTTCGATTGAAATACCATCGTCAAAATTGCTAGAAGACGTCGTAGATTTGGAAAATTGCCATAAATGCGTTATGAACAGGAAAACCTAACGCAATACGAAAATGGAGCTTTGCAAGCAGTTGGAAAGAATTATTTTATTTTACTTACGAGTATTTAGACAGGAAATACGATGCAACGTAAGTGAAAATAATTGCTCTCGCAGACGATCACGTGCTGTGGCAAGTTCAGCGTCACACATGCTCGTGGGTGCCGTAGGCAATGCTCAAAAAACTCATAGTTTTCGTTCTTTATACACTTGAAATTAGCAGAAAGTTATTTAAAAATGACAGTTATTGTTTTTAATATGATTTTCCTTTTTATTATTTATTTGGACTGCTGGGTCATCCTGTGAATCGCGAGTTTTTTTGTTTTTTTATGCAAATAGAGTTCGGGATTAACATCGCCGGTACGGATTATACGGCGATACTTACTAAATTTCACGATCTGCGTATCATAGGAAGAAAATTACGGTACTTCAAGAAATACCTGTATAGTGATTGTAAAGTATAAGATGAGAGATATATAACAAATCAAAAGAGAACGTGTTTTGTAAAAATGCAATAGCAAGATATTTTAACAAGGAGGTAAAGTCCTTAGTGCATTCCCCGTTTCTGATGTGCCGTTGTACGGAAGGCTTAAGAAATGATCTGCAGGGCGCAACTGAAGGTAATAAAAAAAATTCCGTGATTGTTCTTAAAGTAATATTTGCTTTATAACAATCCCATAGCGCTGTTTTTGCATTTCTGCTGCCTACACCCAAATAATCTCTCTCGAGAGTCACTTGAAAATGATGCTAGAAAAAAATTCATGCATTGGATTAATGCAAGGTATCGTGAGTCATTCCTGTTACTCAACTTGATTCTCTTTTTCATAAAAAATGTATAACATTTATCAGAAGCTTTCCTAATCCTCATGGATTTAGCCCTTCAAATAAAGAAAAACTTGAGAACGCAGATCCTTTTTTATGATGGAATTAAGAACAAAGAAAATGAAGTTAAAATCAGTAGTCTAAAGCAGTGGAATATCTGAGGAATTAATCTACAGGCATCTTACAATAAGAAGAACTTGGGACAGCCACCCACTCTCTCAGAAGATTAAATCGTTTTATATTATCTTAAAGGGAAATGAAATTTCGCGAAAATTATTTAAACGTTTAAAACAAATAATTGCTAATCTATTTATTTACGTATTAAACGTTTCATAATTCAAATTACATTGCTTTGTCAGAGTGCAAAATATTAGCGATAAGTGAAAAAAAAAATGTTTATGTTAAGATAGAAATCTGTGATTGTTGTAGCATACGACTCACATAAGTCTAAAATCTCCTTTAATGCCAAAAATACCAACATTCAATATATGCCAAGCTTTCATACTCTTTTGGTAGGCTTTGTCTGGGCTTAATTCTCATAGCTTAGAATTCAGAAATGAATGTTTGAAATGTTTTAGCTTTGTCTGTGACTGTTCTAAATACTGAGAAATAATCTTAGACGAAGCTTCCTAGCGGCGTGCGAAGGATCAGCGTATACGCTATTAATAGATTCTTTAGACTTATGCGCGAAAGATCGGCATTTACGCAATTAACAGATTCTTTAGACTTATGTGAGTTGTAGCTTATCAATACATTGTACATTGAGATTAAAAAAAAAATTGGGGAAAGGAGCTACCAGTTCCATTACATACCACCACACCCATATGGTAAAAGGGATGGTCCGCAAATGACGTACACTGAAGAGCAATTGAATTAGAGATACCTCACTAGTAACGTGTAGCACCACCTTTCACCCTGATGACGGCGGCGATTCGTCTCTGCATGGACTCGACAAGACACCGGAAGCGTTGGGAAGCCATACGGATCCACGACCCCTGAACAAGCTCCCACAGTTCACGAAGATTTGATGGAGGGAGATCAGAGCCTCGAACATCTCTCTCGATGGCATCCCAGAGGTGCTCGATGGGATTCAGGTCAGGTGACCTAGCTGGCCAAGGAAGCGAAGTCACGTCGGTGGAGTGATCATCCAACCTTTCGGACACAATTCAGGAGCGATGGCACGGTGCATTGTCTTTTTGCGGAATGAGGTCCCCAGTGGGATGTTGAAGACGCACAAGCGAGAGCAAATAGTCGCCCAGGATATCCCGGTAACGTTGACCTGTGAGGGACGATGTCACACGTACCAGGGGTACCATTTCAGACCACGTAAACAGTCCTCAGACGAGAATGCCACCCCACCAGCTTGAAGAGTACCCTGTTGGCAAGAAGGATCCATCGCTTCATGTGGTTTGCGCCGTACTCGTATCCTGCCATCCGCATGTACCAACGTGAATCTCGACTCATCAGTCCAGGCAACATTTTTCCACATGTCTAGAGTCCAGTGGCGATGTTCCCGCGCCCATGCTAATATTTGCACCCTGTGATGTGCGGTCAGCAGCGGTACCCTCGTGGGATGATGGCTTCTGTACCTCATAGCGAGGAGATGGTTCTGGATGGTGTGGCTGCTTACACGTTTTTGTGCACAAGCGTTAAATTGCCGAGTGATTTCTTGCACTGTGGCCCGTCTATCCGCTGTTGCAAAGCGAGCTAGCCGACGATGACCCTGCTCATCCACACGCTGTTGTCCACGGCAGTTGGACTTTGCAGTTATGGTTTTACCGGATTCGATGTACTCACGGTGCACCCGTGACGCAGTGGCTCGTTAAAATTCCAGTGTCTGCACGACTTCCGAGATGGAGTGACCCATTCGTCGGGCCCCAACAATTTGCCCTAGATCAAATGCGCTTAGATCCTTCGTCTTACCCTTACTGCCTCCGACTCTGACTGATTCCCGTCGCATCACTCCTTATATTGTCGGAGCGCTGCATACGTCATGTCGTTTCCGTTTACAGGGCCGCCCACAGTGCCACATTTGCATAACGCTAGCTGTCTCTAATTCAATTGCTCTTCAGTGTATATATAATGAGAAAATGCCACACCATGAAGGAATGCTCGAAAATAGGCAAAACTGCACACACAGATACCCTAGTAGGTCCTGAACAAATGATTTAATTGCCACATACAGACTAGGCTCCAGTGGCCGAATATACAGGATGACCAACAAGGTTTGTGGCCCCCCAGTTTGGGCGATACAGAGTTGAATCCGATTTGGCTTCGAGGCAATGAGAGCCAGAATAGAGTCCTGGGGTATCGTGGATCGTGTGGTGTTGATCCGAGTTTACAGTTCATCTTCATTTTGCGTGGGTGGGAGGGTACTCAACCGACGTTCAATCGTATCCCACAGATGCTAGATGGGCGAGAGGTAGTGAGATCGTGCTGGCCACGGAAGCAACCGCACACCGTGTAAAGCACTCATGCTGATCCGAGCGGTGTGTGACCGGACGTTATCGTGTTGAAAAACGGAGTTCGGGATGCCCTGCAGATATAGTAGTGCCACGGACAGCAGCACCTCGTCAACATAGTAGCGTGTCGTCAATGCGCCCGTAATGCGTACCAGCTGAGAGCGGCTGTTGGCGCTGATAGCACCCCACACCATGATTCCACGTTGCCGGGCCGAGTGGCGCTCCACAATGGCGATGGAATCCGTCCGTTGGCCACGTCGCCTCCAGACTCTCACACGGCGAACATCCGTGATGAGAGAGAACCACGATTCGTTGCTGAACACCACACTGTCCCATTCGGCACCCGACGCATCTCTGGAGTGACACCACGCCAAGCGGTGACGATGATAGCCTTCGCAACGGACGGTTGGACAGCAAACCAGATGCAGCCAATTGGCGTGACCCTGTCCGCGTTGATATCGGAGTGTCCAAGCCTCCCCGTACACTCCGCAAAATGTCGCCCGTCCTGGCCTGTGGGTCCGCTACGGCGTCACGTCGGATGCGATGATCGGTTCACTCGGACGTCCGTCTTCGTTTTTCGGTCCCCCTACGACGTTGCACCGATCCTTCCTGAAACCACTATCTCCAAATGCCATCGACCGTTGTGGCATCACGTTGCGATTCTTCCGCAGTACGACGCAAGGACCATCTGGTGGTACGAAGGCCTACGATGACACCTCTCGTGAACTCATCCGTTTGACGAAATCGTTTACGACGGCGTTTTGACAATATTGGCACCCCTTGTTCGTTCTCCAGACACCATTACAGTAGAACCATTTTTTTTTTTTGGACTTTTTTAAGTATCCGCACATTTACACCGACCAGAATGCCAATTCTCAGATCTCTAGGTCATTTAGAAGTGATAGAACGATTCCAGGATATATAGACACACATTTTCCCACTTTGCTTTATATACACTGAAGTGTCGAAAAAATTGGGATACCTCTCTAATAGAGCGTTGGTCCTTCTCGCGATCAGGCAACGGCAGTAACGCGACGGGACATGAACTCCACGAGATCTTTGGGGACAGTGTGAATTACGCTTCGTGAAGAGCCCCCCACAAATCCGTAATATTCGCCGCTGGAGGATTCCTGGCATTGATGGCACGTTGAACAACATCCCAAATGTGTTCGTTGGCGTGTAAATCCGGCGAACGAGAGGCCACGTCAGGATTCCAAACTCTGTGGAATGTTGTTCCTTCAGCCATAATCGGGCGACTGTGGATGTGTGCGGTGGTGCATTCTCCTGTTGAAAGAAGTCAACCCCATCGGAGGGGTTGCATGAATATGAACGGGAGCAAATGCTCCCCAAGGATGGTTACGCAGCCTCCACCGGATTGAGTGGCGTTCAGTTGTACGTGGCGTCCTAATGCGTGCCAGCTAAACTCACCCCACTCCATAACAGAGCCACCGCAGGTTTGCACTTTCCCTTGTAGGCATGAGGGATTCATTGTCGCGTGGGATTCCCGCCACATCCGTAGTCTGAAATCTGCGATAAACAGTTGGGACCGCGATTCGTCGGACCAGGCTACACGTTTCCAGTCATCTTGCACCCAGAGTCCAGGCGAGAGGCACAGCCTTGTGCCTTCGGGTCAGCAGTGAGACCCAGTTGGACCGTCGGCTCCGAAAGCCCATACAGCACAGGGAACGTTGCACTGTCCGAACTCTGATGCTACAACTGGCAACAGTACTGAAATGTGCTGTTATTGGCGGCAACGATGCTTTCCGGAAGTTTCTGTCCACGATCGTCCTGGGCTTTTCTACGGTCACACCGGTCTCGTAAGCTGGGTATTTCCCCTGAATTTGTGTAGTCCAGATACAATCTTCAAATTTTTAACCGCGTAAACCCCAATTCCGTTATAATTTCCGAGATGGAATGACCCATCTCCCCGGAGCTATCTATCTTACCACGTTCGAATACCTTAAATCCTGATAAGCTGCTATCGGAACTGCGAATGCTCCTACTTGAGCTTGCGGAGATATCTGCCTCTGACTGACAGAGAAAATAACACACCACGAAGACGTGAACGCAGCGCCCTTTAAATTGCAGGGTGGATGCACACATACAATTTATGCAAATGATTACATTTGCAGGCCAATCGCATGAAGGGTGCGCGGGAAATAAGCGTACAACTAGCCCTTAAGGCCATCAGTCGAGACGTCGTCGCTTTTCACTATCATCCACCTACACCTCACTGCTTGCACTTGGAACCGTTAAGGTGAAAGTCAAGTAATTTTGCTTCCTATACTTCCAATGGACAAACTTCTGTACACATTTTCTTCACAATTAGTGCGTTCCCAAGGATGAATATTTGAACATTGATTAAAATAGCTTCATTTTATAACTTGGAATACTTAATATTTTCTAAAACATAACCATAATTATGCAATCCAACATTTGTTTGTCTACTGACGTCATCAGAGTACAGGTCGCGCCATCTTTCTTCTGGTTTCAACACCACCAAAGGAAAAGTATTTAAATTTTAATATAATTATGGTTATATTTTAGAAAATATTAAGTATTCCAAGTTATAATATGAAGTTATTTTAATCGATGTTCAAGTTTTCATCCTTGGGGACATACTAACGGTGAAGGAAATGTGTACAAAAGTTTTTCCATTGTAAGTATAAGAAGTAAAATTATTTGACGTCCACCTTAATGGGCGAAATCCATTGTGATTTCACATTATATAAAAAGCAAAACTGCACCAAGAAAAGTATAGAATGCTAAATTATTAAGTTTCAAGACAAAATCTGGGAACCTTAAGATTTGAAACTCATGTTCTTGTGAGAACAATGCAAAAATACAGTAACTTTTTTATGAACACTCTGCACGTAATTAATTAGTTGAAAGATTGCACTACGTATGAATTATCAGAAATACACTCATGGTCAGAAAAATATTTGCACCCAGAAGGACGTGTCGGACTGCAATGCTATTCTGGAGGAAGGTAAAGGTTACCAGAAACAATCAATGATTAAACATTGAGACTGATATAGGAAATATTTATTGAGCTACACGTCAATAAGCAAAATCTCTCAGTACGGCGTCGGGCCGCCATGCCATACGTCACGGCATGGAGTTGTATAGGTTCCTAAAGGTGTCTTGCGATAAGCCATCCCATGCAGCTTGAATCTTCACACGCAGTTCCTGCAGATTGTGCGGTGGGGTTGGATTGTGGACATCGCATCGAATAGCATCCCAAACATTTTCAATCGGCGATAGGTCTGGCGCTGCAGCTGGTTATGGCAGAGTGTAAGTGTCTTGAAAGCAAGCTGTCTAGACAGCAGCAGTATGCGGACTAAGCGGTGTTCTGTTGGAAACTCACGCCGGAATGAGCGTTCAGAAAAGGTAGGGCCACTTGTTATAGGACCTAATTAACGTAACGTTGGGCTGTCAAAGTGCTTGTAATGAACACCAAATGGGATCTGACATCGTAGGCAATTGCACCTCGCAACATGACACCAAACCTTCTGAACGTGTGACGCTCGACAAAAAACCGTTCATCATGGCGCTGACCATGGTGCCTGCACACACGGATTCGGGGGTAGTCTCCTCCGAGATAAAAGCGGGATTCCTCACTGAAGATCACCCTCTCCTATTCTGAGTGGCTACATGACAGTCTGGCACGACACCATTGCAGCCTTTGGCGAGGATTCACTTTTGTTAAGGTCAGTCGTTGAAACGGTCTGCGTGTGTGTAGTCCTACGTAGTGCAGCCGTCGGCCAATGTTGCTGGCACTAATCAGGCTATACATGGAGGGCACCACTTCTCGCTGAATATCCGCAATCGTAGCTGTTTGGTCACTCCGTGCATGTCGGACAACCTGTCAGTCCTCTGTCTCCGTGATTCGTCAAGGTCCCCGAGATCCTTCCTGAAGCTGTTGCGTTCCTTTTTCTATCCACTGCCGCCAACAGCGTGCTATGGTGATATCAATAAAGCGATAAGGCCATCCCGTTTCCTGGAGCCAGGCGATGCGGCCCGTCTCGAACTCCTCCAACTGCTGGAATTGCTTCCAAATTTTTCTCCGAGGCATACTTCACTTGCAAAGAATGCAACCAACGCAACACCACGAGTCATAACAGCAATCACGCGCAACGGGACGACCTTATATAGCCGGTCAGGCGTAGCACTACGACCCCTCCTTGCTAGTGTCACATGCGCGACCGAGCATGATTCTTGAATCATTTGCATGTCCCACGATTTCAAACCTACCCACCCAGTTTCATTCCTGTCGGTTGCTTCGTTCCGGGTGCAACTATTTTTTTGACGATGAGTGTTGTATTGCTAGTTTCATATTTTAACGGAATTCATAATGATTCTGCTCCATAAGTTGTTTGGAGTCCCACTCAGATGTTTTAGCCTATGGGCCAACTAAGGCCTTAATCAGGCCCTGGTGAGCGCATGAAATGTTCGAAAATTTATAAATTTTACATGACCATAGTGCTTCGAATTAGCAGGTCAATTTTGCACTCGTAATCCAAACTGACTGAAAGCTTGCTGATACTCGCAAAGCTCGATACAATGGCGGGCAAGAAAGGATCACAAATATCTCTTTTGTTTAGCACCGTCAAGAAAAGCATCGATACTGTGTACAGAGAAGTTGTAAATTAAACTTCAACATTCAACTGCCTTTAATCACATTATACCATTAATTACTATTTCAAAATGTTATAGTTAACCTACTTTTCACGTTTTGTTAAACAATTTAGACCAATAAAGGACTAACACTAAACAAGAATTTTAGCTTAAATATTACTTTTCCCCTTCTTTAATTTGATGTTCAAAAAAGGATTTTATAGATTCACCGTGCAGAGAACGGCGGGCATGACTGCTAGTAATATACACTGGCGGAAAGTGAAAAAAGAACACCAAGAAGGAATTGGCGGACGATTATGAAATTTGCATATGCTAATGGGGTCGAGTTTACGTAGGTGTGATGTTAATTTCGGGACCAACTGGTGAGCGCTTACGTCTCAGCACGGCATAATATGCAAATTATCGTCGGTGTTATTTAAAGAGTACGGCGAAGTTAATGTAATCAGTCGTTGGCGTACGGACACGTGCGAAGACCCTGAAGAAGCTGCAATGCCTGGACATGGAAGACGTGTTCGATTTCAGCAGTTATCGGATTTTGAGCAAGGTCGTCTAGTCGGACTCCGCGAGGCCGGGTGGTCGTATCGTCGTATTGCGGAGCGAATTGGACGAGAAGTATCGGTGGTGGTACGATGGTGGCGTAGATGATACGAGGAACATTCCCACACGAGAAGACGTGGAACCGGGAGACACAGACGGACTGATGAGCAGACTGATCGACGCATAAGAAGAGCTGCATTGTCAAGCAGAACATCCACTGCGACGCAAATCCGAGCTGCCGTTGCACCTGAGGTGACTGTGCGAGTAATCCGCCACCGTCTACTAGATGCAGGACTACGTGCACGTGTGCCTCTGGCATGTGTACCTCTGACTCTAGCTCACCGTCAGGAACGGCTGCAGTGGTGTCGCCAACGTCTGCACTGGAGAACGCAATGGAGATCTGTCGTGTTCAGCGATGAAAGCAGATTCTGCTCGGGAGCCTCCGATGGCCGTATGCGTGTTCGCAGACGCACAGGGGAGCGTCTCCACCCTTCCTGCAACCGCCAGCGACACACAAGGCCTACACCTGGTCTCCTGGTGTGGGGAGAGATCAGCTATCGCTCCCGTACACAACTAGTGTTTGTACCGGGTACGTTAAACAGCACCTCCTACATCAACAACATCATTCAGCCCGTTGTTGTGCCATTTGTAAGGTCGATCCATCGTGGTGTTTTCCAGCAAGAAAACGCACGCCCACACACGGCACGTGCAACGCAACATGCGCTTCAGGGTGTGAGGCAACTTCCATGGCCTGCACGTTCACCGGATTTGTCCCCCATTGAGCACGTGTGGGATTTTATGGGACAACGACTTATCCGGTCTCCACGGTCCGCCACGACCATCCCCGATTTACGCGTCCAGGTTGAGGATGCTTGGAACTCAATACCCCAAACTTACATTTAACATCTGTACGACAGACTCCATGCCAGAATTGCACAGTGTGACGCAGTTCATGGCGGTTCAACCTCGTACTAACGATGTTACATGGAAATGTTATTTTTCAGTTTACCAGAAAATACAGCTGTATTTTGCCATAATGTTTTGATCACGTTATCCTCTGTATTCCGTTATTATGCTGTATAACTTTCGTTGGTATCAGACGTCTTCTTCTTGGTGTTCTTTTTTCACTTTCCACCAGCGTAGAAATGAACCGTATATATAGCTAGCTCTGTATACGGTTCATTTCTATTTGGAATATTCATTTGGAATATTACTTGGTATACGATTCTCTATTTTGGGATATACAGCTCTGTGATGTACTCTAAATTAACTTTCATATTTAAGACTATAGTTCGGGTAGATTACGTCAAAAATCCGTAAGGGAGGGAAACAAAATATCCGTTTATTGACGTACAGATATTATTATTAAAGCGTAAGCTTTCAACACCAACGGGTGCCTTCTTTAGACATTCGTGGTTAGGAAAGACAAGACAATTTCTTGTACTCTGACAAGAGTCTTGTCTTGCCTAAACACGAATTTCTGAAGAAGGCACCCGTTCGTGTTGAAAGCTTACGCTTTAGTAATAATATCTGTACGTCAATAAACGGATATTTTATTTCTTTGCCTTACTATCATATTTATTTGCTTTCTCTGTGTAAATGTGAGTTAATTCTCTTTTAGCGTTTTCAACCTTAACGTTATATCTTCTCTCTCGCGGAACGAGGTTTTCAACAATTCTGAAATCAGAGAGCGTGACGTACGCATGTTGACAGAGAAGAAATAGAGATGATAATGTTGAAGCAGCAGCCAAAAGTGTAGTGTGATGTTTTATAATCGTGGAAATTGCGTTACTTGAAGCTGTGTCTATTGGAAGGTTGCGTATTAGAGTGGTGTTGTTATATGTATATTTAATGTCTGGAGTTAATCTAGTTTTCTGCTTACTAACTTTAGTTAATTAGTTTTGAAGCATTACTACTATTGTGATTAGTTCCTGAAGTATTTTGGAAAATTCAAGTATAGTGCCCATGTACGATACTGAGGGAATAAAAGAGTTAATAGTAAGTAAGACTTTCTGAAACTTTATTTGAGTTACTTTTGTTTCCCTTCGAGACAGAGTAAATAAGAAGAGGAAATCTTAACCAGTGTTCTCGAGACTGCATACGTCTCAAATAGTTAATAACGCTACAGCTCTATGGACTGTAAACTAAAACTCTGATAAGACATGTGAATGTTCAGATATCGTGTATACAAAGCAACAGAGAGATGGGAAAACTGGTGTTAAATTGGTGTGCATTTTTATATCTCAAATGACGCTTAAAATCCTTATTCTAACAAAAGAAAGGAACTTAATAAAATGTCGCATACTCCCTTATGCAAAATAAATCGCAGTGAAGTTGCGTCGGTTGTATACATTATTATCAAAATAATTGAACTGAAGTTGTGATGTGCCAGGAGAAGGCCGAAATGAAAATGAATGAGTTGAAATGAAGTCAGGAAAGGAGAGCGGGAGTGAATATTAGGGCGCTGTTACGAGTAATGAAAGGGGAATGCAAATACTTTAGATACAGCTAAGAACCTTAGCCGGACTACAGAATAACAACAGAATCGGTAAAATGAACGGAAAAGGCAATGAATACTACAAAATCGGTGTTTCACAATCTTGCATGAAAAAGAAATTGCTTTTAAAGACTTCGAAGGGGAATCATCGATTCACTCAGGAAGCGTAATAGAATTTCGAAGGATTACCAGAACGAAGAAGTCATGTTCATACAAGTTTCTATGAAATCACCAATCAGCTAATAGGGAAGTTACGACCTCCAGCTTCGTATCTGTCCCTGCTGGGTCGACTGTTTCATCAGTCGTCAGAAGCAATTTCCTCTGTGATTTCCAATAAACGTTCGATAATCAATTTACAGGGGAAAAAAAGGAAAACAGTAAAGAAAAGGGCTTGATGAATGGTTATAACCAACATTCTTATGAAATTCGTTCACCTCAGAAACTCTTTGACAAGACATACTACTAAGTATTTTAATATATTTTCTCTTGATTTTCTTATTTGTTAAATACTGTTTTCGTACAACATATCCAACAATACTCATCGATAGAATCACTACACATTTGGATATACACTATATAATAAAAAGTATCCGGATAATTGCCTATCCACAATCTCCTGGTAGTATAAAAGTAATTCATATTGAGTTTGTCCAGCTCTTTCATCTAGTCTCCACTTAGGTGGGAAGGCTCCACTAGATTTTGGTACGTTGTTGCGAGAATTGCCTCCCATTCGGCAACAAGAGTATTAGTAGCGTCCTTTACCTATATTGGGTTAGTCAGCCCAGTTCGTAATCGGTGCTCCAATTCGTCCTAAAAGTGTTCCATGGGGTTAAGACTGGTGCTCTGTGCAGGCCAGTCAAATTCTTCCACATCTTTCTCATCAAACCATTCCTGCTCGGTTCTCGCTTTGAGGATGGAGACATTGTGCTGTTGGTAAAGGAAAGGTCCTTTACCGAACTGTTGCCACAATGTTGGAAGCCCAGAATGGTCTAAAATGTCTTTATAGGCCTCATCTTTAAGATTATGGAGCACTGGAACTAGGGATTCCATACCAGACCATGTAAAAGAACCCAGGTGCGTGATGCCTGTTCCTCCATAAAACTTCAGAATTGGCAGAACACAGTCGGACAGGTCGCGTTTATCTGGCATTCTCCACACCCGGACCTATCCGTTGGACTAACAGTCTGATCCAGAGTCCACTGGCGCCGAGCTTTACCCTACTCCAGCGGACGGTTGGTGATCTTGCTAATGTTAGGCTTGTGTGCGATCGCTCAGCTATGGAAATCCATTCCCTTCAGTTCTTGACGAAGAATTACGTTGCTTAGCGTTGCTTCTGGAGACAGCTTGGAACTCGGTGGTGAATGCTGCAAACGAAGACAGCGTTCGTGACTGCCATGGAGATAACCTCAGGTTCGATCCTTGGCAGGTACGAACGTTCGAACCACTAAATACCCGCCGTGCGTTGGATGGGCACGTTAAGCCGTCGGACCCCGGGTACTGACCTCCTGGTAATAAATAATGGCGTCTTTCTCCCCCTTTCTACCTCGCTTCCGTGTCACTTTCCTATCGGGCACTCTAGCCCAAATCTCCTAGCTTCCTATTTCTAAGGGTTGTTTAAGACCTGGGGTCAGACATTCCCTTCCTAAAATCCTCTACATATGATCTGATCTGATCTGATCACATATAGATTTCGGAGGACATGTTCGGAGAGAGATATTCGGAGGACATATTCGGAGGATAGGTATTCAGAGAGATTATTCAGCGAGGATTTGAGAGAGAAAATATGCAGGGACTAGAACACTTCAGCACGGAGTTATCAGACTTAGATGTGAAGATTTCGGAGGCGTAGGCGTGTGTATGAACATAAGAGAATGTGGAGGTCGGCATAGCTAGGAAACGGAAAGCCCAGTACGCGGTCACCGGAGGGATCCCAACGAGCGACAACCCAACCGACGGATAGTAAGATGACGCTGTTTTCCCCAATTCCAGTTCCAATGTTATTTGTATATATGCATATGCATGGTCGCTATGCCTTCTCGAGATAGATTGAGGGATTTATTTTAAAATTAAGCTCAGGGATGTAACAGGCTTACGCAGCACAGTGGACCAGTCAACATGGCAAATTTTATTATTTTAATTTAACGTAACTTTTATTTGGCCTCCACCTGAAGGCTGTAATTGCTTAAATATACTTTTCTTATAATAAACATTGTTAATTACTTAACCTGGTGTAGCTAACTTTTCTAGGCTGTGTATATTTCTCTAATTCACAATATGCGGCATATGGTTTTTTACGAATACCTCATAACGAACCTATATGAAACACACCGCGACGTCCGTAAACTTTGAGATTGGGTTCCTTACATTTATATGAACGCAAAGTCATTGTTTATCCAATTAGACGATGATTGAGTATTCCGCGAACTACGGTGGGCGTGGTAATATTTTTATTTTATCTCAACACCACATGTTTTTAGTCATAAATTTTATATACCTCATTTGTAAACTCTGGTATGAGAAATAAAATAAAGAAACAGAATGCGTTTGTAAAAAGACCTTTCTTCTACGTTTTAACGCATCCCGTGAGCACCTCCGTAGGTCATTCAGAAAATAAAGCATGTTTGCGCATGTCGTCTGCGCAGATTCGTGGCAGGGCTCAGTCAAGGTCATCCGGGCCGAGTGCGCTGTCGGCTATCTCCCGGCACCATTCTCGGGCGTGTGTTATCCGTTTGTGGTGAGTTACGATCGTTCGAAACGTACACGTGCATTGAAAATCCCACCGAATGCGAAGTTCGATCAGTTGTCCATTTTCTTATTGCTGAAAACACCAGGCCTATTGACATTCATCGGAGACTTGTTCCAATGTATAGAGAAGGTGTTATGAATAAATTCAGTATCAAAAAGTGGTGCATCATTGATCTTTAAAAACGGAAGAACAAAAGTACATGACGAGGAGCAGTCGGGACGCCCCTCTATCATCACGGACGAACGACCTCCAGCACAATGCCAAGACAAATGAGCAGTTTGATGAGTTTCACTGGGAAGTTTTTGAGCACCCATCTCACAGCTAGGACTTTGCACCATCGGATTATCACATGCTCACCAATTTATAGCAGCTCCCTTTTTTTTTTTTATTCGAGGTTTAACGACCACCATGAGCAACTCAATGGGCTATAAGCAGTCGCCCGTCCCTAATGTAGGGTCACTGGTTCCAGGGAAGGGAGAGAGCCAGTGCCGTAAGACAAACACAACATCCATGCCTCACCGGGATTCGAACCCGGACCCCTTTCGAACGAATGATCAGAGCCCATCGCCTTAGACCACTGCGCCACTGGGGCGGCGCAGCTCCTTTGTGGACAACGGTATGATGATGATGAGTGTTAAAGGAGGCTGTTATGGACTGGCAAAAAGGACAGGCGGCAGACATCCATGAGGAGGGGATACTTAAACTTATCCCAAGATATGACAAGTGCCTCAATGTCCAGGGCGACTATGTAGAAAAATAGGCTAAGGCATGAGCTAAAAATTGCAAATAAAACATTTGAAAAATTTAAAAGTATATAGCATTTATAACCAAACGTTCTTTTATTTCTGAATGACTCCCGTATAAGCAAACACTTTTCCTTAATTTAAAAATACAACTTGGGCATCCTGAAAGTAGTGCCTTCTCCTTAATAACTTTTGAAATTTTGAAGTGATTTCAATGAAACTGTACTGACATGTACTATGATATGTTACCAATGGGGGAACAAATGTTTTTCAGAATCGGAAATAAAGATCATGAATAACAGAGAAAAGCAGCGATCCGTAATTGAATTTCAGGAAAAATGGGGGATGTGAGGCTCCAAAAATCCACAAAAAACTCCTGGCGCTGCCATAATCGATATGACTAATGTCCGAAGATGGATGAAGAGGTTTCGAAAGGGAGAAAATTCAGTGTCAGACAAACAACGGAGAGGATGACCCGCAACTGTAGTGACAGATGGCAACAGGCAGCGAGTGAAAGATCTCATCCCAGCTGATCGTCGTGTCACCATCCATGAGTTACAACAATAAACATTGCTCACTATGTGCAGACATTGAAGAATCTAAAGGAAGCTATCAGAAAGAAAAGACGTGACATTTCACTTTATATTGTTGTTTTACACCATGATAACGCACGTCCCCACACCTCAATGGAGACTTCACAGGCTATTGTCCAAATGGAGTGGACGATGATGCCCCAACTCTTCTACAGTCCTGATTTGGCTCCCTCAGACTTTTTCCTATTTGCCCCTTCGAGAAACACCCTTCGTGGGAAACGTTTCGACGATGTGACAGACGTTAAACTCGCTGTGAACTAACTCATGGGTGAAACGACAACCTCGGGAATTTTTCTAAAATGGAATTTTATCAATAGGTTCAAAGATGGCGGAAATGTATAGAAAGTGATGGACAATACTTTGAATAGGTTAGCATTATTAATAGTATGTCCAAGTGATACGTAAGATAAGGTTAAACATAGATAACAATTTGAACGATATACTACGTGGGATGTGAAGTTAATAAATTGGGTATACACTGAGTGGCCACTTTATTATGACCACCTCCTCAGTACTTCGTTCGGCCACCTTTTGCTTTTAATACTGCGTCGATTCTTCGTAACATGGACTCCGCGAGATGTTGATAGGTGGTTTGTGGAATCTGAGACCATGCATGATGAATAGCACTTTCCAGGAGTGTGAGATTGCAGGGTTGTGGATCCAGCTGTCTGATGGCTCGTTCAACTTCATCCCACAAATTCTCAATGGGGTTGAGATCTGGAGATTGTGGGGGCCCCCAAACAAAGTAAACTCACCGGCATGTTCCTGAAACCAATCCTGTACAGTACGAGCACTATGCCAGGGCGCAATAACTTGTTGAAAGTAGCCATCGACATTGGGACAAACCATCCACATGACAGGATGCACTTGCTCCGCAACGATGTTTAGATATGGTGTGCCAGTTAGACGTTGATTAACACGAATTAAAGGGCCCAAAGCATGCCAGGAAAACATTCCCCAAACCATAACGTTGCCTCCACCAGCTTGAAGGGTTGTAGCAATACATTTCGGGTCCATGCTTTCGTGCTGTTTCCGCCAAATTCTCACTCGGCCATCGGCATGATACAACTGAAAACGTGATTCATCGGACCAAATAATTTGTCTCCAATTATCGACTGTCCAATCCTTTTGCTCCTGGGCGAACTGGAGACGTTTTCTCTTGTTAACTGCAGACAGCAAAGGTGTTCGAACAGGTCTTCGGCTGCCATATCCCATCCGATGCAGTGTACGGCGAACAGTGCGTTCAGAGATCATTTGAAGGGATCCTTGATTAAAATGGTCTGTAATTTGCTGCACTGTTGCCCTTCTGTTGTCTGTTACCAGTCTGGACACTCTCCGTTCCGCCAGAGCAGTCACTAGTCGATGACGACTACACGTTATACATAGAGACCCAGTTTTTTGGCTGACAGCCCAGTCTTTAAACACTTTAACAACAGCTGCTCAGGTACATTTCACGAAAGCGGCGGTTTCGGTGATACTCTCTCCATGGCTCCGAGGTCCTACAATCATCCCACGGTAAAAGTCCGTGAAATCGCATTTTTTACCCATCTCGTCACCCAAAAATCACTTCTACTACTGTCACAAGCACTAAGCTTTCCCTTTTTATACTAGCTTCGCCCCCTGGTGTCAACAGAGTGCAGCCATAGCTAATTTGCTCAAAACTGTCTGTAGGTCATAATAAAGTGGCCATTCAGTGTATACCCTTACATATACTGTAACATACGTATCAATACAGTAAGTACACAACGATCCGTTAAAGTAGGTGTAGAACGATCCTGAATCTTATTTATTACTGCCATTCGTTATGTACAAATATCGCAAACAGAATATGAAAGTAAATAACTTTCATCATATGTTTGCCATATGTGTATATAACGTATGGCAGTAATAAGTAAGATTCAGGAAAGTTCTACACCTACTTTAGCGGATCGCTGTGCTTTTATTACATTGAATATATCAGGAACACCGAGCATCGCTAGGTTAAAAGGGGATGAGGGCACAAAAAAAATATTTTGATATGTTATTTCCAAGTATTGTAATGCTAAGTATAAAGCACCAAGATTAATACTGATAGACGAATTAGAAACAACTTAATTTAGATAAACATCAATACAAAGATGAATGATAATTTTTTATTTGTCTTAGAGTAAGAATATTTTTTTAATTGCTTTTATTATTTCCGAACATGAAACACCGAACAATAAATGTTAACATGGGATTCTTCATCGAATTATATTTTGTAGATATTTGGCTAAGGTGTTTAAGTCATCCATGTTGTCAGGATAACCTCCACAGCGTTCTTCATAATCAAGTTTATCATCCACGTGACACTCTGGTAATACTAATTAATAAAAATGAACCAATCATATTTTAGCACAGCGGTTACGCTCGTCATCAAGTGTTTATTCAAAAATGTAAGAAAAAAAAATATTATATTAACAGTTTACCTTTTGAAGGGACAAACACACGAAATCAGCGTTCCGTTGCTTATGCTGTACTACGCATGAACTCCAAGAAGCTGGCAAAACTCACTTTTTGTTCTAGAAGAAAATAGAAGTAATGCATAATACGCACACAACGCGTGACGTAATGAGGCAGATGGCGTGACCGCGCGCCAACATCTCAATCACGACAGTGTGACGTCATAAGATTTGTAAGCATGGGAAACATTAATAGGACAACGCCATGACACTAAAAACGATGTGCCACCCCGGTGGCGCAGTGGTCTAAGCGATGGCCTCTGATCATTCGTCCGAACGGGGTCCGGGTTCGAATCCCGGTGAGGCATGGATGTTGTGTTTGTCTTACGGCACTGGCTCTCTCCCTTCCCTGGAACCAGTGACCCTAAATTAGGGACGGGCGACTGCTTATAGCCCATTGAGTTGCTGACGGTGGTCGTTAAACATCCAATAAAAAAAAAAAAAAAAAAAAAAAAACGATGTAACTCGGGGTGGTTATTTAACCCACTAAACGAATTTTTCCAAAGTCGAGATCAAGCTAAATTGACTTCTAGTACCAGAAAACGGTAGGTTATCCACTTTCATCAAAATCCTTAGAGCCGTTTTCAAAATAAAATTTACTTAGATACAAGAATTGCTCCTTTAATAGTATGGGATACGTATGTTACTGTATATGTGAGGGTGATATCTCCAATTTATATGTAAAAGTATTTTGCTACCAAGTTTCACATTTTTACTGGTACAAAATAAAATCTTAGGACGGACGAGGGATTACTTTTAGGATGCCCTTTGTACTGTCATAGTTGCAGGATCTGGTAAGAATCATCTCCGATGCAAAAGGGATATTTATTTTAAGATATTCAAAACATGTGTGGCTATTCTTCCTAGTGGTTCGTCAAAACATTAATACGGCGAATTACGTACGGTTAATTTCCATTGGCTAATAAAACAAAACAAAATTCTGCTCATTAAAAGTTTTCTTAGCAATATTCCATACTCCTGCATGTCGTTGTCAAGTGGAAAAACTAAATGAAATTCAGGTTTTCTCCACTCGACTCAATTTCATTGTATTTCTTACAGAAGACATCGTATGAAAATAAATCAGAGCTACCTCAAATCGAGTGAATGGAAATAATTTTTAAGTCGTAAATTTATAAAACATTCATTCGTAGGACCGTAATAAACTTGCGAAACAGCCTGATTTGTTTGCAAAAATGAATGCGAATTAATTATCTTTCCGTGAAGCCTTTCTGACAAAAACACTAAAATGAATTCTGCTGGATCTCGTTATCAAAGTTCTATTGAACAAATGTACTTTCCGTTGTAGAGATACAAATACATCTTTAATACTGATGGAAAAATAATCTGCAGCAGATGGTAAGAGTATGAATATTTTGAGTGCTTCAAGCTTCCACAACTGATCGCTTACTTTCGTTTGTATAAAGAGAATTGTTCTGTTTTTTAGTAATCTTTATAAAACCTGCGAAAATGTATAACAATTTCTCTCTCGGTTTGTGCTTAGAGATGACTTTAAAAGCAACTTGTGATACAACGAGCCGTCGATTAAATTTAAGCGTTGGTGATTAAGAGGAGAGTATTGGAATGAAAAAACATGGAAATACTTATTTTCATAATCTGTAGTGAAACATAGACCAGCTGCAATCGCTGCATGAATGAAGAGAGAGAATTGGTGAAAGACAAGAATTTCTTTCGAATATGTGTAGATCATTTACATTTAAACATCTTACGTAAGAGTTAAACCGGAAATAGAAAAAAACAAGAAAGATGACACCGAATTTTCGGGTGTAAGCACGTCTTTTGAATCCGTTCTGACGCAAATTAAATTTATCAAAGCTATTCAAAGTCAGTGGAACCGGTATGGAAAACAATAGTATCTGACGGAAGAAAGACGTTTTTCAGATATTGCTGTAAATGGAATCGTGAGCTTACGCCCTCTGGTTGCAGACTTGTGCGTTAAGAAAAACATGAACTTACATGTATGAGAAACATTTCGCACCGGAAACGCTCTCCAACACAGAAGTAATTTTTCAAATCGGACTCTTAGAAACAGAGATATCGACAAAAATAAGATGTAACTCTACGTCCCCTGATGGGAAAACCATGTAATATTTTAGGAAGAAAGTATTCTCAAAAGGTTTTTCCATATGAGCGGTATCGGTCAAAAAAAAAAAAAAAAAAAAAAAAAAAATTTAGTCGAGTTTTCAGGAGCCCAGATTTTGCTGCAAATACTGTACATCAGCAGCAGAAATTAACACTTATGCCCCCTGGTGGCCAAACCATTCTTTACCAAACATTAGGAATTATGCGAAAAATATTTTCCATCAGGTCTTGCATGCGATACAGGAAGAATTTTTCAAATCGGAGTTTTAGAAACGTAAATAACACAGAAAATGCATTTTACCTTTGCGCCCCCTAGCGGAAAGCCTATGATTTACTCGAAAATTTTGAATTTATAGGAAAAACATTTCGCATCGGAAACACTATCCAACAAAGAAGGAATTTTTCAAATCGGACTCTTAGAAGTAGAGATAGTGACAAAAATAAGATATACATCTACGCTCCCTGGCGTAGAAACCATGCATTATTTCAAGAAAAAATGTTCCTAAAAAGTTTGTCCGCATGAGTAGTATCGGTCAACAAACGACGTTTTTTTCAATCGAGATTTTAGAAGCTCATATTTTGCTGCAAATACATCAGAAGCGGAGTCTGGAGGATATTGACGCCGCTGTGGGGCAGCGGTAGCATGTCCGGCGCGTAACTGCAAGATCCTGGGTTTGATACCCGGTGGCGGCCGATGAGAATTTTTCCGTGACTCACTTATAAAAACGTGGAAAGAGCGATGACTTCTGTTTAAAGTTATTTAAGCTCTTGTGTTCATATTTAGTAACTATTTCTAAAACTTTTTCACAAAGTGTACTCTTTGAAATATCATTAAAGATCCACGTCAGTTTGCTAGAATGCTAAGTAGGCACTGGCATTTTTTTAATAGCGAAACAAAAGTTATTTTAGCTCTCGGGTTCATATTTAGTAACTATTTCTAAATCATTTTTGCAAAGTTACACTTTGAAATATCGTTAAGAATCCACAGCAATTTTCTAGAGAAATATCGTTAACAATCCAAATAACAAAACAAAAGTTATTTAAGCTCTTGTGTTAATATTTAGTAACTGTTTCTAAAAACTTTTCCCAAAGTGTACTCATTAAAATCACGTTATGAATCCGCGGCGGTTTGCTAGAGTGCTAATTAGGTACTGACATTATTTAAATAGTAAAGAAAAAGTTATTTGCGCCTTTGTGCTGCATTTAGGGAATGTTTCTAAAACCTTTTCACAAAGCGTACTCTTTGAAATTACGTCATGAATCCACGGCAGTTTGCTAGAGTGCTAAGTAGGTACTGCCATTATTAAAACAGCAAAACAAAAGTCATTTAAACTTTCGAACGGAGGGTGAAATACTTTTGAAGGCATTTTTCCAAATGGATTGTATCATTGCAAAGAAGAGCGACAACAAATTGTTGCATAATTTCTAACTACAATTTTTTATCATTTTCCTTTCGTTATGCTTCATTAATATAGTTTCGGCATCTCGGATACCTTAGATATCGCAGGAGTTACGCGGAATGATATTAAAGCATTACCTTCATTTTTTACTCATAAACGATAGCGAACGTAATTAAATTACATTTGGTTTTCTTATCAAACCACGGATTTCATTTTAGACATTTTTTGAAAATGAAAAAGAAGATCCTTTTCTTTTAGAAGAAATGAGCTACTGAGAGAGAGAGAGAGAGAGAGAGAGAGAGAGAGAGAGAGATCATATTTTTCTAACGTGCTATTAATATTAAATATTTTTGCAACAAAACATTTACAACTCTTTGTATTTTCAGCACTTAGGTGCTGAATCTTTTAACAGCGGTATCGTCACAATAAATTGAAATTTCTTGCATCAAACGAAATATGAGAACTTAACCAAGTTCTTTCATTTTAGGTTGAGAATATTTTTTGTCTTCGTTGAGGAACGTATTAAATTCTTCGACAAAAATAATGATCTGTTTTTGCTTAATATGTTCATTTTTTCTCGTATTTTTGTATTTTAAGTAATCACTGAAACATTGCAGAAAAAGAAGCAAGTAACGATTTCTTTTCTCCAAATTAATAATGGTTATGAGTAATTTCTTTTCCCCGGTATATTTTTTTGTATTTGAATTATTATAGGGGTGATTTTGAGACTTGCACATTAGCTTTCTCCTATTTCCTTTTTTTTTTATAATTTTTGTTGATTTGGATTGCTTTACGACCTTTTTGTTGTTGTTGCCTCTCTCTAAGTTCGAAGAATTTTGTTTTCTTAGCTTCGAAAGGCATTGTACTTATTTGCTTTAGCATTAATCATTTTAATCAATTATAAAGTACATCCAATTAACGTCCTTTTGAACCGTTTCTAAATAATTAATTGTGTAAACAGTTCTACTTTTTCTCTTTCTTCTTCATATTTACTCCTGCATTGTTTTTCTTTTTGGAAGACGTGATCCCAAGGTTTCACGACAAAGTAAACGGCGAATAATCAGCCTTTCACTAATAACACTCATTTCAAAATGAACGAAAACATTGTTATTGATTTTTCTTTCAAACATTGTGCCGACCATCCTAAGTCTTCGGCATGCCACAAGAACTCTTTAAAGTTCTGTTAAGTGACATTTTCAGTATTATGTTCTTTGATTTTGAATTTCATGGGAAAACGTCATTTTTCTTTTTGGAAGACGTGATCCCAAGGTTTCACGACAAAGTAAACGGCGAATAATCAGCCTTTCACTAATAACACTTATTTCAAAATGAATGAAAACACTGTTATTGATTTTTCTTTCAAACATTGTGCCGACCATCCTAAGTCTTCGGCATGCCACAAGAACTCTTTAAAGTTCTGTTAAGTGACATTTTGAGCATTATGTTCTTTGATTTTGAATTTCATGGGAAAACGTCATGTCTGTTTTGATTCTAACTTGTGTAGATGGACGTGTAGCTTATCCTCTTGTAGAAACGCATATATCGTTGTTTATCCTTTAATGATCATACCTCCCAAAACGCTCGTACATGCGAACGACCGAATCGCCTCTCTTGAGTAAATGGAATTTAATAGACCACAGTTCTTAGAATTTTCACAACGTCTGTCGGATTTGCAGAAGTCACCACTGATGCTACTAAACAAAGAAGTGAACCAGGAGTTAGTTTCTCCCGTGGAGATATCATTTACTCTAATGACATCACATCTAAACCCCTTGGAAGAATGCAGTGATTCATCCCCCACTGCGAACAGCTGAAAGTAATGCATATCAAGCTTATATAGATGAAAAATTTCGTGTGGTGACCCAGCCCAAAATCTTCATTTGTTAACCTGTAAGAGGAAGACAGAAATTTGAAAAGTAGCAAAAGAGTTTTCGAACGGTATGGTATTCCGGGTTATTCACGATTTCAGGGCTCTGGTCGTCAAAGGCTTAAGGGAAAATGATGTCATGTGTTTTTTTCTTAAAACAGACCTGCCTAACTGATACTTTCTAGTTAATGCCCTCTTATGCCTGTGAGTGTTCCACGATGAATCAGGCAATTTTTAAATCCTCTAGTTCTAAGCGAGTGGATCTCTAAACTTTAGGGCCGTCCCAGTGGTCTAAGCGATGGCTTCTGATCTTTCGTCCGAAAAAGGTGCAGGTTCGAATCCTGGTGAGGCATGCATGTTGTGTTTGTCTTACGGCATTGGCTCTCTCCCTTCCCTGGAACCAGTGACCCTAAATTAGAGAAGGGCGACTGCTTATAGGCGATTGAGTTGCCCACGGTGGTCGTTAAACCTCCAATAAAAAAAATAAAAAAATTTTAGGAAATGAGGTCCATATGAGACTTTTGCCGGGAAAGTGGCTGTGCAGGAATTGTCAGACGTTTGTTGATAGTATAATGAAGAACGAATATCAGGGGTGATTATCCGTAGAAGCAAGGTCTGTGGGAATATGCAGGTCGCAGATTTTCGTAGTCGAACTAGTGTATTAGAGGCCCTTTAGAGTGGCCTCAAATCCACAGTTAGAGGTTTTGAGGCCTTGCAATCGATTTTGAGGACTTCCAAAAAACCTCAAATCGACCAGTTCGACTACGAAAATCTACATTTCAAGTGTTGTCCTGCAACAGAAGGACCCCACGCCGGTTAAATAAAACCAATGATTGATACGTAGTGGTTTTTTTTTTTTTTTTTTTGGTTTTTTTTTTGCATCTGCAGCCAGTGGCGGCTCGTGACAACTGAAACAGGTTGGGCCAGTAGCCGAAGTCAAACAATGAAATAAAAAAAAACTATCATTATTAGGCCAACTATTCAGACCCCCCTCCACCCCAAGATTCCTTTACTCTGCCTCTGTTTACCCCCTTGACTCACAATAATGCCCAAATCAGGTAGGAATGTGTCAACTATTGTATTGCACACGAAAAAAAATTCCTCAGAATAGAATGCATAACTATTAACAGAAAAATGTTAAAACTCCTTAAATAAAATGTTTACCTTAAAACATATGAGCATTAATTTATGTTAGTTGTGCTTTGTGTCTCTTCAGATTTCTCAACTGAGGAATAATCTCAGGATTCACAGGATAAAAAAATGTAGTGAAAAAATAATAACTCCAAATATATGCAGGAAGGGAATGTTTCATGAATTTTGTCTCATATAGAATGAGTACCATACTACCATTTGCATTATTTGAAAGGTTCAACCTTTTTTTAAAGAACTTGTGAAACCTAAAAACATATATGTACTCATGTGCAAATTATACTTACAGGTTTTCTCATTTATTTATTTATTTTTAACATAGAAAATCATCTTAGTTAAAACTGAAATTAGTTCTGCAAAGCGCTTTGTAAACTTCATACTCTTGGAAACTCAAATTCTTGGGCTGATAAGCACCGAGTTTTTTTAAGTGAAGCTTTTCGACTCAAATTCTTGGGCTGGTGAGCACTGTGTTTTTTTAAGTGAAGCTCAAACTAAAAATTCTTGGGGTGATAAGCACCGAGTTTTTTATAAGTGAAACTGTTCTTCCAGATTTAAAGCAAAGAACGGAGATTTTGACAAAATATCCACTCCATTCATTGTACTCGACAAGCAAAAAAGTCACGACACAAAGGAACAACAGATCACCGAGAGAGACACACACAGAAAAAACAACTAACTGAACATTGCTACGACATTTAAAACCCTCCCGCCACCCTTGAGCTTGGTCGGGGTAAGCTTCTCTGGATACTTTCCCGGCCAATCAAATTAGCGCGGGTTCAGATAGATCTGACCCCACAGCTTTTTTTGCACACGCGGTTAAGACAGTGTTGTACGTATGTCTTCATACTGAATGAGACGGGGAGGAAATCGTCTCCTCTTCGCTTGCGTAGTGATGTTACTGGGACCTGTTGGAGCTGGCCCCAATAACTTCACACTCTGAACGTGATCTCTTTCCTCAGCGAATAGTTGTTTGTTTTTGAAGGAAACTTCTCCCTTAGGCAATGGTTTTTGAATGGAAAGGTTTATCACCATGTAGTTAAGAAAGAGAATAAGAACCAGGGCAAAATAAAATAAAAAATTCTAGAAATAGAACTCTTTAGGTGGGGCCCGGCCCCTCTGACCCCTAATGACGAACCGCACCTACCTGCAGCATTTAAGCATCATAGCTGTTCGATTCGATTGCCTTACCAGGTAGGAGAGAGTAATGAAGGACCAATACCATACGAAAACCAGAACTTTCCACAGGTGTAGGAGTAGCTTCGGGCAGTATTTAGATAGCTCTGAACTATCCAACCATGTGTTGATCACTTACGATTATTATAGAGAACCCACTTTTCATCTATATACACTGCCGGACAATTGCTAAGGAAGTATAACAATAGCAACGATAACAACCATAAAATGGAAGGCAGGAAAATGTGGAAATTAGCATAAGTGTGGGATACAGTAAGACGTGTTGTGCGTATGCAAATTTTGGATTTCCGAACTTGTCGTGACGTCATAGCGCTGATAAGAGATATAAAGGATTTGACGCGTATTGACCGTCGTTGTTCAAACGCAAAGTTGAAAGGGAAAGAATCAATTGACGAACTTGCAATTTTCAGTATGTCTTCCCGACATCACCTAGATGATTTTACGCGTGGTCGTATTATTGGCAAGATTGTAGAAGGGCGAAAAATAACAGATGTTGCCAGGGAGTTCGACGTCAGCCACAGTGTTGTTTCAAGGCTTTGGAAATCATTTCAAACAAATGGAGAGTGTAGCAAACGTCAAGGGGGAGGTCGTGTTCGCTGTACGACACCTGCAGAAGATCGGCACATAGTGCTATCAACAAAAAGACACCGGCGCAGCACAGCTAGTGAGGAAGCAAATCAGTTTATGGCTGCTACTGGCAAGCGGATCTCCCGAAAAACTGTCGCCAGACGTTTGCATGAAGGAGGACTATACGCCCGCCGTCCTGTTGTGTGCATCCCATTGTCCAGACGCCACCGTACCGCCCGTTTGCAATGGTGCCATCAACATCGCAATTGGACTGATAACGACTGGTCTGCTGTCCTCTTCTCAGATAAGAGTAGATACAGTCTGTCGTCTGATTGTCGACGACAACTGATCTGGCGTGATAGTGGTACTGCATATTGTCCAGCAAACATACAGGAAAGGGACCGATATCCGACATGTAGTGTCATGGTATGGGCTGGCATCATGATCAATGGTCGTACGTCCCTCTATGTGCTTCCAACTGGGACTATGACTGGCCAACGATACATTAATGATGTTCTGCTACCTCATGTTCGCATGTTCCGTGGTGCTGTCGGTGATAGATTCATTTTCATGGACGACAACGCAACATGTCATCGAACAGTCGCTGTCCAGGAGTGTCTTGAGAGCGAGGATATTCAACGCCTCGTATTGCCAGCACGTTCTCCAGATCTGAATCCCATTGAAAATGTGTGGGATGCTCTGGGGAGGAGTCTTGCTGGTCGCCAATGCCCTCCAATAAACAAGGACACCCTCATCCGTGCACTGACAGAGGAATGGGATAAATTATCCCAACAGCTGCTTGATAATGTTGTGCAAAGCATGACACGACGTGTGGAATCTTGCATCGCCCTCCATGGTGGCCATATCCCGCATTGAAATCTTACGCCGGAACGCCTGCGGGCGGTAATTGCATTTTTTTTTTCACGTTTACGTATTCTGCACAAAATGGCCTGGTTGTCCCTTGAACACGTTCCAAAGCCTTCTGGATTTCAGAGCACAAAAAATTGTCTTTCTTGTAATGTCCTGGCATTCTGAAATTATTTTATTTCACTTGGCATCCAACCACACTTACTTTTTTATGCGTTATATAGCCGTTTATGATCCGTCCTTAGCAATTGTCCAGCAGTGTATTAATTCTATAAGGATTTTTACTGTAAGACCAGTTGTTAGAGAACGGCTGAAAGATATGGTTGAGATATCAAAATAAAGGTCTTACCATGTAGATGTGCCGGTCGAAGAGAAAAATGAGGTTGGGGCAAAGGTTTGTGCATTGTATGGCAGCAAAGTTTCCATGTAACGTCTATGGAAGAAGCGTGAGATTGACATCCGATCGTCTGCGGTTGGCTCACGCGCTGTTGAAGGCGAGAGTATGGAGGGACTCAGATAGTCCAAAGCCCGAAGGCTCTCTTCTCAGTGTACCGTTGTGCAAAACAACGCTAGCAGGAATTTGTTTAAAAGTTCCTATCGGAACAGTGGCACTCGAATACCTAATTGAGTTGTGCTATTGGACTGTGTGATGCATACATACAAATGTACACATCACACAGTCATTCGATCCAGTTTATCCACGTAGGTAAGACGTTTCCCATTATGTAATAATGTAAATAAGCTATTCATATGAGTTTATTCATTTAAAAACAGAAAAGAAACAACTAATCGTCGATTCCGACGGCTTATGTCTACTGGGGGAAAAAAACCTGTTCGACGATTGCAAAGGGTTTCGTCTACCGAGTTCGAATCCCGGTGAGGCAGTGATGCTGTGTTTGGCTTACGGCACTGGCTCTCTCCCTTCCCTGAAACCAGTGACCCTAAATTAGGGACGGGCGACTGCTTACAGCCCAAGCGTTGGCTTATGATCATTCGTTCGTGAAGGGTCCGGGTTCGAATCCCGGTGAGGCATGGATGTGGTGTTTGTCTCACGCCACTGGCTCTCTCCCTTCCCTGGAGCCAGTGACCCTAAATTAGGTACGGTCGACTGCTTATAGCCTATTGAGTTGCTCACAGTGGTCGTTAAATTTTCAGTCACACAGAAAAATCGCGAACCTGGACTTTTGTCTTTACTGAAGTGGTTGAATGAATTTTTCAATCAAATAAAATTTACATTTGTTGTTTCATATGAGTTTATTACTTTAAAAAAAAAGTAACTTTACCGTCGAGTACGACGGGTTTTGTCTAGTCACAGTTTATAAACCGAAGCAGGAATATATCTCTTTTGTGCCTGGTAAGAATAGAAACGCACAACTCCTGAATACGTGCCTTATTGTCTGCTGCCGATTAGTGGGTGCACCTAATCATCCAGCTTATCACCTTCACTAGGGCTGAGAGGCGACGAACATCCGTCTGGTAACGCAGACTACGTTGGCTGTGATCTCACAGACAGTTTGCCGTGGATAAGCTTCCACGGTATTCTTCAGGTTCTCATCTGATAGAGCTATTGGTGGACGCATACTTTTGCAATTGGCGTGTCTCCAGTTGGCAATTTTAAGAACCATCGGCTTATGTTGCGTTCATTCGTAGTTGCCTCACCAAGCCAGCACCAATGTTTTATGCCGCCGTATCAGCGGAATATCCGTGTTTGAAATGCTACAGAAAAATTACGATTTACACCAAAGAGCCAAAAGATAATGGCCTCAAAAGATTATGGTCTTTATGCCAATCAAAGCAACTGCAGGTAAACGAAGGCCTGTGTGAAGGTCATGAAGTAGTACAAATAACACCTGATACTGAGCTCTGTTAATCAGTGTTATTCTTGTTCTTCAGATTGAAAAGAACTTCAGCGAGTCTGACAGAGACCAAAGTGTAATGATCGGGTGACTGGGTCAGAGCATTTCCCAGACGGCAAGGTTTGTATAGCGCTCACGGTCAGCCGTGGTCAGTAAGTAGAAAAAGTGGTCCGAAAGAAGGAACAAAATCCACAAATCGCTGGCAAGGTTGGGCCGATTCTGGCTCGTCGATGCTTGAGGTGAGCGAAACTATCTCGTATGGTCCAACAGAAGAAATATTGGGACGGAACTTTCCAGTAACTGGAATGCTGGTGCTGAAAGTAATATCTCACAAGACAAGAGTACATCGAGCTCTACTAAAAATGGGGCTGTGTATCCGCATGCCGCTCCGAGTGCCCATGCTAACCGCGGTTTCCCGCCTGCAATGGGGATGCTAGCATGAAAACTGGAGCTTGAATGATTGGAAGTAGCTCGTCTGGTCTGATGAATTTCGTTTATTTTGTACCATGTGGACTTCCGGGTACGTGTGCGCCGTTTTTCTGGGAAAATGTGTGCACCAAGGAAACAAGCCGGTGGAGGAAATATAATGCTTTGCGCAATGTTCTGCAAGGAGACATCTCAGTCGTTCATTTGCAGGAAACGATGACGTCTACCACGTACTACACTGTGCAAATTAATTGGGACAAAGTCAAAAATCACTCTTTTTTCCAAAACTATGCCTTTATACCATTCTATGCCTTGATATACACTGATAAATACCTGTATTAGTATGAAGTATGTCCTCCTTTAGCAGAAATTACCTCTTGAATTCGTTTTGGCATTGACTCGACTAATCGAGTGCACATATTTTTCATTTTATAATCGTCGAATCACACTTTTATAGCATTCGTTATCATGCTTTCTTTGGTTGTACAGTCCGTTTTACCTAAACGTCTCTTCAAAGTATTCCACAATGGGATTTAAGTTTGGTGAATTTCTAGGCCAATCAAGCAAATGAATTTGATTTTCCAGCATGAAATTCTTGACCAATTTCGAATTGTGACATGGAGCCAAGTCATGTTGAAATGTCCCGTCAAAAGTTTGCAAGAATGGAACAATCCTACGTTGTAATATTTCAACGTACTTGGCTGAATTCATCATACCTTGAACAAGAACTAAGCTTCCAGTGCCATTTGATGTGAAAAAACACCAAAACAACTGTTTCAGAGGGTGTTTTACAGTATGTTTGACATGCTCAGGTCTTAAGGGTTCACAGTCGCTTCGTCTAACAACATTTGCTTGGTAACCCTGCACAAATAAATAAGTTTCATCACTGAAAATTACATTTTTCCAGTCGTCAGCAGTCCATGATTTATATTTGTTGGCACATGCTAAACGTTTTATCTTCATTTTCGCATTCAAATATTGTTTTTTCGTAGGTCTTCTTGCCTTCCGGCCAACTTCCAGAAGCCTACGGCATACAGTTGAATCACTAACATCACAACCACTAGCCAATAAATCTCTTTGAAGGTCGGTGCTTTTTTTTTATTCATTTTACTATTTCTGATTAGATATTTATCGGTTCGTGGAGTTGTTTTTCGTTTTCTTCCATATTTACCTCTCCTTTTTGGAGACGATGATCCAGATGCATTGTATCGCGTAAGCAGTCTTGATACACTTGATTTGCCTACACCAACTGCAGAAGCGATATCTCTCACTGTCATACAAGTGTGATCCTTCAGAGCAACTATTTTTGCACGCTTCCTTGGGGAAATATCCATTTTTCAATACACGAAAGCAACACGTACTCACAGAGAGCAAAAACTAACATCCACCTGTCACACACGAAAGCTCACAACTGAAGCTGAAGTGCATATTTCCTGTTTAAAACCGGTCAAACCACATTCTTACTGTCAAGCTCTAACAGTCACACCACCTCACAGATGATAAAACCGGTTTACGTGGGTTTCCGACATCAACTGGCGATCACATTACAATTCTGAGAATAAAATAGCTTGTCCCAATGAATTTGCATGGTATAGTACCTAAGCATCATTGCAAACCGGGTACTTCCTTTCACAGCAACGGTATTTTCCTCTTGTAGCGCCTTCTTTCACAGATAATGCGCCATGTCACACTGCACGGGTTATTCGAGAATGGTTCGCAGAACGCGAGGAAGACTTTCATGTACTGCCCTGGCCTCCAAATTCCCCAGATATGAATCCCATCGAGCTTCTGTGGTTTGTGTTAGAACAGCAAATTCAATCTGCTGCGGCTCAACCACGTAACTTACGAGATTAAAGGAACTTCTGCTAACGTGTTGGTACCAGATACCACAAGACACTTTAGAAATTTTGTAGCATCGATGCCTCGCGGGGTAAGAGCTGGTTTGGCGCCACGTGGAGCTCCAACATCAATTGAACCGGTGGTGATAACGTTTTGTCTTTTCGGCGTACACCTTCTTTGTGACGCATGCCATGTTATGTTACTAAACGACACTATTCCGTTGGAGGGTCCAACATGTCCACCTACTGAAAGCAGACATTTCATTTGCACCAACCCAATAAATGGAAGGTATTTTTCTTTCCTTTAGCAGAAGGAAGGCGGTAGTGTTAGATTTAGTTAACGTCATGTTCTTCAACGAATGGGCACCAAAAGGTGTCTCGAACTTCTTCGCATAACTGTACAAAAGTTTCCGAATAAATTCTCCTGAATATCCACGACCCTATGAATATGGTAGAGAATCAATGTATGTGGCATTGAATGAATTCAAGTTTGCTTTGACATGTTATACATCAATCTAGTCATATAAATGCATGGAGCCTTCGAGAACTTAATGAGATTTCAGTATTCAATCAATATTCCAAAACAAAACAGAAAAACCTTTGTGAGCATTTGTATAGTAACTGTTCATATAAGATCAGTAAAGAAAATATTCAGAAAGTTTTAAAAGCTACATGCTCAACATATGGAATAACAAACAGTGCCGGTTATCATCGGTTTTTTGTACTGACACTGTAAAAAATAAGTGGTGTGAATTCACGGTAAATTTCTGAAAATAACATGCAGGAAAGCTGCCGGTAATTGTCCGTGTTTCAACTGGATTCCGGTTTTTAAAAGTCCCCGTCATTTTTAACCCGTATTTTCCCAGATTTTTCGTAGTGAGTAATTCAGTATATTTCAGAAAAGTCCAATTCAAGTTTTTCCGTATTCACAGAGAAATTTCGCAAAATCCAACATGCTGAATATTTCAGCTCTTACGCGAGGAAATCCTTTTGCGCCGGGGTTCGAGCCCAGTCGTTTGGGTTGAAACCGCGCGTCTTAACTACTGAGCCTGAACGTCATAGGAGTCAAACTCACGTTCAGGGTAAAACTATATGGGCGATGATGAATTTTTTATTCATTGATGTGAGTGATTTGATCATTTTATTTTTTATTGTAGCTTATTATTTTTTTGAACACTTTTGCCATAATTTTATTTTTTCTGTAGGAGGTATTATCACAAATTAAATATTTTTTTCATCGTGATTTTTCGAAACAACAGAATGACTTGGAGTTTGAGATCTGTTTTTTCAATAGACAATAAATTTCAATTATTATTAAAAGAAAGTGCAATGTGCTGTTTTATAATATTATCTCACAAAACTTCTAAATATAAAATTTACTTCTGATAGCTATATACATTTTGTCTTAAGGACTCTACAGACTGCTTCATAAATATCGTACAATATTCTGTAAAATAAATTAAGCACGTGGTTTCTAACGGTAACGTAATGTACAGTGTAATAGCTAGTGCACAAAATGGAGAAGAGGAGAAAAAATATCCTGTACCACAGTAGCCAAAATTCATGCGATAACTATCCACAATATCCAATCTCGCTACAGAATTTCAAAATCAAATATTTCGACAGACCATTGAAATTTAACAGTTAATAAAACCTCCGTGTATTAGCGTGAATCTCTCCAATTTTTAGTCATATGGATAAAGTGAGGACGGAGTTTTTCCGTTAAGGTCATTACATCTAAAATCTCTGCCTTATGTTTCCAATGGTAAAACTTCTCGACATATTTTCTTCGCAATTAATGTATTCCCAAGGATGAAAATTTGCACATCGATAAAACTGACGTTAAGTTATAGCATGGGATACTTAATACTTGCTGAAACATAACCATAACTAAGCAATCTAACATATGTTTATCTACTGGCGTCATCATGGTACAGGTCGCGCCATCTATTAACAAGTCTGAACATAACTCAAAGAAATATGATTGATTTTTAATATAATTATGGTTTTGTTTTAGCAAGTATTAAGGCTCCGGGAGTTGATGGCATAACTGCAGAGATGTTGAAATATGGTGGTGACTCTATAATTGACTGGTTAACTGAAATTTTCCAGTTGTGCTGGGAGTTAGGAATGGTCCCTCGGGATTGGAAGGATGCTATTATTGTTCCCTTGTATAAGGGAAAAGGTGATCAGACTGAATGCAAGAACTATCGTGGTATTAGCCTACTGAGTGTGCCAGGGAAAGTGTTTGGTAAGGTTTTTATCGAAAAAGTACGGGGTCTTACATCATTGAAAGTGTGGGATGTTCAGAGTGGTTTTATGCCTGGTAAAGGCTGCACTTACCAGATTTTTGCATTACGCACGATGATTTAAAAGTATCTGGCTGTTGGGAAGAGAGTTTTTTCTGCCTTCATAGATTTAGAGAAAGCTTACGACCGAGTGAATAGGACACTTTTGTGGAAGGTATTGAATGAATATGGTGTTACTGGGAATCTACTTAATAGTATAAAAGCCATGTATGCTGGTAGTAGAGCTTGTGTACGAGTGAATGGTGTTTTATCAAAATGGTTTTTCCATTGGTGCAGGAGTTAGACAAGGTTATGTAATGTCACCCTGGCTGTTTAATATATTTATGGACGTATGAATGCGTGATGCCAAAATAGATAATAGTGGTTTATGTCTTGGGGATATCCGTGTGTGCAGATTGCTGTATGCTGATGACACTGTCCTGTTGGCAGAGAGCAAAAGTGAGTTGCAGAGTATGTTGACTCAGATGCACGAAGTTTGCATGAAATTCAAACTGAGTATAAATAAGGGAAAAACCAAAGTTATGGTGTTTGAGAAAGGAATGGGTAGCACTGAATGTAATGTAAGTATAAATGGCACTGTGATTGACCAGGTGAGTGAGTTTGTGTATTTAGGAAGCATGTTTGACAGAGAGAACAAGTTGGATGGTGAAATCAGTAGGCGAGTGAATTCTTCTTTGAAAGTCATAGCTGCTTTGGGAGGTTTTCACAGGAATGATGGGTTCTCTAGAGAGTCCCGCATGTCTCTGTATAAAACAGTAATTGTTCCTACTCTGATGTATGGCAGTGAAACCTGGGTACTGCAGAAGAAACATAGGAGTCGTTTGTGTGCTGGAGAAATGCGTTACTTACGTGGGGTTTGTGGCAAGACACGTTCTGTTTGTGTGAGGAATGAAGATGTATTGCAGTTGTGTGATGTGAAGCAAAATGTTGTTAGCAAGGTGGAGACCAATATGCTTCGGTGGTTTGGCCATGTTGAAAGAATGAGTGATGAAATGCTTACTAAGAAAATCTTTTTCAGCCCAAGTGGCAGGAAGGAAAGGTAGAGGAAGGCCAAAGAAGACACGGGTGGATCAGATTCAGGAGTGTCTGCATGAGAAAAAGATTATGAGTATGAAGTATAAAAGATCTTGTGTACGGCGTGTAATGGATATCAGTGAAGCACGAGTTGTATGTCAAGATCGCTGTAAATGGAGAAGTTTGATATGACAACAATAAGTAAAAGTATCTGGAAGTTTATATTTCTTTTTGGAGCTAACCTCTGATCTCAGAGAACAGCTTAGTGATATGTATGTATGTATGTAAGTATTAAGTATGCCATGCTATAATTTAAAATTAGTTTTATCGATGCGCAAATTTTCATCGCTGGGAATACATTGATTGCGAAGAAAATATGTAGAGAAATTTTACCAATGGAAACATAAGGCAAAGATTTTAGGTGGAACCACCTTAATATAGGAAAGGAATTGCGGAGCGGTTTCTGAAAATTGAGAATTTTCCGTTAACACATCTTGAAAATGGTAGTTTATCGTCAAGATAAGAAAGGAATTGCGGAAAGGTTTCTGGAAATTCAGTATTTTTCAGGCGTACGAAAGATCCGTGAAATTCAGGTTTCTTTCCGCCATTTCGCAGACAAAGTTGTATCCGAGTTATTCTTCGTTAATTCACGAAAGATATCACTGAAAGTGGATCGTGAATTTCAGAAATATTTTTACAGTGTAAGCGTGAAGATCACTTAAAAAATATGCTCTGTTGTTAACCTTTTGAATAAATTGTAGTTGTGCTTTTGAATTCCGAATGCGAAAATGTGTATAGAAAAAGAAAGCGAAAAACATATGATAAAGTTCTCCCCAGTTTTAACCCAAAGTAATTTTATTTACAGATACATCGTCTCAGGCTATTGCAGTAGCATTATCGCATTTCATGCCTTGATGACTCCAAAGATCATCTGTCGTTGGATCCCGAACAGCGACAGATATGCAGGAAAAATAAAATATAGCGATACTTTCAAGAAATATGTAGAGGAGCTCATTGCATTTGAAATAAAGTTTTTTCATTTAATGAAGCAGATTCTTATTTCGCAAGAACGTGACTCCAGTTTCATTTTCCCCGTCAAATAAGGGCATTTGTTTCTTTGTGCTATAGTATGATGAATCAGGCTTACTTTTTTTACTTTTTTTTCTCTTTGATATGATACTTTCTTGACTATCGTTAAAAAATGAAGATATACGGGAAATCTAAGCATTCCAAATTAAGTATTCTCCAAGTTTTACAGATTATGTTCTAAATGCAAGCACACAACCTATCCCCTAGAAAATGATTACTTTACTCTTTTGATTTCTTTTACAGAGATTCCGTGCAAGAGAAAAGCAGAATAATATCATTTGGTACCCGAATATCGGCAAAATATGGCTCAGCAGTGATTGCAAGAAGGTAGGACAAATACACTATATTGACAAAAGTCACCCGACACCTAGACGAGAAACACAACTAGCATTTATTGAGATACATTGGTACGGTGTCGGTCCACCATTGGCCTTAATGCATGCACTGACCCTTCAAGACATGCTTTCCACAAGGTTTTGGAACACAGTGATAGGTATGCGCTTCCATTCAGTACATAATGCTGCCGCTAACTGTTGCTTAGTTGTAGGCCTTGGTTCCAAATTTCTTATGGGGGTTCTAATTCATCCCATAGGTGCTCCATGGGGTTACGAACAGGCTCCGTGTTGCCCAGTCCACACACGGTACGAAATTTTTGTCAAACTACGCAGCAACAGTCCTTCCTTTATGGCTCGGTGCATTATTTTGCTGGTACCAACAAGGCTCGGTTCCATAGTATTGCCACAGAGTTGGTAGGGCATAACTGTTCAGAATTTCGAGGTAGACGTGCTGGTTAACAGGTTTGTCCACGATAACCAATGGGCCGGGACCACACCACGAAAAACACCGCCACACGAGTACACTGCCAGTTCCAAACTTGACGGTAGGAGCAGTACACTGTGGTAAATAGCGATCCCCAGGCTGCCGCCATACCCACGCACGGCCATCAGACTGATGGATTGTGTATCTAGATTCATCAGTCCATAGGACCCATTCCCATTGATCTACGGTCCACAATGTTCTTTACACCATGCTAAACGACTACTTGCAATCCGAGTGGAGATGAAAGGCTTATGAGTAACCGCACGACCACGGTAGCCTGTGGAATGAAAATCTCTGCGAATGGTACGTGTGCATACCGATGTTCCAGCATTTTTACTCACCTGTACACTGAGGTCTCGTGCAGTACTCCGTAGATCGACTCTCTTGAGGTTTTGACCTCCTCTATCACTGATTTCCTTTGGTCTTCCGGTACGTTTCGCTGCTTCAGGCAAGCCATGAGTCTTTCACTTATTCAGTACATCCAAAACAGTTGACTTGGGTATCTTTAAGCGCCTCTTGGTTTCTCTTATGGACAACCTACTAATATAACACCCAACAATCTTTCCTTTCTATATGCATCACAAGTTCAAAGATTTTTATTTTGAGGAATTCTATTGGAAAAGGTACTTTATTATAGTGTTACTTGACATGATGTGTCCGTACTTATAAGCTGAATTTATCAGATATTACAGCTCCCTCAGGGATGAATATTCCTGCACTTCTAAACATCAGTGATGCAGAGTTCATCCTCCTCCAGTTGATGCAAAAGTTTATGCTTTACACATTGCCTACGATTAGAGTTGCACAATTTTTGCCGATAGCTTACGCAAGCGGGTACACTTTCCACGCTTTTTGAACAATGTGTAATGAACAGTTTTATCACCTGTTCCCAAAAATGAGAATTTCTCAGATGTTTATCCACATTGATATTCGATTTTGGCGAAATATCTCCGCTCGCGAAAGGAGTTTTCGGAAAATTCTTTTGCATTCCATTGATGTGTTTACAAGAAAAATATTTCGAATGCATACCGGGTGTCATAAAAAAAGATTAAAACAAGCTTTTATCTAAATCTGTGCAACTATTCGTCCGATTTGAAAAAAATATTTTTGGAATGGGAAGCTTGAAATGTGAGAGTGGGGATCTGAATTTATCAGATACAACAACTCTCCGGGTTTTTTTACGATGCACAATGTCCCCGCTAGAGATCGTTTACTTGCTTTCATATATGCCATATGTTTTATTCTTTTTCTTACATCGGATAGGGGGAATCGCCTTACAACCAATGTGTTCAGATTCCTCCTGGTGTATTGCAATTTCATATAACTGTAAGGTTTAAATGTGTGCAATAAAATAATTGTAAATGCAGATGATATCGAAGAATATTTTAGGTACAGTCACTTTTTCAAGTAATGCATAGATTTTCCGCTAGGTTAAAGGTAAATGGTGTTTACCCGATATCTCTGCTTCTAAAACTCCGATTTATAAAAATTTTCCTGCATCGGATACAGCTCCTGATGTCACATGTTCTGCATATATATGTATTTTTATTTTTGGTAAAGAACGGTTTGGCCGCCAGAGGGCGTAATTCTTTATTTCAGTTTCTGAGGAACTTGCAAAAAAATCTGAACTTCCGAAAACACGATCGAAAAAATTATTTTGGAGAACTATAACTCTCACCTCGAAAAACCCTTCCAAATCACTTTCTTTTTAAAATAATACATAGATTTTCCGCCAAGGGGCGTAATCGTATATCTTATTTTTGTCGATATTTTTGCTTCTAAGAGTCCAATTTGTAAACATTTTCTTTGTTGGAGAACGCTCTGGGTGCGAAATGTTTTTAATATGATATCAAATTTTAACGTACAAGTGTACCACCAGAGGGCGCATGATCACGTTTGAGTTTACAGCTATATCTGCGGGACTAGAACCCCGATTGAAAAAATTCTTTTTCGGTCAGATGCTACTATGTTAATTCTTTCTATGTATTTTGTTCCCAGAATAATGCACAATTTCACCGTTAACGGCGCCATGTTTAAAACGTTTTTCTTAATATGTCTGCTTCTAAATGTACGAGTGAAAACATTCTTTCAGCAACGGATGAGATTTACCTTGTGGAACACTTTAGGTTTGTATTTGGAGAGTTTAGTACTTCACAGTTCTGTAGCTAGATACTATTTGTGTACTTTTGTTTGCAGCTGTATCTCCGCTTCTAAAAACCATTCTGAAAAATGTATTTTTAACCTGATGTCATTCGCTACAATAAATATGAAGAACATTATTCTCTTTAACTGATGCACAGATTTCCTGCTAGGGGACGTAAAGGTTAGAACCTTCTTCTTGCTACCTCTGCTTCCAAGAGACATATCTGAAGAGTTTCTTTTTCTAATAAGCTTTATCCATGAAGAGTATTTTTTGCTTATTTTCAACTTTGTCATTATGCAAAATTCTTCCGGTAGAAAGCGTAGATTTATATCATGTTCCCTTCTATATTTCTCCTTTTTAATTGTTCAATTTGAAAATCTGGTTTTCTCTCATACCTTCCTTCTGCTATGAGAGACTTTTTGTTCACCATTTGTTCGTAATATACTTTTTAAACGTTGGTGTGACTAAGTAGCTGTTTCTATTTCTGGATGCTCTGTCGATTGTAGAAATCCGGTTGACTTTTGCTAACCGGTTCCATTGACTATGAATAATTTTGATAAATTTAATTCACGTCGACAAGGATTCAAAAGATATGCTTTTTACAAATGAAAATTGGTGTCATCTTTCTTGTTATATTATTATATTTGCTAATTTTTTATAGTAATTTTTAATCAACCTGATCATTTTGAAGCACCCTGTATTAAGTAATGTTAAATACCTCTTTCTTATAAAAACAGTGCTAGCGCACCACGTAGCGATTTTAGCCCTCAGCTATATTTAATCAAAGAAACTGGTGACCTTTGTATTCAAGTGACGAATCACATTTTGAGCTCTTCTTGAAGAACATGTGAGTTCTATTGTCTTAATTAAACATTCGGTCTCCATAATTAAACTTCATTTGGCTAAGAATGTCCTGAAACAATCTGCTCAGACGCTATCTGCTGAAGCAGAATTACTCAGACGCGATGTTTGCTGTACAAAAACTAACAATAATGAAATTAGTAAATTAATACAGAAGAATGTACTATATATTCGTATCAGATAGGCTGAAACTACGTCTCAAAAACCATGAGGGAAATTCAAGATGCAGATTTCATGGAAATATTCAATCGCGACAATAAAAAGGCGCTTGAGATGCAAAAATGTAACGGAAACAAGCACTCTGAAATTCTTATTTCCTAATTACGTTACAAATACCTTTTTTATTATTTCTTTAGGGGTTTAACTACCACCACCAGCAACTCAGAGGGTTATTAGCTCGTTTCTAATCCATGTCCAATGGTTCCATAATGCGCTGACCACGTTTCATCCGAAACTCGACCCAGGTCCAATTCAAGCGAAAGGTCCAAGTTCAGAGCTTCGGGTATCAGACTACTCGGCCATAACTTTTCGATATAAACACCTGAATTTTCCGTTTAAGATGATACGCGTGAAGCAGAAGTATTAGGTGTACAAATAAGTTTTAAAGCGTTTCGTGTGTGACGTATACAGCTAATTTGCATACCCGACATTCCTTCGCGTTGTTGTCATGTGACCATAAGTGGTCCACAGTAAAACATGTGACACAAAAATTTGCCCAACAGTCAAACGCACTTGCGCATCGGTAGGTAAAAGATGGGCAAGCGACACTGCATTTATTGGACACTGTATTCGTTACGAATTTCATCAAGGAAAAAGTGCTGCAAAAGCGTGTGTTCTGTTTTGGGAGAGAATGCTGTATCGAAAAGCACGTGCCAGCTTTGGTTTAGACGGTTTAAAGCAGGTGATGTTTATGTCAGCGATCGAGAACGTCGCGGCGCCCCAAAGAAGGTTGCACATGAGGAACTGCAAACATTGCTAGATGAAGATTCGTCTCAAATGCAAAAGGAACTAAGAGCTGAACAACTGGAGGTAACTCAGCAAACCATTTCCAATCGTTTACGCGCAATGGGAAAGATTCAGAAGGAAGGAAAATGGGTGCCACATGACCTGAGCCAGAGGAACAAGGATGAGCGTCTCATGAAGTGTTTGAATCTGTTGAATAAACAACACAGAAAATCTTTCCTGTGGAAAATCATAAAGGGTCATGAAAAGTGAATATGGTAGGGCAATCTCAAATGCAAAAAACACTGGGTACACCCCTGTGAAGCAACGACTTTGACACCGAAACGCAATATTCACTCCAAGAAAGTTCTGCTGTGCATCTGGTGGGGTATGATGGGTGTGCTCTATTATAAACTATTGGAACAGGTTCAAACTGTTATTGACGATCGATACAAGCAACAATTTTTGCGATTGAACGAGGACATCTGTCATAAACGTTTATTCAAAGGCAAAGGATTGCGCCCCGTGAAATTACTGCATGACAACGCTAGGTCGCATGTCGCGAAATCTGTCAAGGAAACGTTATTGACGCTTGGCTGGGAAGTTTTAGAGCATCCGGCGTATAGTCCCGACATAGCCCCTTCAGACTATCATTTGTTCCGATTGATGCGACATGGTTTCTCTGCTGTACGGTTCCGGACATGTGACAAAGTGCAAAAATGGGTTGACAACTTCATCGCGTCACACGCGAAGTATTCTTCATGGCTGGAATCCGTCAGCTGCCCGATCGATGGCGGAAAGTAATAGATAATGGCGGGGCATATTTTGATTCGTATAGGTATTGTTCTTTTCTCTCAAATTACATGGTGCGTTGTCTTAAAACGCTTTAAAACTTATTTGTACACCTAATACTTCTTTTTTGTTTTTGTTTCACAGATTCCAGACCCATATCGCATAAAAGTTAGATGTGTCAATCTGAGTTCCGGATTGATTCTCTCTTTATCAAATGGTGCTTTTTAAGTACTAACGAAATGCCATTTTAGTTCGCGATTACTCAACTTTTCATGTACTTGTACTTCAATATCTCTTAGGGATAATCATGTTCAAAATATGAATAAAAGAATTATAGGTTTATTAATTGTAAGACAGGAACAACCTTTTTCATTCAGTATTAGTAGAGAAAAATGGTGGCAGTCATGTACCTGAGTATTCTGAAGCGTCACCGTCTGATCATTCGTCCGAGATGTGCCCAAATTCCTGTCTCGGATGAGGCATGGGTGGTGCTCTTGCCGGATATCGCTGTCTCTACACTCTCGATGGAGCCAGTGATCCCAAATTAGGGGCATCCGGCTCATCGAGTTCGTCCACCTCTAACTCTAAAACACAATATTAATTCATGCCTCTCTTCCGGTGGACATTTTGTGACGTCATTGCCCAAATCGCCATTAAGTTACCTTATCGCCACGTTTCTGCTTATCTGTGTAGAAATTATTCGCTAACCAGAAAGAATAGCATTCATAAGTTTCACCAGAACATTTGATGCATATTGTCTTCGGTTTTCTATTAAGCAGATTTTTGTAATGTTTCCCGGAAACTTTTCATTTCGGTGTAAAGCAATTTTTTTACGACTTATGTGATTTAGTAAAATGATATTGCGATGTGCGGGAGGAAAACGGCATTTTTGATACAACATTTTCACTTACCCAGAGCCTCGGAAGAATTCAAGCTAAATTTCAAAGTACATGGCATCATGTTCAATAGTTTGAACCCATCTGTTTTCCGGTTGTTCAATTCCTTCAAAGTATCAAGCTTTCGGTTTCGAGGCAAAGAACTCTTGGCACTAGCTTTCGATATCGACTAAAGTAGTAAACTGAGAAAATGCGCCATTGCTCGAAACAAGTGATAGTCTGAAGTGACAAGGTCGCTGCTTGCCCATCCTCGCTGACCACATGCATGTTGGACGTTTACCCTGCTGGTGATGGTGTCTACCAACAGGACAATACGCCCTGCCATGTCGCTAAGGTGGGTACGTTATTAGTTCCAGATACACGACAACGATGTCTCCGTTCTCGCTTGGCCGGCGAAATCGCCCGACCTCAATCCCATGGAACACTTGTGGGACTATTTGAATAGACAGGTTCGACCTGCCGACCGACAACCATGTCATCTCCGGGGCTTCCGTGCTCTGCTGCAGTTCGAATGTGTACGTGTGCCCTGGGCCATCATCCAGGGCCTCATTTCGTCCATGCCACGCGATCTCACCGCTGTATTACGGGCAAAGTGTTATTATTCCCATTATTAGGTAGGTGGTCATATTATTCTGATCCGACCGTGTGGGCTCGCTTTTTGACATTTTACACATTAAATTAAGATATTATTTGTAGAAATAAACGTTCTTGAAATACTTTGCGGTAAAATCTATTTGTTATTTTTTACATCCCTAGGGAATAAGAAATACAATTCATATTTATTTCGCCTCCATACTTTGTATACAGAATCGCTTTTTGACATTTTACACATTAAAGTAACATATTATTCTCATACATTTTTTATGATCCTTGACAATGATAATATTTAAATAAGTAACATTGCTATGTAACTAGTTTTCTGCTAAACTTGGCACTTCAGCGTTTCCATTTGTTATTTTTAAGTAAAAATGCTTTTGCTAAAATGCTCATTTAATTGGAATCATAATTTACCTTAAAATATCCGGAACGATATTTGCCTTCACTTTATACTATGTGGAATTAAAATGCATCATTTAAACTTTTGAGTTTATTTCCATTAAATTTGTTTCTATAGTAAACCTCTGTAATAGTAGAAGGACATTTATTATGGTAGCATTTTCGTCGGCAGAATAAAAATTAAATACTTCTGCACTGCAGTTATATCTCAAACGTATTTATGCGAAAGCATAAAAATAAGGTACTCGAAAATACGTTGCTTCAGCACGAATTTTATACGTTATCGCACATTGCTGCGTGACTGGTAAATTATATGTATTTACGTCGCACTGTGCCTTTATATTAAGTACATATTTTGCATAGTGTTTTATGCTTAGTTGGTAAATAACAATTAGAAGAAATGGCATAATTTTTTTTATGTTTTAAAGCGCTTCTTGAATACGAAGTTTTGTAAACAAATAGCGTTTACTTCTAAATTTTAGCTTCTCTAAAATTGAGAATCAGCATAGCTACTTAGAGAGTAATTATTATTGAAATATTTGTTTTCTATCATAAAAATGAGAGATTATTTTTGCTTGATTAAATCGGAAATAATTAAGTAACAAAAATGTAAACTTCGTTAAAAACTGAGAAAACATTTTCTAATTAAACGCTCCATTTACATCTCTTTCGATCACTCATTAAATGTTTTCTTTTCTTTTTTTACCATCACAAATTTTCTTTTACCATCTCTTTCTCTCATTACTGTCGCATACTCTAACTGCTTTTGCGAAAAAGAAGTTGTATCAAGCTAATGGACTTGGCAAAGGATTTGAAAGAGAACAAAAAACAATTAAAAAGTGAAACACTCTTACTCTCTTTACGTCTGTGATCAAAGACTTACGAGAAGCGATTTTCAAGCCATCGTACAATAAGAAATTAATACATGAAGTTAGCGTGTTTGATTTAAAGATCTAACATGTTTCCGAAGAATATTTATTTGCCTGTATCGATAATTTAAACCCTAAATACCTTCGGAAAATGCTTTCAAAGTTAAATCAAAACTATATTTCTACAAAATGCAAACATTTCAATAACGGCGATTTAAAGTTTAAAAATATATTCAGAAAACAAGAACTTATCTTTAAAGACGAATCAAAGTTTTCTGTAAATTTTCTGAAGTTATACAGTGAAAATATAATGCTTATTTTACCAAAATACTTCCTTCATTTAAAGAATGAAACCTACGAAATATATAAAATACCGATTGCTACTAAACAGTGTTTTTCATGTGTTTAAAAGCACACAAATATCACTTCCGCTGATCACCTAAAACATGGAGTGTGTGTGTTTTTTTTTCTTTATAAAACACCACGAAGGAGAAGATTGGGAACTTGGGAACAAAACGTTATACACGGTCGAGTCACATTATTGTGACCACCAGCTAACATCCAGAGTAAATGCCGTGAGCAGCGCGGACAGTAGCTAGGCGGGCAGGGATTGACTCAATAAGTTGCTGGAAGGTGTTCACAGGTATGTGGAGCCATGCTGACTGCAGTGCATCTGACAGCTGCTGGAATGTGCGTGGTGCAGGATCCTTAGAGCGAACAACACGATCGAGGTGATCCTACAGATGCACAGTTGGGTTTAAGTCTGGGAAATTAGGGGCCAGGGAAGTACTTTGAAGTCTTCGTACTGCTCTTCCAACCACTTTCGGACATTTCTAGCTGTGTGACACGTCGTATTGTCGTGCTGGAAAATACCATCCGCCCCAGAAAAGACATTCCGCATGTATGGGTGTACGTGGTCTGCAATGATGGATTCAGAACGAATTCGGTTCATAGTGCCTTTCACAGGTATCAGTGGACCCAGAGAATGCCACGAAACCATCCCCCAGCCATAACGTTGCCCCCACTAGCTTCTGATCTTCTAGCAATGGTTGAAGAGTGTTTGTTTTCCGATGTTTCTCGCCTTATACGCCAAAGTCCATCCGTTCGATGAAGCAGAAAACGTGACTCATCGGAGAAGGCACTCCTTTGCCAATCAGCGGAGGTCCAATTCCGATACTGCCGTGCAAATGTAAGCCTTTTCTCCCGATGCGCCTTCGTTAGCATAGTGCAGTGATCATCCATCTGCATCGGAGCCCCATACGCAACAGGGTTCGCTGAACTGTCGTTTTAGACACACTTCCGGTAGCCCCCTGGTTCGTTCGCCCAGTGAGTTGCTCCACTGTAGCATGACGATTGGACCTCACACATATTCACAGCCGACGTTCACCTCTCACATCAATATCACGTGGTGCTCCACAGTTTTCACGTCGCTTATTCGCAATGGTGCCAGTTCTCCAATCACGATACACTTTAATTACAGCAGCACGCGAGCAGTTCACAAATTGCGCTGTTTCAGAAATACTGCCACCCTTGGCCCGAAAGCCGATAATCATCCATTTTTTGCAAATCTGATAAATCGCTCCTTTTATCCATGACAGCAACGAGTTATATGTTTTCCGAATGCCTACACCACACTTTATATACCCTCCAAGCCAGCTCACGATGCGTGCTTTCATTCTTTTGATACGCGCTGTTGACGTCAAAAGTAGGAGGTGGTCACAATAATGTGACCCGACTGTGTAAAAGAAATAGGGCTTAAGAAATGTTCCTATACACCACGAAAAAACCCTCAATTTGATTAATGGACACACAAAAATCGACTCATGTTGAATATTCCATTGAGAGAATAATGTATCCCTAACTAACAATCGCATCCTGTTGTTTAAGTAACCTGATAACGAGCCTTGTAGTTCACAATCGCGAGTCAAACGATCTTATATCTTCCCATAAATCGGGAAGGTTTTTCCTTTTTCAGAGTTTTAGAACCTGACTACTAACACTGACGTGGATAAAGTCCAGAAGTGTAATGAGTATCACGAAGATGAAGCGAGTAGCTAAAGCGCAGGTATTTAGCGATTGGATATTTACGGAAAATCTAAATCATAGAGCGAGTTTTGTGGTTTAACGACAACTGTGAGCACCTTCGACTATAGGTAAGCAATAATTATTTTGCGGCGTGAATTTACGAGATTTTTTTCGCGAATTTTAGGATTTTTTCTGTAATTTTGCGAATATCAAATATATCTGAATTTCATACTTTCCCCTTAGTTTTGACTAATCTCTATTATAATTTTTAGGTTATCTTTCATACTTAATATTAGGTGTACATTTAAGTTTTAAAGCGTTTTTTGTGTGACGTATACCGCTAATTTACATATCCGACATTCCCCCGCTTTGTTGTCCTGTGACCTTAACTAGTCCAGGGTATAAAATGCGACACAGAAGTTTGCCCAACAGTCAAGAGCACTAGCACTTCGGTAGGTGAAAGATGGCAAGGGATACTGCATTTATTCGACACTGCATTCGTTACGAATTTCATCAAGGAAACCGTGCTGCAAAAGCATGTGCATTGATCTGTTCTGTTCTGGGGGAGAATATTGTATCAAAAAGCACGTGTGCGTGTGTTTAGAGGTGATTTTGATGTCAGCGATCGAGAACTTAGCGGCGCCCCGCAGATAGTTGCACATGAGGAACTGCAAAGCATTGCTAGATGAAGATTCGTCTCAAACGCGAACTCAAACGCCAAAAGAACTAGCTGAACAACTGGGAGTAACTCAGCAAACCATTTCAAATCGTTTACGCGCAATGGGAAAGATTCAGAAGGAAGGAAAATGGGTGCCATATAACCTGAGCCAGAGGAACAAGGATGAGCGTGTCATGAAGTGTTTAAATCTGTTGAATAAACAACACAGAAAGTCTTACTTGTGGATAATCGTTACGGGTGATGAAAGTTGATATGGTACGATAATCCCAAATGCAAAAAACGCTGGGTAGTCTCCGGTGAAGCAACGATTTCGACACCGAAACGCAATATTCAGTCCAAGAAAGTTCTGCTATGCATCTGGTGAGATATGAAGAGTGTGCTTTATTATAAACTATTGGAACAGGGTCAAACTGCTACTGCTGATTGTTACAAGCAACAATTGCTGCGATTGAACCAGGAAATCTGTCGGAAACGTCCATTCACAGGCAAAGTATTGCTTCACGTGAAATTACTGCATGACAACGCTAGGTCTCATGTCGCTAAATCGGTCAAGGAAACGTTATTGACGCTTGGTTGGGACGTTTTGGAACACCCGGCGTATAGTCCCGACATAACCCCTTCAGACTAACATTTGTTCCGATCGATGCGACATGATTTCTCTGCTGTAGGAACTGCAAAGCATTGCTAGATGAAGATTCGTCTCAAACGCGAACTCAAACGCCAAAAGAACTAGCTGAACAACTGGGAGTAACTCAGCAAACCATTTCAAATCGTTTACGCGCAATGGGAAAGATTCAGAAGGAAGGAAAATGGGTGCCATATAACCTGAGCCAGAGGAACAAGGATGAGCGTGTCATGAAGTGTTTAAATCTGTTGAATAAACAACACAGAAAGTCTTACTTGTGGATAATCGTTACGGGTGATGAAAGTTGATATGGTACGATAATCCCAAATGCAAAAAACGCTGGGTAGTCTCCGGTGAAGCAACGATTTCGACACCGAAACGCAATATTCAGTCCAAGAAAGTTCTGCTATGCATCTGGTGAGATATGAAGAGTGTGCTTTATTATAAACTATTGGAACAGGGTCAAACTGCTACTGCTGATTGTTACAAGCAACAATTGCTGCGATTGAACCAGGAAATCTGTCGGAAACGTCCATTCACAGGCAAAGTATTGCTTCACGTGAAATTACTGCATGACAACGCTAGGTCTCATGTCGCTAAATCGGTCAAGGAAACGTTATTGACGCTTGGTTGGGACGTTTTGGAACACCCGGCGTATAGTCCCGACATAACCCCTTCAGACTAACATTTGTTCCGATCGATGCGACATGATTTCTCTGCTGTACGGTTCCGGACATGTGACGAAGTGCAAAAATGAGTTGACGACTTCATCACGTCACACGCGAAATATTCTTCCTGTCTGGAATTCGTCAGCTGCCCGACCGATGGCGGAAGGTGATAGATAATGACGGAGCATATATTGATTCGTAAAAGTATTGTTGTTTTCTCTCAAATTGCATGTTACGTTATCTTATAACACTTAAAACATATTTGCACACCTAATATTTTTAATACTGCTTTCACTAGAATTTACGCGAAAAATGTATCTCAAAGTAATTCTCCTCCAAAGTCTAAACCAGAACTTTAAACTTCGAATTACCCCTCAAGATTGGTTATTACGAAGAAACGTATTGAACAAGCTTGACGGGTATTTCCAGGTCAAATGCACTCTGCTGAAGAATGCACGTGTTATCTTTCAGGACAACAACAGCGGAAGGAAGGCTCCTAGTGATACACAAAATAGGTGTATGTATAGGTGAGGGACAACGGCCGATCGAAATAAAGTGATTGGAGCGCCTCTAGAGGCAAAGTAAGAAGTTAGGAAACCTAACTCTCCAACAACGCGAGATCGAAACGAAAGTCAAAATACAAAGTTGTAGCGCGGCTTCGAATTAGTAGGAAACGCCATAGGGTACACATAAATTACGTACATGGAGGGTTCAAAATGCTGATAAAGTGCACGCGGTCGCTGGACGGTTAAGTAATGCAAAATACCAGCCCACGATGGAAAAAATCTAAATTAAACTTCAGTCGACGTATACTTTACAAACAATGATGGCGGGCTACTCGAACGCTGAGTACTGTGAAAGGGTAGTGCTTTATGTAGAATGTCACCTCAGTGCCCACGAAGCTACAAGGCGGTATGCCAATTGCTTTCCAATTATCTGGAAATTCGTCACTATCAACATTATCATACGCATTTGAATCTTTCTCAATCGTGTGCTGGCATTTCGCATTGCCTAGCCATCCAGCGACCTCGTACTTTGTTGACGAGTTAGTTTTCCCAACTTCCTACCTTTGCCGCTACGAGCGCTCCAATCAGCTTCATTCGATCGGCTATCGTCCCTTTCTAATACATAGACCTAACTTGTGTACCATTCGGACCCTTCCTTTTGCAATAATTGTCCTGAATAAACACTTTCCTTTAAAAACCCTGTGTATAGAAAATCCAATATTATGTGCTGAAACCTTTTGCCTATATGAAGGAAATAGTGTTTCTGAAATACTGTCCTCCAGTTTTTTACAAATGTTTGTTAATATGCTCCGGCATTCGGCTTTCAAAGCAATGACCACTTTTGTCATATTTGTTAGGCGATCTCTTCTTTCACCCACCCAACAATTCAGTCCGTTCTATAGATTCTGTATGTGATTCAGATCAGGAAGCTAAGCTGTTCAGTCCAATTTTTCGACACCCATATCCATAAGCCAATCTGAAACAACGCAAGCAGTACGACATGGTACGTTGTCCTGCTCATAGAGGTACAGCATTCCCCCAAGTACTGCCTCAACGTTGGTCAAACATAACTGTCCAGGTCGTCTACGTAGAGCTCAGCATTCATGAATTTGTCCGAAACAACTAATAGGTCCAAATGGAACCACAAAATACAGCTCCATACCATCACACTGCCCTCCACCACACTACATCATAGGAGATAATATACGCAGGGTGTTTCCTTTTACTTGGCATCTGCCAAACCCAGGAACTACCATCACACTTGTACACTGTGCTCCGTGATTCGTCAATCCGCAGCACAGTTTTCTATTGGTCTACAATCCAAGATCGACGTTTCTCACACAACACTAACAGTCGTGAAGCACTTGTCGAAGTAATTAGTGGCTCCTGCAAGGTTGCTTGGCTGTGGTAACCTATATTGTGCAGCTTTCTATTTTAATCGATGTTCAAATTTTCATCCTTGGGAACGCATTAATTGTAAAGAAAATGTGTACAGAAGTTTTTCCATTGGAAGTATAGGAAGCAAAATTATTACTTGACGTCCACCTTAAATATTACTTGACGTCCACATTAAATAGAATGATGCTTATTCGCGTGCAAAGCTATAGAGTGCATTTAGGTGACTTGCTTCTGCACTATCGAATCCATCGGTTAAGTGCCGGAAAACATTTGTAACCAAAGTTAGCATCGTGGTTAGGGGAAATTGAAAGACAGTGTTGACATACCTGTACATAGATTTATTGAACCACATATGTGCCATTTTGTTCCACAACCTGTCGTCATCTGCAGGATTCCATCCTCTCAGAACTTGCCATCTTGCTGGGCGATGAACTGTTCCAAGTGGTTTTCACAGGTTTTCAGGGAACTAAAGTTCTTCCCATTAAGAGAATTCTGCAGGGACCGGAAAAAGAGGTAATATGAAGGTATGGCGGGTGAGGTAGGACATCCCAGCCAAGCTGCACCAATTTCTGCCGGTTCTGAAAAGAGACGTGTGGTTTGGCGTTGTCCATATGGAAGTCGAGAACCTTCTGATTGGCCAGTTCTAGACGCTTTGTACGGATTACTGCCCGCAATCTGCCCAATTGGGAACAGTGCATGTTGGAATCCACTGTCTGGTTGGGCGGCAGGAACTCGTAATACACGACATTCTTCCAATCCCATAAGATACACAGCGTCACCTTCTTCGGATGCAGACCAGCTTTTGGAGTGGTTAACGGTGGCTTGTTTCGTTTTCTCCAGGTCCGTTTCCGCACCATATTGTTCTACACGATCCATTTGTCATTTGTCCGTTAAAGCGTGATCTACACGACCCATTTGTCTGTTAAAGCGTGCGGCACCCAAACATCATAGCAATTCACGTATCCCAGCGTCTCCAAATGCCTTGCAACTCTCATATGAGATATGCTCTGTATCTCTGCAACAATGTCCCGTGTCGTGTGACGCGAATTATTTTTAATGAGAGTTACGATTTGGTCATCATCAACGACTGCAGGCCTGCCGGAACGTTCCGGGTCTTCCAAGTCAAAATTGCCACTTCTGAACCGAGCGAACCACTTACGAACAGTACTTGCAGCTACGGCACCATCTCTATACACAGCACATATATTTTGTGCGGTCTGTTCAGCGGTTTTTTTCCTTTCCGGAAGAAAAGGACATCAAATGGTGAAAATGCACCTTATTATCCTGCATTTTCAAATTTCACTTAAACCCACCTAATTGCCGCCTCGGTGGCGCAGTGGTCTAAATGCTGGCTGATGACTATTCGTCCGAGAAGGGGTCTGGGTTCTAATCCCGGGGAGGCATGGATGTTGTGTTTCTCATACGGCACTGGATCTCTTCTTTCCCTGGAACAAGTGACCCTAAATTAGGGACGGCCGACTGCTCATTGCCCATTGAGTTGCTCTCGGTGGTCGTTAAACCTTCAATAAAAAGAAACAAGTTAGTAAATTCATGCAATGCAATGATTATGATACGCTTTCCAACATGCCGGAAATCATTACTCAAGTTATGAGGATAATGGCTGTGAAATAAATATCGCTCCTGTGTCCTGGCTTTTGACCCCATTTCGATGATATTAAACAGAACCGATTCAGTATACCTCCAAAACAACATGATAAAGTTTTGTTGCAATCGAAGCATTTTAGTCCAGTTATGAAGATAATGGCTGTGGAATAAATCTCGCTTCTGTGCCCTGACCTTCGACCCCATTTCGATGATATTCAACATAACCGGTTCAGTGTACCTCTGGAACAACATGATAACGTTTTGTCGCAATCGAATCATTTTTACATAAGTTATGACGCATAAGGGCAATGGAATGGATCCAGCTCCTATGCCCTGATCTTTGACTCCATTACGTCTATTTTCAATTCAAAATTTGACCGCAGGTGGTCTTCTACCACATACTAAAATTTCATCGAAATCGACACATTTTTACGCAAGTTATGAACTATAAGGGCAATGGAATGGATCCCGCTCCTATGTGGTGAACTTTGACCCCATTTCGTCTTCTTTCAACAGGGTTTGTCCCCAGGTGGTCCCCTACCACATAATAAAATTTCATCGAAATCGAACCATTTTTACGCGAGTTATCGCGCGGACGGGCAGTCGAACAAAGCTGGAGCATATACGCTTCTTCAACCTACGGTTGAAAAGCGTAAAAGAGGAACTTGACGCTCCGGTGCCACAGTGGTCTAAACGATTGCTTCTGATCCTTCGCCCAACGGAGGAGTCTGGGTTCGAATCCCGAGTAAGACAGGGATGTCTGTGTTTGTCTTACGGCACTGGCTCTATCTCTCTGTTATTTGCAAATCTGGCATACAGTATCACATGTACGATCTGTACTTTGATGATTTCAATGTATTGCATAATATCCGTGCCCTGTGACGCACAATACTGTACCTGTCTGAATTCGTGATGTATGCATCAACCACGACCAATGTATGAATTCAAGTTTTATGTGTTACCTGGGACCAATAAATAATTAAAAAGAAAAAACAAAGAACAAAAAAAAAACACGTAAGCTGCACAAATCCGCCTACAACTTGCAGCGAATGACACATTGCACTGTATCAGGCTCTGTTATCTGTCCCATGCTTCCGCTGCACGTGCAACGTGTTCAAGTCACAACGCCACCTACTGCTAACGCTACGAACTTTTATTAGAACCCAATTTTTAGTGAGAATTTTACAACTTCGGAAAGAAGTTTACATCTTTGTACTGGGACAAAAAAAAATGCAATACTGATCTAAATAAAAGCCTCAGTGATGTTGCTTTCTTACCTCACTAGATTTTCTAACTGATATCTTTTTTTTTTTTTTTTTTTTTTTTTGATTGGAGGTTTAACGACCACCGTGAGCAACTCAAATGGGCTATAAGCAGTCGCCCGTCCCTAATTTAGGGTCACTGGTTCCAGGGAAGGGAGAGATCCAGTGCCGTAAGACAAACACAACATCCATGCCTGACCGGGATTCGAACCCGGACCCCTTACGGACGAATGATCAGAGGCCAACGCCTTAGACCACTGCGCCACCGGGGCGGCAATAACTGATATCACGCAGCATTTGAATGCGCTAAATGTTGCTCTGCAAAGGAAAGACCAAAATGACTGTAATCTTTACAGTGACATTGCTGGTTTTTGTAAAAAAACTGTCATTGTTGAAATCAAATCTTGAAATAAAAAGACTGACTTCGAATCGTGCGAGGAGTTTTCTAGCGAAATGAAAATAATTCGTGAAACTATAGTTTTTAAAATATTTGTTCCTGAGTTACACACTCTTGTTAAAATTTTATGATAGGTATAAACAATTTGATGAACTCAAACCAAGCATACGTTTGTTCAGCAATCTGTTGAATGTTGGCATTGAAAGTACGAATCCCATTTATCAAATGAAATTATGTGAACTTCAAGCAGACGAATTTATTACAGCTCGATCAGAGATTGTTTTAACAGTTTTTTCACTGAGAAATACCAAAACGCGCAAGATATTTGGGATTAAAAGTCGTTTCAATGTTTGGGAGTACTTACCGTACGTGCTCGCCTATAAGCCGACCCCCAACTTCAGCACCTAAAATTGGCGAAAATCTTTGATCTGCATATAAGTCGACCTTAAATTTCAAGATTTTGGAAAACTTTAGTTTTATAAAATATGAGAATTTCTGAAATTACCTTCTTTAAAAATTTTCGAAGTCTGATTCACTATCGGAATTTCCAAATGATTCCTGTAAATCCAGTTCCACTGGGTTTGTGTCGTCAATATAAGCATCGTCACCAAATTCATGATCGTTCCTGTTCCCTTCACCTGAATCGTAAATTAGATCATCTTCCTTTATAGTCATGGCATTACTTATACATTATTTTTTGAAAATTTTATTACTATTTCTGGTGGAATTGCATCCCACACTTCTTTCACCCACGAAATAACGAAGCCAATGTCGGCCTTTCCCAAGTTACCACCTTTTGTTGTTTCCACACCTAATGATGAGATCCATTCAATTCATTTCTGTCGCAGATTGTCTTTGAAAAGCTTTATCAAACTAACATCAAGTGGCTGCAAAGATGATGTTGGACCACCAGGTATTACTACCAGTATACTGTTAGTTTCCTTTGCCTTTTTTCTAACATCTTCAGTTTTATGTGCTTTAGAAGCATCCTACAAAAGCGGTTATTCTCCACAACAGCCAAATGATATATCCGATGTTTGACTCACTGCTTGTCCGGTTCTACAGGTGAGGTGACGTAGCACGCTGTACTACAGACGAAATAAAATAAGGGGATTCCTTCATGCTTGGAAGCAAGAAGTTCCACGGTCTCGATTTAAACCAGGATATTAGCAGCATCTATTCCCGTAGGAATTTTGCTATGGTGAAAAAAGTTTAGTAACTAGCATGTAAGCCAACCCCCCACCTTTGAAAGCAGGATTTTTTCCCAAACCTTTCGGCTTATACACGAATATATACGGTACATATGCGAGAGGGCATGTTCTGACATTAAGTACATAAAGTCAAAGCACTGTAATAGTATGAATGACTCCACTCTCGAACAAATACTTGGACTTTCAATGATAAACATCGAAATGGATGGTTTCAGTGGAGCCAATTGGGTAAACGCCCACAGTTCTCTCGTTAAAAGTAATTTTTTTCCAAATTTAAAATTTCAGCTGCTACACTGCTGGCCACCCAAAATGCAACATCAAGAATGACACGAGATAGCAAAGCCAGGTTTACTTGACACATAACAACAGATACAAAGATGAAACGATTGAGCTTACAGGCCCGTGCGACTTGCGGAACACGCAGACGTCAATAGTTCGTGTGGCCCCCGTTGCTAGAACTAACGGCCGCTACACGCCGCTGCATCGAACGAAAGAGGCTTTGGATGTGGGCTTGGGGTATGTCGGTCCAGGCTGCTTCCACAAGTTGCCACAGTTCATCAGGCGTAGCCGCGGGTGGTGCTTGCCGGGCCACTCGGTGCCGATCAGCGACCAGACGTGTTCGAAGGGCGACATATCGGGAGAACAGGTGGGCCACGGCAGCAGTGACACCTGGTGGGACGTTAAAAATTGTTGCCCGATGCATGCCACGTGCGGGCGCGCATTGTCCTGTTGAAACGTGGCTGCTGGCAGGTCCTGCAGGAAAGGGAGGACTACAGGCTCCAAAACGTCGGAGATGTAGCGGTGTCTGTTGAGTGTGCAGGCGATGCATACCAGAGGGGTGCGGGTGTCATATCCAATTGCGCCCTAAACTATAACGCCAGGCGATGGACCGGTGTGGCGATGCATAATGCAAGCGTCATACAGTCTCTCGGCGCGGTGCCGCCACACACGGATCCGACCATCGTGGTGTTGCAGGCAGAAGCGGAAGTCGTCGCAGAAGACAATGACGTGCAATTCCCTAGTCTAGGTGCTGCGTTCAACGGCCCACTGCCGCCGCACCCGCCGTTGGTGTAACGTCAATGGTAATCGGAGCAATAAGCGCCGTGCGACAAGTCCCCGCTCCTGCAGACGACGCCGAACAGTACGTGCTGACACAGGTTGTTCCGCAACACACCCTAATTCCTGCGCTAACGTTCGTGATGTGGCAGTGCGAGCCGTCAATGCCCGCCGCACAACATGCCGGTCCTCTGGTTCGGTGGTGTGCCGCGGCTGCGGGAATCGCTCACGTCAGTCCGTCTGTCCCTCATGCACCCACCGAATCCATACTCGCCTCACTGTGGCTGGTGTCCTCCCACACGGGCACCGATGTCGCGGTATGATAAACCGCTGTCGCGATAAGCCATTATTTATCCTCTGTCGAACTCCGAAACGTGCTGGAATGACTGCCGTATTCTGCGACGAGGTATCAGGAAGCTTCCCACGCACAGGTCCGGCCCGCTCAACACACTTCCACTACTTGCACACCGCCTTCTGTGCATCCTTCTTATAGTGCTTCTCGGTGGCGTGCCGGGTGCACATGATTTGCATATGTCCTGTAATTCTAATCGTCTGCATGTCCTCTCGCAGGCGACGCATGCTGCGAATTTCAGGCCAATCGAATGTTTCCTTCTTGGTGTTGCATTTTGGGTGGCCAGCAGTGTAGATAATAATTGAAAGGTGTTGAAAGTTTAACAATTTAAACAGGACATCGTTATATTTTACATTAGTTTATGCTTATTTTAAAAAATAGATCTGCCATCTATAGAAGTTGGACAGAACAGGCAGAAAGTGTGATGCACCTCTTGCCCGAATTTCATTGATATCTATCAAGTTGTTATGTTGTCAGACCAGCTTTCATATTGGGTTGATGCATACGTTTATGCCAGGTTTTTTGGCAGCACTACAAGAATACATTACTTAAGAAGGGAAAACGAAATCAATCAATGTATTCCCCCCTACCCCCATTGTTTACGACGGTGCCCCAACGTCTGGATCGGTCTCCACTGCCATTCTTGAAAAAACGTGCAGGTTTTGCGGCGAAGAAATCATCAAGGAAATTCTGGAGATCGACATCATTGTTGAACGTTCTGCCACAAAGTGCATTCGACAAAGATCTGAACAGGTGATAGACTGAAAGGGCGACAACTAGGGAACAGCCCGGATGTGGAAGGATTTCATGTCCTGAATAGCCATTTTGGTTATGTTAGCACTGTGAGGGCGTGCGTTATCATTTTGGATAAGCACACCATGGCGCCGATGTGGTTGTTTCTGCTCAATTTCTCCCTCCATACGGCGGAGTTGCTCACAATGGAGTGCAGCGTTGATGGTCCGATTCCTCGGCAGCATTTCCCAGTGATTAATGCATTTCATGTCCCACCAGACACACAGCATGATCTTCGCTGGATGAAGGTCATGCTTTGGGCGTGGTGTGGGCGTCTTGTTTGGGCTTAACCACTCCTTCCGATGCCCGAAATTCACGTCCAGGCACCACTTTTCATCTCCAGTAACAATACGTGACAGCAAAAGTTTCTGTTACTGAGAACATTCGCGATAACAGGAGAGCAATGAACCACATATGACAACAAGCTGATTCCTGTTGTCCTTGGTGAGAGTGTGAGGCAGCCAAGACCCCAATTTCTGAGCCTTTCCCATACGTTCCAGGTGTCGCATCACCGTGTCCTGATCACAGTCCATGTCAGTGGTCTATTCGCGTGTGGTTTGACGCGGATCCAAGTGGATGAGATGGTTCAAACGATCCTCATCAAAGTGAGATAGACGACCTGAGCGTGGAGAGTCGTTGAGGTCAAACTTGCCGCCTAGGAACCGCTCAAACCATTTGCGGGCTGTCCTCGGAGCAATGACATCCTCCCCATAAGCAGCACAAATTTGTCGAGTGGTCTCGGCCGCTGTGGATCCCTTGTTAAATTCGTAGAGGAGCAGATGTCGGAAATGTTCATTCCTTTCTACTTGACACTCCTTACTTTCGGACCTGAAAACTAAAAACCAATTAGCCACAATCATACAACGCAATATGATTTTGATGCACGATATTACTGGGTACATTTTGATATACAATCGGCCATCTGCACCTTCACTACTGATATGGGAAACACTCGTGAAATAAAACGGCATGAACTTATGCATCAACCTAATATTTGTAACTCTACTGTTGTGCACCAGGATATTATCACATGACGGTTTTCCTTGCGAGATTTTATACTGAACGATTTTCCAGCTGTGTGTGCGTGATCTGGACATAACTCGCCGATTCTAAAAAGAGAATAATGCTAGACATACGTGCTGACAACTCATAAATATTAACTTGAAAAAAAAATTCCACTTTGCTGGGAATTTTTCTTTTATTACTGCGTAGCCAACACATCCGAATTTCTAGATTTTTACCTGAACCATAAGCAACCGAATCAATCTGCCGACATGTTTGCCAATAAATATCGAAAGCATCTCTTGCACGTCAAATAACAGTGGTTGTGTGTGTGTTATTTTCCTCCAAAAGTTTCCACTAATCCTAAAAATCAATAGCTCATTCTGCTCAACGAAAAATACGTCAGTTTTATAATCAAAAATGATGATTATGACTCCTGAAAACTCGAAAACTTGGTCCCAGACAGAGGTTGTTCGCCACAAACCGCGAACATCATTAAAATTTCCGGCTTACGAAAAATATTACCTGCCCTTTTGCAGCGTCTGATTGGTTTCTGTTATTGTCTTTTATGTTGTGCGTGTTTCGAAGTAACTTCACGCAACTCTCTAATCCCGGGAGTGTTAGATGATTTCACGCTTGCTCAAACAGTATCATTTATTGATTGCCATCTTCTTTATGATGATAACCCATGTTCTTTCCAAATATCGCCAAAATAACTAAAGCAGAGAAGGGAAAATCTATCAAAGATGATTAATGCTACTGAAACAACAACACGGTTATTTTTTATACTTCAGGACGTGTGATTTTCTCTTTCCTAAGAAAAAACCAAGTGTGCGAAGTTTTCAGATCTGTTGTATTAGTCCAAAGAAAAAATCATGCACGCATATTGTTGCTTCTGCACTTTAAATACAGTGACGTGGCTGCAATTTCATTTCTCACATTCCCAACACACACTTCATCATCATCATTGTCATCATTGTAAACCATTGTCAATCCACTGCTGGACGAAGGTCTCCCCAAGTTTCCTCCACAACGGTCTGTCTTGTGCCAGTCTCCTCCATGTCACCCCTGCATACTTTCGAATTTCATCCACCCATCCCCCATGCGGTCTTTTTCTGGGTCTTTTCCTGTCCCTTGGAATCCAATCTAAAATTTCGGCTGTCCATCGATGGTCTGTCCGTCTGGCAGTATGTCCAGCCCATTGCCATTTCAGGGATTTAACTGTGATCATGATGTCTTCCACTCTTGTCATTTTTCGGATCCACGAGTTCCTCTTCTTATCTCTCCTGGTTACACCAAGCCTGCACCTGTCCATGCTTCTTTGAGTTGTCTGCAGCCTTTGAATGTCTCTTTTAGTTAAGGTCCACGTCTCTGCACCATACGTAAGCACTGGAAGGATGCATTGATCAAACACTTCTCTTTTAAGACATAATGGCATATTTGCTCTTGAAAATTATGCTGTTTCTTCCAGAAGCTCTCCAGGCAAATTTTGTACACCGATTAATTTCTTCATCAATGTGACCCTCACTTAATATCTGCTGTCCAAGATAAACGTACGCGTCTGTTATCTCCAACTTTTCTCCATCAATCGATAAATTTTCATTTCTTGTAAAAGCATTGAACATCACTTTTGTCTTCTGAAAGTTCATTTTTAATCCCACTTCTTTACTCTTGTCAGCAAGTTCCTGGATCATACTCTGCAGCTCTGATGGGGTAGTTGCAAAAATGACTACGTCATCAGCAAAACGAAGGTGGGTTAGATAATCTCCATTAATCTTTATCCCTTTGTTTTCCCAGTTCAGTGATTGAAAGACATTTTCCAATGTGGCATTAAAGAGTTTCGGAGATATGGTGTCACCTTGTCTCACTCCCTTTCCAATTTTTATGTGTGCTGTATTTTCAAACAACCGAATCTTTGCACTTGCATTTTCATAGATGTTATTAATAATATTAATGTATGCATCTTCAATACCGCAGGATTTCAGAGCCATTGTAACTGCTGATGTTTTCACCGAATCAAAGGCTTTTTCACAATCGATAAAGGCCATGCACAATGGAAGTTCATATTCCCTCGCTCTTTCAATTAGTTCTCTCAGTACGTGGATATGATCTATTGTGCTGTAGCCACTTCTGAATCCAGCTTGTTCTCTCGATTGAGCCATGTCCAGTGTTACCTTCAAACGGTGTGAAGGAACTTTAGTGAAGATTTTATAAACAACAGATAGGAGGCACACACATACACACATATATATGTACACGATCGTATCAGAATAATATGACCACCCCCGGAATCACAATGTACCCGCCCAGATGCGCCACAGTGTGCACGTGACAAGGTCGACCACACGGAGATATAAGCCACGGGCCAGGACAGTTGAGGCATAGTGCATCACGGGAGCACAATGGTAGAAGACTTGACGGACGTTCAAAAAGGAATGATCATCGGCTGTCGCGCCAAGGGTGGAAGTATCTCAGAAACAATTAATTTCGTGGGCTGTTCGCGATGTGCTGTAGTAAGGGTGTACCAAGAATGGACCGCTGACACATCGAGTACCTCATGACTTCATAACTGTGAAGCCCCAAAAGCCATCGACTATAGAGGAGAAAGTCGCCTCCATCGACTGGTAAAGGGCAATCGACGCGCGACAGAGTGCAGCAATTGACCACGCAAACGAACGCTGAGGCACCCACGTATTTGCCCTAGGTAACAATAAAACGAACCTTTTTGGGCATGAATCCACTACCGCCCGTCACTTCTACTCCACAGAAAGGACAGGTGGTTGCGGATACAACGTCAGTCACGCGAGAACCAACACCCGGATACGCTTCTCGGCCAAGTACAGACCTTCGGTACCAGTGTGCATGCCTGGGGGATGTTTTCCTGGTATAACCTGGCACCACTGGATGGGTACCTGAACGCCAATGGCTACCTGTCCATCTTCTCTGACCACATGCATTCCTTCATGTTGGACGTTTGCCCTGGTGGTAATGGAGTCTACCAACGGGACAATGTTCCCTGCCATGTTGCTAAGCGGGTTCGTTACTGGTTCCAGGAGCACGGTAACGATGTCTCCGTTGTCCCTTGGCCTGCGAAATCGCTCGACCTCAATCCCATAGAGCACGTGTGGGACTATTTAGATCGATTGGTTCGACGTGCCGACTCACAACGAAATCTCCGGGACCTCAATGCTCGTCCGCAGTTCGAATGGGCACGTGTGCCTTGAGAAACTTCCAGAGCCTCATGGCGTTCATGCCACACCGTCTCACCGCTGTCATCCGGGCCAAGGGTGGTTACTCCCATTATTATGTAGGTGGTCATATTATTCTGATACGACTGCATATCATCATCATTGTACACCATTATCAACCCACTGCTGGATGAAGGTCTCCCCAAGTTTCTTCTATAGTTGTCTGTATTGAGATTGTCTGCTCCATGTTACTCCGGCATGCTTTCGAATTTCATCCATCAATCTGCCATGTGGTCTTCTGGGTCTTTTTCTACCCCTTGGAATCCAGTTTAAAATTTCGGTTGTCCGTTGGTGGTCTGTTCTTCTGGCAACATGTCCAGCCCATCGTCATTTCAATAATTTCACTCTGATCATGATGTCGTCTTCCTTATCCACGACTGTATATAGAGAGAGAGACATTAGAAAAGTTGCCTCTTTAACGAACTTTAAAGAGACTGCCCCAGGGAAAACGTTGAAACCCTCTCTAGGAAGCTGGCATGATATTGTTCTTCCTCTATGGGAACTACCAATTGTTTGGCATGAGTTGTTGAGGGGGACCTCAAAAGAAATCCTATCCTATATCTGTAATGTAAATTCTTTTGTACACATTTTCTCAAAGACTATTGCTTTGTTGTGTTTACAGTTTTGGGCACAAATAAAAACTTCCCGTACCTAATATATGCCACAGTTATTATCCGAAAAATTTGTTAGAATTTTTTTTTAAATTCAATTTATCTGACTCGAAAGTACTCCAATTTGGCGCTAGATGGCGCGAGAAGTTAGCTTGACAGTGTTTCTGTGTGGAAGAAACGACATCTCTCATTTCTGTCTGATTTTTCTAATTATCTGGGCCAAATAGAAATATTTGAACTGTAGCAAAAGTGAGACTGGAATCTTTTCTTATATAGATCGTCGTATATCGTACTGTAGATTTATTTTTGAAGAGAAAATGTGTACATTAGCAGAGAACACCTGATTTTCTTTTAAACGTAACAACGCGTGTTTTGTCTTTTTACTTCTCACTGTGTTTCTTGACGTCATTCAGTGAGCTCAGTAAATTTTCAAAATTCTCGACCAGTTGTGGTTTAAGTAAATTATTTTTAACTGAAAAGTTATTATCAGAACTCCTTCCTGGTCAAACTATTAGAGCAGTAAATGTCAACGTCACAGGCGAACCTAATTTCCTTAGGAGAGCCAGTCGTGATTATCAGCGCCATCTCTCGGATAAGTCGGACCCTCAGCAACCCTAAACGTCCACCTTAAGAGATGAAAACATGTTGCAACCTCACAGTATAACTGGCTGATATGTAACATGTAATATCGCACGTGATGTTTTCCCCGATATTTTCAAAAATCATTATTGCTTCTTAGGTGTTCTAACTCTCCGCATTTCATGCTTTCCCACTATCTTGAAACAGCTTCCGAGTGGAGAACAAAAGCTTTGCGACTTTTATGTACAGCATTAAGCCACTAAATAAACGAATTTATACTATTGGCTTGGACATGAAGCAATGTCCGATGAGGAGGTACCTGAACTCGAAGCACCGGTTACGGCGCAAATTAGCCACTTAGACTGCGCAGCACACCAGCATGACATCAGTAGGGTACATGGGCTAAGTCATTGTCAATCAGCGTTAGAAGGCGAAGATTGTAAGCGCTAGCCAACATGGAAGTGGACAAGGAGCACATCCATGCGCCATTACATTCTGTATGAGTTTCGTCGCGGTAAAACCAGCGCAAGCGCTGTAAAGAACATTACTATTATGTACCCCAACCCCATATTGCATCATCAGTGCTGTCGTTGGTTCGAAACGGTTCCGAGAGAAAAATTTTGAGCTGTCATACCGTCGCAATGTCGGAAGATCCGCAGCAGCGGATGTGCATATGCTGAAGACCTTAGTGAAGACCGACCAATGTGTAACCACGCTGGAGTTAGCAGAACAGCTGGGGGTTAACCAAATGCATTATCATGCACCAGCGTCATCTTGGGAAGGTGCACAAATGGGGAGTTTTGGAGCCCTTTCAACTCACAGTTGAGCAGAAAGCAAAACGTATGAGTGCACGTGTTTCCTTGCTTGCGCGGGACCAAGTTAAATCGTTCGTGCATCGCATTGTAAAAGTTGGCGAGAAATGGGTCCCGTAGGACAATGTCAGGGCCGGGAAACAGTGGTTGGACCCAAAATAGACGCCCATGCTGACGCTGAAAGCCAGCACGTAAGGTCCTGCTACCTGTTTGGCGTGATACACGGGGTTTTTGTTTTTGAGCTGTTGCTGGACAACAGCATTACCACCACCTAAATGTACTGCCGTCAGCTCGACGATCTTCAAGCTTCACTTACGTCGAAACGACCAGCGTGCAGAACCGCAAGGGCATCCTCAGACAGCACGATGCAGCGAGACATCACACAGCACGGGCGACTTGTCACAAAATCAGAGAACAGGGTTAGGAGTTGCCTGTCTCACCCAGCCTATCCTCTGCACATTGTCCAAAGCGACTGCCACCTTTTCTGGTCGTTGAAGCACTTCCTGGCTCGGACAGCTGTTCATCAACCGGGACGATGCCGAAAGTGCACGTACTCACTTCCTTGCGCCCAAGCCGACACAATTCTAAAGGGATGGCATCCAACAACTGCCCAGACTATTGAAGCAGGTCGTGGCAAACTATGACCGCTGCATTTTGGACTGATTTGTACTTATTACTGCACTGAAGAGCAATTGATTTAGATATACCTGTCTAGTAACGTGTAGCACCGCCTTTCGCCCTGATGACGGAGGCGATTCGTCTCGGCATGGACTCGACAAGACATCGGAAGCGTTGAAAAACCACCCGGATCCACGACCATTGAACAAGCTCCAACAGTTCACGAAGATTTGATGGAGGGGCGTTAAAGCCTCGAACATTTCTCTCGATGGCATCCCAGATGTGATCGATGGGATTAAGATCAAGTGACCTAGCTGGCCAAGGAATCGAGGTCACGTCGGTGGAGTGTTCATCCAAACATTCGGATACAATTCGGGAGCTGCATTGTCTTGTTGCAGGATGAGGTCCCCAGTGGGACGTTGAAGACGCACAAACGGGAGCAAATGGTCGTCCAGGATATCCCGGTATCGTAGGCCTGTGAGGGACAATGTCACACGTACCAGGGGTCCCATTTCAGTCCACATAAACAGTCCCCAGACGAGAATGTCACCCCCATAAGGGGTGACATCGCTTCATGTGGTTTGCGCCGTAGTCGTATCCTGCTATCCGCATGTGCCAACGTGAATCTCGACTCATCAGTCCAGGCAACATTTTCCCACATGTCTAGGGTCCAGTAGCGATGTTCCCGCGCCCATGCTAATCTTTGCACAATGTGATGTGCGATCAGCAACGGTACCCTCGTGGGACATTGGCTTCTGTACCCCATAGCGAGGAGATGGTTCTGGATGGTGTGGCTGCTTACACGTTTTTGTGCACCAGCGTTAAATTGCCGAGTGATTTCTTGCACTGTGGCCCGTCTATACGGTGTTACAATGCGAGCTAGCCAAAGATGACCCCGCTCATCCACACGCTGTTGTCAACGGCAGTTGGCCCTCGCAGTGATGGTTTGTCCGAGTTCGATGTACTCACGGTGCACCCGTGACACAGTGGCTCGTGAAAATCCCAGTGCCTGCACGACTTCCGAGATGGAGTGACCCATTCGTCTTGAGCCGATAATTTTCCTAAGATCAAATGCGCTTAGATTCTTCGTCTTACCCATACTGCGTCCGACTCTTACTGATTCCCGTCGCATTACTCCTTATATTGTCGGATCGCTGCATACGTCATGTCGTTTCCGTTTACAGGGTCGCCCAAAGCGCCACATTTGCATAACGCCAGCTGTCTCTAATTCTATTGCTCTTCAGTGTATGGTAAGTAGCGTATTTCCAGTCCCGAACGATTCGTCCAACGACTATTGATCCAATGCCGATTGGTCCAAAGGGACAATTGGTCTAACTGTTTGGTCCAATGGACTATTCGTCCAATGTACGATTGGTCCAATGCCGATTCATCCAATGGTATCATCCTACCAACGGTAAACTTTTTTATTTTCCAGAAAGGAATAATAATTTATGTTATTGTCCTCTTTATATCCTTTTGAAAGATAATTTCCGTTTATTTGGTAATTATAAACATTTTACATAAACCTGGTTAAAGGAACTCAATGAAGCATTTCTCAGCTGTTTGCAGAGCACGTAGCCCCCAGGCCGTTTTAGAAGATATAAACTTACAGCCTAGATATTTGGTATTTGTAAACGTTTTATAAAACCTAAAAAAAGGCACTCCTCGAATCATTTCACAGGTCTCTACAAGGCATCTAGGCCGAGGGCCTTTTTAGAAGATATAAACTTACAACCTAGATATTTGGTTATTTGAAAACGTTTTATAAAACTTATTAAAAGGCAATCATCGGAACATTTATCAGCTCCTTAGAAGGCAATTAAACTGTTTAAAAGGCCTAGGCCTAGGCCTTATGAATAAATATTTCGTGCTTAAGTAAAAGCGCAATATTATTAACTTGATTTAATATCTGAACGTAATGAATATGACATCGGCAGAATATAAACTGTTAAAAAGGCCTAAGCCTAGAGCCTATGAATTAATATTTAGTGCTTACGCAAAAGCGCAATATTATTAATTTGATTTGATGTGTAAACATTATGAATCTGTCACCGGTAGAATGAAAACTGTTGAAAAGGCCTCGGTTCGAACCCCGACCAGTTGTCTCCATTGCCAGTTGGCGGAACCCCACTGCATGCTACAAACAGAAACGGAAAATTAGTATTTTATATCATTTAATACAAAAGGGAAAACATTGAAGTTGATTGAACGGCTCGTACATCAGTAACTCCATACAGCAGCAAGGGCAGTATAACAAAAAAAACAGCTATTCCGAAAAAAAAATCTGTAGCCACAATATTACGCATGAAATGTAACATTATTTTACATTCTTTGGACTACCGGTACTTTCGTATAACATCGGAGATAGAATCAGAACAGATGAGATTTTTATAGAAAGAGTAGCACTTCGGACAGATCGGATGGAATTGAACTAATCGCACCATTGGACCATTCGATATTGGACCAATCGTCCCATTGGACGAATCGGCATTGGACCAATTGTCCATTGGACGAATCGGCATTGGACCAATTGTCCATTGGACGAATCGGCATTGGACCAATTGTCCATTGGACGAATCGGCATTGGACCAATTGTCCATTGAACGAATCGGCATTGGACCCTGCTTTTCTGTTGTCTTGCATTTGCAGACATTGCGTTCTTTCCAATCCAATACATACGTTTTTCACTTGAATAGATTAGTATAATCTTAACCGATATAATCAGAACGCGCAGTTATTCCTGAAGCATTGCCATCAAATTTGAGGAAAGTCCATGATTTTAACCAAGAATTTTTTCGTAGTGCCCACAAACAGAAATGTCACTTGCTTTCCAACTAAGCATTCGTTGATTTTCTTGAATCTCTTTCCCATAGGCAAGAAGGCAAAACTGCGTGTGTACTTTGCCGGTGCCATTGCGGACATTCTTCTCAAACACTGTCACGCCCTAGTCCCATTTACTGAAGTGTTCCTTCACACATCAAGAGGAACGTTGCACCAATTTAGAACAATACTCTGGGTTATCGTAATTTCTGATATTCACTAAATACACTGCTGGACAATTGCTAAGAATGGATCATAAACGGCTATATAGCGCATAAAAAAGTAAGTGTGGTTGGATGCCAAGTGAAATAAAATAATGTCAGAATGCCAGGACATTACAAGAAAGACAATTTATTGTGCTCTGAAATCCAGAAGGTTTTGGAACGTGTTCAAGGGACAAACAGGCCATTTTGTGCAGAATACGTAAACGTGAAAAAAATGCAATTACCGTCCGCAGGCGTTCCGGCCTAAGATGTCAATACGGGATATGGCCACCATGGAAGGCGATGCAAGATTCCACACGTCGTGTCATGCTTTGCACAACATTATCAAGCAGCTGTTGGGGTAATTTATCCCATTCCTCTGTCAGTGCACGGATGAGGGTGTCCTTGTTTATTGGAGGGCATTGGCGACCAGCAAGACTCCTCCCCAAAGCATTTCACACATTTTCAATGGGATTCAGATCTGGAGAACGTGCTGGCCATACGAGGCGTTGAATATCCTTGCTCTCAAGACATTCCTGGACAGCGACTGTTCGATGACATGTTGCGTTGTTGTCCATGAAAATGAATCTATCACCGAAAGCACCACGGAACATGCGAACATGAGGCAGCAGAACATCATTTTAATGTATCGTTGGCCAGTCATAGTCCCAGTTGGAAGCACATAGAGGGACGTACGGCCATTGATCATGATGCCAGCCCATACCATGACACTACATGTTGGATATCGGTCCCTTTCCTGTATGTTTGCTGGACAATATGCAGTACAACTATCACGCCAGATCAGTTGTCGTCGAGAATCAGACGATAGACTGTATCTACTCTCATCTGAGAAGAGCACAGCAGACCAGTCGTTATCAGTCCAATTGCGATGTTGATGGCACCATTGCAAACGGGCGGTAGGGTGACGTCTGGACAATGGGATGCACACAACAGGTCGGCGGGCGTATAGTCCTCCTTCATGCAAACGTCTGGCGACAGTTTTCGGGAGATCCGCTTGCCAGTAGCAGCCATAAACTGATTTGCTACCTCACTAGCTGTGCTGCGCCAGGTGTCTTTTTGTTGATAGCACTATGTACCGATTTTCTGCAAGTGTCGTACTTCGAACACGACCTCCCCCGTGACGTTTGCTACACTCTCCATTTGTTTGAAATGATTTCCAAAGCCTTGAAACAACACTGTGGCTGACGTCAAACTCCCTGGCAACATCTGTCATTTTTCACCCTTCTTCAATCTTGCCAATAATACGGCCACGCGTAAAATCATCTAGGTGATGTCTGGAAGACATACTGAAAATTGTAAGTTCGTCAATTGATTCTTTCCCTTTGAACTTTGCGTTTGAACAACAACGGTCACTACGCGTCAAATTCTTTATATCTCTTATCAGCGCTATGACGTCACGAACAAGTTCGGCAATCCAAAATTTGCATACGCACAACACGTCTTACTGTATCCCGCACTTATGCTAATTTCCACATTTTCCTGCCTTCCATTTTATGGTTGCTATCGTTGCTATTGTCATCCGTCCTTAACAATTGTCCGGCAGTGTATTACCTAATAACATTTTGAATAATACTGGTATTAAAAAGAGATTAAAATTTTAAGCAATGAATGAATCGCATCGATTTGATAAAATGAATGTGTGAACCATTTGTGATGACAAGTAACGAGTAGAGAGAGCGAGTTAATATTTTCAACAAATTTAGGTTTTCAAATCTTGATAGTGTGTTTGAATACTATAACGAAGTAAATATCTCCATCATTTTTGTCCACGCCGGGGCTCGAACCCGAGTCCTCTTATTCCGGAATAAGTCGCTCTACCAATTGAGCTACGTGGACGTTCCTTATCGCTGCTATCTGCCTTTATATCTTGTGCATCCTGCTGGGCAGGCACGTCACAATACCTTAAACCTTCAATATAGATATATTCTCTTTACTGTTCTACGGAAACTGCTGTTTTTCCTTGAGCATTTATTACATTATTGAGCATTTTAACCCTTTAAGCGACTGATGTACCAGAACTATATGGTGCCCAAAATTTTCTGCGATCCCCAAACAGAAACGTTCACATAGCTACCGGGTTTTAGGAAAACTATGGGGAAGCAATTCCTTTCTCCCTGTAATTTCTGTAGTATCGATAATTAACTAGTGATAGGTGCTCCCTTTTAATCCTTTCTTCTGTACTGCATGAACCAAAGCATGATAACGAAGGGTAAGTTCCCCTGACCCGGATATCATGCCACTGGATAGAAACAACTGCCCAAGCATCTCTCTTCTTATAATTAGATAAATTAAACCTGTTCTTCCACGATGGAAATCCAGGGATATTAAAACACCGATACTTAAAAACACTTTAATCACCAGTATCCAATAAAATACTTCCAATTAAAAACTACATAAGACCTTTTGTGTTCTGCAGCAGATCCCATTTTCAGATGAATTAAAATCAAAAGTCAAAGAGAGTTACAACTATCTTATACAGTGGCTGCAATGCTACATAGATGCGCAGATGCAATGCGCAATGTTACAAGCGCGTCGTTGTATTCGTATGCAGGTGTCATTTGAGACCAAACCTCCGCGAACTTAAAGAATAACGCATAAGCAGGAACGTTGCCAGGGGAAGATCAGGCCGGACGGCGCCCGACCTGTGTTTTCTTTTGCCCGTCCTAGCGACCTACAGAGCAGAATAGTGCCCGATCTCTTTTACATTTTTAGCCTGACCACTTAATATCCTTAGCCCGATATCAGTCATCAGCCGCGCCTCCTAATTTGATTGTCTGGATACTGGCCTGCACATAAGGAAAGTTCTTCGTAATTAGTCCATGAACATAATTTGTTGTCTCATATTCCCAATTTACAAAGTGAAAATCCTCCAAATACGTGGCGCCAGTAAATAAACAAGTACATCGCTCTTTCCACGTTCCAGAAACACATAGCAACCGAACAATTGTTATTCGGTCAACGCCCGGGAATTGAATCCACGGAACTCTCGATATCTAGCCGAGCGCGTTAGCCTTCCACCACGGTGGCCAACAATCGACAGTGATATGTGTGTTTTTAAGTAAGCTTCTGACGTCATAAATCCGTAAGATAAGCTCAGCTACTGAGACGTCTCCATCTGGTGGGCATTAACGGGACTGGCAATATATTAATTATAGCAGTTAAATCCAAAGTGCGAGATCGAAAGTGAAAATTCTCCAAATACGTGGCGTCAGTGAATTAACAAAAACATCGCTCTTTCCACGTTTAACAACGCACAGCAAGCCTCAGCTTACGGATTATAATGTAGCATCTGTCATTATAATCCGTAAGCTGAGCCCATCTTACGGATTTATAATGCCAGACGCATTCATAACTAAAGAACAAGAACAGCCCTGATTAACCGAGCTCAGTATCAGACATTATACATTCCGTTCCATGGCCTTCACATGCCCCTTCGTTTACCTGCAATCGCTTCGATTTGTAAAAGACGCACTGGTTATAATGTTTTCGCTCTTCGGTGTATAATAAATTGTCTGTTGGATATATCCTATTAGGACTGGCAAGTAATGCTCATCTCTGATTTTGACTCCCCGATGGCGCAGTGTTCTAAGCAGTACCTTCTGACCATTCGTCCGAGTGAGTCCAGGTTCGAATCAGAAGATGGACGCGGGTCAACGAGTCTACAATTCCTTGAGGGTCAAACGGGTCGGGGTTAAGGTGTTTCTGGCCGAATTTCGACTCAGTTTTATTTCCATTTTGTTTTCGAAAGTAATTATTTCAAAGAACAATGCGTACTGTGGAATTTTGTGCTTGATTCTAACGCAAGTGGAGCAAAAAATGATTAGTCATACAAAAGATCAGATCACATGCAGAGGATTTTAAGAAGGGAGTGTCTGACTCCAGGTCTTAAACAATCCTTAGAAATAGGAAGCTAGGAGATGTGGGTTAGAATGCCCGATAGGAAAGTGACAAGGAAACGAGGTAGAAAGAGGGAGAAAGAAGTCCTTATTTATTACCGGGAGGCTAGTACCGGGATTCCGACGGCTTAACGTGCCCATCCGACGCACGGCGGATATTTAGGAGATTGAACCTAAGATCGTCCCCGTAGTAGTCACGAACGTCGACCACTAGGCCATCCGCGGCTCTTGTCGTGCAAAAATATTGCCGCCTCTTTGTTAAAGCAAAGAAGGTTTCCATCAACCGACAATACCATATCGTAAAACGATAATTCTTTTGCATTTGTTTTCAGTGCGATTGTCCGGAAACGCTGACACAGGCAAACGCTTTTCACCTCCTTCTCTGTTGATTCATTCTCTCACACCCCGCGTGTAATATTGGAAGACTGAGATTTACTTTTCACATCGCATCTTTTGCATTGAGCACTTGGACATGCTAGCATCCCTTTCCATTGCTTGTCGTGTAGGCATTAACGCCTTATTTCTTAATATGGATGAATTTAATATTAAGGAGATTGAAAAATACGTGCTTCTTGAAAACAAAAAGGGGAAGATGTTTCGTCTCATTAAGAAACCAGAATATGTTTCACAGCAACACCAATTTTCACAGGCTTGTGATGAGTTGAAAGTTTCCGAAATGCGAATGTTGATTTCATTAGCGTTCCTTCCTTCTGAGGGCCTATGATAAAAACAGCATCCACATTTTGGAAATTTTCAACGCGTTAGAGACTGGTAACAATTGGTGCTGCTATGAAACTAAATTATCATATGTTGTAAAGAAAACAGCAAAAACTGAAATTAAACATACAAGTTACTTAATTCAAAAATTCGGATTGTAACACAATCAAAATTAAGTGGAACAGACTTAACATCACTGCGAAGGGGCTTTTTGACTCTCGCAGATGTGTTCGAAAACGTGTGTAAAACAGTTTGGTTATGTGAAGGACGACAGTTTCAAAACTTTCTATAAATTATTCGTTCCCGTAATACATTTGTATGATTTCTATATAACCTACGATACCCACTGAAAAAAGTCTATATATACAATATACATATACACTGTAGAAAAGAAACACAACATAGCATTTATTGACATACATTACGTTACGCTTCCGGTACAACTTTAGCCTAAATGCATGCACTGACCCTTCGAGACATACTTTCGACAAGAATTTGGAACACAGCGACAGGTATGCGCTTCCATTCAGTACATAATGCTGCGGCTAACTGTTGCTTAGTAGAACGCCTTGGTTCCAAACTTCTTATGCGACACTCTAATTCATTCCATAGGTGCTCTATGGGGTTAAGGTCAGGGCTCTCTGCTGGCCAGTCCACACACAATACGGAATTATCTTCAATCCACGCCGTGATAATCCTTGCTTTATTGTTCGGTGCATTATGCTGCTGTTACCAACAGGGCTAGGTTCTACAGTATTGTCACAGAGTTGGTAGAGTATAATTGTCCAGAATATCGAGGTAGACGTGCTGGTTAACAGGTTTGTCCACGATAACCAATGGGGCGGGACCATACCACGAAAAACACCCACACACGAGAACACTGCCAGCTCCAAACTTGACCGTAGGAACAGTACACTGTGGCAAATAGCGTTCCCCCGGCTGCTCCCATAACCACAGATGGCCATCAGACTGATGGATCGTGTATCTAGATTCATCAGTCCACAGGACCCATTTCCATTGATCTAAGGTCCACGATAAATGTTCTCTACATGATGCTAAAACACGAGTGGCATTCCGAGTGGAGAGGAAAAGGTTATGAGCAGCCGCACGACCACGGTAACTCATGGAATGAAGGTTTCTGCGAATGGTACGTGTACATACCGAGCTTCCAGCATTTTTACTCACCTGTATACTAAGGTCTTGTGCAGTACTCCGTCGATTAGCTGTAACGACTCTCCTGATGCGCCGACGTCCTTTATCACTGATTTTCTTTGGTCTGCCGGTATGTTTTGCTAATTCAGGCACGCAATGTGTCTTCCACGTATTCAGTACATCCAAAACAAATGACTTGGGTATGTTTAAACGCCTCTCGGTTTCTCTTATGGACAACCCACTAATATAACACAATCTTTCCTTTATCAAAGTCAGTTCTCTCCCGCCGCGACATTTTCACTAAACCTCACAGTGCGATATGATCGCGATCATCTGCAGCCTTGTTTTTATACAGTCTGCAGCTGTACCGCGCATCTGAACAACGCAGTGGATCGGTTCATTTGCTTTTGAAGGGGCATCTGGTGACTGTTGTTAATATATATGTATACACTATATTGACAAAAGTCACCGGACACCTAGAAGAGAAACACAACATAGCATTTATTGATATACATTAGTACGGTGTCTCAATGGCCTTAATGCATGCACTGACTTTTCGAAGCATGCTTTCGACAAAGTTTTGGAACACAGCGATAGGTATATACTTCCATTCAGTACATAATGCTGCCGCTAACTGTTGCCTAGTGTTAGGCCTTGGTTCCTAACTTCTTATGCGGCGCTCTAATTCATCCCATACGTGCTCTATGGGATTAATATCAGGGTTCTGTGCTAGCCAGTCCACACACGACACGGAATTATCGTGAAACCACGCCGTAACAATCCTTGCTTTATGGCTCTATGCATTATGCTTCTGGTACCAAAAAGGCTCGCTTTCATGGTACTGCCAGAGATTGGTAGGGTATAATTGTCCAGAATATCGAGGTAGACGTGCTGATTAACAGGTTTATCCACGATAACCAATGGGCCAGGACCATACCACGAAAAACACCCCGACACGACTACACTGCCAGCTCCAAACTTGGCCGTAGGAACAGTATACAGTGGTGAACAGCGTTCCGCCGACTGCCGCCATACACACACACAGCCATCAGACTGATTGATCATGTATCTGTATTCATCAGTCCATAGGACTCGTTTCTATTGATCTACGGTCCACGATAAATGTTCTTTACACCATGCTAAACGACGAATAACATTTCGACTGGAGATGAAAGGCCTATGAGCAGCAGCACGACCACGGTAACCGATGGAATGAAGTTACCTGCGAATGGTACGTGTACGTACCGATGTTGCAGCATTTTTACTCACCTGTACACTGAGGTCTTCTGCAGTACTCCGTGGATTAGCTGTAACGACTCTCCTGAGGCTCCGACGTCCTCTATCACTGATTTTCTTTGGTCTGCCGGTACCTTTTTCTGCTTCAAACCGCCATGTGTCTTCCACTTATTCAGTACATCCAAAACAATTGACTTGGGTATGTTTAAACGCCTCTCAGTTTTCTCTTATGGACAACCCACTAATATAACGCCTAACAATCTTTTCTTTCTCAAAGTCAGTTCTCTCCCGCCGTGACATTTTCACTCAACCTCACAGTGCGATATGATCGCGGTCAGCTGCAGGCTTGTTTTTATACTGTTTGCAGCTGTACCGCGCATCTTAACAACGCAGCGGATCCGTTCATTTGCTTTTGAAGGAGTGTCCGGTGACTTTTGTCAATGTATTGTATATATATATATATATATATATATATATATATATGTGTGTGTGTGTGTATATTTATAAATTTAATTTCAAATTCGTCGTTCAAAGCAGATTTGTTCGGGTCGAGTCCAATTATGCGACGTTCGGGTCCGGGTCGGGTCTAGATTCAAAATTTTGGACCAGTCCCCAACTCTGGTTCGAATCTTGCGAGGCATAGATTTTGTGTTTGTCTTACGGCAACTACCTGTCTCCCTTCCCTGGAACCGGTGTCCCTAAATTAAGGAAGGCGTCAGCTTACAGCCCATCGAGTTGCTCATGGTGGTTGTTAAACCTTCGAAAAACAACCACACCTCTGATGATTTTCGAAGTGCGCCACTTTCCAGCGCTTTTAAAATATTTTCGTTTTCGTTTTGTACATCGAAGACTGAATTTTTTCCATTTGTTTCACGGATGCGTTTTGAGTGAATTTTTCTTTCGCCCGTTGGGATGAAATGAAATTTCTTGAGAAAAAGAGTCAAAACAGATAGAGAAATCCTAATCGTGGCATAGTAGGTTCAAACGTTTTTGGCCGTCCCGGTGGCGCCTTTGTCTGAAATCTGGCTTCTAACCATTTGTCCAAGATGGCTCTGGGTTCGGATCCTGGGGAGGTATACATGTTATGTTTGTCGTTCGGCAGTGGCTGTTTCTCTTCCCTGGAACCAGAGGCCCTAAATTATGGACTGGCGACTGCTTATAGGTCACTCTGGTTGTTAAATCCCCAAACGAAAAAAAGACTTTTGCGCTGTCACCTAAAAGTGCTTTGTAATAGCTCTTGATATACATTTCGCTTAAACTCAGAGAAATTAAAATATGCGCCTGCACAAGTTTGCTATTTAACAGGCCAATCATAATGTATTTCGATGTTGCTCATGAGTTACGTCCAATTTAAGTTGTTTCGGTACATTCCTTATCGCGAAACTTTGTTTGAAAATGGCGTATTGACTACAAGTGTTCATTTTCATACACATAACACGAGTGTGTACCCATTAAAGCTGCATATTAGTGTTCATTAAATTCCTCTGTATTTAGTCATCAGAATTTTCTTTTCATTTAATATTTTCGAAAATACATATATTCAAAATAAATGCAGGAGAGTAGCAGTTTCATATATATTGTTTTCCAGAGTTGATAATGGCTGTCTACGAACACGACGAGTGTTACTGATGCTTAAATATCGATGTACTCTACAGCCAAATTAAATAGCACATTAGCAAAACCCAACAATAATTTTCATCTGTGCATTAAAGCCATTACCTGAACGACTCCATAACATGAGCCTCGCTTTCTCGTGCCAAGCCCTCAAAGCTTTGGGTCGTAATTACGCTTACAATGCTGCATAAACGCTCGATTAGTAATCTTAATTAATATAAGCGCTACTAATTGTTGCTTCACGCTTGCCTACGTTACGTAATTTGTTACATCTTGCGCGTGCTTTTGATATGCATGTCTTAATAGCATTATTTTACTGCGCTGAAGGCTGACCGTACTTAACTTGCTGGAGGGGAATGTAATTTCCTGATTTGGGAGAAGGTTTGCTTTAAAGCCACCAGCAGAATTTGCCGGCAATTGACGTCATATTTTTATCACACACAAACTACAAATGTTATCCAGTCGACTAACGTTGCACAGATTCAAGGGACCAATTTAAACCCGGATGGGGCTACAGAAATGCCATTTCATTTTTTTCAGTGGGTATACCTTGAGAAACTCATAGGGCTATAAGCCATTGTTCTACTCTAATTTAGGGCCACTGATTAAAGAGAAGGATTGAGCCAGCATTATAAAAAAAAATACACCTTTTATGATTCCTGCTTAAGGCCGCGGATGGCTTAGTGGTTAGCGAGTCAGACTATCAATGCAAGGTCCTCAGGTTCGAACCTGGGCTGATCTTTCAGAGGTGGTGGGATTTACTAACAATCGCTGAATATCCGCCGTGCATCGGAAAGCACGTTAAGTGACGGCCCCCAGGCTGGACCCACTGGTTAAATGGGTAACCTTTCCTATAACCCCCCCCCCCCTGAAGTTCTCTCACCCTTCTATGTGCAACATCGTACTTGTACGGTGGCGCCATCTACTGTACTCTAATCTCACTACAAAACCTGTTCTGTCAAAGTCGCTAGACTTGCTCTATTTTCTTCCGTTTCTGTGTCCTGCCCAAAAGGCGATCTCGCTGTAGGTGGCTGGGACCTAAACTCTACTCACTGTGGACGGAAGTCCTACAAGAAAAATGACAAATACGAAATATTCCTGTTTAACGACAACCATGGTCAACTCGTGGGACTATAAGAAGTCGTCCGTTCCTAATTTAAGGACGGACGTCAGCTTATATCCCTACTAGTTCCACAGCTTATATCCCTACTAGTTCCACAGCTTATATCCCTACTAGGCTTTAACTTTTCCATGGAAAGGATAAAGCCTGTGACATCATACATGCAAAACACTCATTCCTCATCTAGGACTCTCGCGAGGGCTTTTCTCGAACGAATAATATGAACACAGCTACTTAGACCACCCGACCACTGGGGTACTGAACTGTCATTCCGAGAAAAAACCTCGTGACGTTTCCGCCCCACAGGACGCACATGAGATACAGGCAGATAGCAGTGAGAGCACAGGCCAGTGTTGTATAGTGGATAACGATCGTAGCTGTGGAGAGTTGGGGGTTCGAATCTGGCATAAAAATGATGGAACAATTTACTTCGTCATATTGGCGCCGGAACTTCAAGGATGACCTGGCTGCTAGGTTTCTCGCAATAGTGGGATGTTCTTTCCACACCGCGAGATAGGAAAAATGAGAATATCTTCTTCTGTTCTTCGTAAAAAAATATAAAATCAGTGTGACGTTACGTTCCGCACACCAAAATATCTTGAATTTCTCGCATGCACGTTCTTCATCAGATGACTGCTTACAGCGACACATGGTCCCGGCCCTCTTTCTGGGAGGAGGGAGGGAAGACAAATAACTGCCTACAGCTACACGTGGTCCCGGCCCTCTTTCGAGGAGGGGGAGGGGAGATAGATGACTGCCTACAGCTACACATGGTCCCGGCCCTCTTACGGGGAAATAGATGACTGCCTACAGCTACACAAGGTTCCGGCCCTCTTTCGGGGAGGGGGAGGGGAGATAGATGACTGCCTTACAGCGACACATGGTCCCGGCCCTATTTCGGGGAGGGAGAGGGGAGATGTGACGTGCCAGCCCCGCAGAACGCACATGGGATAAAGCCAGATAGCAGTGAGAGCAGTATAGTGGATAGCACTCGGAGCTCCGGAGCCGGGAATTGTGGGTTCGAATCGCGCCCCTGGCATAAAAATGATGGAGAAATTTACTTCTTCATACGCCTGATATTCAAGTACGTGGTTTATGAAAAAAAATTGTAACAGAGAGAGACAAAGGAATGAGATTTCCATTCAGATGAAGGCATGTTTCCACGTGTCCCTTTTTCGTCCCCTCCAGTCACTAAAGCTAGCCGTAGAATCCCTCCTTACACTAGAGATAGCCGTTCTGGTGGCGCAGTGGTCTAAACTCTGGCTTATCATTATTCGTCCAAGAATGGTCCGAGTTCGAATCCCGGTTAGGCATGGATGTTTTGTTTTGCGGCACTGGCTCCCTCGCTTTCCCGGAACCAGTGGCCTTAAATCAGGGACGGGCGATTGCTTATAGCCCACTAAGCCGCCACGGTAGTGCAGTGGTCTAAGCGATGGCTTCTGATCATTCGCCCTAGTTGGGTCCGGGTTCGTATACCCGGTGAGGCATTTATATTTGTGTTTTTCCTTTCGGCACTGGCTTTCAATGTGTCACTTGTCTAACACTGGTTATCTGTGTACATTGGTCATTTGGCATATAGTATACCATGCTCGCTATGTACATTGTTGATGTAAACTGAATATACAGTCTATGTCTGCCTGAATATAATGTACAACTATGTCTGCTTATCCTGTCACTGCACTGTTCCAACAGGTCAAATAAATACTTTTTTAAACCTTCAATCGAACAAACAAACAATCACCAGAGCTAGTAGTCCTAAATTAGAAACAAAGAACTCATCCCAGCATTAAGTGTCCACACGGGTTACTAAACCTCGAATCAATTAAAAAACAAGATAAAATAGGAATGCAAAATGTGTTGTTGGAAGAAGAATCGAACCAAAGATGGACAGGAAAAATGTTCTAATGAATATCGCGGTGACGTAAAATACTTAGGAAAGGTCATAGCGGTCAGCAAAAGGTAAAGAGGATGCTCGAAGTTGAATGTAATGAACGGTTTATATTCACTTTCTTTGAAAAATATGTTTTATATACACTATACTGGCAAAATTCACCGGACATCCCTTTAAAAGCAAATGAACCAATCTGCTGCGTTGCTGAGATGCAAGCTACAGCTGCAAGCAGTATAAAAACAAGCTTGCAGCTGACCAAGATCATATCTCACTGTGAGGTTGAGTGAAAATGTCGCGGCGGGAGAGAACTGACTTTGAGAAAGGAAAGATTGTTGGGTGTTATATTAGTGGGTTGTCCATAAGAGAAACCGAGAGGTGTTTAAACATACCCAGGTCAAAGTTTTTAGATGTACAGAATAAGTGGAAGACACATGGCGTGCCTGAATCAGCAAAGCGTACCGGCAGACCAAAGAAAATCAGAAGTGGAGGTCGTCGATGCTTCAGGAGAGTCGTTACAGCTAATCGACGGAGCACTGTACAAGACCTCAGTGTACAGGTGAGTAAAAATGCTGCAACATCTGTACGTACACGTACCATTCGCAGATAACTTCATTCCATCGGTTACCATGGTCTTGCGGCTGCTCATAAGCCTTTCATCTCCACTCGGAATGCTACTCGTCGTTTAGCATGGTGTAAAGACCATTTATCGTGGACCGTAGATCAATGGAAACGGGTCCTATGGACTGATGAATCCAGTTACACGATCCATCAGTCTGATGGCCGTAGGTATGTATGACGGCAGCCGGGGGAACGCAATTTACCACAGTGTACTGTTCCTACGGTCAAGTTTGAAACTGGCAGTGTACTCGTGTCGGGGTGTTTTTCGTGGTATGGTCTCGGCCGATTGTTTATCGTGGGCAAACCTGTTAACCAGTACGTCTACCTCGATATTCTGGACAATTATGCCCTTACCAACTATGTGGGTAATACTATGGAACCGAGCATTGTTGGTACCAGCAGGGTAATGCACCGAGCCATAAAGAAAGGACTGTTAAGGCGTGGTTTGACGATAATTTTGTATCGTGTGTGGACTGGCTAGCACAGAACCCTGATCTTAACCCCATAGAGCACGTATGGAATGAATTTGAGCGCCGCATAAGAATTTTGGAACCAAAGCCTACTACTAAGTAACAGTTAGCGGCCGCATTGTGTACTAAATGGAAGAGCATTCCTGTCGCTGTGTTCCAAAACCTCGTCGAAAGCATGTCTTGAAGGGTCAGTGCATGCATTGATGCCTAAGGTGGACCGACACCGTACTAATGTATGCCAATAAATGCTATGTTGTGTTTCTCTTCTAGGTGTCCGGTGACTTTTGTGAATGTAGTATATATATAGAGAGAGTGAATCACGAAAGAAGAAGTCTGTAAATTTGTAGCACCATAATTCCTTTAGTCTCCTTTTCTTTAAACACTTTTTTCAATCGTTAAATTATTTAAAAGAAGTTTGGTTTCTTCTTATTTGAACCTTTTAACCGGCTGGAAAGAATTTACTTGGGATTAGAAAAAGTGCTGAAATCAGCTCGGACGAATATATTCGCAGTCAGAGAAGTGGACGGGATGTGGATCAAACGAGTGAATCTGATCATCAGAAAGCGTTGATTCTTCCGTTAGCTATGTCATTTAAAATGGACATTTAGCGGGATGATTTACACTAACCCTTTCTTTTGTTGAAAGCGCTATGATGCGACGAACTAAGAAAGAATAGAGATTGAGAACTGGTTGCTGTATACAATTTATGGAGAGTCTGTACATTTTTAACCTGGGCACCAGATGCTGCAATGATGTTCTACTGAATGTAATTCCACTCCCCTTGCTCAAGGATATCAATGCAAACGAGTAAGTAGACATTACTTTGTTTGTTAGACCATCACTCTTGTAAATTGTGAATAAACAAAGACATCGCTCGTTCCACGTTAAGCAACGCACAGCAACCGACTCATCGATGCCAGATGAGCCGTGGTAAAATAATGCATTTGTCAGAAATTAGGAACGCACATTACCGATCAGTGAACAACTTGATGGGTTATAAGCGTCCCTGATTTAGGGCTACTGATTCTCCAGAAAGGAGAAAAGGAGAGATCCAGTGCCGTAAGACAAGCGCAACAACCATGCCTCACCTTGTTTCGAAATCGGACTCGTATTGGACGAATGGTCAATGCTTAGACTACTGCGTTGCACTGTTGAAGCCTAACTGTACAGCCAGTGGATAGGGCTTTAAGCTGTTTACGCCACACGCGGACCCGGCCGTCAGCATGGAAATTGGACTCATAACACAGGACGACTTTATTCCATTTGTCGAAGATCCATAGCTGACGTTCCGTCGCCCATCGAAAGCGTTGTTTGCGATGACTAAGAGTCATCATGAGTACCCTCTTTTTTTTTCGGTTGTGAAACCTCAGAAGAATCAAGGTACTGTGCATGATTCATGTGGAATTAGGTCGAACTGCCAGCTGTTGAACTAATGGCTGAGCTGGGTGACTGTTGCACGTAGTTGTTGAGATATCAGACGTGATACCCGATGCTCACCTCTAGGATCAACAGCGCATGACTGACCAATGTGAGCCCTTCTGCTAGAGGTCTGCGCAATGGCAATCCAGTCCTGATACACCCTTGATCAGTGTTGTATTCAGGCATCTTCTCGAAGGTTCTTATCCCCCGAAAATCCATGAGCGCCCCACGTAGGTTTCCTCTTCAATTTAGTCTAATTTATTTCGTTTATAGCTGAATATTTGAAGAAATTATTAAAAACAATTTAAGAAAATGAGGAACAATATTCTAATAGTGAAACACATGGATTTCAATCTGAAATTTCTATCATCCGTCAATGAAACATTAAACAGTTCTTGCTGAAGATAAAATTTTTCAAGCACTGACAACTTAGTACATTTCAGCAAAAAAAAACCTAATTCCACAGAGTAGAGATGTTTGTACTGCAATACATCATCATATTTTGGAAGCTGGCATTCAGCTTTAGTTCACTCTTTTGGATGCCAACTTACCATGTAAACGGTTAGGCTTCAGTGTAGTTAACGTGACGTTAGTGTCTCCAATACAACAAAGTATTTGCTACCTAATTTTAAACAGTAGCAAATTAGAAATTGTTCCCATTGAAAGTTTTTTTGCTCCTGGTGGTGGGTGGTTTACATTCTGTGAGAAAGAAAACAAATCGAGGCACCTTAAACTGCTATCCAATACGTTAGTTAGTTTTTTTACGCTTTTCAACCGTAGGTTGAAGAAGCGTATATGCTCCAGCTTTGTCCGTCCGTCTGTCCGTCTGTCTGCACGATAACTCGAGTAAAAATGGTTCGATTTCGATGACATTTTAGTATGTGGTAGGAGACCACCTGGGGAAGAACCCTGTTGATAATGGACGAAATGGGATCTAAGGTCAGGACATAGAAGCGGGATGCATTCCATTGCCCTTAAGCATCATAACGTGCGTAAAAATGGTTCGATTTCGATGACATTTTAGTATGTGGTAGGGAACCACCTGGGGAGGAACTCTATTGAAAATGGACGAAATGGGATCAAAGGTCAGGACATTGGATCGGGATCCATTCCATCGCCCTTATTCCATGTTATTAAAGCAGCAATTCTTGTATGTATATAAATTTTATTTTGAAAACGGCTCTAAGGATTTTAATGAAAGTCGTTAACCTACCGTTTTCTGGTACTATAAATCAATTTAGCTTGATCTCGACTTTAGGAAAATTCGTTTAGTGCGTTAAATAACCGCCCCGAATTACCACGTTTTTAGTGTCATGGCGTCGTCCCATTAATGTTACCCATGCTCAGAAATCTTATGACGCCACAACTTTACGATTGAAATGTTGGCGTGCGGTCACGACATCTGTCTCATTACGTCACGCGTTGTGTGTGGATCCTATTAAAGAGTTATGACGTCACACTCTTGCCAGCAGATGGTCGCGATTCCCATCTGCCCCATTACGTCACGTGTTATGTGCGTATGCCCGTCCGCACGACAACTCGCGTAAAAATCGTTTGATTTCGATGAAATTTTAGTATGTGGTAAAGGAACATCTGGGAAGGAACCCTATTGAAAGTTGACGAAATGAGATCAAAGGTCAGGACATAGGAGCGGAATCACTTTCATCACCATTATGCGTCATAACGTACGTAAAAATGCTTCGATTTAGATGAAATGTCAGTATGTTGTAGGGGCCTGCCTGGAGACAAATCCTATTGAAAATGGGCAAAATGGGGTCAAAGGTTAGGACACAGGAGCGGGATCCATTCCACTGCTCTTATGCGTCATAACTTATGTAAAAATGGTTTGATTTCGATGAAATGTTAGTATGTGGTAGGGAAGAACCTAGAGACAAACCCTATTGAAAATGGGCGAAATGAGGTCTAAGATCAGGACATAGGAGCAGAATTACTTCCATCGCTATTATGCGTCATAACGTACGTACACATGCTTCGATTTGGATGAAATGTTAGTATGTTGTATGGGCCTGCCTCGGGACGAATCCTATTGAAAATGGGCGAAATGGAGTCAAAAGTTAGGACACAGGAGCGGTATCTATACCATAGCCCTTATGCATCATAACTTACGTAAAAATGCTTCGATTGCAACAAAATTTTATCATGTTATTTCGGAGATATACTGAACTGATTCTGTTGAATATCATCGAAATGGGATCAAAGGTCAGGGCACAGGACCGAGATTTATTCCACAGCCATTATCCTCATAACTTGAATGATAACTTGAGTAATGATTTCTGGTATGTTAGAAAGCGTATTGTAATCAATGCATTGCATGATTTTACTAACTTGTTTTACTACTATTTGCTAATCTAAATAATCTAAAGGGGCTGAAACCAAGTGGCAGAGCCAATGGTTTACACCATAGGTGTTTAGGTAACCACACATAATGCTTTGTGGAGGGGTGGATTTTCTCCTGCACAGCGTTACCTTACTAGCATCCTCAATATTTACACCACCCTTAGTGAAATCCGTGGTGCATTACTGATTTATTTTTTTTTTGATTTGAGGTTTAACGACCACCATGAGCAACTCAATGGGCTATAAGCAGTCGCCCGTCCCTAATTTTGAGTCACTGGTTCCAGGGAAGGGAGAGAGCCAGTGCCGTAAGACAAACACAACATCCATGCCTGACCGGGATTCGAACCCGGACCCCTTTCGGACGAATGATCAGAGGCCATCGCCTAGACCACTGCACCACCCGGGTGGCACCATTACTGAATTAAAGCAAAGGTATAGCATTTTTACATTCTTAATGATTTGTATGTGTAGACAGATTTCTTGGAATTTGCTTTTGCGATTACAAGCACAAGAAAAATTTTATACTCTATTTAAAAATTGTATATGTATTAATGAACATATAAATAACGCAAGTGAGTAAAATCATGGAATGCATTGATTATGATACGCTTTACAACATACCAGAAATCATTATTGAAGTTATTACTCAAGTTATGAGGATAATGGCTGTGAAATAAATCACGCTCCTGTGCCCTGAACTTTGACCCCATTTCGATGATATTCAGCAGAACCGGTTCAGTATATCTCCGGAACAACATACTGAAGGTTAGTTTCAATATAAGCATTTTTAGTCAAGTTATGAGGATAATAGATGTGAAATAAATCTCGCTCCTGTGTCTTGACCTTTGACGGCATTTCTATGATATTCGACAGAACCGGTTCAGTATACTTCCGGAACAACATAATGAAGTATTGTCGCAATCGAAGTATTTTTACGCAAGTTATGACGCACAAGGGCAATGGAATGAATCCTGCTCCTATGTCCTGACCTTTGACCCCATTTCGACGGTTTTCAACAGGCTTCATCCCCAGGTGGTCCCCTACCACATACTAAAATATCATTGAAATCGAACCGTTTTAACGCGAGTTATCGTGCGGAAGGACAAAGCTGGGGCATATACGCTTCTTCAACCTACAGTCGGAAAGCGTAAAAAACTGTGATTATATGAACATAATCAGTCAAAATTTTCAGCTCCCTCAAAATTTGTAAATGCCCCCCCCCCCCCCCCCGGAAAAAACTCTCTGAATGCAACACTGCCCTTGGCACAGTTGCACGGGGGCAGCCAACAAATGCGGCTGTTTCCAATGTACTGGCACCTGCCCTCCGGGCTTCAAATATCTGGCCGTGGTCAAATTGGCCTATTACTCCGATTTGAAAAATTATTTTTCCATTGGAAAGCCTAAAAGATGGGAACGATGATCTTAGCTTTCCGTTTTTTACGCTTTCCAACCGTATGTTGTAGAAGCGTATACGCTCCTGCTTTGTCTGTCTGTCTGTCTGTCTGTGCGTCCGCACGGTAACTCGCGTAAAAATGGTTGAATTTCGATGAAATTTTAGCATGTGGTAGGGGACCACCTGGGGAAGAACCCTATTGAAAATGGGCGAAATGAGGTCAAACGTCAGGACATAGGAGCGGGATCCATTCCATTGCCCTTATGCGTCATAACATGCGTACAAATGGTCTGATTTCGATGAAATTTTAATATGTGGTAGAGGGCCATCTGCGGCCCAACCCAATTGAAAATGGACAAAATTGGGCAAAGGTCAGGACCCTGGAGTGAGATCCATTTCATCGCCATTATGCGTCGTTACTTGCGTAAAAATGCTTCGACTGCGACAAAACTTTATCATGTTGTTCCGGAGATATATCGAATCAATTCTGCTTAATATTATCGAAATGTGGTCAAAGGTCAGGGCACAGGAGCGATATTTATTCCACAACCTTTATCCTCGTAACTTGACTAAACATGCTTCTATTGTGACAAAACTTTAGTATGTTGTTCCGGAGGTATACCGAATCAGTTCTATTTAATGTCATCGAAATGGGGTCAAAGGTCACGGCACAGGAGCGAGATTTATTCCACAGCCATTATCCTCATAACTTGACTAAAATGCTTCTATTGCGATAAAACTTTTTAGTGTGTTGTTCCGGAGGTATACCGAATCAATTCTGTTTAATATCATCGAAACGGGGTCAAAGGTCAGATCACAGGAGCGAGATTTTTTTAACAGTCATTATCCTCATAACTTAAGTAATAACTTGAGTAATGATTTCTGGTATGTTGGAAAGCGTATCATAATCAATACACAGATTTTACTAACTTGTTTTACGCTTTCCAACCGTAGGTTGAAGAAGCGTTTATGCCCCAGCTTTGCCCATCTGTCTGGCTGTCCGCCTGTCCATATGATAACTGGCGTAAAAATGGTTTGATTTCGATGAAATTTTATTTAGTGGCAGGGGACCGACCACCTGGGGACGAACCCTATTGAAAATGGGCAAAATGGGGTCAAAGGTCACGACATAGCAGCCGGATTCATTCCATTGCCTTATGCGTCATAACTTGCGATTTCGATGAAATTTTAGTATGCAGTAGGGGACCACCTGGGGACAAACCTTGTTGGAAATGGGCGAAATGCGGTCAAAGGTCAGATCACAGGAGTGAGATTTATTTCACAGCCATTATCCTCATAACTTCAGTAATAACTTGAGCAATGATTTCTGGTATGTTGGAAAGCTTATCATAATCAATGCACAGATTTCACTAACTTGTTTGTACGCTTTCCAACCGTAGGTTGAAGAAGGGTATATGCTCCAGGTTTGTCCGTCTGTCCGCACAATAACTCTCGTAAAAATGGTTCGATTTTGATGAAATTTTAGTATGTGGTAGGGGACCACTTGGGGACGAACCCTGTTGAAAATGGGCTACATAGGGTCAAAGGTGACTACATGGGAGCGGGATTCATTCCATTGCCTTATGCGTCATAACTTGCGTAAAAATGGTTCGATTTCGATGAAATTTCAGTATGTGGTAGGGGACCACCTGGGGACGAACCCTCTTAAAAATGGGCGAAATGAGGTAAAAGGTCAGGACATAGGAGCGAGTTTTATTCTACAGCCATTATACTCATAACTTGAGCAATAACTTCAATAATGATTTCTGTATGTTGGAAAGCGTATCATAATGAATGCATTGCATGATTTTACTAACTTGTATTTTTTACAATTCATAACTTCGCCCTAGATGGGGTAAACGCAGATTCGGTAGAATCAAAACACATTTTGTTCCATACATATTTTTTTAACAACCGATTGAAGAAGTTAGCTCTTCCTTTCGATGCCATTTAGAACGAACACTATTTTTCATATGGTTTCGGTTTTAAATAATGCATATTCTTCCGCTAGGGGTCATAATGATAAATTCCAGTGTCCCCAATGTCTCTATTTGTAAACGATCTATTTCAAAAATTATTTTTTTTTTCGTAGGATGGAGCTTTTGGTAGGCAAATGATCCGCACATAATTGAGTGTTCATTCCTGTTTCTGATGCATTTCCATCAAAATCATAGCTTCTGAAAACTTGGTTTAAAAATCTTCATTCCTAGACTGATACCGCTCACCACGGAAAGCCTTTTGAGAATACCCTCTGCTTAAAATAGTGCATAGTGTTTCCTCCAGAGGGCATAGATATACACTGTTGGCCACCCAAAATGAAACAAGAAGGAAGCATCCGATTGGCCTGAAATTCGCAGCATGCTTCTCCCGCGAGAGGGCATGCAAACGATTTGAATTGCAGGGCATATGCAAATCATGAGCGCCCGGCACGCCATCGAGAAGCACTATAAGAAGGGGATACAGAAGACGGGGTGTAAGTAGTGGAAGTGTGTTGTGCTGTCGGACCTGTGCGTGGGAAGCTTCTTGAAGCCTCGTCGTAGAATACGGCAGTCATTCCGGCACCTTTCGGAGTTCGACAGAGGACGAATAGTGGCTTATCGCGAAAGCGGCTTATCGTTCCGAGATATCGGCGCCCGTGTGAGACGACATCCAGCCACAGTGAGGCGAGTATGGATTCAGTGGGTGCAGGAGGGACGGACGGACCGACGTGAGCGATTGCCGCAGCCGCGGCACACCACCGATCGAGAGGACCGGCATGTTGTGCGGCGGGCATTGACGGCCCACACCGCCACATCACGAACATTAGCGCAGGAATTAGGGTGTGTTGCGCAACAACCTGTGTCAGCACGTACCGTTCGACGTCGTCTGCAGGAGCGGGGACTTGTCGCACGGCGCCCATTGTTCCGATTACCATTGACGTTACACCAACGGCGAGTGCGGTGGCAGTAGGCAGTTGAACGCCGCACCTGGACTACGGAATGGCACGACATTGTCTTCTCTGACGAATCCCGCTTCTGCTTGGAACACCACGATGGTCGGATCCGCGTGTGGCGGCACCGCGGCGAGAGACTGTATGAAGGCTACACTATGCATCGCCATATCAGTCCGTCGCCTGGCGTTAGGGTTTGGGGCGCAATTGAATATGACAACCGCATCCCTCTGGTACGCATCGCCGGTACACTCAACAGCCACCGCTACATCTCCGACGTCTTTGAGCCTGTTGTCCTCCCCAACCTGCAGGACCTGCCAGCGGCCACGTTTCAACAGGACAATGCGCGCCCGCACGTGGCAGGCATCGTGCAACAAGTCTTCACGGCCCACCAGGTGTCACTGCTGCCATGGCTCGCCTATTCTCCCGCCGACATGTCGAGAATTGAACACGTCTGGTCGCTGATCGGCAACCGAGTGGCCCGTCAAGCACCACCCGCGGCTATGCTTGATGAACTGTGGCAACGTGTGGAAGCAGCCTGGACCGACATACCTGAAGCCCACATCCAAAACCTCTTTTGTTCGATGCTGCGGCGTGTAGCGGTAGTTATTGCCAGCCATGGCTGCCACACGAACTATTGATGTCTGCGTGTTCCGCAAATCGCACAGGCCTGTAAGCTAAATCGTTTCATCTTTGTATCTGTTGTTATGTATCCAGTAAATCTGGCTTTGCTATCTCGTGTCCTTCTTGGTGTTGCATTTTGGGTGGCCAGCAGTGTATATCTTATTTTTTGTCAGTATCTCTGCTTTTAAGAGTGCGATTTGAAAAATTCGTTTGCCATCGGAAAGCGTTTCTGAGCGAAATGTTTTTCGCATGAATTCAAAATTTTTCTTAACGAGCAATTATGCCACTAGAGGGCATAGGTCACATTTCCGTTTACAGGATAATTGCAGCGATATCTGCGGAACTAAAAACCCAATGGAAAGAATTCGTTTTCTGTCAGACATTGCTACATATGAAAATATGTTTTGTGTTTTTCCTTTACAAAACAATGCATAATTTTTCCGAAAGGGGGCGCAATGTTTAATCTGTTTTTCTCGATATCGCTGCTTCTAAATGTCCGATTTAAAATATTCATTTAACATCGGATACCATTTACCTTGTAAAAATTTGTCATGTATTTGTTCCACATTTCCTTGCGGAACCCTTAATGAGGTTTTCCTCATTAGGTTTTCCTGCGAAACATTTCCATTGTTTTCCTCATTAGATTTTCCTGCGAAACATTTCCATTGTTTTCCTCATTAGGTTTTCCTGCGAAACTCGTGACACTATTCTGCGGAACTACGTGACAGTAATCTGCGGAACTTCTTATGATATTATGTTGAACCTTGAATGATATTTTGCGGAACCCCAGACGGTAATTTGGGGAATGCTTTATGATATTCTGGGAAACTCCTGGCGATAATCTCCGGAACTGCTAACGGCATTACGTGGAGACCCTCATGATATTTTGAGGAATCCTTGACCATATTCTGCGAAACCGCTGAAGATAATCTGAGAAACTTATGATGATATTCTGCAGATCACCTGACGATAATATGCGCAAACTCTAATGATGTTCTACGGAACCCCTTATGATATTTTGCGGAATCACTGACGATGTTCTGCGGAATCCCTGATGATTTTCTGAGCAGTCCCTGACGATATTCTGCGAAACCGCTGATGATTATCTGAGGAACTTATCATGTTATTATGAGGAACCCTTGAAAATATTCTGCGGAATTCTTGTCAATAATCTGCGGAATCTCAAACAAAATTATATGTAGCCCTTGGTAATATTTTGAAACATTCCTGACGATATTCTAAGAAACCACTGATAATAATCTGCTGAACCTCTTACGATATTCTGCTGAACCTCAACTGATATTTCTCGGAACCCCAGATGATATTCTGCGAAACTCCTGGGAATTATCTGTGGAACCCCTAATGATATTACGTGGAGCCTCTGATGATATTTTGTGTAATCCCTGATGATATTCCACTAAACCACTGACGATAATCTTAGGTAATTCTGATGATATTCTGCGGAATCTCGGAGGGGAATATGCAAAAACCCTGATGATTTTCTGCAGAACTCCTTAGGACATTCTGAGGAACCCCTGACGATATTCTGCCAAACCCATGACGATAATCTGCGGAACCACTGATGATGTTTTGAAGAATCTCTCAAGATATTCAGCGAAACCGCTGACGATCATATGACGAACTTCTGATGATAATCTGACGAACTTATGGTGTATTCTCAGGAGCCTCTGATGATATTCTGTAGAACCCTGACGAAAAAATGCGCAAAGTTTGATAATGTTCGGCAGACCAGTTTATGATATTCTGAGGAATCACTGACGGCATTCTAAGCTTCTCCTCTCTGCTATACTTTGCCTTTATCCTTATAAAATTCTGCAGAACTCCTAATGAAAATTTGAGAAATCCCTGACGATATTCTGAGGAACAACTGATAACATTTTGTGGTACTACTGACGATATACTGTATAACCTTGAGACATATTAGATGTCACTGATTAAATGACAACATTTTGCGGTACTACTGACGATATACTGCATAACCTTGAGACATATTAAATGCCACTGATTAAATGACAACATTTTGCGATACTATTGACTATATACTGCATAACCTCGGCTAGGACACATTAAATGACACTATACATGAGTATTAATTTCCATATACTATAAGGTGATTAATAAACAATGGGCAGGCCACGTACGTGCAATTGTTAGCTAAATAAAAAGGGAATAAAATCACTATATTATAAAATCAGAAATTATCAAAATGTATTTCACATACCTGTTGAGAAGCTTGTCACACTGTGATACAGGTCTCCGTTCAGATTCCTATCCAAATTTGCTGCTGCTTTTGACAATGACTTCAACACAGACAGCGCCTTCTAATCGGAAACAAGCTTGCAATTTCGATTCCCTGCAATGTGTAGAAATTCAAAAACAATTTTTAAAATGTTAGGTAATATTTTTATTAAACTTGTTGATTTACGATATAGGTACATTGAAACCAGTTTGCTAGTCATGAATTTAAGCGGCATTTACTTCTGAGTACCATTGCAGTAAGCAAGCACTTCGATATTGGCATTGCCGCCCCGGTGGCGCAGTGGTCTAAGGCGCTGGCCTCTGATCATTCGTCCGAGATGGGTCCGGGCTCGAATCCCGGTGCGGCATGGATGTTGTGTTTGTCTTACAGCACTGGCTCTCTCCCTTCCCTGGAACCAGTGACCCTAAATTAGGGACGTGCGACTGCTTATAGCCCATTGAGTTGCTCACGGTGGTCGTTAAACCTCCAATCAAAAAAAAAAATATTGGCATTATGAACAGCGAAGCTAACTTAATCAGAAATTCCAGCATCAAATTCTATCGTTGTGGAAAGCGTGTCTTTAACCTAAGTAGATGTACCATCACACAGAAGAAAAACTGAATCTTCATAGGAAAGGAAAGTCTCATCACTGGGAATATAAAAAAAACATCACTACTTCCCATCGCCCCCTAAGGAAATATGAAACGAGCTTCCGGAGAAGAGGTTTTGGTCTTCGGAGAACAGCAGAGGTGATACTTTCAGTCAGTCAAGTCAATAGTATCAAACTGGAGTAAAATGGAGTCGTATATAATTATTCTATTTTTAGAGCAAATTTCAAATTCGCTACACGGGGATATATTAATATTTCATTGATTACATGTGTTTTGTATATCGTAACAATTTATTTAACTGGCGGTCATACAATATCCACTGACCTACTGTTATCTCGAAAAGTATATTTTTAAATTGTTATTCTATGCTTAACTCATTCACGTATCTGGTGTTGAATTCGTAGGGCAGCCCCGGTGGCGCAGTGGTCTAAGCGATGGCTTCTGATCATTCGTCCGACAAGATGGGTGTGGGTTCGAATCCCGTGAGGCATGAATGTTGTGTTTGTCTTAGGGTGCTGGCTCTCTCCTTCCCTGGGATCAGTGGCCCTAAATTAGGGACGGGCAACTCCTTATAGCCTGCTGAGTTGCTCACGGTGGTCGTTAAAACTCCAATAAAATAAAAAATAAAAAAGGTCGGAATTCGCTAAACGTATTTTACTACGTAAAGCATTACGTGGAGATCTACGCTATTTCTCTACATACCAAGATGGAACCGTAAAGCTTTATATAGGAATGGCTAAATGATTCATCCGGACCAGAATAAAAGATCGTGGCATTTCAACATACATAGCCGAATACATATACCACCCAAGAAGAAGTTGTTGTCAGAGAGACTATAAAAATCTTGAAAAGACCAGGTGTTTGCAATGAAAACGCATCGAACGAGCTTCCATCAGTATGGAGTGTCTTTAGATAAGTATTATACGCATTTGGTGCAATGTCTGATTATTATATAAATCGCGCTCCATGACACGCGCCATTAACTGAACGCGATGGCGCATGCTTTACATATAAAAAATAATAATTCCAAAAAGTGAATGTGTCAACAAGTTTCAGTTCTGTTTATTCAGCACTATTTATCGTGCAATTAACCTTGAAAGCGCCGTCCTATCAACGCCGAAATCTTGGGGTTATGTGTATGTTTGCACCAATAAAAACTAATTAAGAATACCAAGTTCTTATAGATTTCATTACACGGTGTATTTTCACTCTTGAATTTCGTACTTCTATTTAGCTTTGTCTTCAACGGTGACCGTACCTTATTGTCCTGTACAGCTATCTTCACGATTTTGTTTGTTACAAGAAATTTCCTACCTTAGAATTTTTACAACTCAAAAGCTCCGGGAAATATGATATTTCCTGAATATTAGCGCAAATGTTTACATTGCATCTAAGAGAGGATTATTTTTTCCTTTGAACAAAACCACGTTTTTCAAATGTCATTATCTGCACTGAAGTGACGTATTACCACTGTTTGATACGTAACAACCTCTTCAGAAGACTTTAACATTACACTGAAGTGCCAAACGTCATGGGATACGTACCTGGTATAGTGCAGGACATCCTCTAATCCGGCGAAGTGTAGAAACTCGACGTGACATCGATTCCACAAGTAACCGGAAGACTTTTGGAGAGTTGTTTAGCCATGCTGTCTGAACAGCCTCCCACAGTTCCCTCGTATTTGTAGATGCAGGATCCTGGGTGCGAATGGACCTTTTCCACTACGTCCCATAAGCGCTCTATTGGGTTCATGTCGGGCGAACGTGATGGCCACACCATCCGTCGGAACTGTCCAGAATGCTCGTCGAATCAATTTTGGACAACTTGGGCCCGATGACATGGGTCATTGTCCGCCTGGAAGATCCCATCGTTGTCGGAACATGCAAAGCAGGTTTGCTGTAAATACGCGCTGTAACGTTCGTGAGCGTTAGTTATCGTTGAGATTCAACGTAGTGTGTTGATGTTAGTCAAGAATGCCTTTAAGAAGACGAAGAAGCCATTATCAACAGCTCCCGGAGTTTGAACGAGGTCGTGTAATAGGGCTACGAAAAGGTGGATTTTCTTTCCGCAATATTGCAGAACGACTTGGCAGGAATGTAGCCACTGTGCATGATTGTTGGCAGCGGTGGTCAAGGGAAGGTACTTCCTCAAGAAGACCGGGTTCCGGCCGGCCACGTAGCACTACTGAGAGGGAAGACCGCCGTGTACGGCGTATGGCCGTGGCGCATCGTACCGCGTCTGCGGCAGCAATTCGAGCTGCAGTTTCCACCACAGTGACACAACGAACTGTTACAAATCGGTTACTTGAAAGACAGCTCCGAGCCAGACGCCCTGTAGCGTGCATTCCACTTACCAAACCACTGCCGTTTGCGACGTCAGTGGTGTCAAGTTAGAGCTCATTAGAGGACGGAGTGGAGATCTGTTGTGTTTTCTGATGAAAGCCGGTTCTGCCTGGGTACCAGTGATGGCCGTGTGTTGGTTAGAAGGAGGCCAGGTGAGCGCCTGCAACCAACCTGTCTGCGGCCGAGACACACTGGACCTACACCTGGAGTTATGGTCTGGGGAGCAATTTCCTATGACAGCAGGAGCACTCTCGTGGTTATCCCACGCACCCTGACGGCACAGTTGTACGTCGGTCTGGTGATTCAATCTGTTGTGCTGCCATTCATGAACAGCATTCCAGGGGGTGTTTCCCAACAGGATAACGCTCACCCGCATACCGCTGTTGTAACCCAACATGCTCTAAAGAGTGTTATGTTGCCGTGGCCTGCTAGATCACCAGATCTTTCACCAATCGAGCACGTATGGAACATCATTGGACGACAACTCCAGCGTCACCCCCAACCAGCATTAACCGTCCCTGTATTGACCGACCAAGTGCAACAGGCATGGAACTCCATCCCACAAACTGACATCCAGCACCTGTACGACACAATGCATGAACGTTTGCGTGCTTGCATTCAACATTCTGGCGGTTACACCGGTTATTAATGTACCAGCATTTCACATTTAAAATGGCTCTTCTTGCGCTTACATTAAGCTGTGATCTTGAAACCTTAATCGATTAAATATGTTACCTATACAAATGTATTGCCGCCATTTCATTCCTCTACAACTATTTTCTCGTGGTGTTGGGATTTTTTTTCCGTCAGTGTATTTCGCAACAACACCAGTTTTCACAAGCCTATTATAAATTGAAAGTTTCCAAAATGTGAATGTTGTTTCCATCATTGCCTCTCAGAAGGAAAAACCCTCTTCCTTCTGAAGAGAGTCTTCCTTTAATTTTCATGGCAATTTATTTTTCAGTCCGCGGGCACCCGTATAGTGAGCACAAAACTCTAGAGGGCGCATTTTTCTTCGTTTTTTTTTCCTTTTCAAAAATATAACGGAAATAAAACGAGTCGAAATCAGGTCAGGAACATCTTGACTGGACCCGTTTGATCCGCAAGGAATTGTCGACCCATTGACCCGCTGTCCCGTGCCCCTTTACCAATTCTGGTCTAAATGCCTCGGTTCTTCGGTCTACACATCCCTATTCCGTCGCCAATTATTATCGGAAATTATTTACTGATCAGTCTATACGTGTACCAGAAAAATAACTAAATTAATTTCGAATTCCAAACAATTCCCATTTTTGGGGAGCAAACATCTGAAGCCATTCACCAAAATTAAAAATAAACATTAAAAATTTGCCATTTTTATTTTTTACTGATCTCAATTTACTAAAATGGTCACCTACGTCATAGCATCTTTTGACTAGTTTTTTTTTTTTTTTTTTTGAGGTTTAACGACCACCGTGAGCAACTCAATGGGCTATAAGCAGTCGCCCGTCCCTAATTTAGGGTCACTGGTTCCAGGGAAGGGAGAGAGCCAGTGCCGTAAGACAAACACAACATCCATGCCTCACCGGGATTCGAACCCAGACCCCTTTCGGACGAATGATCAGAGGCCAACGCCTTAGACCACTGCGCCACCGGGGCGGCTTGACTAGTTTACAAATCCGAACCTTCAACCGAGTGCATCTACCTTTCTTCACATCGACAATTTTCATTAAAGTTTAACCCTAAGCAATGGAAGTCTCACTTTTCTTCCGCTTCCTCTCCCGGGCACTGATTTTAAGAGCATGAATCTTTGATGTCATAAATTAATTACCTTATTTACACTTTCATTACACAAATATTCCTTTTCTCTTACTTGCTTCAGAAAATACCAAAATATTTTGTTCCTCCTTTCCTTTGTAGCAGAGATTCATTATGTGTGATCAGCATATTTAAAGGTTATTAATCTGCCTGTTCCCCACTCTTGTTCGAATCTTACAAAGCCTAGCACCTGACATCTTCATATGCAAATTAAGAATGCGAGGAGATAAAATTCATCTTTCAGAGCTCCTTTACCAATTTCGAACAGCTCTGCATTCCTCATATGAGATGTTACAGCTGCTTTTAGTTCGCGATACATTTGTCTAATTAATTTATGTGAGTTTGGAATTCCATATTTACCATTATTTCCAAGAGTTTCTCAAGTGTACGTAACCAAACACTTGAGAAAAGCTTGCAAATCATTAAACAAGACATACTCTAGAATTCTTAATACTTTTAATGATGAGAGCAACCGTTAATGTTTAATCACTACATCTTCTAGTTTTTCTGAGCCGGATTGTTCCCTTCTTTCCTTTTTTCTTGTAATATCTCAAGCACGGGGAAACAGCGTCGTATGTTTTAGCAATTGTTGTGGAAGAACGCACCGAGTGATGCATATTTGCTGCCATCAACAAGACGGTCGTCATTACGGTTACCGTAATTAATGAGCTCCCTCTTTGAGCTATACAATATCTTACCTTTTAAATATGCGTTTTCAAGTGGTTCAAATTTGTTTAGATCGCTCCACATTATTCTACTGTTATGTTGATCCTTGTGAAAAATATTAGTGCAATGATCAGATCACAATGTTTATTCCTGTCGAAGTGGACAAAACTTTTTTTTTTGTCGAATTGGGCGATATTTTTATAGGGATTTAAGCGCTAATTAAATTCCTATGAAAAGTTTCATAAGGATTGAATTTTAATAGGGATTTCATAGGGATTTTCAATTTCATATGGATTTAAGTAAGTGCTAATTTTCATAGGGATTAATTCCTATCGAAGTCGACGAGAAAACCTTTTCCGCACGAAGTGGACGAAAAATCAAAATGTTCATTCCTGTCGAAGTACACGGAAAAACCTTTTCCGGACGAAGTGAACGAAGAATCATAATGTTCATTTCTGTCGAAGTGGACGAAAAACCCTTTTCCGGACGAAGTGGACGAAAAATCACAATGTTCATTCCTGTCGAAGTTGACGAAAACACCTTCTCCGCACGAAGTGGACGAAAAATCACAATTTTCATTCCTGTCGAAGTGGACGAAAAAACCTTTTATCAAAGTGGACGAAAGTTTCACGGGGATTTTCATAGGGATTTAAGTGCTAATTAAATTCCTATAGAAATTTCATAGAGATTGAATTTCAATAGGGATTTCATAAGGATTTTCAATTTCATATGGATTTAAGTGCTGATTTTCATAGGGATTCATTCCTATCGAAGTGGACGAAAAAACCTTTTCCGGACGAAGTGGACGAAAAACCTTTTCCGGACGAAATGAACGAAAAATCACAATGTTCATTCCTGTCGAAGTGGACGAAAAAACCTTTCCTGGGCGAAGTGGACGAAAAACCCTTTTCCGGACGAAGTGGACGAAAAATCACAATGTTCATTCCTGTCGAAGTGGACGAAAAAACCTTTTTCCGGAGGAAGTGAATGAAAAATCATAATGTTCATTCCTGTTGAAGTGGACGCGTCTCACAGCACGTAGCAGTGACTGACTTTTCTGAAGTGAACGGAATTACTGAATACGGAAAATCTGTCAAAATACTGAAATTAGAAGAAACGGAAACTTAAAAAAGAGAAATTTCGTTAACAAAAGGACATCTACCGGCAACTTTGATGCGCCTTTCAGGAATTTGCTGTGAATTCATACCACTGATTATTTTACACACCACAGATAATGAGGGGACACTTTGATAACGAAGGCAATGGGAGTACACTTCACCGCAATGCTCATTCTCTACGATATCCGTCACTATGACTGTGCGCAGCTTTTGATGACGTGTGACCTATGTCCTTGTCTGAACACGGCATTTGAAGAAGGTTTCAATGAATGTACAGAGCAGTGTAAACATTCTACTGATTTTGACTATTGTCTACTAATAGATTCTCGTAATCTACTAATTTTTCCCTGTTTCAAGACCACTTAAATATACTCAGGGTCATGCTGTCGAAGAATGTCTGTGTTCTTTCAGTATTCACAATCTACCGATCCAGTTGACAAGACTCACGTCAGAACTGGTCTGAAGAGATAAAGCTGAGAAAGATTAAAATTATTCAACACCTGCTACCTACTATTTTTTTAAATTCATACTGGTTTTTATGCAATATTTTTTATTCTAGACATCTAATTATTCTGTTATACACATATCTTTCCTAGTTTTGTAAAAAGGCAGAATGCAAGGAAAAACTTTGAAGATGACAATCCGTTTTTTTGGTGTAAATACGGCAAAGATGGTAAGCTAGATAATATCCGGAAACTTGAAAACTTCGTCTTCCTCGAGCGGGAATCGAAACCGCGTCTCCCAGATAGCGCCCGGGTATGCTAACCACTACACCACCCAGAATGACCAAGTCTCAACTTTTCGATTAATTCAAATATAACCATCATAGGATTGGCTAGTCGAAGCAATCGGCATTAATGTTTAGCGAATCTGGAGGTTAAGAATTCTATCCCATAATTGCCCGGAAAGGAAAAATGAATAAGGAAAAATGTCTGTAGTATGATATTTGTGTGATGATACTTTTTTAGTACAACATTTATTTCGCGTACAAAGGCCGTTCCATAAAAACTGAGAATGTTTTTTTTTTGAGTTGTAAACAGGCGAAGGGAAAAAATAACCATGCGGACGACTAACTGATGGCAACAGTTATTAACCGTGGCAGATGATTCTAGTTTTGTTATTGCGCGGTTATTTAAAGTGCATCTGCATTTCGCCATCTGCTATGGAGGTGAGTGATTCAGAGTTAAGAAGTGAAATGCGTTGTGCGATAAAATTTTGCTATCGTTTTGGGTAAAACGGCTCCAGAAACAGTTGATTTAATGAAAACAGCTTACAAAAATAAATGCTTGGGTGAGACAACAAAGTTTAGATTGCGCAATGGTTTTAGAATGATTTATTTTATGATTTTGTGCGCAGAACTCGCTCATAGGCCTGGTCGATCATCTTACATTACGGGGTACCTTCTATCTCTATCAAATTGGACACGTTCGACAAAGATTGTGCTTAATCAAGAAAGATTTTAGTGGAATTCCTTATCCATTTGTTCAACCAATTAAGTAACAAATTTTCAGGATACATCAACTCATTTTTCAAACAAATATTATTCGTCGTTTCTCGTTTCTAGCACGTTCTTCTTAAAAATAGGAAGTGTTTACATATCACTTCGTCCGTCCGTCTGCGGACACCATATCTCTAAAACTATTAGTTCTATTTGTGAAATACTTTCTGCATTCAAAAGCTTGAAATATTACGTACGTCGATCAGAAAAAAAAGGTTACACGAACTATAAAGTAAATGCATAATGCCGTAAGAGTGGCATGGATGACATGTTGGTCCGAGAGATTTTCCTAGTGCTCCAGACACCTCTGTGAACTCCTGTCCTCAGCGTGAGATGGGCAGTGACATTTAGAAATGGCGACGCGATTAGAAACGTGGTCTCAGGTCGATGTGAGAGAAGTGTTCAACATCTTTTAGTGGACTGAATGTTTTGCAGTACTCAGAGGTTTGTGCCAGATGAGCTCATTATCCGTCGATCACGAAGCAACACGAATGATGTCATGTTTGACGTTCCTGTAGCGTTACGCTGAAGACTGACAGAGATTTCTTGACGGTGTTATGGCAGCGAACGAGACGTGGATCTACAACTTCGCTCCCCCAGCGAGAGAGCTTCCATGCAATGGAAAAACGCTACCTCATCGCCGACGTTAAGTCACACCAGGTGTGTTTTTGGTGGACTTCTTAGAGTATGGACGCATCATCAACACTGATCAGTACTGTGCCATACTGAAAAAATTGCACGAGAGCATCCGAAGAAAATGACATGGTCTGCTGAGCGATGGTGTCATTCTCCTTCACGATAGCATGTGGCCGCTCACACCCAATACCACGTACCACTTGCTAAACAAATTCCGGTGGGAGGTGTGGAAGCACGTGGCCTACAGCCCGGACATGGAACCCTAGTGACTTTCACCTCTTTCCTGCCCTGAAACTCTACCTGGCTGGTACTATCTTCACGTTCGACGATGACGTACAAACAGCTGCAACACACTGGCCAGCAGGGACATTAATGTTTTTGGTCCAGTATCTGGTCGTGTGGTCCGACAAATGTCTGAATTGTCGCGGTGATTTCGTCGAGAAATAGGGCTTCGTATTCTTTGTCGCATCGCACGAACACTTCTTGGATGATCAGTTTTCCTTCCTTCTACTCAAACGTGTACTTTGTTTTTCTCTGATCGACCCTTATAGAACGATGATCTTTGCTCTCGGTGTTTTTCTATGTATAACTTTGCCGCTAGAGGGCTTAATATCCTTTGTCACATCTCACAAACACTTTTTGTGGGTGGTGAGTTTTCCTTTCTCCTACTCGAACGTGTAAACTTCTTTTTCCTTTTTGGATCGAATCTCCTAGAACAATTATCTTTGCTCTCGGTGTTTTTCGATGCATAAGTTTGCCGCTAGACGGGGTGCAACTGAAAACGTGATTCATCGGACCACATAATTTTTTTCCAATTATCGACTGTCCAATCCTGTGCTCCTGTGCGAAGTGGAAACGTTTTCTTTTGTTAACTGTAGACAGCAAAGGTGTTCGAACAGGCCTTCGGCTGCCATATCCCATCCGATGCAGTGTACGGCGAACAGTTCATGCAGAGATCATTTGAGGGGTATCCTTGATTAAGACAGGCTGTAATTTGTTGCACTCTTGCCCTTCTATTGTCTGTTACCAGTCTGGACACTCTCCGTTCCGCCCGAGCAGTCACTAGTCGTTGACGACCACCCGTTGCACGTAGAGACCCAGCTTTTTGGCTGACAGTCCAGTCTTTAAACACTTTAACAACAGCTGCTGTGGAACATTTCACGAATGCGGCGGTTTCGGTGATACTGGCTCAATGGCTCCGAGCTCCTACAATCATCCCACATTGAAAGTCCGTCAAATCGCATTTTTTACCCATCTCGTCACCCAAAAATCACTTCTACTACCGTCGCAAGCACTAAGCTTTCCCTTTTTATACTAGCCTCGCCCTCTGTCGGCAACAGCGTGTAGCCATAGCTCATTGGCTTAAAACTGTAATGTGGTCATAATATAGTGGCTACTCAGTGTATAAGCAGAGATATCGACAAAAATATGACATATCCACGTCCCTGGTTGAAACACTATGCATTATTTTAAGAAGAAAGTATTCTGAAAAGATTTCCCCATTGACCGGTATCTTTTTTTTTTTTTTTTTTTTTTTTTTTTGATTGGAGGTTTAACGACCACCGTGAGCAACTCAATGGGCTATAAACAGTCGTCCGTCCCTAATTTAGGGTCACTGGTTCCAGGGAAGGGAGAGAGCCAGTGCCGTAAGACAAACACAACATCCATGCCTCACCGGGATTCGAACCCGGACCCCGTTTGAACGAATGATCAGAGGCCATCGCTTAGACCACTGCGCCACCGGGGCGGCCGACCGGTATCTGTCCAGGAAATAGTTTATTCAATCGAGTTTTCAGAAGCTCAGATTTAGCTGCAAATACATAAGAAGCAGAAATAGACACTTACGCCTCCTGGTTGCCAAACCAGGACACGTAATCCATAATTGTAAAAAATTATGGATTACGTGCAAAGCATTTCATATGAGGAGCTGTTTCCAATGCAAGAATTTTTCAGATCGGTCTTATAGAAGCAGAGATATCGGAGGAAACGCTATTTACCTTTACGCTCCTAGCAGAAAATCGATGAATTACTTGAAAAAGAAACTATGCCTAAAATAGTCTTCGTTATAAAGAGCATCGAAAGGTAAACAATTTCAATCGGATATTTGAAAGAAATTATATGGAAGAAAATGTATTTTGGATTCATGTGATATCATCGGAGAAGTTGCGTATCAGAATAAAACTAAATACTAGGATCAGCATTCTCACATGCCAAACTTCCCATTGCAAAAGGGGATTTTTCAAATATGACTGCAATTTTTCAACTCGGACTGCTATGCTGTTAGTTGAAGAAATATGGTTCCATAGACGGACGAACAAACCGATAGCATAAGCACTATGTTTTTTTACAAAAAACAGGCTAAAAATGGAGAGCATTAACCTCTTTAAATAATGCACAACTTTCCTGCTAGGGGATGTTAATTTCAAAAACTTAAACTCGCTATCTCTGTTTCCGGGAGACGTATTTGAAAAGTTCTTTTTTCCTTAGCATAGCTTTTGCCATGAAGAATACATTTCGTATATTTTCAACTTTTCCATTATGAAAATTTTTTCCGCTAGGAGGTGTGCAGTTGTATCATGTTTACTCCTATATTTCTTCTTTTAGCTGTCCGATTTGAAAATCTCTTAGTCTCTGATACAATCCTTCTGCTACGAGAAACATTTTGTGCAGCATGTATTAATTTCCATAACATACTTTTTAGCTGCTAGTGGAAGTAAATAGCAGTATCTATTTCTGGTTGCTCTATCGATTGTACAAATTCGGTTGAGTTTTTTCTTAACTGGCTCCATTGACTATGAATAACTTTGAAATATTTTATACGTTTTGATAACGAGTATCAGTACACCAATTAAGTTGTAAATAGTAACACTATACTAGTGATCCGATTTATTGGAGTAGGAAATACACACATAAACGTTTCCAAGCTTTCACACATCAACCAGATGATTTTTTCAGGGAAGTTAGACAGAAAGTGCAAACTGAATAATAGAACGCATTAACAATTTGAACGCGGGAACTTGACTTGACAATAAATAAATACGACGTTATATTTATTTAAAGATACGAGGCATCACGTTGGTTGCGCGCGCACGGTGTCCTGGTTGGGAGAAAGCCTTACTTGAAGAACTGGTTCCAAATTCGTGGCAACTCGAGGGAGACGCAGTCATTGCAAGTATCGCTATTGGTAATGATCTCCAAGGTTTCCCGAAAAGCTGTACATTTTGGGTTAATAGCTAATTTCTTTATATCATACCACATAGGAGTAGCGGACTTGAATTTGACTTCTCAGGATAGTGCCGTGGCTACTTTACCGTATTTTGTGTCCCTTTTATGTTCGTTGACTTTGATTCCAAAAGAACGCTTGGTCATTCCAATGTAGTATCGTTTAGAGCCGTCCGGATACTGTAGGGGGGTCGCATAAAAGCCATCTGGTTGATATGCGAAAGCTGGGAAACGCTTATGTGTCTATTTCCTACGCAAATAAATCGGATCACTAGCATAATGTTACTCCATCAAACAATGGTCATCGATCTTTACACGTTTTTTATAAGTGAGTCACGGAAAAATGATCATCGGCCGCCAACGGGAATCGAACCTAGGTCTTCCAGGTACGCGCCGAACGTGCTACCACTGCACCACAGCGGCCTCGAATTCCTCCAGACTCACATACGACTAACTGCCAAGCCACTTGGAAGGTTGCTTCTTGGAGCCCCGCATAATGCTGGGGATTCACCAAAGATGGCAAGCAGCAATTGAACAAACAACTAGGAGGCGAATGAATAATTAATACAGACAAGTGACGTGTATTAGGAACATCAAACAGAGGTCATAGATCTTTCCACATTTTTTATAAGTGTGTCACGGAAAAATTCTCATCGGCCGCCACCGGGAATCGAACCCAGGGTCGTCCAGTTACGCGCTGAACATGCTGCCACTGCACCGCATTCGATTCCTGGTTGCTGCCGATGAGAATTTTTCCGTGACTCACTTATAAAAAACGTGGAAAGAGCGATGACGTCTGTTTGATGTTCCTAATCCACGTCAATTGTCTGTATTAAATATAGTGTTACTATTTACTATATTTTATACTTGTCGGAAAAGATACAAAAGACGTTCCATTACTACGAATATTCGATGTCATCATTCTTGTTTCATATTTTTACAAACAATTTTTTCACTTATCTATTCTCCTGAATAATAATTTCGAAAGAAATTGAAAACAAATGAGTTAATTTTTGTATACTTCTGCCAGTCAAGGAAGCTTACAATACATTATAATATTCTTTAAAGAGGATGCATAATGTGTATTGATTAGAAACAAACTTTCATGAAGGTAGCATAATTCCTTGAATTTGAAACTGCGTATATGCTAAATCAGTATGTTAGGGGGGGGGGTGAGAGTCTGGGATAAAATTACGACGTTCAGAGCGTTCACACGTCTCTCTTTTCCACTCCTTTTGACGGTCTGTGGTCAACGGTTTAAATTATTCATCACACTTATATGACAGGAGCTGACAAAAAATAGCAGCATGTTATTTGCTTATCTTGTATCGCCCGAAATAACTTAGCTGTGACATCAATAGACGGGAAAGATAAATAAATAGGAACGATATATGCATAGAGTGGAAGTAAATAGCGTGAGCGTGAAAAATGTTCTGTCACAGAAAGAGATACCACAAAGAAGCAAAACGGAATAACGAGAGAGAGAGAGAGAGAGAGAGAGAGAGAGAGAGAGAGAGAGAGAGAGAGAGAGAGAGAGAGGCTTATATAAAAAGATGAAACTGGAGCGCAGAAAACTCGAGGTGTGTGAGCAAATGGGAAAATGAAAGATGCGCGGCAGGACGTGATAAATGAAAAAGGCGAAAAGGAAACGTGATTAAAAAGCGTAACCGCAACCGAAGCGCTCATGGGTTTTGCTCCATCTGCTAGAGGGATTTACATGTTAAGTTCCGCTCTTTCCTTGCTCAAGGGTCTTAAAAGGACAGCTTATAACGGTAAAAACGTATGAAAGCGGTACGATTGACAGACGAAGAAACCTGGAAGTAAACGTTAAAATGCACAGTGTGCCAAAGAATTTTTAAGACTGGGTCTGTAAAATGAAATAGAAACAAGAAATTATAATTTGTTTTGGTTTGTTATTCAAAATAAGTCCCTTCGGCTTCAATACACTTGTTACAGCGATTTAATAATGAGTCGAATGCCTGTTCCAGTTCAATTTGCGGAACTGACTCCAAAGCACGCGTCTAAGCTGTTTGTAAGGTCGAAATATCATCAAAATAACACCATTTTAACGTCATTTTAAGTCTTGGGAATACAGAAAAGTCGCAGGGTGCTAAATCAGGCGAATACGGTGAATGATTCAACACACAGACGTTATTTTTCGCCAAACATCTACGAACAAGAAGTGAAGTGTGACTGGGTGCATTATCGTGCAACAAACACCAACTGTTTTCATCCCGATATTCTGGACGAATGCGACGAATTCTGCCCATCAAACGCCTCAAAACATTTAAATAAAACTCAACAGTAATTGTTTGTCCACTTGGAACAAATTCTTTGTGGATAATTCCCTTACTATCGAAGAATGTAATGAGCATTGTTTTGATTTTCGATGGCACTTTTCTTGTTTTTTTGGCTTGTGGTGAGTTTTTTGACTTCCATTCCGCAATTTGTCGCTTTGTTTTAGGATCATATTGAAAACACTTTGTTTTATCACCTGTAACAATCGATTTTAAGAAGTTTGGATCATTTTCATTGGCTGAAACAATGTCTGTGGAACGTGCACTTCTCCTTGATTTTTGTTCATTGGTTAACGTGTGTGGAACAAATTTAGCACAAACTTTTGTTTTGCCCAAATCTTCATGCAGGATGGTTCAAATCGTTTCTTTGTTGATGTTTAAAGATATTAAAAACACAGTTTTGCCGTCTTTACACGATTTAAAATATTACGGTTAAAATGATATATACATGAGCACTTTCAAGTCCACTGTGGACCCGTCATCAGATGCTGTGGTTGCACTATGCCCTGGGAGGGTATATATTATGTAGTATGCGCACTGACGAAATAGTATGTTTTGGTATGCGCATGCTCACTTCCCAATCATGTCGTTTCATTAGAGCAGCCGGTATTGTCTCTTTTGTTGTAATAGTTACAGAGTAGTTTCCATTCCGCAATTTGTCGCTTTGTTTTAGGATCATATTGAAAACACTTTGTAAACATACGCCAACTACATTTTGTATGTTACATACGCCAACTACATGTTCATCTATCCTCCTGTTAGAAAGCCTATTGATACATAAACATAGGGCTGAATGCTGTAACGACGATACCCCTATTATTATACCGTTGCCATGGAAACTACTCTGTAACTATTACAACAAAAGAGACAATACCGGCTGCTCTAATGAAACGACATGATTGGGAAGTGAGCATGCGCATACCAAAACATACTATTTCGTCAGTGCGCATACTACATAATATATACCCTCCCAGGGCATAGTGCAACCACAGCATCTGATGACGGGTCCACAGTGGACTTGAAAGTGCTCATGTATATATCATTTTAACCGTAATATTTTAAATCGTGTAAAGACGGCAAAACTGTGTTTTTAATATCCTTCAGCACGATAAATCGACTTCCTATGATGTTTAAAGACCCTTCCATCGTTCTTAGTGACGCACATCGATTGTTTGTCACGAAATCACGCACTCTTTCAATAATCTCAGGTGTCCTAGATGAACTTGGTCTTCCGGTATGCTTATCATCTTCTAGCATATCTCTTCCGTTCAAAAAACGTTTGTACCACATGTAAACATTTGATCTACTTAAACAAAACTCAAGATAAACTTGTTTTATCATTTGGTACGTTTCCGAGGCACTTTTACCAAGTTTTGCGTTAAATTTAACAACAGCCCTTTGTTCCATCTTAATAATTCAACATGAAAAAAATTTTACTTCTCTAATGAACGGCCGTTTCGTTTGAGTTACTTTAACAACTGCGCAGTACTTTTGGCAGAAAGCAAGCAGATGGTCACGGTTTAAAACGCATTCGCGATTACACTGGTGGCGCCACCGTAGGCTGAAATCTAGCGCCATTCTTAAAAATTCTTTGACGCACTGTGTATGCTACCGACTGCATATTCTGCAGTATACTACCAGCAAAAAAATTTCGAAACAAATCTTCTAAGCTATAGTTGCTTTGCATGCATTTTACCTGCAAGCTGTGCCTGAATTAAATTGTGACTAAATTTTCTGCTTTCCCTAAACAGAAATTTTCATATAACGGCCTGGTTTTTACGAAACTCTCGTATCAGTAGTACTAACTACACTGTTAAAAGTTTGTAGTAATTTGCACCAAAACGTTGTGCTGCACTATTTTTGGTGAACACCAGCTGCGCTACTTTCAGTGCCACACCATCTACATTTCTTTTGGGGCAAAAGTAAACCAAATTGTGTGATGCCTGAAACAAGCGTGTTGCAATGCGTGCAACTTCGCATCACTTAGTTTGAATACCATGTCACGGAGCATAGTTGCATCCGTGAGCGTGGCGCATAACTGCAACCATCCAGAAAGTAAGTACTGTTCGGGCATCACTCCCGCGCAAGTATCCGCTTCAGAGTCGCGCATGCGCAGGGTGTGTTGCCTCATTCAATAGCCACCCCCTTGCGCCATTTTGTGAGGTTGTGCTCATGTTAAAGATTTGTGCTGTGCGTTATAATGGCGTTTAAGTTAATAGCAGTGACCGCCGACAACGAAGTCCTGTCTGTGATAAGGTTTCTAAATGAGAGAAATGTCAGACCGAGTGAGATTCATCGGCAAATTTACGGACACAAAAGTAAATTTTGCAAAATGCGTCATGGCATACTAGCTGCTTAGACCATTTGGGTACAGTCCAAGCAGTGTGTCATGACGCATTATCTTTCTTAAAGAAGGCACTACTATGTAAGCCAATTTTTTAGGGGGAATATTCTGAGTGAGTTGCTTCCTCGAGTAAATCTCAAAACTAGGGAGTACCTTCGTTGGTTTGCAAGTAATATTTGAACGTTAAATGTTACTAAGACAGAATACGTGCTGTTTTCCAACACCAGGCCTCGTCCTCGTCATTTGAGTTGTGTTTATTTAAATGATATGGCGTTACAGTTCCAGTCCACTGTGATATGTTTGGGTGTAGTTCTGCGTGAATCTCTTAAATGGGTCTCTCATGTGGATCAGCTTGCGTCGTGTTTGAGATCTCGCATCGGTATGATTTTGCAGATTTCGGTTGTTGTTGTTGTTTTTTTCATTTAGAATTCTGTTAATTTTATACTATTCTTTTATTTTTCCTGTATTGTCATACTGCATTTTAATACGGGATACGACTACACGACGTAACATAGTTCGTTTTTCTGTGTTGCTGAGGAAGTTTGTCCGATTGCTAATTTTTTCGGCTGGTTTGGAGAGTTTTTTTCGTCATTTTCAGATATTAACTATTCAGCAGCTACATAAATACAGATTGTTGCCGATGGTCCATGAACGCATTTTTACAGGAAAATATTCCAACTTGATTGCATTACGGCGTACCACTCACCCCTATGATACTCGTGGTGGGTCAGGTTTTTCTGTTCCGTAAGCTCGTACTGTTTCGAGGTTTAATAATATTAATGTGTTGGGACTGCGTGAGTGGAATGGATTACCGTTGATTATTAGATCAGAGACACATTATCCTGTATTTAAGCGAGTGCTAAGGAGTTTTTTTTTTGACGGGAAATTGAATATTTGAATTTAATATTTTATGATTTGTAAAAGAAATGCATTGTAAAATTGCTTTAGCTGTCTTGGCGGGACTGAAATAATTAATTTTTATTTTAGATGGGATCATGTCAGGCAGCACTCCAGCCTTTTCCCCTGGTCCCTTGCTGTACATTTAATTATTTTTAATATTTGATTGATATTGACAAAACGTAATTGGCCTATTTAATTGATCTTCATTTTCAATAGAATGAGTTTTGTTGTCGTGCAGAATTTGCAATTATTGTGAAAGTTTTGGTGATTTTTGTATTTTGTGAGCTTTATTCACGAATGTGTTTGCGTTATTTGAACAATTAGCTTATGATTGTGGTATACATTGTATTTTTACTGAGCATTATAATACTTTTCTATAATATTGTACAGCATAAATTTTATAAAATAAATAAAATAAAATAAATACCGTTGCCATGAAAGGATGTACATGGTCAGCATACAGTGATGTTTAGGTAGGTGGTAGACGTCATAGTTTTATGTACATGAATGACTAGATCAGAGATTTCCCAGCAAATTATCACTCAAAGCACTGCACTTCCTTGGCCTGTTTTGTCCCACGGTGCATCATGGTGCCAACACTTCGTCAGGTAAACGACGTATACGTACCAGGCCGTCCACATGGTGCAACAAGATTCATCGGCCCAGAAGACCTTTTACCAATCACTCAAGGTCAAGTTTTCATGCTCTTGCGCCTATTCTAGGTGCTTTCAACAGTGAACCATAGTTTCGTATGGCAACTAGGAGCGGCGTGCGGCTAGGCATTCCCATTTTTAGCACGGTTCGATGTGCTGCGTGTTGTGTCCCATTACTCCCGTCACCAGCATTCAAATGAACGGCGAGCTGCACCGTAGTGTCCCTTCTTCCACACAGCTCAGAATATTTCGTATATGTTACAAGTACGTAGCACTGAAACATTCAGATTTTTCAGATACGTTGCGCAATGTAACAGTAATGGTTCAGAAACCTTACGGTTACGTCAAAATGTCCTCAAACGTAACATAACCGATACGCTACAGTGAAAGGTCTTTGTAGCTTCAACATACCAACTTCATGTTACTTTTTACGCATTTGAAAGATATTTGTGACATCATCATATTACTGTTACGTCGTTTTAGTGGGTTTCTGTAACAAGGAAGCCGTCCACGTACTGATGTGGTCGATCATGACGTCAGCCGCAGCCATTATTTTCCCACGTGACCTTTCCGACCATCTTTTGTCCGCCATTTTCTCTTTGTGTTCAACCATAATATTTTACATTTTGTGTGCCACGTGGTCTTACTGAACATGCTTTGTTCGCCATTTTTTTTTACCTCCCCACATGGTCTCACCGATAATTTTTGTCCGCCATTTTCTCTTTGTGTTCAACCATAATATTTTACATTTTGTGTGCCACGTGGTCTTACTGAACATGCTTTGTTCGCCATTTTTTTACCTCCCCACATGGTCTCACCGATAATTTTTGTACGCCATTCTGTCCCCCCCCCCTCAGGGAATTTTAAAGTGTGGCGCCACGACGCTGGGGAAATTTTCTTTCCAAGGAGATAAAAGTCCTCGAAGATCAGGCTTAACTCAAACCCCTCTCTATCGGGTTTCTAAGCAGATGCATTATCCCACTCGACCACGGGTCGCCTCGCTTATAGTGTTCTGTAGGAACTAACGAGAAGGCCAATACGTAATTCAATAGAAATGCATTATTTTTTCCATGGATCATTTTATTTTTCTGTAGGATGACTTAAATTTCTTCATGATTAATCAACGAAATGTACCTTTAACGACCATAACGCCCAAAACGCCCGTACGTTCAAACGGCCATAGACACCCGAAACGCCTGTCTAGAGTGAGTCAGATTTCCTACACATACTTGTTCTTCAAATTTTCTCGTCGTATGAGGGATCAGCAGGAGTCACCCTCAGTCACTATTGATGTTATTAAACAAAGAAGTGAAACATCAGACAGTTTCGGGCATTATGGTATTTGGAGTGATACAAGATTTTGGGGTCATGGTCGTTAAAGGGTTAATGCATATCTTACTCTTTTTTTTTTTTTTAACTTGCGTAGTCGGACTTCTGAATATATCAACATTACTTTTTTTCTACTTTTACAAACTAACAACTACTTTTATTGAGATTTTTTTTTCTGATTCAAAACCGACAAACGTACTAAGATATCATACACTGGCGTGCAAAACACTAGTGTACACTAACTAGATAACACGAGTACGACAGATCACCAAAGAATATCCCAGTAGGACATGGAGCGACTACGAGAGTGCTTCGATGAAATGGCATAAACGCGCATGCGCATCCACGCCGTTGCCAAACCAAAAATCTTAAATATCGCAGGGATGTAACCTCAAGGTAGCAATTATGTACAATGGAAACTATAAAACAGTAATATCGATGAATGCTATTTTTAACGTAATCGTAACGTACAAAGACTTATGTTATAAAATAGATGTTGCTGAAACGTAATTGTAAGATGTCTCTGAAAGTGTAGCGAAAAGGAGAGATTGTAACATTATTGATACATAACTGAAACGTTTTGTGCTGTATGGGCTGCTGACCCGTACCGTACGGGATAACCTTCGCTAAGCTCTTGCATCGTGAGCCGTTGTCGACCCGTCGGTAAGACAGTTCGAAGTTGTCCTTCTCGGACCACTTTTTGAAGGTACTAACCACAGCTGACCTAGAGTACCACACGAGCCTTGTCATCTTGGAAATACTATAACTCAGTCGTATAGCCATAGCAATAAGGATTGATGTCTAGGGAACTTGGAGGACATGTTCCTGGCTTCTATACGTTCTCCAGACGTCAATCCAATCGAGCATCTGTGGCTTGAGTTAGAATAGAAAATCCCATCTGCGGCGGCTTAACCACGTAACTTACAAGAGTTAAATGATTTGCTCGTAGCGTGTTGGTATCAGATACCACATAACACCATTGGAAATCTTACACAAGAGCTGTTTTGGCTGCACGTGGAGGACCAACATCATATTAGGCAGGTGGTCATAATGTTTTGTTTCTTCGGTGCATTTCTGAATAAGAGTTGTATTGATGGCACGTGGAGGACCAACATCATATTAGGCCGGTGGTCATAAGGTTCTGACTCTTTCGTGTATATCCGGGTAAGAGCTGTTTTGGCGGTACGTGGAGGACCAACATCATATTAGGCAGGTGGTCATAATGTTTTGGTTCTTCCGTGTATGTCTGTATCCGGGTAAGAGTTGTTTTGGCCGCACGTGAAGGACAAACATCATATTAGGCAGGTGATCATAATGATTTGGTTCTTCGGTGCATATCTGGGTAAGAGTTGTTTTGGTGGCACGTGGAGGACCAACAACATATTAGGCAGGTGGTCATAAGGTTCTGACTCTTCGGTGTGTATCTGGGTAAGAGCTGTTTTGGCTGCACGTAGAGGACCAACATCATATTAGGCAGATGGTCATGATGGTTTGGCTCTTTGGTGTATATCCGGATAAAAGCTGTTTTGGGGGCACGTGGAGGACCAATATCATATTAGGCAGGTGGTCATAAGGTTCTGACTCTTCGTCTGTATCCGGGTAAGAGCTGTTTTGGCTGCACGTGGAGGACCAACAACATATTTAACATGTGGCCATAATTTATTGCTTTGCTGTATGTCTGCGATGAAAATTAACCCTCGAATTTGGCACTTACAAGGGATGTGTTTGGGTTCGAACGAGCCAATCGACATGAAACGTGGCGCATGTGTACAGGTATAGTAGGGTGAGTCATTCCCACGTAAAACGTGTTAAATTCCGGCAGCGCCACCTGTCCTCCAAACCACACTCGTCATAAGTCGCGTAGCTTGCATGGAGTGAACAGCGTCCAGGTGAACAACTCGTATGTTTTGCACCGCACATTATATGAGGTGCTGTTCGAAATTATTCCAACATGGTGCAAATTTTCACCATTAGCCCCCTGAATGTCGTTGAGCTGCTGAACGCCAAAATAAGGCGCCGATTTACAAATCAAACGCTAATTGGGGTGGAAGATTAGTCATTTTCGACAGTTTTAACTAGCGTAATTATCAGCAAGTACGAAAATGAATTGGAAACGATGCACGCAACGACACTCAACAGAAACAGCGAAGACGACAACATTGGACAGGATGACAACCCCGATAAGTGTGTATTCCGGGTCACACTACGGAAACCTGACATTGGATTTCTCGGTGGCGCTGCGATCGTAACGCGTTTTACAGGGGAATGACTCATCCTACGGTGGTCCGTACTCATACCTGCAGACATGTGCCCCGTTTCACGGCGATTGGCGCGTTCGAAGCCGCACACATCCCTTGTTAGACATTTGTCGCCAACATGCCAAGAGACCTTTTGCACAACCCAATACATCCGTGAACACCCGAACTTATCCTTGCTTATGTTTGTTTATTTGTTTTTGCTGCCTAAAATTTCAGGGTTTAATATTTCAAAAGAGTGGTATCAGAAGAATGAAGACTTACAGGGTATGTCCTACGTTGAATGCGTTTATTTGACGATCAACAATGATACCCCAAAAAAATATCCACTCAAAAAAAATTATCTTGTTCTTTGTAGGACAATTTTTAACAGTAGCAGACGAATTGTATAACATAGAAAAAACTTTAAATTTGACAATTGCTTTTAACATAATGGCACCGTAACAATATTACACCATCTTATCTATGGTTCCGATTGCAGTTCGGATGGTAGAGTAATTTTTGGCGCGGGCATCTGATCCTTCGTCCTAGAGAAGCGTGAGTTTGTAACGTATACTCTAGATTCAGTTTTCTTTTGATTTTACTATCTCTCGTTATTTTATTTTCCTATGTAAATTATCTTCTTACTTAACGAGATGTTATTTCTCCCACTGAATGATATGTGGCAACGAGTGTAGTCATGACGTGGTGGTAGGCAGTATAAATAGGCGCGTTCAACGATACCTAGGGAAGCTTTTGTGTTACGTGAGAGAGCTTTTTGTTTATATGTGGAGAGATCTTCGTTTGATGTAAAGAGAGCTTTGTTTTATGTGTAGGGAGAGCTACGTTTTATGTGATTAGGTTCTTCTGCATTATTGTGCTGCGATTCAACGAAAGTTCGGATATTGAGTAGTTGTGTGATCTGTGAAGTGTGTGTTGAATAATACCAGAAGTTTCCCTAATAAAAGGTTTTTTAAGTAAGTACGTTTTTCTCAGCTCATAGTTTTGTCAGACCTCTGTCTGGCTGTTAGGTCTCTTTCATTAAGTGTTACTATTACCAACCAGCATAAGACTTTATTCATCATAATTAATTACTACTACAACATTACTAGCAGTTAAAGCTAATTCATTATAAGTTCCAATCGTTGATAAGGCATGGATGGTGTGCTTGTCTTAAGGCATTGGCTCTCTTCCTTCACTGAAACTAGTGGTCCTAAATTAGAAATGTCAGTCTGCATACAGCCTGTGGAGTTGCTCATGGTGACCGTCAAACTCGCCCCCATCCAAGAAAAGGATCTTTCAAACCTCGCTGATAACTCCCTCACGTCTAACACAGCGCGTTCCTGCTTTATCCAAGTCTACTTGACTTGACTGACTGCCAGTGTTACCTGAAGAAAGAAACTCCTCTGACGTGACGTTCAGTGTAGGAAACAAAAGGAGACGTAACCGAAATTTAAACAAGAGAAGGCAAACATAGAAACGAAAGCTTTGATGAGTAATACATGTCAAAGCTGTTTCCTGTTACTGTAAACAGCAGCTCTGATTCTTTTCAACACGCCTTATCCACTATAGCGTAAAATCCCAATTTTGCCGGCGAGAGTTTCGAACCACGTCCTCCCTCTCCGGAGCCAGTTATTGTCCCCACTTAGCAACACCAACATTGGCTTATCGCTGCAAATTACCGTTTTGACACATACACTGACGGAAAACAAAATCCCAACACCACGAATAAATAGTTGTAGAGGAATGAAATGGCGGCAATACATTTGTATAGGTAACATATTTAATTGATTAAGGTTTCAAGATCACAGCTTATTGTAAGCGCGAGAAGAGCCATTTTAAATGTGAAATGCTGGTACATTAATAACCGGTGTAACCGTCAGAATGTTGAATACAAGCACGCAAACGTTCATGCATTGTGTCGTACAGGTGCTGGATGTCAGTTTGTGGGATGGAGTTCCATGCCTGTTGCACTTGGTCGGTCAATACAGGGACGGTTAATGCTGGTTGGGGGTGACGCTGGAGTTGTCGTCCAATGATGTCCCATACGTGCTCGATTAGTTAAAGATCTGGTGATATAGCAGGCCACGGCAACATGTCGACACTCTGTAGAGCACGTTGGTTTACAACAGCGGTATGCGGGCGAGCGTTATGCCGTTGGAAAACGCCCCTGGAATGCTGTTCATGAATGGCAGCACAACAGGTTGAATCACCAGACCGACGTACAACTGTGCCTTCAGGGTGCGTGGGATAACCAGGAGAGTGCTCCTGCTGTCATAGGAAATTGTTCCCCAGACCATAACTCCAGGTGTAGTTCCAGTGTGTCTGGGCCGCAGACAGTTTGGTTGCAGGTCGCTCACCTGGCCTCCTTCTAACCAACACACGGACATCCCTGGCACCCAGGTAGAACCGGCTTTCTTCAGAAAACACAACAGATCTCCACTCCGTCCTCCAATGAACTCTAGCTTGACACCACTGACGTCGTAAACGGCAGTGGTTTGGAGTAAGTGGAATGCACGCTACAGGGCGTCTGGCTCGGAGCTGTCCTTCAAGTAACCGATTTGTAACAGTTCGTTGTGTAACTGTGGTGGCAACCTCAGCTCGAATTGCTGCCGCAGACGCGGTACGATGCGCCACGGCCATACGCCGTACACGGCGGTCTTCCCTCTCAGTAGTGCCACGTGGCCGGCCGGAACCCGGTCTTCTTGAGACAGTACCTTCCCTTGATCAACGCTGCCAACAATCATGCACAGTGGCTACATTCCTGCCAAGTCGTTCTGCAATATTGCGGAACGAAAATCCACCTTCTCGTAGCCCTATTACACGACCTCGTTTAAACTCCGTGAGCTGTTGATAATGGCTTCTTCGTCTTCTTAAAGGCATTCTTGACTAACATCAACACACTACGTCGAATCTCAACGATAACTAACGCTCACGAACGTTACAGCGCGTATTTACAGCAAACGTGCTCTGCATGTTCCGAGGGGCTCTACTAGCGCCACACGTATGCGCAGAACGCGAAATTTGCATAGGCGTCATCTTACAGATGTATTCTCACCGCCTACCAACTGTCGTTTATCTAACACAACCCCTTCTTGGTGTTGGGATTTTTTTTCCGTCAGTGTACATCATCTCTGAGGTAGGTACGTTAGACCACTTTTAAAGGAACTGTGACAGAAAAAGGCTTCAGATTCAACTGCGTTTTCCTTTTTTGGAAAAGCTAAATTCGAAGACAAATTCATCTCTTCTTATATCTTCAAAATTTTGAAACCGGGTGGCGCAGTGGTCTAAGCGATGGCTTTTGATCATTCGTCCGCAGGGGATCCAGGTTCGAATCCCGGTGAGGCATGGATGTTGTGTTTGTCTTAGGGTGCTGCTGTCTCCCTTCCAGCTGTCTCCCTTCCCTGGAACCAGTGGCCCTAAATTAGGGACGGGCCCATTGCTCACGGTGGTCGTTAAACCTCCAACCCAAAAAAAAAAAACATTTTTTTTTAAGGTGTAATTTCTAAAGTGCACTATGTTCCTTTAAGGGCCAACTTTAATTCTAATTAACATTACGAAATTTATTACGTTTTAAACATGTCTACGTTTCAAAACTATGCACAATTATTTCCGCTTACACTTCAAGGGATTGCTCCCAGAGAACATTCAATTTATCAACTTCCTACATCCCAAGGGACATATTGCGTCGGCAGCAATCTGAGATATTGGGATGCGGATTGGGGTAGCCTGATTGGAAGACTGACTAATTTAACGTATGCAAGGTGAAGGAGATGGGGATCCACTTCTTTATTTATGGCTTGGAGTCCGCGCTTCGGAGATTACTGTTTGGGGAGGCATCAGAATAAGGGTGTCTGTTAAGTAGCATCAGGGTCAAGCCGGGGAAACTTATGCCCTACTGCCGAGAGCCCTAGGTACTATTCCAGTCGCGACCCTCAACATGTAGCATTAATGAACTGCCGTTCCCAGTGCACTTCTCATATAGAGTACAAGAGCAATCCTGTATGCCATCTGTGGGCTACATAAAAATCCACGCAACTGAAGTATTTAAAATTGTATAATTCCTAAAAGCACAAAACCTAAGAAGTTGCAGCATGTTTTTCACTTTCTTTTTAAAAATAAAATTAATATTTGGGTGAACTGAACTAAGACGAAACGAGACCACTGTTACCATCCTCCGCCGGAGGTAATGCCAGAAAGATCGCGAGTAAAGGACGTTGTATCTCATGTCATGCATCGCTCCCTATCTTCTTTCACAAGGTCATCTTGCTTAACGAAAGTACTTCTTCACTTGGTGATGTGTGATAACGGAATCGTGATTCTGTAAGTGTAGCAGCGTGAGGTCTCATTTCAAAGCGAAAGCGTTTTTCCTTTTTACTGCTTAATTGGGGATAATCAGGAATTCTTTATATTTTGACGTACTACAAAGGTGACGCACATATCAAGACAGCAAGTAGCAGGGATAATCATTTGTCGGTGTAGCCTAATTGGAAAAGAATTCGGCTCCGGAGCAGAAGGATGTGGATTCTAGTCCGGCAAAACGTGTTTTCACATTGGCGCCTGAGAGTAAGAATGAATATACTGGTCGTTAGGTTCTTCGAAAAATGTGGGATGCTTCTTCCACACATCGTCTGGAAATATTTAGGATTGCTTTCTGTACAGAGAGTTTCCTAAAATATGGTTTGCAGCAGACTCGAAACCTGAGGTTTCACACTGCAAACACATCTGAACTATCGTGCCCGCAACACTAGATAGCAGCCCTAAGCATGTATGTGATTTATAATAGAGCTATATATCTGCGATTAATTATCAGCAGATTTTTGTTTTTTGTTTGCCGAAGACACGGGCTTTGTTGGTTTCTGAAAAAGATTTGCTCTTTATTTTCGTTTGTATGCCTTATGGAGTCGGGTGATTCAAACGATTTGGATGATAATTTTAGTATTAGTGAATCCGATAGTTATTCTGAAGTAAGTGAATTTTATGATAATACAGATAATGAATCTAGTGACAGCATTGGTGGAGCCGTATTTTTACCTGAAAGTGAATGGCCCGAAATTTTATGTGTTGTGTTAGATCGTGCTCTCCCAGATTTTAGATTTTTTGGACCAAAGTTTGGGTGTAATGGAATCTTTGGAGCTCCCCCTGCATATTAGCTTTTCTGTGGAATTTAATATCTTTCTATAATAGCTTAAATTTTGTCCAAAAATTAAAAAACATTGTATATCTTAAATTTCTTGAATAAGAAGTAGGTACCTTTTCTATGGTCTTCATAAATATCAAGCGATCCTTAACTGGTAAAATAACTTCCCTTGATGTGTGATCATTTTTATAAAACGATCTTTGGGTGAAGGAGTCTCTTCGGTTAAATGACTTTCGTTGAAATGAAAAATATCTTTTGATGAGGTAATCTTCTCGGTTAAGTTTTTTTGGGCGAACTGGTCTTCGGAGAAATGAACTACACTCAATTCTTTTTCAGAGCATCAATAAAAGAAAATTAGTAGCTACTGGACAAACAGCAGGCGCTTCTCCAGAGGAGATTTATCTAAGGCAGTTTGCACATATACTGGCTGTAGCCAGCCGAATACATACCTAAGGTGCGTCGCATAAATATAGAGACAGTCGACTTTACGCCGTGAACGCAATGCGAATATAGGTAAGAAGCTGAAGTGGTACCTAATTAAACATAACCCTACAACAAACGTTTCGATCCGTCGATATGACCGGATTGTGTGAAAAGAACACCACAAAATGAAATAGTGTAATATTCGGCGTCTCATAAACATAAAGACAACTATGTAAAGTAGCCACATGCAAATGAGATGCACAAATTAGCACCGCATGGGCCGTTTCCGGTCCAGCCTATAAAAGACAGCGGACCTGCCGTCAGACATGCATTTACCGAAATGCCACGCAACAGTCAACTTTCTGGTGAGGATGTGTAGAAGATTTGGACACTGAGAGCAAATAGATTGCCTGTAACGCGAAAATTTGTAAAGCCATGGGGAGGAGTAGGGCAGTCATTTATCAGACTTTATCAAAACGCGGTGCGTTAACTGCCAGAAAACCGCCGAAAGGCCTCGAATAACAACCAAACGAGATGATCGTGCCATCATGCGTTTAGTTTCATCCCAAAGGTTATCACTACGTCAAGTTTCACGGACTGTTGGTGTCACCGTCTCAAAGGACACAGTTCATCGACGAATCAAGGACAGTCGAAACATTGTGGTCCGTAAAATTCGCCGTCTACCACATCTCACGCGGCGCCACAAGGAAGCTAGATTGTTATGGGCAAGCAGCCGCATGCACTGGACGGACGAGTAGATTACAACTATTTTCTCCAATGAGAAAAAGTTCAACCTGGACGGCCCTGACGTTTGGAACTGCTATTGGCATGATTTACCACGCGAGCCACGCACCTTCTTCAGCAGACAGAAAGAAGGAGGATCTGTGATGGTCTGGGGAGCTTTTGCGTTCAATGGGACAACGGATATCGCATTTCTGCAAGGCAGGCAAAACTTCGAAACGTATCAGGACATGCTCATCAGCCACCTTCTAAACTTTGCTGAAACATTTGCGGGTGTTGATTATCTGTTCCAGCAAGACAATGCCTCTATCCATCGGTCTGCATCAACGAAAAGCTGGTATAACACTCATCATGTGACCGTAATGGGTTGGCCAGCACTCAGTCCAGATCTGAACCCTATCGAGAAACTCTGGGGTATCCTAGCTCGGGATGTGTATGCGAATGGACGACAGTTCTCAAGTGTGGTGGCATTGAAGGAGCAGATTCAACGAAGCTGGTAAGCACTCCGTCCAGAACACTTACATCACTTGGTGGACAGCATGCCCAATCGGGTTTTCAGTGTTATTCGGAACAACGGCTCCACTATTCGTACCGGAGGTGCTCATAACTAGTAAGTCTTTATATTTTTGAGACAGCGTATTTCTGTTTTTTTCTTGTACTTGGCGTTGGAATTGTAATGCTTCCGTCAAACTATTGTGCAGCTGCGTGTCCTATGCTAATTTAGCTGAGAATTTATTCTGTCTCTATATTTATGCGACGCACTATATGAAGTAGGTCACATACAATTGGGAAACGAATTTCCTCGAAGAAATAATTCTTCATAAATACATGGTAGGCATTGTAATCCTGTTATTGGCATAATTTCCCTGTATTTCATGTAACCACTTCCTTCAGAAAACTTGAAAATTTTCATCGTCCTGGAGCTGGGATCGAACCCGCATCTTCCGATTTACGGTCGAGCATGCTAGTCATTACACTACCCATAACAAAGAAATTCCAAGAAACTGAAATTAGATATATGAGAATCTTCAGATTTGCTCTAGTCGAAGCTATTCTAGTCCCATCTTACCGTCTCAGGACTTTTTCTCACATCCAGCGTCGGATGTAGGCTAGACATTCCGACTAGGGCAAATCTGAAGGTCTTTAGATATCTACGTTCAGTTGCTTGGAATTGCAGTGTCCTGGGTAGTGTAATGACTCGCATGCTAGACTGGAAATTGGCAGGTGCGGCTTCGATTTCCTCCAGGATGATGAAAATTTTCAAGTTTTCTGAAGGAAGTGGTTACATGGAATATAGTGAAAATATGCCAATAATAGCATTACACTGAAGTAGTGCTGATATTTTCTTAAATTAATAGAAGGACACTGATTTTTACAACTGATGTTTCGGATTCTTTCAGCCTTGATGAAGAACTAAATGTCCACGGTCCTGACTTTTTTACAACTGATGTTTTGGATTCTTTCAGCCTTGATGGAGAACCAAATGTCCATGGCCCTGACTTTTGCAACAGCCGTGGGTGTAACGGTAGAATCTTATGATGAATTTGGCGATTTATTCTCAAACAGTAGGTATCCATCATCGTAGAAAATAAGGAAGTAAACATTCTTCACAGAAACAGGAGAAGTTCACAAAACCATTATTTTCAGCAATCAGATTTCAGTACCTAATTGATTTTTGTTCGCTGTTCAAAATGTTACGTATCCTGAGAAAACCTATTTCTGTTCGAGCAGGCTACCGTTGTAACACTCGCAAGAATGAAGTTCCAAATATAGGTTGCTTTACTTAGTTCAAATCTGTGGTTTTTCACATTCGTAAGCTAAAATTGCTTAGCTCCAGTTACTTGAAACTCCATTGACTTTAGTGTTGTTATGGTAGCTTGCTCATTCGAGAGATACGTGCTAGATTTCAAGCCATCTGAAGAAATGCAGCATGGGTAACAGTGAACCAAATGCAATTCAGTAGTAAAATCTGATTGGCGAAAATCATGCAGTTGTGAACTGTTTCATGAAACTCCCAAAACAAAAATATATAAAGGGAATGATAATTATTCCAGTAGTAAATAGTAACGCTGCACTAGTGATCCGATTTATTGGAGTAGAAAATAAACACATAAGCGTTTCCAAGCTTTCGCACATCAACCAGATGGCTTTTTCAAGGAAGTTAGACAGAAACTGCAAACTGAAAAATAGAACGCTTAACAATTTGAACGCGGGAACTTGACAATAAATAGATGCAACGTTATATTCATTTAAAGATACGAGGCATCACGTTGGTTGCACGCGGGATCCTGGTAGAGAAAAGGTGTTACTTGAAGAATTGGTTCCAACTTCGTGGCAACTCGAGCGAGACACAATCATTGCAAGCATCGCTGTTGGTAATGATCTCCAAGGTTTCCCGAATGGCTGTACATTTAGGGGTACAGTAGCTAGCTAATTTCTTTGTATCATCCCACATGGGAGTAGCTGACTTGAATTTTACTTCTCTGGATAGTGCCGTGGCTACTTTACCGTATTTTGTGTCCCTTTTATGTTCGTTGACTCTGATTCCAAACGAACGCTTGGTCATTCCAATGTAGTATCGTTTAGAGCCGTTCGGATACTGTAGGGGGATCGCATAAACGCCTGCTTCGCAGGAGAGAGGTGGTTTTTCACTATTTCTCTTTAGTATAGTATGTAAAGATGCAGGGGACCTTATGCCGACGCCGTAGTTCATCTTCTTGAGGGCGTTTTTGAGTTTGTAAGACACACTTGGAATGTAGGGAATTGAGCCTATATAACGTAGCTGCGGCGCAGGAAGACCGAAATGTTTGGCTCTGGCTTTTTGGATAAAGCTACGTATCTGATTCAATGAATATCCTGCATCGGTGGCTAGCTCGATGACGCTTTCAATTTCGTTTTGTCTAGAATGGGTATCAGAAGAAACGGCGAAGGCTTTTTGAATTCGAGAACGGAAGATAGCTGCTTTGTATTCTGCGGGACAGAAAGAGCTGCGGAGCATCAGGTTGGGGACGGACGTGGGTTTATAGTAGACTTGTGTGCCGAGGCGGTTGTCTGACGATTTCCTCAATAAAACATCCAGACAAGGTAAAGCGTTGTTGCTTTCTAGCTCCATCGTGAAATTGATCGTAGGATGTATATCATTGATTTTATCAAGGAAAATTGGAAGAGTCTCTTTTCCGTGGGGCCATAAAAAATACGTCGTCAGCATAACACAGCCAAGTGGTAGGCCGTGGGGTAATACTGGAGAATATATTCCGCTCAATTGGGCGAAGTATTGCTTCTGCAAGGATGGGTGAAAGTGAGGATCCCATCGGAGTGCCATTATTCTGTTTATATACTTGTCCTTGGAAACTGTAGAAGCTAGTATTAGAGACCAAGTCTATTAATTTGAAGATGCTGAGGCATGCCTCCTGCGTATAAAATGTTGAATTAGATATGGCATCCTTTAATGTTCTGATGGCTTCTGGAACGGGAATTGAGGGGTAAAGGGAAACCACGTCGAAGCTGCCGATAATGTCGCTTGGCAGGACAGTGAGTTTCTTGACTTTCGTTATAAAATCCAGAGTGGAATTTATTTCTAAGTCCGATTCAGGAAGAAAACTACGTAGGAATTTGGAAAGTGCTTTCTCTAAATGGTACGTTGGTGCAGACTTCCTGGATACGATGGGTCTCAGTGGGTTTCCTGGCTTATGGTGCTTAAGTCTTCCGAACAGCTTTGGGATCTGAGGTCCTGGTGGTAATCTGGCGGCTTTCCTAAGATCGTCTGGAATAGTAGGTAACCTGCGCAATCCAAGAATTTAGAGGGTTCCTTTGAAGGGCTATAGAACCAGAGTCAGTGATAAAATCTTCAATTTTCGTATTGTAGTCTTCTGCTTCCATAATCGCTATCTGGCCAGATTTGTCCGTTAGAGTCAATATTATGGACGGATCATTTCTAAGGATCGAAACTGGCCTCGGAATTATAAATGTATTAGGTGTTTTAGTAGGATCATACCAAGATCGTAATTTAGAAGAACAGAGCTGGCGTAGTTCATCTTTTGAGTCGTTTGGAACTCGCGATGTTACACTTTCAAATTCGGAAACGACGCTTTTTGGGTTCGACCTGGTTAGGAAGCAAAATTTTGGTCCAAGCTCCAAAACTTTTGTTTCATCTTCGGAAAGCGTCCGGTTGGAAATATTGATGAATGGAATTGTGAAATCTTTAGCCTTTGGAGTCTCGGAAGATCTCAAGTAATCCAGCTTTTTGTTATGCGTGGAGGATAAGGAACGTTTAATCTTATCAACTAACATATCTACACGGAGGGTCAAGATGTTGAAGGTGATCGGGTCGCACAATCCGTGCAATTTCATGTAGAAGGAGTAACTCTTGGTCTCCAGTGACATAACGTCCTTTCTTTTCAAGTTCACTATACGTGACAGGGTCTGACGAAGAAATTTGTCCTTTTTATTGTCAAACCAGGATCCTTTAACTGTTGATTTGAAGTTGAGGAACTTTGGGATTAGGCCCGAAGTTTTGCAGGCTGATAAAAAGTCGAGGTGGGAGCGTTCCTTCTATAGTTTAAGTCGAAGACGTCTAAAAAGTTTGAAGGTGTTCCACATTGCTCGGAGAATGGCAAAATCAAATTTATAACGAGGAACAATACACCAATTAAGTAGTAAATAGTAACGCTGTACTAGTGGTCCGATTTATTGGCGTAGAACATAAACACATAAGCGTTTCCAAGCTTTCGCACATCAACCAGATGGCTTTTTCAAGGAAGTTAGACAGAAACTGCAAACTGAAAAATAGAACGCTTAACAATTTGAACGCGGGAACTTGACAATAAATAGATGCAACGTTATATTCATTTAAAGATACGAGGCATCACGTTGGTCGCACGCGGGATCCTGGTAGAGAAAAGGTGTTACTTGAAGAATTGGTTCCAAATTCGTGGCAACTCGAGCGAGACACAATCATTGCAAGCATCGCTGTTGGTAATGATCTCCAAGGTTTCCCGAATGGCTGTACATTTAGGGGTACAGTAGCTAGCTAATTTCTTTGTATCATCCCACATGGGAGTAGCTGACTTGAATTTTACTTCTCTGGATAGTGCCGTGGCTACTTTACCGTATTTTGTGTCCCTTTTATGTTCGTTGACTCTGATTCCAAACGAACGCTTGGTCATTCCAATGTAGTATCGTTTAGAGCCGTTCGGATACTGTAGGGGGATCGCATAAACGCCTGCTTCGCAGGAGAGAGGTGGTTTTTCACTATTTCTCTTTAGTATAGTATGTAAAGATGCAGGGGACCTTATGCCGACGCCGTAGTTCATCTTCTTGAGGGCGTTTTTGAGTTTGTAAGACACACTTGGAATGTAGGGAATTGAGCCTATATAACGTAGCTGCGGCGCAGGAAGACCGAAATGTTTGGCTCTGGCTTTTTGGATAAAGCTACGTATCTGATTCAATGAATATCCTGCATCGGTGGCTAGCTTGATGACGCTTTCAATTTCGTGTTGTCTAGAATGGGTATCAGAAGAAACGGCGAAGGCTCTTTGAATTCGAGAACGGAAGATAGCTGCTTTGTATTCTGCGGGACAGAAAGAGCTTCGGAGCATCAGCCTCGGCACACAAGTCTACTATAAACTCACGTCCGTCCCCAACCTGAGTAAAATTCAAGTCAGCTACTCCCATGTGGGATGATATAAAGAAATTATCTAGCTACTCTACCCCTAAATGTACAGCCATTCGGGAAACCTTGGAGATCATTACCAACAGCGATGCTTGCAATGATTGTGTCTCGCTCGAGTTGCCACGAATTTGGAACCAATTCTTCAAGTAACACCTTTTCTCTACCAGGATCCCGCGTGCAACCAACGTGATGCCTCGTATCTTTAAATGAATATAACGTTGCATCTATTTATTGTCAAGTTCCTGCGTTCAAATTGTTAAGCGTTCTATTTTTCAGTTTGCAGTTTCTGTCTAACTTCCTTGAAAAAGCCATCTGGTTGATGTGCGAAAGCTTGGAAACGCTTATGTGTTTATTTTCTACGCCAATAAATCGGATCACTAGTACAGCGTTACTATTTACTACTTAATTGGTGTATTGTTCCTCGTTATAAAATTATTCAAGTACTTGGCTACAATGAACAAACAAGGAGGATGCCATCGAACTTTTCCTTGTAATGAGCAAGTCTTCAGATTCCTGTCCGACTCTAATAAAATATTTCAAAGTTGTTCATAGTCAATGGAACACAATACGAATAAATAATCAGCCGCATTTCCATAATCGATAAAACATCTAGAAAGAGAGGCGTTTACTTTCTTCCATAAGCGGCAGAAAAGTATGCTACAAAAATGAACAAATTGCGCACAAAAAGGTTCTCTTAGCTAAACGAAGAAATCAGAGACAACGCGATTCTCAAATTGAACAGTTAGAGGAAGAGAATTAGAGAAACGCATGGCATAAATTTACACCTTGCAGTGGAAGAATTTCGAATAACAGAAAAGTAGAAAGTATGTGAAAATATTGTTCATAGAAAAAGCAATTATAAGCTCATATTTTACTGAATGCACTTTCTTTCTGCGCTGTACGAGAACGTAAATATGCGAGTGTTGTACCAAAAGTAATGCAAAAGTAGGCATAACTTTTTTATTAACTGACAGACGATGTTCAAATTGCACATGTTGGTAGAGTAATTCTTCCTCTATAGTAACCCTTCTTCTTCATTGCAGGTAAATAATGGATTCCAAGCAGAAGCAACGTGCCGTCATTGATTTCTTCACAAAGGAAGGGTGCAGGCTGCCCGACATCCACGTAGGCGTATCTTTACAATCCGGAAACGAAGAATCAATCCATGGAATGGGATCACACCTCTTCACCAAGGCTTAAGAAGTACAAGAGCTAGCGATCAGCACAGAAAGTCATGGTGACTATTTTTTGGGATGACAGGGGTGTCATTCTCTTTGATTTTCTGGAACGTGGACGTACCGTCACCAGCGAGAGGTACATTGAGACACTCAAGAAGCTTAGAGGAGCCATAAGGAAGAGGAGACCGGACTAGAATCGGAAAAGGATCCACATTCACCATGACAATGCGAGACCACACACACCTTTGACAACTAATCAGGCGATCAGCAAATTAGGCTGGTCGTTAGTTCCCCATCTAACGTACAAGAATCTGAAAAGGATCCACATTCACCTGGACAATGCGAGACCACACACATCTTCGGCAACTAATCAGGCGATCAGCAAATTAGGCTGGTCGTTAGTTCCCCATCTAACGTACAAGAATCTGAAAAGAATCCACAGTCACCATGACAATGCGAGACCACACACATCTTCGGCAACTAATCAGGCGATCAGAAAATTAGGCTGGTCGTTAGTTCCCAATCTAAAGTACACCCCAGGTGTGGCCCTCCGAATTCCGCCTGTTGGGTTCAATGAAGGACAGTTTCCGGGAACAACGACTTGATTACACAGACGAGGTGAAAGCGGCTATGAAGAAGTGCGTATAACAGTCCACATCTGAAATTTTTTCAAACAGAATTCGAGAAAATGCATCGCTTGTGATGGAGACCATGTTGAGTAGTAGCTCTGTAAAGAGGAAGAGTTACTCTACAAACATGAGCAATTTGAACGACCTCAGTCAGTTAATAAAGAAGTTATGCCCACTTTTGCATTACTTCCGGGATAACCCTCGTATAACACACAGGGTGCATAGGGAAGTCCCTTTAGCCTGGAATAACTTGCGAACGGAGAGAGGTACAGTTCTGCACGTGAGATAACGGTATAGTAAAGCGACTACGCCCGATCGAATGCAACCAATAGCAGCGCTCCTATTGGCGAAATGCGGAAGTTAGCCATTGCAAATCGTAAACGAAAAGAGATAGGGCAAAATTTCCAATTACAACGTTGTAGAACATCAATTAATTTGTACAAAACGACATTTGTTTCACACGGATGAGATAAATTGCCGCCTGAATACCCTACAATGTCCGAAATCGATGCACGACGATTCGAATCCGCATATTCACATTTCGCAAATATAGCCGTATGAAAATGCAGATTGTGACGTTGTACCGTACCTACGCTATAAAAACCACTAGCGAGACGTACCCTGATCAGAAGTTTAGGTCTACGTACGCTGTGTGAGAATGGCGAGCTTGGATTTCTGGTGTTACGTAAAACATCAGGTGTATGCAACAGCGCCTACAAGTCTGCTGGATCTACGTCGTCGTGTTACAGACGCTTGCAATAGTGTGACACCTTCCATGCTGAGGAATGTGCATGCAGAGTTACTTTTTGTATCGTGGGCAATGGCGAACTCTTCGAACATACTCGACATTAACTTTTTATCACTGTACGCCAGTTTGCGTTTTTGTTTTTGTTTTGTCTGACGTCATCAAACTGTATTGACATAAGTACGCATTTATGCAATAAATTGTGTCTATTTGCTCATACTTATGCCTGTTCCCTTCAAACGTTCACACAAAAGGTCGCGCATCGATTTCGGACATTTTAGGGTATTCAGGCGACAATTTATCTTATCTATGTGAAACAAATGTCGTTTTGTACTAATTAATTGATGCTCTACAACTTTGTAATTGGAAATTTTGCTCTATCTCTTTTCGTTTTTGATTTTCAATGGCTAACTTCCACATTTCACCACTAGGGTTGCTGCTATTGGTTGCATTTCATTGGGCGTAGTCGCTTTACTATACCGTTATCTCACTTGCATAACTGTACCTCTCTCCGTTCGCAAGTTATTCCAGGCTAAAGGGACTATCCTATGCTCCCCGTATAGCCTTTTGTCGGAGGTGGATTCTCCAAACCCCGTCTTCTAACTAACGAGCGGCTGATCTTCCCACTGAAAAGCGCCTACACGTTTACCGCTGCTTCATTTCCAATTTGACTCATGCGTCACCTCATTAGTACATTATCAACGTCATTTCACGCAGTACGTTATATCATCAACCCCCCCCCGAGAAAGGCGGCAGTACGAAATCGCTGGTTTCGGGTCAGCCGACAGCATTGCTCGAAGAACCATCTCACTGTAGAAGAACTAATTTCAAGAATTACGTGCGCTGTGTGGAAAACTCATCACACAATTTTTTCAAACTTAACCGCCAGGAGATTCACTTTCTTTCGGGCGACAGTAAAACATACACCTTTCTGCCATTGGTAAAATTCGAACCCACGCCTGCCTACTTTGGAGCAACATTTCTCCCAGCTGAACTATGCCAGCAAGATAATCGCTGCTCCACTGTTGATTTGATCCATGCATCACCTCAACATTTCGTCATCTGTCAAGTCACGTAGTACACCACATACCTTTGTAATCATATGTCATTCATCAAACACCCTGTTCAGTTAATAGTCTTGATCGCAGAAAGCATCAACTGCAGAATATAACTCTCTATATACACCAATGAGTCACTACAATATAACCACCTACCTAATAAACTGAAGGTCCCCCCCCCCTTTATCCGGCAAACCAGTGGCCACTCGGCGAGGCATCGATCCGATGAGGTGGCGATAGGTATCCTGGGATATGTGGTATCATAATGACAACAGCAGGTTCTCTAGTTTAGCGTGAACGCGCTTTTTCAAGTCGAACCACAATTGTTCGATTGGGTTCACGTCAGGTGACTTTGGAGATCAGGGCATTAACAGAAAGTCAGCAGCATGTACCTTAAACCACTCCTTGACGATTCTGGCAGTGTGGCATGGCGCATTATCCTGTTGGTAATGGCCATCACCAGCAGGGAACACAGTTGCCATGAATGGGTGAACTTGGTCCACAACGATGTTCAGCAGGAAACACAGTTGCCATGAATGGGTGAACTTGGTCCACAACGATGTTCAGCAGGGAACACAGTTGCCTTGAATGGTTGAAGTTGGTTCACAACGATGTTCAGATACCTGACAGCTTTCAGAGCTTGTGCTATTGGGATAATGGGGTCTAATGTGTCCCAAGAAAACATCTCCCAAAGAATAACACTGCTGCTGTCGGCCTGTTTTCGCCCAATAGTGCATCCAGGTGCCATAGCCTTCCTTGGTAATCGGTGTGTTAGCGCTCGGCCGTCTACGTGACGCACCAGGAATCTTGATTCATCAGACCAGGCCACTTTATTCCAAACATCCACTATCCAATTTCGATTATCTTGGGCCCATTTCATGCGTTGTTGGCGATGACGTGTGCAGTGAGCACGAAGACCCTATTGGTCTTCGGCTACGCAAGCACTTCTCAAGACGTCAGATCTACAGCGGTAGATTTCGTCCGTGTAGCTTATTTGGGAGAGCAACTTACTCCGGAGTGAGGGGGCGCAAATTCGATCTCCCGGACCAACTTGTGTTTTCACATTGGCGCCCAAACGTAAAAATGGACCTACTGGTCGTTGGGTTCTTCAAAAGATGTGTGACGTTTGTTTCACACATCGTCTGGAATTAATGAAAGTTTCTTCGCTTTAAAAAAAAACCATTAAGAGGTGAAGCAATTGTCAAGACGACAAATATACAGCGGCACATTTTGTCCGTGTAGCTTTTCTCAGAGCGCAACTTACTCCGGAGTGAGGGGGCGCAAGTTCGATCACCATCACGGACAAACTTGTGTTTTCACACTTAAAACATCAAAATAAATCAAATGCTCGCGACACAACAGAGCTCGTGATTACAAATTTTCGTACTAAACAGTGGTCGTGAAAAGGCAAATCGCTCTTGGAAAAACAAGTCTCCTCATACACTCTATAGCGTTAAAGCCATTTGCCCGTAGCGGATCGGAACCGCATATTGCTGCTCCGGAGCCGTATGCTTTCCCAATTACGTTACACCGACGGACTTTGCATCTGCAACTTTGCTGTCGTGTAATGTGCGTCTCCTCTGAGGTATTTGCGTCACATATGTTCCCCCTTGAGATAGGGCTTGGACGGAACCACAGATCGTTGGGTCAGACGGCAAATCACGCTTGAAGGAGATCTCACTATAGAAGAAGGAATTCTGATTAATTTCGGCCGATGTATAGAACGAACATCACGTACGTAGTTTTCGAAAAACCCAACGTCCAGGAGATTTATTTTACGTTCGGGGTCTAATATAAAAAACACAAATTTGCCGGTGACGGAATTCGAATCCATATGCTCCGGATTGGATTGTGATTGGAGGTTTAACGACCACCGTGAGCAACTCAATGGGCAATAAGCAGTCGCCCGTCCCTAATTTAGGGTCACTGGTTCCAGGGAAGGGAGAGAGCCAGTGCCGTAAGACAAACACAACATCCATGCCTCACCGGGATTCGAACCCGGACCCCGTTCGGACGAATGATCAGAGGCCATCGCTTAGACCACTGCGCCACCGGGGCGGCCCATATGCTCCGTAGCCGAATGCTTTCCCAATTAAGCTACACAGACGGAGTTTGTAGCCGGAACTTTGCTGTTTTAACATGCGCCGTCATCTCTGAGGTAGATAAGTCGCAATTCAAAGCATCGGCTCTTATCATCAGCTTTAGCATACGTTATTACTCTTTCACCTGTTGCGAGAGTTGCCGAAAGGCAAATTCGTCGAGAGAGAAAATGTAGCTTTCGGGCTGTGTGACGTATATTCTAAATTAACTTTCATTTTTAATTCCTTTTCCTATGTAAATTTGAGTTTGTTCTCTTTTATACTTCCAAACTTAACGTGATATCTTCTCTCTCACAAGAATAAGGTTGCCAACACAATTGAGCTCAGAGAGAAAGTGACGTATGAATGTGATAAGATGATGGATAAAAAGGACGATAAAACAGTTGCTCATGTAGATCTGTGTGTGTGTGTGTAGACGTTCGATTGCTAAGATAAATGTGAAGTTTATCTGCTGTGTTATATGTTGGGTCTACTTAAATATTGCTGCACCAATAAAAGGTTATCGTAAGTTGACTTCTGTTTTATGTTTTGTCTGGCCGTAAACTATTGCACCGTATTCATATTTAATGGTTTTAGACTTAGGGTAACGCCAATCTTGCTCAAGAAAAATGCTTACATTATAGCTGAAAATACTTAACGAGGATAAACCAAAATTTATATACGAAGCAAGTAACTAAGAAGAAAGACTGAATTAGATACACGTCGCAAGTAGAATTCACAAAGCTAGCCATATGCTCCAAATTTATTAAACGAATCTGTGTATGTGCGCGCGTGCGTGTTTGTGTGTCTGTGTGTGTTTGTGTACTTAAAATTTTTTCTGATAATAAAATTTTTAATACTGCTTAAATATGTTATATTATTACCATCCGTCTGTATTGCAGCCGTTATTTTCATTGAACTTTTATTCGGCAAAAATCAAAGGCAGTTTGTGGTTTCACTATTCCACGTTACAATAATAAAAAATCTTTTTGTTTTTGTTCTGTGTGTAACTCATACAAATGGGATGCACATAAACCCTCAGCATAACTCTAAAGCACAGTTTTTGTTACTTTTTTGAGGAACATCTTGTCTTCGAAAGGAAATACCAGACTCCTTCGTAACAACATAAGTTCTTATCTACAGCTGCTATCAGGACTGGGTGATTCTTTAGTGGCACAAAAAATGGAGTTTATATTTCCCCTTTAGCTTGACATTGTATTTCATAGCATGCGGTGTGATATACTCTTCGATGGCCAATTTCCTGCTTAAGACAAATTCCTTCCACACAAAATTGCTTTCCCTTCATATTTCGCAAGAAGAGAAACCATATTTTAAAAGATATATGACACTCCCTTTATTCGCCGCCGCTATAACGCTTTGACAGGATTTATCGCGTACGTTGGCTGCCAATAACGCTCTGTTTTTTACTCTTAAAAATAGTGTTCAGCTCCAGTTTATTGCCTTTTCAGCTCATTCGACAAAAAATAGAAATGAACAAAGATTGTACGTTAGTGCAGAAAACGATTTTTTTTTTGTAGATTTTGCTAAAATTACTACAGGTGAAGTATGAATTTTTTTTCCAGAAGTATTCTGATCGCCGTGTGTGGTAGCTGATGGTTGCGCTTTCGATAGTTTTCCTCGAACTCAAGGCAATTTTGTTGATGAGTTCCCAAAAATCGGCCTCACCCCCCCCGGCGCTTCAAGCGGTATCGCCCTGAGATTTGTACCCTTCCTCCACCATTAGACTGGATACCAAATCTGTTGTATTCCTCTTCCATTTGGCATTAAAGGATATCGATGTCATGGGACCACTTGAGGAGTCCCCAAGAACTGGACTGGATACCAAGTCAGTTGTATTCTTGCTCCATTTTGCATTAAAGGATATAGATGTCATGGGACCACATGAAGAGTCCCTGGACTGGATACCTAGTCTGTTGTATTCCTGCTCCATTTGGCATTAAAGGATATCGATGTGATGTTACCATATGAAGAGTCCCCTAGCACTGGACTTGATACCAAGTATGTTGTATTCCTACTCCATTAGGCATTAAAGGGTATCAATATCATGGGACCACATGAAGAATCCCCCAGAAGTGGACTGGATACCAAGTTTATTGTATTCCTGCTACATTTGGCATTAAAAGACACCAATGTAAGGTTACCATATGAAGAGTCCCCCAGAACTGGACTGGATACGGAGTCTGTTGTATTCCTACTCCATTAGGCATTAAAGGATATATGGGACCACATGAAGAGTCCCCCAGAACTGAACTGGATACCAAGTCTGTTGTATTCCTACTCCATTAGGCATTAAAGGATATCGATGTCATGGGACCACATGAAGAGTCCTCCAGAACTGGACTGGATACCAAGTTTGTTGTATTCCTGCTACATTTGGCATTAAAGGACATCAGTTTAATGTTACCATATGAAGAGTCCCCTAGCACTGGACTGGATACCAAGTCTTGTATTCCTGCTCCATTAGGCATTAAAGGATATCGATGTCATGCTACCATATGAAGAGTTCCCCAGCACTGGACTGGATACCGAGTCTGTTGCATTTCTGCTCCATTTGGCGTTAAAGGATATCGATGTAATGTTACCATATGAAGAGTCCCCTAGCACTGGACTTGATACCAAGTCTGTTGTATTCCTACTCCATTAGGCATTAAAGGATATCAATGTCATGCTACCATATGAAGAGTTCCCCAGAACTGGACTGGATACCAAGTTTGTTGTATTCCTACTCCATTAGGCATTAAAGGATATCGATGTCATGGGACCACATGAAGAGTCCCCCAGAACTGGACTGGTCCCCCAGTCTGTTGTGTGGGCCGCCCCGGTGGCGCAGTGGTCTAAGCGATGGCTTCTGATCATTCGTCCGAACGGGTCCGGGTTCGAATCCCGGTGAGGCATGGATGTTGTGTTTGTCTTACGGCACTGGCTCTCTCCCTTCCCTGGAACCAGTGACCCTAAATTAGGGACGGGCGACTGCTTATAGCCCATTGAGTTGCTCACGGCGGTCGTTAAACCTCCAATCAAACAAACAGTCTGTTGTATTCCTATTCCATTAGGCATTAAAGGATATCGATGTCATGGGACCACATGAAGAGTCCCCCAGAACTGGACTGGATACCAAGTTTGTTGTATTCCTGCTACATTTGGCATTAAAGGATATCGATGTAATGTTACCATATGAAGAGTCCCCTAGCACTGGACTTGATACCAAGTATGTTGTATTCCTACTCCATTAGGCATTAAAGGGTATCAATATCATGGGACCACATGAAGAATCCCCCAGAAGTGGACTGGATACCAAGTTTATTGTATTCCTGCTACATTTGGCATTAAAAGACACCAATGTAAGGTTACCATATGAAGAGTCCCCCAGAACTGGACTGGATACGGAGTCTGTTGTATTCCTACTCCATTAGGCATTAAAGGATATATGGGACCACATGAAGAGTCCCCCAGAACTGAACTGGATACCAAGTCTGTTGTATTCCTACTCCATTAGGCATTAAAGGATATCGATGTCATGGGACCACATGAAGAGTCCTCCAGAACTGGACTGGATACCAAGTTTGTTGTATTCCTGCTACATTTGGCATTAAAGGACATCAGTTTAATGTTACCATATGAAGAGTCCCCTAGCACTGGACTGGATACCAAGTCTTGTATTCCTGCTCCATTAGGCATTAAAGGATATCGATGTCATGCTACCATATGAAGAGTTCCCCAGCACTGGACTGGATACCGAGTCTGTTGCATTTCTGCTCCATTTGGCGTTAAAGGATATCGATGTAATGTTACCATATGAAGAGTCCCCTAGCACTGGACTTGATACCAAGTCTGTTGTATTCCTACTCCATTAGGCATTAAAGGATATCAATGTCATGCTACCATATGAAGAGTTCCCCAGAACTGGACTGGATACCAAGTTTGTTGTATTCCTACTCCATTAGGCATTAAAGGATATCGATGTCATGGGACCACATGAAGAGTCCCCAGAACTGGACTGGTCCCCCAGTCTGTTGTGTGGGCCGCCCCGGTGGCGCAGTGGTCTAAGCGATGGCTTCTGATCATTCGTCCGAACGGGTCCGGGTTCGAATCCCGGTGAGGCATGGATGTTGTGTTTGTCTTACGGCACTGGCTCTCTCCCTTCCCTGGAACCAGTGACCCTAAATTAGGGACGGGCGACTGCTTATAGCCCATTGAGTTGCTCACGGCGGTCGTTAAACCTCCAATCAAACAAACAGTCTGTTGTATTCCTATTCCATTAGGCATTAAAGGATATCGATGTCATGGGACCACATGAAGAGTCCCCCAGAACTGGACTGGATACCAAGTTTGTTGTATTCCTGCTACATTTGGCATTAAAGGATATCGATGTAATGTTACCATATGAAGAGTCCCCTAGCACTGAACTTGATACCAAGTATGTTGTATTCCTACTCCATTAGGCATTAAAGGATATCAATGTCATGCTACCATATGAAGAGTTCCCCAGCACTTGACTGGATACCATAATTGTATTTTATTGTATTGTATTATTGTATTCCTGCTCTATTTGGCATTAAAGGATATCGATGTCATGGGACCACATGAAGAGTCCCACAACTCTGATCTGGATACTAAGTCTGTTGTAGTCCTGCTCCATTTTGCTTTAAAGGATATTTTTGTTCTGTAGTACCATACGAAGTGCCCTGCAACAAATCTGGCGTATTCCTGCCCCAAAATCTTAATTAAGACCACCGCTCTGTTCGGCTGCAAAGGAATCTTGACGATCTGTGTTCAGTAGACAAAACATTGGAGATAGGGGTGATAAGCGGTTGACATGGGCATCCTCTGCGCAAAGTCTAACATACTCGAAAAAGATTAAACGTCAGAGGCCCAAGCAGCACCTGCGAGCGAACAGTTTGGTCCACGCTGCATACTCAGGGCTGCGGGAGCCGACGCCTTACTCGTGTGCCACTGCTGACTGCTATTCATCGGATACTACGCCTGGCCTGGTGCGGGGAACATTAAAACTGGACCTCTTCAGAGCGGCGCCGCCTGGTGTTAGGAGATGAATCCCGTTTTCAGCTTACAGAGCTGACAGGAGTGTGACGTCGACATCATGAGGTCATGGCCCCGTCCTGCGAGGTCGCCTCTGTTCAAGGCGGTATTGACCCTGTGATGGCTTGGCCAGCCTTCTCATTGAACATATAAGGTCCCTTAGGGTGTCTGGAGAAGTCCTTAGCGTGCGCGCTACCATTATGTGCTAACCGACCATCTACATACTTTCATGAACTTCGCACGACTTACTTCCGATGGTCCACCGAACCGCAACCACCCAGGCATGGCCGGAGGAACACTCATCTGAGTTTGGAATTATCTGGTGGACTCCAAGATCCCCGGGTTTAAACACCACGGCAAACTCTTTGGCTTGCCGTGCAGCGGTAAATCAGATCCTGGACCAACGTCTGGGTTGAGTTGTGGACAATTTTGCATGGCTGGCATTACCCCCAAAAACCTTCCGGCATCTAGTGGACTTCATGCCTCCCCGTGTACAGGCTGTTATTCGCGCTCGAGGAGGACCAATGCACTATTTAGTAGGTATCTCTAATCCTGCCACTCCCTTATCCTGGAATGCTTCATCTAAGACGGCACACTTTGTATTAGACAATATGGAACTTACATCACTACACGTTAGTCTGACTCCGGCGGTGAGTGTGTGAACATATGAACTCCTCTTTTCAATCGCATTGGTGCCGAACTGCGTGCCATAATAAGGGTTATATGCGCAGAAGAGGTAAAAGCCGGCACAGATTCATAGACCACCGGTAACAGAGCATGATAATAGATGTATGACCCAGAAAAAGTTTGCGAATAGGTAGAAAGCTATAAATCTGGCAGAACAAAGTGTGACTTGCGAAGTTCGATCTGGGCGCCCGTCAACGTCGCCAACTCATGACAATCGTGCGAACACTCTCATTCAAATGACCAAAGGATTAATTTGTCTGCAGTTTCTGATATCTTATACGTAAGTTATGCTTCTGCCAATGCAATGATGCATGACAACTTAAGGGACGGAAAAGTATGTACTAGGTGCTTTCCTAAACAGCTCACCGACCAACTAGAACAAAAGTGTATGGAGATTTCCACCCAGCTTTTTGATAAAGTTAGGGACAAATTGCTGGAAAGGATTATCACTGGGTACGAGATGGCGGTGTACCATTACGATCCTGAAAACGCGAAGTTAAATAGGATGTGGAAACGCCCTTCATTCCCAGAAAAAAGGCGTAAAGCGTCTCGCCTGTGTTAAGTAATCTTTTGTTGTGGGGTATGTATTTTGGAGCATTATACAAAACACAGACGAATTGTTAATCGTGCAACTTATTCCGAAATGCTGGAGAACAATCTGAAACCTGAAATTTGCAACAACAGAAGAGGATTATATGAAACTGTTCATTTGCATCATGACAATGCTTTCTCCCATACAACATCGGCAACTACGGCAACAATTCAAGATCTCAAGTTTGAGGTTCCCCAGATCCACCCAAACAGCCCAGACCTCACACCAACCGATTTTTATATTTTCTTCCCGCTTAACCCTTTAAGCGGCCGACGTGCTTGAACCAAATGGTGCCCCAAATCGTTTTTGCACTCCAAGCAAAAAATGTTCCAATAGCTGCCGAGTTTTACCAAAGATAAGGCATAATAGTTCCTTTTTCTTTTTTATCTCAACAGCACCAGCGTAAACCTGTTACTGGTGATAAGCATTTCCTTCTAGTCCTTTATTCTCCGCTCAATGATCCAAGGACTGATGGAGAAGTCCTGAACACCCTGACATGGATAGCATTCTACTGGGAAGAAATAATTAACTCAGAGACCTTCTTTCTCCTTTCTTATGTTCTATGCCATTATCGTTGCCCTTTGATTGGGTTCGTGCGAATGACATAACCGGCAAAGGACCAGCACACATGGACGGAAAAAATAGAAAAGTAGGACAACTTACCTAGGTAAAATAATCCCACTCGGCATCGACACATAGTTGCATTCTATCCGGCAAGGCCATGATCCTGGAACGAAAAAAGTCTTGTGGCTGGGACCCGAAGAAGTCAGCAACTACACGTTGAACCTCGTTGTCTGTCGTGAAATGTTTTCCGGACAGGAAGTGATCCAGGAGACGAAATAGATGATATTCTGTCGGAGACAAGTCCTGGGAATAGGCAGGATGAGACAGTTCGTCATAGCCCTAGGCATTTAGTGTCAGCAGCGTTCGTTGTGAGACGTGAGGGCGGGCATTATCTTGGTTCAAAAGAACACCATGTCTGTTGACCAAAGCCAGTGGTTTCTGCAGCAGTTTCCGGTGCATCTGGTGTAATTCAGCCCAATATCGTTCTGCAGTGATAGTTTGGCCTCTTGCCAAGAAACCACGATGAATTATCCCGGATGTGGACAACAAGACAAGGAGCATCATATTCTTGGTGTGCAGGAGTGGATTAGGATGTCATCCAGCAGGCTGTGCCTTGCTTAACCATTGTGCAGATAGCTTCTATTTTCTTAAAGGACCCACTTTTCGTAGCAGGTGACGATTCGATGCAGTAGAGGTTCCTGTTTATTCCTGGCAAGCAGCGACGTGTAGACTTGAAAACGCCTAGTCTTGTTGGCAGTTCTCAACTCATGCAACAGCCACATATTCAGCTTTTTGACCTTGCCCAGTGCCATCCAGACATCGAACAATTGTCGTGCAGTGGACACCTACCTCTGGCGTTATCTCACGACACGTTTTTCGAGGGTCCGCTTCAACCACACGTAACAGAACATCGTCAGAAACAGCAACAGATCGGTGACCACGTGCTCCGTTTTGCAGCTCCCGTATCTTCGCTTCGAAACTTCACAAACCGTCGCCGAATAGTTCGTTCGTTGGCTGAATTCTCCTCAAACGCTTTGTTAAAGTTTAGAAAGGCAATTTCTGTAGAATGTCCCAGTTTAGATTCATACAAGAAGATGACTCTCAAATCCGGTGTCTGCATGTTTCCTTTGCAAGCCACATTACGTCCACACACCTGCTAGCTGTTTATACACTATCAACCAACAAGTAATTGGATACCCCTGCAATCGACGATATCTGCGGTCCTGATACACGTCACGGCAGCCGCCGTTAAATATCGTGTGAGAAACAACAACGCAACCAGTCGCATGCAAGATGTCACGCCAGTTCGGAGCTCTCTGATTTCGAGAAAGGTGTAATCGTTGGGTATCACAGAAATGGCCGATTCATACGTGACATATCCAGCGAGTTGAAGTACCCAAAATCGTCAGTGACCTACGTGATTGGCAAGTGGAAGATGAGAGATGACTGTCGGAATGTGCCCCGACCCGGCAGACCCACAAAACTGGGAGTTAGAGACCGACGGGTGCTGTCCAGAGAAATTCGGAAGAACCGCACCAAATCGATGGGCCACATCCGCGAAGAGTTTCAACAGGCATCCGGGAGTGTTCTTTCGATGAATACCATCCGTAAGAAGCCCATCTGCTCGGTTTATCATGGACGTGCTGCCGCCCACAAGCCTTTGATCAATAAGTCAAATAGCGCTGCTTGGCTTACGTGGTGCAAAGAACGTCGACAGTGGACCGTTGAACAGTGGAAACAGGTTCTCTGGAGCGACGAATCAAGGTTCACCCTCTACCGTTAGGATGGCAGGGTCTGGGTTTGGCGACTGCCTGGAGAACGCCTCCTGTCGGAATGTATTGTGCCAACTGTGAAGTTCGGCGGCGTTTGAATTATGCTATGGGGGTGTTTCCTCTGATATGACACGGGACCCTTGGTCGCAATTCCTGGTAGACTCAACGCCGAGACCTATTGCGCCATTTTGGATGACCATGCGCTTCCTACGTTGTGGCAGTTTTACGGGGTGGACCCATGTTACTTTCAGGATGACAATGCCACCTGTCATGTTGCGAGGTCCACCTTGGCTTGGTATGGTGGCAATGGGGTTAATCGAATGGACTGGCCTGCGCAGAGCCCGGATCTTAACCCTATCGAGCACCTCTGGGACAAATTGGAGCGTTGACTTAAGGGGTGCCCCTACCGTCCAAGTTCGGTGAAGGAACTGACCTGTCTTCTCCAAGCCGAGTGGAAGAATATACCCCCAGCCGTCGTACAACGCCTCGTTGAGAGTATGCCTCGGAGGGTCGCAGCTGTAATCGCCGCTCGTGGAGGCTCCACCAACTATTGAAGGTGAATGAACTTCGTTTCCCTTTGCTATCCCAGGTGTCCAATTACTTGTTGGTAGATAGTGTAGTAACTCTGTGACGTAATACCCGCAACACATGTGGGTGGTTCCATTCCGCTGTGGTAGGGGTCTGTCTCCACTGCTCGTTCGCGCCGGACATTTCATTCGCCCCAACCCAATAGAAGATAAACCGTCAGAAGAGATTGGTGTCAATCTCATGGGAATGAAAAGCTTTCTGACGCACAGGTACATTCCTTCCAGTCGCTTTCGGCCCATTTCTTAGACAACGCATATAACCGTCGGAATTCATTTTGCAAACCCTGAGTTAATTCGTACCATCTGGTTAAAGTGTTACAGCAGCATTACGTGCTTGGTGATTTGGTAGTGACGAAGAGGTGAAAGCAGCGGTGCATACATGACTTCACGAATAGTCGAACACCATATTCTTCAACGGAATCAAGAAGCTAGCGCGGAGTATAACAAAAAGTCTGTGAAAATATGCTGAAAATTGTGACGTACTACAATGGTAAAGCAAGTGTCAAGATGACAAACCTGCAGTAATACCGTACATTCTGTCCGTGTTGCTTAGTTGGGAGAGCAACTTACTCCGGAGTGAGGTGGCGCGATTCGATCCCTGTCGCGGACAAATTTGTGTTTTCACAGACTACTGTGAAAGCAAAATGCTGCAGTTGTGTGTGTGTGTGTGTGTGTGTCACTTTGAATTTGTCATTTACAACGAAACTACCTTTACTTTTGATGGTCGGCATCTTTCCCGGCAGCAGTAAAGCAAATCTCGTGTGAAAAAATGTCGATGTAACGGAAATGGGGAAAGGAAGTACTAGTGTCTCCTGACAGGCAAGAGACATGCTTAGTTCGCATCTTATTGGGTGCCCAGTGGTGACCAATTGCGTGGTCGTCTCAAACACACGGCGCTGATACTTGATCGAATCCCGGCTGCGAAAGCGTTTAATGTTTGTGCCTACGGGAAGTAGCAGTTTTTGCTATGCATCTTTCCCGAAAGTAGTAAAGTAAATTCCATGCAAAAAAATTTCGATGTAACGGAAGTACTCAAAACCATTGTTCAAATCTGATTTATAAATCATATCCGATGAAGTGACGCAACAATAGTTAATTTAATTTTTACTCAACAATATATTTTACTAAACTATTGCCGAACTTTATTATTTCATCACGTTTTACAAAAACATAACAATATCTCATTGCAAGCCGCGTAAATTGTGAGAACGTAATGCTAAAAGTCATAAAAGCCATTACAAAAGTGCTTTTTGTGTTATGCATCTTCCTCGACACTAATTAAGTATGCGCCGTAGCAAAATTTGGCTTCGTCTAGACTCTCTGTTCACTTACCTGATATTGGCAATAGCTTTAAAACAAGAAAGATGACACCGAATTTTCGGGTGTAATTAGCACGTCTTTTTAATCCGTTCTGACGCAAATTAAATTTATCAAAGCTATTCAAAGTCAATGGAACCGGTATGGTAAACAATAGTATCTGACGGAAGAAAGAAGATTTTCAATCGGGTTTTTAATCCCTCAGATATTGCTGTAAACGGAATCGTGAGCTTACGAACTCTTAGAAACAGAGATATCGACAAAAATAAGAGGTTACTTTACGTCCCCTGGTGGGAAAACCATGCATTATTTTAGGAAGAAAGTATTCTCAAGACGCTTATCCATATGAGCGGTATCGGTACAAGAAAAAAATAAAATTAGTCTAGCTTTCAGGAGCCCAGATTTTGCAACAAATACTTCAGAAGCAGAAATTAACACTTATGACCCCTGGTGGCTAAAACATTCTTTACCAAACTTTAGAAATCATGTGAAAAATATTTTCCATCAGGTCATGTATGCGATACAGGAAGAATTTTTCAAATCAGATCTTTAGGAGCAGAAATAACGCAGAAAACGCAGTTTACCTTTGTGCCCCCTAGCGGAAAGTCTATGATTTACTTGAAAATTTTGAATTCACAGGAAAAACATTTAGCATCGGAAACACTATCCAACAAAGAAGGAATTTTTCAAATCGTACTATTAGAAGTGGAGATATTGACAAAAATAAGATGTAGATCTACGCCCCCTGGCGGAGAAACTGTGGAATATTTTAAGAAGAAAATATTCCGAAAAGGTTTATCGATGTGAGTAGCATTAGTCTACGAAAGAATTTTTTCAATCGATGTTTTAGAAACTCTGATTTTATGGCAAATACATCAGAAGCCAAAATTAACACTTACGCCCCCTGGTGGCCAAAGTATTCTTTACCAAAAATTTGAAATTATATGCAAAAGGTTTTCCATCAGGTGATGTATCCGCTGAAGAAAAAAATTTTCAAATCGGAGTTTTAGAAGGAGAGTTATCTAGGAAAAGGTAATTTACTTTTATGCCCCCTAGCGGAAAATCTATGCGTAATTTGAAAAAGTAACTATATCTAAAGTACTCTTCGATATAAGTGGAATCTAAAGGTAATTTTTTTCAATCGGATGTTTAGAAGCAAATATGTGGAATAAAACGTATTTTTGAATTCGACATCATCTGCATTTACGCCCTCTACCGGCGAAATTGTACATCGTAAAAAAAAAACGAAATAAGGGATCATCATTTGCATATTTCAAGCTTCCTAATGCAAAAATGATTTTTCAAATCGGACTAATAGTTGCAGAGATATTGTGGGTACAGACGGACGGACGGACGGACAAAGCGATAACAGAAGCACGATCTTTTTTTACAAAAGACGTGCTAATAATGTATAACACGATGGTGCGTAGCCTGTAGACATCTTAGACGAAAAGTAACCAGTCCTTCACAAACACACTTAGGATTCAGCTTTTCTTTCTATCTTGAGATCATATTTTAGCATGTGCATACGCAGAAGCAGAACCGTAGCAAGCTTTTCTTATATGGGAGGGCAAGACTTGAAATTATGCCCCTTCGAGTTCAAAATTGCGCCTACTTGGGGTGCAAAATTACGCCCCTTCGAGTTCAAAATTGTGCCTACTTGGGGTGCAAAATTACGCCCCTTCGAGTGTCGCTGAAATAATACGTGGTTTCTACTTTCTCACCCACCGCCGTTACAGGAAAATATTACGATCATTCAAAATCGCACTTCATGTTTTTGACGTAATTTTATTAAAAATGTTAAAACTAGGTAAATACCCAAGAACCACAGGGTTTAAATACCAAATAAAGCGTAAGTATTATGTGAACGCCTACAACGCTCCACAGAAATGCAGAACGAATGAGTATCGGTTAGTGAATGTAACAGTAGGAAGAAGCTTCATGGGTATGGGCTTGGAAAAATTCAGTTCAAGGTTAAACACTGAGAAAACTTTTTGAGACACAGCACAAATAATTAATTAGCTCTTCATCCCAACGACATGTTCGGAAAGGTCACGGAAGTTAGTCATATCAGCGTATTGTTTTCTATTCCTTATAACGAAGTAAATTTCTCCGTCATATGTGTCCACGCCGGGCTCGAACCCGGGTCTCCTCATTCCGGAATAAGTCACTCTACCAACTGAGCTACGCGGACTTTCATTGTTGCTGCTATCTGCCTTTATGTCGTGTGCGTCTTGCTGGCAGGTACGTCACATCTCCCCCCCCGAAAGAGGGCCGGGGACATGGCCCATGGGTCAGCCGTGACCATGAATCGTTGCAGGCAGCCATCCACTGTAGAACGTGCACTTGAGAACTCCCAGTCAATCTAGGGTGTGGAATACAACGTCACACACATATATTTTTCGAAGCGCTGGAGAAGGGATTCTCTGATTTTTCTTATCTCGCGGTGTGGAAATAATATCACACCACTGCGAGATTTTGAACGGCCGGGTCATTCAGAACGTTCGGGCGCCATTATAACGAAGCAAATTTCTCCGTCATTTTTAGTCCACGCCGGGGCTCGAACCCGGGTCCCCTCATTCCTGAATAAGTCGCTCTACCAATTGAGCGACGCTGACGTTCGTTCTGACTGGTATCTGCCTTTATGTCGTGTGCGTCCTGCTGGCAGGTACGTCACACCACTTTATGCTATTTCTCCTTGTCTCAGAGTATTTTTTACAGTATTGGACATCAAAGTCTGATATTGAATATGTCAAGGAACGGAGTTTTATTTCAGAACAAAAACTGTTGATAAGGTTTGTAGGAAAACTTTTCCCTTCTGCTTTCATTTACTTAGAACTTACCAGTTTAGATAAGTTCTAAGTAATAAGTTCTTGTCTAAATATTCTGGCGTTGCTTCCGGATGTTGTTATTTTCTGGGGCCGCATTCCCGGTCCCCTTCCATCTTTTGTTAAGAGACAAAAACATTTATGAACTACTTTTGCCTAGCTGAAAGAGTTCGTAATTTGACTTCTTTGCCCTATTCGTAAAGGGGCGCGCGATAGCCCCTTCAACCACCCAACTGCACAAGAAGTAAATCGCTAACTGCCATAGTTCTTGAGATGTTGGCCTGTTCAAGGACTTTCCTTGTAACCCTGTATACACTGAAGAGCAATTGAATTAGAGACAGCTGGCGTTATGCAAATGTGGCGCTGTGGGTGGCCCTGCAAACTGAAACGACATGACGTATGCAGCGATCCGACAATATAAGGAGTGATGCGACGGGAATCAGTAAGAGTCGGACGCAGTATTGGTAAGACGAAGGATCTAAGCCAATTTGATCGTGTGCAAATTGTAGGGGCCCGACGAATGGGTCTCTCCATCTCGGAAGTCGTGCAGGCACTGGGATATTCACGAGCCACTGTGTCACGGGTGCACCGTGAGTACATCGAATCCGGTAAAACCATCCCTACAAGCGCCAACTGCCGTGGACAACAGCGTGTGGATGAGCGGGGTCATCGTCGGCTATCTCGCATTGTAACAGCGGATAGACGGGCCACAGTGCAAGAAATCACTCGGCAATTTAACGCTGGTGCACAAAAACGTGTAAGCAGCCACACCATCCAGAACCATCTCCTCGCTATGGGGTACAGAAGCCATTGTCCCACGAGGGTGCCGCTGCTGACCGCACATCACAGGGTGTAAAGGTTAGCATGGGAGCAGGAACATGGCCACTGGACCCCAGACCTGTGGAAAAATGTTGGCTGGACTGCTGAGTCGAGATTCACGTTGGTACATGCAGATGCCAGGATACGAGTAAGGCACATACCACATGAAGCGATGGATCCTTCTTGCCAGCAGGGTAATCTTCAAGCTGGTGGGGGTGGCATTCTCGTCTGGGGACTGTTTACGTGGACGGAAATGGGACCCCTGGTACGTGTGACATCGTCCCTCAGATGTCAACGTTACCGGGATATGCTCCCGTTTGTGCGTCTTCAACATCCCACTGGGGGACCTCATCCTGCAACAAGACAATGCAGCTCCCGAATTGTATCCGAATGATGGAATGGACACACCACCGACGTGACCTCGGTTCCTTGGCTAGCTAGGTCACCTGACCTCAATCCCATCGAACACATCTGGGATGCCATCGAGAGGGATATTCGAGCCTGTGACCCCCTCCATCAAATCTTCGTGAACTGTGAAAGCTTGTTCAGGGGTCGTGGATCCGTATGGCTTCCCAACGCTTCCGGTGTCTTGTCGAGTCCATGCCGAGACGAATCGTCGCCGTCATCAGGACGAAAGGTGGTGCTACACTTTACTAGACAGGTATCTCTAATTCAATTGCTCTTCAGTGTAATAATAATAATGATAAATATTGTTTTTGAAAAACTGAACAGTAGAAATACCACTGCCACGGTCATAGTTTAGTAAATATTTACTTCTATGACTCGCATATCTCCTTTTATTGGCTTTGAGACAATAACATTCATTATTCCACCTAAGTACCGCTCAATGGGAAGAATTAGTAAACCTTAGTGTTATGATTTAATTTCACTTAGTATATGCCGGACTGTCGTTTGGTGTGGTCGAGAGTGATACGAATAAATGCAATGTGTTGTATACGTAAATCAACGTGTACTGTCGAACCACTCGTTTTACGTCAGACCCACAAAGAACTTGGCATGAGAAAGATGCATAACATAAATTATCTGCAAAGAAGACTTTCTCGATTTTTTGTTTTACATTATTTACACTCATTTTTCAAAAAATTGTTGCATCCAGAAGGAAGCAACCGACAGGAATGAAACTTAGTCGGTAGTTTCGACATCGTGAGACATGCAAATGATTCAAGTATCACGCTTGGCCGCGCATGCGAAGCAAGGGGGTCGTAGCGCTCTGCCTGATCGGTTATATAAAGTCATCCCGTTGCGCGTGCTTGCCATTCTGACTCGTTCTACTATTGTGTTAGTTGCATCCTTTGCAAGAGAAGTATGCCTCGGAGTAAAATTCGGCAACAATTCGTGCAGTTTGAGGAGTTCGAGAGGAGCCGCATCGTCGGGATCGGGGAAGTGGGATGGTCATATCGCAGTATTGCGCGCCATGCCGGTAGTGCGGATATCCCCATAGCACGCTGTTGGCGGCAGTGGATAGAGCAAGGCACACAGCAGTAACAGGAAGGGTCTGACAGATCTAGACTAAACACAGAGACAGAGGACCGATGGGTTGTCCGAAATGCAAGGGGTGACGCAACAGTCACCATTGCGGACATTTAGCGAACAGTGGTGTTCTCCATGCATCGTCCGATTAGTGCCAGCAGACGGCTGCACGACGTTTGACTACACATACGTAGACCGTTACGACGACTGACCTTAGCAACAGTGCATCGTCGCCAAAGACTGCATTGGTGTCGTCCCAGACTGTCAGGGAGCCACTCAGAATGACAGCGGGTTATCTTCAGTGACGAGTCCCGCTTTTGTTTTGGAAGAAACGACCACCGAATCCGTGTGTACAGGCACCGTGGTCAGCGCCAAGATGAACGGTTTGTTGTCGAGCGTCACGCGTCCAGAAAGCCTGGTGTCATGGTGTTGGGTGCAATTGCCTACGATGCCAGATCACCTTTGCTATTCATTACAGGCACGTTGACAGCCCAACGTTACGTTAATTAAGTCCTGAAACCAGTGGCCCTACCTTTTCTGAACCCTCACTCCGGTGCGATTTTCCAACAGGACAACGCTCGTCCGCATACTGCTGCTGTCTCGAGAGCTGGCGTTCAAGGGACTGACACCCTGCAATGGCCTGCCGCATCGCCAGATCTATCGCCGATTGAAAATGTGTGGAATGCTATTAAACGCGCTTTCCACACTCCACCCCTACCGCTCAATCTGCAGGAACTGCGTGAGAAGATTCAAGCTGCATTGGATAGCTTATCGTAGGACACCATTAGTAACCTGTACAACTCCATGCCGAGACGTATGGCGTGCTGTGTGAGCAAACATGGCGTCCCGACGCCATACTGAGAGACACTATTTACTGGTGTGCAGCTCAATAAATATTGCTCATGTCAGTCGCAATGTTTAATCATTTATTCTTCCTGGTAACCTTTAGCTTCCTGTCGAATAGTATTGCAATCCGACACGTCCTTCTGGGTGCAACTGTTTTTTTGACGATGAGTGTATTTATAAATTTTTGAGGTAATCAAATTTTCTAAGTATACTATATAAACTTGCAGCATTTATACTGCGGTATGCCTTCTTGAATACCAAAACTAAAATCCTAAGAGACGCATTACAAAAGCGGTATTTTCGGAAAAGACTTTATGTGCCGAGAAAATGTATAATTCATTTCTACACAATGGAATTCTGTGCCGCTGAGGTCCTTACTTTTTGTTTCGGAATACAGCTTATTTATCCAGCTTAGCATAATATATTTATATTTAGGTAGCTTTTATTGCTTTAATAATATCTAGTTATCCTGATCGCCTTTGATCCTCTTCGGTCCAGTCCAAATAACCAGCATTGTTCTGAGCTTCTCCTGTATAACGTCTGTTCCATCGCTGTATCTTGTTTTAGATGTTTCTGCTTCACTTCCATTGAACGAGAAAACTGAAGATTTTCTTCAATTCATTATGCGTCTCTTTGGAATTCTATTAACCTCAATGTTTTCGTCGGATTTTAGTACTTTTTCTTTATATTCGTTCGTTTGTTTGTTTGTTTTTTAACTCTTTCCGTTCGATGGTCTTTCATTTAAAATCGGGAGGTTCGAAACACTTCACGATATTTTATTTTCTTCGAATTTTTCTTCTACTGCGAATAGCCTCAAGGGATTCATTGACAGAAAACGGAAATCCAAGGACTTTCTCTGCGAGGCTTCTATTTGTCCTTTTAAAACGGATTTCTTATCGATCAGACTTCTTGATAAAGGATTATTTGGTTCGCAGGCTGAAATTCCAAAGAGGGAAATGAATTCACTGCGCGTTAGGTAATTAATAATAAATAAGTACCTCATGCAAGTTGCTGCTAATCGAAGAAAAACATTCGTACATTTACGATTATTTGCGACAGTGTTTACTTCTTTTTGCAATTATTAACGCGCATTTGGATTCTATTCAAGAAGGAGTTTATTTCCACAAAACAGAAAGCACTCATCTAATCACTTTGAAACACGTGATATGACTTTACTGCATAATGATAATTATAATAATAATAATAGCAATAATAATAATAAGTGCTGCTTACGCTATCCGCTCGGCCACGGAGGGCCTAGTGGAAAGCGTGAGATGCTACCATCCAAGCGGTCGCAGTTTCGATGCCACCTAGAACCATCGCCAGCCGCCGTGGATTTCAACTTGAGATTACCTTCCTAAAAAGGTGTTGAAACAGTTGCAGTAATGAGGCGCCATCTAGTGCTTACAACAACAGTTAAGAAGATACAATATCCACTAGTTAATGAAAAATCTGACCTCCATCAGGATGATACTAATAAAGATATTAGCACATACTGCTTCGAGTGTAGCGCAGGATAAAGTCACTCGCGATCGAGCCTTAGTTAGAGGTGCCCGTTCGACAAGTAAGTTACAGTCTCCAGAGGAAAGAAATGAAGCAAGTGGCGTTGCCTTTCTCATGTCTACCACAAGAAATAGTCAACAATCGGCCGAAGATAGGTCTGGAGCTACTAAGCCCAAGACCAAGCCGGACCGAAGTGCAGACCAACGCATAAGATGGAGTCCAGAAATGAAAATATACATCATGCGAACAAACTACGAAGTGACTAAAATGGAGACAGAGATGACAATGTACAGGAAGAGACTGTATGACAAATGGCAACAGCAATAACCAAACATTCAAATCAGCAAACATCGACTAGCGAATCAGAGACGGACCATTGTCGCGAAGAATATGGTACCAACCCGCCGTCCTGGAAGGCATCAAGCAAAAACTAGGTGATCAACCACAGAGTAGCGAGGAGCACGCTGCAGAAAGGAACACAATGTCTGATGACAAACATGAGTTGTATGATAATAATAGTGCAGAAAGCACAATTTGCCAGCATCGAAAAATTCATGGGAACATCAGGTAGAGAAAGTCTTAGGAAATGATCTAGTCAAGATCTTTTGGGATTTTCGAATTCAAACAGTTCGGCACCTACAACCATTATACACCACACATAACCGTGATAGAAAATCGGAAAGTCTGGATAATTGATATAGGGATTCCTGGAGATGCCAGGGTCGATGAAAAACAACTGGGAAAAATGACCAAATATATAGACCTGGTTATAGAAGTTACCCGATTATGGACTAAACACACAGCAGTAATTCCCATTGTCATCGGAGCAGTTGGAACAATTAAAAAAAATGTATGGATCGTTTCAGAAAATTGTAGCTGTTTGATATATCATCCGCAGAACTGCAAAATACAGCTTTACACAGAAATACTTGACTGACACCGAGGTTTCCAGTGGAAACTCGTATCAGCTCAATAATACCAGTCAATGATAATTTTGTTGTTTATCTATGTTTGTCATAGGCTGTGTATCGTATATTACGAATAAAAGTAAAAAAAAACAGAAAAATGCAGAAAACACAAATGATAAATGTAGCGGTTCAACTTACAAAAACACATGATAAAGTTTTGTCGCAATCGAAGTATTTTTACGTAAGTTATGATGCATAAGGGCTATGGAATAGATCCCGCTCCTGTGTCCTAACCTTTGACCCCATTTTGCCCATTTTCAATAGAATTCGTCCACAGGCAAGACCCTACAACATACTAACATTTCATCCAAATCGAAGCATTTTTACGTAAGTTATGACGCATAATGGTGATGGAAGTGATTCCGCTTCTGTGTCCTGATCTTTGGACCCCATTTCGCCCATTTTCAATAAGGTTTGTCGGCAGGTGGTTTTCTACCACATACTAAACTTTCATCGAAATCGAACCTTTTTTACGTTAGATATGACGCATAATAGCAGTGGAATGGATCTCGCTCCTATGTACTGACCTTTGACCTCATTTCGTTTACTTTAAATAGGGTACCTTCCCAAGTGATCCCCTACCAGATACTAAAATTTCATCGAAATCGAAAGATTGTTACGCGAGTTATTGTGCGGACGGACGCAATCACACAACGCGTGACGTAATGAGGCAGATGGGAATCGCGACCATCGCTCGCCGCAAGTGTGACGCCATAAAACTTTAATAGGATGCACACACAGCGCGTGACGTAATGAGACAGATGGCGTGACCGCGCGCCAACATTCTCAAACGCGGCGAGATTGTGACGTCATAAGATTTCTAAGCATTGGTAACATTAATGGAATAATGGAACAATGCCATCACTAAAAACATTATAATTCGGGGTGGTTATTTAACCCACTGAACGAATTCTCTTGAAGTCGAGATCAAGCTAAATCGATTTCTAGTACCAGAAAACGGTAGGTTAACGACTTTCATCAAAATTCTTAGAGCCGTTTTCAAAATAAAATGTACATACAAACATAGAAGAATTGCTACTTTAAGGTGGACGTCAAGTAATTTTGCTTCTTATACTTCCAATGGAGAAACTTCTGTACACAATTTCTTCACAATTAATGCGTTCCCAAGGATGAAAATTTGAACATCGATTAAAATATCTTCATTTTATAACTTGCAATACTTAATATTTTCTAAAACATAACCATAATTATGCAATTCAACATTTGTTTCTCTATTGACGTCATGAAAATACAGGTCGCGCCATCTTTTTTCTGGACAATTAATACGTTCACAAGGATGAAAATTTGAACATTGACCAAAATAGCTTAATTTCGTAACTCGGAATACTTAATATTTCTAAACCATAATCGTAATTATGCAATCCAACATTTTTTTGGCCACTGACGTCATCAAAGTACAGGTCGCGCCATCTTTTCTCTGGTTTCAACACAACCAAAGGAAAAGTTATTGATTTTTAATATGATTATGGTTATGTTTTAGAACTTAATAACAAAATAAAGAAGTTCCTGCCAGCTTTAAAGCAGAAAGAATTGGACATCCAATTGCAGGAAGGAGTAATTTACTGCATCGTCTGTAACTGCGGACTCAGCTATATTGGAGAAACAGGGAGAAGTATTAAGGTCCGAATGAAAGAACACCAAGCAGCTATTAGGAACATTGGGAACAAAACAGGGCTAGACAGACATATACAAGCAAGTGGACACTCCATAAATTGGGACTCAGTGAAAATAATCGCCCACCAGTCAAACTTAGTAAAGAGGAAACTAGAAGAAGGGATCGAAATAGCAAGAAGAAGAAGTACCACAATTAACGATAATTGTGGATGGACTCTTCCAATTGAGTGGCAGCAACTACTCCAGTGACATAGTCCTGATGACGAACTAGGCTTTAGTTCGAAAATTTGACAACCAACTTTCATGAAAAATAACCTCTATAAGACCCGTAAAAAAGTTATTCCACAATCAAAATATCTGTTTTAAGGTTCTACGAGTGCACTTTTTTCTCCGTTAACAAGTGAAATTAGGAAAACAAATAAAAAACTCAGCCACATTTATTTACTCATGCTTTAAGTTTAAAAATGTTAGTGATCACCTTTATAATAGCTTGCAGGAAGTAGAAATTAGGAAAAGAAATAAAAAAATCCACAATAATTATTTACTCATTCTTTAAGTATATTAGAATTTGTTTGTTGTTACTTTTAAAAGAGCATAAAACTTCCGTAAAATAAAACTTTTTAAAACTTCTGTTTTCTGCAAGCAATATTATTGAACGTCACACACAACAAAATGCAGTTAATCATGAAAGAAAGCAATGATACCTTATTTTACAAAAAATTAACAAAGGAACTCCAGCAGTCAATATTAGATGCTTTTTTTTTTTTTAACAGTTGTTCAAAAATTTTATGCAGTTATAACAGGACTGGCACATTAAGGCTTTGATCTTGATTGTTAACAATAGATTGATTTCCAAAACCCATTTTTCGAATCAGTCCAATCTTGTCCAAAAATAAAAATGCATTGTACGTAGTTACCCGAAGCTACAGACTCAAAACAAAAAACAAAAAAATGCAAAAATGTACATACAAGAAAAAACGTAATTACGTATCTCCTTTCTAGATGGCGCCACACAGCAGAATATAGAAGCACGAAACCCACAGCTTTCCAATTTATGACACATTCTTTACTGCACAAAAACAAACAAGCAAAAAAAAAAAATGAGAAATAAGAAGCAGATGAAAGGGAGGGACAGAAAGATAGGGAAAAGGCAAAATTATCTCGCTTAACTTAGACATGAACTTAAGTTATATTGAATTTTTTTCTATAATATGATAAATACGACAGCAGAGAACGGGACAAAGACACAAGAAAATATTGCGATGCCTCTTCACACAAGAAAAGCTTAGAGATATAGTACATTAGTCTCAAGTTATTAAATTAGTCATATTTCTTTGAAAACAAAGAAGATGCGTGTGGTTTAAAATTATAAATTGTTTTATTTTTGTTGTTTTGGAGCTAGTTCCTATGGTTTAGAATGTCCTAACCGTTTTTAGCAACAATATTACACGATAGGTGGCGACACTTGCATCCCTTTGAAATAGCTCTTCTTAAATAAATTTCCTTCCAAAATGCCATCAGTTTATTTAGCTCGGCTTTTTTTTTTTTTTTTTTTTTTTTTTTTTTTCCATTATTCTGAGGTAAATAAGAATGAAAAATATAGTTACTAACAAAATGAATGCCGATATTAAGAGTATTATTCATAAAATGATAATAAAAATATTATTATAAATTTTACTATATTTCAACTCGGTGGCCGTCCGATATGACTCCCCATGTGTCCCTAGAAATGTCCTTTCCACCCACTCAGTTTAGTTTAAGAAGTAAATCATAAGACTCTTATCGTACGAGTAAAATGTCATTGGGAAACGTGTTTTACGAGGCACAGGAAAAGATTTCTTCCGTGTTCGGATTGTCTGTAAGGAAACTACAGTAACTGTCAGTGCGGTAAATCTGACTATATGCGACAGCAGATCTCACAAAGCATAACATAAATGCCAATTAAAGCAGTACCATGAACTAACTTTGCGTAGCATGCAAGGGCGCCCATAAGGAGCAGACCCTTCCCCCCCCCCCCCAACCGTTGGTATAGCCAAATTTTTGAAAAATTTAAAACACTAAAATAGACGAAACCTTTTTTAAAGCATTTTTAAAAATAATAAGATATTAATGACTGATTGTATCAATTATTTTTGTTGTATTTTAGAGTAACCCCCCTAGTACTTTTAGGGGGGCTAAGAAAATCCTTACCTCCTGGTAGCATGTTAAAGCACTGTGGTTCTGTGGTCATCTTTATAAAAGTTCTGACTTTTCTTTCTTAACAAAAGGCTTTCTACTTTTAACTTCAGGCATTTCTTCCCCATCAGGATATTATCACAAAAGCCCTCAGTATTAAATTTCGTCTTGATAGCTATAGTAGTTTTTGAGTTGTGGCGACAATAAATCACACACACACACAGAGATACCACCATGAAAATAGCTTAATCATGTTCTGGGGGAGGCCAAAATAGGTATTTCTGTTAAAATGTAGAAATCAATTTGTTTTTGTGATTACCATACTTTTTTATACATTAGTGGGAGAGAATAAAATTGCACGGGTTAGATTTTAATAATGGCTGGCAAAGCGAGGAGGGCCCCAAAAACCGACGCTGTGCGCTGGGCCCAGGTAACTCTAAATCCGCCACTGTGAAGATGTAAATATAAATACATCGGAGAAAGCTTTTTTATCTAAGACGACGATTCTTGAAATTACGCCCCTACAGTTTAAAAGTTCCTGACTTCCACTGAAATATACGCAGCTTTTACTTTTTCATATCTCTGTAACAAAAAGTACTGTGATCGTTCAAAATTGACATTTCTCGTTACATATATTTTTACAAAAAATGTGAAAACTATATAGATAAACACGCAACAGTCAAGTAAGCGCAAGTTATGTGAGCGCCGACAACACAGAATTCCGTTGAAGTGCATAATGAAAAACAAATCAGCATAGAACGCATTAGCATCAGATAGTTAACGTAACAATAGAAAGACGATTCCAAGGTAGAGGGTCTGGAAAAATTCATGGTCGAATGTTAAACGCTCAGAGGGCTCCCTACAACAAAGCACGATGGCTAATTAGCTCTTCATTCCTTCAGGGCATTTAGAAATGTCACGGAGGTTAGTCATATTAGCATATTACTATATGCCTCTCTACGCTGTTTTGAAAATTACTTTCGTGCATATGAGGAGTCCACACCTAACAGAGAAGATTACTCTTCGCACCATATAGCCGACTTGAAAAATTATTGAGGGTTCCGGAAATTTTTTATCGAATTACCCATGTATTTTTCAAAGTATTTAAGTCTAATTTAAATTTCATTCAGTCAGATTCTCTGGCACAATAAGACGCCTGAAATGCTAAAATGAAGCAAAGTACAGTTAATTACAGAATTTTTTTTCACACTAGATAATTATTTATTTCATTTATTTTGTTTTTGTAGGCGCAGCATTAATATACGCAATACACATTATTATACACGATACTGTGTGAATTTCCAACTCAATTGTCTTATGAAAGTAACAAAAACATATAAAATTAATTTTAAGGTTGTTGTTTTTTACCAATTTTAAAAATGCCAACAATTTTTTTTTCTTCAAATGATTTCTGAGTTAAAATACGAGCTTAGAAGAGAGAGGACAAGGCATCAGCCGCAGTTTTCCGTGGGCTATATTTCGTATCAGCTGTGTATGCCCAACTTGGGCTGCTTCTGTACTTTTCTATGGGGAAATCGTTGACTTTGAAGAGGTTTTAGAGGCACTTGTGCAGCAGGTACAGTCAGGGAAAAATGAGACTGAAATATACATGCACACAACTAAAAATTTGCAAAACGTTTCAGAAATATTGTTTAGTATTTTCCAAATAAAACAAACCAAATTATGCCTCGTCGACCGGAAGTGCATATTGCGAATTGGCCAATCATGGCTTTGCTAAAGCTGTGGGAGCCTTGTTGACCTTCAGGGACTGCTCCAGAGCGTACGAAACGGCCGCTATCTGCATGTGCAGGTCACAGGTCTTCAGTATGTGACGTCACGTCACGGAACCCTCCCCACCCGGAGGGCGCAAGAAACCAGATGATCAGAAATGGCTTCACCAGCGGCTGCTGATGCCATCTTCTCTCTCTTCTAACCTCCTTGGTCCCCGACTGCCCGAAGATAGGGTGGGTCAACTGACTGTACAACATACTTCCGTCTTTATCACTATGACCTCGATTAGGTTCTCGTCTCCGAATGTAGAGCTAGACTTTTGTATTTTGTGGGAACCCAGACTAACCGAAAAATTTTCTTTTATAAAGGAGGCAGTTTTAAATGCTCTTAAACAACGGCACTTGAGGTATTGTCCGTCGCGTCAAATTTGATGAACACAAACAAACACTAATTCTGTTTTGATGCACAATAAACAGTCTGAGGGGTAAATTTCTATACACACTTTCTATATATAGTAAACGGGGAATGATTAATAAACAATTTGAAGAATTGATAACGAAAAACAAAATTTATGCACATATGCATTTTTCCCACGAAATACGAGTAAAAATATTAGGGGTTCGAGGAACCCACAACAAATTCATTGGGAGATCAAAAAGTGTCTCGAACCCACGAAGTCGGCGCCTATGCTGCGCGTAGTAGAGGTGCGCATAGTAGAGCTGCGCATAGTAGAGGTGCGCAGAACACTGTATGCGGATAACTAAAATCTTTGAAAAGGAAAATACTAACGTGTATAACTTTTTTTTTTCTGGATAACATTTTCAGTGCATATATTCACAGGTTTTGTATATCTATTTTTAAATCCGTTAGAAAACGAATTAACGCCCTTACTATGCAGTGGCGCGCACCCATGGGGTGTCCGATGTCCCCCCCTCCTCTGGGCTGACAGAGCGGAAAATTATTATGTCAAAGTTTGAAACAAAAAGTCACGATACGTGATCTACATATACTTCTTAATCGTGTACTGTATAATTACAACATACAATAATTATAAGGGAGTTGTTCTGTTATATAAATTTTGAAAAATCTAAACAGAAAAAAATTTAGTTAATTGCTTCTTCTAATTATTTAACTTTCTTGTACAGTAACATTACCAGTAACTGGATAAGAATAAACGTACAAGTCAATCTCCCTCTTAATTGATATGGCGCCTAACTATTTACCCCGTTAAATTTATGGGGTCCCCCCACCTTGGGGAACTTCTGTGTGTCACAGCCGACGGGCCCCAGCCCTTGGGAAATTTCAGGGTGCGCTACTGCTACTATGACCGTTCTGGGAGAGAAACCGCCCTCTCGGTTGCAGCACTGCGCCGGAGAAAACATCTTCCAAAATATTGGAAAGGGTTAAAAATATCTCAGCAATATTAAAATACGTTTCCTTTGAATCGTAAATTATATATTTAAAAACATACACAAATGTATTTAAAAAGAAGCAGTCAACAACAAAGAACGAAGGACCAAGTGATATCTCATGGGGAAGGACTCAGGCCCCTGGGCTACACCCACTGGGGGCGATAATGATTGCACTATTTCAAAATTTCTGTACAATTGGACTATTGACTGAAAACAAGTTAAGGTCTTCCCAAGTGTTGTATAGGGCAGACGCAATGCCTTGGGTGGGCTTAACTTTTTCTTGAGCTTACCATTTAGCCCCCCCCCCCCCGTACCCCTACAATACTTAAGCACTTGGCGAATGCAACCGTCTAACAAGGGCCGCAGGTTGCCTAGTGGTCAACCCTCGTGACTGCCTCGGAGAAGACCTCGGGTTCGATCAAAGGCAGGTACGAACGCTCGAACCACTAAATATCCGCCGTGCGTCGGATGGTCACGTTAAGCCGTCGGGCCCCGGGTATTTCCCCCACCCCCGGAAATAAATAAGGGCGTCAACCTCGCTTCCGTGTCACTTTCCTTTCTGGCACTCAAGCCCAAATCTCCTTGCTTCCTATTTCTAAGGGTTGTTTAAGACCTGGGGTCAGACATTCCCTTCCTAAAATCCTCTACATCTGATCTGAACCATCTAACAACTTAGGAAACTTGGATAAACGTATGTGAATTTTTCGAATTGACAGAAATTTTGTTATATAAATTGAATTTTTTGTTAAATTTGATTTTGTAGTGTTCTGTGAAATGGAGGGGGTCCTCGTAGCGAATGTCTATGGGAGTAGTACTAGGAAGAAACCATACAAAAGGTGTGAGATATTTCTTTAAAAAGAAGTGAGATATTTCTTGTCAGATTATACAAAGTAAAATTCGTAAACAGCTTTATGACAGGAAGCATTAGAAAAAGATTTAAAAAAAAACTGGTGGAAGTAGCTAAAATTGTGAAGACATAGAAACGTGTTAAGTTCCATGAAAGTTCGTCTGCATGGTTCGCAATACTACATGCATTGCACAAATACTACCTACAGTATATGTCTTAATTTTTTTTTTTATAAACACTACGTGCAGTATGTAGTTTAATATATATTTTTTTACTGAGAATAATATTATTAGCGTTGGGTAAAGAAGATGTACATGAACGGATACTTTTTTGGCAATGTTTGTATCTAAAATTGTGAAGACATAGAAAGGTGTTAAATTCCATGAAAGTTCGTCTGCATGGTTCCCAGTACTACATGCATTGCATAAATACTACCTACAGTACATGACTTTTTTTTTAATAAATACTACATACAGTATGTAGTTTAATATATTTTTTTACTAAGAATAGTTTCATTAGCGTTTGGTAAGGAAGATGAACGTGAACGGATTCTTTTTTGGCAAAAGTTGTGCCAAACACTCCAAAATTTGGAACCTCCCCGGACGTTAGTTAGCCCCTTAATAACCCCCTTCCCCCGCAGTTCTGAACTTCTGGCATCGCTACTGATATATGGGAACATGAATATATGGATCAGAGACATGGACCTTGAATAAAAAAACACATTCAGAAGCTACTCACAACTGAAAGAAGCTTGGAGATACGCATGCGTGGTATAGAGGCGGGTTTAAACATCACAGCTCCCTGGACCATAGAAAATCGGACGTCCCCTAGTAAAAGGAATCGAAATTAAACATTTTACTTCCAATCTAAATTTCATATTTAAATTACATATATATATATATTTTTTTATCACAAAAAATAAGCATATTGTACAGAATATCCCCACAATTTATTAGTTAAAACTGAATGTATACTTTAAAACTGACGTAGAAATAACGAAATAAATATTTCACAGTCAATTTTTATATCTACAAGTGAAAGTGTTTGATTTTAATACATATGTAAAACATTTGCAAATATTCGTTGTAAATCGATGTTACTAGTGTAAATCGATCATTACCAATATTCGTTGTAAATTGATTGAATGACTGGAGTAATGAATAAACATTACTTTTTTTTTTTTCTGATTGGAGGTTTAACGACTACTGTGAGCAACTCAATGGGCTATAAGCAGTCGCCCGTCTCTAATTTAGGGCCACTGGTTCCAGGGAAGGGAGAGAGCCAGTACCGTAAGACAAACACAACATCCATGCCTCACCGGGATTCGAAACCAGACCCCGACGAACGATCAGAAGCCATCGCTTAAACCACTGCGCCACCGGGGCATCAAACATGACTTCGTAAATTTACTTACAACTAAAAGACTTTTTCTAGTTTTCTATTTGGCAAAATCTTCTGCTGTATCATCAAATTTCGGTGTTTCTACAATGCTTGAATTAAGTAACAGAGCTACAAATGCACTTTTCTGAGAACTGGATGTCCTGAAATAATTATGGATGGTTTTCAAAAGAGAAAAACTTCGTCGTCCAAAGTCGCTACAATCTGGTATACATATATAAATCTATTGGGCAAAATTCATGCTCGAAAAGTTGAATCGATTCTTTTTTCCCTAATAATATTTTAGCATGTGCGTAACAGGAATACTTGAACTTGCCACTGAGCAATCAAAATTATGCCAAAATTTCCGAAAGTACAGACATTTCTGTTCAAATCCAGGCAAAATATTCAACTGGGGTTCCACGTTGCTGAAAATACTGTGTAACCGGTTCGCTTTGTTCTTCTGTCACGGGGCCTTTATCTTGTATAAATATTGGATTGGAAAGAAAGTAATGTCCGATGACGAGGTACCCCGAAGTCAGCGGCATAACACCAGCAGGTAGCATTATCACGCGCCTGCGTAACTTGGGAAGGTGCAGAGTTTGGATGCCCCATCAACTCACAGTTGAGCAGAAGGCAAATCGCATGAGTGCATGCGATTTGCCTTTTGACCAACTTGAACCAACTTGAACTGTTCTTGAACTTGACTGTGACACGTGACGAGAAATGGGTCCTGTATGAGAATATCAGCGCCAGGAAACTGTGGTTGGATTCAAAACAGAAGCCCATACCGGCCCCCAAAGCCAGATTACCGTGAGGTCCTGCTGTCTGTTAGGTGGGATATGCGGAGTGCCTTTTTTTTTTTTTTTTTCAGCTGATGTGTACTGCCGTCAGCTCGCCGATCAGCACGCATCGCTCTCGCCGAAATGACCAGCACTGCTGAACCCAAGGACGTCCTCCTACAGCAGCATGGAGCGAGACCTCACACAGGACGGGTGACCTCTGACCTGTCACAGGATCCGGAACCTGGGCTGTGGTCTTCCGCCGCACCCAAACTATTGCCCCAAGCGGCTGCCATCTTTTCCGGTCGTTGCAGCATTTCCTGGCCGCAGGGCCGGCTGGACTATAGGGGCAACAGGGGCGGTCGCCCCGGGCCACGCCCCTTTAGGGGGCCCCGCAGTTTAGAAAACAAAATAATTTTCGGTAAAAAAAAATAACTACATTTTTTTTGTAACTTTTGGGGCGCAAGGCCCTTAAAAATATATTTTTGAAGTTTTTTGTTTTTTTTCAATCTCCCTATTTTTGAATACGTTATCCTCCCCTGTTCGTCGTACGGACACTGAGATTTGCAAATTCGAAATGATTTTTGTAACCACCTTAATCTTTTCCGCATTCATGAAATAGCAAATTAAATTTCATCGTTTTGTGGTCCCCTACTTTTATATATCCAACAATTTGTGTGAAAACCTGATACTTAAATTTAAGGAAATAAAAAGAACAATATCTAAGTTACTTTTGGACTACATATGGAGGCCACTTTTCGAACATTACAAGAAATTGAAAAAAAAAAAAAAAAAGGCAACTTTCATATATGAACGTGTATAAAAGTTTAGAATGTCACTAATTTGTCAGTTGCTCCACTGTGCATTAAAAAACAATCACTAAACATGTATCATGTGGAAAAACTGTTTATACCAATTTATTTTAGAGGGATCCTCATTATATTTAATATACAAAAATATTCGCAATGAGAAAATATTCACTAAGCAGGTATCTTTTTATCATTTTGTGAATAAGCTGTTATAAGAGTCACAATGCAACCTAAACCTCTTCTCCCGGGAAAGAAAATCGTAGATTTTAACACTTTTTACTTTCTCTCTCTCTCTTTCTCTATCTCTCTCCCTCTCTTTTTCTCTCTTCCTCTCTCTCTTTTTCTCTTTCTCTCTCTCCCTCTCTCTCTCTCTCTCTCTCTCTCTCTCTCTCTCTCTCTTTTTCTATCTGTTTCTATTTCTTTCCCTCTCTCTTTTCTCTCTCTCTTTTTCTCTCTTTCTCTATCTCTCTTCCTATCTCTCTCTGAACTTTCAGTTCGTATTATGGTCTTTTTCTTAAGCTTCAAGCAAATACTTCTTTGAGATAATCGTTTTGTCTTTACGGTAGTTAGTGTTCGTGTATCTTCTTCACGAACGATAATTTTCAGGAACGACTTTATTAAAATATGAAATTTATTTTTTAGTGCCCACAATGAAATTTTGCTCTGGACCCCCGCAATGAAATTTCGCCCAGGGCCCCGCAAGAGCTCCATCCGCCCCTGACTGGCCGGACGGTGGTTCACCAACTGTTGTGATGTCGAACACGCAGTTCTTTGTGTCCAAGTCGGTATCCAACAGCATCCCAGACGGGAGCAGGTGGTGACGAACGATGGCCATTACATTTTGGACTGATTTGTACTTCTATGTGCGGTTATTAGCACTTTTCTGTTGTCTTGCATTTGCAGACATTACTTTCTTTCGAACTAATATGCTTGATGGAGTAAACCATTCCGACTTCGGGTTTCCCCATCGTCACCCCAAAATCTGTTAAAATACAGTATTACGCGTGATCAAATGAAACCCGTTCGAGCTGGATTATTAATACGAATGAAAAGTTACATAAAAAAAACTGTGGTAGCACTAAAAAGAACAATGTTTAAGGATACAGGGATGCACTAGGTTTCGTTAGAAGAAGTCTCCATAGGCATTCAGACAGGTGTCCCACAGCACGGACAAGCGTCGGATACCGTTCGAGACAAACAACTTTGACTGCTGCTTGAACAACTTGAACACCTCGGCCTCTATTCCATCGTTTGTGTGGAATCTGTGCCACTTTAGAGCTTTGTTTAAGGGTTCGAACAAATGAAAGTCACATGGTGACAAATCGGGGCTGTAAATTGAGTGGGCAAGAACTTCCCACCTTTTCTTCGCAAACTCATCCTGAGTTTGACCTTGCCAGGAAGAAGTAATTTCGCTGGCTTGCTGAACTCACCTCATCCCGTGATTCTTATCGCCCTGTTAGTCTTTCTTGCTTCAAAATGAATTCATATCTTCATGGCTTTATATATAAAAAAAAAAATACAGTTAGCTGGTATGCTATCGACCTTGTCTCACTCGTTGGTGAAAGTTTTCAAGCTAAAGCATTTTTCGCTTCAAATGTCTTATAAGCTTGCGTAAAAGCAAATAGTTATTTTAGTAAATATATTGTAGTTTTTGGTAAACTTATTTACTGAAATTATTGTTAATTTTTAAGCAAGCTCAGATAGTAAAAACAAAAATATTATGTTTAAAATATTGGCTTTTAATAAAAAACTTATTAAAATATGACATATTAAAGGGCATTTCAAATTGTTGACATGTTGCTAAATTCTTCTTTTAGTCGATTTCTTTCTTTACCTTTGGAATCTGTAGCAAGATGGCGACCCTGAATAAAACAACCCAGCAAAAACAGTCTTGCTGGCCCAGCACTATGTTGGCGCTGCCGAACCGTCAATAAACTGTCCGGGCGGCCAACAGAAGGGCCAGCATTTCAGGCCAACAGTTGGCACCCCCATCAGTTGTCATATGCCACAACAGGGCAATCAGTGGTCCATCACAGGCAGTAGCTGCCACAAGTGGCCCTTCAGTGGCCTGCAAGCACGTGCCAGAAATTATAGCTAGCCTAATGTGTTCCGCTAGTGTGCCGTAAGTGGCAGCCAGCAACCACGTGACGTAACTGGTGGCTTGCCGAATCTTGTCCGCCAATTTCCCAGTAGTAGCCATAATAATAAAAAAAAAAAAAAAAAAGCAAGGATAACCGCAGTTTCCCAAAGGTAAAGTTTTTTTTTCTACCCTTACGAAGCTTGTGAATTAACGCACTGCTGTGCGGAAATTTTATCAACATACCGGGAAAATGCCCGTTTGCATCTGACTGGATTTAAACCATGGCCGTATGCGTGTTAGCTCAGCTCGCTACCGACCGGGCTAATTTGCCACGCTCGGGCATATGCTTAAAGCTGTCTGTTTGGTATGCAATGTGTAATCGAATGCTTCCCTCTTTCATTTTACAATATTGCGAGGTATTTTTCATAAAAGTCAGTTTCATATAATTGATAAATTAAATTTTTCAACGTAACGATAGTTTTTTGTTTTTTTTACCTTAAGGGAACTTCACTCATTTTCAAGGCGTGTACATACTTAGAGTCGCTTTCCAAAGTTTTGTACTGTCCTTGCCGTCTTGAAAAGAGATTGTTGAATAAATATATATTTACCCGGGTTCATGTCACATTCTGTTACATTTTTAACGTTGCGTCTTTCCTTTCCGTTGTCCGAAGCTACATTTGTTTTAAGAGTAAAAGATATTTTATTTTACTTCTCGTTATTTTTAGAAGCGAATTCCTCCCAGTCTTGTGTATTCAACCCATGGATGAGTACACCACATAGCGTTGCTTTTTTTTTCCTTTCAAATAATTAATAAATTTTGTATGCGTATAATTCTTGTTTTTTTTTCAACAAACGTTGTTTTAATGGTTTTCCAGGATATTTGTTTCAAGCGGTTTCAAATTTTTTCTTGTTATTCATCCACTCCATTCCATGAATTGTTATTCATGGGAATGGAGTGGGTGTATTTCATGGCTGTAATCTAGTATTTCACGGCTTAATCTGATATCTTCGTCGACGTAAAATTTCATTAGGAAATTAATTCGCCTCTCCACATATGGATTTTTTTCTTAACATCCACTAAAATAACACGATGGCGATAGCGTCGTCTTCAACTAACTGGTACCATGAGAGACACAGCAAATGTTGCTTCTGCGCATGCGCAGTCCCGTTGCTTATACCTGCTGTTGGGGGGTTACATTGGTTGCCAGCAACGGGCCACTAGTGGCACTTGCTTGGAGGCCCACAATTCACGGCGATGCTGCAGGGCCATCAATGGCTTGCCAACAGATAGCGCTGCCACCAACGGACCACTACCGGGCCGTGAGCGGCAGATTTCAGCCAGCTTTGACCCATCACTGCCAGCTGGTGGACAGCAGTTTCCCAGCACTTGTGTTTTTGCTGGGAAGAATTTACATTTTCTTCAGGTTTGAACAATCGTAAAAGGTAGGCCAACAATTTTAATGAACATTAAAGCTGTTGCAGTGGTGCTTAAAAATGAGGCTCTTGTTCGTTTAACTATCAAAAACATTTCCCTCAATCCGCGCTCACACTCGCTGGTTGAAATGGGTATACAATTCAAAATATCTCTTATTGGGGACAGAGATTCAGGAACATTTTGGTCCATTAAAAATTACCGATATCCGCTTAGGATATTTCTTTCTTCAAGGCGAAAGTTTGGACGTAGGCTTTTTATCTGCAGTTCACCAAAGTTAAATTCTGAGCGATGTCTGCAACTTGAAACCTTATCCGCAGCGGTCCTTTCTCTGCCGAAAACGGATTCTTTGCTGTTTTTCCTTTTTTCCTTTTGGTAGTAGAAACTCCAGGTGCTCGTAAATTTTCGCGTACCGGCGGCAATTTCATATATATTTCAGTTGTTCACCGCTACACTGCCTACGTTAACCGGTACTCGTACCGGCTGAAAAAAGGGATTAGATACCTTTATTAATTAAATAAACTGAAAGCGTACTAATACAGTAATGATATTAGTATTAATTGTATTATACTACGCTGAAATTACAGATAAAATTAAAGACACTCTATAAGTTTTAAAATAACTTCCGGAAAGTGCATTTGTAACCGATTGAAGGCAAACTACAGTATTAGCATACAGCAGTTATTTAGTTAATTTGAAATTCAGTTTTCTGCTTTCTGCTGCCATCTGTAATTCGTACAAGTAGGCAGTAGCCATGTTACCAGAAATATATTTAATTACTCCCGAATTTCGGCACTTACAAAGAAAAAGACCGAAAGAGAGAAAAATAAAGATTAATGACGTGATTATTCATGTACACATATCTGAATATCGTTAAGATATCAATAAGTGATAAAAATTTGTTATGCTGAAAATTATTTTAGTATCACTGCTTAGACATGTGTTTCGAAATCACAGAGATTTCGAAATTACATCTTGTGCTGCCATCTTCTGGCAGAATGAAGTACGAAAATTAGTTTCGTTTTGAAATTATTGCTTTATCGTTTCGCAGAAGTAGGACCATTTACGACAAGAGAGAAGAAATAGCATCTTTTACATGCTCACAAGTGATGATTTTAACAATACTTTCAGTGTTCGTAAAATGGAGAAATTCATAAGCAGAAGTAGAAACACATCAAAATCATGTCTCATGTAAAATTTAAATTGGAAAAACTCTGTTGCAACTCCCTCCCCCTTTTTTTCCTTTTTTTAAACAGTTTTATCACGTGAACATCCCTACATTACCTGGAGCATTTTTCAGAGTATCACAATTTGCACACTGCAATTAGCAGCTTATTACAATATGTATATCGTACTGCAGAGTCGTAAATATAATTTTTTTTCGGGGGGGGAGGCACCGGAATATGAAACCTTTTGAAATACATCAGGACAAACTAAAAGTTAATGAAAAATTGTTGAAAAAAATTATAGAATTATTTTGTAATGCAAATTGGTGCATTTTGTCTAAGGTAACCCGCATTTTAGCAAACACTCTCGAGCCTTGCCCCCTTCTAAATACGCCCTTGTCGCACTGTCTGACAGAAGAACAAGAGATACCAATATAAATAAATGTCTGATTACAGTACCTGTCATTTCATGTGTGTATGTGTGCAGAAGGAATGTTTTTCAATGTGCACTTTAGAGATAAAACGACGGCTTGTAACAGAAATATCCGCTCCTTAGGTGTGGAACTGCCCATTCGGGAAAAGCAGAAGATATATAAGAAATCTTTTTCAAACAGAACGCTACTCAAAAAGAAATTTTCAGATCAGACATTCAATACCGGGGATAATCATGAAAGTAGAACAAGCATTTTTGCACCTTTTTAAAAAAAAAACCAAAAAAAAAACCCGACATAATTTTATGCAGAAATTGTAATCTAGAGCACCTTAGGAGGGCTAGATTAGGGAAGTCTAACGGGGTTATGCCTAGGGGGCCCACCATTACCAACGGCCCAGAAGGTATGCCACTATACCACAAATAATAAAGAGTTCACATATTTATACATAGAGAGAGGAAGTAAAATACTTTTAGTTTTGTCTCGTATGATTTCCACTATATTACAAAGCCTAGAAGACTGACAGATTTCAAGGCAATTACTCACTAAGGGTAAACGTTTCATGTCGCTATGTACAGCAGGGTTGGCAGACAGTTTCAGCTTTTTCAGTACCATCCACCCACACCTTCCTGCTTGCATTTGGAACCGTTAAAGGGCGAAATCTATTGTGACTTCACATTGCATAATAAACGAGAAAGATGACACCGAATTTTCGGGTGTAATAAGCACGTCTTTTGAATCCGTTCTGACGCAAATTAAATTTATCAAAGCTATTCAAAGTCAATGGAATCGGTATGGAAAACAATAGTATTTGACGGAAAAAAAAAAGTTTTTCAATCGGGTATTTTTAATCCCTCAGATATTGCTGTAAACGGAATCGTGAGCTTACGCTCTTTTTTTGCACACTTGTGCGTTAAGAAAAACATAAACTTATATAAGAAACATTTCGCACCGGAAACGCTCTCCACCATAGAAAGAATTTTTCAAATCGGACTCTTAGAAACAGAGATCTCGACAAAAATAAGGTGTGACTTTACGTCCCCTGGTGGGAAAACCATGCATTATTTTAGGAAGAAAGTATTCTCAAAAGGTTTTTCCAAATGAGAACTAACGGTCTAAGAAAAAAAAATTAGTCGAGTTTTCAGGAGCCCAGATTTTGCTGCAAATGCAACAGAAGCAGAAATTAACATTTATGCCCCCTGGTGGCGAAGACATTCTTTACCAAACATTTGATCTTGTGTGTGATACAGGAAGAATTTTTTCAAATCGGAGTTTTAGAAAAAGAAATAACGCAGAAAACGCAATTTACCTTTGTGCCCCCTAGCAGAAAGGCTATGATTTACTTGAAAATTTTGAATTTATAGAAAAAACATTTCACATCGGAAGCACTATCCAACAAAGAAGGAATTTTACAAATCGGACTCCTAGAAGTAGATATATTGGCAAAAATGAGATATACTTCTACGCCCCCTGGCGTAGAAACCATGCATTATGTTAAGAAGAAAATGTTTCTAAAAGGTTTCTCGACATGAGTACTATCGGTCTGCAAACGACGTATTTTTTCAATCGAGAATTTAGAAGCACATATTTTGCTGCAAATACATCAGAAGCGGAAATTAGGATTTGCGCCTCATGGTGGCCAAACAATTTTTTTACAAAAATTAGAAATTATGTGCAAACGATTTCCTATCAGGAGCGGTATCCAGTGCAGAAAGAATTTTCAAGTCGGAGATTTAGAAGTAGAGATATAGGAGGAAATGCAATTTACTTCTACGCATCCTAGCGGAAAGTCCATGAATTACTTGAAAATTTTGAAATTTTATGAAAAACATGTCACACTGGAAACACTATTCAACAAAGAAGGAATTTTTCAAATCGGACTCTTAGAAGTACAGATATTGACAAAAATAATATATACATGTACGCCCCTGGCGGAGAAACTGTGAAATATTTTAAGAAGAAAATATTCCGAAAATGTTTATCGATGTGAGTCCACGAAAGAATTTTTTCAATCGATATTTTAGAAGCTCAGATTTTATGGTAAATACATCAGAAGCAAACATTAACGCTTACGCCCCTGGTGGCCAAAGTATTCCTTACCAAAAATTAGAATTTATATGCAAAAGATTTTCCATCAGGAAGTATATTCGCTGAAAAAAAAATGTTCAAATCGGAGTTTTAGAAGAATAGTTATCGGAGGAAACGTAATTTACTTTTACGCCCCCTAACGGAAAATCTATGTGAAATTTGAAAAAGTTCTGTGGAATAAATCTCGCAAATCACGCTCCTGTGCCCTGACCTATGACCCCATTTCGATGATATTAAACAGAATAGGTTCAGAATACCTCCAGAACAACATGATAAAGTTTTGTAGCAATCGAAGCATTTTTAGTCAAGTTATGAGGATAATGGCTATGATATAAATATCGCTCCTGTGTCCAGACCTTTGACCCCATTTGGATGGTATTAAACAAAGCCAGTTCAGCATACCCCAAGAACAACATGATTACGTTTTGTCGCAATCGAAGCAGTCTTACGTAAGTTATGGCGCATAAAAGCGATGGAATGGATCCCCCTCCTATGTCTTCAATTTTGACCCCATTACGATGACATTAAACACAACCAGTTCAGTATATCTCCAGAACAACATGATAAAGTTTTGTCGCAATAGAAGCACTTTTACTTAAGCTATGACGCATAAGGAGGATGGAATGGACCCCGCTCCTATGTCCTGACCTTTGACCCCATTTCACCCATTTTCAATAGGGTTCGTCTGCAGGTTGTCCCCTACCACATACAAAAATTTCATCAAGTCATCGCTTTTCCACGTTTATAAGTGAGTCACGGAAAAATTCTCATCGACCGACACCGGGAATCGAACCCAGGGTCTTCCAGTTACGTGCCGAACATGCTTTACTGCACTGCACTACACGGCGTGTTCGGCGCGTAACTGGAAAACCCTGGGTTCGATTCCCAGTGACGGCCGATGAGAATTTTTCCGTGACTCACTTATAAACGTGGAAAGAGCGATGACTTCTATTTGATGCTCCTAATCCACGTCAACTGTGTATTTATTACTAAAATTTCATCAAAATCAAACCCTTTTCACGCGAGTTATCGTGCGGATAGACGGACAAAGCTGGAGCATATACGCTTCTTCAACCTACGGTTCGAAAGTGTAAAAAAAGTTTCTTGCTCAAAGGAATATTTGCTACGTAGACTCTTTTATCTTTTTTTTTTTTTGTAGCCGTCAAAGCGATAAGAAAGCTTTGCCATTCTAGTATTACTTGCTTTTCTTCTACAAACATACTGAAGTACAAGTATATATGTACTTTTTGTCTTGTGTTAGCATGAGGTGGATGTACCGGTCCAGAATTGGAGGCCCACCGAGAAATCTCCCGGTATCTCGGTGGTTCAGTCCGCGTCTGGTTCAAGGCATCCAAGGAAAGATCATTCTCATTAATCATGTCCCCCAACGAAAAAAATATTTCATTGTTTCCTTTACCAAGCTATCCAACAGAAAAAAAAAAAGGAAAAAAGTGTTTTCGCTGTTCTCAGCATTCAAGGTACCAAAAAAATAAAATAAAATAATGTTTCAGTGTTTTCATAGTTCAAGCTACCTAACAGAAAAACGACTTCATAATTGTGTTTATTGTTAATGCTACCCAAGTGGAGGAAAACAAAGCTTCATGGTTTTCATTGTTCGAGCTACCCAATGGGAGAAAAGGATGCTTCACTCTTCTCATAGTTCAAGGTACCCAACCAAAAAATAATTTTTCATTTTTATCACGGATCAAACTACCCAACGAAAAAGAAAAGAAGATAGAATATTTAATTGTTTTCATGATTCCAGCTACCCAACAGTAAAAAATGATGCTTCATTATTCTCATGGTTCAAGTACCAAAAATCGAAAAATCTTTTCGCTGTTTTTAGGGAACAAAGTACTCATTGAAAAAAAAAAAAATGTCTTATGCCGTCATCGTTTTGAGGTACTAAACTGAAAAATTATTTTTCACTGTTTCCATGGCTATCCATGGGTAAAAAGAATGCTTCACTGCTTTCATGACTCAAGTTACCCATATGAAAAACTATTTTTCAATATTTTCATCACTGAGATCACGAAAAAAAAAAAAAAAACACTTTCCAGTTTTCTTATGCCTCAAGCTGCCCACATTTTTTTTTTCAATTCGGAAATAATTAGTGCCCCGACATGGTGTCTACAGACTGATGGACAGACAAAGGAACATAAAGATAAAACAGAACAATATTTTTCGCGTTGCGTTCGTCAAATGACCAGCTAAAATGTCATCAAGCTAAGGATGTTTCAATTAAACTTAATCTCTTTTTTTTACTTATAAGAGAAAACAAATATTTCGGGAGATTTTCCAGCAGTGCGTTCTTACGTGCACGACTTGATATTTGTCGTTGTTATGTTTTTGTTACCCCATATAATCTCTCAGACATGGAACTATGAACTCATCAAAACACTGGGCCTTGAGTATTTTGTTTTATTCTGTTTTCATTTCTTCTGCGCGAACCACATCTTATTTCGCTGCAGAAAAGAAAATGGAACTGGGTGCTCAACAAGTTTCATTTCGCAGCAAATTTTTGCTTTTACTTGGCTTCTGTTGCATTCGAGAATCTCTACATGAGCAACAAAGCAGTGAAATCCCGTCTCGTAGCAAGTTAACAAATTTCCTAACGTCACAGCCCTTATCGTAGAAATGTAACATGCTTATTCATATCTCATGAGCCAAGTTGACTTTCTTTTCTAACTTATTTGAGTTGCGTTTGAGGAAACACGCGAATTAAAAAACGCTGATGAAACGGGATAGCACGTAAAACTTTCAGAATTCTGAGTAAATTAAATTTGTCAAGAAATGAAAAACATACGGCACAAAAGGAACACATTTATTTTGCTGTAGTTCTTTAAACGCTAATCTGCAAAATCGAATTACACAGGCACGTAAAAAAAATGTTTCTAAAGTAATGCGCTGTATTTTCTATCATCTGCAAAAACTTGTTTATGGAATTATCTTATAAATAATTTCCGATTTCTCAAGCAACGCGTTCTATTTTTGTACGTCAGTTATTTTTATCCGTGCATATTAGCATACATTTCTGAAACTTTCTGAGTAATCTTGTAATATATTAAACGAGCTTATATTACAATTATATTGTTTTTCCATGACGAAATTTTTGGAGGTTAAACTAAAAGAACAATTCTTTCCTCCTATATTAAGCAACAACAGCGAATTTTTCCTCCTATATTAAGCAACAATGGCGACGTTTCCCTCCTATATTAAGCAACAACACCGAATTTTCTCAAATAATGCTTCTGATTCTCAATAAAGATATAAAAAAACATGCTTCCTTTGAAAACTTTAACCATTTCTCAAAGCAGTGCTGTTTTTTTTTTTTTTTTTGTCGCCGTAACTTTGAAGCACCTTAACAACGAACGAGATTTCTATGATGAAACTGAAGTGCTTGTGATTCAAAATGTTCTGATAGTTTTCTCTGCAAGTTTGAAATCAGTGACATAAGTAAATACACTGACGGAAAAAAAAATCCCAACACCAAGAAGGGGTTGTGTTAGATAAAAGACAGTTGGTAGGCGGTGAGAGTACATCTGTAAGATGACGTCTATGCAAATTTCACGCTCGGCGCATACGTGTGGCGCTAGTAGCGCCCCTCAGAACATGCAAAGCAGGTTTGCTGTAAATACGCGCTGTAACGTTCGTGAGTGTTAGTGATCGTTGAGATTCGGCGTAGTGTGTTGATGTTAGTCAAGAATGCCTTTAAGAAGACGAAGAAGCCATTATCAACAGCTCACGGAGTTTGAACGAGGTCGTGTAATAGGACTACGAGATGGTGGGTTTTCTTTCCGCAATATTGCAGAACGACTTGGCAGGAATGTAGCCACTGTGCGTGACTGTTGGCAGCGGTGGTCATGGGAACATACTGCCTCAAGAAGACCGGGTTCCGGCCGGCCACGTGGCACTACTGAGAGGGAAGACCGCCGTGTACGGCGTATGGCCGTGGCTCATCGTACCGCGTCTGCGGCAGCAATTCGAGTTGCAGTTGCCACCACAGTGACACAACGAACTGTTACAAATCGGTTACTTGAAGGGCAGCTCCGAGCCAGACGCCCTGTAGCATGCATTCTACTTACTCCAAACCACTGCCGTTTGCGACGTCAGTGACGTCGCAAACGGCAGTGGTGTCAAGCTAGAGCTCATTGGAGGACGGAGTGGAGATCTGTTGTGTTTTCTGATGAAAGCCGGTTCTGCCTGGGTGCCAGTGATGGCCGTTTATTGGTTAGAAGGAGGCCAGGTGAGCGCCTGCAACCAACCTGTTTGCTGCCGAGACACACTGGACCTACAAATGGAGTTATGGTCTGGGGAGCAATTTCCTATGACATCAGGAGCACTCTCGTGGCTATCCCACACACCCTGACGGCACAGTTGTACATCGGTCTGGTGATTCAACCTGTTGTGCTGCCATTCATGAACAGCATTCCAGGGGTGTTTTCCAACAGGATAACGCTCGCCCGCATACTGCTGTTGTAACCCACCATGCTCTACAGAGTGTCGACATGTTGCCGTGGCATGCTAGATCACCAGATCTTTCACCAATTGAGCACGTATGGGACATCATTGGACGACAACTCCAGCGTCAACCCCAACCAGCATTAACCGTCCCTGTATTGACCGACCAAGTGCAACAGGCATGGAACTCCATCCCACAAACTGACATCCAGCACCTGTACCACACAATGCATGAACGTTTGCATGCTTGCATTCAACATTCTGGCGGTTACACCGGTTATTAATGTACCAGCATTTCACATTTAAAATGGCTCTTCTCGCGCTTACATTAAGCTGTGATCTTGAAACCTTAATCGATTAAATATGTTACCTATACAAATGTATTGCCGCCATTTCATTAATCTACAACTAATTTTTCGTGGTGTTGGGATTTTTTTCCCGTCAATGTATAAACACCCAGATCTCTCTCTCTCTCTCTGTCTAACTGGAACGCTTGACGTAACAATAACGTCTGCATTCTTGCGCCCTCACGTATCGATCAATTCGTGTGTGCTCTCGAGATGTCAAAATGATTGCCTGCTATATAATAGCACGTGATCACTTTTAAATGTCAAGGTGATCGCGTGCTAATTTAAAAACATTGTGTTATCAATGACTCGAGTTCTATTCATCCGATCTACAAAATTCGAATTGAATAATTAATATCTCGGCAAGTTGCGTTTGTATATTAATTTTATTTAGTAAAATTCGAATACTAATTTGCACGCCTTATTTATTTTTTACTTTTTTGATTTAACTAACTATCCGAGTTTAGCGCTGATTATATTATACGTTTTGCAAAATATTGATTAATCTAAACGCTCTAACCTACAATAAAAACTGAAATCTTGAGATACCAAAGTGAGCAAAATTGCATCTAAAGGCAGATGTCGCCCCAATAGCACATTGTCGAGAATTTAGATAGTTCCGATTTGTAATACCAGATGTCGCATTATTTTGTAGAAAAGGCTTCGGTATGAAGTTTGAAACTAACCGTCGAATAGGACAGTCTAAAACCAAGCCGTGAAGGGAATAACATGTGTACCAGAGAAAAAGTACTTTTACGCAAAAAATCAAAGTAAAAGTTATTAAGGTAAGCTTACGCAGAAAAACTTTCCGAGTTTAGTGCTGATTATATTACACATTTTGCAAAATATCGATCTATCTAAACGCTCTAACCTACAATTGTTAAACAACAAATATTTTACACAAAATGTTATTTATCGCAAGGTCTTTTGAAGAATGGAAGTAAATAGCATGTAATTTTTATTTCGAACGTGAATGAGTTCTTACTATACCCGGTATAAGTTTTTACTATATTTCCTTACAGAAATCCGTTGTGTATTTGTATTTGATTTATTTTCAATCTGCTTCAATTAAAAATTTCACTCCGTCATAGTACGGGCAAGATCCCCTATTTGTATTAATGCTTATTTAAAACTTAAAAACAGCAGTCCTAGGACTGTTTATTTATAAGAAGACAAAATTACCACATGCTTCTGAATTCCTGTCGTCCCTTTAAACTGCACTTCACAAACTTTTGTGGTACCGAAGTTGTTTCGAGACCTCATAGTGCAAATTCCTAATTAACAGAGCAACCCTGCCTCAAAATCACAAATACACAAGGAGTAGCTCATGTAAAGCAGAAAATGCTGTAGCTAATAAACGAACAATGGCAGTATAAGAAGCCACGGAATAGCAAAATTTGCATATGACACACAGAGGTGGATTCTGTATACATTTTACTTGGCTTCTGTTGCATTCGATAATCTCTACATGAGCAATCTTAGGGTTCGAACTGTCAAGTGCAGTGATGAGAAGTCATTATGTCTCAGAGAGTTCCTTTAGATTATTCATCGTAGTGGAGAGCTTTACGGAGATCTGGAGCAGGACGGCCTCAAGCTGAAGTGGGCAGATGGTCCAGTGTAGATCGATTTGGAGAGTTTCATCGCACTGCAAACATCTCGAGAAGTCACGTGGGCTACGCTCTCGTAGCTGCTGCCCCAGAGAAGCTATGAAATAGTAAAAGCAGGGAGATCAGGGTAATTTGCCAGGGTCTATTCGCGGGAATTGTGGTAGTGTACAGGGTGATTGTAAAGTCCTTCAACAAAACAAAAGGGGTGGTAGTACAGATCAAGCCGAACAATATTTGCAATGGGACCTAGGGCCGCATTCCACTCCTAATGCCAGAAAAGAGCACGTTCGAAAAACGTCCAGCAGGCACAAGGAGTTCCAACCAGTGCGTGAGAAGCACGAGATGCAAATGAAGTACGTTGAACACGTGCGTAGACGACGAGGAGCAAACATTTAAAAACGCAGCCGAACCCGTTCAGCGATGTTACCGTGAGAACATCACATGAGAATTGACGTATACGTCTGAGGGGCGGGGGACAGCGTACCGTGTGCTCCTGGAGCAAGTGCTTTCCGGTCTGTTGCAGGATGTTCCGCTCATCCAACGGAAGGGCATGTGGTTTATGCATGATGAGGCCCCAGCACACTTTGCCATTGAGGTCCGATACTTCCTAAATGCGACATATCCCGGGCGGTGGATTGGACACGGTGGTCCTGTGGCTTGGCCTCCACGCTCACCGGACCCTAATCCACTGGACTTCTTCTTCTGGGGGCACATGAAAGCATTGGCTTACGAGACACCTGTGGACTCTCTCGAAGATCTTGTCGCGCAATTCGCTGTTGCTGCCGACAAGATCAACATCACACTGGGTGTCTACGAGAGGGGGCGACAGTCTCTCATTCCGCGGTGTGGGCTGTGCAACGACGCCCTTGGACGCCAGTTTGAGCAGCTCCTTTAAGTCTTTCTCTGATGCAATTGGAATTGTGCATCTCATAAATTAGGTATGTTTCCTTGTTTTCACTGTTAAACGCTCAACGGGGATATGTAACTTCACTCTTTTCTGGCACTAGGAGTGGAACGAGACCCTAGGTTACATTGCCAATATTGTTCGTCTTGATATGTTCTATCACCCCTCTTGTTTTGTTGAAGGAGTTTACAATCAATCTGTATACTGTATATATATAGTATACCCTGGAATGCAAAAGTCATGGCATAGCAGTATGCAAATTTTTAAGTGGCTCTGCCGTCGTATAAAGGCTTCGACGTACGCCACGATTTCTATAAGTTGCGAGGTGTAATCTCGTGAGTCATGTTGAACAACCGCCAGTAGGATTATGGTAAGCCGACGTGAATGATCGGAGTTTGAAGGAGGCGTGGTAGGGGAGCCAGAAGGATGGGGCATTCAATTTCCAAAGCTGTGCGAACATTCAACATTCCTTGATCCACGGTATAACGTGTGTACCGATAATACCTCACCGAAGGAATTACCACCCACCGTGGGCATCGCAGTTGCTAACCAAGGTTGCCGAATAACCGTAGTTAGCGGCGTCTAACCAGGATTGTTCATACTAAAAGAAAACCGACACTGGCTCAAATAACAGCCACATTCAATGCAAGAGGTAACAGAGACATATCCATCAGATCAGCGCAGCGTAATTTAGCGTCCAAGGGGTATGGGAGCAGAAGACCCACCAGAGTGCCTTCGTTAACACCACGATATTGGACACCGCGCATCACCTGGGCTCGTCAACAAGATAATTGGACCCTGGAAGACTGGCAACATATGGTGTGGCACGATGAGTCACGCTAACAATTGTTACGAGCTGATGGTAGGGTTCGGATCTGGCGCACACCCCATGAGACCATTGACCCAAGCTGTCAACAAGGCACATAACAAGTTGGTGATTGTTCTATACAGTTTTGAGGTGTCTTTACGCAGCACGGTTTGGGTCATCTGGTCCTCGTAAACACATCCTCAACCAGTAATCGCTTTGTTACTCTGCTGGGTGACCGACGGATAATGTGACCACCAGGTTCGTCCGACATGAGCCCAACATAGCACTTTTGGGGCGTAGTGGAAATGTCTATTCGCACCCAAGATTCTACACGTAGAAATACCAGGGAACTGTGTGCGGCTGTTCAGACGGCATGGCTCGACATATCTCCATCTGTCTTCCGGCCGCCTGTGGAATCGATGCCAGGTAAAGTTGCCGCATTTCGCCGGGCCAGACTAGGACCTACACGGTACTAAATATGTATCCCATGACATTTGGCACTTCAGTGTACACTGAAGGCAATTGAAATAGAGATAGCTGTCTAGTAACGTGTAGCACCACCTTTCGCCTTGATGACGGCGGCGATTCGTCTCGGCATGGACTCGACAAGATACCAAAAGCGTTGGGAAGCCATACGGGTCCACGACCCCTGGACAAGCTCCCACAGTTCACGAAGATTTGATGGAGGACAGACAGAGCCTCGAACATCTCCCTCGGTGGCATCCCAGATGTGCTCGATGGGATTGAGGTCAGGTGACCTAGCTGGCCAAGGAAGCGAAGTCACGTAGGTGGAGTGTTCATCCAACCATTCGGATACAATTCCGGAGCGATGGCACGGTGCATTGTCTTGTTGCAGGATGAGGTCCCCAGTGGGATGTTGAAGACAAACAAACGGGAGCAAATGATTGTCAAGGATATCCCGATAACGTTGACCTGCGAGGGACGATGTCATACGTACCATGGGTGCCATTTCAGTCCACGTAAACAGTCCCCAGACGAGAATGCCACCCCACCAGCTTGAAGAGTAGCCTGATGGCAAGAAGGATCCATCGCTTCATGTGGTTTGCGTCGTACTCGTATCCAGCCATCCGCATGTACCAACGTGTGTCTCGACTCATCAGTCCAGGCAAGATTTTCCCAAATGTCTAGGGTCCAGTGGTGATGTTCCCGCGCCCATGCTAATCTTTGCACCCTGTGATGTGCGGTCAGCAGCGGTACCCTCGTGAGACGATGGCTTCTGTACCCCATAGCGAGGAGATGGTTCTGGATGGTGTAGCTGCTTACACGTTTTTGTGCACCAGCGTTAAATTGCCGAGTGATTTATTGCACTGTGGCCCGTCTATCCGCTGTTACACTGCTAGCTAGCCGAAGATGACCCCACTCATCCACACGCTGTTGTCCACGGCAGTTGGCCCTTGCAGCGATGGTTTTACCGGATTCGATGTACTCAAGGTGCACCCGTGACACAGTGGCTCGTGAAAATTCCAGTGCCTGCACGACTCCGAGATGGAGCGACCCATTCGTTGGTACCCGACAACTTGCCCACGATCAAATGAGCTTAGATCCTTCGTCTTACCTATACTGCGTCCGACTCTTACTGATTCCCGTCGCATCACTCCTTATATTGTCGGATCGCTGCATACGTCATGTCGTCTCCGTTTACAGGACCTCCCACAGTGCCACATTTGCATAACGCCAGCTGTCTCTAATTCAATTGATCTTCAGTGTATATATATATGTGGAAGAACCGTAATAAAGATTTTAAAAACCACTGATAGGTGGTTGATTGGCCTGTAGTTCCTGAGATCCTCAATGTCAACCTTTTTTTATATAGCAGAATTATAATTGCATGGTTCTAATCATCAAGAATCTTGCCTTCATCGAGACATCTAGTGGAAACTTAGACGAGTGCAATTTCTATTTCTTCATTGTCTTCATGTATAATATGTCCACGGTAATTCCATATTTCCCTGGATCTTTTCCTCTTTTCATGTTCTTAATTGCATATGCAACTTCTGCGCTGAGAAGTGGAGAAATTTCGCTACTGATACATTTCTTTATGCTTGGACTAGATGTACCACCTCTTTCATATGATGTTGTGTAGAATTGTTTTACTCTTGTCAAAATTTCGCTTCCATTTCTTGTTACCAAACCATCTTTTCTCAGTAGCATAATCAGTTTTCTTCCCTTACTGAGATGTCCCTTTGCTTTCTTCAGGCTTTAGGTGTTTTCAGTTGCTTTTTTCACTAGTTCACAGTTGAATTTCCGTATGCCTTTAGTGATACTTTTTTGTACTTTGTGAAAACTCAGGTTTGTACGAGACAGGCATCGAATCCGTGTCCCCGTCACTCCGGAGTAAGTCGCTCCTCCCAACTGAGCTACGCGAACAGAATGTCTCGCTGCAGATTTGTCGTCTTGGCACATGTTTTCCCCTCTGTAGGACGTCACAACTGTTTTGTACAGATCTGTACACTGAAGAGCAATTGGATTAGAGATACCTGTCTAGTAACGTGTAGCACCACCTTTCACCCTGATAACGACGGCGATTCGTCTCGGCATGGACTCGACAAGACATCAGAAGCGTTGAGAAGCCATACGGATCCACGACCCCTGAACAAGCTCCCACACTTCACGAAGATTTGACGGAGGGGTCAGAGACTCGAACATCTCTCTCCATGGCATCCCAGATGTGCTCGATGGCATTGAGGTCAGGTGACCTAGCTGGCATAGGAAGCGAGCTCACGTCGGTGAAGTGTTCATCCAACCATTCGGATACAATTCGGGAGCGATGGCATGGTGCATTGACTTGTTGCAGGATTAGATCCCAAGCGGGATATAGAAGACGCACAAACGGGAGCAAATGGTCATCCAGAATATCCCGGTAACGTTGACCTGTGAGGGACGATGTCACACGTACCAGGGGTTCCATTTCAGTCCACGTAAACAGTCCCCAGACGAGAATGCCACCCCACCAGCTTGAAGAGTACGCTGCTGGCAAGAAGGATCCGTCGCTCCATGTGGTTTGCGCCGTACTCATATCCTACCATCCGCATGTACCAACGTGAATCTCGACTCATCAGTCCAGGCAACATTTTGGCAAATGTCTAGTGTCCAGTGGCGATGTTCCCGCGCCCATACTAATCTTTGCACCCTGTGATGGGCGGTCAGCAGCGGTACCCTCGTAGAACGATGGCTTCTGTACCCCATAGCGAGGAGATGGTTCTAGATGGTATGGCTGCTTACACGTTTTTGTGCACCAGTGTTAAATTGCCGAGTGATTTCTTGCACTGTGGCCCGTCTATCCGCTGTTACAATGCGAGCTAGCCGACGATGACCCCGCTCATCCACACGCTGTTGTCATTGGCCCTTGTGGGGATGGTTTTACCGGATTTGATGTACTCACAGTGCACCGTGACACAGTGGCTCGTAAAAATCCCAGTGCCTGCACGACTTCTGAGATGGGATGATCAATTCGTCGGGCCCCGACAATTTTCCCACTATCAAATGCGCTTATATCCTTCGTCTTGCCCATACTGCATCCCACTCTTACTGATTCCCTTCGCATCACTCCTTATACTGTCGGATCGCTGCATACGTCATGTCGTTTCCATTTACAGGGCCGTCCACAGTGCCACATTTGCGTAACGCCAGCTGTTTCTAATTCAATTGCTTTTCAGTGTATTTCCGTACTGAATTGCTTTAATTTTAATGTTTTCCATGTTAGTATCTTCTCAGAAGAGTTTAAACGTGAAGTTGGTTCATATTTAAAAGCTGCAATCGCTTTGCTTGAGTTTCCCGAAACTTCATACTCACGGGTGATGTGACGGTAGCATGGTCGGACGGAAATCGGAAGATGAGGGTTCCATTCGAGGGAGATAAGCAATTTGTACGTTTTCTGAGACGTTACATAGAGAAAAGTACAATTTAGTAGCACGATATGTTTGTTGACAATGGAGTACTTGTGAAAATACATAGCCGTCAATTTTCACAACAATCGGAGTGTTTATAAAAGCAAAAATGCACACAATGAACAAAACATTAGAGATGCTTACATAATAGAGTGTTGATCGTCTTCTAGCGCAACAAACAGCCTGCACACATCCAGGCATCGGCTCCACCAGATGCCGGTGGGTTTCCGGAGGTAATGCCAGCCATGCCTTTTGCAGCATTACCCACAATTCCGCCCGAGACCTCGGTCTGTATTGGATCTGATGTTCCACTTCACGGCCTCCCATAGAGCTTTTTCAGGGTAAAAATCCGAGTATGGGTCACCGGATGGTTCCAAATGCATGAGTGTTCCTCGAACCATGCCTAGGAAGTCGCGGCCCGGTGAGGAGACGCGTTGTCCTTTGGAAACAGACCATCGCCCGCAGCGTGCGCGAAGGCCATGCAAACGTGTAGGTCAGTAGCCAGCAAATGCTGGTACTGCGTGGCTAAGGACTTTTCCTGGAACACAAAGAGACCTTATGTGTCACATGAGAAAGCTTCCGAAATCATCACAGGGACACCACCGCTTTGAACAGAGTCGACCTCGCAAGACGGGGCCACGGCTCATGCTGTCGACGCCACACCCGCACCCTCTAGTCTGCTCGTTACAGCGGAAAATGGGATTCATCTGACCACACGATGCGGAACCACTCTGAAGGTGTCCAGTTTTGACGTTCCCGACACTAGGCGACAGGTAATTTCCAATGATAAATAGTCATCAGTTACGTACGAGTAGGGTGTTGGCTCTGGCTGACCAGGGTATGTATAGTGCTTTGCATAAATATAGAGACAGAACAAATTCTGGAATAAAAAGAAACAACAACAAGCTTAAATGTACACCTCATATTTATAGCAAAAATAGCATAGGACACGCAGCTGCACAATAGTTTAACGGAAACATAACAATTCCAACGCCAAGTACAAGAAAAAAACAGAAATACGCTGTCTCAAAAATATAAAGACTTACTGTGATCACCTCCAGTGCGAATATTGGAGCTGTTGTTCCGAATAACACTGAAAACCAGATTGGGCATGCTGTCCACCAAGTGATGTAAATGTTCTGGATGGAGTGCGTAACAGCTTCGTTTAATCTGCTCTTTTAATGCCACCACACTTGAGAACTGCCGTCCATTCGCATACACATCAGGAGCTAGGATACCCCAGAGGTTCTCGATAGGGTTCAGATCTGGACTGAGTGCTGGACAATCCATTACGGCCACATAATGAGTGTTAAATCAGCTTTTCCTTGATGCAGACCGATGGATAGAGACATTGCTTTGCTGGAACAGATAATCAACACCCGCTAGAGTTTCGGCAAACGGTAGAAGTTGGCTGCTGAGTATGTCCTGCTACGTTTCGGAGTTTTGTCTGCCTTGCAGAAAAGCGATATCCATTGTCCCATTAAACGCAAAAGCTCCCTAGACCATAGACAGATCCCCCTCCTTTCTGTCTGCTGAAGAAGGTGCGTAGCTCGCGTGGTAAATCATGCCAATAGCAGTTCCAAACGTCAGGGCCGTCCAGGTTGAACTTTTTCTCATCGGAGAAAACAGTTGTGATACACTCGTCCGTCCAGTGCATGTGGCTGCTTGCCCACAACAATCTAGTTTCCTTGTGGCGCCGCGTGAAGTGTGGCAGACGGCGCATTTTACGGAGCACAATGTTTCGACTTTCCTTGATTCGTCGATGAACTGTGTCCTTTGAGACGGTGACACCTACAGTCCCAGAAACGTGACGTAGTGATAACCTTTGGGATGAAGCTAAACGCATGATGGCACGATCATCTCGTTTGGTTGTTATTTAAGGCCTTCCAAGCCGTTTTTAGGCAGTTAACGCACCGCGTTTTCATAAAGTGTTATAACTGACTGCCGTACTCCTCCCCATGGCTTTACAAACTTTCGCTACAGGAAATCCATTTGCTATCAGTCTCCAAATCTTGTGCACCTCCTCACCGGAAAGTTGACTGTTGCGTGGCATTTCTGCAAATGAATGTCTGACGGCATGTCCGCTGTCTTTTGTAGGCTGGACCGAATTACGGCCCATGCGCATGCGTACGACATGGTAATTTGTACATCTCTTTTGCATGAGGCTACTTTACATAGTTGTCTATATGTTTATGAGACACCTAAAATTACACTATTTCACTTTGTGGTTTTCTTTTCACATAATCCGGTCATCTCGACGGATCGAAACGTTTGTTGTAGGGTTATGTCTAATTAGGTACCACTTCAGCTTCCTACCTATGTTCGCATTGCGTTCACGGCGCAAAGTCGACTGTCTCTATATTTATGCGACGCACCTTAGCATGAGTTGTACCGTTAGCTCGCTGACGCTGCTTGGGACTCCGACTTTTAACATGGGTGTGATTTGCGCCGTCGTTGACAAGCAGTCGGTCTATATGAAACGGGATAATCTACGTCAGTCCAGGTCATCAATGGCGTGCGGTAGGTCATCGCTTGCTCCTGGGCGCTGTAGGTACGTCTATCGATGGTATACTCATGGTAAACACTAATACGGTTACCCTAGGGTTTTTACCACATGGGTGATAGAATGACCCATCTGCCTTGTGCCGACGATGCGCCCAGGATCAAAGTCGCTCAGATCACCCTATTTAACTATGTACATTGGTCACGATACATTTTTGGGAAGATCAGATCGGATCATATGTAGAGGATTTTAGGAAGGGAGTGTTTGACCCCAGGTCTTAAACAACCCTTAGAAATAGGAAGCTAGGAGATTTGGGCTAGGTAGGAAAGTGACACGGAAGCGAGGTAGAAAGGCGTCCTTATTTATTACCGGGGAGGGTTAGTACCCGGGTTCCGACGGCTTAACGTTCCCATCCGACGCACAGCGGATATTTAATGGTTCGAGCGTTCGTACCTTTCCCGGGATCAAACCTGAGGTTTCTCCGTGGCAGTCACGAACGTTGACCACTAGGCCATACGCGGCCCCATTATTGGGAAGATCATCATCATGTGCATATGTAGAGTATCCTTGAAAAGATGAAAGTTTTCCGTCTTTAGCAGGATTCAATGATCAACAGATGAGAAATATAGCAGGATTTAATGATCAACAGATGAGAAATATAGCAGGATTTAATGATCAACAGATGAGAAATATATACAATTAAAACCATGAGCACTTTTGAGACAGCGGCTGCCTCTTCTTCAGATGTAATAAATAGAGACACATTTTGGACAAGCAGCCTCTAATTACGTGGGTTCTACAAAACGTAATATTGAATTACGAATTAAAGAACATAAATACAATATTAAAACAGGCATGTATTGTACATCCCTAGCCGAATCTGTTATACAAGATGATCTTAATCCCGATTGGAGTAATGTAAGAATAATTAATACTCCTAGTAAACCTGGTGACCTTTTAATTGAAGAAAGTGTGTATATAGAGGCTTCCGGTGAGCAATGTTGTAATGAACATGTCCCCCATGAGTTACATAACGTTTGGAAATCCCTTATTAAAACAGTAAATAATAAATTGCAAAATAAACTTAAAATTTAATGTTCACCCCACCCTACACCATTTATTTCTATAATATATTTCCATGATTTCTTCACAGATCATTGGGCCAACAGTATACCAACATTTTGGCACATGTAGATTACTATTGGCTAATAACTTACCATGCTTCGCACAATACAATGATCTATATCATATATAGATTAAATGTGTCTCTATTTATTACATCTGAAGAAGAGGCAGCCGCTGCCTCGAAAGTGCTCATGGTTTTAATTGTATATATTTCTCATCTTTTAATCATTAAATCGTGCTAAAGACAGAAAACTTTCATCGTTTCAGGTATTAATGTCGCACGAGTCTTCAATATTTGTTGATGATATGTAGAGTATTTTTAGGAAGGGAGTGTCTGACTCCAGGTCTTAAACAACCCTTAATAGGAAGCTAGTAGATTAGGGCTAGAGTGCCCGATAGGAAAGTGACACGGAAGCGAAGTAGAAAGGGGGAGATAGACGCCCTTATTTATTACCGGGGGGGGGCAGTACCCTGGATCCGACGGCTTAACGTGCCCATCCGATGCACGACGGATATTTAGTGGATCGAGCGTTCGTACCTGCCTGGGATCGAACCTGAGGTCATTTCCGTGGAAGTCACGAACGTTACCCACTAGGCCATCCGCGGCCGAATTTTTGGGAAGCCCTGCTGTCCGCCTATTTATCGCCTGCGTTCGGTTTGCGTGTGTTGCCCTCTGCGCCGGGGGTTACCCGTGACAACTGCTCATCATCCCTATCTCTAATATTTTGTCTACTGATTGTATTTAATTGCAAATACTCGATGAATGCGCTCTCTTACTAAATATTAATCAGAGACGATCGATGACATCACATAATAGTGACTGATCACCTCATCGAAAGAAGAAGTAGTGTATCAATTTCGCAGTGAAAGAAAAAAATCAAAGCAGTTCCTCTGTTTAGTAACTTTTCTTGTGCTGAATCAAATCGGGGCTTTACCCAGCTTAGGTCTACTCGGGCATGACATGATAAATGACGCAGTAGTTTCAGATGGGATTCCACTATGATGAACAATGATTTCGCGGCGTTATGTTATTTCATAGTTTGAACAAAGCTTTTTGCGTACATACATGCATACACGTAGCAGTGTTTGAGTAGCAGAAACAATCGTGTTGTTTCATTTAAAAACAAACTTCGCTGGAAAGAAACTTAATCCATATATCGCTTCCTATCAAAAGCAGCTGTCTAGAGAATCGCATTTAAACATAAGTGGAAATGTGAAATATCAGGTTTTCCTTAAGCGCTCACAGTAATAGAAATGGATTTATGGAAGATAAAATCAGAAACAAACAGAACGAGATGCCTAATGCATAAGATGTGTAGATATGGTATTCTGAGAACAAGCAAGTACGAAATGCCGTGAGTGTTTTGTTGAGTGTGTTCAACCGGAAAGAACATTTATTGATGCCCACTGCATAAAAGTATTTGCCACTGCAAGAAAAGGAAAATAGATATTGCAAATATCTCAAAATAAATGACTTACATTGCTAAGAAACACTTGGACAATTATTTGTTTCTACAATAAGTAGCATTGGGTTTCATACAATTAAAATTAGGTGAGTTGAGACAAAATTGAGTTTGGGGCACTTTCTCATTACCCGTGGAGACTAGTTCATACTGCAATATTACGAACATTCCAGGGAACACACATACATACATTATATTGACAAAAGTCACCGGACACCCCTTCAAAAGCAAATGAACGGATCCTCTGCGTTGTTAAGATGCACGGTACAACTGCACGGTATAAAATTAAGCCTGCAGATGACCACGATCATATCGCACTGCAAAAGTTGAGTAAAAATGTCGTGGCGGGAGAAAACTGACTTTGAGAAAGGAAAGATTGTTGGGTGTTATATTAGTGGGTTGTCCTCAAAAGAAACCCAGAGGGGTTTAAACATACCCAATTCAACTGTTTGGGATGTACTGAATAAGTGGAAGACACATTGCGTGCCTGAAGCAGCAAAACGTACCGGCAGACCAAAGAAAATCAGTAATAGAGGACGTCGAAGCCTCAGGAGAGGCATTACAGCTAATCGACGGAGTACTGCACAAGACCTCAGTGCACAGGTGAGTAAAACTGCTGGAACATCGGTATGTACACGTACCGTTTACAAAGAACTTCATTCCATGGGTTACCGTGGTCGTGCGGCTGCTCATACGACTTTCTCTTCACTCGGAATGCTACTCGTCGTTTAGCATCGTGTAAAGAATATTTATTGTGGGGCGTAGATCAATGGAAACGGGTCCTGTGGATTAATGAATCCAGATACACGATCCATCAAACTGATGGCCATGTGTGGGTATGGCGTCAGCCGGGGGAACGCTGTTTACCACGGTGTACTGTTCTTGCGGTCAAGTTTAGAGCTGGCAGTGTACTCGTATGTGGGTGTTTTTCGTGGTATGGTATCGGCCCATTGGTTATCGTGGACAAACCTGTTAACCAGCACGTCTGGATAATTATGCCCTACTTACTCTGTGGCAATACTATGGAACCGAACCTTGCTGGTATCAGCAGGATAATGCACCGAGCCATAATACAAAGACTGCAAAGTTGTGGTTTTACGATAAATCTGTATCATGTGTGGACTGACTAGCACAGAGCAATGATCTTAATCCCATAGAGCACCTATGGGATGAATTAGAGGGCCGCATAAGTAGTTTGGAAGCAAGGCCTACTACTAAACAATAGTTAGCGGCAGCATTATGTACTGAATGGAAGCGCATACCTATCACTGTGTTGCAAAACTTTGTCGAAATCATTTCTCGAAGGGTCAGTGCATGCACTAAGGCCAAAGGTGGACGACACCGTACTAATGTATGTCAATAAATGCTATGTTGTGTTTCTCTTCTTGGTGTCTGGTGACGTTTGTCAATATAGTGTATATGCATACAGCGGTGAGTCATTACATTATGTCCACCTACCTAATAAGCTGTAGGATCCCCTTAAACCCGCAAAACAGAGGCCACTTGGCAAGGCATCGATTCGATGATGTGGCGATAAGTATCTGGGGGTATCTGGTACCATAATGCCAACAGCAGGTCCGCCAGAATCCTCTTTCCCGAGTCGAAACACAAACGTTCGACGGGTTTTTTGTGTGAGGTGAATTAGGAGGCCAGATCATTAACAGAAAGTCACCAGCATGTTCCTCGAACCACTGCTTGGCGTTTCTGGCAGTGTAGCATGGCGTATTATCCTGTTGGTAATGGCCATCACCAGCAGAGACCACACAGTTGCCATGAATGGGTGAACTTGGTCCTCAACCATGTCTAGATACCTGACAGCTGTCAGGGATTGTACTGTTGGGTTAATGGGGCCTAAAGTGTCCCACGAAAACATCGCCCACAGCATAACACCGTCGCCGGCGGCCTGTCCCTCGGCCGTCTACGTGATACCCCAGGAATCTTGATTCCTCAGACCAGGCCACTTTCTTCCAATCATCCGCGTTCTAATCACCATGATCTTATGCCCATTTCATGCGTTCTTGGCGATGACGTGCAGTGAGCATTGTGACCCGGCTAGGTCTTTGGTTACGCAGGCCCATGCGCAGAAGGCTGCGATGAACTGTGCGCTGTGACACATTGCCCTGATCACCACTGTCGTAGGTGCGGGTGATTTGTCGCACTGTGGCTCTGCGGTCGCTGTGAACAATGAGCGACAGTCTCCGTTCCCTTCTGGCATCAGTGAGCTGTGGACGACCCATGGTTGGATGACGGTTCATCGTTTGGCCATATGTGCACTACTTTTTATACGTACCCATTACAGCGGCACGTGAACTACCCAGAAGCAGCGCCGTGTCCGAGATTGCAGTTCTGAGGGCGCCGTGCCATCGCAATTTGTCCTTTATCAAACTCCTATAAATCGACAACCTTTCCCATTCTGATTCGGAACATTCTACTAACCGAAAGCTGGACCTCGGGTTGTAAATATACTGCTCTGTGAATTTCACCTGCGCCACCGTTCGGTATCCAGGCGCGCTCATTTCTATGGGCAGGGGGGGTCATAATGTAATGGCTCATCGGTATACATACTATATGTACACAAAATTATTTGGACACCACCACTCATGCAAATAAACGTGCGTTTTTAACATCAGATACGCACGCTAATGTTTTTTTGGGTGCTGTACAGTCATTCGCAAAAGTTTAAGACCAGCTGTCAATTTATTGAAAATTAAAATTTTCAAAGAAACAACCAATTACTAGTCAGAGATATTTGAAAAAATGACACCACAGATGAATACTTACATTCTTTAGAACATAAAAGGACCGAAATCAGTACTTTGTGTGGCCAACTTTGTTTTATATAACAGGACAGAATACGATGTGACATACTCTCAATGAGGGATTTGCGGTAGTCACTTGAAATGTCTTTGCGCCATACGTACGTTATCGCTTCAATCAAAGTTTGGGAATTTGATGGCTGTTTTTCTGCTACTTTGTCTTTTAAAATGGTCTACAAATTTTCGATGGAGCTAAGGTCGGGACTATTACCGGGCAGTCAAGCACAGTTATGTTTTTTCGCCTGCAAGGTAGTCCTTTACTGTCTTTGATCTTTGGCATGGAGCACCATCATGCATAAAGATTGTGCATCTATTCACTTGCATATGAGTTAACAGCTTCTCACGTAACATTTCCAAATAAAAAGGACCAGTCATGGTAGTGCCTGCTGTCGGCAAAAAGGAATAATGAAGCTGTACCGTATGTTGACATAGCCCCCATATCATCTGACTAGGCGGATGTCTCACGATGCAAACGGTAGATGTTTCACCAAACCTTTTGTCTTTTGGTCGTCGAACATGTGCTTCACGTGATTCGAATTGACGTACATTTGATTAATCGGAAAAAAGAACTTGGCTCCAAATTTCAGCAGTCCACGATTGATGATGCTTCGCAAACTGGAGCCTCTTCGTTTCCATGACAGAATTTAGTCTAGGTTTATGTACAGGTTTATAAGACTTTAATCCAAAATCTTTTCTAAGATGTCGGGAAATAGTGCTGATACTAATATCAGACCCTTTTGAATGTAGAAAGGCCTTGATTTTCTTGCACTAATTTGTCCGAAAACGCATAACTATTCGCTTTATAGTATTATCATCACGTGGTGTTGTCTTACTTGGACGTCCACTTCTTTTTCGGTCGCTAAATTCACCTGTATATCGATATTTCATGATCGCATTATGAATAGCAGTCTTGTTCACATTCATCTTTCTGCTTATGTCACGTTCGGAATATCCTTCATGTTATAAATTCACTATTTGTGCCCTCTGAGTAGAACTTAATGACGCTTTTTTGCCCATATTTCGGTGTACAGAAAATACGTACAGAACCTCTCAACGTGAAAACCATAAGCAAACTGACGCGCGCACGCTTTTCCCAACTTTATCAACAGCTGCCGCTGTAGGATGATACAACAAGGACAGAAAGTTGAGTAATACAGACAGTAGCTGACGCAATCGGCAGAAATCTCCTAATATCAACACGTTGTCTTAACTTTTTGCGAATGACTGTGTACACAAGAGAGCGTTGGCACACATAATAGACCGCATTGGAAGCGACTCTGCCGCGAGCATCTCAATATGAAATATTTGAAAGTAGTAAGGTGTTTGAATGCCACCTGAGTAGGTAATCAGTACATGGAATAGCCGCTCTTCTGGGATTTCGGAAATCAATGTACTCTCCGATGGAAAACAGTTGGTGCCATTGCAACGATGCCGCGTTCTTGGAGGTCGCACAAGAGAGTGATCGTGTAAAACCAAGCTTACTGCGATATATATATATATATATATATATATATATTCTATAAAGAAGATACCTAAGCAAAAAAATACATATATAATTTTGACTCACACCTAATACAACATAGAAAAGGTTATGTATCTACCTGTGTGAGTAAAAGGAGAAAAGATAAAAAAATAAAATAAAACAACTGAATGTAGAAGGTGTCGAGAATACTGAGCCTTGGCTTTATCAAGGACCAGCAAAAACTCTGCATTTTCTCACTTCCACAAAGACCTAGTTGGAAATGGGTTTCTGCAAGGCCATAGATGCAAGTAACATTCCCACCTAAAATAGTTTAAAAAAAATATATATAAGTCATGTCCTCCGTAGAGTAGCATGACCTAGCACTAGTTAACAATTTCGCTTGCATCCATTAACCTTCATGGCCCGACCCATGCTCTTCATCTGTTACTATTAAACAGAGAGAAGAAGATTAAAGAGAACTCAAGCTGTGAGAGTGACATAATAAATAGAAATGATTTTCAGCTATAACGAAATTCCAAGTTCGTTTGAGAGAGAATTTAAACCTGAAAAACATTGCAAAAGAAATCCAAATTTTACATTGCAATTAAAAAAGGAAATGTTAATTTATAACGAACAGATTTTTGAAAGAAAACTTGAGTCTAAAACCCCCTACTCTACAACTTATGACAGCACGAAAACGAGAATAAGTTAAAGATAATAATTAACTAAAGAAAACTTTGTGAAAGTTATATACCTTAAACAGTTAGTTGCAATATGTACAAAGTATTTCAGCAGTGCTTTAAGTGCATAATTAATTAGTTATTAAGAACTTAACTACTTTGAAAAAACAGCGCATAGACAGCGCATAGAAAAGGAACAAGCTTAGCCTTCTTCTGTTCCTAGGTACCCCAAAAGACGCTCAAAGTTACAAAGAAAAGTAAGAGTTAAAACCCGCATAAATGTTAACAGACAAACCAATGCTTAAAAGCTGAAAAGCTAAAAAACGACAGAGAAAAGGTACAAAAATACAAACATTGAACTTATAAAACCTAGAACCCAAAAACAAGGAAGAGAGCTTACCTCTTGTGTGACAAAAACTTTTCTCCACACAAGAGGAAAACATGGCTGACCCCTTCCGCCACTCCCTTGACGCTGGGGGGCAGTGAGGGTGGGGCTGATGGCCTCCTCATACAGCAAGAAACCAACGCGCGGAGATTTTAACCAGAGAAAAAAATATATAAACTTAAGACTGTGGATATGTATGATCAGAATGAGCAGAATTAACTCTCCAGAATACATGAGAAATATTATAAAATACACGAGCAGTTTATTTAATAATCTTTGCATGTATTAAATCACCTTAGTGAGCTTCTATAGATTAATCAGAATCCTATTAATTTTAATGTTGGTTTTACTATTTTTAGTATAGCTATCCTAGTGATGAATAACTAGTTTTCTTTTTTATTTGTTTTTATTTTCTTTTATAAACAGATTTTTAAGCTTTTTTTGTGATTTTGTTTATATTATTTAATTTTTTGTTTTAATAGGACCGTCATATCCATAGCACTAAGGTTCCTTTAGGTAGTTAATAGGCATCCTCTAGCCAACTTCCTTACGGCTTTGATTGGTCAGAATCATATTATTAACTGTGTAGAAAATTAAAGCAGATCTGCCAACCTTACTCTATTATTCAGAATAATTTTTCTTAAAGTTCTTTTGATGAAAGAAGAAGGAATTTCGTTCTCTAGAAAACTTTCTAATAGTATATTAATGTGGTAATTGAAATCCAAATTGTTGCTGCAAATTCTTGAAATTCTTAGGACCTGAGAAATTAGTACATTCTCAATTACTTTGGTTGAAATGTTATTATTCCAGTGTAGATATTTAATTACTTTGAAAGGAAAATTAACTCTTTTATCAAAGAGGCTAATAGATGGGTTACCTCTGTTGAGCTTAATGCTTAAGTCTAGGAACTCAAGTTCCTGATTACTGTGGTTGGTTTTACATAAGTTAAGAGAGCTAGGATAGATATTATCAAAATCACTCTCTATAACTTCTGAATTATTGATACACAGCAGATCATCAATATATCTAAAAGTGTAAAGGTAGTTATCTGAGCAGGTGGGGTGATTTTTAATGAATTTATATTCCTTAAAGAACAGGAATAGATTAGCGATATTTGTGGACGTTGATGTTCCCATTGGAATACCGTTCACTTGCTTATAGAGGGTATTATTATATAAGATATGGTTATTTTTTATGCAGCAATTGAGATAAGAGTTCCAAGTTCCTACATCAACAAATTGGTTAAGTTTAAATTCTGCATACAGCTCTTTAAAGGTAGTGATTATATCTGATAGAGGCAGATTAGTATATAGGTTTTCAAAATCATAACTATTAATATCTAGGGGACAAACTTTGAGTATAGTAGAAATTACTTCTGCATTATTATTAATTATCCAAAAATCTCTGTACATCAAGTTAGAACAGTTTCTAATGTGTTTCAAAACCTTCTTTAAGACATCTTCAAAAGCAAGATCTATTTTCTTTTTATGACTCCTTACTCCACTAGCTATGAACCTGAACTTCACAGGATCCTTATGAAACTTAACCGTTGCAAAAAGAAATGGAAATTCAGGCCCATATCTTCTAGTTTGTGGAATTTTAAGTTTCTTGAGGAATGCCTTAAACCGATTTTCTAACTGCTTGGTAGAATAACTTACGGGCTCGTATGTTACTCTATTATTGAGTTCCATAGTTAACAATTCAAAATAGAACTTCTTACAGATAATTGCAAAATTATTGCTAGCTTTATCCGTAGTGGTAAAAATAAATTGGTCTTGTAGTTTGGAGAGTGACCTTTTAGCTTCTCCAGAGAAAAAGAGATTTCTGTCGAAACAAAAGTCCAGACCTGCCAACTCACCGGTGAAGCTATTGATTATATTATATTTCCATTCTGCGAAGGCCTCAATAGGCTGATTGTACGTCAAACTGGTTTTTACGATGTACTTATTTACATCTTGAGTGAAGCTCTCAAGAATCCTTTCTTTGGAAATTGTGAAGGAAGGTCTGAATTTAGAGCCATACTCTAATAAATTCCTAAGCTTTTCATTTGAGTGTACCCCTCCACAAACGCCAACCAGTACTCTACCTTTGAATTAGAGCATTTCCATACTCATGGTTTTGACAAAGTGAAAATAGAGGTACTACATATTATTCCTGACCTCTATGCTCGGCTAGAAACTGAATCCCTTGAAATTTTGCAGCATCAGTCTCTTTATCCCTATGGCCTTAATTCCACTCTATCTGACAATAAGCATAATCAGCATAAATTTTCAATTCGTGAACTCTTCTTTCTTGTTAATAATAAGAGCTGCTCTAGAGGTAATAGAGGACAGAGGTTATTTCGCACATCAAGCAAAGTTGATTTTGCTAACTTGCTAAAAACTCTGGAAAGCTTTAAAACTGGCACTAATTTTGTTAAAAATACTTACAAAATTCTCAAGTCCTTCAAGCACTCTGTCCTTAAATGTTTTTTCAAATTCTGGAATGAAACTGCTGACCATGTTGATAAGCATGTCTTTGCTTTGGTTCTGGACATTCTTAAACATATTCTTAAAGATAAAATTTCTCTTAAAGAATTTTCCAGTAATTTTGTTACCATCAGGTTCCTAAATAAAGCCTACGATAATCTCAATGTAAGGAAGCTGTTCTACAATAATGCAATTTTTTTCCCATCCACAGGCACCAGTCTATTGTAAGTTTTAAATATGTTAAGACCTTAGGGTCAATAGTTAAAAACTACAAACTTAACTCTTCGAGCTACATTCCTGTAATTACTTCTTGTTCTTGTGATGAACATAAAGAAACAGTTCACTATGATAAGAATTACAACCATATTATCACCGGAAACTTGAGTTATGTTGAAAATGAAAAGCTTAGGAATTTATTAGAGTATGGCTCTAAATTCAGACCTTCCTTCACAATTTCCAAAGAAAGGATTCTTGAGAGCTTCACTCAAGATGTAAATAAGTACATCGTAAAAACCAGTTTGACGTACAATCAGCCTATTGAGGCCTTCGCAGAATGGAAATATAATATAATCAATAGCTTCACCGGTGAGTTGGCAGGTCTGGACTTTTGTTTCGACAGAAACTCTCTTTTCTCTGGAGAAGCTAAAAGGTCACTCTCCAAACTACAAGACCAATTTATTTTTACCACTACGGATAAAGCTAGCAATAATTTTGCAATTATCTGTAAGAAGTTCTATTTTGAATTGTTAACTATGGAACTCAATAATAGAGTAACATACGAGCCCGCAAGTTATTCTACCAAGCAGTTAGAAAATCGGTTTAAGGCATTCTTCAAGAAACTTAAAATTCCACAAACTAGAAGATATGGGCCTGAATTTCCATTTCTTTTTGCAACGGTTAAGTTTCATAAGGATCCTGTGAAGTTCAGGTTCATAGCTAGTGGAGTAAGGAGTCATAAAAAGAAAATAGATCTTGCTTTTGAAGATGTCTTAAAGAAGGTTTTGAAACACATTAGAAACTGTTCTAACTTGATGTACAGAGATTTTTGGATAATTAATAATAATGCAGAAGTAATTTCTACTATACTCAAAGTTTGTCCCCTAGATATTAATAGTTATGATTTTGAAAACCTATATACTAATCTGCCTCTATCAGATATAATCACTACCTTTAAAGAGCTGTATGCAGAATTTAAACTTAACCAATTTGTTGATGTAGGAACTTGGAACTCTTATCTCAATTGCTGCATAAAAAATAACCATATCTTATATAATAATACCCTCTATAAGCAAGTGAACGGTATTCCAATGGGAACATCAACGTCCACAAATATCGCTAATCTATTCCTGTTCTTTAAGGAATATAAATTCATTAAAAATCACCCCACCTGCTCAGATAACTACCTTTACACTTTTAGATATATTGATGATCTGCTGTGTATCAATAATTCAGAAGTTATAGAGAGTGATTTTGATAATATCTATCCTAACTCTCTTAACTTATGTAAAACCAACCACTGTAATCAGGAACTTGAGTTCCTAGACTTAAGCATTAAGCTCAACAGAGGTAACCCATCTATTAGCCTCTTTGATAAAAGAGTTAATTTTCCTTTCAAAGTAATTAAATATCTACACTGGAATAATAACATTTCAACCAAAGTAATTGAGAATGTACTAATTTCTCAGGTCCTAAGAATTTCAAGAATTTGCAGCAACAATTTGGATTTCAATTACCACATTAATATACTATTAGAAAGTTTTCTAGAGAACGAAATTCCTTCTTCTTTCATCAAAAGAACTTTAAGAAAAATTATTCTGAATAATAGAGTAAGGTTGGCAGATCTGCTTTAATTTTCTACACAGTTAATAATATGATTCTGACCAATCAAAGCCGTAAGGAAGTTGGCTAGAGGATGCCTATTAACTACCTAAAGGAACCTTAGTGCTATGGATATGACGGTCCTATTAAAACAAAAAATTAAATAATATAAACAAAATCACAAAAAAAGCTTAAAAATCTGTTTATAAAAGAAAATAAAAACAAATAAAAAAGAAAACTAGTTATTCATCACTAGGATAGCTATACTAAAAATAGTAAAACCAACATTAAAATTAATAGGATTCTGATTAATCTATAGAAGCTCACTAAGGTGATTTAATACATGCAAAGATTATTAAATAAACTGCTCGTGTATTTTATAATATTTCTCATGTATTCTGGAGAGTTAATTCTGCTCATTCTGATCATACATATCCACAGTCTTAAGTTTATATATTTTTTTCTCTGGTTAAAATCTCCGCGCGTTGGTTTCTTGCTGTATGAGGAGGCCATCAGCCCCACCCTCACTGCCCCCCCAGCGTCAAGGGAGTGGCGGAAGGGGTCAGCCATGTTTTCCTCTTGTGTGGAGAAAAGTTTTTGTCACACAAGAGGTAAGCTCTCTTCCTTGTTTTTGGGTTCTAGGTTTTATAAGTTCAATGTTTGTATTTTTGTACCTTTTCTCTGTCGTTTTTTAGCTTTTCAGCTTTTAAGCATTGGTTTGTCTGTTAACATTTATGCGGGTTTTAACTCTTACTTTTCTTTGTAACTTTGAGCGTCTTTTGGGGTACCTAGGAACAGAAGAAGGCTAAGCTTGTTCCTTTTCTATGCGCTGTCTATGCGCTGTTTTTTCAAAGTAGTTAAGTTCTTAATAACTAATTAATTATGCACTTAAAGCACTGCTGAAATACTTTGTACATATTGCAACTAACTGTTTAAGGTATATAACTTTCACAAAGTTTTCTTTAGTTAATTATTATCTTTAACTTATTCTCGTTTTCGTGCTGTCATAAGTTGTAGAGTAGGGGGTTTTAGACTCAAGTTTTCTTTCAAAAATCTGTTCGTTATAAATTAACATTTCCTTTTTTAATTGCAATGTAAAATTTGGATTTCTTTTGCAATGTTTTTCAGGTTTAAATTCTCTCTCAAACGAACTTGGAATTTCGTTATAGCTGAAAATCATTTCTATTTATTATGTCACTCTCACAGCTTGAGTTCTCTTTAATCTTCTTCTCTCTGTTTAATAGTAACAGATGAAGAGCATGGGTCGGGCCATGAAGGTTAATGGATGCAAGCGAAATTGTTAACTAGTGCTAGGTCATGCTACTCTACGGAGGACATGACTTATATATATATTTTTTAAACTATTTTAGGTGGGAATGTTACTTGCATCTATGGCCTTGCAGAAACCCATTTCCAACTAGGTCTTTGTGGAAGTGAGAAAATGCAGAGTTTTTGCTGGTCCTTGATAAAGCCAAGGCTCAGTATTCTCGACACCTTCTACATTCAGTTGTTTTATTTTATTTTTTTATCTTTTCTCCTTTTACTCACACAGGTAGATACATAACCTTTTCTATGTTGTATTAGGTGTGAGTCAAAATTATATATGTATTTTTTTGCTTAGGTATCTTCTTTATAGAATGTGAATTCTGAATTTTCAAAACTGCTGCGTTGCGCGTTTTGATTTTCAGGTTATTTTGCACCCTTCGTTTTAAATTCTAAAATTTTTTCCTTAGTCTTCAGTTTTGCTCTTATATATATATATATATATATATTTATATATATATATATATATATATATATATATATATATATATAAAACACACATGTCCTCCTCCACAGATCTGACCGGCGACGTCGCACAGTCCTCTGGAATAGCTACGTATTTGCGTCAGAAGAGTCCGTCAGGAATTGCATGCCCATGGTTAGCATGCTAGGTCAGCTGCGTACAAGCCCTACATCACTCGAATCAATGCCAAACGATGACCTCAGTGATGTCACGCTCTCCATTCGTGGACAATAAAAGAGTGGAACAGGGTTGTTGCTGTGACGAATCATGCTACCCACTCTTTGGTTCAGGCGGACATATTTGGGTTGGGGTTTGGCAGGAGGGAGATGTCAGGCGGACATATTTGGGTTGGGGTTTGGCAGGAGGGAGATGTCAGGCGGACTTCATTGTCCTTACAGTCAAGTGCGGAGGAAGATCTGTGTAGGACTGTTTCTGTTGGGAAGGTCTTAATTCTTTAGTTGCGGTACCCTCCAGCCTAACAACCACCATGTCTATAGATTGGAATTTTTTCATTTTCATGCACTGCTGTTTGTTGAAAATGAAATACCAAGAGAAACGTGTGCGATCAAACTTAAATTCGCAGTACGGGTAGGTCATGTGAGGAGGTGCAAATGGTTACAACCGCAGCGCACATGCAAATTATTTGTACCAGCCAACTGTGTCGCAGGAAGTATAGAAGCAGGACACACAGGGCAAGTTGCCACAATTCATTTGTGGGAATTGCGGCAGTAAAGTAATGGTAGTAACTGAATATTTCCCACCGCAACAGATGATGTTCGGCTGCAATGTAGCCAAGAACGCAGACACTGGCGTGATAAATGGTAGGGCGTAGTATTTTCCGACGAGTCGTACTTCAACCTAATGACCCATGATGGACGTATCCTTGTATCGCTACTCCGAGATTAACGGATTTATAAGGCTTGCATTATGCAGCGTACTAGAGGCCCGACAACGTGCGTTATGGTGTGTAATGCTGTTCGGTTCCATTCACGCTCCCGCAATCTACGCATTGTAGGAACTTTGACCAGCCAGCGGAACATCCATAATGTTGTGGTGGCTGAAGTGCTGTCATACCTGCAGACGATCTCTGGTGCCACTTTTCGCCAGACGGCTTGTGACACGGAATGACTTACAGCTCCTGGATTGCCTACATGTGCCACGACTTTCTTGGCCTGTGCGTTCGCCCGATTTATCGCCTATTGAACAAGTGGGAGATACGGTCGCTTGACGCCAGGCTCCTCAGGCTCCATCGCCAGTTACCAAAGACGAATTTTCGGTACGAATGAAGAGAGCATGAGACTGCGACTTCCAGAGCCTCTTTCAGTCGGCGTCACTCTGTGTACGACGCTCGTGGTAGGTAGTCAAAGAACTAAATATTGTGATTTCCACATCAGTTACAGGTCTATACTTCTAAACACGTACGTCTTATATGACAAGTAATGTAGCATGTAAATCCCACTTCATGATATCAGGCATTTCTTAGTGTTACATTTTCAACAGACAGCAACATAAAGCCTATATAATAGGCTACGTCTGCCGCTAACGCTCTGACGTCCTTCAGTATTTGCAGCGCCATCTTCTTTTATCTGGTGGCCGAAGTCGGAACTAAGCTCACCGCTATCGCACTATACGTAAACTCAAGGAGAAATACCGAAAAATAAAATAAAGTTAATAAGACAAACGACTTCATTTGGGGCAACACACACATGCTCGAACCACTGTCTGCGACGTTTGTTCTGTTACGTAGGTGTTATGAAGTGTTTTATTTCATTTTTTCCGCATTGCAGAGTAATTTCATTAAGAAGAATAACGCTCCGACGTCATTCAGTACTTGCAGTGCCGTCTGCTTTTATCCGGCGACCGAAATCGTAATTAAGCTCACCGCTATCGCTCGATCTGTGACGTCAACGCTCTGACGTCAATCAGTACTTGCCGCGCCATCTGCTTTTATCCGGTGGCCGAAATCGGAACTAAGCTCACCGCAATCGCACGATACCTAAAATGAAGAAGAAATACGGGAAAATAAAATAAAGCTAAACGACTTCATCTGTGGCAACACGCACGTGCTCGAACAACTGTCTGCGATGTATGTTCTGCTAGGTAGGTGTTGTGTGTGTTTTATTTAATTTTCTTCGCATTTCAGAGTAATTTCATAAAAAGGAATAAAATTGCAGAGTAATTTCATAAAACTTCATTAAAATGACTAAAATTGCCGCATAATTTCATAAAATTTCATAAAAATGAATAAAACTGCGGAGAGATTTCATAAAAAGAAATCAGCGTTATTTTATTTTATAAAAACGAACAAGTAAAATTGTAAGAAAGTAACTGCAGGCGTAGTTTTGATTCACTGTGATGGAAATTTTAAAAATATATTGGTTCCGCAGAATTTTTTCTTTGTAGTACACGATGAAAGAAGATAAAGCTGAAAGAAAACGTCGCCTAAATAGAGAACGACAACGGAGATGGCGTGCAGACCAATCGTCTAATACTTTGCATAACTTGAACGAGGGTAGAGCGAATAGTAGATCTATCTTATAGACTGCCCATTAATAATTCAACCGTTTATTATAGTAGTTATGTATATGTATTTTACGATTATTCTTATAAAAATTTCAGCCACAGATTTCTTACCCGTGCATGGCACGGGTATGAGCTAGTTCAGAATTGCCCCCCACTGCCTTCGTTGTGGCAGTTTTTCGTCATAGAATCCACCCTGTTTCAACAAGTTTGAGAGCCTTCCAGGTCTGTTTTGAGCAGCACGACGTATGACTGTCAGGTTTGCAAGCACAAAGTCACAATATAAATACAACCTACACTGACGGAAAAAAAAATCCCAACACCAAGAAGGGGTTGTGTTGGATAAACGACAGTTGGTAGGCGGTGAGAGTACATCTGTAAGATGACGTCTATGCAAATTTCGCGCTCGGCGCATACGTGTGGCGCTAGTAGCGCCCCTCGGAACATGCAAAGCAGGTTTGCTGTAAATACGCGCTGTAACGTTCGTGAGCGTTAGTTATCGTTGAGATTCAACGTAGGGTGTTGATGTTAGTCAAGAATGCCTTTAAGAAGACGAAGAAGCCATTATCAACAGCTCACGGAGTTTGAACGAGGTCGTGTAATAGGGCTACGAGAAGGTAGATTTTTTTCCGCAATATTGCAGAACGACTTGGCAGGAATGTAGCCACTGTGCATGATTGTTGGCAGCGGTGGTCACGAGAAGGTACTGCCTCAAGAAGACCGTGTTCCGGCCGGCCACGTGGCACTACTGAGAGGGAAGACCGCGGTGTGCGGCGTATGGCCGTGGCGCACCGTACCGCGTCTGCGGCAGCAATTCGAGCTGCAGTTGACACCACAGTGACACAACGAACTGTTACAAATCGGTTACTTGAAGGAAAGCTCCGAGCCAGACACCCTGTAGCGTGCATTCCACTTACTCCAAACCACTGCCGTTTGCGACGTCAGTGGTGTCAAGCTAGAGCTCATTGGAGGACGGAGTGGAGATCTGTTGTGTTTTCTGATGAAAGCCAGTTCTACCTGAGTGCCAGTGATGGCCGTGTGTTGGTTAGAAGGAGGCCAGGTGAGAGCCTGCAACCAACCTGTCTGCGGCCGAGACACACTGGAGCTACACTTGGAGTTATGATCTGGGGAGCAATTTGCTATGACAGCAGGAGCACTCTCGTGGTTATCCCACGCACCCTGACGGCACAGCTGTACGTCGGTCTGGTGATTAAACCTGTTGTGCTGCCATTCATGAACATCATTCCAGAGGGTGTTTTCCAACAGGATAACGCTCACCCGCATACCGCTGTTGTAACCCAACATGCTCTACAGAGTGTCGACACGTTGCCGTGGCCTGCTAAATCACCAGATCTTTCACCAATCGAGCACGTATGGGACATCATTGGACGACAACTCCAGCGTCACCCCCAACCAGCATTAACCGTCCCTGTATTGACCGACCAAATGCATCAGGCATGGAACTCCATCCCACAAACTGACATCCAGCACCTGTACGACACAATGCATGAACGTTTGCGTGCTTGCATTAAACATTCTGGCGGTTACATCGGTTATTAACGTACCAGCATTTCACATTTAAAATGGCTCTTCTCGCGCTTACAATAAGCTGTGATCTTGAAACCTTAATCGATTAAATATGTTACCTATACAAATGTATTGCCGCCATTTCATTCCTTTACAACTATTTTTTCGTGGTGTTGGGATTTTTTTCCGTCAGTGTATGTGGGACTGGCTGGATTGCCGAATCCGATCCCAGTCAGTAAGACCATCCTCTACAGTAGTTCTGACAGAAATTTTGCAGGAGGAATGGTAAAAAACCTTTGGGGCAGACCTACTGGTAATTCGTGGAAAGCATGTTTCCACTGGGTTTAAGTGTACAAATACCTTTGTCTACACAGTGAAGGATTTTGAAAATGCCATGGGGCTTGTGTTATAGTGTGCATATACGTATGAATGGGTATAAGAGTAACTTTTAAATGTGTTTCTTGATTTTTTGGACGAGTCGCAAGAGTTCCACAGCTATAATTTCAAACACGGCATCTCTCACATGTGGGCTCCCACGCAGCGAAACAAAATTATTGCTCTGTTCTTGTGATTTGCATCGTTTTGTTTTAGGAACATCGCGGGAATAGGAAAACTATATAAAAAAAAACGAAAAAAAAAACATTTTCTCTAGCGAGGATAGTTTAGACGCCATGATCGCATGAGCAAATGCAGTTTTGCACCGCCAGAAGGATACGTTTTTTATCAGTAAAAGGACGAAAGTAAGATTTACTTAGAAATTATATATATTCAGAAAGAAGTTTTTTTATTTTAAAAAACCCGGTCAAAATAAAAGTACTAAATATTTCTCTCTGATTTTATTGATATCTGCAACAATCTTTTGGTATAATGACTCCTCAGGAAGGCCTGAAAAGAAGTATTCAAAAATCTTGTTCGGTTATTTTTTGTCTATATAAAAACATTTTTGTGAAGAAGAGGTAGTGATAAAATGAAATCGGTGTGGAATTGGAAAGTAATATATGCAATAATTTGACTCTATGAATGGAAATTTATCTAGGCCTCTAAATGAGGCCCTTTTCGGACGCGATATAGTTCTTTTTCTTTTGGAAGTTTAGCAATCATCAGGAGCTACTTAATCGGCTATAGCAGTCACCCAAATATGGGGCGACTGCTGGTTCCAGGGAAGTGGGATTGCCAGTGACGTACGACAAAAACACCGTCCATGTTTCACTCTATGGTAAAAATGGCTGGAGGCAAATACCTAGGAGAGAGGGAATGTCCGCCGTGAGTCGGATGGGCACTTTGCGCCGTCGGACCTGGAGAACTGTCCCTCACTTTCAAAATGAGGGCGCTTGACACGCTTATCGATTTGACGTAGACCGCTTGTCGCTCTCCACTCCTAGTGGACATCTGTGACGTCAGTCGGAACGCACACTAAGAGTCTGACACTCCAACCCCTCCCGTTTTCTCTCTTTCTAACCCTTCTCTCAATCTCTCCCACCCCTCCCTCTCGCTCTTTTTTTGTCTCTCTCTTTCTCTCTACCAACTTTCTTAGCGTAAACCTGTAGGTTCCACGTAATGGCATTTCGTTTCTAACACGTGGTGCGAAGGGCTGAATACCCTTAGGTAGTTGCGTCTAAATCATCCCTGTAGGTGTAACTCTACTTACTGATCGTGGTGATCCTGCTGCATTTGTAGCCAGATGACGAGGTTTATTCATCATCATCATGACAAGGTTTATTCATTAAATGAGCTAAACGTTTATCGTGCATGTACCAAAGAGCCACGAAGTTCGAAATCTTGGATCTGCATCACCGTTACTGGTAGCGAGGACATCAAGCGAATAAAGTAGCTGGCATCAGAAACTTTGAATTGCAAAACAAAAACGGTCGACTTCCTCGGGAAGGCCTTCTGCATTTGATTCAGACGCCCTACTAACGGCTGTTGAAGCGAATTCAACAACCAGCATCAACAAATTATCACCCGAACTCGCAGTTCCTAAATAACTCATCAATGCCCTCCTACACAAACTCTGAAAAGTCTACAGACAATGGAGAGATTCCATATGAATTGACTCCAGATCAGGCTCAATGACCCTTCGAGATGTGCAAGAACTGCCCACAAATCTGTGACTCACCAAGCTCATATTTACTCTGGATCAGAAGTGGGTCATCCTGCGTAATCTAGACACCTCCAACAAATGTTTGGACCCAGATTTACCTGATCCCAATAGCTGACGTTTCAAGAGCATGTATCCGGTAGATTTGCTAAGGTGTGATCCACTTGGAGCTCGTACCGTACGGCCGGGCTATCAACGCCGAACTGTATACAAAGAATCTGACTCGGATGCACGGCAAACTGAGATAACGATACTCTGCTTAGTTCAACCAAAAGCAAGCGCTCCTTTGAGGCCACAATGCTAAGCCTTATATCTACATTAACACCAAAGCAAAGCTTAAGGAACATTATGGAACCTAGCTCCTGTCACACCCAGCTTTCAGCCGTGAACTCTGAAATCCCCCCCCTTCTGATTTCCCCCTTTTTGGGTGATGGTGCATTTTCTGTGTCGCAAGAACTTCGCTGATTCGGGTAACGTGGAACGTAGGTGTCGAGAGTACATCGGCTATAAGCCGAAAGCATTGTGTCTTCCCAGGATAGACCATCATGCAGAAACATATATACAAATTGTTGAAAACGACGAAACATACATTTAAATATAAATATACATTGTTACAAGTTTAACGAGTGAACATATTCCAGTTAACACAGCTTATCGATTTGACGTAGGCCCAACACTGAGCCGCTGTCTTCTATTACTAAAAGACGATGGCTCAGTGTTGGGCCTACGTTAAATTAAATTGCAAGGCTGTGCTACCTGGGATGCCTTGACGAAGAAGATATCAATTTCACTATTTTCTATGGGGCAAAAACATATCCTTTGAAGCCCACAGAAAACGCACATTTGAATTGTAGTAAGTGGACGGTAGTGTATACAGTGGGTAAAAAAGTATTTGCACAACTTGTTTTTCAGCAATAATTGCACACAAATAATAATAATAGGGGGAAAAGTATATTTATTTAGCAGCAAATGGGCTAATGAAACAAAAAAAAATACTCTGTTGAGAATTTTGAAAAAATACGGGACGAGACATAGGCGAAAAATACAATTTCTGAATGGCAAAAAAGTATTTGCACACGAGTGATACCATCACTATGTCATAAATAATGTCCAAAATAATTGTCTAATATTTAGTATGCATACCTTTTGCATTAATAATGGCTTGAAGCCTTCTTGGCATAGACTCTACTAATTTTTTAGTCGTTCTTGTGCAATATTCTACCATTCATCAGTTACTGCTTGTTTTAGATCTTTTTTTCCCGAAAATTTTGTTTTCCTTAAAGGTAAATCCAATTAATACCACAAATTCTCCATAGAGTTAATGTTCTTCATAGAGTTAAGACTGTGGAGGAGTATCAAGCCTCTCGCGAACATTATACAGTAAATACTCTTTTGTGATACGTGCAGTGTGTTTCGGATCGTTATCCTGTTGAAAGAGATAACAATCACTTATGCCTAATTTCGCTGCACTGTCTGCTAAATTGCTGCGCAACAAATAAATATATTTCTTTGCATTCATTATACCCTAAATAAACGCAATTTTACCCACTCCATTGTAACCCATTCAGCCCCATATAATTATATGACCTCCATAATGTTTCATAGTTGCTTTGAGATTTTGTTGCTGGAGTTCAATGTTTGGTCTCCACCACACAATTTTTTTATCGTCAGAGCCAAACAGATTGATCTCTGTTTCGTCAGAAAATATAACATTCTTCCAGAATTCCATTGGTTTACTGACGTGAGCCTTAGCGAAATCCAAACGTTTCTATCTATTTCTTTCACTAATAAAAGGTTTTTTCCTTGGTGTGCTGCCTTGTAACTGTGCACGATGCAGCATATTTCTTAATCTTTTGAGCACAGTCTTTTATCTGATAATGTCGCACGTTGTACAGCTAGAGTTTGAGCACTAGTAAATGGTTTTTCCCTCGCTTCTTTCCCAACGTGGCGGTGTTCCATGGTAGTAAGAATCTTTGAGCGACCGGTTCTCTTCTTGTTATCTGTGCTACCAGTTTCATCGTGCTTTTTCACAACATATCTAACTGTTGAAAAGTTCAAATTCAAAATATTACCAATTTTTCGATAACTTTTCCCTTCTGCACGTAAAAAACGAATTATTTCTCCTATATGTTTGGGTAACTCGGACTTCTTACGTGTCATGTTGAACTACAACTCGAGCTGAGCACTGCCGCTAGTCTAAAATCTACACATACAACTGTAGCAACCACTTGACGTTTGCAGTACTTATAATACCGCTGCAGATTGGTTTATGCAAATTTAAGAGGTGATGTAATGATGTCACTGCAGTGTACAAATACTTTTTTTGATAGCGATTTTTTAGTAATTGCTCAGTACACTTTTTTCTAACGAATTCAACAGAAATACTTTTACGTAAATAACTGACATTCATATTCATCTTTGCAATGAATTAGTTTTTTGCTCTGTTTATCTTGTTGTCATGACATCATTGCAAAAACACTTGGTTTGCAAATACTATTTTTTCCCACTGTACAACAAGAATAAATACTGAATCTATATTTTGGAAACTTTTTGTTTACCGTGTGTTTTTCCCTCGCTTCTTTCCCAACGTGGCGGTAGAATAAATACTGAATCTATATTTTGGATTACTGTGCTCCAATTTGGTGTCATGTTCCCTTACTCTCTGTGATGTTATTGTTTATATTGATTATTAATTTGTATCTTTACGTTCCCTTTACTCTTATCAAGTTTCACTTAGTGAATTGACTTTATTGTGGAACCTTGGTAACTTCACTGCTCGTTGAAGCTGAATGGCGTAATTATACATAGCATGCGATTTCAGATTAACGTCCAAGAGTACGAAATTAATCAACTTGACTTACATATAATCCACTTTATTTGTTGTTATGACACGTCATCCAAGGTGAACCAAATAAGCCAGAAAATGTTTGTTAATTATAAATGACATGCACTTTCAAACTAACGTCCAACACTACGAAATAAATCAGCTTGACTTTCATATACAGTAAATTCCGGTTAATTGGGCCATCGGTTAATCCGAGCTGCCGTTTGTTTGGGACAGGTTTTGAAGAACATCCGAAATCAGCTCTTTGGGATAAAGCTTTGCATAACTGGGGCAGCTGCTTAATTGGACCAAAAATGTTCTAGCCGGATGTGCCCCAATTCACCGCAATTTACTTTATTTGTTTTTATCTCACATCATCCAATTTGAACACACTTAGCCAGAAAACGCTTGTTAATTTTACATGACATGCACTATCAGATTAACATCTAAAAGTACGAAATGGATCAACTTGACTTACATATAAACTACTGTATTTGATATTAGGGTGCATCACCTCAGTTCAACACACTTAACCAGAAAACAATTGTTTGCTTCGAATAAAATCACAACAACACTTTGCTCCATCCAACATCCAGTTATTGTTATATCTCTCTCTGCTTTTAACAATCGTGAGCTTATAAACTTTTGCTTTCTGTTGGCTCTTGACACAGACAGGAATCATCCGCGGATCATTTAACAAACACTACTCATGTATCGTCTAAGAAGCATTGTTCTTTGTACATCGCACAATGAGATCTTAACTCAGCAGCCATACTAAGTAGCTTGTTATTTGACCTGCTTTCAGGTGTTGCCAACTTCAAATTCATCGAGAGGAACCAGTGGCGTTAATATTTAACGAGAAGAAATCAAATTTATATAAGAAAACAAGAACTCAAAAGGAAAGTTAAAAAAGAGATATACGTCGCACCTCTTTTGTTACTTATACCAAGGTAAAAAATAAATCCGGGGAAGACGGTTTCTGTGAATTAACCTATCATTTTTGGATTTAGCTGATGTAAATTTTTTTTTATCTTTTAATCGTGGATTCATTGTTTGAAGTTATTAGCTAAAACACGTTAAGGGAGTTCATATAATTTATGTACTTTCAGTACTTTACACTCCGCTTAGTTGTCACGGGTTTATAGTCTCAAGCCATTTCCCATTATTATTAATTATTTCAAAGTTGTGACAAAATTAGTAATAATTTTTCTACTTTCTAATAAATTTAATGGAACGATGAAATGTCTTTTACGATTAGTCACATGTCACAGAAGCCCCGTGGCATCAAATTAGGATTACAATTCAGGTCTAATCAATCGTGTTAATTTTGGACAGCTCGATATGTATTATAAATTAATACACTTTACATTCTAGGTTCTTTCAAGAATGCTCGCGAGGATGGGAAGGAGGAGAGGGTTGTCAAATATACTTATCTAAACATTTGATTCATGTACGTTCTTTTCATTTCCGTATCCAAGTGATTATTAAGAAAGATACCAAGAAGGCAGTTGCGTAACTGAGGGCGAGAAAAGACAGACTTTATAGCCTTAAGGAGAACACAAGCGGATCGAAATTAAAATCATTCCATGTATGCTGAAGTTAATTCTTTTTTAATGAATAAATGATTTTTATTTGAATTAAGATGGGACAGTCTTTACTTTTCCCTGTTCCGATGAGAGACTTTCAAATAAGGAACAATGCTTCATGACGAAGGTCACGAGCAGCGTAAAAATGATTGCTACTTCAGTATAATAAGTGAATTAATTAATACACAAAGCTTTATTCTACAACGTCTTTGTTTTAGGAAAAAGTTAAGGAATAATTTTCATCCTTATGATGCAATTCGCGAATTTTTAAACCAAAGCTACTATGCTAAAATACGCTTTTGGGACTAAGCGAAACTTCCGATCCCTTGTGTAAATCCATTCCGGGAAACGCAATTCAGAAACACAAAGACACGCAACTCGACATCGTGATTAAATTTTATTCGATGTCAGTGAAAGTGGTTTCCCTAGAGAAAAATCGTGAAGAGAAATTATGTCTCAGCGGAGATCGAAATGTGACTACAATAGGAAGGCGAAAACTTCAGAACGCAAAACGCGCTCATAAAAAATTATTTCAGAGTGCATATCTGATGTTTTCTTCCGAAAGAGATTGTGACGTGACTGCACCGCAGGACGTACATGAGAGAAAAGTAGATCGCAGCGAGACATTCTGTCCGTGTAGCTTAGTAGGGAGAGCGACATACTCCGGAGTGAGGGGACCCGAGTTCGATACCCGGCGCGGACTAACTTATACGTCATATTGGCGCACGAACTTCCAGGATGACCCGGCTGTCAAGTTTCTCGGAATGATGTGATGCTCTTTCCACACGGCGAGACAGGAAAAATTATTAATCAGTGTGATGTTACGTTCCATACACCAAATTGTTTGGGATGTCTCAAATGCACATTCTTCATGGGATGACTGCCTACAGCGACACATGGGGGGGATGATGTGACTTGCTGGCACCGCAGAACGCACATGAGAGGAAGACAGATAGCAGTGAGAGCACATGTCCGCGCAGCTCAGTTGGGAGAGAGACTTACTCCGGATTTAGGGCACCTGGTTTCGATGCCGGCGCGGGCAAACTTGTACTTTATAGGATCGTAAATTGAAGATAGTAGCATATTTCTCAAAATGAGAGAAACTTGTACTTTCACTTTACGTGACGATAAAAATATAAAAATAGGAAGAAGAAATGCCATCACGGATTTCAAGACAGTTTAGTTAGTAGAAATAATCCCTGATACTGAAAAAGTGAGCATAAAAACAAACTTGGAGGAAATAAAATTGATATCCCAATTGTTTTAAAAGAACTGAAGATATACTGATTGAGGTAGCAAATCTAGAAGTAACTGATGTCTACACCTACCTTGGACAACAGATATCAAGAGTGGAAAACATTGAAAAAAATTAATAAATTGGAGTATGTACCCATGAGCCATTACTTTATGACCACCTACTTAATAAGCTATGGGACACCCCTTTAGCCAGCAAAACAGCGACCACTTGGCGAGGCATTGATTCGATGTGGTCGCGATAGGTATCCTGGGGTATCTGGTACCATAATGTCAACAGCAGGTACTCCAGGCCTCGTACATTTCAAGGTAGTAGCGATTTAGTGTGAACCCGTGTGAACCCGCTTTCCTAAGTAGAACCACAAATGTTCGATTGGGTTCATATCAGGTGAATTGGGAGGCAAGGGCATTAACAGAAAGCCACGGGCATGTTCCTCTAACTACTCCTTGACGATTATGGCAGTGTGGCATGGAGCATTATTTTGGTAATGGCCGTCACCAGCAGGGAACACAGTTACCATGAATGGGTGAACTTGGTCCGCAACGATGTTCACATACCTGACAGCTGTCAGGGATTGTGCTATTATGGGACCTAAAGTATCCCAAGAAAACATCGTCCATAGCATAACACCGCCGCCGCCGGCCGTCCAGGTGTCATAGCATCCGTTGGTAATTGGAGTATCCGCGCTGGACGGTCAACGTAATGCACCAGAAATCTTGATTCGTGAGACCAGGCCACTTTCTCCCAATCATCCACTCGATAATCTTGTGGCCATTTCGTGCGTCGTTGGCGATGACGTGCAGTGAGCGTATGGACCCGGCTGGGTCTTCGGCTACTCAGGCCCATGCGCAGAGGACTGTGATGAACTGTATGTTGTGACACATTGCCCTAATACCACTGTTGTTGCTGCGGGTGATTTGTCGCACTGTGGCCATGCGGTCGCTGTAAACAATGCGCAACAGTCTCTGCTCCCCTCTGACATCAATGAGCTGCAGATGACTGGACGACGATTCGTCGTTTGGCCATCTTGCACCACTTTTGATACGCACTCACTACAGCGGCACGTGAACAACCCACAAGCCGCCCCCGTTTCCGAGATCGTAGTTCCCAGGCGCCGTGCCATCCCAATTTGTCCTTTATCAAACTCCGGTAAGTCGGCAGCTTTTCCCATTCTGACTCCGAACACTCTACTAACCGAAAGCCAGTCCTCGGTTTGTATATATACTGCTCTGTGAGTATCACCTGCGCCACCGTTCGGTCTCCACTAGCGCTCATTTTTCAAGGCTGCGGGTGGTCATAATGGGATGACTCATCGGTGTAAAACCTGGTTGGGGAGCATTTGGAAGAAACAGTGCAATTTTCAAGAGCTATTTGCCATTATGTCTTAAAAGTAGTGTTTAACTTTAACGACCATGACTTTAAAATCTAGTATCACTCTAAATACCATAACGCCCGAAACTGTCTGTTGTTTCACTTCTTTGTTTGGTAACAACAATGGTGACTGACGGTGACTCCTGTTGATCCCTCATAGGTCGAGAAAATTTAAAGGACAAGTAAGGGTAGCAAATCTGATTCACTCTAGATAGGCGTTTCGGGCAGCTCTGGTCGTTTGTATATACGGGCGTGTTGGGCGTTATGGTCGTTAAAGGGTTAATAGACCTTGATCTTAACTGAAGGACATCCATCCAGAGGGCGGATGTCTTTTTAAATTATTGAAAAAAGCATGGAGAGGTGAGTGCTTCGTATAGTCAGCAAAGATAGGAAGAGGAGAACGTGGATCAGTTGATGACATCATGATCAAGTGGCAGTCAAATGGACATATTTCTAGAAGTACAACTGAAATACTTGACTGGATTCCAAACGACAAGAAAGGAGATATAAGACCACTTGGGAGATAGATGGCTAAAATTCGAAAGCATGACGGAGTGATATGGAAGAAACTGGCTCAAGGTAGAATGCAGTAGAAGACATATGGGAAGAACTTCATCCAGCAGTGGATTCATAATTGTTGATAATGATTATGGAAACAAAAGCAAAGTATATACATCCAGGGCACCTATTACGTTCATCCTCATATTGTGCTTTTAGATGGAAACTGTGTGTTCTATATAAGGGTTGTCAGCAAAAACTTTAATTAGGAAAAACAACCAATATCAGGAATAAATTTCTGAGGTGTTTCGATTATGCAAACTCTATAAGCAAGCTATTTACAATTGATCTTTCAACGATGAATACGAAATTTATTGTACGAACACTAGACTAACAAGTTAGTAAAATCATGCAATGCATTGATTATGATACGCTTTCCAACATACCAGAAATTATTACTCAGGTTATGAGGATAATGGCTGTGGAATAAATCTCGCTCCTGTGTCCTGACCTTTGACCCCATTTCGATGATATTCAACAGAACCGGTTCAGTATACCTCAAAAATAACATACTAAGGTTTTCTCGCAATAGAAGCAGTTTAACGCAAGTTATGAGAATAATGGCTGTGGAATAAATCTTGCTTTTGTACAATGACGTTTGACCCCATTTCGTTGATATTCAACAGAACCGGTTCACTATACCTCCGGAACAACATGATAACGTTTTGTCGCAATCAAAACATTTTTTGGTAAGTTATGATGCACAAGGGCTATGGAATGGATCCAACTCCAGTGTCCTGACCTTTGACCCCATTTCGCCCATTTTCAATAGGGTTCGTCCCCAGTGGCTCCCTACCACATACTAAAATTTAATCGAAATCGAACCATTTTTTACGCAAGTTATGACTCATAAGGGCAATAGAACAAATTCCGTTCTTATGTCCTGCCTGACCTTTGACCCCACTTCACCCATTTTTAATAGGGTTCGTCGTCTGGTGGTCCCCTACCACATACTAAAATTTCATCGAAATCGAACCATTTTTACCGGAGTTACCGTGCCGACAGACAGACTGACAGACGGACGGACGGAAAAAGCTGGAGCATATACGCTTCTTCAACCTACGGTTGGAAAGCGTAAAAAAATGAATGATCCGCTATTCCAAAAACTTTATGGAATGAATGTCACTAGTACTTCATAACTGTTCGAAAGCCCTTCCGATAAAGGGTGATTGTATCATTTCGCTGTCTGTAATAAAGCATGACATGACCGACTGCCGAGAATGTTCCATTACTTACCTGGATTCAAACCACGGTCTATTCAATCCTTCGATTCAAACTCACTCGCTCACATCTGCTGGATTCAAGCTCACTCCCTTGAATCTTCTGGTTTCGAACTCCCTCCCTCAAACCTACTATATTCGAACTCACGGACTGTTCTTATTCCTGTCGCTGTTAACTATCACACATGATTTGACTGCTAATAATGAAAACAAACGACTCTGTGCCGCAGCTCCTTCTAACTGAAACAGATTGATAGATTACGTCAATCAGAGAACATCGAACAGAAAATTTTATAATCACTGTTGCATTTTTAAGCACTAGTTTATTCTAATGTTAGTGCAAATTAATTTAGCAGACATGAAGTTAACTTCCATCACGACGATGGAGGTTGAACGTGAAATCTAAAACTATTGAAGGGACTAAACGATCAATTATTTCAGTTAGATTGCTACGTGTGTTTAAGTTGCTATACAGTAGAAAATGACCTGGCGGCAAAGGAATTTTTCTATTTGAAAGTTATTGATAAATGTCGGACACTGTTAAGGTGGACGTCAAGTAATTTTGCTTCCTATACTTCCAATGGAAAAACTTTTGTACACATTTCCTTCACAATTAATGCGTTCCCAAGGATGGAAATTTGAAAATCGATTAAAATAACTTCATACTATAACTTGGAATACTTAACATTTTCTAAAACATAACCATAATTATATTAAAAAACAATAACGTTTCCTTTAATGGTGTTGAAACCAGAAAAAAGATGGCACGACCTGTACTTTGATGACGTCAGTAGACAAATAAATGTTGGATTGCATAATTATGGTTATGTTTTAGAAAATATTAAGTATTCCAAGTTATAAAATGAAGCTATTTTAATCGATGTTCAAATTTTCATCCTTGGGAACGCATTAATTGTGAAGAAAATGTGTACAGAAGTTTTTCCATTGGAAGTATAGGAAGCAAAATTACTTGACGTCCACCTTAAGTGAAATCTCGAACTATGTCAGTAAGTGTATTTCACCTTCAAGATGGTAAAAAAAAGAACTTTTCATGTAATGCATGCACATTAGGTAATAAAACATTTATATTTTTAAAACATGTCCTTGCAGCTAATATACTGACTTAATACTAATTTATTTGCTTATAGATGATTTCGTATACTTTCTGAAAATAAAAACGAACTGAAAAAAATCCGAGTGAATAACCTGGTACTCTTTGTAGAAAATTTTTGGTATGCATTTTCACATTTAAAGATCTTTGTGGATATGAAATAAAACATGTCATGACCGACTGCCAAGGATGCGAAGTAAACCGAGTGATTCGAGAGCATGTATTTATTTAAGAACAAAACATTGCATTTATTCTCGCCACTCATGACTTCACCTAGCCACAGTCCAATTCGTACCAAGTGGAATTAAATCATAACAACAAACAATAAGGTTTACTAATTCTTGACTTTGAGCGGTACTTAGGTACGTGAAATAACGAATGTGATTGCCGTAAAAGCATTAAAAGAAGATATATGAGTTATAAAAGTAAATATTTACTAAACTACGCCGACGGCAATAGTAAGTATTATACACTGCTTGACAAAGAAAATGCCACACCATGAAGGAATGCTCGAAAACAGACTAAACTGCACACACAGATAGCTAAGTAGGTCCTGAACAAATTATGTAATTGTCACATACAGTTTAGGCACGAGGAGTGTGTCCGACATTTTAGGTGATACAGTGTTGAATCCGACGTGGCATCGAGTCAATGAGAGTCAGAATGGAGTCCTGCGGTGTCGTGGACCATGTAGTGCTGCTCCGTGTCCACAGTTTATCTTCATTTTGCAGGGATAGGAGGGTACTCAACTGACGTCCAATCGTGTCCCACAGATGCTCTATGGGCGAGAGGTCGGGGGATTGCGCTGGCCACGAAGGCATCCGCACACCCTGTAAAGCATTCAGGCTGATCGGAGCGGTATGCGGTCAGGCGTTATCCCATTGAAAAACGGCGTTTTGGCCACACCCGGCTGATAGTGCCACAGGCCACAGCATCTCGTCAACATAGCGTAGTGCCGTCAATGTGCCCCTAATGCGCACCAGCGGTGAGCGGCTGTTGGCGCCAATAGCACCCCACACCATGATTCCGCGTTGCCGGGCCGTGTGGCGCTCCACAATGGCGGAGGAATCCTCCCGTTGGCCGCGTAGCCTCCAGACTTTCACAAGGCGATCATCCGTTGTGAGGCAGAACCGCGATTCGTCGCTGAACACCACAATGCTCCATTCGGCACCCCACGCAGCTCTGGAGCGACACCACTCCAAGCGGTGGCGACGATGGGTCGCTGTTAAGTGTAGCCTTCGCAGCGGATGTCTGAACAGCAAACCAGACGCAGCCAAACGGCGCGACGACGACGCTGCAACGCTCCCCCTACGACGCTGCAAAGATCCTTCCTGGGCTACTGTCTCCAAGTGCGACGGACGGTTGAGGTGTCGCGTTGCGTTTCTTCCGTAATACGATGCAAGGACAATCCGCGGGTACGAAATCCTACGATGACACCTCTCATGAACTCATCCATTTGACGAAATCACCTACGACAGCGTCTTAACGGCATTGGCACCCCTTGTTCGTTCTCCAGACACGGTTACAACAGAACCACTCACTTCTCGCGGCCGTGACGACGTCTAGACTGATGGCCACACGAGCTGGTTGTTCGCTTACATCCCGCGCGCCGTTCGTGTGATTGGCCTGCAGATGCAATCATTTGCATAACTTGTAAGTGGTCACCCACTCTGCAGTTTGTATGGCGCTTCGTTGTGTGACATTTTCTCTGTCAGGCGAGTGTATTTCGACTGGCTAGTTTTTCAAAAATAATATTTATTATTATTATTATTATTATTATTATGTTCAGATTTTGACGAATGAAAGATACTACCCTAACACCAATGAAATGTGATGTAGCTACGAAGTCCATCTGCGCATGCGCAAGATAAAATATGTCCGCAAGATAGAAAGAAAAGCAGAATTGCAAGTGCGTTAGTGAGGACGACTCGTAACTTTTGGTCTAGGATATCTACAAGCTACACTCCATCGTGTAATGCATCATTTTATAGCTCTTGTCATTACTAGGTAACCCTCCCTTGCAGGGTAGGAGGAGCTCGAGAGAAACTCACATTTCGCTAAGAAGCACTGTTTTCATAACATCAAAAATGCATTTTTGTAACAGATTATAACGAAGTACATTTCTCCGTCATTTTTGTCCACGCCGGGGCTCGAAGCCGGGTCCCCTCATTCCGGAATAAGTCACTCTACCAATTGAGTTACGCGGACGTTCGTTCCAACTGCTATCTGCCTTTATGTCGTGTGCGTCCTGCTGTCAGGTACGTCACATCTCCTCCCTGAAAGAGGGCCGGGGGCATGGCTCACGGGTCAGCCGTGACCATGAATTGTTGCAGGCAGCCATCCGCTGTAGAACGTGCACGTGAGAACTCCCAGTCAATCTTGTGTGTGGAATGCAACATCACACACTTTTATTTTTTGAAGCGCTGGAGAAGGGATTCTCTTATTTTTCCTATCTCGCGGTGTGGAAAGCACATCACACCATTGCGAGATGTTGAACGGCCGAGTCATCCGGAAAGTTCGGGCGCCATTATAACGAAGTTAATTTCTCCGTCATTTTTGTCCAAGACGGGGCTCGAACCCGTGTCCCCTCATTCCGGAATAAGTCACTCTACCAAATGAGCTACTTGGACGTTCGTTCCGACTGCTATCTGCCTTTAAGTCGTGTGCGTCCTGCTGGCAGGTACGTCACAAGATTTTGTCACATTTAACATCATGTCTTCACAATTTATGTAGATTGTAATGAGATATTGCTACGTTTATGTAAAACGTGATGAATCAGCGATAGTTTAGTAAAATATATTGTTGCGTCACTTCATGAGACAGAATTCAAAAATTCGATTTAACAAAGGTTTTTACTGCTTCCGTTTGACATTTTCGTTGCATTGAAATTTTTTACTTGGGATTATTGCTGTCGAGAAAGATGCATAACATCAAAAATCCGTTGGTACTTCGTAACTTTAGCGCTGTACAAATTTCTGTAAAGCCGAAAGTTACTCCTTGGACCTGACGTAATACTCTCTTCAACAAATAAGTGAATATGTGTGGAGTAATTTCCTAAAAAGAAAAAAAAAAAGATGTTTCAATTGGTTTTGCAGGAATCGGCGTCGGCTCCACTGACTGACTTGGTCACGTGACTTCGATCAGCCATTTGTGCATTTTTGTGTTAGAAATCTTTAAGTATCCCCCATTTTGCAAGAAAAGAAAAAGAACAAGGGAAAACCTCTGGGTTAGAAAATGCTTTTCCAAATTTTGTCTCTTCTCATAATGAGATAAAAGAAAAGTTTACTTCGTATTATACTGGATGTCTAGAATTGATTTACTTAATCTCTTTAAAGAAAATACTTTCATGAAAATTATGATTTGAAGTTGTTTGTACTTCGAGTAAGCACTCGAAAGACGAAACATAAGATCTTTTTGCTCCGAGCGAAAAATCCTGAAACCTTTTTACCTCAGGCAGCGTATCTTATCTTTTAAATAATTGAGTGAACTAATATATTTTTTTTAATGTGAGAGACTACATTATTATCTGCAATTAAAAATTACATCGTATCAGTTAAGTGACATTTTCTTTAACTGTGTCATGTGCTTAAGAACAATTGTTTCTAAAAATGCAGTTTGGCAAACGCAAATGGACAGAAAGGCTTGGGAGAGAAATGAGTGCTTAAAAGTCATACGCGCTTCTGAGGTAGCGGAAAAGAAAGCAACATGAGATACAGAGATGAGGAAACAGGAAAGAGGGGCACATGGAAAGCCAAAACGAAGCATGTTGAGAGAAAGTAAGTGAAAGAGTTAAGATGGGAAGTGGAGGAGAAAATCAAAGAATCAAAAGAAGCGGAAGAAGAAAAAAAGAAAAAGAACAGGAAAATCCCAATGTCCGCTGGGAGCTTGTTGATGGGTTAGCATTTGTGAAAAGGAAATCTGTTTTTAGTGAAATGCTGAATTTGACTCAACAATGGGCAACCAAATTATTTGTGAAAACATAGCTCAGTGCAATTCCAAAGGGAATGTACTTAAACAGACAGAGACGATCCGAACTGTTTTTAGCTCATCTTTCGAAAAAGAAAAGAAATGCGCTTTCTGGAGTGAAAATACCATATTTCTGTAGACACTGTTTGCTATAATTTGAAAAGGGTTTTCGTTTTGAATTAGGATATTTTATTCCGTATTTTCACCCTTTCTTATGTGTTCACAAAACCAAACAACAAAACATTCCGGTACAATTTTTTTTTAGATTTGAAACATTGGCGGATTTTTTACGTGTAATATTTAGATCTATTAGCCGGTGGATAAATCGAATCACATCTATTTGCTACGTAGCCGATCATTCTCCATACTGAAATACGCCGGCATAGCTTACCACTGCAACATGCCGTTTTGACTCTTGTGTTACCTCAGAGATCACATTATGAACATGATTTCAACTCCAACAATTTTAGTTAGATCCCTCTTATTTTTTCCACGAGCGGCGATTACATCTGCGACCCTCCGGGGCACACTCTCAACCCGGCGTTGTACGACGGCTAGCGGTATTTTCTTCCACTCGGCTTGGAGAAGACAGGTCAGTTCCTTCACCGATTTCGAACGGTGGGGGCACCCTTAAGTCGACGCTCCAACTCGTCCCAGAGGTGCTCGATAGGGTTAAGGTGCGGGCTCTGCGCAGGCCAGTCCATTCGATTAACCCCATTGTCACAATACCAAGCCATGGTGGACCTCGCAACATGACAGGTGGCATTGTCATCCTGAAAGTAACATGAGTCCACCCCTTGTAAAACTGCCACAACGTAGGAAGCTCATGGTCATCCAAAATGGTGCAGTAGGTCTCGGCGTTGAGTCTACCAGGAATTGCGGCCAAAGGTCCCGTGCCATACCAGGAGAAACACCCCCATAGCATAATTCCACCGCCGCCGAACTTCACAGTTTGCACAATACATTCCGGCAAAAGACGTTCTCCAGGCAGACGCCAAACCCAGGCCCTGCCATCCGAATGGTAGAGGGTGAACCTTTATTCGTCGTTCCAGATAACCTGTTTTCCATTGTTCAACTGTCCACTGTCGACGTTCTTTGCACCATGTCAGCCGAGCAGCGCTTTTGGACTTGGTGATCAAGGGCTTGTGGGCGGCAGCACGTCCATGATAACCGAGCAGATGGGCTTCCTTACGGATGATATTCATCCAAAGAACACTCCTGGATGCCTGTTGAAACTCTTCGCGGATGTGGCCTATCGATTTGGTGCGGTTCTTTTGAATTTCTCTGGCCAGCACCCGTCGGTCTTTAACTCCCAGTTTTGTGGATCTACCGGGTCGGGGCACATTCCGACAGACAACTCTCATCTTCCACTTGCCAATCACGTTGGCCACTGTCGATTTTGGGTACTTCACCTCGCTGGATATGTCACGTATGGATTGGCCATTTCTGTGATACCCGACGATTACACCTTTCTCGAAATCAGAGAGCTCCGAACTGCGTGGCATCTTGCATGCGACTGGTTGCGTTGTTGTTTCCCACGCGATATTTAACGGCGGCGGACGTGACGTGTATCAGGACCACAGATATCGTCGATTGCAGGGGTGTCCAATTACTTGTTGGTAGATAGTGTATATGTAAGTCGGTCAGTAAACTCTAATCCCGAACATATTGCATTATTAAAAACGAGGAACTGCGCACCAAGTATACACAAATTAGTAAAACTATACTAGTAGCCCAAATTTATTGAAGTAAAATAAAATTCAAAATTTCCAAGCTTTAGCACATCAACCAAATGGCTTTTTCTAGGAAGGCAGAGAGTATACTGCAAACTGACAAACAGAACGCTTCAGCAATTTGAACGCGGCAACTTGACTTGACAATAAACGAATAGATGCGAATGTAATAGTTCATTCAAAGACACGAGGCGTCATGTTGGTTTAGCACGTGGTATCCTGGAAGAGAAACAAAAGGAATTCACTATTTAAAGAACTGGTTCCAAACTCGTGGCAACTCTAGCGGGAGGCTATCATTGCAGGACTCACTATTGGTAATGATCTCCAAAGTTTCTTGGATGGCAGCAGATATAGGGATGGTATATTGGAAGCTAACTTCCTTATGTCATCCCACATAGAGCGGCGGGACACGAACTTGATTTTGCTGGATAGAGCCATGGTTATTTTACAGTTCTTTGTGTGATTTTTATGCTAGCTGACTCTTATTCTAAGCAAAAGCAGCTCCTATGTAGGATGACATAAATAAATTAGCTTCCTACTTCACCCCTAAATCTGCTGCCATTGGAGAAACCTTGGAGATCATTACCATCAGTGAGTCCTGATTTGATATTTACTGCGCTTTCGCAACAAACTGTGTTCGAGACCTGAGCAAAAGGTAAAGCGTGAAATCTCCTGCAGGAATGAAAGGAAACGCCAAACAAATCTTTTCGCATGTAAAGTGAGGTGTACAGGAAATAATGTAAGTCATTTGCGCGTGTTTTTTCGTGGCATAAGAGTTTTCAGTGGTGGCCGGTACAACATTGAAGACGACGGACGTCCGGGACACCCAAATACTTCAAGAACAGAAGATGATGTGAAAAAAATATATACGCACAGGGGCGAGGGGTCCATAGAAGTTGTGAAAGAGGCGCTTTCCTTAATTAACTTAGCGACATTTCTCAAGTTTTAGTTCTGTATAAAAATAAAAAGTAATCATAGAAAGTTGAGTGGACGTTGAGAATAGAATCTTGGTCTTAACCAAGGAGAAATCAACGTAAGCTGAAACAGTAACGTCAATAAAACACAGCAGTAATAAAATAGCGATGCATTGTCATTAACAGCACGCTGGAAAACGGTTGGAAGCGACCGAGTACGAAGCAGTCTTGGGGGGCAACTTACCTTTCAGTCTTAACGAAAAGGGACCGAGAAGGTAGCACAGAGTTGGGAAATGCGCATGTGCTGCGTAAGCTCTCTTTGACGAAGCAGTCACAGGAGGTAGAGGCACCCATATTTGTTGCTATGTTTAACGGCGTGTAACAACGGTGACTTTTCATTAGTGAGCAAATGGCGTTTTAAAAACGTTTCAACGTATTTAAATCGCATTCTTGTGTTAATTATGATTCAGCTATTTTGATTTTTATTGTGCAGAATGCAGATTTTGCGATCATTTTTTCCCAAACATGGAAAAAACGGACGCCATGTGTACTTGCACAGTGCATGCTCCTGAGATACAAGCTTTTCCAGATGGTAATTGTTCTTCTTATGCTTTCATGCTAGATAAAATGACCATTCCTTGTACTTCAAATGCTTTGTTCCAAGAAAACCAATTGCCTGGTTGAAACTTTTATTGCATCTTTGAAAAAACTACGTAAAATTCGATAACATTCGGGTCACTTCCGTTCACTGAAAAACTTGAAATCATTGAAAACGGTCAGCGTCAACCATTTTTTTTAATGAAACAGCTAAAACAAAGACATTTAATTGTCACTTTCACCAAAAAGTGTGTTATACAACTTGGCTTTGTGGATGTAGTAAGATTAATAAAATGTTTTGCTGGCTTTGCTTGTCGTTTTCGATATAAAAAATAATGTGCTGTCTGAAAACATGGATTTAATGACCTGAATAATTTTCATAATGCGCAGAATAGGCATAAATTATATATTCATAATCTATCCTGTCTCAAAATGCTTAAAAAATTTAGTAAAACCGGTATTGAATGTAATATATGTAATCAATTTTGATTAAACATTGAAAAGCACAATGAAAATGTTATAAATAACAGAGCAATAGGAACTGAAATTATTGGAGCTACGTTCTTTTTAGGTAAGCAAGCGATCGCTTTCCGTAGTAACAACGAGTCAAAGAATTATTTGAAGAGAGGAAATTATTGTGAAATACTTCACATGCTAGCTGAATGCGACAGTCCCTTAAAAAACCATCTTGAAACTGCAGAAATATTTTCTAGCCTATCCAGTGACGTTCAAAGTGATATATATACACTGCAGAGCAATTGAATTAATTAGAGATACCTGTCTAGTAACGTGTAGCACCACCTTTCGCCCTGATGACGGCGGCGATTCGTCTCGGCATGGACTCGACAAGACACCGGAAGCGTTGGGAAGCCATACGGATCCACGATCCCCGAACAAGCTCCCACAGTTCACGAACATTTGATGGAGGAGAGTCAGAGCCTCGAACATCTCTCCCAATGTCATCCCAGATGCGTTCGATGGGATTGTGATTAGGTAACCTAGCTGGCCAAGGAAATCGAGGTCACGTCGGTGGAGCGTTCATCCAACCATTCGGATACAATTCGGGAGCGATGGCACGGTGCATTGTCTTGTTGCTGGATGAGGTCACCAGTGGGATGTTGAAGACGCACAAACGGGTGCAAATGGTCGTACAGGATATCCCGGTAACGTTGACCTGTGAGGGACGATGTCACACGTACCAGGGGTCCCATTTCAGTCCACGTAAACAGTCCCCAGACGAGAACGCCACCCGCATCAGCTTGATGAGTACTCTGCTGGCAAGAAGGATCCATCGCTTCATGTGGTTTGCGCCGTACTCGTATCCTGCCATCCGCATGTACCAACGTGAATCAGTCGAGGCAATATTTTCCCACATGTCTAGAGTCCAGTGGCGATGTCCCCGCGCCCATGCTAATCTTTGCACTCTGTGATGTGCGGTCAGCAGCGGTACCCTCGTGGGACGATGGCTTCTGTACCCCATAGCGAGGAAATGGTTCTGGATGGTGTGGTTGCTTACACGTTTTTGTTCACCAGCGTTAAATTGCCGAGTGATTTCTTGCACAGTGGCCCGTCTATCCGCCGTTACAATGCGAGCTAGCCGACGATGACCCCGCTCATCCACACGCCGTTGTCCACGGCAGTTGGCCCTTGCAGGGATGGTTTTACCGGATTCGATGTACTCACGGTGCACCCGTGACACAGTGGCTCCTGAATATCCCAGTGCCTGCACGACTTCCAAGATGTAGTGACCCATTCGTCGGGCCCCTGACAATTTTGCCCACAATCAAATGCGCTTAGATCATTCGTCTTACCAATACTGCGCCCGACTCTTACTTGATTTCGTGGCATCACTCCTTATATTGTCGGATCGCTGCATACGTCATGTCGTTTCCGTTTACAGGGCCGCCCACAGCGCCACATTTTCATAACGCCAGCTGTCTCTAATTTAATTGCTCTTCAGTGTATATACAGGGTGGCCAAAAAAAGTGTTACAAAGTAAAGTGCTCTCATCAGGTCACTGATCTCTATATTTGCGGTATGTTTTTTTCACAGGACAGTATAGAGATTGAAATTTGGAAACACCTCACGATTTCCGGAAAATACTTTTTCAAAATGGAATCCCTTTGCATGGACCAGCGACTGTTTATAGTGCAGAAATATTACGGTTTTGGAGACACTGGGGCAGTGAAAACCCACACGTCCACCTGGTGGCACCTCTGCTTTCGCAACGTGTGACGGTGTGGTGTGGAATCACCGTGTGACGGTGTGGTGTGAAATCACCGTGTGACGGTGTTGTGTGGAATCAACGTGTGACGGTGTTGTGGTGTGGAATCAACGTGTGACGGTGTTGTGGTGTAGAATCAACGTGTGACGGTGTGGTGTGGAATCAACGTGTTACGGTGTGGTGTGGAATCAACGTGTTACGGTGTGGTGTGGAATCAACGTGTTACGGTGTGGTGTGGAATCAAAGTGTGACGGTGTGGTGTGGAATCAAAGTGTGACGGTGCGGTGTGAAATCAACGTGTGAAGGTGTGGTTCGGAATCAACGCGCGAAGGTGTGGTGTGGAATCAACGTTTGACAGTGTGGTGCGGAATGAACGTGTGACGGTGAGGCGTGGAATCAACGTGTGACGGTGAGGCGAGGAATGAACGTGTGACGGTGTGGTGTTGAAATCAACGTGTGACGGTGTGATGTGGAATCAACGTGTGACGGTGTGGTGCGGAATCAACGTGAGACGGTGTGGTGTGGAATCAACGTGTGACGATGTGGTGTGGAATCAACGTGTGACTGTGTGGTGTGAAATCAACGTGTGACGGTGTGGTGTGGAATCAACGTGTAAACGGTGTGGTGTGGAATCAACGTGTGACGGTGTGGTGTGGAATCAACGTGTGACGGTGTGGTGTGGAATCAACATGTGACGGTGCGGTGTGAAATCAACGTTTGAAGGTGTGGTGTGGAATAAACGCGCGAAGGTGTGGTGTGGTGTGGAATCAACGTTTGACAGTGTGGTGCGGAATCAACGTGTGACGGTGAGGCGTGGAATCAACGTGTGACGGTGAGGCGAGGAATCAACGTGTGACGGTGTGGTGTGAAATCAACGTGTGACGGTGTGATGTGGAATCAACGTGTGACGGTGTGGTGTGGAATCAACGTGAGACGGTGTGGTGTGGAATCAACGTGTGACGATGTGGTGTGGAATCAACGTGTGACTGTGTGGTGTGAAATCAACGCGTGACGGTGTGGTGTGGAATCAACGTGTAAACGGTGTGGTGTGGAATCAACGTGTGACGGTGTGGTGTGGAATCAACGTGTGACGGTGTGGTGTGGAATCAACATGTGACGGTGTGGTGTGGAATCAACGTGTGACGGTGTGGTGTGGAATCAACGTGAGACGGTGTGGTGTGGAATCAACGTGTGACGATGTGGTGTGGAATCAACGTGTGACTGTGTGGTGTGAAATCAACGTGTGACGGTGTGGTGTGGAATCAACGTGTAAACGGTGTGGTGTGGAATCAACGTGTGACGGTGTGGTGTGGAATCAACGTGTGACGGTGTGGTGTGGAATCAACATGTGACGGTGCGGTGTGAAATCAACGTGTGAAGGTGTGGTGTGGAATAAACGCGCGAAGGTGTGGTGTGGTGTGGAATCAACGTTTGACAGTGTGGTGCTTAATCAACGTGTGACGGTGAGGCGTGGAATCAACGTGTGACGGTGAGGCGAGGAATCAACGTGTGACGGTGTGGTGTGAAATCAACGTGTGACGGTGTGATGTGGAATCAACGTGTGACGGTGTGGTGTGGAATCAACGTGAGACGGTGTGGTGTGGAATCAACGTGTGACGATGTGGTGTGGAATCAACGTGTGACTGTGTGGTGTGAAATCAACGTGTGACTGTGTGGTGTGGAATCAACGTGTAAACGGTGTGGTGTGGAATCAACGTGTGACGGTGTGGTGTGGAATCAACGTGTGACGGTGTGGTGTGGAATCAACATGTGACGGTGTGGTGTGGAATCAACGTGTGACGGTGTGGTGTGGAATCAAAGTGTGACGGTGTGGTGTGGAATCAAAGTGTTACGGTGTGGTGTGGAATCAAAGTGTGACGGTGTGGTGTGAAATCAAAGTGTGACGGTGCGGTGTGAAATCAACGTGTGACGGTGTGATGTGGAATCAACGTGTGACGGTGTGGTGTGGAATCAACGTGAGACGGTGTGGTGTGGAATCAACGTGTGACGATGTGGTGTGGAATCAACGTGTTACTGTGGGGTGTGAAATCAACGTGTGACGGTGTGGTGTGGAATCAACGTGTAAACGTTGTGGTGTGGAAGCAACGTGTGACGGTGTGGTGTGGAATCAACGTGTGACGGTGCGGTGTGAAATCAACGTGTGAAGGTGTGGTGTATAATCAACGCGCGAAGGTGTGGTGTGGAATCAACCTTTGACAGTGTGGTGAGGAATCAACGTGTGACAGTGAGGCGTGGAATCAACGTGTGACAGTGAGGCGTGGAATCAACGTGTGACGGTGAGGCGTGGAATCAACGTGTGACGGTGTGGTGTGAAATCAACGTGTGACGGTGTGATGTGGAATCAACGTGTGACGGTGTGGTGTGGAATCAACGTGAGACGGTGTGGTGTGGAATCAACGTGTGACGGTGTGGTGTGGAATCAACGTGTGACGGTGTGGTGTGGAATCAACATGTGACGGTGTGGTGTGGAATCAACGTGTGACGGTGTGGTGTGGAATCAAAGTGTGACGGTGTGGTGTGGAATCAACGCGTGAAGGTGTGGTGTGGAATCAACGTGTGACGGTGTGGTGTGGAATCAACGTGTGACGGTGAGGCGTGGAATCAACGTGTGACGGTGAGGCGTGGAATCAACGTGTGACGGTGTGATGTGGAATCAACGTGTGACGGTGTGATGTGGAATCAACGTGTGACGGTGTGGTGTGGAATCAACATGTGACGGTGTGATGTGGAATCAACATGTGACGGTGTGATGTGGAATCAACGTGTGACGGTGTGATGTGGAATCAACGTGTGACGGTGTGATGTGGAATCAACGTGTGACGGTGTGGTGTGGAACAACGTGTGACGGTGAATCGTGGAATCAACGTGTGACGGTGTGGTGTGAAATCAACGTGTGACGGTGTGGTGTGGAATCAACGTGTAAACGGTGTGGTGTAGAATCAACGTGTGACGGTATGGTGTGGAATCAACATGTGAGGGTGTGATGCGGAATTAACATGTGACGGTGTGGTGTGGAATCAACGTGTGACGGTGTGTTGTGGAATCAACGTGCGATAGTGTGGTGTGGAATCAACGTGTGACGGTGTGGTATGGAATAAACGCAAAACGCGTAATCGGACCCATCTTTATCAACGGAACTGTTACTGGTGCAAGTTACAGGCAGCTACTGGCCGAGAAGTTCGGATCCGGAGCAAGACGTCATTGGATGGTCAACACTTACTGGTTCATGCAGGATGGTGCACGTCCACATAGAGTTGCTGGTGTGTTTTCCTGGCTACAGGACACCTTTCAGGATTGTATCATCGCTTTGGACACTGCGAGGTTCATTGGACAGGGCATTGAATGGCCAGCCTATAGCCCTGAACTGAACCCATGTGATTTTTTCATGTGTGGGTTACTTGAAGAACCGAGTCTTCAGGACTGGCTCCAAGATACTGGAAGACCTCAAAAAAGCCATTGCAGACGAAATCCAAGCCATCAAAAAAGACGTCTTGCAGCATGTTATCGGCAATTTCCAGTCCCGTCTCTATACGATGGTTTGTGAAGACGGGGGCCATTTTGAAAATCTGTTCTATTAATTTCATTTATTGCCTGAGTTTCTCTGAAAATTTCAGTAAATTTGATCCAGTAATAACGAAGTTGTGTCATTTTACTTTTTAACACCTTTTCTTGGCTACTCGGTATTTTATAGCATCTGTGGCAGAATTGATGACAACTGAGATCAAAAGAGAAATTAGTTAAGCTAAGTATGTTTTAATTATCTTGGAAGAAACTACAGACATTACAACAAAATCTCATTTGGCTCCCGTATTCAGATGTGTATCCAATGCTGGTCAAAGTCAAGAACGCTTTATGCATTCCGAAGATGTGAGTAGTCATCGCACTGCCATAAACCCTGCAAAGCACATTTTCAAGCACGTTTCCAAGGATTTGAATCAAATATTAAATGAATTTTTCTCACTAGTGCGCTTTTGTTTTGTGTATACAAATAATTAATTGCTAGCAGAAAAAAGAAAAAAATTCTAGTCCAATTAACTAGTATTGATACAATTATAAAATTTTCAAAGTTTTTTTTTTTTTTTTATTGGAGGTTTAACGACCACCGTGAGCAACTCAATGGGCTATAAGCAGTCGCCCGTCCCTAATTTAGGGTCACTGGTTCCAGGGAAGGGAGAGAGCCAGTGCCGTAAGACAAACACAACATCCATGCCTGACCGGGATTCGAACCCGGACCCCTTACGGACGAATGATCAGAAGCCAGCGCCTTAGACCACTGCCTTCAAAATAAACCTTTATTAGTCTAAAAGCAAGGCACATGTGATACGCTTCAGTCACATGAGACTGTATTAAAAGAGACGAGGCCAAGAAGTCTCAACACAAAAGAAAGGAGGAAAGAAAACTGGTAACATCAGAACAAGATTAAAATATATACAGATAAAAAAGAACACAGAAAACAAAAACAAAAAGCACACACATTACAAAACCCAAACCCCAGAGTGAGGGAAGAAAACACATTCAAAAAACTAGTTCATAGCAGCGCGAACACAAAGGTGACAGGTAAAAAACACAACAACAATACAACACAACACAAATTGACTGACACTGCAAGACAGCGACAGGAGAAACAAAACTGTACTTTTGAAAACATGCAGCAGCGGCCAAAACATTAGTACAAGAAGAACATAAAAAACAAAAAAACCGTGCACATAAAGATGGGTTTAACCAACCGCTATAACTAAAACCGAAATACGAAGTGACGCATGTAAGTCAGGAGGAACACTGTACAGAAGAATACATGATAATAAGGGGAAAAACCGCCGCATCACACAAAATAAATGTAGCCAAACAGGCACACGAGGTTCACAAAAAATTCGCACTCAGTTCAAATTTCATACTCAAAACAAGAAGACGCGCGTTGACAAACCCCGGAAGCCGATGTGGCGCTATAGAGAGAATCACGCGGAAAAGAAGATCGCATAGCATCATAAAACATTGAAAACAACACAAAGTACGTCCAGTTGTGCACGGCAACAGAAGGCTGTGCCGAGAAAAAATACAATATTACAGGAAAAACCCGGACAGGAGAAGCACGAAGCAAGACGTAGAACCCTAGCTTCAGTGCAAAGAAACACAAAAACGAAAACACAAAAAGTGCACTTAAAACATAATCAGAGACAAAACTGCCTCAACTGACTACTTCACTACACATGTAGTCACATACAGTCAAGAAAAAAACACAAGAGGCACAGTAAAAAAAAAAAAGCACAAGGCAAATAGTGCGTTGACCAACTCCTTGGGTCAATGTAACCCAAAAGACAAGTTACGCACGAGAAGCACACTGTATAGAAAACGAGAGATAAGGCTGAGTACTCAATGAAAAAACACAACGAGACCAGCAGGACCACGCTAAGTAATTCAAAGTTCATAAAAAAGCAAAACAAGTGAACAGGAAACACAGGGCATGAGAAAAAAAAAGGCTACCTAAACTGAGGAGCCAACTGAAACACGGAAGTAGAACATGCACAAACAAGTAAAAAAACAAGATGATCACATTAGCAGTATAGGTAAAATGCAATCACAGTATTAAAGAACTCACACAGGAGGAGAGCGAGTAGGACAGTCGCCATCCGAACAACTAAACAAAACACGTGCAAAAAACAAGAGCAATTACAAATACACGGGAATACCACATACAGGAAACACAGTACAAAAAAGATCAGGAACAACAACAAAGAAACAAGCACAAAAGAAACACAACACGTCAAAAAAAACTTTGCAAAACTAGACAACACAGACTAGCCCAACGGAAAACAACAACACCCAACAAGCATCACACTATACCAAACAATAACACTGATGACAAACAAGTGGTGGCCAACCAGTACAACAAAACACCACAACAAGAAATGAGTCGACCAACAACTGTGGCCGACCAAAACATAGAAAGCAAGCACACAATAATACATAGACAAACAAGTCAACAAAAATACCGACACAAAAAAACAATAACCGATTGCACAGCACCACCAAGAACCAGAAAAAAATACACACAGAACACAGGAACACAAATGCCCACAGACTCCGGGCAGAGAAAAAAGTCAAATCAACTAGCTGTAAAACATCCAATCACAGCACAAAAACGGCAAGAAAATTTAGACAAAGAGGCCAAGGCCGCTAGTAAGAGGAAGAGTATAGAAAAGCACTATCCAAGAAAGAATATACCGACCAGTAGAATAAGCTAACAAAGCACAGGAGAAAAAACAAAAAAAAGACCGGAATCTCAAGGAAGCAAAACAGTACAACATAACCAAAGGGCCATTATAAAAACTAAAAAAGGAAAACGGTAAAAAATTAAAAGGAAAAACAACAGGATCAGAGGAAAAGAATGAATACAAGGGAAAAAACCTGCAGCTCAATCAAAAACATAACAAGACAACAAACCGGAAAAGCCAAAACAGACAAAGTGAAGAAAACAGTACACCAAAACAAAAACAAGAAAAAAAACTGATCAAATGAATTGAATCAACCCATGCTCAACCCGAAACCATGGAAGGTGGGGGGACCAGATCGAGAAGAAAGCAGGAACTGCCTGCCGGGCCAGAGCTACCTCGTACTCAAGTTGGATGACGGACTCGATCGAGGAACGAAACCTACGGCACAGAAAAACTCTCGCAGGCCGATATCGACGAAGAGCAGGCCGATCAACACTGGTATGATAGTATAAATAAATAGTCAGTTTAGATTGCAAAATTAAAAACGCGCAAACTGGATTGTGAACAGCAGCGGAAGGATGATGACGGCGAAGAAAATAGTAATGTGAAACAGAGTGAAAGGAAGGACAGACCTTGGAGAGAAGAGCAAACATCAATGAAAAAAGAGGCTGTAAAACTAAACAGGAGTCATATGCGTGATGAACATCACCGAGCGTTGAACAGAAAAAACACAAGGGAGAAGACAGGCGACCAAAACGATGAAGAGTTCGTGGTGTGGGCAAGCGGCGATGAAGATGTAGCCAATGAATATCAGTTGCTTTTGGGGAAGCCAGAGAAATGTGTGAATCGACCCATGTCTGAAAGGTTTCAACAGGAGGCACAAAAGGAATAGCGAGAGGTGCTCGAAAATAAGTAAGAAAGTGGCGGTACAAGAGTTTTGCAGTAACTTGATGCACCAGAAAGGGAACATCATTCAAATAAACCAGAAAAGGAAGGCAAGGGGACGCCGAAGAAGAAACAATTAACCCAAAAGAATTCACGAGGGACTGGTAAAGGCGTTGAAGCTGAAAATGAAGCAACCGGAGTTGGGCGCAATGTAAGGGAGTGTCAGCAAGAGGAGGGTCGATTTGGGAAAGAGACTTCCAGCGGAGAGAAGCATCTACAAGTTGGGATACCTGTACCACGCCACTGGCGAACCAGGTGGAGAAGCACAAGTACGGTGAAGAGGGAGAACGGAGTGCAGAAGAGTAAAGAGAGGTTCCGCAAGCAGATCATTAGTTGAGGTAGGTGGGAGACGGACGGGACATAAGGAATGCCAGAGGGAAAAAACGGTGCGATAAGTATCGGGAAAGTGATCTGGAATGAGGGGGAACAGATCCATACGGAGGAAAGTAGCAAGAGTGAGAAACGGACTGCGAGGGAAAAGTAAAGTATCAACAATAGTAATCGATGAAATCTGAGGATGAGAAAAAGAACGGAGAAAGGTCTGAAGATGAATAGCATCAGATTTTTTGAAAAAGATCTGGGAGGGCAAGACCTCCAAAGGACAGAGGAAGGACGAGAGTAGAACGATGAACCCAGTGAACTTTATTCCAGATGAAATCAGTAATCAAACGTTGAGCGGATTGGAGAAAAATGGGCGAGGAAAAATAAGCGAACCACGAATGTGTCAGAATGGGAAGAAGAAAGGAAGAAACCAGATGTGCTCTGCTAAAAAAGGACAAAAAAGGTTTGAACCGGCAAAAAGGAGCAAGACGGCGATTGAGCTGCTGAACCAAAGCAATCCATGTGGCAAAAGCAACCGCCACGGGATTTCCAACGTACACACCAAGAAGTTTAATGACAGAGGATGACCAACGGGCACCCCAATGGCGATCACCGTGTGTCACCCACGATCCGGCCCACAGACCGACAGATTTAGACATATTAAGTTCGGAACCGGAAATTGAAGCATACTCACGATAAGCAGAAATGACAACACCGAAAGAACGTTCAGTGCGAAGAAAGAGAGTGAGGTCATCAGCATATGCAGACAACACTATGCGGTGGTGACGAGTAGGAGCAATACTGCGAGGAATCACAGAAAACAAACGAGAACGCAGACAAATTAAAAGAGGTTCAAATGTAAGTGTAAAGAGTTGACCCGAAAGGGGACAACCCTGCCGGATCCCGTTGTCAAAGGGGATGGTAGCTGTCATGAATGTGGAAGTGCGAATACGGAAAGAAGAGTGAGAGTAAAGATTAATAAGAGCTTGACAAAAAGGAGTAGGAAAGCCAAAATGACGAAGAACAGCAAAGAGATATGAGTGATTAATGGAGTCAAAAGCTTGTTTCTGATCAATATTAAAAATTGCGAGAGGTTCGGAAAGTTGGGAAGCAAGAAAATATAAGTTGCGAATGGTGGAAATGTTGGTAGTAATCGAACGGGAGGGAATAGTGTAAGTTTGATCGGGGTGGATTAAATGCTGCAAGACGGGATTGAGACGAAAAGCGAGAATTTTAGCAAAGGTTTTGTAGTCAGTATTAAGAATAGAGATAGGACGCCAGTTAGAAAAAAGACCAAGGTTTCCGGTTTTGGGGATGAGACGGAGAATAGCAAAAGTGAAATCAGAAAACTGAAAATTTGAAGAAGTAAAAACGGCATTAAAACAAGCAACCAGAAGCGGGAGGAGAGAAGGAAGAAACTTCTTATAAAATGAGAGCGGAAGACCGTCCGCGCCAGAGAGAAGAACGGTCATTCAGACTGGAAATTGCAGAGCCGATTTCAGAAGGAGAGATAGGAGAAACAAGAGAATCAAAAAAACAATGTGGAACCTGAGGGAGGACATGAAGAAGAGGGGAGGTATCTGCGGGAGAAAAGATTCGGTGTTGAAAACGATCCGAATAATGGGGAAAAAGTAAGTTCACAGATACGATAAGGGTCGGTAACTGTAGATCCGTCAGGTAGTGAAAGAAAGGAAATCGTGTTGCTTTTAACATGATACTCCTCAAAGGACTTCAAACTAGAAAAGGGGTCGTCGTGAAACCGCAAGTGAGTGAATTTCAGACTAGTAATGGCTGTTGAAGCAAAAGCAAACAGAATACGACGAAGTTGAGCTTGAAACACGGGAAAAGAAGGATCAGAAGGAGAAATAGTCTGCAATTTACGACGGAGAACATCAATATCTTGAAAGCGAGAAGTACGGGAAGAGAAAGAAAACTGACGTGCGAAAGAAATAATCGAAATTTTCGTGGAAAGCCACAGAGCCACTGGGTCGTCAGACGCAGAAAGTTGTTGCACAGAAGACGAGATCATAGAGCGAATTTCAGCACAGAAAACAGGATCAGTTAAAACTGAATCGTCGAGCGAACAGACTGGGGAAGGGGGAACAGAGGAAGAATGCAAAAAAAGTTTTAAAAGAACGGGGCGATGATCTGACGAAACGGAAGTATGATGAGTAATTTCAACTAGAGAGGAATGGAGAAAACTGGAAACATAGAATCTATCTAGGCGTGCTGCGACACAGCGTGAAGCAGCCGGGAGAACCAGGAAAATTCCTTGGACCGGGGATGGAGGGAACGGAATGCATCAATCAAATCAAAATTAACAACGAGTTGAGTGAGATTGGAAACAAGGTCGGAACGGCTTTCGGTTGAACCATCTCGGTCAAAACCGGGTTGCAAAGTGCAATTGAAATCGCCTGCAACAATGACTGTATCATTTGGATGGAGGGTCGAAAGGATAGAAGAAAGATGTTGGAGGAGAGTTTCTGCATCTGTAGCAGATTGCGGAATATGGATATTGAAAACATGAATACGTTTAGAACAAAAACAAAAAGAAATATGTTGAACAGAACCCAGCAGACTCTGTGACTCAACAAGATCAGAAAGGGAAGAATGAAAACGCGCATGAAACGCTATAGTGGTACCAGACCTGAGATGGGTCCGGTAATTATGATAAAAAATGTACGGCCAGCGTCTCCAGCGGGAACACCCGGCAACCAAGGAACAGTTCGTCTCCTGGAGAAGGAGGATATTAGCCCCCAGGTAACGAACGTCCTCGTAAACCAAAGCATTCCCCGCAGAAGACGCAAGCCCTCTACAATTAAAGCTAAGTAGTGTTAACAAGGACATCACTGGTAGGTTGCATCCAGCCTTTCAGTTCAGCCCTCAAAATCTTGAGTAAGTATCCCAGACGGCGAGCATATTGCTCAGTCCCGCCAGGCAAAGTAACATTAGTTATAAATGCATGGAACTGGTTTAGCTGTGCAATCATTTCAGGCAGCAAGTGAAGCTTACTCTTAATGCAAGGTAGTGTGATCAACTTCGCCTTACGCGGGCGAGTGGTCAATGTATACAGATCAGATAAGGTAAGAGGGTGCAAAGGCACCGCAAGTTCTTCAAACATAGTAGAAATGTCCAAGAAGTGTAGGAGAAGGAGAATCATCGTCAGAGTCAACCATTGCAGTGTCATCAGGATCAGGGGCGACCGTGTCCATAACATCATCATCCTGGAGACATGCGAATCGTCCGAAACTAGTAATTCAGAATTAGGCTCATGATGGCTAGGTGAACCCGAGGTAGAATGGGCTGGTTTCTTGGACCGAAGACGTTGAGACGAACGGGAAGAGCGAGTAGAAACACCAGGTGAGCTGGGCGTTTACGTTGTGATTTAGGTGCAGACACTTCCAGCGATGGAAAATCCTCATTGGAGGGCTCCAAACCATCCAGTACGACGACAGGAACCGGGAGGGAAGGAACGACTGGAGAAACAGCAGGCAAAATTGATGAAGGTAGAATGTGAGCAGGTGCCTCAGCGGCCTGCACAACATCCGCAGGGGCAGCGGCCACCGGAACTGTAGTAGCTAATGAAGAATCAGATCTAGCACCAGGAGTAGCATGAGGACAAGCAGAAGCGAGATGACCTTCCCCTTTACAGCGGAAGCACTGAACCCCTGCAAAAAAGATTAAAAATGTACGTCTGGGTATCAGTGACTAATTCCAGAGTTGAAGGGCGTTCCGCAATTGACTGAGAAGTTGGAAAAATAACCCGGTACTGGCGGCGCCCACCCTGCACATGTTTCAGGGGGGAATCACGGGCTGTAGCTGGAAGAATCTTGGTCACTCCCACAACACGACCCATCGTGTTGAGGGCATCAATCAACAGAGAATCAGGAACAGCCGTTGGTACAGGAGAGAAGGTCACCGTAACTGGTCTTTGGGCTGCAGCGACAGGTTGTAGATGAAAGGACCCAATATCAACCCCATGAACTATAATTAAATCTACTGCTTGCTGGTGGGTGAAGTGAACAACCACCCCTCCACCCAAGCGAATAATGGACACAATGATTTCGGCTGGAACGACCTTCGACACAGCATGCAGATACTGGGGGGAGGGGGTGTCACGCAAAGCAGGAATGAAAACACTTAATAATAAGGCAGACGACAACTGCTTACCTTGCGGTGAATCACTTGGAAGAATAATTTTCAACGCCGAAGCTACACGTTTGAAATGTGGTGCAGAATCACTAGAAATATATGAGGTACTTCCCACAGCTTGTGCGAACGATGTTGAAGTAGAACTAGCAGAACCAGGAATATTAGACGCAGCCGGCACACGGGTGGCCAGAAGCGCAGTTTCTGGAAGTCCAGCAGCACTAGTTGACGCAACATTCCCCGAAGAAGGCACAGAACTAAGAAGCGAAGACATATCAGCAATCGACGAAGCAGCTGTAGACGACGGTGACTTATTCACAGTGGTAGTGGACATTCTCGACCACTGGCCCAACAAAACTCATGCGTCGTAACTGACGACACACGAAAATGAAAAAAAAATGAGCACCCACTCGGCACTCAGCCTCACTGCTCGTGAAGCGAGGGTACGAAACACTGCAACCAAAACACAAAACGACGAAATACCACAAAAAGAACAAGTAAACAAACGAACGTTGACTTCTACGTAGGAGCCGAAAAAAATGCGACTTGTGTGTTCAACGACCACTGCGCCCCCGGGGCGGCGCTTTCAAATTGGACCAGCTTCTTTAAATGTACTGTGTATGCCCCCTCGTATGCTTGGAGTGCGTTTACACTTCATCTAATATTTAATTTCTCAGCTACCTGTCCCGCAGATGCCTCGTCGCTGTCTACGCAGTTGCTCAGACTGATCGATGACTGAGTATATTAATAATAGTTAAAATGGTAAACGTGTGTCGTACTGCACAGATGAATCAAGTGTCGAGACGACAAATCTGCAGTAATACTTCTGTCCGTGTAGTCTAGTTGGGAGAGAAAATTTCTCAGGAGTGAGGGCTGTGGGTTCGATACCCGTAACAGTCAAAATCGTGTTTTCACATTGGCGACCGAACGTGAAAATGGATCTACTGGCCGTTGGATTCTTCGTAAAATCTGTGATGTTTGTTCTACACATCGACTGGAATTAATGAAAATTCCTACTTCGCTTGAAAAAAATTAAGAGGGAGATGATGTGATAATCTGCAGAGGACAAATCTGCAGCGACACACTCTGTCCGTGTAGCTTAGTTGGGAGAGCAGCTTACTCAGAAGTGAGTGGGCGCGGACAAATTTGTGATAATAAGACACGTCGATAACGACGCTGTTAGGTAAATTTTACATGAAAATGTGAACATAAGAAAGGCATGTTTGTGCCAAGATGGCTCCAAAGTTTCTCACGCGTGAACAAAAAAAAAAAAAACTCGCAAATGAATTTGTTCTGACATTCTGCAGGAAATTCAGGCGTACTCCAACCTTTCGGAAAGTTTTATCACTTGTGATGAAACCTGAATCTTCCAATGCGACCCTGAAACGAAAAACTAGTCGATGGTTTGGAAAACACCAACGACACCAATGATGAAGAAAGCGCGGTGTAGGAAGTCGAAGTTCAAGGCCATCTTAATTGTTTTCTTCGACATTAAGGATGTGATTTTAGCAGAGTATGTTCTCGATGGAGAAACAGTGAACGAACATTACTACAGACAGGTTATCGTGATTTTGAGAGAGCGAGTCAGATGCCAGAGTCGTAGAAATAAAGCTTCCTCCTTCACCAGTACAACGCGTCAGCTTATTCAGCCCCTCAGTGAATCAGTTATTAGATAAGAAACGCATCACAGTGCTTGAGTATCGTGCGTGTCCAGATTTTGCCCCATGGGAGTTCTCTTTTCCATATAGTCAAATATGTACTCAAGGGGACCGTTATGTGTCAGTTACTATGGTGAAGATGAGAACAATCAAACTTCTCAACGGGATTACAGCAGATCAACTACAGTACTGCTTTGTCTGCGCAACTTTTTCCTTTTCCCTAAAGTTAAATCTGTATTCAAGAATGTTCTGACTCAGTTACTCTGGTGAAGAAGAGAACAACCAAGTTTCTCAAAGGGATTACACCAGATGAGCTAGATCCCTGCTTTGCCCGTGCAACTTTTACCTTTACCCTAAAGTCAAATCTGTACTCAAAGAGACTTGTTTTGAGTCAGTTACTCTGGTGAAGAAGAGAACAACCGAGCTTCTCAAAGGGATTACACCAGATGAGTTACAGCACTGCTTTGCCCGTGCAACGTTTTCCTTTTCCCTAAAGGCAAATCTGTACTCAAGAATGCCCGATCTGGGTCAGTTACTCTGGTGAAGAAGAGAACAACCAAGCTACTCAAAGGGATTACACCAGATGAGTTACAACACTGCTTCGCCCGTGCGGCTTGTTTCCTTTTCCCTAAAGTCAAATCTGTACTCAAAGAGACTCGTTTTGTGTCAGTTACTCTGGTGAAGAAGAGAACAACCAAGCTTCTCAAAGTGATTACACCAGATGAGTTACAGCACTGCTTTGCCCGTGCAACCTTTTCCTTTTCCTTAAAGTTAAATCTGTACTCAAGAATGCCCGTTCTGAGTCAGTTACTCTGGTGAAGAAGAGAACAACCAAGCTTTTCAAAGGGATTTCACCAGATGCGTTACAACACTGCTTCGTCCGTGACCTTTTTCCTTTTCCCTAAAGTCAAATCTGTACTCAAGAATACCCGTTCTGAGTCAGTTACTCTGGTGAAGAAGAGAACAATCAAGCTTCTCAAAGGGATGACACCAGATGAGTTACAGCACTGCTTTGCCCGTGCGACTTTTGCCTTTTCCCTGAATTCAAATCTGTACTCAAGTGGACCCGTTTTAAATCAGTTACTCTGGTGAAGAAAAGAATAACCACAAGCTTCTCAAAGGGATTACACCAAATGAGCTAGAGCACTGCTTTTGCCCGTGCGAATTTTTCCTTTTCCCTAAAGTCAAATCTGTACTCAAGGGGACCCGTTTTGAGTTAGTTACTCTGGTGAAGAAAACAACAACCAAGTTTCTCAATTGCACCAGATGAGCTACAGTACTGCTTTGCCGGTGCGACATTTTCCTTTTCCCTAAAGTCAAATTTGTACTCAAGGGGACCCGTTTTGAGTCAGTTAATCTGGTGAAGAAGAGAACAACCAAGCTTCTCAAAGGGATTACACCAGGTGAGCTACAGCTCTGCTTTTCTCAGTGTGAGATAAACATTCAGCCGTATATTGGTGCCGTAGTGGAGCACATTTACAGTGATAAGAGTTAAAAATTGAAATTCTAAGCTTCTTATTTAACTAAAGTTACAGCGTCAGTCACATTATTTAATAGTCACACTTTGTATCCTGACATTTATTGTTGCAAAATACCCAGTCCTAGAGCTTGTAGTATTAATGTGTATAATGCGTTGCAAAACTCCTGTGATATACTTATCAACTGGAGTTAATTTTCATTTTGAATAATGGGAAAAAAAATGTATTTTCTCCTGATGCCTCATTCCGGACTCAGACCTGAGCCCAGTCCGGACAATTAGCAAAGAGCGGACTTCTCTGGCCAACGGAGCGGCCAATTTGTTTCGCAGATTTGTTTTTATCGCACAAGTGCTGCATTTTCTACTTGTTGACAAAGAAATTTAAATAGTTATACCAAATAAAATAAAATTTATCCCTTAACCGGTTGTAAAAAGCTAAGTCGAGTTTATCAAAATGGGCTGAAATAATCTCGAACAAATTATATTCGCTGTCTAAGAAGTGGGCCGAACGAGTTGGAAGAAACGAAAGCGAGCGTCAGAAAGCGTTGCTTTGCACTTAGCTTTGTTATGCAAATAGGTTACTTTAGGGGATAATTGACACTAATCCTTTCTGATTGATTACTTGCTAAAATTGCTTTAAAATAGCGACGAACCTAAGAAAACAGAGAGAAGATTCTTGAGTCACTTATACGTATTGTACCCAGAGGCACGGTGTCTGTGTCAGAGCACTAGCCCTTCACTACCATGCATTGGGTCATGGAGAAGAAAATAAAGGACTCGAAGCAAGTGCTTATCACGAGTGATAGGTTTATGCTTGGTACTGCTGAGATGAGAGTGGGAAAAGAATTTCCATGCCGTAGGTTTCTTATACACCGATGAGAAATTACATTGTGACCACCTACCTAATAAGCTGTACGACCCCCTTTATGACAAAAAAAAAACAGTGTCCGCTCGGCGAGGCATCGATTCGATGAGGTTGCGATTGATATCTTGGGGTATCTGGTACCATAATGTCAACAGCAGGTCCTCCAGTTCCCGCACATTTCGGGGTGGTGCTGATTTAGCACGAACAAGCCTTTCCAAGTCCAACCACAAATGTTCGATTGGGTACATGACAGGCCAGGAAACTAATAGAAAGTCTCCAACATGGTCCTTTAACCCCTCCTTGACGATTCTGGCAGTGTGGAATGGCGCATTATCCTGTTGGTAATGGCCATCACCAGCAGAGAACACATTTACCATGAATGACTGAACTTGGTCCGCACGATGTTCAGATACCTGGCAGCTGTCAGGGATTGTGCTATTGAGATACTGGAGCCTAAAATGTCCCAAGAAAACATCGCACACAGCATAACACCGCCGATGCCGGCCTGTTTCCGTCCAATAGTTCATCCAGGTGCGATAGCCTCCGTTGGTAATTGGCGTATACGTGCTCGACCGTCTACGTAATGTACCAGGAATCTTGATTCGTTAGACCTGTCCACTTTCTTCCGATCATCCACGGTCCAATCTCGATGATCTTGAGCACATTTTATGCGTTGTTGGCGATGACGTGCAGTGAGCATGGGGACCAGGATGGGTCTTAGGCTACGCAGGCCCATGCTCAGAAGGCTGCGATGAACTGTGTGCTGTGACACATTGCCCTGATCACCACTGTTGTAGCTGTGGGTGATTTGTCGAACTGTGGCCCTGCGGTCGCTGTGAAGAATGGGCGACAGTCTCCGCTCCCCTCTGGCATCAATGAGCTGCGGACGACACACGGCTGGACGATGGTTCGTTGGTTGACCATATGTGCACTACTTTTGACACGTACTCACTACAGCGGTACATGAACAACTCACAAGCTGCGCCGTTTCCGAGATCGTAGTTCCAAGGAGCGGTGCATCACAATTTGTCCTTTATCAAACTCCGATATATCGGAAGTTTTCTCATTCGGACTCTGAACACTCTGCTAACCGAAAGCCGGTCCTCGGGTTGTATATATGTTACCGCTAAAGTGCAGAAATTAGTTATTCTACAGATTGTCTAGGTAATGAGCAGATTAACTAGGGTGATTCGTTAAAGTGCCGAAAATTGTTTCATTGCTCAAATTAACTAGGTAATCTGCAAATTACCTAGATAATCTCCACATTACCTACTAGACATTCGTTAAAGTGAAAATAAGATCTTTGCTGGGACAACAGCAACGTTTCTGTACGCTTAAATTAACATAATGTTATTTATTTATTTTTCGATATATAGAGAATCAAGTTAATACAATCAAACAATCAACAAATTAGTTAATAGAATCAATCATCAATCAATTAAAAAACTATAATAGAAAGTATCAAACGGTTTAAAATGTTATTATAGTTAAGGAAATGAATTCGCAAAACATATGATAAAAATATGCTTACTTATTAGTGCAATCTAAAGATTGGTGACGCTTTGAATTACATAGCAATTGGTTTTTACGACAAGCACACCTATTTGTGGTACATTTAGATTTGCAGTCACATTTTCTGAAACCCTGCCCAGTACCAAGGGATTGTTTTATTGCTGTTTGACGTAAAGATATTTCTACAGCAGGAACATCTTCTTTCGTTAAAAATCTCTCTAATATATATTTAATATATATCAAATACGTGGAGATAATGTAAATGGACGATGTAATCATTCTTTCCACGTTATTTTTTAAACAACGCATAGCGACTGAAAAATTGTATTTCGGCACTGCTGGGATCGAACCCCAGAACTCTCGATAACTAGTCGAGTGCGTTCGAATTTACGCTACAGCGCCAACAATTCTCAGCGCAATGCGTGGTTTATCAGTCAGCATCTGACTATACGAATGCGTATTGATGGTCTCAGCAACTGAGATGTCGTCATCTGGTGGCATTTAACGCAACAGCTATTTTAATTGTAGCTGATAAATTCAAAGGGCGATAGAAATGTTTAATATATATCAAATACGTGGAGATAATGTAAATGGACGATGTAATCACTCTTTCCACGTTATTTTTTAAACAACGCATAGCGACTGAAAAATTGTATTTCGGCACTGCTGGGATCGAACCCCAGAACTCTCGATAACTAGTCGAGTGCGTTCGAATTTACGCTACAGCGCCAACAATTCTCAGCGCAATGCGTATTTTATCAGTCAGCATCTGACTATACGAATGCGTATTGATGGTCTCAGCAACTGAGATGTCGTCATCTGGTGGCATTTAACGCAACAGCTATTTTAATTGTAGCTGATAAATTCAAAGGGCGATAGAAATGTTTAATATATATCAAATACGTAAAAAAAAAAAATAAAAAAAAAAAATATAAAATATTTAAAAATCTCTCTTTGCAAACACTGAATTCAGATTTTGCACACAATTGTTTTAATTATACCCGTTTTAGAACCAAGTTTATAAATCCATCCTCTGTTTTACTAAGAACCACAGCTAAAATCGAGCGGGCATCAATTTTTGCTCTGTCTACTTCGGGTAATTTAATTCTCACAGTGACACCTTCATCGACATTTGAGTGCTTTGCATTAGAAACTGCTAACATTTTCTTTGCTTCCTTTTCTAAACCTTTCTTGGCTTCATCACGCTGTATTTTCTGATCCATATTCTTTTTACAGATGTTGCACAATACATTCTTACCATACCCTAACAGGCAGAAACGAATTTGAAAACAGAATTAACTATGCTACGCACTGGCAGCCGACGCCAATTATGAGAAATAAAAACAACCGGCGACGACTAGACGCTGGCGAAACGAAACTAAAAGTGGAGGGAGGGGGGGAGGTGTAGGGAAAGGAAATGAGAGAAACAGGCGAAACCAAACTAAAAGTGGAGGGAGAGGGGGAAGGTGTAGGGAAAGGAAATGAGAGAAACAAACTTTTGAACTTTAACGATACGGAAGCCGTTAATGTGCACATTACCTAGGTAAAATGCGGAAAACTCTTGATTCCGCACGTTAACGGAGCAAATCAGTTAATCTGCAGATTAGCTAGGTAATGTGCACATTAACGGCTTTCGAGCTTTAGCGGTAACATATATACTGTTCCGTGAACTTCACCTGCGCCACCGTTCGGTCTCCAGGGGCGCTCATTTCTATAGGCTGGGGGTGGTCATTATGTAATTGCTCATTGGTGTTCTCGGGCTGGTATGTAAACATTTCTGTTTGGGGATCGCAGAAAATTTTGAGCACTATTTTGTTCAGGTTCATCGACCGTTTAAAAGGTCAAACGAAGGCCGTCTAGGAAGTACAAGATCATGACATTAGAGAGAGGAGTTCCCTCCGTTCTTGACGTCACTGTCATGTCACACAGCCTGATACGTCGGTGTCGTTTTTGACGCCTACCTAACAGCGTTGGAAACCAATCGGAAGCTTTGGTTACCGCATAGATGTCACTATAAAGAGGGAGCTCATCTCTTTAATGTCATGGCCTTGTATTTTCTAGAAGGCTCTGCTTAAAGGAACGTCTAGATGTCTTTTCCACAGTGCGCAAAAGTTTGAAATGAAAGCTGAGAGTTTCTCATATTTTCGTAAATTTATTGGAGGTCGTGGGTTCAGGTTGTATAGAAATTGCGCAGCATAGCGATTACAAATAAAAATTCGAATGTGGGAAAGAATTATTTTGGGGAAGCGCTATATATTTTGGCAGATTTACAGACTGTCATGATCGAGTTTTTGTTGCTTCTGTTTTGATTTTTAAAAATAAAAGGTTTTTCTCTTTCTGCCCACAAGCTGTAACGGAGTCTGTTAATAGCCTCCGAAGTTAGCGGAAATCACGTTATGTAAACAAATAACATTTTGTGACACAAAGCGAATTTACCTGCGAGGTGTTTGAAAGGAAAGAATGATAAGAGCTATACAATAAATAAGTCGCGCCTTTGAAATTTTAATGCATTTGTATATATGTACATATAAATTTCAAACGAGTGTCTAAGTTAATACCATGAAAGTAAAAGCGAAGGGAGGAAAAACATCTTTTTCTTTGCTATTAAGAGAGTTTCGTTGAGCAACTTTCCAATAAAGTGACCTAGTTGGCGCCGTTTCAGTTAAGATAGGAGCGATAAAAAAAGAGTTACCGAGGCGGCGAAATTATCTTTTCCGTCGCATAATTTGGCTGGAAGTTATTTTAAGTGCTATCAGCAGTCTTGCGTTTCTACCAAATACTCTTCTCCGAACCTTCAAATCAGGCATTTATTAAATAAAGATAATACGGCCATCAACTTTGAGTGCCTAAGGTGCTCCACCCATAATTTCCCAATTGCAAAGCTGCACGCTTTCCTAGCAAGGCAGAGTTTGACAGGATCAATATGTTTGTCGAGTACTAAGGCCTTCGACTAGAACCACCCGGGATAAGGCGTGGTCGTATGTGTATGCGAGTTGTCTTCACGGTCTCACAAAGGTCGCCAGGTGAAACTTTCACCAAAACATCTAATGCATCTTTCCTGTGCTGTTAGTGAGTAGTTTTAGTTAAGATAGGTGCGATAAAATAGTTAACATGATTTTACAAATTATAGTTGCTCTATGCAGTAAAGCAAAACCAGGAATTTAAAGACTTTTTTTTCAAAATAGTTTCAAGCTTTGTTAACTTTTGATCAACTGTTTCAACTACAGGAACGCTGTTTCACATTAACTGTTTCAAACGATTTTTATTTTCTTTATCGTTTATTATTAAATTTACTTCATAATATTGTAGACAGTTGAGAATCTAGTAACCAAAAGTGAAAAACACCAGTGCTTTTCGAGAAAACATACGTGACTAAAAAAAAAAAAAAAAAGAGATATTTCATTACATTTTTAAGACATTCTAATGTACAAGGGGCACCTTATTCCTCCTCCTTAATAACTTTTGAAAGTTTGAAGTCATTTTAATGAAACTACAATGACATGTGCTATGGTATGTTATAAATGTGGGAACAAATATTTGTTTCAGAATCGGTACTAAAGATCATGAATGACAGAGAAAAGCAGCGAGCCGTAACTGAATTCCTGGAAAAAGAGGGTTGTGGGGATCCAGAAATCCATAGAAGATTTCCGGCGGTGTATGGTGCTGCCACAATCCATATCAGTAATGTTCGAAGATGGATGAAGAGATTTCGAGAGGGAGAAAGTTCAGTGTGGGACAAACAACGAAGTGGAAGACCCGCAACTGCAGTGAGAGATGCTAAGAGGCAAGAAGTGAATAACCTCATCACAGCTGATCGTCGTGTCACCATCCAGGAGTTGTGTGATGCAATTCATTGTGGTCATAGCGCTATGGAAACATTAATTAGGAATCTGGGCTACCGAAAAACTTGTTCAAAGTGGATCTCAAGAAACCTAACCAGTGAACAATGTGGGAAAAGGGTGGACATCTGCCGGAGCCTCTTGGACTGTTATGAGAGGGAGAGGAAGGTGTTTTTCTCTAATGTTTTGACGGGGGATGAAACCTGGGTGTTCTTTCATGACCCAGAAACAAAACGTGCATCAATGAAAGGGCACAGTTCATCTTCACCTCGACAGAAAAACGTTAAATCTACTTGTTCCGCAGGAAAAGTGATGGTGCCAATTTTCTGGAACAAAGTTGGTGTCATTTTGACTGATTTCCTTGAACTGGGTGCAATAATAAACAGTGCTCACTATGTGCAGACATTGGAGAAGTTAAAGGAAGCTATCAGAAGGAAAACAAACGTGACATTTTACTTCATATAGCTGTTCTAAACTATGATAACGAACGTCCCCACATCTCAATGGAGACTTCATAGGCTAGTGCCAAAATGGGATGGACAAGTGATGCCCCAATCCCCCTAAATAGATGCCCAAGTGATGCACAAATCCCCTAAAAGGATGTCCAAGTGATGCACCAATCCCCTAAATGGATGTCCAAGTGATGCACAAATCCCCTAAATGGATGTCCAAGTGATGCACCAATCCCCCTAAATGGATGTCCAAGTGATGCACCAATCCCCCTAAATGGATGTCCAAGTGATGCTCCATGCAGTACTGATTTGGCTCCTTCAGACTTTTCCCTGTTTGCCTCTTTGAAAAACACCCTTAGTTGGGAACGTTTCGACGATGTGATAGACGTTAAACTGGCTGTGAACTCATGGGTGAAACGACAGAATGGATTTTAAATTTTATCAATGTGTTCAAAGATGGCGAAAATGTATAGAAATTGATGGACAATACTTTGAATAGGTTAGCATTATTAACAACATGTCCAAGTATTTTGCCACCACATTTCACATTTTTGCTGCTACAAATAAAAATCTTATGAGAGATCAGGCATTACTTTCAGGATACACTTTGTAGTTCCTTTGGCTGTACATCGCTACATATCTTTGAAATTTATTTATGCGAATATATTTCTTTTAAGCTAACAGATATCTAGCAAGCGTCACATCGAGAAAGAAATTAATCGGCGTATAAAACTTGGTTAGAGATTATTTGGGAGGAACAGTAGAACTTCCTAGAGCAATTTAGCATTATGTCATAAAAAGAAAAGTGTTTGATCAATATATCCTTCAAGTCCTTATTTGCCGCCCCGGTGGCGCAGTGGTCTAAGGCGCTGGCCTCTGAACATTTGTCCGTAAGGGGTCCGGGTTCGAATCCCGGTCAGGCATGGATGTTGTGTTTGTCTTACGGCTCTGGCTCTCTCCCTTCCCTAGACCCAGTGACGCTAAATTAGGGACGGGCGACTGCTTATAGCCCATTGAGTTGCTCACGGTGGTCGTTAAACCTCCAATCAAAAAAAAAAAAGTCCTTATTTATAGACCAAAGAAATTGTCCTTAACTGAAAAAGGCATACAGAGGCTGAACGAAGCATGGGAATGTGCATGCTTGATATGACCAGAAGAGATAAGAAGTGCATTCATGGATCAGGAAAACGACAAGAGTGAAAGACATCATGATCAAAGTAAAATCCTATGATGCAAATAGACTGGGTAAATTGCTAGAAGGACTGACCACCGATGGACAACTGAAGTATGAGACTGGATATCAAAGGACAGAAAAAGATCCAAAAGATAATTTGGGTGAAGTGTGGATAAAATTTGAAAACATGCCGGGGTAATTTGGAGGAGACTGGCTCAGGACAGATAGTTGTGAAAGAAACTTGAGGAAACTTTCATGTACGAGGATGGATCGAAAAGTAACGCATACTACTTTTTGGCAACAGTTTAATATATAGATAGGCAAAATAAAACATATACACAGTGAAACTACATTTCGAAGCTATTTTTCAACATAAGAATCGAGGCGCTCGAGACATTTATCCCAGCGTGGTATCCGTTTTAGAATACCTTGTTCACAAAATTCAGTTTTCTGGGCATATAGCCACCTGCGAACAATCGCTTTGACTTCGTCAACCGAATCGAATCGTTGGCCGCCCAGGAATCTCTTCAAGGAACCAAGCAGATAAAAGTCCGAAGGAGCCAGGTCCGGACTGCATGGTGCTGGAGTACCTATAGCCAAAATGCGGAATTTTGTCACGAACGCGTTGTGCAACATGTGGGCGAGCGTTGTCATGAAGCAGTCTGAGCTTTGCAGCGTCTCTGTTGGGGGATTTCGTCACGAAGGTTACGACGCAACTTTGTCAATGTCTTAGAGTAGATTTTGACATTCACAATGGTCCCCGTTTGATGAAACTCCAACAGGAGAACGCCATGCATGTCCCAGAATACCGTCATGAGGACATTTTGTGCAGATGGGGTTACTCAAAATTTTTTGGTTGCGGGTAGTCGGAATGTTTCCACACCATACTGGCCTTCTTTATTTCGGGAGTGTAGTTATACGCGCAGTACTCCTCATCGCCCGTCACTACACCTGCCAGAAATTCATGTCCTTCCTCTGTGTAACGCATCAAGCCGTCCAAGGAGGATATATTCTCTGTCCCTTCTGGTCGTCTGTCAAGTTCTTGGGCACCCATTGCGTACTGACCTTGCGAAATTGCTATTTGTCATGCACAATATCGTACGCTATACCGCACGAAACGTTGAACTTCTGTGCCAATGTGCGCAGATGGATCCACCGGTCACTCAGAATTGCATGTTCAATGCCTCTTACAATGGCAGATGATGACGCAGTTGCAGATCGACCGAAACGTGGCGAACACGCAAGGTTGCTACGGCCCTCTGCGAAGACACTGCACCATCTGGAGATGTTTCTGCGGTCCAGGCAATCACCTCCATACGCTTCAACAATTTCTTTGGGAATTTCCAACGGAGTTTTCCCTTTAGCCCACAAAAATCGGACTACACCGATTTACTCTTCATTTGTATACGACGCTAACAAACGCTACACCTTTGTGCTGTCGTTCACACTGTCTTCCACCACGGCGTCACGTGATCCAGCTAAACTGGTCTGTAACGTGATATTCAAACCCGTTGTCTGCCAAACTGCAATCTGCAAAGAGCAAGAATTGCTGAAGGTTACTTTTCGATCATCCATCGTGGTAGTGGGATGATAATGGTCGATGATGATTATATCCTTCCAAACACTTTTGCCACCTGATGCATCCTAAAAATGTATTACTTCAGGCACACTTAAGTTTTTCGTAAAGGTTTCATTGTGTGTGTGTGTGTGTGTTTTTTTTAGATGAACTGTTATAGTCAGAAAGAAATTTTAATTCCACTTATTAATACGTATGTGTGACTTCGAGAAAAGAGAATTTAAAACGACGGATTTTGGATTTTAAGCGCCATGCGTTTTGGCACCTTCAATTTACTTACAGTAGGGCTTCTAAAATTCTGCCGTGAATCGATGCAAAGTTGTAATTCTTTTTCTTTTTTGTGAATAACCACTGTACGCTCAACATTTTGGGGTCATTAACCAGTTTTTAATTTCTGAGAACTCGGGAACCTGAGAATTTTCTGAACAACGATTAAAGAACACAATTTCTAACCCCCCCCCCCCAAAAAAAAACTGTCAGCACATCATATGAATAGGTTTCCAGGTTATTGTCCTTTCCACTTGTATACAGACGTAAAATTTCCGTCTGGTCGTTTAGTGAGCATGTGAAAATAGAGTAAAACAAATTAACTGGGAAAATTTATAAGCAAAGCAAATTGATGTGTATCAGATATAACGTACAGTAAGCCTTTTATACTACAATCACTGAATGTGATTCTGTTTCTCCTTTGTTTCTGAACACACTCACAGCAATCCCCCCGGTACTTTGGTGGGGAGGGATTTTTATTTATCAGCTGTTTCTGGAAGTACGAGTTTCAATCTTTTCTTTTCTTGAGGAACATTTTATATCTTCCTTTTTCCAGAACATATACCCTAAAATCTTTCCTTTTTGACATTTTGGACATTTCATCTCTCCATTCTTTCTGGACAACACATTATAACGTCCCTGTTTATCAGAATATGCATATAATTATTTCTTTTTTGTTGCTTAATTTACATTCTGTGGTCGGTTCCTTTTTTACGCTTTCCAACCGTAGGTTGAAGAAGCGTATAACCGATATAGTCACGTTCGTTTCGAGCTCTGTGTTTGTGCCCAGTTTTGGAAGTGTATAGTGAGTGTTTGTTCCTATTTTTGTGTTCCCCTTCAAGAAGAAGATCTGTACTTTCTTTTAGCTCAGCTCCCAAATCGGTGAGTTGCACATTTTGTTTGCATTCAGCGTTTTATTATTTTCGATCAAGCTGATCGATCCTTAAGTTAGTCCTCGCCATTTACAATGGCGGGCACTGAGAAGGGTGATTTCCACGCCCACATCAGTGATGCTCATTCAACTTCCTCCTCCTCCTCACTCTCAGGAGACCAATCAGCATTTATGCACGTCAAAGACGTCACACGCATACAAGATGTAACACGCGCCTCCTCTGCAAAGGCGCAAGTTGGTATCCCTATGGATGTGATCGATTGCACGGTTGCGTTGTCTTCCACTGGCTGAACTCAGTTTACCAAGTCGCTACCAGCAATCAGCACTGTGTCGCAACCTTCCCCTGCCAACTCTACTTCTCTCACTTTGCTCCAAAGTGACCTCCGGAGCGAGAGTTACTTCCACGTTTATTGCTCCAGTTTTTCCGGACTTTTACGTCAGTATTGAGGGTAGTTCTGTCACCATCGATATCCCAGAGGATTCCCGAGCCGGGAAACAATTTTTCTCCACAATGGATTTCGGTGTTTGTTTTGATGCATTACCAAACACGAAACTCAAGGACTATAGTATTGCCCTAAAGAAGATGCTTCCTACAGGAGCTTATATGGCTCGAAAGCCACAGGCCGTATTAGTGTATTTTGCCCGTAAAGAACATGTAGACCTTGTGATGACTGATGGCTTATCCATCAAAGATGTGCATCTTCTGGCTGAGCCTGTGGCGCAGCGACCTATCCAGGTCACTTTCCGCCTGAAGTCTCAGATGTCGCTCTATGCACTTTACTCAGCAAATTTGGCCGAGCGGTTGGACCAATAACGACTCTTTCGGCGGCACCCAGAAATCCCGATGACAAATCCATTGCAGGGTTTCGTCGAAGTGCACGTGTCATATTTCCGTCGGACGATCATCTGCTTGCGTGCCCGAAGATCCTAACCGTACGGTGTGGCCAGCAACGTTGGAGAATCAACGTCATTATCTCCTTGCACTGCACGCCTTGCCATGGCGAAAACCATCTTCGCGTGCACTGCCCACATCATGTTCCACCGAATCCGAATGGCGCTCCTACAGGTATTGTTCCTACCTCGAAGCGTACCACACCATCTACTTCAGCACAGCAGGCCTCGGAGCCAAGATATAATGAAAAAAGTTAGCTTACAGACGTTGGTCAACGCAACGCTCCTACAGCCGCTTCTTCCTTTTCACTATAGAGGACTTTCCTACAATTGCCACCTCACTCCCGCAACGTCGTCGCTCCACCACTGAGTCCCTTTCAGAGGGTTCACAACCAGCTATTACCACTGGAACCTCCAAAACAGCTGATGTGGAGTCCGTTGGTCCAGAGACGCAGTGCGAGGATGAGACGACCGAGCCTCCACTGAAGCGCCGCGGCTCTGGCCGCAGCAGGCGAGTAGCGAAGAAGCAAAAACTCTACTTCACCTCGTTCAACCTCCTGTTCCAGCAGTTCTCCTAGACACACCTCGCCAGCCGAAGTCTCCTTTCACACGGTCGAAGAGTTCGCTGCATTTCTCCAGACAGCCAATATACCTCCCGTACCACTCTCATACATTGATCTCCATACATACTTAACGAATCAGACCAGCTACGCAATAGCACGCGCCTTAGCAGTCAAGAATCCATCGTTTCGCCAACTTGTGCCGGAGCAGATCTTAAATGTGTCGCATTTCTGCCGTCAGAATGTTCCCACTCATCCGTGGGCACAAATCTTCTATAATCGTCTCAAGTCTTTTCCTCCAGCTCTGAAAGATCTTCAGCTAGAGGTAAGGAACCCCATAAATCAAGATCGTGTCACTTAATTGCAGGGGATTCGCTTCCCCCCTCAGCAACTCTCTGGCATATGAAGACCTCAACCCGTTGGGGGCTGATATTCTCCTCCTTCAAGAGACAAATTGCAAACCAACTACCGTCTATTCTCGATGGCGCCAGTGGAACTTTGTGTTTCATCACGCCTATGGACTAAAATCTCATAGCGGCCTTGCCATCGGCATTAATCATACCCTCAATTCTATTATCACATCCTTCTCTGTGCGAAACATTTGTCGAGATCTCTTACAGCGTGCATCCTTTACCATTGCGTCTGCCAGATACCATTTATTCAATATCTATATTCAAAGCACTACAACTCATTTATCGATTCTCTTCACATGCCTTTGCAGAGCACTGGACCGTATCCCACCGTCAGACCATGTTCTCGTTGGTGGGGAATATAACTGTACCCTGGATCCTCTTCTGGATAGGTCTTCTACCAATAGAGAGCGCCGCCATGCCCTGGCGAACCTGCTCCAGACAGTTGTCACCAACAACGCTCTTCATGATGTACATCGGCATATTTATCCATGGTCGACTAATTACACTTGGCGCTCCTCTCATGCGCAAAATCCCTTTCTTAGCCCGCCTTGACAGGTTTTATGCCTCCAGTACTCTACTTCCTGCCGTGACAGAACCGAGTGTGCATCCCACGGCCTCATCTGACCACTGCCCCATTGCCATCATAGTCCATACTGCACCATTCAAACCCAGAATAATACGCCCGTGGATATTTGATGATACACTTCTCTCAGACCCGGCATTCTGCTCTTCGGTCCGGTCATTCCTGATTGACAGACGACCGCAGCTTCAATCTGCACTCTGCGGATTAAATTCTTGGATGGAGATCAAGCAACAGTACGTTCTGCATGTCCGAAACTACTCATTCCAATTAAAGACACTCCAGAACATGCGCCTAGACTATGTTCGTTCAATGCTATCCATGCTCAATCTCAGTGATCCTTTCTTCTCACTCCTCTGGCGCAACAAGCTCTCCGCCGACTTCGTTTGCAACACCTGACGCCAGATGCTCACAACTATGAGTTCCTGACGTCGGTGGAAAACACCCGACGAGCTTCGACCATACTTCATCATCTACGCCTTTCTTCTGGAGAGGTATCAGATGAGCCGATTGCGCTTTGTTCCCATGTCCGTTAGTACTTTTCTATAAAGTTCTGTGAACCTCCTCAACCATCCTCTGCAGCAATAATTCTCTCCTTTCTAATCTACCTCAGGTTCCCCCCCATCTCGCTTCTTCTCTTCTCTTTTCCCCCACGCACTCTGAACTAAACACTACATTCTTTTCTCTGAATTCTAGTGCCGCTCCTGGTCCGGACTACCTAACCGTTAGCTTTTATAAAACTTTTCTGCCTCTTCTTCTTCCGTTTCTCCTATCCGCTTTCTCTGCTACCTTTATTTACTCTCCTCTCCCAAGGGGATTGACAACTGCATACGTTGTCCTTTTCCCCAAGAAAGGTGATCTCCTTGACTTGGTGAACTGGCGCCCAATTTCCCTACTGAATCACGACTACAAACTTTATACCAAGCTTCTTTCACAGCGACTAAATCCCATTCTCACTCACATCCTCTCCCCTAACCAGACTTACACAGTTCCCGGCCGTTCCCTATCTCACAACATCCATCTCCTGACTGATTTAATTCACCTTGCGCGCTCCCGCTCTGAACCCCTCGCCCTCCTCTCTTTAGACCAACAGTCCGCGTTTGATAACATCTCCCACACTTCTCCGATTTGGATTTCCGCCTCTGATTATATCTCTCCTCACCTCCCTCTACCAGGACAGCAGTTTCCAGGTCAAGTTGCCCACCTTTCTTACAGCACCAATCTTCTTCCGCCGTGGAGTGAGGCAAGGCTGTCCACTCTCCGGTCAACTTTTCGCCATAGCCTTAGAACCTTTTCTCCGCTCCGTTCAACGCTCCTTTCAAGCCACCCTGCCGCCACTCATCGCCCGTACGAGACACCATGTCACCACTTCCGTGGCGTATGCAGACGACGTTACCTTCTGTATACGCCTGGATTCACAGTTCTCTTTGCTCCAAAGTCTTTTCGCCGATTACGCCTCCTGCTCCGGAGCTGCGATTAATACAACCAGAAGCACAGGCCTGTGGTGCGGCTCATGGGTTGACCGCTTGGATTCCCCATGGGGAGCGCACTGGTCTTCAGCCTCTCAACGTTTCCTTGGTGTACATCTTGGTGTCCCAGGTGAAGCCTCCAGCACAACGTGGAATACCATCCAGCCACGTCTTCGTCGGTCAACTGCGTTTTGGCGAAAAGCGCAGTTCGGTACTTCACATTTTTAACGTGCACGTCTTGCGCAAACCTATCTTCTCTCCATGTGCACACATTCCTGGCTTGCTACTAAATCCCCACTTCTTCGTCTCAATGTTATCACTCGCTGCTTCACCTCAGTTATCTGGACCGTACTTTACTGGCTCAGTACCTCCAAGCTCAGCCTTCCTCCTGACCAAGGTGGCATTGGCCTAATTGATACACGACTGTACTATCAAGGTCTCCGGATTACTTCGTTCCTCCGTCTTCATACTTCACCTGTTGCCGTCGCCGTTACCGTATGAATGTCATCACCTATTCGAACAACACTAATTTCACTTTCACTTCCTTCATTCTAATGGACCTCCGAACTACCACTCACTCTCGCCTTCCTCCTTCTTTACGGGAGACTCTTACCTTTCTCCGCTTTCTCCCGCTCACTCGATCCCCACCCGATTCCACCACTGAACTCCTTGCCGAACCCCTGTTCTTCTCCTCTCTTTTTTACCCCCTCATCTTTCATGCTTCGCCTATCCCTCTTGGCTCTGGGTCGGAGTTGTAACCGTCAAAGCCCTTGTTGCCTCAGATATGCCCTTAAGACCCTACGCCAGCCTCCACCCCACTGTTCTTCTTTCACCCTCCTCTCGCTCTGCCTATGATTCCCTACTCTCTACCATCATTGCTAATTTCCCTCATCTCGCAACCCCCACCGGCCTAACCTTTGTTCCTTCCGCCTCCCTTCCCCTTCCTTTCTTTATTACAATCGGCAGATCTACACTTCCGCTCTCCTCTATTTCAACCTCAGTTCTCTATTGGTTACTTTTAAAATCCCACTCTCCTTTACCCCTTCACATCCCTGATGTCTCCTAATCCTCTCTCTCACCTCTGTCTGGTCTGCCACCCTTTCTCCTCTTTCAGCTGCTCTTGAAATAAACACTCACTGGCGTTTTCTCCACCGCCGTCTTCCCGTTCAATCCATCCTCCACCGCATGACCATTCTTGACCCACCTCTTTGCCTCTTCTGTGCTCAAGAAGCTGATGTCTCTCACGTTTATATCTACATTGTGTCATCCTCCTTCCACTACTCCATCTTGCATTTTCCATTGCTCAACGTTCAGCCACAACTGATCTTCCTTTCGATGCCTATAAGACACTATTCCCGCAGGTCTCTCCGCCAGTCAAGCTTCCACCCATCTGCTCATATATTTTCATCCTGGTGAAACACGTCATCTACGTATTTCATCAGCGCTGCCGAGATATCTCATCTCCTTATACCATCAACCAAGCTTCTGTGGAACTACTGTGCCACTTTCGGGAGCGTCTGCTCTCAAGACTTCGTCTAGAGAACCTTGTGGCCGTTGCCCAACAGAGAGAACAACGTTTCCGTTCCACCTGGTCTCCGGCCGCTTCCTGGTTCGCCGGCATGCCAGCGACGTTGCAACTGACTGTCGGTAGCTTATAACCTCGTTGCTCCTAGCTCTGTTGAACTTCAGTTCAACGTGCATGCTCAGCATTGGTTTTCGGAATCAAACTTCAACATAAAGCTTATATCTTCTAACAAATGTGAATATAATATGCACCATACTGTACAAATGTATATAGTCTTACTTGTTTTCTCTTTGATTATCATTTTTTCTACCAGTACTAAGACATCATAATTCCGTTTGCCTTAGGTTTCACATTGTCTACTTTATTATCTACAATTCTCCTTTTGCACAGTGCTTCATAATACTGTAATATTCTCGTTCTGTTATTTGTCAGCACTATAATATACTTATGCTTCGAGACGAAATGTTTCGACAATCTCTCTTATTGTTCTTGTGCAAAATGCCTGCACCTCTTACCACGAGGCTCCTTTGTGAATCAATACATCGTGCTGTATATAATGTACATAGAATTTTAGAGTTTGTATATTTTACCGTACAATATATCTATCAGGACGCCCATGTTCGCCTCCTGAACCCAACTTTGTTAATAAAATTGTGTTGATCTGAAGAAGCGTATATGCTCCAGCTTTGTCCGTCTGTCCGCACGATAACTCACGTAAAAATCTTTCGATTTCGATGAAAGTTTAGTATGTGAAAGGGGAACACCTGGGGACGAACCCTATTGAAAATGGGTGAAGTGGGGTCCAAGGTCAGAACATAAGAGCGGGATGCATTCCATTGCCCTTATGCATCATAACTTGCGTAAACAAGGTTCGATTTCTATGAAAGTTTAGTATGTGGTAGGGGACAACCTAGGGACGAACCCTATTGAAAATGGACGAAATGGGGTCAAAGGTCAGGACATAGGATCGAGATCCATTCCATCGCTCTTATGAGTTATAACTAACGTAAAAATGCTTCGATTGAGACAAAACTTTATCAAGTTGTCCCGGAAGTATATTTTACCGGTTCTGTAGAATATCATCGAAATGGGATCAAAGATCAGAGCACAGGAGCAAGATTTATTCCACAGCCATTATCCTCATAACTTGAGTAAAAACTTGAGTGAAAATGATTCCATTGCGACAAAACTTTAGTACAGGGGTTTCCAACCGGTGGGGAATTCCCCCTAGGGGGGAATTTCGTAGTCTCGAGGGGGAATGCGGCGCCAGCCTGGCACATCGTCTTTTTAGTCCCCTGACTTCACCGCGGCACTCGCTGCTGCATCCCAATTGAAGAAAAAAATATGAAGAATCGAGAGAGGAATCTGGCGTGCTGCCAAAGTCACCCCTCACTCGAAACCGGTTGGAAGCGTTTTTGTTGCACAGAAGGAAAAGCAAGTTTTTACGAACTCCTACGTGTTCATATCACCCTGTAACGTCGGAGCTTGTTATTGCGCGTTCATTCTTTACAAAGAAGTTGTAGTTGAGGGAGGGGATTTTTGTCGCTGAAGGGCTTGTGATACTATTTTTTCGTGAACTTTTTATTTATCGATAGTAGAACAGAATGAGTGTCAAAAAAGGAGCGTATGATAATTCATATATTCAATATGGATTCACATCCGTTAAAGTCATTGGAGAAGACAGACCTCAGTGTGTTATTTGCAGCAAAGTTTTGTCAAATGATTCCCTGAAACCAAGCAAGTTGAATCAACATTTGCAAAATGTTCATCCTCAACACAAGAACAAGGACAAAAGCTTTTTTGAGCGGCACGGGAATGCTCTCAAAAAGATGAAACTGGATTAAACAGTGGCATTTCAAGAAATTAACCACAAGGTTACCGAAGCATCTTTGTCGTAGCATTGGAGATAGCAAAGCAGAAAAACCACATACAATTGGGGAAACTTTGATCAAACCTTGCGCTCTCAAAGTGGTGGAAATTATGTTGGGAAATGAAATGGAGAAAAAACTTGCAGCAGTTTCACTATCAAACAGTACTGTTCAAAGGAGAATTAGTGACATGGCCATTGATATCAATGATCAAGTTATGCAGGAGATTAGGGGTGCAGCATTTGGCTTATTTTCAATTCAACTTGATGAATAGACTGATGTGGCATCGTGTTCCCAGTTACTGGTGTTCGCAAGATATCTTCACTTAGGTTCATTTAAAGAAATTTTCTCTTTTGTTCTTCTCTAGAAACAACTACCACGGCCTCAGATATTTTGAAAAAGGTTTCATCTTTCTTTGAGTCAGAAAATCTTTCGTGGGATAATGTATGTGGGTACTGTACAGATGGAGCACCAGCTATGCTGGGGACAAAATCTGGATTTCAAGTTAATGTGAAAAAGTTGTCTCCAAACGTGAAAGGCATTTCATGATCCATCGTCAAGCACTGGCATCAAAAACACTTCCAGCTCCACTATTGATGGTTTTCGATCAAACAATTCAAATTGTGAATTTTGTCAAGGGAGGAGCTCTTAATTCCTGACTTTTCAAGCAGATATGTATTGACCTGGATGCAGGCCATCATTTGCTTCTTTTCCACACAAATGTTCGTTGGCTTTCAAGAGGAAATGTAAGTGAGCGAGTATTTGAGCTTAGAGATGAGCTTAAAATATTTTCTGAAATTAAGGGTAAGATGGAATTTTTTGCCTGGTTAGACGATGAGGAATGGATCTTGCGCCTTGCTTATTTGGTTGATATTTTTAAGCAGCTGAATAAATTGAATCTTCAGATGCAAGGAAGAAATACCAACACCATAAAATTCATCGATTCTTTGAAAGCTTTTATGAGTAAACTAGAAAATTGGAAGAAAAACTCAACATGAAAAATGTTGCAATGTTTGAGAAATTGTCATCAATTCTTGTTACTAGTGGTAATGACAAAGAACTTCCAGAATTTGCAAAAAATGAAATTTTGCAGCATTTGACAGCACTAGAAAATGAATTCAGCCGATATTTTCCTGAACTTTGTGATGAGGAGTCGGACTTAGTGCGAAATTCATTCAAATTATCGGTTGAAAAAGTTCCTGATGCTTTTCAAGATGAATTTCTGGAACTGACGACTGATTCGCGTGCAAGAGACATGTTTGATGAGAAACCAGTCACAGAATTTTGGCCTCTGATGTGTGACTCTTACCCAAGAGTGGCTGAGAGAGCTATCCGTGCATTGCTTCCATTTGTGTCGACGTATCTTTGTGAGTCTGGCTTTTCAACTCTGTTGCAAATGAAAACGAAACAACGAAGTAGATTGGAGGTTCAAAGTGACCTGCGTTGTGCTCTTTCAAGCACTCCTCCGCGTATCCAAGAATTGGCAAAGAAAAAACAATCACAGGTTTCTCATTAAATATAAAATGGATTACAATATCCAAGGCATGTTATTGAATTTTTTATTAATTCAGGTATGTGTCATTTTATTAAGCCAGATTTAAGTATTTAGTTTACGAATATAAAAAACTAATTTTATTCATGTTCTAAAATTATATATATATATATATATGTACTAATTAGACAAAAAAAGATTTTCAGTGGTATATTCATTAAATTTGGTAATCGATTTTTCGCAGTTTTGGAAAGCGGGGGGATGACCTTTCTGACATATGGTGAAAAGGGTGCATGGGGCAAAAAAGGTTGAGAACCCTTGCTTGCTTTATAGTATGTTGTTCGGGAGGTATACTGAACGAATCAATAGTCAGGGTAGGGAGGAGGGTTTGTCAGCGCGCAGGATAGGTCACGTAGAAAATACTTGATTTCGATACAGTTCAGTATGCTTTTGTGGGGAACCATGGGGCGAAGTGCAAATAAACCGTCAAAATCGAATCATTAGTCAATACAATTTATTTTAAGCTTTAGGAACGGAATATATACTTCCGCCCACCAGCGTTGTCACTTACTTAAAATTATTTGATTTCAACGCTTTGACGCTCTCACAATTTCTCAATTTTGACGCTCACAATTTCTCAATTTTGACGCTCACAATTTCTCAATTTTGACGCTCACAATTTGTGGTGTTGGGGTATATTCGGTAACAATTCTTACTTAAAATGGCTGCCAACTGTCTTAGGTTACCGATAACATACGAGAAGCATTACAATTTCTTAAAGCATTAAGACCAGAAGATGTTTCACCCACAACGCAGCGCAGATATTTTACGCAACAGATGTTAATTAATTTTTCTGCTGCCCTTCTGCGTGATAACGTGCGTAAAAATGCTTCTATTGCGACGAAATACAGGGTGTTTTAAAAAGAATGACCCGATTTCAAAGAAGTATATTTAATAAGGCAAAATGTGGGATAGTTACAAAACAAAGAGCCAAATACGAAGGAAGGTCTAAAGTTTCACTCACCACAATTATAAATGCTCAATGTGCCCTCCACCTGCTGCACGGACAACATCAAGCCGATAGCTGAATTTATCCCAAACGCGTCCGAGAGTGTCTTCAGTCACAGAATTTACCGCGACCGTGTCTGGAGATCTCGGAGGCCAAGCGTGTAGTGCCAAGTCATGGGGTCCCCTGCGTCCAATCCAACGCTGAGGCAATGTGTCGTTTAGAAACCGACGAACTTGGAGTTTCCAATGTGACGGTGCGCCGTCCTGCTGCAAAATGTAATCTTCAGATTTGTCCTGCAGCTGTGGAAGTAGCCAGTCCTTCAGCATTGCAAGATAGGAGTTGCCTGTAACCGTGTTGTCCAGAAAAAAGAAAGGGCCATATACCTTTTTAACAGAAACCGCGCAAAAACATTTAGTTTTGGTGAATCACGTTCATGTTGGAGAGTTTCATGTGGATTCTCCAGTCCCCATATGTGAACATTGTGGCGCAAAACTTTCCCGCTTACATGAAAGGTTACTTCATTGCTAAAAATCAACCTTTGTACGACGGTGTCGTCCTCCATGTCCTCTAACAGAGTTGCACAAAAATCTTTTCGTTGTGCTTTGTCACCTCCAAGAAGAGCTTGAACCAGTTGCAATCTGTACGGCTTCAGCAGCAAACGTCGTCGTAAAACACCCCAGACAGTCGCACGAGGGACGGAAGTCTACTCGCGCAACGAGTAGACTTTTGTGGGCTTCGCTGAAACGCCTCGTGAATTCGTTGAACATTCGTCGCTGAGATGGTTACCCGTCCAGGACTCTTTCCCTTACATAAACACCCTGTTTCTTCAAATTGTCGATACCAACGACGAATGTTTTGCCCACTAGTGGAGCACTGTCGTAACGCCGTTTAAACGCACGCTGCACCGTAATCACGGACTTAGTCTTGCTAAATTCGAGCACACAAAACGCTTACTGTTGCCTCGACGCCATCTTCTCAATCACTAAGCGTAGAGGCTGTTTGGACGCCCGTGCTGCCATCTAGCGATAGTCCCAACAAACTCTGGGACACGCCCATAGACATGATACGAGTCGCATTCATCGGTGGTTGCCGAGATATTCACTTTTCAAATCGGGACATTCTTTATGAAACACCCTGCGTTGTTCCGTAACAACTTTGGAAGCAGTTTCGCCAAAAATGTTTTTTGTCAGCAATTGCGGGCAGTGCGCATGCGTGAGACTCGTTAGCCATTATTTTCGCACGATAACTTCCGTGAAAATTGACCGATTTAGATGGGATTTTTAATTATAAAACGGCTTGTGTGGTAGCTCTTGATAATAAAAATAGCTAACACTGGCACAAAGAGATTTAATTTTGGATATTTGTGAACCTAAAACGTTATACCATAGTTTTAGTCCCCTCAAAACCAAGGCATTTTCCTATGATTTCCGGTATGTTGGAAAGTTTATCGTAATCAATGCATACATGATTTTACCAACTTGTTATGAATATATGCACTGTAATGTCTCACATTTTCCTCATTCTTGTGACAATACATATAGAGGATGTTCACTCATTTTTAGAACGATTTTCCAGCAATATAATTAATATTTTAAACAAAATTATTTCTTTCTTAAATGTTCTACCTGATAACCTTTTCTCGGCACTACAAACCTACATCTAGATTTCCAACATAACAGGCTATTTCTTAAAATTGGTAGTGGTATTTTATTCTACTCCCCTTCCACTGCTTTCCTTAGCCCAATCATTGTTTTAGGTCTGAGCGTTCTTTTCAGCGGTCCGAAACCCCAATAGTCCATTGGTGACACATCAGGGGACTGTGAAGGAATATGAGCAAAAGGTGATATTGTCTCCTTTTTCATTTGTCCAAGAAATAAAATGGTAGATATGGATGTATGACTAGTAGCCATATCCTGATGGAGTTCTACTCTTTGGAGGCTGTATCGAAAAAGGAATGGTGTTTCCTCTTTAAATATAGAAGTCAAAACATTATTTTGGTCATATGTAGAATTGATTTTAACATTCTTGTCAATTTTTCTTAACTATAGTTTCCCATTGTACGAGAAACCAGCAGCAATCATGAATCCTTTACTGAAACGTTTTTTTTTGGATTCCAAGAAAAAGTTTGTAAGTCTTTTTCTGCATTTATGCGATAGGAAATCGGCCTTTTTTTGTTACAGTCGTTCAGGTAGATCCATGCTCCATCAATATCCCCAATAAATTTCCATCTGTCTCCAGTTAAAGTGATATTCATAAAGAAGTTGTGACGCACCTGCACCGCAGGACGCACATGAGATAAAGGTAGATAGCAGTGAGAGCATACGTCTGCGTTGCTCAGTTGTGAGAGCGACTTATTCCGGAATGAGGGGACCCAGCGTGAAAAAAAAAAAATGACAGAGAGATTTACTTCGTTATATTGGCGCCCGAACTTCAAGAATGATCTGGCCGTTAAAGTTCTCACAATGGTGTGTTGTTCTTTCCACACCGCAAGACAGAAAAAATAAGAGAATCTCTTCTTCAGCGCTTCGAAAAAAATTAAATGTGTGTGATGTTACGTTCCACACACCAAATTGACTGGGATTTCTCCAATGTACGTACTTCAGCGGATGACTGCCTATTGCGACACATGGTCCCCGCTGACCCTACCGTTATGGTGCTGGAGTTGCTTTCCAGTGGTATTTTGGAACTCGGTGGAGAGTATTGTAATCGAGAATTGGCGATTTTGTTGCCCCACCAGGTTCAACACTCGGTGGTTCCCACTCTTTAGTCTTACGTGGCCTACAAGGTCGCGATTGTGCAGTTGTTATTCCTAAGTGTTTCCATTTCACAATTATATCCCTTGCATTTGATCAGGACATCTTCAGCAATACAGCAATTTCCCGAACAGACTTATTAGCACGTCTTTTGTTAAAAAAGACCTCGCTCATGTTACCGGTTTGTCTGTCCGTCCGTAGACACAATATCTCTGCAACTATTAGTTCGAGTTGAAAAATCCTTTTTCGGTTCGGGATGCTTTAAATATGCGAATGATGATCCTTCATTTCGTTTTTTACGCTTTCCAACCGTAGGTTGAAGAAGCGTATATGCTCCAGCTTTGTCCGTCCGTCCGCACGATAACTCACGTGAAAATGGTTCGATTTCGACAAAATTTTAGTATGTGGTAGGGGACCACCTGGGGACAAACCCTATTGAAAATGGGCGAAGCAGGGTCAAAGGTCAGGACATAGGAGCGGGATCCATTCCATTGCCTTTATGCGTCATAACTTGCGCAAAAATTGTTCGATTTCGATGAAATTTTAGTATGTGGTAGGGAATCACCTGGGCACGAACTCTATTGAAAATGGGCGAAATGTGGTCAAAGATCAGACAGGGCATAAGAGCGGGATTTATTCCATTGCCCTTATGCGTCGCAACTTACGTAAAAATGATTCTATTTCGATGAAATCTTAGTATGTGGTAAGGAACTACATGGGGACGAACCCTATTGAAAATGGGTGAAATTGGGTCAAAGGTCAGGACATAAAAGCGGGATCCATTCCATTGCCTTTATGCGTCATAACATGCGTAAATATGGTTCGATTTCGATGAAATTTTAGTATGTGGTAGGGAACAATCTGGGCACGAACCCTATTGAAAATAGGCGAAATGGGGTCAAAGGTCAGGAAGGGCATAAGAGCGGGATATATTCCATTGCCATTATGCATCATAACTTGCGTGAAAATGGTTCGATTTCCATCGACTTTTAGTATGTGGTAGGGAGCCACTGGGGACGAACCCTATTGAAAATGGGCGAAATGGGGTCAAAGGTCTGGACACTGGAGTGGGATCCATTCCATTGCCCTTGTGCATCATAACTTACCTAAAATGCTTGGATTGCTACAAAAGTTTATCATGTTGTTGCGGAGGTATAGTGAACCGGTTCTGTTGAATATCATCGAAATGGGTCAAAGGTCAGGACACAGGAGCGAGATTTATTCCACAGCCGTTATCCACATAACTTGAGTAATAATTTCTGGTATGTTGGAAAGCGTATCATAATCAATGCATTGCAAGGTTTTACTAACTTGTTTTATTAAGATGTGCAATTTCGTCGCTAGAGGGCGTAAATGCAAATTATATCGATTTCAAATTACATTTTATTCCATAAATTTGCTTCTAAATGTACGATTGATGAGATTCTTTTATCTTTCGGGCCCATTTCTGTCGAAGATTATTTTAGGTATAGTCACTTTTTTAAGTTATGCATAGAGTTTCCGCCAGGGGGCATAAAAGTAACTTTCGTTTTCCCCGATATCTCTACTTATAAAATTCCGATTTCAAGAAACTTTTCTTCAACGGATACAGCTCCAGACGGAAACCTTTTGTAATATAATTTCTAATTTTTGGTGAAGAATGGTTTGGTCACCAGGGGGAGTAAGTGTTATTTTCATCTTCTGATGTATTTCCCACAAAATCTGAGCTTCTAAAATCTCGATTAAAAAAATTCGTTCGTGGACCGATGCTACTCACTTCTACAGACCTTTTTGGAATATTTTCTTCTTTAAATACTGCAAGTTCTTTGCCAGGGGGCGTAGATGCATATCTTATTTTTGTCAATATCTCTGCTTCTAAAGGTCCGATTAGAAAAAAATTCTTCTTTATTGGATAGAGTTTCTGATGCGACGTATTTTCCATATAGTTTCAAAAAATTTAAGTAACTCATAGACATTCCGCTGGGAGGCGCTAAGATAAATTGCGTTTTCCCCGATATTTCTGCTTCTAAAATTCTGATTTGAAAAATTATTCCTGTATAGCATACAGCTCCTGATGGGTTTTATTTTTTATATAATTTCTAATATTTGGTAAAGAATGGTTTGGTTCCTAGGGGGTATAAGTGTTAATTTCTGCTTCTAATGTATTTGCAACAAAATCTAAGCTCCAGGAAACTCAACTGGAAAAATTCTTTCCGAGACCGATATCGCTCACATCGAAAAACGTTTTGAGAATACTTTCTTAAAATAATGTATGTTTTTCCTGCCACGGGACGCAGATGCATATCTTATATCTGTCGATTTGTTTTAAGAGTCAGATTTGAAATATTCTTTCTTTGTTGGAGAGTTTTTCCGCTACGAAATGTTTCTCATATGAATTCAAATTTTTCTTAAAGCACAAGTCTGCAACCAGAGGGCGTAGGTTAACGATTCAGTTTAAAGCAATATCTGCGGGATTAAAAACCCGATTGAAAAACTTCTATCTTCGGTAAGATACTATTGTTTTCCATACCGGTTCCATTGACTTTGAATAGCTTTGATAAATTTAATTTGCGTCACAACGGATTCAAAAGGCGTGCTCATTACACCCGAACATTCAGTGGCATTTTTTATTTTTCTTGTTTGTTTTCTTGTTACTAAGATGGCATCCAATGACCGTGCCACGTTGAATGTCACTGAGCTCTGCTGTACGGACTGTTCTACTGTTGTTTGCCAGGCTACGTGGGTGTTTCTGTACCTTAATCGTCCATGGCTGTGACGCATCCACTACTCAAAAAGGGTGTTCGGGTACATTTGATCATATAGTGTATTTTTCTATTTGATAAGGACTCAGTTTCTAAGTTTTGTATGCAGTCATTTTGTGGCCATTTGAGAAAGCAGAAGTGCATACAGAGCTTGATTTATGCAAGAGCACACGAGGCCCGTGCCCAGGGCCCCCATGGACTGTGGGGCTCCCCAATTTAAGCACTAACATTTAATTCTTCTTATTATGGGCAGCAAAAACGGCGACGGCGAAGTACACCAGTTAATTTTCACTGAGCGCAAATATGTATCGATATGTTGCCTCAAGAAAATCGATTATTAATATCCATTTGAAAGATGGAGATAAAATGTTTACTTTTAATTTACAATTTTTGAACATTCATTGTTTCTTGCAGTCATTAAAGTAGATAGTACTTGTGAATAAAGACAGTAGTTCTTGTGTTTTATACAATTATACGCGCAATTATAGAATAATTGCACGAAGCACCAAAGGTGCTACCTTAATACGCAAATACCATTGTTAATTTATTAAGAGTACGATTCATGCCCGGGGAGGAGGAGGCCCCTAAGTTGTTTGTACCCAGAGCCTCATTAGTCTTAAGTCGGGCTCTGAGTGTATATCCCTTTTGTTCCTGAAAATCTTGCTTTTTTTCTGTCCCTGCACCAACAAACATAAGTAATTGCCATCGTAGCAAGAACAATAATGTAAGTTTTTGTATGAATACTCCAAGATCAGGTTGCGTTCATGCCTTCTAACTCGCGCTTGTGAAACCATTCAGCACGATTTATAAATGTGAAATTTAGTGTAATGCTGAGAATGGCTCCGAAAGTTTTCTTCTTTGAAAAGAAAGCAGATAGTAAATCTCTGAATCACCGGAGATGACTTTTGTTTTTGACAGACGGCTTTCACGTCATATGGAAGCAAATCTCTCAAAGCGCTTTCAAATATAAGAAGCGCTTTGAAAGTGAAAGAATCACTGTGCTATCTCCACCGAACTGTGCCTGCAGGAAAAACTATATACAAGCGTCTTTCCGCTCGTGAAGATGAGAAAACGAAAAACTTTGTCATTTTAACTTTAGAAAAGTATTCTCTTTTAGTGAAGTGTTCTTCTAAGAAACACCATCTCTAAAAGATTAAGGAAAGGAATAAAGTGGAACCAAGTATTCTTAGAGCCCTAGAAAAATACGCACCGTAGATAATCTTTATTTTGAAGCATGCGGTTAAAAAAGGATGTCTGTCATTGTTTTGCAACATATGGCGAAAAGAGTATCCTTATGATTCATTTTGTGACACATGTTGGAAAGTTCATTTATTTATTTGCCATGTTACACGCAGTTAATTACAAATCCTCAATAATAAAACAAAAATAAAAGAACCCAAATGAAAATCGCATTATATGCTATTAAAGAACTTATTAAAACATTCATAGCACCATAATAGGGAACCAGGGTGAAAGGCTAATGTTAGCCTGATTAGCCCGTTGCTCCTAAAGTAAGAAACATGACAAGTAATTACATGTTTTTCAACTATCACATAATCGCAATACAATATAACTGAAGTTAATTATTTATCTATTAGCATAATATTCCTTTAAGTGCTTTCTTAAGCGATACAAAACTGGCAAGTGATTTTCTATGAACCGACAACTCGTTCCAGAGCCGGCAGCAATGAGCATTAATACTGAAATAAAGCGCATAACTGCGAGCCCTAGGAATTAAAAAACTACACTGAACAACAATGGTAGTGTTACAAAGAAAACGGTAACGGTTTTGTATGTATTTACTGGTGCTGAAACCAAATATGAAGTCACAATTGTTCCACTGGGCTCCAATTTCTTGTATTAGAACTCTCTATAGGGGTGAATGTTGTGTTACTTAAAGAAATTTCCCAATGGAGACATCTGTCTGCAGTCAGGATAGCTGTGTCTCTGAGAGTAGACATACTGGCGCCATTACTTCCTGTTGTGCAATTCTTTCTGGGAAGAGGGAACAAAGCAGGATTTGTGTCATTCAAATGCATTTAATCGGTAGTGAAGGACGTGCGTTTTCTCGTGGTTTTAAAAAGTAGTGTGGATTGTGCAAAGTGTACGTTAAATAATGCCGCGTACTTGTGTGAACCATCCACACAGTTTCTGCTACATTTGTGGACAATTTACTTTAAAGTCTCAAAGGTGTCAATTTCACACCTTTGATTAGAAAATCGTATGAACTTTATTTCCAGTGCAAAATGGGTGATGAAGATAAATCTTGGGCGCCTCACGTTTGTTGTAATTCGTGTGTAACTTTGTTGCCTGGCTGGTTGAAGGGATCACATCAAATACCATTTTGCGGTACCAATCGCTTGGAGAGAACCGAAAGATCTGTTGGTTCTGCATCACTAAGATATCTGGAATTACAGCTAAGACCAAAGACATGATTCAGTATCTCAGTATTCCTTCGGCCATAAGAGCTGTTCCTTATGGTCTAGATCTTCCTGTACCTCCATTGTTATGGAGTTTAGATGATGGTGATATTGAAGAAATAAATCATCACTGCGAAGAAGATATTGAAGTACAACAAGATTCTTTATTTCCTGGAAGATTTTATGCCTCGCGTTATAAGTCAGGAAGAATTAAATGATATGGTTCGTGACCTTTATTTAGCGAAATGTCAAGCCGAAATATTGGCTTCAAGATTGAAGAGATGGAATCTTTTACAACCAAGTACAAAAGTACGTAGATTTCGTGGACAAGAGTTTGAACACTTATTTCGAAGAGTGGTGATCTTGTGTACTGCAATGATATAGACATATTGTTTGAAGCCTTAGAAGAGCAACACAAACCTGAAAAAGGGAGACTTTTTATAGGTACCTCAAAAATAAGCTTAAAAGCTGTCCTTCTTCATAAAGGAAACATATATACGTCAGTACCTGTTGCATGTGCTGCATACATGAAGAAAATATGAAACTGTTGCTTTAAAGTATAGTATACAAAAATAAGAAACAGCATAATTTTCAAGAGCAATATGCCATTATGTCTTAAAAGAAAAGTGTTTGATCAATGCATCCTTCCAGTGCTTACGTATGGTGCAGAGACGTGGACCTTAACTAAAAGAGACATACAAAGGCTGCAGACAACTCAAAGAGGCATGGAGAGGTGCATGCTTGGTATAACCAGGAGAGATAAGAAGAGGAACTCGTGGATCCGAAAAATGACGAGAGTGGAAGACATCATGATCAGAGTTAAATCCCTAAAATGGCAATGGGCTGGACATACTGCCAGAAGGACAGACCATAGATGGACAGCCGAAATTTTAGATTGGATTCCAAGGGACAGGAAAAGGCCCAGAAAAAGACCACATGGGAGATGGGTGGATGAAATTCGTAAATATGCGGGAGTGACATGGAGGAGACTGGCACAAGACAGACCGTTGTGGAGGAAACTTGGGGAGACCTTTGTCCAGCAGTGGATTGATAATGGTTGACAATGATGATGATGATGATGATGATACAAAAAACACTCGTGAAATATTTGTGGCGATCTTAAAGTGATGTCTTTACTTCTTGGCCTACAACTTGGATACACAAAATACTGCTGCTTCCTCTGTGAATGGAACATTAGGGACAAAAATTCCCATTGCATTAAAAAGACCTGGTATAAAAGAAAGTCCTTAATTCCAGGTAATAAAAATGTTGCTGAGCCTTTAGTAAGTCCTCAGAACTTGTACTTACCACCGCTTTATATCAAACTGGGTTTGATAAAAGAATTTGTAAAGGCATTGAATAAAGATGGAGAAGTCTTTCATTTTCTAAAGAACAAGTTCCCCAAATTATCTGAAGCCAAAATTAAATAAGACATTTTTATTGGTCCACAAATAAGGGAGCTTGTGCATGATCTTGCATTTGAAGGCATTTTAAATTACTGTGAAGCTGATGCATGTAAGTCCTTTAACGACGTGGTACTGAACTGTTTAGGTAACCGTACGGCAGAAAAGTATAAAGAACTTGTTACTGAGTTTCAAGAAAGCTATTAAGGCCATGAGATGCAATATGTCTCTTAAAATGCATTTCCTTCACTCGCATCTGGACTTATTCCCACAGAACGTAGGAGCTGTAAGCGATGAGCACGGAGAACGTTTTCATCAGGACATATATATATATATATATATATACCATAGAAAACCACTATAAAGGAAAATGGAGCCCTAAAATACTAGCTGATTACCGTTAGCCTCTAAAAAAGGATGTAGTACAACCAAAGTACAGAAGAAAATATAAAATATTAATAACTACTTTTTAAGTTAAATGTAATTAATTGCTTGTAGCGAAATATATATGCCAAAATGAAGACTTATTGTACACTGAAACAACAGGTTACTCGAGAACTATGTCCGATAGCATAATTTAGAAAGCGGATTTGTAATCAGCATGACAAATACTATATGATTCGGCATATGTATTCTTTGTAACAAACAAAAGCTTTATTTTTGTTGTTCAGTGTTATCATGCACACGAGTTTGATAACTGTGTGCAGGATAACATAACTTTATTAAATTGAGATGTTTGTTGGCATAAACACGCTCATGCATTAAAAAAATCAGTCTATCACTGAATAATATCTCAAAGATCAATAATGTATGACGACTTAACAGGATTTCCACATTTTTCAGTGGATTCAACAAACAAACGATTTTTTCTTTTAAAGAAGAAATTCTGTTAATGTTGCATTTAGTTGTCCTACCCGAAGAAAGCAGAGAATAAGACAGATAGGGATAAATAAAAGAATAATAGAGTGTTAATTTAATATTTATTTGCAATAGAATCAAGACTCTAGATAAAACTCCTGTTCGAGACCTCAAGTGCCGCGAAATAACTTCAACATAGTCATCCCACTTTAAATTCTCCTGAAACAAGACGCCAAAAAACTTAACTCTTTCTTGAAATATTAAAGGAATATCTTTCGGAATCACTCCCGGTAGAGCCCCAATTCAAGCCGTTCGGCTAGAAAAGAACATACATTTTGTTTTTGTAATATTAAGAGTTAACAAATTGCAACGAAACCAAGTCTGATATTCCTGTAAAGCGTGGTTAACATCTAGTATTAAGTCAGACACCGCATGACCAGAAAGAAAAGTACTCGTGTCATCAGCAACAAGTTAGAAAAATCATGCAATGCATTGATTATGATACGCTTTCCAACATACCAGACATAATTCTCAAGTTATTACTCAAGTTATGAGGAACATGGCTGTATAATGAATATCGCTCCTATGCCCTGACCTTTGACCCTATTTCGATGATATTCAACAGAATTGGTTCAGTGTACCTCCGAAACAACATGACAAAGTTTTGTCGCAATCTAAGAATATTTACGTAAGTTATGACGCATAAGGGCAATGGAATGAATCCCGCTCCTATGTCCTGACCTTTGACCCCATTTCATCCATTTTCAATAGGGTTCGTCCGCAGGAGCTTCCCTACGATATGCGTAAAAATGGTTTGATTTCGATGAAATTTTAGAACGTTATGACGCATAAGGGCAATGGAATTGATCCCGCTCCTGTGTCCTGATCTTTAGAAACATGTACTTGGAGTGCCACTTTTCCAAAGTAAGAAATCAACGATGCTAAAGTTATGTACTAGTTTTGTACAGTTTTGTACACCCAAAAGAAAATTTTGTACACCACCGGAAGTGGTACTTTTCGGCTCTTTAAAAGACCTGGTATAAAAGAAAGTCCTTAATTCCAGGTAATAAAAATGTTGCTGAGCCTTTAGTAAGTCCTCAGACATGCTGGAGTACATGCTGGAGTGCCACTTTTTCAAAATCGAAAATAAATACTGCCAAAGTTTTGTACTATTTTTGTACATCCAAAAGAAAATTTTGTACACCACCGGAAGTAGTACTTTTCGGCTCTCTAAAAGTGGCACTCCAAGTACATGCTGAGTGCCACTTTTTCAAAATCGAAAATAAACACTGCCAAAGTTTTGTACTAGTTTTGTACAGTTTTGTACACCCAAAAGAAAATTTTGTACACCACCGGCAGTGGTACTTTTTGACTCTCCTTTGTGCCCTTCGACCATGTACTTGGAGCGCCACTTTTCCAAAATTGAAAAAAAAACACTGCCAGAGTGTTGTCCTAGTTTTGTAGAGTTTTGTATACCCAAAAGAAAATTTTGTACACCACCGGAAGTGGTACTTTTTGACTCTCCTTTGTAGCCCTCGAGAATGTACTTGGAGTGCCACTTTTCCAAAAACGAAAATAAACACTGCCAGAATAGTGTCCTAGTTTTGTACAGTTTTGTACACCCAAAAGAAAAGTTTGTACACCACCGGAAGTGGTACTTTTTGACTCTCCTTTTGTGGCACTCGAGCATGTACTTGGAGTGCCATATTTCCAAAATCGAAAATAAACACTGCCAGAATAGTGTACTAGTTTTGTACAGACAAAATAGAGTTATGTACCCCTCCGGTGATGGTTCTCTTTGGTTGTCCAGCATGCTCTTAGAGTGTCATCTTTCGAAATTCGGAAGTAAACGCTACTATCTTTTTCCAGTTCATTATATACTTTTACTCCTGTTCATTATACACAACCAGCTGTTTTTGTGTTCATTATACACAACTTTTATTTGTTCAAGGTCGCAAATTTTCGTGCGGTTGTCTTGTATAAACTAAGAAATTGTCGGAGCCTTCACTTTTATAGTAAAGGAAGAAAAGAAACAGTTTTTTTGTTGCTTTGTTAAGCAATGCTTTCAGCAAAAGCATTTCGAAAACGCGAGGAAAAGGAATTCAAATCAGCGCATATCATCGCTCCCAGTCTAGCAGCCATGCCGAGCAATTTTGGGGGAGAGGGAAGTTGCAAAACACCTCGGCGCATTCGCAGTGGCGTAACTAGCACCACTTGTGCAACCCCGGAAAGTTCATTTTAGCACCCCTGAGCATAATAATTTTTTCAGGATTTCGGACACTAGGGAGGATGTGTTTTTCACGGTGTTTGTTTTGGGAAAATGGGGATGTCAGGAAGTTAGGGAGACTGTCTGGTAAAGTAAAGGAACTACCAATAGAGCCCTGTAGTTTTAACTTTTAAAATAAATTTTGGAACAGAAGTACATAATGCAAGGTTATCAATCAGCCAGTCAGATTTAACACGGTCAGCTGTCAGATGCATAATCATGAATATACGTTTTATCGCGTTGAAACGAATTCGGTAAAATATATTTAAATGTTTAAGATTAACAACTATGAGACTTTAGTGATCGCTATTGGATATGGTTGTATACAAACAGGGAATTCGGTATTCTACAGTGCTAGAATGTAATATGGGTTTCGTAGCTGCAGATATTAATTTGCATGTACAACAAAACTTCAATGCAGGCAAGGAAAAAAAGAGTGCGTGTGGAAATGCAATGTGCAGGTATGTGATGTTTACAAATATACGAGTACTGTACCCAGTGTTCGAAATGGGCCAGTATGGCATACCGGTAGTTAACAAAAATGGAAGTGAGCATACCGGCAGTTAAAAAAAACGTTGTTTACCATCCCGGTATGTAATAAATTATAAACCCTTCACAAACTACTTAAAGATATTAGGATGAAAGAACAAATTTTAACGCAAAAAACGGCAAATGGCATTTTTAACGGATGAAATAGATAATTAGCAGCTGAGACTGAAAGATACCGACCACAAACCCTTCAATGAAGTTTTTTTAATTTTTACATTAATTTTATAATATTATATACATTAATTTTTCAATACCAAAAAAAAAAAAAACCAAAAAAAAAAAACAATTATACGGGTGGAATGTATTTCTTTCGAAACCTCCTATTTATACTATGTGGATCTATGGTCTACACCATACTGGCAGTAGCTCTGTGCCACTTCGACCATTGAGTGTACCACATAACTACATAATATAGATATAATATAAATTATAATTATATGATTAAAATACAAGTGGAATAAAAAAATTATGCGATAAGTGGAAATTTTCATGTTTTTAGGACTAAATCTTTCTTTCTAGCCTTCATTTTTTGGCGAAATTATTAAGCGTTGAGGTCCATTCTTTTGGTAAACTGCCTTTCTATGCAGTGACAATTCCTGCAGCCTATCTTGTGATGCTTCTCAAATAGTTCTTTACAAATTTTAATTTGGAAAACGATCTCTTTACAGATGCTACTGTGACGGGTAGCCGTGAGTGTTAAGAAAAACATGAAGGCTATAATTACATAGTTTAGTACAACCACCGACAATTGTAGGATCCACTTTCTCCACGAGGAATCTCCATGTGGTCCCGCACTTTCCTTCAGCAGTGCACCAATAAGGCGATTGCAGAGCGATCGTATTGCAACCCGGAGCCAAAGGGCCGGATAGCTTTAATGTGAAAAATTGTTATGCTGTCTGTTGGTAAAACGTGGAAAGTGCGATGTATTTGTTTATTCAACTGACGCCACGCATTTGGGGGATTTTCACTTAGGATATCAGTGCTTCCAAAGTGTACCATCCATTTTTTAGTGTTCACAAATTTGGTACACATTTAAACAATAATTACTTATTTTACACTTGCAGGTGTCACAGCTCATCGTAAATTCAAACAACGCAAACTTTCAATAATAACTTTTGGAATGTCCTAATATCAGTGTTCCATTGCATTTTATTTTCATTTATCATGGCCTTAATTGATTGAATTTACTTTTTGTTTCGAAATGCATCCACCCGTCTCCCAAATTTTAATATTCACCTAAAGTCAATATTTACCTTAATTTTAACATTTGCTAAATTTAACTATTAATTACACACATGAGCAAAACCTATCTATAACAGTTTGAAATGTGGTGAGGAAGGAAGAAACAAGATGATGGATGTGAAGACGAACTTTAGGCTTGCTCAAACACACTGATCTGTTTCTTTCTGTTCGACAGGCTATTTTTATTGCTCAAACATTACCAGTAACAACCTGCCCAGTGGAGATGTCCTTCAACACTATGAGAACGGTTAAAAACCTGGTTAAGGTCAAAAATGGCAGATGGACGTTTATCTGGACTGTGCATGATGAGTATTCATCGAGAAAAGGTTTTTGATAATAAACATGAACTCATTCAAAATGTGTTTGACAGATTTGGACAAAACCAAGACGTTTGCAGTTTTTATTTCATAGTATCTCTTCTAAAGTGCAAGAAACAGAAAATTGAAGGGGGTATAAAAATAAACAGATAAATGTCTATTAAAAAAGGGGGTTTATACTCATACTCAATAAAGGAAGATGGAGCAGTGCAATTGTTTTATGTAACCTCAAGTTAATGTTTCCATACAAAAAGACTGTATTAAGTTGATTATTAAATTTAGCAAGAAGCCTACAGTAAGGTTAAACTTTTGACTCAGATATGAATAATCAGTGGCCAGTAATTGGTAAATGACATAATTATTATTATTGTCCGTTATTTCAATACTAAGTATTGACTATAGAAAGAAAGATGTGTCTAAGTTCCCAAACTTTTCGGAGGTGTTGGGCTAACAGTGCTCCGAACCCACTCCCTAGCTTTAGGGGCTCGATGCACTCGCCTGATCCAACCCCCACTATGCCATCAAAAGACGCAGGGGTACTATAAATTTAAGCAATAATTATGAGAGTGGGAGTATACCTGTTTGCCCCCTCCCCCGGAAAGGTTGCAGCGGACGCCCATGCTCATGGGGGATGACGCTGCGGGAAAAAGTTTCCGGCCCTTTATATGATTTTTTTATCATCAAAATGGCGGTAAAACAAGTTCCCAAAGATTGGCCAAATATTTTAAAAACTACACGAGAAAACGATTATGTACAATTTCGTATTTTCAATACATGAAAAAAAAAATCTTTACTTTTTAAAAACTTTGTTGTAAATCCGAATGTTATTTTGTATTATATTCATACCCCTATTACTCCTTCTTTATTAGCATCGCTCTTTTCAAAGCAAATTGTTTACTAGTTGATTTCTCAATACTATTTGAGTAAAATATTCTCTAATCTTTGCTTATTTAAAATTTGTCAAAGTCAGAGAAAAAACATAACTATGAACGTTATTAAGTTTTGCACCATCTATTTCATGGCTGAACTACAACAACAAAAAAACGTCCGCACCATGCCAAAAGTTGTAGCTTGCCTAAGTGCACGTTTTATTCAGAGCAACGATTGCGAAATAAATTTTTCATCCAAACCGAAACTAAACAACATATCCTTCTCTGATGAGATCAAGGTTCAACTTTGCACGAAGAAGGAACACAAGAACGCTAACCGAAAGTAAACAGCATAGCCTTCTCTGATGGGATGAAGGTTCAACTTTGGCTGCACCAAGAACTCAGTAACGCTGTCTCGATTCTCTCAAACTTGTGATATACCGGTTACGTATACGTAAACGAATCAAAGAACTGTGAGTTTGTGATAATCAGAAATTACAAAATTTATGTACATCGAAAAAAGCGTATAAATGAATTAATTAGCTATTATCGAATTGGAAAAGCTTAGAAAATACAGTAAAATATCGGGACTAATGAAGAATTACGTATAAATGTCAAAAAATATAACTGGAGTACGCATAGCCGAAGTTTCACTGAATATCTTTTTATTTCTACAAAGCAATGCTTAAATATAAAAATTCTGTTTAAACTGAAAACCACTAGATTGAAAAAACATTGCGCAGAAATTCAAATTGCTTGAATTTCAGTCTGTGACGCATACCTGTAACTTAACCCTCCTTTCGAGTTGCTTCTAAACTAAACATTTTCCCACTGAAGAGTTCGTTACTTCTCTAAACAGCTTGTACATTATAGCGACACTGACAGTGAGTTACAGCAAAATTTATAGAGACAACTTTGATTGTAAATAATGGGGGGGGGGGGGTAGAGAGAGAAAGATTGCAAGTAATTGTGGGGAACTGATATAAAGAAAGAGATTTAAACGAATACGTATTGTTGCTATATGTTGATCTAAGAGCTATTTTGTGTCAAATGATGAATCACAATGTGACGATTTTTTATATAGATGACCTTCGAACTTTCATTGAGTGGAAAATTAAGGGAAAGAAGATTTTAAACATAAATCCTTTTGCTGATTCTTTCAACTTGGCCGTCTGGCTACTGGGTTATTACAAAAGTGTGTTTTATATGCAACAAACTAGGAATATTAATCAAATTAGTTAACCATTTAAGCTACTGCTTCGAAAATCAAGAGTCAAAAAGTACCACTTCTGGTGGTGTACAAAATTTTTTTTGGGTGTACAAAACTATGACAACACGATGACAGTGCCTTTTTTTTCAATTTTGGAAAAGTGGCACTCCAAGTACATGCTCGAGGGCCACAAAGGAGAGTAAAAAAGTACCACTTCCGGTGGTGCACAAAATTTCTTTTGGGTGTACAAAACTAGGACAACACTCTGACAGTGTTTTTTCTTTCAATTTTGGAAAAGTGGCTGTCCAAGTACATACTCGAGGGCCACAAAGGAAAATCAAAAAGTACTACTTCCGGTGGTGTACAAAATTTTCTTTTGAGTGAACAAAACTGTACAAAACTAGGACTACACTGGCATTGCTTATTTTCGTTTTTGGAAAAGTGGCACTCCAAGTACATGTTCGAGGGTCACAAAAGAGAGTCAAAAAGTACTATTTCCGGTGGTGTACAAAATTTTCTTTTGGGTGTACAAAACTGTACAAAACTAAGACAAAACTCTAGCAGTGTTTATTTTCGTTTTTGGAAAAGTGGCACTCCAAGTACATGCTCGAGGGCTACAAAGGAGAGTCAAAAAGTTCCGGTAGTGTACAAAATTTTCTTTTGGGTGAACAAAACTGTACAAAATTAGGACATATAACTGGAGTACGCATAGCCGAAGTTTCACTGAATGGCAGTGTTTTTTTCAATTTTGGCAGTGTTTTTTTTTTAATTTTTCGACTCTGGCAGTGTTTTTTTCAATTTTGTAAAAGTGGCACTCCAAGTACATGCTCGAGGGCCACAAAGGAGAGTCAAAAAGTACCACTGCCGGTGGCGTACAAAATTTTCTTTTGGGTGTACAAAACTGTATAAAAATAGTACAACACTTTGGCAGTATTTAATTTCGATTTTGAGAAAGTGGCACTCAGCATGTACTTGGAGTGCCACTTTTAGAGAGCCAAAAAGTACTACTTCCGGTGGTGTACAAAATTTTCTTTTGGGTGTACAAAACTAGTACAAAACTTTGGCAGTATTTATTTTTGATTTTGAAAAAGTGGCACTCCAGCATGTACTTGGAGTGCCACTTTTAGAGAGCCAAAAAGTACCACTTCCGGTGGTGTACAAAATTTCGTTTTGGGTGTACAAAACTGTACAAAACTAGTAAAAAACGTTGGCAGCGTTGATTTCTTTTTTTGGAAAAGTGGCACTCCAAGTACATGTATCTCTGATCTTTGACCCCATTATGCCCATTTTCAATCGGTTTCGTCCCCGGATAGTCCCCTACTCCATACTAGAAGTTCATCGAAGTCGAACCATTTTTACGGGCAATAGAATAGAATGGATCCAACTCCTAGGTCTTGACCTTTGACCCCATTTTCAATAGGGTTCGTCCCCAGGTATCCCCTCCCACATACTAAAATTTCATCGAAATCGAACTATTTTTACGCGAGTTATTGTGTTGACGGACAGACAGAGAGACGGACAAAGCTGGATCATTATGCTTCTTCAACCTACGGTTGGAAAGCCTAAAAACGCAGCTTGTATGCACAAGAACAAACGTGAAATTTTTATTAACGTAAATTAAAAATAGTAATGGCTTTAGGACCGAGCCCTGTGGAACTGAAAAAGGAACAGTTTTAATACTAGAGCGAACATTCCGAAATTGAACAAACTGCCTCCTCCCAATAAGATAATTTTCAAAACGAGTCCTCACGACTCCCCAAATGCCAATGTGTTCGAACTTACAAGTAAGCATAGTATGGCAAACAGTATGGAAGGCCCGAGAGAAGTCACAAAAAAACTCTCACCACACCCGAGCCTTTATCAATATTAATTTGTACATAATTCAAAACATCAAGAATTGCTCTCTCTGTAGAACTACCACGACGGAATTCATAATGCTTTTTATTTAGTAAATCATTGGTTACATTGTAAGATAACAACCGACTAGTTACAATGTAGATTAATGTTTTCCAACAAGCAGTTTGTTCTGTAGCATGTTTTAACGGAGAGGACCCGCATGGCCTCCCCGGCGGTGCTGAGGTCTAAACGCTGGCTTATGACAATTCGTCCGAGATGGGTCCGGGTTCGAATCCCGGTAAGGTATGGATGTTGTATTTGTCTTACGGCGTTGATTCTCTCTCTTTCCTGGAACCAGTGGCCCTAAATTAGGTATAGGCGACTGCTTATAGCAGATTGAGTTGCTCACGGTGGTCGTTAAACAAACCTTCAAAAGAAAAAAAAAGATCCACATATTTGATTTTATAACATGCGATTGAAAATGATAGCCGTATGTTTTATTACGATATATAATGAAAGAATATGCCCGTAAGTTTCCTTTTGTAACGTTCAGCAACGGCGACACCCGTAAGTTTCGTTTTGAAGCCCCTAATGAAACATGGGAACAGCTATGTCTTGTAATTTAAATTTGCACCTATCATATAATAATTCCACGTGTCAATTTAAAACAATATAATTTTCTTTGTTCGAAAGTATGAACTTTTTTCCCATTTTATTGTCCACAGCGGACACGTACACCACTTTGCTTTGTTGTTATAGCAACAAGAACCGATTTTCAACAGCTGCTGGTGTGACGCCATTTCTTCTAAATTATTCTGACATGACGTTTCCTATATTTCACTTTGTAACACGCGATTTAACTCTTTTAAGCGGCCGATGTACCTAAACCAAATTGTGTTTAACATTCTCCCCTCCACCAAACATAAATGCTTATATAGCTGCCGTGTCTTACAGAGGCTACGAGAAAGCAATTCCTTTCCACCTCTCATCTTAGCAGTGCCGACCATAAACCTGTTATTCGTCATAAGAGCTCTCCTCTAATAATTTATTCCTTGCTCTATGACTCAATGTGTGATGCGGAAGGATTAGTCCCCTTTGCACGGACATCATGCCACTGAGTAGAAACAAGTGACCTAAACATCTAAACATCTTCCTCCGTTCGACGCCATTATTATAGCCCTTTTAGCAGGTAGTTAAAAAAATTTAGTGTCAATCATCTCTCTAGATGACTATTTAATAAAAGGGGAAAGCAATGCTTTTTGATGCTCAGGTTCACTCCTTCCAGCCGCCTTCCGCCCACTTCTTAGACAGCGAATATATTCGTTCGAGCTGATTTCAATTCAGTCCAGTAGCCCAGCGTTAATTCGTTCCAGCTAGTTAAAGGGTTAAAAGGATACCTGCTAATTATCTTCTTTTTCTTTCAGTTTAGTGGTTTAATATCCGCCATGAACAACTTTGAGAGCTATATGCTGCCACCCACAAAATCTATAAGCAGCCGGGCTACTTTTTTGTTAAGATTCCCGGGCACTGGAATGAAATGCTCAGCCAGCCCAAACCATGAAAAACAGCTACAGAGCATGATGCATCCTCTACCAAACTTCACAGCTAGCACAACACACTCGGGAAAGTGGCGTTCAACTGACATCCTCCACACTCAGACTTGTCCGTTGGACTAACAAATGGTGACGCCTTATTCATCACTCCCGAGAACGCGTTTCCACTGCTCCGCGGGCGCTAAGCTGGTTCCGGGAACTGAAGTAAGCCAGCGCGGTCAGACAAGCACACCATCCTCCATCAGGGCTAGCTAGCCCTGATCCTCCATGGCTTATTCAGAACTCCAACACGGGGTCATTTCGGACGACTATCCAGACGCCTGAGCAACTGACCACTCGATCACAGAGGTGCTCTGCTAATTTTCTTTTGCAACATATCGTGAACACTATCCGTATTTTTTATTTTGCATGTTATCGTGGAAATGGGCGGTATCAGTGCTTTTTTATCTTGTGCCTTGAGGTTTTCTAGCGTTATCCGTGTTTGTCATTTTCTAACCCAGTGAGAAAAGGCTTATCAGTAATTTTCATTTTGCATGATATGGTGGAAAGGAGCGGAATCAGTTTTTTTTTTTTTTTTTTTTTTTTGTATTTTGTGCTATACAGCGTTATCCGTGATTTCCATTTTGTAGCAATGTCTAAACAATTGTATCCGTAAATTTCGTTTTGTAATATACGATGAGAAAGTATAATGAGAAGTTCAGTTTTTCATAATATGGAGTAAATAAGTATTCGAGTAATAAAATAAGTAACATAAGAAGAAGATCTCCTTGAGTTTCCTTTTGCAACATATTGTGCTAAATGAGCAATAACAACATACACGGTCCAGTCACATTATTGTGACCACCAGCTAATTTCCAGATTAACCGCTATATGTAGGAGTGACTCAATAAGGTGCTGGAAGGTGTTCACAGGTATGCGGAGACATGCTGACTCTGACAGCTTCAGGATTGGATATATCAGGACGATCCATAGAGCGAATAACACGATCGAGTTTGTCTCACAGATGTTGAATTGGGTTTAAGTCTGGGGAATTACGGGGCCAGGGAAGTACTTTGAAGTCTTCATCGTGCTCTTCCAACCACTCTCGGAAATTTCCAGCTGTGTGACACGTCACATTGTCGTTCTGGAAGAACCCATCCGCCCAAGGGAAGACAATCAGCATGTATGGGTGTACGTGGTCTGCAAGAATGGATTTAATCATTTTATCAAGAATGGATTTAATCATTTTATTAAGAATGGATTGATAATGAATTCGGTCCATAGTGCCTTCCATATATAAGAATGGATCCAGGGAATGCCACGAAAGCATTCCTTAGACCATAACGCTGCCCCTACCAGCCTGTGTTCTTCCAGCAATGGTTGAAGTGTGTTTGTTCTCCGATGTTTCTCGCTTTATACGCCAATTTCCATCCGTTTGATGAAGCAGAAAGCATGACTCATCGGAGAAAGTAATCCTTTGCCAATCAGCGGAAGTTCAATTCCCATACTGCTGTGCAAATGTAAGCGTTTTCTGCCGATGAACCTTCGTTAGCATAGGTGCAGTGACCCGTCTGCATCGGAGACCCATACGCAGCAGGCTTCGCTGAACTGTCATTTTAGACACACTTCCGGTTGCACCCTGGTTGATTCGGCCAGTCAGTTGCTCCACTGTAGCTAGTGTTGGGCATGATTGATTGAATTTAAGAATCGAAAGGTTACAATCGAGAGATCTGACAAATCGAGATATTCATTCGAACGATTTCTAATTTTAGAATTTACCGGTAGATGGCGTGATACGCTCAGAGCCGCCTTCTGCGTTTGACAAATCGAGATATTCATTCGAAATAACCATTCGAATGATTTGTAATTGGTGCTACACGCTCAGCTTTCTTTCGCTGGACGGAATGACACTAAAGACGCTTGAATTTTTTGAATAGCATAACGTAGCTTAAGAAGTTAGAAGGAACCCATAAAGGAACCCAAGTGATTCTCCCTGCGAGAGATAATTCGATCACGTGAAAAGCGAGTACTTCAGAACCTCTCGTATCTCGGTCCCTCTCGAGATGTTTTCGGGTAGACGAGCGATTTTGCTCGGAACCCATGTTCTCGAGAAGAGACGAGCGAATTTGCCTTTCGAATGCACTCGTTTGAACGAGACAGATTATGAGCAATCGAGAAGTTTTTTTTTCATTCGAATGAATTTGACGTAATCAAATGTTTCGAGATATTTTCATAATCGAATGAATCGATTATTTCTACTCGATTATGCCCATCACTAACTGTAGCGTGCCGATCGGCCGTCACGCACCTTCGCAGTCGACGTTCTCCTCTCATATCAATTGCACGTGGTGCTCCACAGTTTCCATATCGCTTATTCGCAATTGTGTCATTTCTCCAATCACGATACACTTTAACCACAGCATCACGCGAACAGTTCACAAACTGCGTTGTTTCAGAAATACTGCCATTCTTGGCCCGAAAGCCGATAATCATCCCTTTTTGCAAATCTGATAAATCGCTCCTTTTATCCATAACAACAACGAGTGATATGTTTTCAGAATGCTACAGCACACCTTATATACCCTCCAAGCCAGCTTACGACACGTGCCTTCTTTCATTGGCTACGCGCTGTTGACGTCAAAAGTAGGAGGTAGTCACAATAATGTGACTCGACTGTGTAGTTTTTCTTACTTTGGGGTTAATGATCCCCTTGAGCTTGCAAAGCAATGAGTAGTTGCCTATTCCACTTATTTAGGATCACTAATTCTAAGAATCCTACAGAAAGGGCTCCTCGCGATAAATGCACCACACATGCTTCACCCAGGATTCGAACAAGCACCCAACTCGGGCGATTTGACAGAAATCTACGTCTCTAACCACAAAACTATTATAACCGGGAATGTCTTGAAAACACGTTGTGAATCCGAAAAGCAATTCTGTGTACACGTTTTGCGTAACCTGACCTACAGAGATGAGTAAAAATAAATGGAAACAATTGAGGATCCAGAAAAGGAAGAACGGACAACACTTTCGTTTCTGAAATATTCCTATCCCGAGATTCAAAATACAATGTCACTCTTAGCCTTCCTCTTCTTTTGGAAGCAATTTTCATTCTTTCATTCATTTCGTTTCCTTTCTTTATCTTTTTATTTTTATTTTCAGAAAATATGAGTCAAATCTTGCGTTCTACCGTTCTCAAAATTCTTCCAATTTCGAGAAAAATGTGAGCATTCCTGGATAACTGTGGCAAGAAATGGGTCATAATTACTTGTACTGGCTTGCTTTTTTTGTACTTTTAGGGAATGCCCTCAATCTGCAGGATGTCATTAAAAGTATGAGCATTACCTTTTCCCCGAAATGATTGAGGCTTTTCGCCGGAGGAACTCGATCGAAAGAGGCAGCGGATCTACTTTTTGAGTTCACTGATTGCACTTCCAAGGGCTGACTTTGGGATTCAATAGATGATGAATAGGGCCCACAGGAAAAGAGATCTATCGTTTCTCTATAGGAGATTCAGTGCTGAGATTGCGCGATTTTTGCCTTTTCTGCCGTCTTCAACTGTGGATTCGTCTCCGACAATTATTTCTTCGCAGTTCATAAGGAATGCTCGTTCTTTGCTTATGCCTTTAAATGGTTTTTTGCATGCCCTTCACAATAAGTCAAATTTAATTGACTAATTGTCAAATTTAATAACTATATGCAGCTGTGGTTAGTAAAATTTAATAGTCAAATTGAATTGAATTTCATTAGTCAAATTTAACTGACTATATGCAGCTGTGATTAAGTTTAGTTTGAACGAACGTATTCAAGTCTGATAACAAAGTAGGGAGTATTATTTCCATTTTTTAATTCGGTCACAAAAATGGATATCTTAATCAAAATGCCTGCATTTCAGAGCTCGCTTGAAAGCTCTGCAACCTTGAAGTCGAATTAAAATACTTATCTCCATTGTAATGTCGATAAATTTCTCACTACGGTTTTTAACAGAATTCCATTACAGGTATTCATTAACTTATTATTTTATTATTCTATGTACTTTCCATTTAGAAGAAAATATTTGTTGTATATCAAGAATACTAGAACATGTTTTACGAAAACTAAGAAATACGTTCGTTTACGTGAAATATTAGAGTACTTCTAACGTGTTAGGTCTGATTTATTTTATTTAAAATATATTTTCATCTAGAGTCGCTCCATAAAAATACATCTTTCTAATTAAATTTACCCTTATTAAAACTTTAATATTAAATACATATATAAAAAGTGACTTAGAATTGGATTTGTAGGCTTGTAAACAACAAACTTAAAATGTTTTGCTTCGCCATCAAGCGAAGATCGGTGAAAATGGTCAATTTTGATTCTCTTGGCTTGAATAATCAGTACGGTAAATAATTATAATCTGCCGTAATTTTTTTTTAATCCCAGAAAAACAGAAAGGACGGGAAGGTATGGTTTTTGATTAATTATTTGTCAGCTATGCTGTGGCAACAGCATTTGCGTGAGAATCTAAAATATGCGGTGGCAACAGCGTTTGCGTGAGAAAATAAATCTGAGTTAAATGATCTCTTAAAAGGTCATTTAACTCAGATTTACTTATCATATCCTGAGCAGCTTTAATATCAGATGTCAGAAAATCTATACGGTTAATAAGAACGCGATCATGGTCTTTTAGATCCTTGGAAAAGTTTACTTCAGCTACAGCTTATTTCACGTATCAGATCGTTCATGAACAGGTAACGTACTAATATGTTTTCAGGTGCGGGTCTCATGGACGTGTTGCAAAGTTTGGGAATTCCGTTTTAAGTGAAAGTTTCTCAGAAATGCTGGAGTTATTTAACAAACAGAAGTAGCAATTATTTCCATGGTCTCTATTAATGTCATGTCTCTAAAACACCATGTAACCATGCCTTAACATACGAGAGAACACGCCCTTGTTCGGATCCCACACTCTGCATCACAAATACATCCCACGTGCTTTCTTGATCAAAACAAATGAATGCTGTGAAGTTGAACTTGATATGAACTACACTCATGGACATAGTAATTGCTGTATCCATTAAAGAATAAATCTGCGACGTTATTGTGTTAATTACACGAATCCCAACATGCTCTGTTTGAAACTTCCACACCCAGAAAGAATGAGCCATGTGAGCCGAAAATCACCAGGAACATAGAATATGAGATGGATAATATAAATGACTTACTTTCCGAGACATTGCATTAATTTGACAGATTAAAAGATAGGATCACATGGCAGCTGCTAACACCTTGTGTGACCACTATGTTGTTCAATGCAATCAGACACACGGCTTATCCCGGAATGGTAAAGCCTCCTAATGATCTCCTGGGATATCTGGGAATACACATCGTTTACTTGGTTGCATGCTTCAGCGATATTCCGAAACGGGAGAGAAGAGGCTTGCAAAAGTTCTCCAATGAGGTCCCATACAGGCAAATAAAGATAGGCCTGAAGAAAGGCCAAGTATAAAGATAGGTCTGAAGACAGGTCAAGTATGATGATAGATCTGCATATCTCGCTGGGGATGGAAGCTTATGGATCCTTTGTTAGTAGGGTACGCTCAAAATTTTATTAGCGGTGTGCTGCCGACTGTTATCTTCCTAAAAACCACTTTCCAAGAACACATAAAAACGTCTTCCACGTATTACCGGGCTGTCACGGTGCCTTTAGGCCTATGAGAGGTGGTAACTAATAACTATATGGTAACAAACGACACCTCATACGTGGATGACTTGGTTGGCGGGCAGAATATTACTCGGAAAACGTTCGATCCGCCTTACAGACACATCGTCGCCAGACGCTGACTCGATGATAGTCAGCACAGAGGCAGAATCAAGACTCATCGCTGAAGCATCACATTGTATCATTTTTGTCGCCACGGAAGGCTTCTACGACACCACTCCGGCTATGTTTGGCGATGCCCTGCGGTCAACAGCAGTCGACGCAATGGCTACCGAAAACGTAGACTAACCTGCGCTAATCTTTAACCGACGTATTCGCGACGACAATGTACATCGTCGTCGATACAGCTCTTTGAATGCGTTCTGCAGTAAACTCTTCCATCGCAATTTCATTGCAACGAATACGCCGATTGATACGTCCTGAAGTCCGCCTGAATGCTCCGGTCCTGGAATAGGACATGGAGGTGCCTTCTTTCAATCACCGTTGCCCCAATTTCCAACTGTTCTTGGAAATTAAAAAACAAGAAATTTCGGTTGTAATGAGCATGTCTTTTGAATCCTTCCCCAACGCAAATAAAATATTTTCAAAGTTATTCATAGGTAGCACAACGCCTTACAAAAAGAAAAAATCAACCTAATATCTACAATAGATAGAACATCCAGAAATAGAAACTGCTACTTACTCCCCTAGTGGCTGAAAATTATTATTACGAATATTAACTAATAGTGCACAAAAAGTTTATCATAGCAAAAGGAAGATATTAGAGACAAAAAATATTTTTTTCAAATCGAACAGTTAGCAGAAGAGCTGCAGAGGAAAATATGATATAAGTTCACCCCCTAGCGGAATAATTTTAAACAATGAAAAATTAGAAAATATGCGAAAAGTATTCTACATAGCAAAAGATGCGCTGAGGAAAAGGAATTTTTCAAATATGTCTCCAGGAAGCACAGATACCGAGAAAGAGGTTTGGCGTTTACGCCGCCTAGCCGGAAAGCTATGAATTATTCGAAGACGATAAAACGTTCTCCATCTTCACTGTAGCGAATGGCATACAGTGAAAAAAAAAAAGAAATATTTCAATATAGTTTTTGGAAGCGTTAGATAATGAGGAAAAGAGAAGTACACAAACACCACCTAGCGGCAGAATTGTGTACTACACAAAATGCCACAAGTACTCTTCAAAGTAAATGCCTTCCGGTATTAAAATAATTTTTTTAAATTGGTCATTTAGAAATAGACATATAAAGAAAAACATTAAACATTTGCTCCTCCAAGCGCTGAAATTGAGCATAACTTTGGCCAAGAAATGCGAAAAAAATGTTTTCATAGTTAGTAGCATCTGATAGAAAAAGAAATTCAAACGGGTTTTCAGACACGCAGACATTTCTGCAAATATTCAATAAACGCAATCGTAAACTTACGCTCTCTAGTGGCACACTTGTGCGTAAAACAAAATTGGAAATTATATGCAAAATAATTTTCACCAGAAACGCTCTTCGATAAAGAAGGAATTTTTCAAATGGGACTCTTAGAATCCTTGATATCGTCAAAATAAGAAACACATCTACTCTCTATGGTGGAAAAACTGTGCATTATATTAAGCAGAAGATATTCTCGGAAGGTTTTCGTTAGCAAGCCGTATCTGATCACAAAACATATTTTTTCGCAATTAAGTATTCAGAAGCCCAGATATTGGTGCAAATACGTCACAAACAAAATTACAGTAGACTCGCTAATCCGGCTATTCCTTGCACAGAGGGGTGCCGGATGAGGGAGAGTGCCGGATAACTGAGAGTGCATAAAACTTCAGTTTAATTCTTTATTAAATTTAATGCTATACAATTACAAGGTTAGTATGTGTAGTACACATGTATTTAAAAAACATAAATAAGAGACAAGCATATGATACCAGTAAAAGAACACGATCAGTACGTACTGTACTGTCTCATTTACAACAATGAAATGATCTTTTCATATTAACAGTACAGTCAAGTACAATATGTATGAGTGCGTTCCACAATAAAACGTACAATTGCAATACAGCACAGATGATCTTGCATTTTCTACTCAGTGTGGCCACTTCGAAACATGTTACAGATTTTTGTCTTTTTATAATATTCTCAATTATTTTGATGATCCTTCCTACTTTTATTTTAAATTGAATTACATGAACGTTAATGCCAATTCAAAACATAACATATCATTAAAATTGAAAACTTCACTCGTGTATGAAGTATAATTCATTCCGGTCTGATATTAACACGATTTCTGCACCAAAAACTACGCAAGGAAGAGGCTGGATTACGGAGAGGCCGGATTGGCGAGAGTCTACTGTATACACTTAAGCCACCAAATGGAAAAATTGGAATTTATATAAAGAACATTTCACACCAGCAACTCTATCCGATGCAAAAATAATATTTTTAATCGGACTTTTTAAAGCACATGTATCAGTGAAATTGTTATTTAACTTTACGTCCCCTTGCGGGAAAACTGTGCTCTACTTCAAAAAGAAACTGTATCCAAAATTGTGTGAGTTATAAATAATATCGAATGGTAGAAAAATAAATTCGATCGGATATTTAGAAGAAATTTTGTGGAATGAAACATATTTTGAACTCGATAGCGGGTGCATTTACATCCATCCTCTAGCGGAAACGTTATGCATCGCAAAAAACAAAAAAACAAAAAAAAAAAAAAAAAAACGGAAGTCACGGATCATTGTTCTGACATTTTAAGATTTCCTATGCGAAAATATTTTTGCAACTCGGATGAATAGTTGCAGAGGTATGGTGTCACAAAGGGATGGACAGACAAAGTGAGATCCTTTTTTTACAAATGACGTGCTAAAATGGACTCTGAGGTGGACCGCTTCATACGTCAAACCTCTACATTCAGTATAGTTTCTTTCTCAGGCGACTGGTAGACAGACATACAGACACGGTAATTTTGTTATTACAGATTATAGAAATGTAAGAAATCAGATTTTTGAGTCCAAGGACATGAGAATTTTGCTCGCCCCCTTCCCCCGATTTTAGATAGAAATTCTAACAAATGTTTCCCACATTTGCTTGTATACGCTCCGATTTCATGCAGGTAACAAACTCCTTATATTCTCTCCACTTTAATTAAATTTAAGAACAGAGTGTGCGCTTCAAAAAGCCTACCGTGTTTTTTGAAGTTTCAGTACCGCTGAAATATTATAAATAAATAACCAATTTGTTGCTTTATCGTATGGATCAACAGTCCTTAAGTGCATTTCCCTCAATTTACAGAAAACCTACTACGTTTTTTGAAGTTTCAGATCAAATCAGATCATATGTAGAGGATTTTAGGAAGGGAGTGTCTGACCCCAGGTCTTAAACAACCCTTAGAAATAGGAAGCCAGAAGATTTGGGCTAGAGTGTCCGATAGGAAAGTCACACGGAAGCGAGGTAGAAAGGGGGAAGGAAGACGCCCTTATTTATTACCGGGGGCCAGTACCCGGTGTCCGACGGCTTAACATGCCCATCCGACGGACGGCGGATATTTAGTGGATCGAGCGTTCGTACCTCCCTGGGATCGAACCTGAGGCCCTTTCCGTGGCAGTCACGAACGTTGCCCACTAGGCCACCCGCGGCCCTTTTGAAGTTTCAGTACCTTTGAAATATTATAAATCATCATCATCATCATTGTCAACCATTATCAATCCACTGCTGGACGAAGGTCTCCCCAAGTTTCCTCCACAACGGTCTGTCTTGTGCCAGTCTCCTCCATGTCACCCCTGCATACTTTCGAATTTCATCCACCCATCTCCCATGTGGTCTTCTTCTGGGTCATTTCCTGTCCCGTGGAATCCAATCTAAAATTTCGGCTGTCCATCGATGATCTGTCCTTCTGGCAGTATGTCCAGCCCATTGCCATTTCAGGGATTTAACTCTGATCATGATGTCTTCCACACTTGCCATTTTTCGGATCCACGAGTTCCTCTTCTTATCTCTCCTGGTTACACCAAGCATGCACCTCTCCATGCCACTTTGAGTTGTCTGCAGCCTTTGTATGTCTCTTTTAGTTAAGGTCCACGTCTCTGCACCATACGTAAGCACTGGAAGGATGCATTGATCAAACACTTTTCTTTTAAGACATAATGGCATATTGCTCTTGAAAATTATGCTGTTTCTTCCAAAAGCTCTCCAGGCAAGTTTTGTACGCCGATTAATTTCTTCATCAATGTGACCCTCACTTGATATCTGCTGTCCAAGATAAACGTACGTGTCTGTTATCTCCAGCTTTTCTCCATCAATCGATAAATCTTCATTTCTTGTAAAAGCATTGAACATCACTTTTGTCTTCTGAAAGTTCATTTTTAATCCCACTTCTTTACTCTTGTCAGCAAGTTCCTGGATCATACTCTGCAGCTCTGACGGGCTAGTTGCAAAAATGACTACGTCATCAGCAAAACGAAGGTGGGTTAGATAATCTCCATTAATCTTTATCCCCGTGTTTTCCCAGCTCAGCGACTGAAAAACACCCTCCAATGTGGCATTAAAGAGCTTCGGAGATATGGTGTCACCTTGTCTCACTCCCTTTCCAATTTTTACGTGTGTTGTATTATTCAAACAGCCTAATCTTTGCACTTGCATTTTCATAGATGTTATTAATAATATTAATGTATGCATCTTCAATACCGCAGGTTTTCAGAGCCATTGTAACTGCTGATGGTTTCACCGAATCAAAGGCTTTTTCATAATCGATAAAAGCCATGCACAATGGAAGTTCATATTCCCTCGCTCTTTCAATTAGTTCTCTCAGCACGTGGATATGATCTATTGTGCTGTAGCCACTCCTGAATCCAGCTTGTTCTCTCGGTTGAGCCATGTCCAGTGTTACCTTCAAGCGGTGTGAAAAAACTTTAGTGAAGATTTTATAAACTACTGATAGGAGGCTGATAGGTCTGTAGTTTCCGAGATCCTCAATGTCACCTTTCTTATGTGGCAGGATCATTGTAGCGGTGTTCCAATCCTCAGGAATCTTTCCTTCATTAAGGCATCGAGTGAAAATTTGGGCGAGTACTGTTTCGATTTCTCCACTTGCTTCTTGTATGATGTCTACAGTAATTCCATCTTCTCCTGGAGCTTTTCCCCGCTTCATGTTCTTGATTGCATGTGCAACTTCTGCTGGGAGGACTGGAGGAACTCTGGTACTGGTATCTTTCATGATGTCTGGAGTGCATATATCATCCCTTTCATATAATTTGGAGTAGAAATCTTTCACTCTTGTCAAAATTTCGCCTCTATTTCTTGTTACAGAACCATCTTCTTTTCTCAGTGCCATAATCTGTTTTCTTCCCTTACTGAGATGTCCCTTTGCTATCTTTAGGCTTTGGTTGTTTTCAATTGCTTTCCTCACTAGTTCACAGTTGAATTTCCTTACGTCTTCAGTGATACTTTTTCTTACTGTCTTGCATAGCTCTATATATTCCACTTTGGAAGTCACATCTTCTTTAGTTGTCCTCATCTCTCTTCTTTTTTGCATCAACATTTTGGTTTTTCCTGATAATTTGTTCACATGCAACTTGTTCTTAGGCCCAGCTAATTTTGTTGCTGTTTCCATAAGAGCTTTGGTTACTTTTCTGTTAACTTCAGAGATGTCCACTTCTTCCGATGTTAGGCCTTCTAAAGCAGAGAACCTGTTCTTCAGTTCTAACTTGAAGGTATTATGGTGTTTTTTAAGGTTGGTTATGTCAATACATTTTGTTTGTCTTATGAGCTTGCAACGTTCGAGTTTAGTGTTGAGGTGCATCTTACATCTCACCAATCTATGGTCACTACCTGTGTTGAACTTGTTTAGCACACTGCAGTCTTCTATGACGAATTTTTTGTTACACATAATAAAATCAATTTCACTTGTCGTCCCATTTGGATGTCTCCATGTCCATTTCCTGTGTGGCTTTTTCTTGAAGAAGGAGTTCAAGATGAAAAACCCTTCTGCCTCTGCAAACTCAACGAGAGTATTTCCACGCTGGTTTCTGTTGCCATGACCGAATTTACCTACTGAAGTTTCATTCTGTTGCCATTGCCCTATTTTTGCATTGAAATCTCCCATAATTATTTTCAAGTGCTGCTTACCTTTATTATTTAGATGACAAATTTCCTCATAAAATTCTTCAATTTCTTCTTCAGGATGACTTGTGGTGGGTGCATAAGTTTGAATAATCTGAGCCTGGTATCTTTTCGAGAGTTGGATAACAAGTCGTGCAGCTCTGTCAGAGGAACTTTCAACTTCTACAACTTTATCCTTCAGTTTCTTGTTTATTATAAATCCAACACCACTAGTTCTGCCAGTATCTGTCCCACGATAGTAGAAGAGATGTCCACTTTTCAGTTCGATGAGATCTTCTCCTTTTCTCCTTACCTCACTTAGCCCCACGATGTCCCACTTGATCCTTTGTAGTTCCTCTTCCAATTCAAGAAGCCTTGAATCAGAAGATAGGGAGCGTCCATTATACGTAGCCAAGGTCAGCATCAGATGGCAGCCTAGTCCGGTCCTCCGGGGATTCTTAGCACCCTCTGCCTTCATGTCGCACTGGCCGCTGCCTTGGCCAGGTACATTCCAGCTGCCGGAGACCGAGGGCCAAGATTTAAGTTGTGGAATCATTTTGGAGGGGTTTGGCCATAACTCACCACGCTGGCCAAGCGGGTTGGTGAGTGTGGGATAGAATTTCCTCTAATCACGATGGTATAGTTATACCGCTATGGGCGGTCGTCAGAGCCCCTTTAGTGGGAACAGGATGCACCACGAGAAGGCGGGGTTGTGATAAATTCACTGATTTATCGTATGATTCAACAATTCTTAAATACATTTCCCTCAATTTCTCAGAAAACCTACTGCGGTTTTTGAAGTTTCGGTACCTTGAAATATTATTAATACATAATGATAAATTCGCTGATTTATCGTACGGTTCAACAATACTTAAGTGCATTTCCCTCAATTTAGCAGAAAACCTACTGCGTGTTTTGAAGTTTCAGTACCTTTGAAATATTATAAATACATAATGATAATTTCGCTGATTTATCGTATGATTCAACAATACTTAAAGACATTTCCCTCGATTTAGCAGTTCCAGAAAATGGAAACATTCCCTTTTCTTTGTCATAAATTGAGGGAATGCATAATAAAATGGCCAGGTAGTGTAGGATTAAATATGACTGGGAATCCTAAAGATCACTAATGCTTGCAATGAGGAAATTAATTTAACTTTTGCATTTATATACTACGTGTTTATTTATGAATTGTATCAGAAGTGATGTTTCATTTTAGAAAACGCAATTCCTTGTTCTCTTACGGTCAACACGACTCATGTTTTCCCAAACTTAAGCCGCGCGATGAAAAGCAGGATTTTTAACAATCATCTCGAACACTCTTAACAAGGGAAGTTTATTCTCTGTAAATAATTAAGGCCTAATAAAACGTCTCGGGTGAAAGAAGATGATTAAAAGTGAATTCTTATGAGCATAAGCATTTTTTGAACACATCTTCGTGAAGGCAGAAATGGAAATTAAAGAAAAACAAGGGAATCGCACAAATAGCAAAATTACTTTCTTTTTCAATTACCCGAATTGCTTCTGCCGACGCGCTTCCATTAAAAGAACTTAATTACTTTCCGAAGCATCTCCTGAAGACTTTCTCGGGAATAAAAAAAAAAAGCGAAAGCTAAGTTTAGCGACAGAAGGCCAAACCACATTTTTCCAATTGAGAAAGAAAAAAATAAGAAAGACAGAGAGAGAGAGAGAGAGAGAGAGAGAGATCGATACACATGAACTCCATCTTTTGTTCAACTGAATGCTATTGTCGCAGATAAGAATAATACGCTGTGTTTAGATATTCTTAGCAGCATTTGATTTACTAAGAGGAAACCCACAATATCGATCTAATATACGAAACCCACAATACCGATCTAAATAAATAAGATCATACTAAATCGAAAAAACTCTGTTCCAAAATGTTTTTGACCAGTTTTATAAGATTGTTCAGTAAATAGTGAGACTTTCTACCGGAAAGAGTCAAAACATAATACACCTAAAAAAAATCGTCCCCAACGTTTAAGCAGCGGTTCCATCATTGCAAAAGTCTTTGTATTCCTGAGGCATAGAATGAGACAGGCTGCTACTGAAACCATTTACAGCTTTACGCATCTGATCATCCGAAGTCAAATGTTTGCCCATAAGAAATTTTTTCATAGGTTACAAGATATGAAAATCGCAGGGAGTTAGGTAAGGGCTATGAGCTTGATGTTAAAATACTTCCATGAGAAAGTGCTGAAATGTCTTTTGCGTGGTATCTGCGGTATGCGGCCGGGTGTTATCATGCAGAAGCACAATACCATAAGTAAGGTTACCTGGTCTCTTGTTTTTGTTGGCTCGTCGAAGCTTCATTAAAGTTTAACAATATCTTTCGGCATTGGTGGTTGATTCTTTTGGTAGCCACTGAAAAAGCAATAATCCTCGATGGTCAAAGAACAGGGTTAACATCCGCTTTTCTGCGAAAATGGTGGACCACAATTTCCTCGGCGATGGCGATGATGCATGTTTTCACTACATGCCCTGGCGTTTCGACTCTAGCTCAAAATGATGACCTCAGCTTTGTTCCCCATCAATAATGCATAGTAGAAAATCTTCACCTTCTCCATAGTTGCGGAACAGATGCTTAAACGATAGTCCCATTCGTTAACCCATCTCTTCATGATGCAGATGTACTGAAACAGCACGACGTGGTACTCCTGATCTTAGCTGGTCTGCAGTGCTTATTTGTCCACCATTAAAGAGCTTGCATCACCGCGTTACAGTACTGGGTGGAAGATAAACAGTCCCATACACAGCCTTCATGTGTCTGTGAATTTCGCTTGGTGGACCTTTCTCCGCTTTCAAAAACTGTATTACAGAACGTAGAGAAACTTGGGACGTATCCATCTGCTATTAGAGAACAATAAAATTAGTCCAGTACTTTACACGGCTTCCGTAACAAACAAGCTGTAGTGCAGTTGCATAGCCTTTAAATCGCCTGTACATCAGCACCATCTATTGACAAAATTAGGAAGCGCAAATGTACTCCAGCCAAAGAATCTCACTACCTATTGAACAGCCCTTATAGAAATGTCACATTAACACTGAAGTGCAGAGATGGTTGTTATGCCTCCAAACAAACAAATAAACAAATAAAAAACAAAACAACAGAAGAGCAGTGAAGGTGTACTAATTGGAAAATAGAAGAACGAGCAATTCTAAGAATGCAACTTTCACTTCTTGTTTTCTACCGCGTATGACCATGGCGGGTTGAGTTTCGCAGCGACGGCTATGCGCCCGGATTACTGGGAAATTAATGCAGCCAACTTGTCATTCCTCGGCTGCATACGAGTAAAGGACAAAGCGCATCCGGGGCCGCCTTCACAGGGAACCATCTACACATTCGCTTCTTCAAACACAGGGAGTCTGTGTGAAACCCTGGAAAAACCACAGACCAGATGGAAGGCAAGACCGGGATTATAACACCCGTCGTCATAAACGTCCGCTTCGCACACAGCGCATAGCGACTGAATTTTGTTAACACAATCTAAATGTAATAGATAAAAACTTTAATCAAAAATCAGTATTAACACGATGTTGTAAATTAGTTTACTGATGTACGATGTGTGACATTTTAATTCCCAGAACTGTCGCGTAGTGTCGCCTTTGTAGCGATACGAGCCCAATAAGGCGCCCTGTGCATTGTCCGCACATGTTTCAAATTGCGCATGCGTTAACCGCAAACCAGTAGAATCATTCGTGAGTGAGAAGTTGCGAAATGCAGTGTAAATCTGTGTGTGAGTTTTGAAGTAAAAATGAGTGACAGAAATTTAGAGCAGTGCATTAACAATCAATTCTCTGTGACGATCGGTAAAAGTACTACTGAAACGTTAATACTACATATTGAACATGGCGTATGGTGATGATGCTATAAAAAAGCCAATCCATGCTTGGGTGTTTTGTTGATCACAAGGGAAATAGTTCATCACGAATTGATTGAACAGGGACAAACGGTCAACCAACAATGCTACTTAGAGTTGGTGAAAATGTTATGGAATTTTCATTGAACAGGGACAAACGGTCAACCAACGATGCTATTTAGTGGTGCTGAAAACGTTACGGGATTTTCATTGAACAAGGACAAACGGTAAACCAACAATGCTGTTTAGAGGTGTTGAAAAGGATACGGAATTTTCATTGAATAGGGACAAACGGTCAACCAACAATGCTATTTAGAGGTGATAAAAAAGGTTACAGGATTTTCATTGAACAGGTATAAACGGTCAACCAACAATTCTATTTAGAAGTGTTAAAAAGGTTACGGGATTTTTATTGGACAGGGACAAACGGTCAACCAACAATGCTATTTAGATGTGTTAAAAAGGTTATGGGATTTTCATTGAACAGGGACAAACGGTCAACCAACGATGCTATTTAGAGGTGTTGAAAAGGTTACGGAATTTTCATTGAACAGTGACAAACGGTCTACCAACAATTCTATTTAGAGGTGTTGGAAAGGCTACGGGATTTTCATTGAATAGGGACAAACGGTCAATCAACAATGCTATTTAGAGGTGTTGAAAGGGTTACAGGATTATTTTTAAAGTAAAAGAACTGAACTTTGGCCCGAGAATGCCTCAAACCATGATGCGCTTAGTGTTCCCAATTTCCTGGCTAGGAAATAAATTACCAAATGGGATCATCCACCCAATTCACCTGATTTAGCCCATTTGCGAATTCTGGCACTTCCTAAAAATAAAAGCTGCCATGAAAGGACGAAGATTTTCAGACATGTCTGGCATGCAGCGTAACGTGACAAAGGAACTCCAAGGTATTCCAGAAACGGAGTTCCATGAATGTTTCCTCCTACGATGGCAACAGCGTCTAACTAAATGCATAGCTCAGAAGGGGGTAACGGTAGCCACTGGTGCACAGATAGCCACGCATTTTTTTTTGTTGCCTTCTGGGAAATAAATTGACGCACATCTTATGTATTTCTGGGAAATGAGATAATTGCGAACTGAAAATTACGTACTAAGAAGGTAGTACACAATTACTACTTCTCCACATATATCTCCGAATTTACTGGGACATTGGTTGATATGTTTACCAGTTCCTCTGCAGAAGAAGTCAATGTCCGCGATTCTTAACAAACAGCGCTCCTTGTGACGGACTTTCAAAATCCAATGACATCGCGGACAACTTCGTAAACGGTAACTTTGCCGCCCCCTAAAAGTCAAATTTTAATCATCTATCATACATACATCGTGTAGCTTGACTTGTAGCGGAAAATCTTAATGTATTTTTAATCTTTTCTGAGGAATAAATTATACAGCCCTCCTTGGCGTAAACTTTTATTTTTCATCCAACGATGTCTAAGCTTCTACGAGTCGCGTTAGAATATTTTTTGTGGCAACAACTAGTTTTGCACAAGCGTTACATACAAGGTGTGTCAGTGAAGTTCGGTGAACGCTGTCGTAACGCGCAAAAGAAAATTGTGAGATCTGTGGTAGCTTGCATGACGCAGTCACGTTGACGAGCGATCATGTGCGTAACCATCACGAAGCTGTGAGAAAACCTGAGGCACAGAAAGTCTATCACGGCACATGATGTATAGGGGTAAATAGAGTTAGGAAACAATGTGATTTTCTTTTCAGCCGAGTGAGCTGGAGCTGTGTTCAATCACACGCCGTATCCGTCTGATCTGGCACCGTTTGACTACCTTCTGTTTCTCCGATTGAAACTAGCACTGCTAGAAAAGAGATCTGCGGACATATCGGACATCTAAGCTCACGTGATGACACAGCAGCTAATAGGAGGGCTTTTCTCGTAGCTTCTAGCAGTTAACGATGCCAAAGGTGTATTGTATCCGGCGGATTATCTTGAAGCCCAGTATAGTAAGTTTTTCTAAATATTCTCTATTGATTTTTCCGTTCATTCACCGAAATTTATTGACACGCATTATCCGAGGGTAATTTCAAAAGTTTTGCACACTGTGCGTTACATTTTTAAAAAACGAATTTATTTCACAACACACCTTTACAGGACTTCGAATTAATATCCATGTTTCTTTATTACAGAGGCCCAACGTTTGGGCAAGTCATGTGTTTCAGTCCGGACACCTCTATCGCTGAATCGTCGGATTACTCGCGTCACCTCATCACAAGCATCCTGAATAGTTTCTCTCGGAGTGGATTCAACGGTTTTGGGAACAAGATATAGACTGGTGGGCTCGTGCAAGGACTGTATTGCGCGTGGAGAAGCAATTCCCATCCATACTTTCCCGGAATTTATTTTACTGTACGGGCAACATGTGGCCTCGCATTGTCGTGCAGAATGATGACACCAGCCTCGAGCATGACGGGCCTCCTTTGGAGAATCTCTGGGAGTTAAACATTTTGCAGAAACCTTCTGCAGTGCCAAACAGAAGTCATCGCTCTTTCCACGGTGATAAGTGAGTCACAGAAAAAAGTCTCATCGTCCGCCACCCGGGAATCGAACCCAGGGTCTTCCAGTTACGCGCCGGACATGCTGCCACTGCACCACAGCGGCCTCGAATTGTCCAGACTCACACGTGATTAACCGCCAAACTACATGGCAGGTTGCTTCACGGAGCTCCGCACAATGCTGGGGATTCACCAAAGATGGAAAGCAGCAACTGAACAAATGAATAGGAGGAGATTGAATAATTAATGTATGTACTCGACGTGGATAAGGAACACAAAACAGAAGTCTTCTTAGTTATTTGCTCAGTTATCCAGTAGATGACATCTGGATGACTTTACCCGAGGTCGCGTCATTGGGAAGTTGGAAGAAGGTCGAAGTGTGACTAGTGTGGCCGAGGAGTTCGAGATCGCTCACAGCATCGTTTCACGAGCATGAAGAGCATTTCAAACGACAGGAAGAGCTGTCCGAGAGTTTAGCAGTGGTAGTCCACGAGCAACCACGGCGGCGGACGACACGTATATTGTCCTACAAGCGAGAAGAGACAGACGGCAGACAGCGTTAGAAATCGCAAGGCACATGCAACAGACAACTTGGCGTCCGTTATCGCGTTTTGCCGTGGCCAGGAGGCTGTACAAAGGTGGTCTATTTGCACGACGACAAGTACGGTGTGTGCCATTAACGCCTGCTCATCGGAGACGTCGGTTTCTGTGGTGCCAGGACAACAAGAACTGGACACATCAGCAATGGGGTCGAGTTCTTTTTACGGATGAGAGCCGATTTTGTCTGACGAGCGATGATTGCGTGTTCCCTGCTCATCTAGAGAGAGCAGGAAACACGCAATCACACCTCCAACATCATCAAAGGGGACCGGTTTGGAGGTGGCGGAGTTCTCGTTTGGGGCGGTATCATGCTTGATAGCTGTACTGACCTCCACATCTTCCAAGGAGGTTCAGTCACTGGTGTCCGCTATTGTACCGAGGTTCTCCTGCGTCACGTGCGTCTGTTTAGAGGTGCTGTGGATCCTGAGTTCCTTTTCATGGACGACAATGCTACACCTCATCTTACAGTGACTGTCGCAGAGCTGTTGGAGAGTGAAGATATTCAACGCATGAATTGGCCCGCAAGGTCCCCGGACTTAAATTCAATCGAACACGTGCGGGACCTTCTCGGGAGACTCTTGGCAGCACGTCACCAGCCACCAGCAACGACTCCTCAGCAGCGATTGGCGCTACAAGAGGAATGGGCCGCGATGCCTCAACATCACCTTGACAACCTCGTCCTCAGCATGGACAGACGTTGTAGATCCTGCAACGCAGTCAGGGGTGATCATATCCCCTAGTAAAGACTGAAATTTTTCTTGGCAACCGCCTGTCACATGGACTTTTCTGTCTTCTGTCAAGTTGTGCTCGAAGATACCTTTTCAATAAAGTGCCTTTGTATCCTTTGGGTTCCTTGTTTGGACGGTTTTGCTCACTTGTCCCATATTCTTACATCTTAGGGATCCTATGGTATCATTTGAGTCGATGTGGAGCACTTCTGCACGACGTTAGATTCGAAAAACCGTCTCGTCCTTAATTTTTGCACGCCATTACGCCTCGAGCATTCTGTTTGTTTTTATCACTCCAACCTTATCATAGGCCATAATCATCATAAGCTTAATCTGTGATTGTTGGTGGCGGTATTTTTTGTTTCTGGCGAGGTGATTCTGTATATTTCCCCTGAGAAAACTGAGATTTCAGTTCTGGTTCAAAATCTCGTATCCAGGTTTCGTTTATAGCAACAATTCTGTCCAAAAACTGCTCGCCTTTTGTCTGGTACCACTGAAGCAATTCTTCTGCGATTCCTTTGCGAACTGCTTGCTGCTCTTCACTCAGATTATGCGGAACACATACGCAGCCACTTTTCTCTTCAGCACTTTTTTCAGTTAGGATTCTGAAAACCGAAGCGGTAGACATATTTGTTTCATATGCAATCTCCTCACATGTTTTCCATCGATATTGTTTCAAAATACTGTTGGCGACAATCGCAGATGTGTCGTCCGTTGCATCTGATGGCCGGCCGCTTCTTTGGTCGTCTTCGATTAATTCCCGAACTTGGCGGAAACGTGAAACCCACCGTAACACTCTGCTACCCGATCCACGACACTAACCCCACGAACTCTTCACAAGGTTTTATGAATTTCGGTAAGGGAATTTCCTCTCAAAGTTTCAATTTTAATGTAGGATCGCTAGTGGCTACGGAGTTCTGATTTAACCCACTTACCTCCTCCATTTTTAGGCAGACGTTTTCGGAACAGGAACAAATTAGTCAGCAAACGTAAACACAACTTTGTATACTGAAGTCTGATTCACAACTGGAGCAACGCTTGGAGCGATTGCATCATCTTACGGGGAGCGTCTGCACAGTATCTAAAACTTTTGAAATGACCTACGTATGTAATGCGCATAGTTTCTAATTTCCTAGATGTACCCATTTCTTCCTATTAGATATTCCCATTCTTTTCGCTAAACACGAAATAAAGTTTTGTTAAAGAACGCTGTAATTGCATTTAGAACCTTACAAAACGCCTGTCTGAAAAGTTCTGGCAAGCTTTCTGTGCCTGAACAAAAAAAGAAGAAAAAGTCTCTGTTGGGAAACGAGGTTGCATTCTGTAAGCATTAAGATTCGTGGTTACGGTTATGAGAACTACCGAAACTGGAGAAGATATTTTCCTGATCCAAAAACCTCATTTGAAATGCTTGAAACCCTAAATTTAAGAAAGCCTCAGGAATCTTTGAAAACGTAAAATCCTAAAATGGTGTTTTTTACGCTTTCCAACGGTAGGTTGAAGAAGCGTATATGCTCCAGCTTTGTCCGTCCGTCTGTCTATCGGCACGATAACTCGCGTAAAAATGGTTCGATTTCGATGAAATTTTAGTATGTGTTAGGGGACCACCTGGGGACGAATCCTATTGAACATGGACGAAATGGGGTCAAAGGTCACGACACAGAAGCGGGATCCATTCCATTGCCCTTATGCGTCATAACTTGCGTAACTATGGTTCGATGTCGATGAAATTTCTATATGTGGTACGGGACCACCTGGAAAGGAACCCTATTTAAATTGGGTGAAGTGGGGTTAAAGGTCAGGACCTAGGAGCGGGATGCATTCCATTGCTCTTATGCGTCATAACTTGTGTAAATATGGTTCGATTTTGATGAAATTGTAGTATGTCGTACGGGACCACATAGGGACGAACCCTATTGAAAACGGACGAAATGGGGTCAAAGGTGAGGACATAGGATCGGGATTCATTCCATCGCCCTTATCCCATACTATTAAAGGAGCACTTCTTGTATGTATGTAAATTTTATTTTGAAAACGGCTCTAAGGATTTTGATGAAAGTCGTTAAGCTACCGTTTTCTGGTACTAGAAATCGATTTAGCTTGATCTCAATTTTAGGAAAATTCGTTTAAAGGGTTAAATAACCACCCCGAATTACCACATCTCTAGTGTGATGGCGTCGTCCCATTAATGTTACTCATGCTTAGAAATCTCATGACGTCACAATCTCGCGATTGAGATGTTGGCGCGAGGTCACACCATCTGTCTCATTAAGTCACGCATTGTGCATGGATCCTATTAAAGTTTTATGACGTCACACTCTTGCGAGCAGATGGTCGCTATTCCCATCTGCCTCATTACGTCACGCGTTGTGTGCGTATGTCCGTCCGCACGATTACTCGCGTAAAAATCGTTCGATTTCGATAACATTTTAGTATGTGGTAGAGGAACACCTGGGAAGGAACCCTAATGAAAGTGAATGAAATGGGATAAAAGGTCAGGACATAGGAGTGGGATCTATTCCACTGCTTTTATGCGTCGTAACTAGCGTAAAAATAGTTCGATTTCGATAAAAGTTTAGTATGTGATAGGGGACTACCTGGGAAGGAACCCTAATGAAAGTGAATGAAATGGGGTAAAAGGTCAGGACATAGGAGCGGGATCCATTTCACTGCTTTTATGCGTCGTAACTAGCGTAAAAATGGTTCGATTTCGATAAAATTTCAGTATGTGATAGGGGCCTACCTAGGAATATACCCTATTGAAAATGGACGAATTGGGGTCAAAGGTCGGGACATAAAAACGGAATTACTTCAATCGCCATTATGCGTCATAACTTACGTGAAAATGCTTCGATTTGGATGAAATGTTAGCATGTTGTAGGAGCCTGCCTGGAGACGAATCCTATTGAAAATGGGCGAAATGGGTCAAAGGTTAGGACACAGGAGCGGGATCTATTCCATAGCCCTTATGCATCATAACTTACGTAAAAATGCTTCGATTGCAACAAAACTTTATCATGTTATTTGGGAGGTATACTGAACCGGTTCTGTTGAATATAATCGAAATGGGATCGAAGGTCAGGGCACAGGACCGAGGTTTATTCCACAGCCATTATCCTCATAACTTGAGTGATAACTTTTTTTTTTTTGATTGTAGGTTTTACGACCACCGTGAGCAACTCAATGGGCTATAAGCAGTCGCCCGTCCCTAATTTAGGGTCACTGGTTCCAGGGAAGGGAGAGAACCAGTGCCGTAAGACAAACACAACATCCATGCCTCACCGGGATTCGAACCCGGACCCCATTCGGACGAATGATCAGAGGCCATCGTTTAGACCACTGCGCCACCGGGGCGGCGAGTGATAACTTGAGTAATGATTTCTGGTATGTTGGAAAGCGTATTAAAATCAATGTATTGCATGAGTTTACTAACTTGTTGTTATAACATACGACCCACGTAAGTCTAAAATTTCCTTTAATGGTAAATATATAACAATCAGAATATGCCGAGCTTCAGTATTCCGCTGGAAGGCTTCATCTGAGCTTAATTTTCAGAGCTTAGAATGGACACGGACAACGCTGAAACAATCTAAGCTCTGAGAACTAAGCCCAGATGAAGCCTCCCATTGGAATGAGACAGCTTGGCATATACTGACTATTATACATACGCCATTAAAGTAAATTTCAGACTTACGTAAATCGTATGTTATAGTGCATAAATGGTGTAGCGTTTTTTTTGTTGTTGTTGTTGTTGTTCTTGTTTGGAGGTTTAACGACCACCGTGAGCAACTCAATGGGCTATAAGCTGTCACCCGTCCCTAATTTAATGCCACTAGCTCCAGAGAAGAGAGAGATCCAGCGCCGTAAGACAAGCACAACATCCATGCCTTACCGGTATTCGAACCCGGACCCTTCTGGGACGCATGATCAGAAGACATCACTTAGACAACTGCTACACCGGGCGGCGGTGTAGTTTTTAGTAATAGTCGCTAACTCCAATCCAAAATACCCTAGATTTACCGACTTTTCCCCATGTTGGCAATATTGCTCTGGCCCATTGTGGCGCTGCCCGCTTTCTGGTCAACTGTTTGCGATTGCCGTCGAGCCTTTTCTACGCTCTCTGCAAACATCTCTTCTAGCACAACTTCCACCACCAGTTGCCAGCTCACGGCATCACTCAGTCATTTACTCTGCTTATGCAGATGACATCACCGTCTGCATTCGTAGCGACTCACAGTTCCAACTGCTTCGTCGTTTGTTCTCCGCATATGCTTCATGTTCTGCAGCTGAACTGAATACTTCTAAGAGCACTGGATTGTGGTGCGGGTCGTGGTCCAATCGCTTGGATGCTCCATGGGGGGCCACATGGTCATCCACTACCCAACGCTTCCTGGGTGTGCACTTAGGCGCACCACAAGCTACATCTAGTGCAACTCGCTCGGAACTCCATCCTTGCCTCCTCCGCACAGCTGCATTCTGGTGTCGTGCGCAGTTCTGTACGTCCTACTACCAGCGTGCAAATCTCACCAGGACATACCTTCTGTCCATCTGCAAGCATTCTTGGATTGCATCTACGACCCCGCTTTTCTGTCTCCAGGAGGTTACACGCTGCCTTACTCGAGTAATGTGGGCGGGTCATCACTGGATTAACGTCCACAAGCTCTGTGCTCCTCCCTCCTATGGTGGTGCTGGCCTACCTGATGTCCCGCTGTGCTACAAAGCAAGCCGAGTGATCAACTTCATTCACCTTTTCACGGCTCCAGTGGCTTCCGCAGTTCAGGTACGTGACGTTCTTGCCTCCTTGCGTAACCCACATTTTTCTTTTCTTTCTTTAGTTCTCATGGATTGCTGTCCTTTCCCCCCTCCAAACTCCCACCTGCATATTCTGAAGCCCTCACTCACCTTCGCTCTCTCCCCCTCATTCGCTCCCCTCCCTCTTCAACTCTAGAGCTTCTTTCTGAACCCCTCTTCTTCAACTCCCTTGTTCATCCCCCCCATCTCCCCTGTTTTTCATTCCCCTCTTGGCTCCGAGCAGGTGTAGTAACTGTACAAGACCTCACTAACTCGGATCTATCCTGGCGCCCTCTCTCTGGCCTCCCCCTGCTATTCTCTCGTCCCCATCCGCCCATTTGGTCTATGACTCTCTGCTAACTGCACTTCTTTCGCTTTTCCCTGATCTTGTCTCCCCCACCGGTCTCGTCTCTGTCTTTTCTGCCCCTCTTCCGCTGCCGTTTTTCCTCCGACTCACAAACTCGGTTCTTCCTCTCTCCTCTCTCTCCTCGAAATCTCTTTATCGTTTTCTAGTGCACCTTGCCACCCCTTCACCGCTTTCTATTCTGGAGGTTCCCCCTGCTTCTCTTCCTCTTGTCTGGGCCGCTGCCCGCTCACCCTTATCTGCCCCTCTTGAAATTAATACCCACTGGCTCTTTTTGCATAATCGCCTCCCTGTTCCGTATTTTCTCTTTCGCATGTCTCTTCTCTCCTCCCCTCTCTGCTCCTTCTGCGCACAGGAGGCAGACGTTTCTCACGTCTACCTTTACTGTCCCATCCTGATGCCTCTCCTCCACCAGGCTTTCCGGATTGCCAGTCGCTCTTGTTCTCAAGATCTTCCGTTCACTGCCTACAGACATCTTCTTCTGCGGGCTCATCCACCTACAACTCTTCCTTCAGTATGTGCCTATCTTTTCGTGCTGGTTAAACACGTTATTTACGTATACCTTCAACAACTCCACAGCATTTCCTCGCCGGTCTCTTTACACCAGGCCAGCGCAGCACTTTTGTGCCATTTTCAAGATCGATTGCTTTCTCGACTCCGCCTGGAGTACCAGTCGGCTTCTTCCAGTCGTCGAGAAGCCACCTTCTATGCTACCTGGGCGCCGGCCGCTCCATGGTTTGCGATTGATTCTGGACTGCTACACCTATCAGAACCCTAGGACATTCTACACCTCCTTTGCTGAGTTCCGTGGCACCCTGGTGGCCCTCCTCCACTCTACGACTCGTGCAATCCACACTACCGTTGAATTGTGAATGCTAATGACATCTCAGTGTATTTTCATGCTTACTCGTGTACATTACTTACTTTCACCCCGCCTGTATTATGTTGCTTTGGTGCCCTCGTTAAATAACTTGCACAATTGTGCACGCTGTGTTTTTATCTCATGTATGTAATGTTTTACCTTCACGGCGGTGTTTGTGCTGTTCTTTTTCTAATTGTGTACTATTGTTTCGCCTGTGTTATCCTGTAAATCATGCCCAGCCAATGTCATGTGACAGGATGTGTTTCTCTTTGTCATTTCTGCAATTTTTTTATTCAATAAGCTTTGCTTGCAGCATTTTGTTATTCATCCCCATTGTCATTGCAATGTATATACCATCATGTTTTTAACAGTTTTGTATTATTTCCCAGTGAGATGCCCGATACTGTACGTCTCCCTCTTATGTTTTCTTATGATAAATTAGAATAAAGCGATTTTGAAACCTCGTGCCAGTAAAATCGAATCAACCGACCAACCAACAATTTTATCTTCTTTTAAAACAAAATTTTATTGCCACTGTTTGCTCAAAAGTTGAATACATCATGTGGTGATTTTTACTGCGTCAAAGAAAACACGGCTTCCTAGTAGAACTGCTTATAGCGTAAAAGCCTAAATTTACCGGTTCGAACCCACATTTTTCTCCTTCAGAGCCAAATATTCTACCACTTCAACTACGCCAACGAATACTTATCGCTGTAAACTTGCCATTTTGACATGTGCGTAACATCTAAGGTCACATACACTGAGTGATCACTAAATTATGACAAACTACCTAATACTCGTAGGTCTTTCTTTCGCCCTCAGTACAGCAGCTATCCGACGTGGCATCGATTCAATAAGATGCCGGGAGCAGTTGGGAGGTATGGCCAACTAAGCTGCGAGTAATGCGGTCTTCAATGCAGGTATGGAGATGATTGGTGTACCCGGACGCCTGATATGCCGGTACATAGTGTCCCAGAATTGCTCTATGGGATTGATATCGGGGAGTTCGGAGACCTATCGATAGGATGGAAGTTTGATATGTGTTCCTCAAACCATTCCTGCACAACATTGGATCTACGGTCTGCACATTGTCATTTTGAAAGACATTGTTGCCATTCGGGAAAAAGTGCAACATTGCAGAGTACAGAGTCAGAAAACAATTAACGATAGTGCACACCAGCTCAGTTTCTGCCAGGTAAACACGCCCCATATCAACTGTGGAGACCATACAGGACGGATCAGCCTCATGTTGTTTGAGCCTAATACGTGCACGACCATCCACGGAGTGGAAGTAAAAACGCGACTCGTCAGACCAGCACACTTTTTCTCAGTAATCAGAAGTCAAACTTGCATGATTTTTGCCCCTGGCAAGTCTTTTGATCCGATGAATCGTGGTTGGGAGAGGATATCGTCGGGTCGTCTACTGTTATTGCCCATACGTGAGGGCGTGCGACGCATGGACATGACAGACACTCTTCCGTGTTGACCTCAGCTGTATTGGGCAGTCAACTGTTGAACAGTGATTGCCCTGTACGAGTCGAACCTTTCGCTGTCCTGTGTAGTTTTGCCTCTGGATTATTGTTTGGCCATTTTAACGCCAGTCCTGATACGCTTTAACTAAGGCAGCTTGCGAATGATCCACCAGTTCAGCCGTTTGGGAAATCGAGGCCCCCACCCACTCTCCGAGCTTCCACAATATGTCCTATCGCAAAGTCCGATAAATACTTCCGTTTACCCATCACGCTTCGAATTTTACTACTTACTGCTCCACTCACACCTATGTATGCTAGCTCGGTCACCTTATCTCATCCTCTCGGAAATCACGTGGTCAACGGGCGGCATCCACTTTTAATAGGGGTGGACATAATTCAGTATATATCCCCCCTGCCACTTGAGAAAGGCTGTGGCAGGATATCACGGATTTCGGGTTCGCTGGAAACAATGCCTGAAGGAGCTCACTGTAGGAGAAGGAATTGTGATTAATTCCAGACGACGTGTGGAAGAAGCATCACACAATTTTTCTCGAAACTCACGACCAGGAGATTGATTTATCGTTTGGTCGACAACATAGCGTAAAAGCCCATATTTTCTGGTGTTGGAATTCGAGCATATATCTTCTTTTTCCGGAGTCAGATAATCAACAGCTTGAACTACACCGAAAAAATCCGACCCTGTGGTGCAGTGGTCTAAGCGATGGCTTATGATCATTCGTCCGAGATTGGTCCGGCTTCGAATCCCCGTGAAGCATGGAATGAATGTTGTGTTTGTCTTACGGCACTGGCTCTCGCCCTTCTCTGGAACCAGTGGCTCTTAATTAGGGACGGGCAGCTGCTTATAGACCACTAAGTTGCTGACAGTGGTCGTTAAGCCTTCGATTCAATCCAACAGCAGTAGAAGCTTTAAATAGGCGCCCGGGTGGCGCAGTGGTCTAAGCGATGGCTTCTGATCATTCGCCCAACGGATGGGTCTGAGTTCGAATCCTAGATAAGGCATGGATGTTGTGTTTGTCTTACGGCCGCCCCGAGGGCTCAATGACCTAAGCGATGGCTTCTGATCATTCGCCCAACGGAGGGGTCTGGGTTTGAATCCCGCGTAAGAATAGATGTTTGTCTTTCGGTGGTTTATTCGCTGTATTAATTGTTCATTCGGAATTCTGTATTCCATGTTCACTACATATGTACACTGCTGTCGTCGAAACACAAAATGTCTATAATGTATATGTCAGTGTATCTGTCAACTAAGTCCAATAAATAATGTTTTAAACCTCCAATTCAACCACATAAACGGCGCCCCTGTGGCGCAGTGGTCTAAGGCGTTGGCTTGTGATCATGCGCCGTAGTTGGTTCCGGGTTCGAATCCCGGTGAGGCATGGATGTTTGTCTTTCGGCACTGGCTCTCAATGTGTTACTTGTCCAGCTCTGGTTATCTGTTTGCATTGGTCGTTTAGCATGCTGTCCAATTCATGTTTGATGTATACTCGTTCACAATGCGTTACCTCATCAACAATGTCTATATCTGTGTAAATTGATCATTTGGCATGCTGTCAACCATGTATGACTTGTACTTGTTGATGTGTAATTACTAACTCCTGTTTATGTCTGCCTGTATGTCTTTGTACAAACACCGACAAAAGGCTTTTCGCTGCAACTCACTGTTTTGACATGTGCCTAACCTCTGAGGTATGTACTCGTACGTTACACGCTTTTTGCACACTGGTGAAACTTGGCAATGAGACTAATCAGAAATGATAGTGAATCGTTACAAGAGTGCTTAATGGAAGAGTACTAACAGTGTCGTTTAAACAAAAGAAGTATAACGAAGTAAATTTCTCCGTCATTTTCGGTCTACGCCGGGATTCGAACCCGAGTACGCTTATTCCGGAACAAGCAGCTCTACCAACTGAGCTACGCAGACATGTATTCTGATTCCTATCTGCCTTTATGTCATGTGCGTCCTGCTGGCAGGTACGTCACATCTCCCCCCCCCCCGAAAGAGGGCCGGGGGCATGGCCCACGGATCAGCCGTGACCATGAATCGCTGCAGGCAGACAACCACTGTAGAACGTGCACTTGAGAACTCCCAGTCAATCTGGTGTGTGGAATGCAACGTCACACACATTTATTTTTCGAAGCACTGGAGAAGGGATTCTCTGATTTTTCCTATCTCGCGGTGTGGAAAGAACATCACACCATTGCGAGATTTTGAACGGTCGGGTCATCCGGGTAGTTCGGGCGCCATTATAACGAAGTAAATTTCTCCGTCATTTTCGGTCTACGCCGGGATTCGAACCCGAGTACGCTTATTCCGGAACAAGCAGCTCTACCAACTGAGCTACGCAGACATGTATTCTGATTCCTATCTGCCTTTATGTCATGTGCGTCCTGCTGACAGGTACGTCACAGAAGTCCTAAAACTTTACATTCTACTTCAAAAGAAATGTTTATGAAGCCTAAAAATTCAGTGGAAAGCTGCTATATAGCACGTCTTTTGTAAAAAAAGATCGTGCTCATGGTATCGGTTTGTCCTTCCGTCTGTCCGTCCGACTGTAGACACAATATCTGTGCAACTATTAGTCCGATTTGAAAAATTGTTTTTGCGTTGGGAAGCTTAAAATATGCAAATGATGATCCTTTATATCGTTTTTTTTTACGATGTACAATTTCGCCACTAGAGGGCGTAAATGTAGATGATGTCGAATTCAAAATGCATTTTATTCCATATATTTGCTTCTAAACATCCGATTGAAAAAAAATCTTTTACTTTCGATTCCATTTATGTCGAAGAGTATTTTAGGTATAGTTGCTTTTTCAAGTTACGCATAGATTTTCCGCTCGCGGGCGTAAAATTTAATCCTGTTTTTTTTCTGATATCACTTCTTCTAAAACTCCGATTTGAAAAAATATTTCTTCAGCGGATACAGGTCCTCATGGAAAATCTTTTGCATGCAATTTCTAATTTTTGGTAAAGAGTACTTTCGCCCCTAGGGGGCTTAAGCGTTCATTTTTATTTCTGATGTGTTTGCAATAAAATTTGAGCTTCTAAAATCTCGAATAAAACATTTCTTTCGCGGACCGATGCCCGTCATGTCGGTAAACCTTTTCGGAATATTTTCTTCTAAAACAATTGCATGGTGCCTCCTCCAGGGGGCGTAGATGTATATCTTATTTTTGTCAATATCTCTGCTTCTACTGCTCCGTTTTTAAAAAATATTTCTTTATTGGTTAAAGGTTCCGGTATGACACGTTTTTCATATAATTTCGTAATTTTCAAGTAATTCATAGACTTTCCGCTAGGGGGAGTACAGGTAAATTTCGTTTCCCCGGACATCTCTGCTTCTAAAACTTTCATTTAAAAATCCTTTCTGCAGCGGATGTAACTCCTGATGGTAAATACTTTGCATATAATTTCTAATTTTTGGTAAAAAATGGTTTGGCCACCAGGGGGCGTAAGTCTTAATTTCCGCTTCTGATGTATTTGCAGCGAAACCTGAGCTTCTAAAACCTCGATTGAAAAAAATTCGTTTGCGGACCGATACTACTCACGCCGACAAACATTTTAGGAATATATTATTTTTAAAATAATGCATGGTTTCTATGCCAGGGGGCGTAGATGTATATCTTATTTTTGTAAATATCTCTATTTCTATGAGTCCGATTTGAAAAATGCCTTCTTTGTTGGGTAGTGTTTCCAATGCGAAATGTTTTTGATATAAATTCAAAATTTTGAAGTATTTCCCCCGATATTTCTGCTTCTAAAACTCCGATTTGAAAAATTCTTCCTGTATCGCATACAGCTCCTGATGAAAAAAATCATATAATTTTTTATATTTGGTAAAGAATGATTTGGCCACCTGGGAGCATAAGTGTTAATTTCTACTTCTGATTTATTTGCAGCAAAATCTGAGCTCTTGAAAACTCGACTAAATTTTTTTTTCTTGGACCGATACCGCTTACATCGAAAAACCTTTTGAGAATACTTTCTTCCTGAAATAATGCATGGCTTTCCCGCCAGGAGGGCGTAGACGCATATCTTATGTTTGTCCATATCTCTGTTTCAAAGAGTCCGATTTGAAAAATTCTTTCCTTGTTGGAGAGTGTTTCCGCTGCGAAATGTTTCTCATATAAATTCAAATTTTTCTTTACGCACAAGTCTGCAACCAGAATACGTAAGTTCACGATTCCGTTTACAACAATATCTGCGGGATTAAAAACCCGATTGAAAAACTTCTTTCTTTGGTGAGATACTACTGTTTTCCATACCAGTTCCACTGACTTTGAATAGCTTTGATAAATTTAATTCGCGTCAGAACGGAATCAAAAGACGTGCTCATTACACCCAAAAATTCGGTGTGATCTTTCTTGTTATTTTTAAAAAAACGCTTGTAAATTTTCATTTGCTGTCACTTCTTCAACTCGTAATAAATTTTGAACAAGACGTTTTCCTTACTGGAAGAATTAATTTAAGAAAACGGTTAGTCGTGAGCAACTTTCAAAATTTTTACTTCATAATTTGATGTGATTTTTTCTTTGCTCAGTTTTTTGCGCATTATAAGTTGTCATTTTTTTGGGAAGAAAAATAAATTTAGATCTTTGCGTTACTGTCTAAGTTACCGTATGATAAATGCTAGCAATTATTTTCAGATTCGTTAGCTTTGTTATAAAAAAAGAAGGGAAAAATTAATCCTAATGGCAACCCCCGACCAAAAGATACATTGAATTTTCTACGCGTGGCCGTCTTAGTAAAGGAGTAACATCTGCAATAAATATAATTATCTGTACTCTATAATTTTTTGCGTTTAGACAATTCAATTCCACTAACATAAATTATTTTTCACTTCATCAATGCACGTTTTAAGAGCAATTTGCATTCTGAATAAGTTAGTTGCATATTTATGCAGATGCGCGGATTTACGAATAGAATTTTCAATCTTCCTCGTAATTTGAGCGAGCGCAGTTTATTATTTTTTCCCCTTCGTGGAAAGCTAAGTTTCCTTTATTTACTTTTAATGATGCTAAATGGTGAATTCTGATTTAATTCTTATTTGTCTTATAGTAAATATTCCCGTGACATTTAAAGTAATCCAGGAAAGAAGAAAAAAAAACACCTCTCGGTTTCTTCGTTGCCCTTTGACGTAAGATGTTTCGTAAATTTTTTAGCTTTGATTCTGTTTCCGAAGTATTTATTAATGTAATTCTGAAAATTAGAATCTGCGGAAACGCATCACGGATTTTTTCTTCTTCAAGATGGTCTTTGTTGCCAGAGAAAAGGTTTTTCTTTCGTGTATAATAAATATTTTGTTTCATTGTTAATTATATTGAGCTGTGAGCCCAAGGGATATGAGGCGAAGATGCACGAGGTTTAAACCATTATGATCTTTACGCCGGAATCCAAGTCGTACATGCTATTTTTTTTTTTTTTTTTTTTTTTGTTTTGTTTTAAAAGATCATCTTGGCGAAGTTCTACTTTATTCTAAAAATGTTGTGTGGATTATCTCGGAGCAAGATGCTCTCATTGTTTTTTTCTCGAACTGCGCAGCATTTTCCGAAGTTTCGCTGATGCATTTAGAATACTTCTTTTCTTTTTCACGATAATTATTTCGAGAAGCGTGCATTTGAAATAATTTCTGGGCAGAAGATGTGTTTCATATTTCACAACGCAAATCAGTATTTTTTACCTTCAAAGATTTAAAGATTATTATCATATGTGCTTGTAAAGTTCGCGCTTGTCCTTTACATTTGCAATTAAACTTATCATTCGCAATTATCCGTTTACTGACTTTCAGGATTTTACTTTTGATATCAACTGGGGTTTTTGCTAAAAAAGACAAAAAAAAAACAAAAAAAAAAAAAGGTCGAGGTTGCAATGTTACAAAACAGATTCCTGAAAGAGCGAATGGATTTTATCAGCATAACCATTAAAGCTGGAACATGTAATCTCATACAAAAAGTATCCAGAACTAAGACAATCGCAATAATGATTTTCATACCGAGTGTTAACACAAAAATCTATGCCGTTAAATTAAAAATTAAACAAGTTAGTAAAATCGTGCAATGCATTGATTATGATAAGCTTTCCAACATACCAGAAATCATTACTCAAGTTATTACTCTGAAGATAATGGCTGTGGAATAAATCTTGCTCCTGTGCCCTGACCTTTGACCCCATTTTGATTATATTCAACAGAAGCGGTTCAGTATACCTCCGAAACATACTAAAGTTTTGTCGCAATAGAAGCATTTTTATTCAAGCTATGTGGATAATGGCTGTGGAATAAATCTCGCTCCTGTGCCCTGACCTTTAACCCCATTTCGATTATATTAAACAGAATTGGTTCAGTATACCTCCGGAACAACATACTAAAACTTTGTCACAACAGAAGCATTTTTAGTCAAGCTATGAGGATAATGGCTGTGGAGTAAATATCGCTCCTGGGCCCTGACCTTTGTCCCGATTTCGATGATATTAAACAAAACCGGCTCAGTACATCTCCGGAACAACATGAAGTTTCGTCGCAATCGAAGCATTTTTACGTAAGTTATGACGCGTAAGGGCGATGGAATGGATCTCGTCCTATGTTCTGACCTTTGACCCCATTTCGTTCATTTTCAATAGGGGTTTCCAGAAGAACATGATTTCTTCTCAGGTTGTCTGTCCCCTACCACATACTAAATTTTCATCGAAATCGAACCATTTTTACGCGAGTTATCGTGCGGACAGACAGACAGACAAAGCTGGGGCATATACACTTCTTCAACCTACGGTTGAAAAGCGTAAAAGAATTGCTCAAAATAATGTATTTCCAAAGTTCGCTTTTACCGTATCACTTCTGCAGTTGCTTTCGAGGGTAATTCCTGCACGTGTAGATTTTTAAGAGGCGTTCACTACACCTTTTAGCACTTATTTAACTTTACTTCAGGGTACTCCATTAACAAAATTCAAATATTTTAAGTTCTAAACAATACTCCTGGCATAGCATGCTTTAAAAAATCAATATCACTTAAATTCTTTTTGAGGTGATAATCAGGCAACTTTCCCCTTTATTATTTCCTGTTTTGTGTTATATTATATTTTAACTAGGTGAAAGATTGGCAATAGGGAAAAATAAGATATGTACAGTAATTTTTAAATAATGATTGTCAATGGGAAAATACACTATCTACCAACAAATAATTGGACATCTGTGATAGCAAAGAAAAACGAAGTTTATTCACCTTCAATAGTTGGTGGAGCCTCCACGAGCGGCGATTACAGCTGCGACCCTCCGTGGCATACTCTCAACCAGGCGTTGTACGACGGCTAGCGGTATTTTCTTCCACTCGGCTTGGAGAAGACAGGTCAGTTCCTTCACCGATTTCGGACGGTGGGGGCACCCTTAAGTCGACGCTCCAACTCGTCCCAGAGGCGCTCGATAGGGTTGAGGTCCGGGCTCTGTGCAGGCCAGTCCATTCGATTAACCCCATTGTCACCATACCAAGCCATGGTGGACCGCGCAACATGACAGGTGGCATTGTCATCCTGAAAGTAACATGAGTCCACCCCGTAAAACTGCCACAACGTAGGAAGCTCATGGTCATCCAAAATGGTGCAGTAGATCTCGGTGTTGAGTCTACCAGGAATTACGGCCAAGGGTCCCGTGCCATACCAGGAGAAACACCCCCATAGCATAATCCCACCGCCGCCGAACTTCACAGTTGGCACAATACATCCCGGCAGGAGGCGTTCTCCAGGCAGACGCCAAACCCAGACCCTGCCATCCGAACGGTAGAGGGTGAACCTTGATTCATCGCTCCAGAGAACCTGTTTCCACTGTTCAACGGTCCACTGTCGACGTTCTTTGCACCACGTTAGCCGAGTAGCGCTATTGGACTTGGTGATCAAAGGCTTGTGGACGGCAGCACGTCCATGATAACCAAGCCGATGGGCTTCCTTACGGATGGTATTCATTGAAAGAACACTCCCGAATGCATGTTGAAACTCCTCGCGGATGTCGCCCATCGATTAGGTGCGGTTCTTCCGAATTTCTCTGGCCAGCACCCGTCGGTCTCTAACTCCCAGTTTTGTGGGTCTGCCGGGTCGGAGCACATTCCGACAGTCATCTCTGATCTTCCACTTGCTAATCACGTAGGCCACTGTCGATTTTGGGTACTTCAACTCACTGGATATGTCACGTATGGATAGGTCATTTCTGTGATACCCGACGATTACACCTTTCTCGAAATCCGAGAGCTCCGAACTGCGTGGCATCTTTCATGCGACTGGTTGCGTTGTTGTTTCCCAAACGATATTTAACGGCGGCAGCCGTGACGTGTATCAGGACAGCAGATATCATTGATTGCAGGCGTGTCCAATTACTTGTTAGTAGATAGTGTATAAGATATGTACAGTAATTTTTTTCAACTAGGTATTGTTTTTGTTAACGCTTTCCAACCGTAGGTTGAAGAAGAGTATATGCTCTCGCTTTGTCCATCTGTCTGTCTGTGTCAGCATGACAACTCGCGTAAACACGGTTCGATTTCGATGAAAGTTTAGTATGTAGTAGGGAACAACATGGGGACGAACCCTGTTGAAAATGGACGAAATGAGGTAAGAGGTCAGGACATAGGAGCGACATCAATTCCATCGCACTTATGTGTCGTAACTTACGTAAAAATGTTCAGTTGGGATAAAACTTTATCATGTTGTTCCGGAGGTATACTGAACCAATTCTGTTTAATATAATCGAAATGGGGTCAAAGGTCAGGGCACAGGGGCGAGATATATTCCACAGCCATTGTCCTCATAACTTTTTTATTGGATGTTTAACGACCACCGTGGGCAACTCAATGGGCTATAAGCAGTCGCCCGTCCCTAATTTAGGGTCACTGGTTCTTGGGAAGGGAGAGAGCTAGTGCCGTAAAACAAACACAACATCCATGCCTCACCGAGATTCGAACCCGGACCCAGTTCGGACGAATGATCAGAGGCCATTGCTTAGACCACTACGCCCCCGGGGCGGCCCTCATAACTTGAGTAATAACTTGAGTGAAAATGCTTCTATTGCGACAGAACTTTAGTATGTTGTTCCGGAGGTATATGGAACAAATCAATAGTCAGTGTAGGGAGGAGAATTTGTCTTCGCGCGATTTCTGGTGTGTTGGAAAACGCATCATAATCAACGCATTGCATGATTTTACTAACTTGTTTCTGTCATATTTACGCCAAAAATCGGATTGTCATCTTCATAAATGTGAAAGTATGTTTTATGAACACTACAACAATGAAAAAAGGTATATTGCTTGAGGCAGGGATTCGACAATTTAAAAAGACAAACGCTTTTTCCACTGCGCCACCAAAGTGGGACAAACGTTCAAACGCCGCCCCGGTGGCGCAGTGGTCTAACGCGCTGGCCTCTGATCATTCGTCCGTAAGGGGTCCGGGTTCGAATCCCGGTCGGGCATGGATGTTGTGTTTGTCTTACGGCACTGGCTCTCTCCCTTCCCTGGAACCAGTGACCCTAAATTAGGGACGGGCGACTGCTTATAGCCCATTGAGTTGCTCACGGTGGTCGTTAAACCTCCAATAAAAAAAAAAACAAAAAAACGTTCAAACCTTCAGAGAAAGGAAATTGTACGAGGGTTGTACCAAAAGTAATGCAAAAGTGGGCATAATTTTTTTTATTTACTGACAGAGGTCGTTCAAATCGTACATGTTGGTAGGATAACTCTTCTTTTATAGTAACCGTTCTTCCTCATTGCAGGTAAGTAATGAATTATAAACAGAAACAACGTGTCGTTATTGAGTTATTGACGAAGGAAGGATGCAGGCTTCCTTCGTCATTGATAATATCAACTTCCAACATGGGTTGGAGAAATTAAAAGGCATAGTAGTGGTTACCGACCTAGCTGAGAGAGAAGTGAAACTAATACAAGAATATCAGAACATTCTAACCACAGACAAAAATGAAGAGCAATACTTAATACAGACATTTAACGTGGACCAGGAAATTCAAACAAAGGTCTTCGCTCTTTCCACGTTCATAAGTGAGTCACAAAAAATTCTCATTGGCCGCCACTGGGAGTCGAATTCAGGGTCTTCCAGTTACGCGCCAGTATGCTTCCTCTACACCACAGCGACCTCGAATTCCTCCAGACTCACACACGCTAACTGCCAAGTCAAGTTGGCAGGTTGCTTCTTGGAGCCCCGCACAATGCTGGAGATTCACCAAAGATGGTAAGCAGCAACTAAAGAAATAATTAGAAGGCGAATAAATAATTAATACAGACATTTAACGTGGACCAGGAAATTCAAACAAAGGTTTTCGCTCTTTCCACGTTCATAAGTAAGTCACAGAAAAATTCTCATTGGCCACCACCGGGAGTCGAACCCAGGGTCTTCCAGTTACGCGCCGGATATGCTTCCGCTACACCACAGCGGCCTCGAATTCCTTCAGACTCACACACGCTAACTGCCAAGTCAAGTTGGCAGGTTGCTTCTTGGAGCCCCGCAAAATGCTGGAGATTCACCAAAGATGGTAAGCAGCAACTGAAGAAATAATTAGAAGGCGTATGAATAATTAATACAGACATTTAACGTGGACCAGGAAATTGTCAGTGCGCACAGAAAAAACTACCCAAGTGCTACCAAAACTGGACAAATGAAGCAATGATATCTGGTAACTTATTATATATTTACCATTTTATTATTATTGCCATTTATTTATTTATGTTGTATAAATTTTCTTTTTCTTTCATATTTCACTAAATATGTTAGCTGATTTTCATTTCACGTAAATAATGCTATGAACCGAAATTATTGTAAATGACATTCTCTTATAATTTTTTGAGATTATTTTCCTTCCAAAATACGTTTGAAAACAAAATAAAAACATTTTGTATAGGAAATACCAATTATCGGTAAAACGTGAAAATTTTGGGTATTGAGGGCTTCCTTTTTATACTCCAATTGAACTGAAATTTTGTAAATAATCTTCTTCCAATACATATAAGAGGGCTAAGAGTTGGTAACAAGTAATTTCAAAAGTTTCAAACTAAGGGCCACCCAAATGTGCACAGATGGATAAAAACGTTTAAGGAAGGGGAAACAAGCATTGAAGACAAAGTACGCAGTGGGAGATCATCATCTGCGACCACTGACACGAATCTTCAGCTAGTGGATGAATTGATTCGCTCGCAGAAACGAGTCACAATCAGTGGTAAGCTTATTGTTCAACTGGAGTGTGTTCACAATACCATACAGATGATGGTGGAAGATTTAGGGTATCAAAAACTGTGTACAAAGTCGGTACCTCGGCAGTTGGCACCCGATTTGAAGGAGAGAAAAGTGGAAGTCTGCTCTGGTCTGCTGGAAGCGTTTGAAGCCAATGAAAACACGTTTTTTTTTCGATCTGGTGACAGGGGATGAAACGTGGGCGTACCTTTACAATCCGGAAACGAAGAATCAATCCATGGAATGACGTCACACCTCTTCACCAAGGCCTAAGAAGTTCAGGAGCCAGCGATCAGCACAGAAAGACATTGTGACTGGTTTTTTTTTTGGGGGGGGGGATGACATGGTTGCCATTCTCCTTGATTTTCTGGAACGTGGCCGTATCGTGAGCAGCGAGCGGTACATTGGGACACTCAAGAAGCTTAGACAATAAAGAGGAAGAGACCGAACATGAATCTGAAAAGGATCCACGTTCACCACGACAACGCGAGACCACACACATCTTTGGCAACAAATCAGACGATCAGAAAATTAAGCTGGTCGGTGGCCTCCCATCCACCGGACAGCCCAGATCTGGCGCCTTCCGACTGCCATCTTTTCAGTTCAATGAAGGACAGTCTCCGGGGACGACGATTTGATGACAGACGAGGTGAATGTGGCTGTGAAGAAGTGGGAACAACAGTCCACACCTGAATGTTTTCAAAGGCGATTCAAGAGTCGGGTTCAATGATGGCTAAAATGCAGCTCTTGTGATAGTGACTATATTCAGTTGTACCTTTGTATAGAGAAAGAGTTACTCTACGAACATGTGCTATTTGAACGACCTCTGTCATTTAATGAAAAAGTTATGCCTACTTTTGCATTACTTTTGGTACAATCCTCGCATTGCTTGTGATGATTCTTTACATAATTCGAAGTACTAACTGATTTTCAATCAACGTCATTTTTGAGTGCAAGATATTTTTATTTTCAGGAACATCAACATAAGATAGGCGATGTGTAATAGAATTTTAAATAGTGCATTTGCAAAACATTCATGCATTCTAAAACTTAATGATACGTAGGATAAAAAGCTGAAATTAATTGATATTATGTGAAATAACATTTGTACCAGAAATTCCGCACCCAAATGCGATAAAACACAAACTATGTTGAAATTGATGGGACAAATGAGGATCCTTCTTCCTCTTCCAATCAATAGAGTTAAGATGCACTTCTTCCTTTCCGGTTCAAAAAAGCCAATCAATTAGCGATACACAGTTACTCAGTGAATGCAAGCCATGCGAGCAACAGAACACCTCAGGGAGCAGTTGTTTAGTGCTAGTCTCGCTTGCATGAATGATTCGCTGATTTTGCCAAATTAGGTCCAACCACCTAAGGCTATTAACCCAAGTAGAATGTAATGGTGAGCACACGGGGGATCACGATAATTAAGGGAGATGCATGCTTAGTGTATCCATTTCGATTGAAAGCATTACGATTTCACTTTGGCTTTATTGAAAACAACTTCACTCAAACGCTCTGTCATATTCCCTGTAAAAACACAACGGGAAAAGAATGTGTGTTGCTGCATCTAAATTAATTTTATTAGATCATAGAGTATTACTACTTGCAAAAGATCAATGGTTACTTGACTCTGAGCATGAAGAAATTAAGAGTTGAAATATTTTTAGTACTTTATTATACACGGTCATATTATTGTGACCACCAGCTAATATCCAGAGTAACCGCCGTGTGCAGCGCTGACAGCAGCTAGACGCGCTAGGAGTGGCTCAATAAGGTGCTGGAAGGTGTTCACAGGTACGTGGAGCCATGCTGACTGCAGTGCATCTCAGAGCTGCTGAAGAGTGCGTGGTGGAGGATTCATAGAGCCAACAACACGATCGAGGTGGCCCCACAGATGTTGAATTGGGTGTAAGTCTGGGGAATTAGGGGGTCAGGGAAGTACTTTGAAGTCTTCATCGTGCTCTTCCAACCACTCTCGGACATTTCTAGCGGTGGGACACGTCGCATTGTCGTGCTGGAAGATCGCATCCGCCCCAGAGAAAACAATCAGCATGTATGGGTGTACGTGGTCTTCAAGGATTGATTCATAATGAATCCGGTTCATAATGACTTCCACAGGTATCAGTGGGCCCAGAGAATGCCACAAAAACATTCCCCAGACCATAACGCTGCCCCCACCAGCTTGTGTTCTTCCAGCAATGGTTAAAGAGTGTTTGTTCTCCGATGTTTTTCATCTTATACGCCAACGTCCATCCGTTCGATGAAGCAGAAAACGTGACTCATCGGAGAAGACAATTCTTTGCCAATCAGCGAAGGTCCAATTCCGATACTGCCGTGCACATGTAAACCTTTTCTGCCGATGAACCTTCGTTAGCATAGGTGCAGTAACCATCCGTCTGCGTCGGAGCCCCATACGCAGCAGGATTCGATAAACTGTTGTTTTAGGGGCACTTCCGGTAGCCCCCTGGTTCATTCGGCCGGTGAGGTGGTCACCCGTAGCGTGTCGATCGGCCCTCATGCACCTTCGCAGCCGACGTGCACCTCTCACATCAATGGCACGTGGCGCTCCTCAGTTTCCACGTCGCTTATTCTCAAGGGTGCCATTTGTCCAATCACGATACACTTTAACCGCAGCAGCACGCGAACAGTTCACAAACTGCGTTGTTTCAGAAATACTGCCACCATTGGCTCGAAAGCCGATAATCATCCTTTTTTGGAAATCTAATAAATCGCTCCTTTTATCCATGACAACAACGAGTAATATGTTTTCAGAATGCCTACAGCCGACCTTATATACCCTCCAAGCGAGCTCACGACACATGCCGTCTTTCATTGGCTAGATGCTGTTGACGTCAAAAGTAGGAGGTGGTCACAATAATGCGCCTCGATTGTGTATTATTTCCTTGAGTTATTTCTACTCATATACACTATCTCATGAAGAATATCAGACACTTCCCTATGCACAAACTATAGGAAAGGATGGAATATAGAGGTAGTCTACCTTTCGCTGCTATTCGAGCATTTATTCTGCTGCGAAGGATTTCCACTAAATGTTGGTGCGTTGCTGAGGGAATCACTTTCAATTCTACAGACAAAGCATTTTTCAGGTCGGTCACTGATGCCGAGCGGTTAATCTTAGCTCACAGTCGCGTTCCAATTTATCCCAAATGTGCTCCATAATGTTGAGATCGGGACTCTGTGCAGGTCAGCCACGATCGTTTTTTTTCTTTTAATTGGCTGGAGACTTTACGACAAACTTGATCAACTTAATGGATTATAAGCGGTCATGCGTAAGATTTTTTGCAGGTACAGTTTTCAAGCATATAGCTTTTCTTGCAAGTTTAATGTGGGATTTCTCACGGTGGGTTGAAACGCAGAAATGTACTTTCAGCCACTAATCAGAAATTCGTAAGGAGAAAAGGAACGCATGCAAAAGAAATTGCTAGGGAAGTCTTGTGAAAGAGCGAGATTGACATGTAGTTGTCCGAGTGGCCGGTCAGAACATCCAGCAGATGGACAAGGAGGAAATAAAAGCATCCCACGCTTTTTCAAGAGAAGGAACCAAAAACAGGGAGTCTTGATCCATCTCGTGAAGAGAGTTTCGAAGATTTCTCCATTCAAGAAAGAATAGAGGAGGAGAGAAGATCCGGCACATCAGGATGGGAGACTGAAGCAGAAAATAAAGAAATTGGATAGAAAAACTTAGGTGCTAAAATAAGGAGAAGAAAAGAAGCATGAGAGTATGAACAGCGAAAGATCGACATATAAATAATAAAGAGGGTGAGTATGAGGAAATATAAAGCAGTGGAAAATCTCAAACGTGATCTTTCTCATGTACAGCACTCAATAAAAAAAAAAACACCGTTACAAAAGAGCGAATCTTCAATGACCTGGTAATAGATTCATTTCGTCTTCGCTGGAAAATAGTGGTAAAACCCCGGAACTTTTAAATTCCCTTGCAAGCGAAAGTCTGACGAGACAACGCGATACAGCACGGAAAGAAACATAATGTAATAGCTTTGTAATTCAATAGAGATATTTCCATTACAACCTCTGTCTTTCAGTTTCCAGATCATGATTGGAAACCAATGCCTCATCTCTGGTGGTGACTCTGTTTAACGTCGTTTTCATTCTCGTTTTTTTCACTGCAAGATATCGGATAAAATTACTCTCTACTGATGCATCTGTACATCTGTGAAGTTTATGGGAATCATCTTCGCCCATACATTTCTTATTTTCATGGCGCCGCAGTCAGTCGGATATTTATGTTTGATTCTCCTGGAATCATTTCAACAGTAAGACGACGACCATTCCTTAACACGCATTTTAGCACGTCTTTTGTAAAATAAGATTGTGCTTATGCTACCGGTTTGTCCGTCCTTCCGATTGTACCCACGATATCTCTGCAACTATCAGTCCGATTTGAAAAAAATTCTTTTTGCATTGGGAAGCTTGAAATATGCGAATGATGATCCTTTATTTCGTTGTTTTTTTTACGATGTACAATTCCGCCGCTAGAGGGCATAAATGCAGATGATGTCGAATTCAAAAATACGTTTTATTCCACATATTTGCTTCTAAACATCAGATTGAAAAAAAAATTATCTTTCGATTCCATTTATGTCGAAGAGTATTTTAGATATAGTTACTTTTTCAGATTACGCATAGATTCTCCGCTAGAGGGCGTAAAAGTAAATTACATTCTTCCCGATAACTCTTCTTCTAAAACTCCGATTTGAAAAAGTTTTTCATCAGCGGATACACTTCCTAATGGAAAATCTTTTGCATATAATTTCGAATTTTTGGTAAAGAATACTTTGGCCAACAGGGGGCGTGAGTGTTAATTTTTGCTTCTGATGTATTTGCCATAAAATCTGAGCTTTTAAAATATCGATTAAAAAATGCTTTCGTGGACTGATGCCACTCACATCGATAAACCTTTTCGGAATATTTTCTTCTTAAAATATTCCACAGTTTCTCCGCCAGAGGGCGTAGATGTATATCTTATTTCTGTCAATATCTGTACTTCTAGGAGTCCGATTTGAAAAATTCCTTTTTTGTTGGATAGTGTTTTCAGTGTGACATGTTTTTCATATAATTTCAAAATTTTCAAGTAATTCGTAGACTTTCCGCTAGGGGGCGTAGAGGTAAATTGCTTTTCCCCCTATATCTCTGCTTTTAAATCTCCGAATTGAAAAATTCTTTCTGCACCGGATACAGCTCCTGATGGAAAATATTTTTCACATAATATCTAATTTTTGTAAAAAATGATTTGGCCACCAGGTAGCGTAAGCCTTAATTTCCGCTTCTGATGTATTTGCTGGAAAATATAAGCTTCTAAAATCACAATTGAAAAAAACGTCGTTTGTAGACAGATACTACTCATATGGACAAACATTTTAGAAACATTTTTTCTTAAAATAATACATGGTTTCTTCGCCAGAGGGCGTCGTTGTATATCTTATTTTTGTCAATATATCTACTTCTAGGAGTCCGATTTGAAAAATTCCTTTTTTTGTTGGATAGTGTTTCCGATGAGAAATGTTTTTACTATAAATTCAAAATTTTCAAGTAAATCATAAACTTTCCGCTAGGGGGCACTAAGGTAAATTTCGTTTTTTGCGTTATTTCTGCTTCTAAAACTCCTGATTTGAAAAACTCTTCCTGTATCCCATATAACACCTGATGGAAAAGATTTTTCATATAACATCTAAAGTTTGGTAAAGAATGGTTTCGCCACTAGGGGGCGTACGTTTTAATTTATGTTTCTGATGTATTTGTAGCAAAATCTGGGCTCCTGAAAACTCGACTAAATTTTTTTTCTTGGACCGATACCGCTCATATTGAAAAACCTTTTGAGAATACTTTCTACCTAAAATAATGAATGTTTTTTCCAACAGGGGAAGTAAAGTCACATTTTTTTTGTCGATATCTCTGTTTCTAAGTGTCCGATTTGAAAAATTCTTTGTGTGTTGCAGAGCGTTTCTGGAATTTTTTTCATATAAATTCATGTTTTTTTTAACGCACAAGTATGCAACTAGAGGGCGTAAGCTTACGATTCCGTTTACAGCAATATCTGAGGGATTAAAAACCCGATTGAAAAACTTCTTTCTTTCGTCAGATACTATTGTTTTACGTACCGGTTCCATTGACTTTGAATCGCTTTGATAAATTTAATTTGCATCAGAATGGATTCAAAAGACGTGCTTGATTACCCCAGAAAATTCGGTGTAATCTTTTTTTTATTTTAATTTTGCTCGTCAATTTCTTATTCCACAAAAACGAAAGATGTGGATAATGCACAGAATAACAAGTAAAAGAAGTTTTCTACATCTACAAATACTTTTCGAATGAAATGATTAAATATGTGTCCCTCTAAACATGTAATGCGAACGTACTGAACATGTGGACCATATAACTATCCTGTTGCTTCACCTAAAATTTATATAAAGAACATTATACATTTACAATTAATCTTTCTTTCTTCAAATTTTAGTTTTAATAAAAAAACCTCGTCAGGTGCTGTTCTACTGCTGTAAATACTTTGACATTTCAACTTTTGTATAATTCTCTTCGCTCTGATAAAAATTTCATGTTTCTGGAAATTTTACCCATATTATATTTGAACGAAGGATTAAAGTGAACGAAGGATTAATTCCAGTGAGACATAAACGTGTTTCCAAATGTTTTAGAGACCGCATTCAAAGAAAATGGAATTAATAAGTAGCCACACTGCATTTAACAATATTTAACCATGCCTTTATCTTGCGAATTAATTAATAACATCCTAAATTTTTAACTGCATCTGATGAAATTTGAAAAGGTTCTCATAATCTGATAACTTTTCCTTGGAAATTATTTTGTAACTTCTGTGGTAATAACACAAAATGCGTTCGTATATGTAGTTCTACGATTTGTTTGCCGGAAGCTTCTTTAAATACTTAGCACTTCCACTTATGTGATTAAAAGGAAAACATTTATGTATTTATTTAATTTTAGTCATGCGATTTTAGTTTTTAAACAATTCATAAGCGGAAACTCGGAATCTTGTTTTATTCAGTTACTAGCTTTTTGCCCGTCGCCCTGCTGACTCTATTTGTTGGTGTAGGCATTGTTAAGCTAGAGAACGGAACTCAGTATTAAGCTTCGCTGGTGACTCATCATCGGTTTTCGAGCAGATAAATCAGAGCAAAAAAAAAAAAAAAACTTCTGCTGAAACATATATGATTTTGTATTTACTAACCGCAAAGCAATTTTTTCTTCGATATGTGAAATATTTGACGGTGATTTATAACGATAGGGTAAAATAGTATCGTTAATAAGCTTGAAGTTAAATAGGCCTAATTGTTTTTAATTTTAGAAAAATTAGTAGAGAAAAAACGGATATTAAGCCAATACGTTTTGGTAAACAATGTTGTGAGTTCTCCCACGTGGAGCTAAAATGTAGAGATTTTGTTTGTTGCGAACTCTGGAACATCCAACGTAAAGTTGTCCATGAGAAAAGCAAGAGCTTTGCATATTTTCGACAACAACTTTGAGCAACTGCCCTTGAGCCTTGTTGATGCTCAGGAAAAATTCGTTTAATTTTGAAGGGCACATCAAGTTGGAATGATGGGTATTTGTGCAATGAACACATCTTACCCCGCTGCCCTGCCAGTCATAATCGTACCTTCAATAACGTACGGCATGAGACGTTCGAAAGTATCACTTTAGAAAAATGAATGTTTTCAAGCAAAACTGAAACTTAACGTAAACGTTAATTAATTAAAAAAAGAAATCTTATTTCATAATATTTGAAATGAATAATTATACGTGAACTGTAATTTGATGAAATGCAGTGAAAAGAGCTTGTCCTCGCCATCTGGTTAGAACATGTTCAACGTCATTTTTTAAGCATTTCATCACCATAGCTAGACGTTAGTGTCAATGTAATTCAAAACTGTAACGTCAGAAGTGAATGAATTAACGTTATTTGCAACTCACATTTTTTAAATGAAAGTGCTAATTAAATTATAAAAATACGGCTGTACTACATAATCAGAACGCCTTCAAGTAGTTCCCGATTTTCAGTGTAGCGTTCCGCTTTGTCTATATACGCTACACGGGAAATCGGGAACGACGTTTTTCGAAATATCTAAAACTCAAAAACTTGAAGATCTAGACTCGAGTTGCCCATTCTCGGTATGTAAGCTACCTTCGTGGAAAATTTCAGGTTTCTAGGTTGAGTACACACACACACACACACACACACACATACACACACACACACACTTCATTTTATTATTATATATAAATTGAAACTTCTGAAAATTCATATTTACTAGGTCATTTGAAAAATCTAGATAAGTCTAACGTCACTTTGGCCGACTACTATTGGCTGCAGTTCTTCCGAATCCGTGAAGCATGACCCAATTGGCTTTCTCTCTTTTCTTTATCTTTTCATTTCTTGACATTTTCTTTAAACTGTATGCAAAAGTTCCGTCCTATTCAAAATTTACTCCTACATGTAGCATTTTTGTTTCAGCTTTTCTGAAGCAAAATTCTCCTGCTACGTGCAAATAAGTTTTCAGATTTTTTGGAAGCCAAGATTTCCTGTCAGGTGCAAATAATTTTCGAGCTCTTCACATACAACCGTTTCTTGATAAGTTCCATAAGATATGATTTTGGTTTGGGTATAATATTCAGATGGACTGCACAGTTTGAAATGAAAACATTAATGGAACTAGATTTAATGTATTTCTTTGAAAGGTATGCGTAGTACACCCACAATTATCTGACAATCCTAGATGTAAAATGCTTAAAGGAAGTTTGTGAACTTTGTGTCAGTCTTTCCTACATTGTTATTAGAGTCCGGATTATATACAATGGCATATTTTAGTTATTTACGACTTTAATACATACACAAAAGAGCCAAAACATTATAACCAGCTCCAATATGATGTTGACCCACCACGCACCGCCAAAAGAGCTCTTACTCGGTGAGACTTGGACGATACATGATTTCTAAAAGTGTCTTGCTGTATCTGGTATCAAAAGGTTACCAACAGATCCTTTAACTCTTGTAAGTTACGTCGTAAAGCCGCCACAGATCGGATCTGCTGTTCCAAAACAAATCACAGACGCTCAATTGGATTCTTGTCTAGGAAATCTGGTGAGCAATACCTGGAAATTTTCCTCATGTTCCGAGAACCATTTTCGAACAATCCACGCAGTGTGGCATGGCGCATTATGCGGCTTAAAGAAGGCACTAGTAAAGGGGAATACCCTCAACATGAAAATATATACCTGATCTTCAATGATGTTTAGCTAGACGGTAGACTCCATAGTTTCCAGCATATGAATAACTGGACTAAAGGTTTCCCAGAAGATTATTTCCCGAAGCATTAGACTTCCATTGCCAGCTTGGTTTCTTCTCGCTGTGCGTCCTGGTTCCACCACTTCCCCAGGTAAACGATTAACACGTACCCGACCGTCCACATCGTACAACAAGAAACGAAATTCATTGGACCAGACGACCTTATTCCAATCATTCAAGGTCCAGTTTTGATGCTCTTGTCTATTGCAAGCGCTTTCAGCCGTCAACTGAGGTTAGCACGGGCACTCAGAGTGGCATGCGGCTACGCAACTCCATTTCCAGCAGGGTTCGATGTATTGTGTGTTGTGTCACATTACTGCTCTCATCATCATTCAAATTGGCAGAGAGTTTCACCGCAGTAATCCTTGTGATGGATCGTAACATGCGGGATAGCTTTCTCTCACCGCTAGCATCAATGAACCGTGTTTGGCCCATACCTTGCCGGTGGCTCCTGGTTTTCCCCTCCCTCGGACCACTTTTTGGTTCGGTCAGCCGGGGTTAGTACCTTTGTCAAAACCAGCCATGTTTGGGCAAAGATACTAGCCACGGCTGACCTTGAGCACCACCACGAGCCTTACCGTCTCGAAAATGCTCTGACCCAGTCGTTTGGTCAGTATAAATTTGGCTTTTATCAAACTCGCTTAAGCCCGCGGCCTTTCCCATACGAAGCACAAGAATAACACTGATTAAGGAAGATCAGTAATGATGTTATTTACTGTATGCCGTTTCACGACCATCACACGCGCTTCCGTTTACGCCTTGATTTTTTATGCTTTCCAACCGTAGGTTGAAGAAGCGTATATGCTCCAGCTTTGTCCGTCCGTCTGTCCGCACGATAACTGACGTAAAAATGGTTCGATTTCGATGAAATTTTAGTATGTGGTGGCGGAGCACCTGGGGTCGAACCCTATTGAAAATGGGACAAATGGGGTCAAAGGTCACGACGTAGGAGGAGGATCCATTCCATCGAACTTATACGTCATAAATTGCGCAAATACGGTTCGATTTCAATGAAATTTTACTATGTGGTAGGGGACCGTCTGGAGACGAATCCTATTCAAAATGGGTGAATTGGGGTCAAAGGTTAGGACATAAGAGCGGGATGCATTCCATTGCCTTTATGCGTCATAACGTGCGTAAAAATGGTTCGATTTCGATGAAATTTCAGTATGTGTTAGGGGACCATCTGGGGACGAACCCTATTGAAAATGGACGAAATGGGGTCAAAGGTCAGGACATAGGATTGCGATCCATTCCATCGCCCTTATCCCATATTATTAAGGTGGACGTCAAGTAATTTTGCTTCCTATACTTCCAATGGAAAAACTTTTGTACACATTTACTTCACAATTAATGCGTTCCCAAGGATGAAAATTTGAACATCGATTAAAATAACTTCTTGTTATAACTTGGAATACTTAATATTTTCTAAAACATAACCATAATTATATTAAAAATCAATAACTTTTCCTTTGGTAGTGTTGAAACCAGAAAAAGGATGGCGCGACCTGTACTTTGATGACGTCAGTAGACAAACAAATGTTGGATTGCATAATTATGGTTATGTTTTAGAAAATATTAGGTATTCCAAGTTATAAAATGAAGCTATTTTAATCGATGTTCAAATTTTCATCCTTGTGAACGCATTAATTGTCCAGAAAAAAGATGGCGCGACATGTATTTTCATGACGTCAGTAGACAAAAAAATGTGCGGATCCTATTAAAGTGTTATCACGCCACACTCTTGCGAGCAGATGGTCGCGATTCCCATCTGCCTCATTACGTCACGCGTTGTGTGCGTATGTCCGTCCGCACGATAACTCGCGTTAAAATCGTTCGATTTCGATGAAATTTTAGTATGTGGTAGGGGAACACCTGGGAAGGAACCCTATTGAAAGTGAACGGAATGGAGTCAAAGGTCAGGACATAGCAGCGGGATCCATTCCACTGCTCTTATGCGTCATAACTAGCGTAACAAATGTTCGATTTCGATTATATTTTAGTATGTGGTAGGTCAGGACATAGGAGCGGAATCACTTACATCACCATTATGCGTCATAACTTACGTAAAAAGGTTTCGATTTTGATGAAATGTTAGTATGTTGTAGGGGCTTGCCTGGGAACGAATCCTGTTGAAAATGGGCGAAATGGGTCAAAGGTTAGGACAAAGAAGCGGGATCTATTCCATAAGCCTTATGCATCATAACTTACGTAAAATTGCTTCGATTGCGACAAAACTTCATCATGTTATTTCGGAGGTATACTGAACCAAGTCTGTTGAATATCATCGAAATGGGATCAAAGGTCAGGGCACAGGAGTGAGATTTATTCCACAGCCATTTTCCTTATAACTTGAGTAATGATTTCTAGTATGTTGGAAAGCGTATCATAATCAACGCATTGCATGATTTTACTAACTTGTTACGCTTTCCAACCGTAGGTTGAAGAAGCGTATAGGCTCCAGCTTTGTCCGTCTGTCTGTCTGTTCGCACGATAACTCACGTAAAAATTGGTCGATTTCGATGAAATTTTAGTATGTGGTAGGGGACCACCTGGGGACGAACCCTATTGAAAATGGGTGAAATGGGGTCAAAGGTCAGATCATATGAGTGGCCCTTATGCGTCATAATTTGCGTAAAAAATGGTTCGATTTCGATGAAATTTTAGTATGTGGTAGGGGACAACCCAGGGACGAAACCTAGTAAAAATGGGCGAAATGGGGTCAAAGTCAGGACATAATAGCAGGATTAATTTCATTGCCCTTGTGCATCATAACTTCACTAACAATTCTTCGTTTGAGACAAAACTTTATCACGTTGTTCCGGAAGTGTACTTTACCCGTTCTGTTGATTATCATCGAAATGGGGTCAAAGGTTAGGACACAGGAGCGAGATTTATTCCACAGCCATTATCCTCATAACTTGAGTAATGATCTCTGGTTTGTTGGAAAACGTATCATAATCAATGAATTGCATGATTTTACTAAATTGTTAAATAAACGCGTAGATCATAAAGTTTTGGCTCTTCGTTGTATAACATGAAACGTGTAAATTACGGGTAAAAATTCATGTTTCAAGCAAAATAATTGTACTGTTTATTTTATCTTTGAACGTACGCTTATTTAACAAGTTTTCTGGAAAAACAAGCTTTTATCCACCGTGACCTGAAAAAAGTAAGCAACAGGCCAAACTCAAACACTTTTAAGCCTGTCGTATTATTATGGCACTAGACCAAAGGATCGGCACTCCGCTGAAACAAAGCAAATGAAAAACTTTAGAACTACTTACCTCCACATGTGGCAGCTAAAAACACAGCACCAGAAATGCGCTCCGCCGGTAGACTTGCTTTGATATTTGATTCGCCTAACTGAAATGTACGTCCTTCCAAATCCTACAAAAGTTCTATGTCGTGAACTGAGAATGAAACCGAGACCCATCTCAAAGAGAAATGAAAAACTCACATCTTGATCACTTGGCGACCAAAATTCTCCATGAGAAAGTAGTTCTAGAACCTTTAGCCGAGTAACTTGAAATATGAGGCACGCGATAGACTGAAGTCGCATCTCAGCAGTACAAAATCTCTGGTCGGTGTAGGACAATAAAATTTTGCTTCAGTTTTGCATCACTGTGAACTCAGAATAAAGCTTCTACTGCTGATGGATTGGATCCAAGGCTTTACGACCACCGTGGCCAACTCAATGGGCTATAAGCAGTCGTGCGCTCCTAATTCAGGGCAACTGGTTCCAGGAAAAGGAGAGAGTCAGTGCCGTAAGATAAACACAACATCCCTGCCTCGCTGAGATTCGAACCCGGACCCTTCTGGGACGATGGTCATAAGCCAGTGCTTACATCACTGCTCCACCGTGGCGGCCGCTTGCCTGTCGACCTTACTGCCTTAAATTACATATTACAACGGATACATGAGCCAATTCTTATTTTTTTTGTATGTTTTCATCTTCCCCTAATGAGATTGTTAAGCTATTTCTAGATCCAAAATAAACCGTAAGCTTTCTTGAATAGAGATTAGATTATTGAAATGTGGCGATGGAGGGGTAAAAAGACACTATTAGCTCTGGAGATGTGTTTAGCAAACGTTTGGGGGAGAGGATGAGATTGTAAATTTAAAATAAAAAACGAAAATTTCTTGTCTTCATGCTAGCTTTTCTATCTGAAAGTTCGCGTTAAGACAGGGAACCACGGGGTGTTGTCAACAGCAGGTAATTCCTTGTTTTCCAGAGAGAAAAAAACTGTAAATGGCATTTAATTTGTTTGCTCATAACCGTGCTGAACTTCGATACATGCGGTTTCTCCCAAAATTATTGTTTGTAATATGCGGTTGATATAACAAAGGAAAATATTATGAAGTTCAAGGGTTTTTTAAAACTTCGTTTTACGCGGAACTTCGTATTATGCGAGTTCGTGATATGTGTGTTCCACACTGTTAGCGATTATTTTCTGTGGCTTTGTTACCATAAAATTTCAAAAAAAAAGAAAATGGAGAGTGTGCCTGCACGGGCCAGGGTTGGCACTTTATTTGGTTTAGGCAACAAAGAAACGGGCAAGTCGACGCATGCATTTTATCGCAATGGTAAAGAAAGAAAAAAAAAGCCGTGCTTCCCGATTTTCTGGTCTGTTTAACTGTTTTACTAGGTTTACTTACTTCCATGACATAGCCCAGGGCGTAATCAAAGAGGCCAGGACTGGAACTCACTGTTTTCATCATCTGTAATTATTAAGATGGTAAAACCACTTTGGTGCTTGTTGACAACAAAAAGATTCGACCCAGAGCGAGTGTGTGTGTTGCGTGGAGTAGAGTGGGGGACCGTGGTGTCTTCAGTGGGGTGGAGTGTGCGTGCTTATATGAGTGAGTGGAACGTCATCGATTGTTTCTCCTATCCTTAATCCGTATAGGGATTGACTTTTGTAGTGTTACCGATTGTTAATTCAGAGTAAGGGTTTTTTTTAACGCGCTTAGTCTTTCTCTCTCTCTCTCTCTCTCTCTCTCTTTAAAGTTTATGTTCTTCGATAATTGCCAAAGTTTAGTTAATATTTTTAGACCTATATTCAACAAAATATTTTCAATAATATTTTATTTCATTATTTAATTTTCACAATTTAATATAATAAAATAGAGTGTCAAATTAATACAAAACGGCACATCACGGTCCGGGCCGAGCCGGGCTGGCCTAAACAATGACTGCGATTTCCAGGCCAGGCTGGCATATACAGTAGCTGCGACTTCCGGGCCGGGTTGGCCTAAACAATAGCTGCGATTGCCGTGTCGGGCTGGCTTAAATAATAGTATCGATTGCCTTGCCGGGCTTGCCTAAACAATAGTTGCGATTTCCGCGCCGGCTTGGCCTAAACATTCGCAGCGATTACCTGGACGGGCTGGCCTGAACAATAGCTTCTATTGCCGTACCGAGCTGGCCTAAACAATGGCTGCGATTTCCGGGCCTTGCTGCCCTAAACAATATCTGTCATTGCCGTGCCGGACTGGCCAGAACAAAATATTTTCAATAATATTTTAATTGCTGCGATTGCGGGGCCAGGCCTTAAACGCACGGGCTTCAGTAGGTCCGTGCTCACTAAAATAGGGCATTGCGGACGTCACGTGTGTATTATGTTAGACAATGAAAGTAAAAAATTTGGCGCTCGAGTAAATAAAAGGAAAGCTTTATTTACTGGTGTTTTTATTTTTTTTTAAGTGAAATAGTTAATGCCAAAAAAAAAAAAAAAAAAAAAAAAAGGAAGAAAGAAAGAAAGATTATGTATTTATAGGGAAATATTAAATAAAAAAGAAAATATCTCTGATAAGACCTACTGGACAAAAATAACCGGTTCTCAACAGGAAGCATAGAGAGGAAAGAATTCGAAAGGTAAATTCCGAAGAACTCGGAAATCGTCCGGAAAAAGAGCAAACAAAGGTCAACATAGAATGAAGTAATTCGACCGTACACCATTATTGCTACGTTCGGGGCAAATTCTACTACTAAAGTTTTATTTAACTAACCTGCAGGCAATTTCCAGTCCACGATAAGTAATCTGTTGCACCGAAAAACTTTTATATTATTTGATGCAGTCCCTTTTTCCAATCGAGACGACTGTTTCTTCTTTCCGCGTGCACTTTGTGTCTGTTGTGGGCACTAAAGTATTAGGAACATGTGTTGACTACCTAGGGTATGCATTTTTAAGATCCTTAAAGAAATTTACATTTGCTAGCTGGAGCCGTTGCTAAATATATACCGATGTAGCAGTTTCTTAACTAAAACATATCACACTGATGTTTAAACTGTGATGAAGGAACGAAGAATTTCAGTGAATAGTCATTTGACATTATTGGATTTTTTTATTTGGACACTATCTTAGCTGAATCACACAATCTGACTTCTGATTGAGTGATGTATTGTATAACTAGTTGTGATTCAAATCAGCGTTAAGTTCAGAAAGGGATGTTTTACCAGATGTTCGAATTCGTGATTTTTTGATTACAATATTTCGCTTTGTGTTTGAGTTCCGCGTATAATGTGAATCAATGCAAAATTTGACGTGGTATATACACTGCTGGACAATTGCTAAGGACGGATCATAAACGGCTATATAGCGCATAAAAAAGTAAGTGGGGTTGGATGCCAAGTGAAATAAAATAATGTAAGAATGCCAGGATATTTCAAGAAAGACAATTTATTGTGCTCTGAAATCCAGAAGGCTTTGGAACGTGTTCAAGGGACAAACAGGCCATTTTGTGCAGAATACGTAAACGTGAAAAAATGCTATTACCGTCCGCAGGCGTTCCGGCGTAAGATGTCAATACGGGATATTGCCACCATGGAGGGCGATGCAAGATTCCACACGTCGTGTCATGCTTTGCACAACCTTATCAAGCAGGCTGTTTGGGTAATTTATCCCATTCCTCTGTCAGTGCACGGATGAGGGTGTCCTTGTTTATTGGAGCGCATTGGTGACCAGCAAGACTCCTCCCCAAAGCATCCCAGACATTTTCAATGGGATTCAGATCTGGAGAACGTGCTGGCCATACGAGACGTTGAATATCCTCGCTCTCAAGACACTCCTGGACAGCGACTGTTCGATGACATGTTGCGTTGTCGTCCATGAAAATGAATCTATCACCGACAGCACCACGGAACATGCGAACATGAGGTAGCAGAACATCATTAATGTATCGTTGGCCAGTCATAGTCCCAGTTGGAAGCACATAGAGCGACGTACGGCCATTGATCATGATGCCAGCCCATACCATGACACTACACGTCGGATATCGGTCCCTTTTCCTATATATTTGCTGGACAATATGCAGTACCACTATCACGCCAGATCAGTTGTCGTCGACAATCAGATGATAGACTGTACCTACTCTCATCTGAGAAGAGGACAGCAGACCAGTCGTTATCAGTCCAATTGCGATGTTGATGGCACCATTGCAAACGGGCGGTACGGTGATGTCTGGACAATGGGATGCACACAACAGGACGGCGGGCGTATAGTCCTCCTTCATGCAAACGTCTGGCGACAGTTTTTCGGGAGATCCGCTTGCCAGTAGCAGCCATAAACTGATTTGCTACCTTACTAGCTGTGCTGCGCCGGTGTCTTTTTGTTGATAGCACTATGTACCGATCTTCTGCAGGTGTCGTACTGCGAACACGACCTCCCCCGTGACGTTTGCTACACTCTCCATTTGTTTGAAATGATTTCCAAAGCCTTGAAACAACACTGTGGCTGACGTCGGACTCCCTGGCAACATCTGTTATTTTCCGCCCTTCTTCAATCTTGCCAATAATACGGCCACGCGTAAAATCATCTAGGTGATGTCGGGAAGACATACTGAAAATTGCAAGTTCGTCAATTGATTCTTTCCCTTTCAACTTTGCGTTTGAACAACAACGGTCAATACGCGTCAAATCCTTTATATCTCTTATTAGCGCTATGACGTCACAAACAAGTTCGGCAATCCAAAATTTGCATACGCACAACACGTCTTACTGTATCCCGCACTTATGCTAATTTCCACATTTTCCTGCCTTCCATTTTATAGTTGCTATCGTTGCTATTGTCATCTGTTCTTAGCAATTGTCCGGCAGTGTATATAATAGCCCTGTTTTTGAATGATATCTTTCATGGGAGCGAAGCCGTAGGCACAGCTAGTGAGATACAAATGATGAAATAACTATGAAAATAAGTTACTTAAGAAAAGAGTTAAACTTAAAAATTCACAGTTTGTGCAGGTGATGCAATACTTTTACATACCACTGTAGCTTTGATTAATGGATTAATTGCTTACAATTGGTTCGTTTTATCCTGACGTATGCCAAAACATTGCACTTTTTTTTATCTGTCCGCTTATAACGAAGTTCACATATACTGAAGTTTCAGACAAACTGGTACAGACGAGCTTATGCAAAATACATAGCAAAGTCACCTATGCGCGTACTCGGTTGCATCCGCAAGTGCGCATATAAAGAGATAGACATCCTTGCCAGCTGTTTTCGGCACGAGAATGACAAGTAATAACGATTTAAGCGATTTTCAACGCGGTGTCATAGTTGGCGCTCGTGAGATGGGTCATAGTATTTCGGAGGTAGAAAAGAAGTTCAGATTTTCACGGACGGCCATTGCAAGGGTGTACCGTGACTTCAAGAATTCCGGCAAAACCTGCAACCTACGATACCAGTGTGGCCGTAAAAAGACATTGGGTGAACGTGACCATCGTCGGCTGTCAAGAATCGTTTCACGCGATAGGCGTGCAACACTCTCGCATGTATCATCGGAATTCAATGCTGGAGCTTCAACAAGCATCAGTGTCCGGACTATGCAACGTACCCTGCACGATATGGGCTTTGGGAGCCGACGCCCAACTCGAGTTCCGTTGATGGGTGCACGACACAGAGCTATGCGCCTCGCTTGGGTACGGCAACACCGCCACTGGACACTTGATGACTGGAAACTAGTAGCCTGGTCTGACGAGTAGCGTTTCCAACTGTATCGCGCAGATGGAAGGATTCATGTGTGGCGCAAACCCCATGAAGCCATGGATCCCGCCTGTCAACAGGGAACTGTACCGGCTGGTGGGGGGGGGTCCATAATGGTATGGGGTGTGTTTAGCTGGATTTCACTGGGACCCCTGGTACGTCTACAAACGTCTGAGATCAGGCCAATCGCTATGTGCTCATCCTTTCTGACGAGGTACACCCGTTCATGTCCTGCATTCATGCTGATGGGTTGGGCCTGTTCCAACAGAACAATGCACCTCCACACAAGTATCGGAACGCCACATTATGGTTAGAGGAGCATTCATCTGAGTTTGGGGTGTTGCTATTCCCACCCAAGTCCTCAGATCGGAAATTGATAGAACACATTTCGGATGCCATGCAACGCGCTATCGAACACAAGAACCCGAGACCTCAGAATACACCCGAATTGTGGAACGCTCTGCAGGAAGTATGGTGTGCATTGTCTACAGCATATTTCCAGAAACTAGTGGAGTCCATGCTCCGTCGTATTTCTGCAGTCCTGCGCTCCCGTGTGGGACCTACCAAGTATTAGACTGGTGTAGCAGTTTTTCTGGCGTTTCTGTGTATATCGAATGCTTTGACTCTCCATTCCACTTCATTGTATGCAGGTTGGACTGCATGAAAATGTAAGAGTCAGATAGACTGATGAGCTTTTGGCTTATCTTAAATAATGATCGGTCAGATTATTCTGCTGCAGTGGCTCATGTACGATCTGTTGGAATTCGAAAAAAGGTGTAATAAAAGGCGCGTTTAGCGGGAGACACGATTAACAAAACAAAATAAATTACTGGTTTGCAAAAAGCAACCATGTCAAAGGTTTTTAGCGACTGGGACACAAGTGGATCTTGCATATCCAAGAGGCATAAATGTGGCCAGAAAGTATACTGAACATGATGCTACGAGGAGCATTATACGGATGGAAAGATATTTCAGTGTGCAGCAGCTGACTACTAAATTCAACCAAAGCAGGGCACAGACCATTTCGACCCGAACCAAGGCAACGACTCCTGTAACTGAAAGCCTAACAACTTGTTTATGACGTCATCACACGTGGACCACATTCTCGTTTCATCTGTTCGTCTATTGACGACAATAGGCAGAAGACGGAACATCAGTTGTTAGCTGTTTATGGTATTTAGCCACACAAAACTAGCTGGGTTAGCGGTAGGAAAGTAATTTGGCTTGTCAAGTGGCATAACTTAGCGCCCCCTATAGTTTTGCTATATCACAAATCCAGTCGGTTTTGCTTCACAAAATACGATAACATTTGAACACATTTGAACATCTGCTATTCTGCCTGTCCAGCCTACATCAGAAGCATAGTAGTCTCTTCGGCTGTTGAGCACTGGAAATAAACACGCGGTCCATTTACCATGACGTCATAAACACGCGGTCCACTTACCATGACGTCATAAACACGCGGTCCACTTACCATGACGTCATAAACACGCGGTCCACTTACCATGACGACATAAACACGCTTATAGGCTTTCATTTACAGGAAGCGTTGTTGACCAATGCCGTCTACAAAATACAAAGCTATGACATTTCGGAGATGAGTTCCCTCTTTAGTGACGTCATGCGGAAACCAAGGCTTCTGATTGATTTCCAACGCTGTCGTCTATGGCGTCAAACACGACATCGATGCATCAGGCCATGTAACAGGAGAGTGACGTCACAAACGGAGGTAACTGTTCTCTCTAATGTCATGACCTTGCACTTTCTAGACATATCATCATCATCATTGTCAGCCATTATCAATCCACTGCTGAATGAAAGTCTCCCCAACTCTCTTCCACAACCGTCTGTCTTGAGCCTGTCTCCTCCATGTCATTCCGGAATGCTATCAAATTTCACCCATCCATCTCAAATGTGGTCTTCTTCCGGGTCTTTTTCTGTCCCTCCGGATCCAGTCTAAAATTTCGGTTATCCATCGGTGATCCGTTCTTCTGGCAACATGTCCAGCCCATTGCCATTTCAGTGATTTCACTGAGGTTATGATGTTGTCCACTCTTGTGATGTTCCTTATCCACGAGTTCCTGTTCTTATCATTCCTGGTTAAACGAAGCAAGCATTTTTCCATGATCGTTTGAGTTGTCTGCAGTCTTGGTACGTCTTTTTTAGTTAAGGTCCATGTCTCTACTGCATACGTCAGCACTGGCAGAATGCACTGATTGAACATTTTTCTTTTAAGACATAATGGCATATTGCTCCTAAAAATTGCCCTGTTTCTTTCAAAAGCTCTCCAACCAAGTTTTATACGTCGATTAATTTATTCATCAATATTGCCTTTGCTTGATATCTGCAGCCAAAGATAAATGTAGGTAGAGGTTATCTCCAACTTTTCTCCATCAATCGATAAATCTTCGTTTCTTGTAAAAGCATTGTACATCCCTTTTATCTTCTGAAAGTTCATTTTTAATCCCACTTCTTTACTCTTGTCAGCACGTTCTTGCTGATAAAAGTAAAGAAGACATATACGTATATATAATATCATTTTAGTTAAAAGAACAGTTAGTTCAGTTTTCAACATGACCCAAAATCGATAAAACAAACTTTTGTTATTTTTTTCTTAACGCATATGAATATCAATGATTTCAACCTCTACTGTGCCACAAGAAAACGTTTGTAGCTTGTGTGTCTGCTCTTTGCTTTGTGCTGAATTTTATATCATTAATGCGATGGTAAATATAAAGTGAGGTTCTCGTGAGAACTAACCATCTTCATAAATCAAATTAATGATTTTTTTTTTTTGAAATTATTAATATTATTCATCACATGTTTAATCAAGAGCAAATAAAAAAAAAGTTATTTTTGATGCTGAAGTAAACGCAGAAATGTTTCAGGTTCATTACTAATTCATACTGGTTTCCATATCGTTATCAGCTTTCGCACGGAGCGCATTTTTTAAGAATATTCATGGAAAGGCAAACAGTCACATTTAATGCTGAGTATTTTGCGGTTTTCGGATGGGGAAACTTCGTAAGAAAATCGACATTTTATCCTCAAATAATTTTTCTTAGTTGCCTGTTGCGGCAGTTAAAAGATAAATTTTGTTCTAATAACCATACAGAAAAATTTCTTAACGACTAAAGCTGGGGCTCCAGTGGATATTCTGTTTTCCAAGGATTCATATTTTAATTTCTTTTTTTTTCTTCTTTGAGGGTAGTGGGCTAACGACCAGCGTGAGTAACTCAGTGGGCTCTCTCGTCCCTAATTTAGGACCACTGGTTTCAGGGAAAAGGGAAAGCCAGAGCCACAAGACACTGGCTTTCTCTCTTCAGCATGGATTTTGTGTTTGTCTTGCGGACAAACACAAAATTCATGCTTCACCGGGATTCGAACCTGGACCATCTCGAACGAACGGCCAGAAACCAGAGGTTAGACCATTGCGTCACCGGGGCAGGAGAACGCAGCTTGACCACTAGCTTAGAGGTATCTTGTTCGTAATTCTATGAAATTATTCCTTGTGCAATAAAAAATAACGAAACTTTACGTTCGTGAAAATACTAAAGGGGCTTACAACCTTTATATAGCATCGAATAAGGCCACTTTTTCCGAATAATAATAAGTCCAAAGTAATCGAGATAGTTGCCTTCAATGCACGATCTTAATAACAAGAGTCACTCACAATATAAATTTAAATTCGTTGGCTGAATTTAAAGATTTTATTGTATATACAAATACAAGAACTTTCGGGTTTCCCTAGAACCCATCATCAGACACAGAAGAAGGAATAAATTTAAATATAGTGTTACATGACATAAAAAGTATTAATGCTGACACTCCCGATAGTAAATATATAGGATCTACAAAACGTACACTAGCAACAAGACTGAATGAACATAAATACGCCGTAAAGAATGGACTTAAAAATTCTGCATTGTCTCGACTCGTGTGCGATGGCCTGCACTATCCAATTTGGAATGATGCTTCCATCATCGTAACACCTAGTGCTGTCTCTTCATTGCTGTTCACTGGGAGCCTTGTAATTGCTCGGAGACATTTATGCTGTAATGACAATGTTCTAGTATCTATACCTACAATCTGGAAATTATTTACAGGTCCGAATACGAGTTAACGAAGTAACTTAATCTCGATTTCTGCTATAGTGCTCCTTGTTGTATCTCCTGATGAGAACAACACAATTAATTTAGTTAACTACTAACCTTCCTTTATTTTTACAATGCAGTATTTTATGTATACCTGCATTCCATTTTCTTTATTTCATGATACATGCCACGTTGTTTGATAATTTGATGCGACGTGACATTATGTCATATGAATATCTGATATCTATATTATGTCACGTAACACTCTATTTAAACTTATTCTTTCTTCTGTATCTGATGATGGGTTCTAGGGAAACCCGAAAGTTCTTATTTGTATATACAAATAAAATCTTTAAATTCAGCCAATGAATTTAAATTTGTGTTGTGAGTGACTCTTGTTATTAAGATCGTGCATTGAAGGCAACTACCTTGATTACTTTGGACTATTTCTGCACGAATTTGAATTCTCCTAATAATAATAAGTCATGGTTGCAAAAGCCATTGGGAAAATGAAGATGGCTTGGATTTTATGAGGTTCCTGAGTTCGTTTGGATTCAAAGCAAGGGATTCCTGCAGCAAAATATCTGGCAACTCTCTCAGTGTTCATCAAAGAGAACATCGATTCCGAAGAGCAAATTACAGCATGTCACATACATTTTCAACAGGACTGAGATCAGATGACTGTGTCCGCGTAATTTAAGCAAATATCTTTGACACCAACTTGAAGACAAAACACATAATGGCAAAAGCCAGGTGCTACATGGTTTTATTTTTTTTGATTGGAGGTTTAACGACCACCGTGAGCAACTTAATGGGCTATAAGCAGTCGCCTGTCCTTAATTTTGGGTCACTGGTTCCAGGGAAGGGAGAGAGCCAGTGCCGTAAGACAAACACAACATCCATGCCTCACCGGGATTCGAACCCGGACCCCTTACGGACGAATGATCAGAGGCCATCGCTTAGACCACTGCGCCACCGGGGCGGCGCTACATGGTTGCAAAAGCCATTGGGAAAACACCACTCTTGGGTCAGCTGGTGAGAGGTCATGTACTCATTGCACGTGATATAGATAGCGTTTGCTCATGACGATAAAATATCCATATACACTTGTTTCCATAAGTTAAGGAAAACACAGAGAAATCGTGGTAACTCAAAAAATACATGATAAAATGTTATCAAATTTGGAGAAAACCTTTGTCATATCATAAGTTACCTTACAACATTTCGTAAACAACACTCCATTTTGACAAAAATTTCCACATACAGAACCAGGTTAAAAATATGGTGTCAAAATGAAATTGCCAAAGTACCTCAATGAAAAGTGTGGTCAACACTCACATCGATGTTTCGGTGAGGGTGCCTAGAAGATCAGTAGATATTGAGTCATGAAAGATAAGAGTTGCTGTTTTGAATGTATCAATTTCTCTATGTTCTGAGAAAACTATGTTTACGACTGATTATGTTTTTGAGTAGTCTATGAGTTGCGAGCTCTATATTTTTCGAGTACCCTATGTCTTTGAGCGCTGTTCAGAGCACTATTAATGCTGTATTCTTAAACGGGAGTTATATGCTCAAGTTGTGAAGAGCTGAGAGGATGAATGGAATACGGGATGACACGAAACAATACAAATTTTGAAGATGTGAATCCGTTTTTTTTTTAATCGAAAACTTGAAACTTGAAAGTTTTGGGTGGTGTAGTGGTTAGCATATTCGGGCGCTATCCGGGAGACGCGAGCTCGATTCCTGCTCTAGGACGACGAAAATTTTTCAAGTTTTCAGATATTATCTGATTTACCATCCATGTAATTTGTACCCTAAAAAACGGATACACGTCTTCAAAATTAGCTGAGAGGATACTTATATTAGATGTTTGATTGGCATCTACTTAAGCGCTGTGGAATAAACAAGATTGAACTGTAAGTGGTCTTGATTCTTTTAAATGCATTTGCCCTTTATTGCGAAGTGTTTCTGAGGAGTGTATAGTTGAGACTTTCAGCTGCACGAAGAGTGCAGACTCTCCAAATGAAACGAGAACGAGGCTCTATATCATAAAGCTAAGGCAATAAGCCGTGAGAGTATTAAAGTGAAGCTAATAGTTGAATTTAACGCAAACCCAACTAGCTTATGGTTTAGTGTGTGCATGAAAACAAACTTAAATGGTTGCGAAACACAAACATTCATATTTTAATTATCATTCTACCCGTGGTTTGAGTAATCATCCAATATGTATATAGATTTCATTTTTTAGCTGAATAAATATCATCGTGCAACAAGACGGATTTCTTTTAATATTAGTAATCATCCAAATTCTTCATTCCTTTGGAAATTCTCGATTTGATGCATGGTACGTAGAGTCATGTCGGGACAACTCTTTACCTGAAAGTGAATCTAAAACGCACTTAAGAGTATCTCGGTATGAGGAGAAATACTCCATCTTGAAAATAGAAAAAATACGCCAGCTGCTGACGGTTGTCTTTTACGTCTGTTAGAATCATGTTGTCTTTTACGTCTTGTAGAAACATGTTGTCTTTCTTAATATCATGTAGAAATATCTTAATTTCAACTATGCAACGGGCATACCTAGTCAGAACATTTCCCCTGCTCAATCACATAACGTTACCAAGAATTACAGGGGTAATATACAGTGTGTTCCAAAAGCGGTTGAAGAAGCTCATTGTTCAAAGGATAATATGCATAAACATAGAATAACATACTAACAAGAGCCAGTAACGCATTGAACTGGAAACGCTTACAAGTAGTTGGACTTTTCAATGAAATTAAACTTTTACAGTCTTGAATTTTAGGGTAAGGAGGGTTGCAAATATGCATATTAAAATTAAGGTAGGATAAGAAGCATGTCAATTCTTAGGGGCTTACAAGGCACCTAGGTCTCGGGCATTTTTGGAAATTTTTTAGTTAAATGCTTAATAATGCATTTATGTACACAAGTGATGAATACTAAAAAAGTATGCAACACATTGATCAAGACACTCATACAAAGCACCTAGGCATGAGGTCCTTTCCATAGAATTTTCGTTACAGTCTTAATATTTGGTGTGCTTACGCCACTTTGTAGTTATTTGGTAATTCCCTTTTGAGACACTCCTGGGTTTATGAATTGGTATTTTGAAAATGCCTTACTAGGTGCAGACTTATTACTCTGGCGCATCCTCACACCAGTACAAACCTAGGCGATGCATTCTTTATCACATGGGTTACCACGATTTTCCCACGTTACTTTTGATTTACTACGTGTCTAAGATTCAGTTGGAAAGCTTAGTTCATGTTGCTTGCCCGGTAATATGCCACTCATTAAAAAGAATTGCCTTAGGCGTAATTACTGCTCGTGGATGAACCGTGCAAGTGTTCCTTCGAACAATGAGCCTCTTCTGCCATTTTGGGTACAAACTAAGATTCTCTTGCAATGCCAATTAACGTTATGTGTTGCGCAGGGGAAATGTTATGGTTAATTTTGTCGATTGTTTAGTTGAAATTAAGATATTTCTTCATGAAATATTTAAAACATGAAAGACTTCATGTTTTTAGCAGACATAAAAAAAAACATAAGTTAACAGCTGGTGTATTTTCCAACTTTCAGGATGTTGGTATTTTTTCATATTCTTGAGAAGCGGGCGTTTTTTTCTGTGGGCATTTTCCTGTGGGAATTCTTTCGTGCGTTCCTTTTCTAAACCTCTCTTTGCTCTTTACTGAACAGATATACTCCTCAACAACAAATAGCCGCCGCTATTTATGTTGAGGAGTATATCATAATTTCTTTTTCTTTAGATTGAAAGCAGTCAACTCAACTGCATGCAAAGAAATGTGTGTGTGTCCAAAAAATGTTATCAAATTACATTGCCTAACATTTGATGCATTCCATATTGAAATTAGTAGGTAAGTTCTAGCCTCAAGTTACGTTAATGTTTGCAAATACATTCTGTCTTGTAATGTGGTCCACTTTATTTCGCGTGACTATATTTTCCTACAAACAGCGAAATAAGCAAATGAATTTCATCAGAATTTCTCCCTGAAAGTCGTAGAAACAGTACAACCCGTTTATATCGAATTCGAAGGGGAGAACTCGATAGTTCGATATACACAATAATTCGATATACGGGTTCTACCACCCTACCACTCTCAGTGGTGTTCTGGTTTTTACAATAGGTGAACACACAAAAACTAAGATTATTTGCTTCTGTATTATAAACTGCGAATAGAATTACATGACCAATTAAAGACAGGATACACAGCTATATGACAGAAAAGGAAGTTTTACCAGAATCGATGATTTAGGTCATAAAATAATCAGTCATCTTTATCTGCTTCTTTAAAGTTTATGCATTTGCCAAAATGCTGTTTCAAACCTTATAACGAAGTAAATTTCTCCGTCATTTCTGTCCACGCCAGGATTCGAACCCGGATCCCCTCATTCCGGAATAAGTCACTCTACCAATTGAGCTACGCGGACGTTTTATTCTGATTCCTATCTGCCTTTATGTCGTGTGCGTCCTTCTGGCAGGTACGTCACATCTCCTGGTACGTTACAACCTGTTCGATTCTGTGGATCAAAGAGTATTCGGTAACCCAATTGTTGCATAATACTCTCCGAGTACCGTAACCTTTCTCTCCCCTTGCTCTCTCTCTGTAGGATTACAGACCCCCTCCCCCTTCGCACCACGTTTTCCCTCTACAACCTTCCTCCATCCTATACAGCAGCGTTCTGTCTTATCAACCCAGCCCGAAGATCACAAAATCGACCTTCTTCCCTTTTGCTTCAGTGTGTTTCGGGGAGGTAAGCGGAGGAGGGATGGAGGTCATCCGGTTGAAAAGTTTGGAAAAGAGAGGGTCTCTTGAACAATGAAATAAAACACTGCTTCAAGTTTGGAAACGTTGGAAGCGCCAGGAATTCATCAAGGGGAATTGCCACATACGCTGAAAAAAGGTGATCTTGCTTGACAAGATTTGTTTCCGAGAAAATTTGTTTGTTTCCAAGAAAGGCTGCTTCAATTCGTTCGATAATAGGAAAATGCATTAACTGTTATTTTTAGTCTATTTTGACGGTGAGTTTCAAAAGTTCGAAATACGCAATAATTTCTTATATCCGGGTTCGATATAAACGGGTTCGACTGTATTTTTTTTAATTAAAAAAAACCCGCTTAAATCATAAAAGTATCAATAAATTTTATTTTTTGGTGAGTGTTATAACATTTCTTAATGCAATATCAGTCTTCCAAGCTCCGCTTAAATATTTTCTCTAAGAAATGCATCAATCAGTTTTCTAAAATAAAAATAATTCCTACCCAGAGCTAAGAATGTGGCACGTATATCTGATCTGGATGTTTTAAATGCGTCTCACGCCTTAAAGTGATCGGATTTAATACAGTGATACCAAAACAAATCTTAAACAAGGAGGATATCTTCTTAAATCAGCGTCGTAATTTCGGCTTCTCTCGCATTCCAAGCGTGTTTCTCAAGACTTAATATAAGTTTTCAACTGATGTACGAGTGAATTGAGCATTCCACGGCAGGAATTTCTCTTCTTGGCGTTGGCAACACTAAGTCTCCGCAAACCCAATTTAATCTCGTCACGCGCCGTTGAAGTTGCAAACGCCGGCAGTTTCCGCTCCTGTCAATTTACGGTGATAGAAAGCGTAAGCAAATACTGAGTTCCAGAGGACGGAACAAATACTGATTTTATTATTATACTTTGGGAAATGTTCATGACACTTTTTTCCATTGCAATATAGGACAGAAAAGAAAATATTATTCAAAACTACTTGCTATATAGATTTTCATTCTAGCAAAACATGTCAGACGCACTTCATCTAAGAGTTTCATACATCATCCCTCTACATCGCCATGAGATTTTGTATGGAATACATGTGTGTTTTTAGATTACGTATACAGAGAAAGATAGAGGATTTTTCCGCTTAGGATTTTGCCCCTGATCTCCCTTTGAAGAAACTCATCGGGCGAAGATTGAAACATCGATGTTATTTTTAACCAACAATAATTACATCGAAAAAAAGATTAGAATTTGGGAAACAGAATATTTATTGACGTTACTTTTTTGCAGGATTGGCATCATAGCTCGTCCTTTAATTCAAAAGAAATTACTCATCCATATTTTTATGTCACTTCAATTCTAAGAATGTGTTATTTGGTATGAGATAGAAATATTAAACGTGGTTTCAATACACTCATCGTTAAAAAAATAGTTTCACCCAGAAGGTCGTTTCGGACTGCAATCGTATTCGGGAGGAAGGTGAAGGTTACCATGAACAATAAATGATTAAACATTGAGACTGATATGGACAATATTTATTGAGCTACACGCTAATAAGTAGTGTCTCTCACTATGGCGTCGGGCCACCATGTTGGCTCACACATCATTGCAGACGACTCGGCATGGAGTTTTACAGGTTCCTAAGGGCGCCCTTAGATACGCCGTCCCAATGCAGCTTGAATCTTCTCACGCAGTTCGTGCAGATTGTGCGGTAGGGACGGATTGTGGACAGGGCATCCAATAGCATTCCACACATTTTCAATCGGTGATGCGGTTGGCCATGGCAGAGTGTCAGTGGCTCGAAGGCAAGCTCTCGAGACAGCAGAATTATGCGGGCGAGCGTTGTCATGTCGGAAAATTGCACCGGAGTGAGCGTTCAGAAAAGGTAGGGCCACTGGTTGCAGGACCTCATTAACGTAATTTTGGGCTGTCAAAGTGCCTGTAATGAACACTATAGGTGGTCTTACATCGTAGTCAATTGCACCCCACACCCTAACAACAGGCCTTCTGGACATGTGACGATCGAAACACTCTTCATCTTGGCGCTAACAACGGTGTCTCGTCACACGGATTCGGTGGTCTTCTCCTCCAAGACAAAAGCGGGACTCCTTACTGTAGATCACCCGCTGCCATTCTGCGTGGTTGCATGAGAGTCTTACACGACACCATTACACTCTTTGACGACGATGCAATGGTGTTAAAGGCAGTTCTCGTAACGGTCTCCGTTCGTGTAGTCCTACGTCGTGCAGCCGTCTGCCATGGAACTGGGACTAATCGGACGAAGCATGGAGGGCACCACTGCTCGCTGAATATCCGCAATCGTGGCTGTTGGGTCCCTCCGCACATTTCGGGCAACCCGTCGGTCATGTCTCTCCTTCCGTGGTTCTTCTAGGTTTCCCAGACCCTTCGTGTAGCTGCTGTGTGCTTTATTCTATCTACTGCCGCCAACAGCGTGCTATGGTGATATCCGCACGACTGGTATGGCGCGCAATACAGGCGATAAGACCATCCGGCTTTCCGGAGCCCGACGATGCAGCCCCTCTCGAACTCCTCCAACTGCTGGAATTGCTACCGAACTTTTCTCCGAGACATACTTCACTTGGAAAGGATGAAACCAACACAACAGCACGAGTCAGAATGGCAAGCACGCGCAACGGGACGACCTTATGTAGCCGGTCAGGCACAGAGTTGCGACCCTTCCTTGCTTGCGTCACATGCGCGGCCGAGCGTGATACTTGAATCATTTGCGTATCTCACGATGTCAAAGCTACCAACCAAGTTTCATTTTTGTCGGTTGTTTCCTTCTTGGTTTAACTATATTTTTAACGATGAGAGTATGTTATAATGCACCAAAGAACCAAAAATATTATGACCACTTGCGTAATGTGATGCTGGTCCTCCACGTTTGTCCAAAACAACTCTTACCGGGCGAGGCATAGACGCTACGAGATTTTTAAAGGCATCTTCTGGTATCTGATACCATCACGTTACCAGCTAATTCTTTAAATCTTGTAAGTTACACGGATGAGACACCGCAGATAATAATTGCTGTTCCAACACAAATCACAAATGCTCGATTGGTCTGGGGAATTTAGAGGCCACGGCAATATGTGTATTGTTCTGCGAACCATTCTCGAACAGTCCGAGCAGTGTAGTATAGAGCATAATCCTGCTGAAAGTAAGCACTACCACTATAATCCTGCTGAAAGAAAGCAGTACTAGAGGGAATACTGTTGCGATGAAGAGATATCCCAAGTCTGCAATCATGTTTGAGTAGGCGACAGACGTCACAGTTTTCTGCACAAGAGTGGTGGGCCCAGGGTTTTCCAGCAGAACAGACATTGCCCAAATCATTACACTTCCTCCGCCGGCATGGTTTCGTCCCACGCTTCATCCTGGTGTGTTTACTTCCTCAGATAAACTACGCACACATACCCCGTTGTCCGTATGGTGTAACAGGACTAGACGACCTTCTTTTAACAATTTAAGGCCCAGTTTCGATCCTCATATACACTGAAGTGCCAGAAAAATTGGTACAGACAAGCTTATGCAAAATACATAGCAACGTTGCCTATGCGCGTACTCGGTTGCGTCCGCCAGTGCGTATATAAAGCGATGGACATCCTTGCCAGCTTTCAGAGCTGTTTTCGGCATTAGAATGACAAGTAATAACGATTTAGGCGATTTTCAACGCGGGGTCATAGTTGGCGCTCGTGAGATGGGCCATACATAGTATTTCGGAGGTAGAAACGAAGTTTGAACTTTCATGGACGACCATTACAAGGGTGTACCGTGACTAGAAGAATTCCGGTAATACCTCCAATCTACAATACCAGTGGGGCCGTAAAAAGACATTGGGTGAACATGACCATCGTCGGCTGTCAAGAATCGTTTCACGCGATAGGCGTGCAATACTCTCGCAGGTATCATCGGAATTCAATGCTGGAGCTTCAACAAGCATCAGCGTCCGGACTGTGCAACGTACTCTGCACGATATGGGCTTTGGTTGCCGATGCCCAATTCGAGTCCCTTTGATGGGTGCACGACACAGAGCTATGCATCTCGCTTGTGCACGGCAACACCGTCACTGGACACTTGATGAGTGGAAACAAGTAGCCTGGTCTGACGAGTCGCGTTTCCAACTGTATCGGGCAGATGGAAGGATTCGTGTGTGGCGCAAACCCCATGAAGCCATGGATCCCGCCTGTCAACAGGGAACTGTACCGGCTGGTGGGGGGTCCGTAATAGTATTGGGTGTGCTTAGCTGACTTCACTGGAACCCCTGGCACGTCTACAAACGTCTGCGCCAAGCCAATGCTATGTGCGCATCCTTTCTGACGAGGTACACCAGTTCATGCCCTGCATTCATGCTGATGGGTCGGGCCTGTTCCAGCAAGACAATACATCTCCACATAAGTGTCGGGACACCACATAATGCTTAGAGGAGCATTTATCTGAGGTAGGGGTGTTACCATTTCCCTCAAGTCCATAGATCTGAACGTGATAGAACACATTTGGAATGCCATGCAACTCGCTATCGAACACAGGAATCCGAGACCTCGGAATACACCCGAATTCTGGAACGCTCTGCAGGTGTGCATTGCCTACAGCATATTTCCAGAAGCCAGTGGAGTCCATTCCCCGTCGTACTTCTGCAGTCCTGCGCTACCGTGGGGAACCTACCAAGTATTAGACTGGTGTGCCAGTTTTTCTGGCACTTCAGTGTACCTGTTGTAGAAGCTTTTGACGGTGGACCTAGGTAAACATGGGCACTCGAAGCGACCTGTAGCTACGCAGCTCCATTTGTAGCAAGGTTCACCGTGTTTTGTGTCACATTACTCCTGTCTTCAGCGTTCAAATTACCAGCGGGGTTGTGCCTCAGTATCCCTTCTGTTGGCTCGTAACATACGCAATAGCCTTCGCAGGTGATAAAAACTATGCGCCACCGGCCCACACCTTGCCGGTGGCGCATTGTTTTTCTCACCTCGGACCACTTTTTGAAGGTACTAACTACACGGCTGACCATAAACACCCACAAGCCTCGAAGTTTCGGAAATGCTCAGACCCAATCGTCTGCCATAACAATTTGGGGGGTTTCAAACTTGTATAAGTCCGTTGGCTTTTCCATTTGAAGAAGAAGAATAACACTGATTAACAGAGCACAGCATTAGGTATTCTTTTGTACCGTTTCAATACCTTCATACGCGCCGTTGTTTACCGATTTGCATAAAAACTGCTCTGGTCATAATGTTTTGGCTCTCCCAAGAACTTTATTGTTTGTTTGACTGAAGCATTTACAGCTTTCCTTAATCTGGAATTCATTTGAGAAAATAGTACGAAAGGTATACTTAGAGCGTACTTTACTGAGAAGGCGAAATTGCCGAGCCTCCCCGGTTGCCTAAGCGATGGCTTATGATCATTCGCCCGAGATGAGTCATGGTTCAAATCCCCGTAAGGCATGGATGTTGTGTTTATCTTACGGCCTGGTTCTCTCCCTTCCCTGAAGCTAGTGGCCCTAAATAAGGGACGGACGACTGCTTATAGCCCACTGAGTTGCTCACGGTGGAGTTAAATCTCCAATAAAAAAAAAAAGACATGCACAGCCATTGGTTTGGAATATGGGGGTGTAGAGCGACTGCAGGACGAGAAAATTGTTTGATCTGGCAAAAGTCCGATACAGACCCGACAGCCTCGCTCTATGACGTGAGAAGTGTCACCTAATCAAACGGCAAACCATTTCAAACACTGCACTGGAAGCAAGCAGCCTTGTACATAGGGTGTCTATTCCTTCGCCTACCGTTGACCCGTACGGACCTTCCTATGCGCCTGGAGTGTATATGCTTTTCAGTAACGTAGTTGAAGCATGGCACTGCGCAGCTTACCGTGATGAATCTCGCTCCTCCCTTCAACCAGGTACTCATCTGGTATAACCATGGCACGGATGTGGTCAATACAACAGATGAGATCAGATCATATGTAGGGGATTTTAGGAAGAGAGTGTCTGATCCCAGGTCTTAAACAATCCTTAAAAATAGGAAGTTAGGAGATTTGGGCTAGAGTGCTTGATAGGAAAGTGACACGGAAGCGAGGTAGAAAGAGGGAGGAAGACGCCCTTATTTATTTCAGGGAGACCAGTACCCGGGGCCCGACGGCTTAACGTGCAAATCCGACTCACGGCGGATATTTAGTGGTTCGAGCGTTCGTACCTGGCTGGAATCAAATCCGAGCTCTTCTCCGTTGCAGTCATGAACGTTGACCATTAGGCCACTCGCGGCTCTCGGGTGAAACCAACTCCTGGTGCTTCTTTATTTAGCGACAACATTGATGACTGAGGGTGACTGGTAATCCCTCGGATCCTGTGCAAATTTAAAAAAAATGGGGGCGCGGGAAGAGCAAACTAAAGACAATCGGGTGACTCGGGCTCAATTATGTAGAAGAGCCTTAGCACGGCTTAGCGGCGCTACGGAACTATTTTTCTAGGCTTAGCGGTGCTAAGGTACTTTTCGTAGTTAGGTGGTTACAGAAGATGGGTACAGAAATAGTTTAGATGATCATATATTTGAAAACAGCAAATACTGTGATTTATATCATCATAACCGAAATATTCGTATTGCAAGGATAAAATTATACTGTCGGATCACACAACAGAACAACTCAGGGATCATAAGGGTAAAGAGAATGCTATTTGTATCTGGGTAAAACTTTCACCGTGATTTACTATTAGGGCTATATGCCGTTGGCAGTCCCTGATTTTAGCCGTGGAAGGGGCCCCATCCAGTCTTCATGAGGAGCCCATACCACTAGTCAGAAACCTACACCTCTCACCACTCGACCACCTGGACGGCGTAAAGTGAATATAGAGCAATAGAGACATTTGACGTGGACTAGGAACATCAAACAGAAGTCATCGCTCTTTCCACGTTTATAAGTGAATCACGGAAAAATTATCTTTGGCCGCCACCGGGAACCAAACCCGCTGTCTTCCAGTTACGCACCACGTTCCTAGTCCACGTCAAATGCCTGTATTTGTTATTCATTCGCCTTCTAATTACTTGTTCAGTTGCTGCTTACCATCTTTGGTGAATCCTCACCATTGTGCAGGGCTCCAAGATGCAATCTGACAATTGGCTTGGCAGTTAGTTTATGTGAATCTGGAGGAATTCGAGGCCGCTGTGGTACAGTGGAAGCATATCCGGCGCGTGACTGGAAGACCATGGGTTCGATTCCCGGTGGCGGCCAATGAGAATTTTTTCGTGACTCACTTATAAACGTGGAAAGAGCGATGACTTCTCTTTCATGGATAATATAAAGTCCATTGTCTAGACGGCAGTCCTCAAGATTATTTCATTGCTCGGAGGGAAAACTATAGACAAAAATTTTGTAGCAATTAAGGCTATGTGATAAAAGTTTTATACATGCGAAACATATTTTTACACAGCAATCCTTTCTCTGATTCCTCGAAGATAACACATCATATATCTCATTCATTTACTTCAGAATCTTAGGAAAAAGGCATATTAGTCACACTGAATAAATGTGTTGCAATATTAGCTACATTTATTCAGTGTGACTATATTACTTGGTTACATCTATTCAGTGTGACTCAAATAACAATCACAATGAACATTTGAAATCGTTTGAAATGACAGAGCGTTACTTAAATTAACACTGCGTATCTTTCGGAAGTGACTAACAAGCAACATTTCTTTCCTTTATTAAAAGATGCTCAAATTAAGTGATTTAAATAAAAGTAATTATTAATAACAGTTTAAAAAATATACACTATAATAAAAATAGCAAATCAAAATTCACAATGTTTTTAAGACCTTTGAGTCTTTTTACCAAATCAGTTTACCGTTAAGGCACTCTTTTAATTAGAACTACAAGGGTGTGTTGGGCGCTGAGGTCGCGAAGCGGTTAACAAACCAGTTCGCTTAGCTGTTTGTAAAGCCGTCCCTCTCGTCAGACGGCACATACAATATGCCCTTTGTTGAACTCCTTTAGAACCCAACTGACGATTAGATCAGATCAGATCAGAGATAAGGGATTTTAGGAAGGGAGTGTCTGGCCCCAGGTCTTAAACAACACTTAGAAATGGGAAGCTAGAAGATTTGGGCTAGAGTGCCCGATAGGAAAGTGACACGGAAGCGAGGAAGAAAGGGAGAGGAAGACGCCCTTATTTATTACTGGGGGCCCAGTACCTGTGGTCAAACGGCTTAACGTGCCCATCCGAAGCACGGCTGATATTTAGGAGTTCGAGCGTTCGTACCTGCCTGGGATCGAGCCTGAGGTTTCTCCGTGGCAGTCACGAAAGTTGACCATTAGGCCACCCGCGACTCTACTGACGATTACGATACGATATTTGAAGAAGTTTTAGGAAGTGAGTGTCTGATCCCAGATCTAAAACTACCCTTAGAAATAGGAAGTTAAGAGATTTGAGTAAGTGAACTCAATAGGAAAGACAAACAGAAAAATTTAGTGAAAGGAGAGGGTGATATATCTTTCAAAGTGTGAACCGTGACACCAGTCCGAGAGAAAGGGGGTAAGGAGAACCAAGCACCGCACAACATCACAGAGAACCACAACACCACTTGGCCGCCGACATACCGGGGGGGGGTCACTGCAACTCAAGGAGACCAAATCCAAATGCCCGAGCAGAACCTTTTTTCACCATCTCGATGCCAATGTGAAAAAGAAGGGGGGGTCTGCCTGACACTCGCCAGTGTTCACATACTTACTCTCTCCGTCAAGGGGGTCAACGATCGCCGCCTGGATACCTAAGGAATTTGCTGGGATTGTGATCACCCGCGCCCATAACAAGTTCATTAGGGTGAGTTTCCGCTTTCTTGAAAAACTACTTGGCGAGTCTGGTGGAAAACTCATGTACCTTTTCGATTCCAACTCTGTTCCTCAGGTTCCGAAGTGGGGTCCAAGCGGGAGCCCCAGTGGTCATTCGAAGTGCTCGGCTCCGCACTCTCTCGATTATCTCTTGCTGATTCCTACTAATACCAATCCAGATGGAGGAGGCGTAGGTAAGCACCGGCCTGACGACCGTCTTAAACAGCAGTACTTTGTGCCGTGTTGTAAAGAAGCTTCTCCGGTGGAGTAGTGGAGCCAGCTGCCCAAGGCATTGTCTAGCTTTATTCGTGTGGTAGCTGGTGTTCTTCATCCACGAAAGTCGACAATCGAGTTGGATCCCAAGGTACTTAGTGGAGGTAGCCCAGGGGATTGTCTCTTGAAACATACCGAGTTTCGGTACTCCTAGGAGAGATCCAAAAAACAACAGCGCACTGCTCTTAGAATGATTGATCTTTATCCGCCAGTCAGCGTAGTAGGTTTCCAGCTGAGAGAGGAAGTCCTGGAAGAGCTTCACTGCTCTGCTTTTGTTCAGGGACCTGATGACAACAGCTGTATCATCTGCGTACATCATTACCTGCCTTTGTTTGGGTTTGGGTAAGTCGTACAGGTAAATGGAGAACAGTGTTGGTCCAAAACCGAACCCTGAGGAACGCCAGCCCGAATCTTTTTTTCAGAAGAAAGCTCATCATTAATCTTAACAGCGAAACTTCGGCTGTTGAGGTACGAGCTAATCATCTCAACAAGTGGGCGAGGGCATCGAAACTTCTGCAACTTGTGTAGGAGTTCATCATGCCAAACGCGGTCAAAAGTCTCGCTGATGTCCAGGAAGACAGCAGTGGAATACTCGCTCTTATCTCGTCTTTCAGAAACGAATTCCGTAAGTCTGATCAACTGGTGGGTCGTAGCACGCTTCGCCCGGAAACCACCCTGTTCATCAGGAATCACACCATTAGCTTCACAGAACTCTAGAAGCCTAGAGAGGTGACCCTCTCCAGGAGCTTACCCAGGACGGGCAAGAGAGATATTGGACGGTAGGTCTCAGGTAAGGAACGATTGGTTCCAGGTTTGGGCAACACTACTACCACTGCCTTTTTCCAGTCCCTGGGGAAATACTTCATCCGGAGAGACCTGTTGAAAATCTCTACCAGTACCAGAATCCAGCTCTCAGGGAATAGTTAAACAGCTCTTGCCGAAACTCTATCTCATCCGAGAGTTTTCTTCACCTTTAGCTTTTTGATGTGTCGAATTACCTCGAGGTAACTAACAGGCCAGATGACCTCGCCTGTACCATCAAGATCGTATGTAGCTAAAGCCTCCATGACGCTATCCGCGTAACTAAAATTTTGGATGTAGTGAGGTGAGAACTGCTCCTCCAGAGCACCAGAAAGGACCCCAACCTTATCGTCATCATCGTACACCAAACACTGTGGACCGAAAATAGGCGGTATGACAGTCATTCTACACCGGAATTTTCGAAGGATGGTCCACACATCATCCTGACGAGGTTGACCCGCCTTGAGAAGGTATTTGTTCCATTATAGTTCTCTGAACTCGCGGATTTCTGCCCTGACAAGATCGCGACACGAGTTATAACGAACTATGTCGTCGGCTGATCTCGACGGCTGCCAGATCCTCCGGAACTTGTACTTCTCTCGGATCATCGGGACAAAACGTGGAGGAAGTTCATAAGGGTCTCGGGCAGGGGCTGAGGGCTTCCTGCTTCGATCCCAGATTACCTGTATGCAACGAGTGAGTTGCTCCACCGCACTGTCGACGTTCGAGCGAGTACTAGTGTCCACCGTAGGCGGATCGACCTGAGCAATAATTTCTGCAACAACTTCCAACCAGTATACATCCTCGTCCGCCGGGTGGCTGCGACTACGTTCAGTCTCAGTAGGGCTGTGTCATGATAAGAGTCACGCCCAGAAACCACAGAGACCTGATGAAAGTGCCTCACAAACTGGAGATCAGCAAAATCCATTCCATCGCCAACCCCGTGTGACGGGGCGCAAGTAGGATGGACCGGACTTGCAACTGTAAGATCCAGCTTGTCAATGTATTGCTATAGTGCCATCCCGGCACTATTAGTTGAACGACAAAACCAGTCAGGACGTTTAGCATTCCAGTCACCAGCCACTACAGTGGGGATGTGGTCCCCAAGGAGGATGTCAAGATCATCGTCAGAAGGCACCTTCCCTGGACGGAAGCTAATTTAATCAAGCCTGAGCTTGTTTTTAGCTTAACAGCCAGTGCCTCAATATCTTTAAGATCCGTGAAGGGTGCGATGGATGCACTTAAACCATTTCTGACTAAAATGACATTACCTCCTGCTGCGTGCTTGTAGAGGGCCGGATCTCTGTCCTGCCGGAACACCTTATAGTTCGCAACACTGACTCGCTTGGTTTTAGGTGTGAGTTTGGACTCACTGATAAAAACAACGTTGATGTCATGATCTTTCAGGAAGCTGGCAAGTACAGCAAGTTTATTCCTGATGCCGTTCGCATTCCAAAACATTATGTTAAGACTGTCCATTATGCGCTACTAGGCACAGGAGCTCAGGCTTAAACCGCCAGACAGGCAACCAGAACCAGTTTGAGGACAGCGGGATCAAAGCGCTCCACAAGCTTTGAGAGCGGCTTTTGATCCGTGACCTCGGTAGTGACAGAGTGTGGAGCCACTTTTGTTACCGCCTGAGGGAAAGGCGTAACGTTTGCTGGTTTACTGCCGATTACTGACGATCAGCAGTCTTAAATAGTTGCCCAGATCACGTGGTTACGCAGGTGATCAAGTATTTTACATATCAGCTGCGTAAGTCACGTTTACGCATATCTGCATAAAGGTTTCTGATTCAGTGGCCGGTATGTTTATCACATGAATACACTCTCGTGTTTCTTGCAAAAATCTGATTCGCCTCCCATTCTACAACATCTCCGTGGAGACAAGTCTTCTCTCAAATTAGACAACCTTCAAGAATGAGTTGATTGTGTTCCGGGAGACGTCTTCTAGAAAGGTGCTTTATAAATCCTAGAGTTTGAAGGAAAGTCTCTAGTGCATATCGTTTTCTCTATTCGGTTCTGGGTAGTGTCATTCCACTCTTTATACGTATTTCTGTCACGTTGTTTATCAACTCCTTCCATCTCATTCTAGGTCTCTTTCTACTCCCCTTTTCTTAGCAACTTCGTGTACCATGTCTTGCCCATTCTATAAATGACTCTTGTGTTAGATGAAAAACGCGTCACAGTGAATTGTTTCGCTGAAATGAGTCCTGTATAAAATCATTTTTATGTAGAATGATCATTTCAGCAAAAGGATCTTTAGGTAAAGTAATTTTTTTCCAAGAAAAACCTTTACGGTTTAATGAACTTTTCGCTTAAGGGAGTTTTGGAGAAGTGACGTTCAGTCAAGTAGATTTTTGATCAGTTTAACAATACCCAGTTGTCTTAATCCATTTTTTATTTCTTTTTTTGCGTACCGAAATCATCGTTCTTTCTTTACCTTTCGTTGCAGCATATGTACACTTCTTTGGTTTTACTTATCTTCAACTCTATATATTCTTTTCTTCTTCAGTTTTCTAGCATTTCTTCTGTTCTTTTATTCTTGGCAAAAGGAATTATATAGTCTTTAAACAATTAAGTCAACTACTTCAAGCAATTACGTAAACTATGTATTTTGTGCTAATTATTTCTGAGACATGCTGACATCTTTTCGAATAGTTCCTGTTTAACAGAACGGAAAAATAAATCAAAGGCATGCGAAATATTGTTTCGTTTTGTAGCTTAACTTTATTCCGGATGTTCACAGTTATGGAATATTCAATTAACGTTTAAAAAATAAAGTAAAACGAAATTACTGATTTTAAAAGATAATCAATCCACAGCTTGTTAATATTGTTTGCAAAAGACAAAAATTCTTCAGGTTTTTTTTTCTTTTTTACGAACAGCCCTGACATTTTTAACCATGGAGTGCACAATACAGCTTACATAAGAACAGTTTTGTCAAATGTCTTTGGCATTAACTAGTGTCACATCTTTATATCCTTTGCGCTACCTCTTTCTCTTGAAGCGATCAGTATAATTAAACTTGAGGAAGACGAAATGAAAACTATTCAACGCTGCGCATTCCACCCTTCAAGAATTCTGATATTTTTCTCTCGGCGAACTGAATTAATGTTTTTATCCGCGACGAAATGAACTGTCGTTTTATTTCGATATCTTTTCCGTCGGACTTGTTCCTAATATTAGAAAACGAAGAGAAACTTAATTATCTTTCCCACTGATTGTTGTCATCCGGTGCATTACCATTTCCACTCTTAAATTAAGGCATCAAAATTAATTCAATTTTTTTTATTTAAGTCTCACAATGATTGCTGCAATCTAGGAGCGTCGTGTTAAAAGGGACTGTAAAGTTTCTTTGAAAACGCAGAAACCTCTCTTTTGAATTTTATCTTTAACATTACAAGTGAAACATTGGTTATACGTTCCTGAGTAATACGTATTTCTGCGTTAATACCGATATTTTACTGTAGTTTCTATCTTTTTTTCAGTTCTGTTATATGTAATTCATTTAAGCCCTTTTTGCGATTATACATTAAAACTTAAATTTCATATTTTCAAGATTAAACAGTTTTTAAATTTTTTTTATACATAACCCGATCTGTTACAACTTTGAGAGAATTGAAACAGCGTTGTTGGGTTCGTTCTTGGTGCAACCAAGTTGAGGTGGATCCCATCAGAGAATAGTATGTTATTTACTTACAGTTTGGATAAAAAAATAATGTTTTCTTAATTCAAACACATATAATGCCGGGTATACGCCAGAGACGTCGATTTACGCAACTTACTGACTTTGAGAGAGGCCTGATCATCGGGCTGAAAACCGCAGGGTGGTCGGCGCGCCGTATAACTCGCCACGTGATTGTTCTGAATATACCGTCCGACCGTGTTGGGAGCAGTGGACACGTGACGGCACTGCCACACGGAGGAGCGGCTCCGGACGGACTAGGAGGACCACTGGTAGAGGGGATCGACGGATCGGGCGCCAGGCACGAACGGATCCCACTGGGACCTGTTCTACTATACAGGCAGATGTAGCGGCTCCTGTGTGCCTACGAACCATTTTCCGGCACCTCGCGGAAGCGAAATTGCGATTCCAGCGCCCCTTATGTGTGTTGCCATTAACACCGGGACATCGCCGGCTCTGTTTGCAGTAGTGCCAGGTCAGAGCGACGTGAAACACAACAGACTGGCGACGTGTAGTGTTTAGCGATGAGTGCCGCTTCATTTTGGGAACAGATGATCATCGTGTCCTGGTATGGAGGACCCCGGGTCAACGGCACAATCCCAACCTCGCTATCGAGTACCACACCTCCCCCACTACAGGCACTATGTTTGGGGAGACATTGCCTACGTTAGGCGATCAGCTCTAGTAGTGGTACGTGGATCACTGACGGGCCAGCGGTATATGGATGATCTCCTCCGGTCCCATGTGCTCTCGTTCCTGTCCGGGATTCCAGGTGAGCTATACCAGCAGGATAACGCCCGCCCGCACACGGCTAGGGTTGCCCTGGACTTCTAATGTCATGTCCAGACACTTCCATGGCCTGTCCACTCCCCGGATATATTTCCTATCGAGCATGTGTGGGACCAGTTGAAACGCCAGCCACTGTGCCGCACTGTTTGGGATTTGGAGCATACCGTCCAAAGCGTGTGGGCCGGTCTGTCGCAGGACAACACTAGGCGCCTGTTGGTCCCCATGCCAGACCATATTGCAGCATGTATCGCAGCACGAGGCGGTGTGATGCGCTACTAAAGATGACCGGAATGCGTGCCACAGATCCCTCTGTAATTGTCCTGCTGCTCTGTTTTTGCCATCATGTGTATCATTCATCTGTATCATTACGTCCATAAAATTTCAGTTCAATCCGATGCTTCCTTCGTATTACGCAAATTTTATTGTCCATGAGTGTATATGTTATATAGTTTTTGATTTTAGTCCTTTTCATTACCGTATAGCACATTTAAAGTATTTTCACCGTAATGTAATACTCGTAATTTTTCTTTGTTTTTAGCACGTCTTTTGTAAAAAAAAGATCGTGCTTATGTTACCGGTTTGTCCGTCCGTCCGTCCGCCCGTCTGTACCCTCGATATCTTTGCAACTATTAGTCCAATGTAAAAAATTCTTTTTGCATTGGGAAGCTCGAAATATGCAAATGATGATCCTTTATTTCGTTTTCTTTTACGATGTACATTTTCGCCGCTAGAGGGCGTAAATACAGATGATGTCAAATTCAAAAATACGTTTTATTCCACATATTTGCTTCTAAACATCCGATTGAAAAAATTATTTTCTCTTTCGATTCCATTTATGTCGAACAGTATATTAGATATACACTGTCTACCAACAAGTAATTGGAAACCTGTGATAGCAAAGCAAAACGAAGTTTATTCACCTTCAATAGATGGTGTAGCCTCCACGAGCGGCAATTACAGCTGCAACCCTCCGGGGCATACTCTCAACCAGGCGTTGTACGACGGCTAGCAGTATTTTCTTCCCCTCGGCTTGGAGAAGACAGGTCAGTTCCTACACCGATTTGGGACGATAGGGGCACCCCTTAAGTCGACGCTCCTACTCGTCCCAGAGGTGCTCGATAGGGTTAAGGTCCTGGCTCTGCGCAGGCCAGTCCATTCGATTAACCCCATTGTCCCCATACCAAGCCATGGTGGACCTCGCAACATGACAGGTGGCATTGTCATCCTGAAAGTAACATGGGTCCACCCCGTAAAACTGCCACCACGTAGGAAGCGCATGGTCATCCAAAATGGTGCAGTAGGTCTCGTCGTTGACTCTACCAGGAATTGCGACCAAGGGTCCGGTGCCATACCAGGAGAAACACCCCCATAGCATAATCCCACCGCCGCCGAACTTCACAGTTGGCACAATACATTCCGGCAGAAGGCGTTCTCCAGGCAGACGCCAAACACAGACCCTGCCATCCGAACGGTAGAGGGTGAACCTTGATTCGCCGCTCCAAATAACCTGTTTCCACTGTTTAACGGTCCACTGTCGACGTTCTTTTCAGCACGGTAGCCGAGCAGCGCTATTGGACTTTGTGATCACAGTCTTGTGGGCGGCAGCACGTCCATGATAACCGAACGGATGGGATTCCTTACGGATGATATTCATCGAAAGAACACTCCCGGATGCCTGTTGAAACTCCTCGTGGATGTGGCCCATCGATTTGGTGCGGTTCTTCCGAATTTCTCTGGCCAGCACCCGTCGGTCTCTAACTCCCAGTTTTGTTGGTCTGCCGGGTCGGGGCAAATTCCGACAGTCACCTCTCATCTTCCACTTGCCAATCACGTTGGCCACTGTCGATTTTGGGTACTTCAACTCGCTGGATACGTCACGTATGGATCGGCTATTTCTGTGAAAATCGACGATTACACCTTTCTCGAAATCAGAGATCTCCGAACTGCGTGGCATCTTGCATGCGACTGGTTGCGTTGTTGTTTCCCACACGATATTTAGCGGCAGTGGCCGTGACGTTATCAGGACCGCAGATGTCGTCGATTGCAGGGGTGTTCAATTACTTGTTGGTGGATAGTGTAGTTACTTTTTCAAATTACGCATAGATTTTCCGCTAGTGGGCGTAAAAATAAATTACATTTTTCCCGATAACGTTTCTTCTAAATCTCCGATTTGAAAAATGTTTTCTTCAGCGGATACACCTCCTGATGGAAAATCTTTTGTATATAATTTCAAACTTTTTGTAAAGAATGCTTTGGCCACCAGGAGGCGTAAGTGTTAATTTTTGCTTCTGATGTATTTGCTATAAAATCTGAGCTTCTAAAATATCGATTGAAAAAATTCTTTCGTGGACTGATGCCACTCACATCGATAAACCATTTCGGAATATTTTCTTCTTAAAATATTCCACAGTTTCTTCGCCAGGTGGCGCAGATATTTATCTTATTTTTGTCAATATCTCTACTTCTAGGAGTCCTATTTCAAAAATTCCTTCTTTGTTGGATAGTGTTTTCAGTGTGACATGTTTTTCATATAATTTCAGAATTTTCAAGTAATTCATAGACTTTCCGCTAGGGGGCGTAGAGGTAAATTGCGTTTCCCCCTATATCTCTGCTTTTAAATCTCCGATTTGAAAAATTCTTTCCGCACCGGATACAGCTCCTGATGGGAAATCCTTTGCACATAATTTCTAATTCCTGTAATAAATGGTTTGTCCACTAGGGGGCATATGTGTTAATTTCTGCTTCTGATGTATTTTTAGCAAAATCTGGGCTCCTGAAAATTCGACTGAATTTTTTTTTCTAGGGCCGATACCGCTGATATGGAAAAACATTTTGAGAATACTTTTCTCCTAAAATAATGCATGGTTTTGCCACCAGGGGACGTAAAGTCACATCTTATTTTTGTAGATATCTCTGTTTCTTAGAGTCCGATTTGAAAATTTTTTGTGTGTGTTGGAGAGCGTTTCTGGTGCGAAATGTTTCTTATATAAATTCATGTTTTTCTTAACGCACAAGCTTGCAACCAGAGGGCGTAAGCTCACGATTCCGTTTACAGCAATATCTGAGGGATTAAAAACCCGATGGAAAAACTTCTTTCTTCCGTCAGATATTATTGTTTTCCATATCGGTTCCATTGACTTTGAATAGCTTTGATAAATTTAATTTGCGTCAGAACGGATTCAAAAGACGTGCTTATTACACCCGAAAATTCGGTGTCATCTTTCTTGTTTATTATGAGATCACTGTATACAGCAGTTTAATATTTTTTTTTTTAGTTTTTGTTGTTTAAATCATATGTTTAAAGTCAGTCATTGCAGTCATACATAATGCTCTGCTGTCCAAAAGTTAAGCATAACAACAAAAAGTGTTGATTTACAAAAGCGAGAAGGCACAGTGAAATAGGCTGTTTAATATACATTGATATCATAGTCAGGAACTAAATGCGCAGTAGAATTCACATAAAAATGATGAACCAGGGAAACTTTGTAATAGTCCAAAATGGTGAAAACAGCAAGAATTTTTCCGATGGCCGTTTTTCTTCTGTACAACGGTCAAGCTAGGCGTGTGGTGACCTCTTACAGCGACAGAAGTGTCACACCGATATCTCACGCTGTTGGCAAGGTAAACAAGAAGATCCTGTGATATCCAATCCAACTGATAATCAAGAGCAGAGTTCTGGCAAGACGTTGACGACCTGCAGCGCTTCTCCCCAACGCACCTCACACATGCTCTATTGGGTTGAGTTCTGGGGAATGCGTTGACCATGGCACACGTTGCGGATATCTTCATTTTCCAGATAATTTTCGACGATAGCAGCTATGAGGTCGCTCGTTATCTTCAATGAATAGGAAATCTAGGCCAACATACGCCTAAAAAGGCTCACGAAGTGATCAGGATTTCGTCTCTGTCCCTCCGACCTGTTAAAGTTTCACCACAATAAACATGGAGGTGTGTGACCTCATTGGGCATAACGACACCCCCAAACAAGTGCATCATCACCTTTGCAACGGCGGATTTCTCGGATGTCCGGGGAGAATAATGGGCTCCAGATTCTCTCCAGATGAGAACACAACGACTGTAACTTTCTAGACCAAACCTGGATTCATCGGAGAAGAGGACATAGGCCTACTGATTTTCGTCCCAGTCATGATGTTGTCTGCGCCACAGTACCCCGGCATTTCTTACTGATAGATTGAGTGGGATGTAAACTGTTGGTCTTCTCGAGTGTAGTCTTTGTTCGTTGAGCAGTTTCTATACTGTTTGTCTTGAAGCAGCTGGTTAATCAGCCTCAGAAAGCTCTAACGCACGAGCGCTTGCTGACATCGACCTATCACAGGGTGAAGATTAACATCTCCTGGGTTCTGGTACCTGTTTTGGATATCAACGGATTGATTCACGCCAGTGACTCTGGCAACATTTCTCTGCATCTGACCGGATTCCAACATTCCGACCATATGTAAACATATCATTTGCTGTCTTTCTGACATACTATTTTAATAAAAAATAAATTCTACTACTAGCATGGCGCGATGACGACAAGAAATGTCGTTTTTCGCATTTTTGCAGCTCTTTCTCAACTCTATAAAGGTGCTTGCTTTCCATCTGATGGAAATTATTCTTCGTCACATGATATCGCGCCATGATTTCCACATTTACATATTACCACGTCTTATGTACTTTACTATCCTTCTTCCCTCTTTCCGTTGGCCTTAAATGCCTTTTTTCTTAACTAGGCTTAATTTTTTGGACACAAATGCATGTATCTATTTGTTCATTGTAGACTGTAATTGATTTTGCATATATTTGTTTAGGGAAGCATTTACACGCTTGTAGTTTTTGTTTTAAAATTTTTACCTGGTTGTAACCATCCTTAACTGCAAAAAATTCGGCAGATTTTCATTTTCTTAAAGTTTTCGCCATTTTTAATCCTATGTTTTAAAGCTTAAGTATTTCACGATAAAAATTCACTTCATCCAACACCCTTTGAAAAATTTCCTTTCATCCAACACCCCTACCAGAGAAATTTTCCAGCACCCCCCCCCGTAAACCAATTTTGATATGAAATTGCTCGATAGGCCCCTGCTGCGCCACCAGAGCGGAGGGCAATTGATTATACAGTAGATCTCAAAGTTGATAATAGTGCGTAGTCCTTAAACTTCATAAGAAAAACGGTAAAAATGAATATGAGCTATACAGTAAAGAATTTTTTATTCTGCTACTTAGGGTTGCAGAAAAGGTTACCGCCTTTTTCTGCAACCCTAAGTAGCAGAATAAAAAATGATATCCGAATAACACCACCCTTTTCAGTGATTAAAAAATGGTACGCCGGTGACATCGGATTGCGTTACGGGTAATTCGGGTGAGTCATGTGAGTCGGGGGATTCGAGTGAGTCATGTGAGTCGGGTGATTCGAATGAGTCATGTGATTCGGGTGAGTAGGGTGAATCATGCGAGTCGGGTGAGTCATGTGATTCGAGCGATTCGGAGTCACGTGAGTCCGGCGATTCGGCTGAGTCATGTGAGTCGGGTGAGTCATGCGAGTCATGTGAGTCGGGTGAATCATGCGAGTCATGTGAGTCGGGTGAGTCATGCGAGTCAGGTGATTCGGGTGAGTCATGTGAGTCGGGTGAGTGATGCGAGTCTGGTGATTCGAGTGAGTCATGTGATTCGGGTGAGTTATGTTACATAAAATTACAACGTAAGAGATGTGCTACCGAATGTTTATGTGCAATAAGCACGTCTATTCACCCAAAGAATGCCGGAGACTTTCCGAACGTAATGTCAGCCATGCCTGCAACAGGCATGGCTGGCATTACCTTCGAAACCCTCCGGCATCTGGTGTAGTCAATGCCTTGTCGTGTAGAAGCTATTGTTCGCGCTAGAGGAGGACCAACACTCTATTAGGTAGGCATCTCTAATGTTTTGTCCATTTAGTGTAGTGCGTATATCATAACTACGAGTACTAATTAACACAATGCCGTACATAACAAACATATTACGTGCCTTATAAATTATTTTTATTAATAACTGCAGGTCCTATAAATTGTTTTTTGTAATAATTACATGCCCTATAAATTGTTTTTGGTAATAATATAAACGTTTCTCTGATATTTGTCTAATTCGCCTTTACTATTGACAAGAGCAAAATCATCAGGTTGATGTGTACCTAAATGTTATACTTCTAACTCTTTGGTATAGAAAAAATCGACATTTTTTTTCTAAAATAAAAATTCTTGATTTTGGGCAAAACCTTTGCTTATTGTAAAAATAAAGGTTTAATGCCACGATTTTCTTCAAGCTTCACTTAACACAATACGGGAAAAATAGCGGTTGTATTCACATTTTGCGCTTCACAACTACTTCACACAGTCACAAATAAAACACGAGATGAATACAGCTACAGCATCCCTTTTACAGCTGAAATGGTTACGTTACAAGGACAAATATGCAGCAATTAGTCCACGTGCGTCTTTCAACCTCTCAAAGACAAAAGAGCACGCGGGGATACTTCAGGTTATTATCACTCTGGCATTCTATGCATGTGCGCTTGATCATACTTCTCGAGCGCTGAGGATCCTTCACTGGAACATTACAAATTACGTCTTTTTGTAAATTACCAGGGAAAAGAGCACTGTGCCTGCTCGATCTGACGAAGGGGAAAACAAAATGACTGTGCGAAATAAGAGTGAGAAAGGTAAACGAATCAAAGTAGACTCAGAGAGGTTATATCTTTGAAGAATTTATGTATACCACTAATAAAAACAAAAGAGGTTTCATCTTTCACACTTCCGGTGGAGATGGACCCCATTTACCCTTTGGTAAGATCCGCCACTGTTTGGAAATATAAATGGGAACGTGAAATTTTGCCATAGAGGATGGTATAGAATGCAAAAGCAATTTTTCCATTTCATATTTCAGAAGCAAAGATGTGCGTTTAGGTAGAAGTATGTAACAGTAATCTCTTTCTTACTGGAGAATATGCAAAATGTTCCTATATTATATTTTGAGAGAGTTCCGTTTTTCTTTCTCTCCTTTTTTCACATTTCGTATTTTATTTTATTGTTTTTCGATGGAGAAATAATTCTCTAAGGAAGTAAGTCAATAAAAGGTACGAAAATACAATGCAAAATTTGCATCTGCATTCGTGGAAAAGCACAGTTTGTAGTTGAACACGGAGACTTAAATGAGTCTTCAGCCCGTTTCTCTGGTTCTTGGACTGGCTGTGGCCTTGAGTTTCAAACGTATAAAAATTTATTACTTTCGGATATATTCAAGTTATACTGTTGTCGGTATGTAGATAATACGTCAAAACATGGGTGGATAAGATTTTTGTCAAAGTTTTTTTTTGCAAAATTTGGAGAAAGCTCCATATCTCAGAAAAAATATAGTACCAGAAAGGGTATTCAATATTTTAGAAGTTTAAAAAATAACTCACTCGGATACTTATGCTAGATTACGTCAAATTCAGTCATACCCAGGAAGGCTCTTAAATATTTGAATATGAAATATAAAAAATAAAGGCCTTTCCATGAGGATACAATTAGGAAAGAATTTTCCGCAGAGATGTATCCAACGAAAATTGCAACTGTCTGAATACATCTGCAGACTGAATTATGACCAGGAAATCAAGGCATTGATTTTTGTAATAAGAGGAGGGATAAATAGAAGAGAATCGTACCTAACGGAGAATGGACTGATCATTATGTGGGCTGGTGCAAATTTGACCACTGTGACGTGCCTGCTCCGCCGGACGCACATTAGATAAAGGCAGATAGCAGTGAGAGCACATGTCCGCGTAGCTCAATTGGGAGAGCGACTTACTCCAGAGTGAGGGGACCCGGATTCGATAAGCCCGGCGCGGACAATCTTGTACGTTATACCACACAGAAGCTAAGCCACATGGCTCTGGATAAAGATGTTCGGAGGGAGATAGTGAATCTATGGCATCGAGTGGCGAGGAGCATTGGTTGTTGAATAACAACAAATACAACTTCTCTTCAGTGTATTCATTCTCGCAAAACTGTTGGCCAGATATTACTTTGGCTATAAATGTTCCTTTCCACAGAGGAATTGGTCGGGCAGGGTATTTACATTTAATAGGAAGTTTATATGGCATGTGATCGCCGTTTCTTCATAAACAGAAACAATACAATGTATATCGAATAAGTAAGTCTATGTTTTCAGAAGCAGATAATAGCATTAGTTTAATGGATTGTTTTGGTAAGGCTTTTCTCTACAAAGCTCTTATTGTATTCACTAAATAAATACCAGAACATAGAATAATTTTCTTTGGTTTCGTACACCAATAATCCCATAGTTCTCAATTTAGCTGCTTGCCGTTTAATCCTCATGGGGTTTGGTATTACGCACATTGCTGGGCTTAATGTTTTCCCATTATAAACTTAGATGGTGAAAATGCATCAACTGGCATCGAGAGACTGTGCCTCGTAATATTTAAAAATGAAGAAAATGCGAAGGCTCTGATAAACATTTCAAAGTGATTTTCTATTAAACACTAAGTATATAATGTTAGCCATTGTTTATTCTTCGTCGAGTACATTAGCAGCAATAGCTTTATGTCTCCCGTTTTCTGGGCGAAATCTTCACAAATGGAAACGAGTTAAAATTATCCCTCCGTCTCCATTTCCATTTTAAATGCTCAAAGCTGAAAGTAAGTATTAAATGCAGAAATGTATAAGGCATGTAAATCTTGGATGAAGTAAAAAAATTTAAAACATGTTTATATCCCTGAAGATTCAGTTGCAAATCAATGTCTTACATCTATTGATGGCGTAAGCACTTAATACTAGTAGAAACGCAGAACAACAAAATACAAAGATACATTAGATGAATTTTCTACACAATATTTAATTCAAATAAAAAGGCTTTAATGTAAAAAGGAATTCTGAATGAAAGGGGGTTTAACACAAATAGTTGATTTCATAGAATTCGAAAATATATTGATCCATAATCCTTTGGATAATGCAAGATATTCTTTGGACGACACCGCGTTCAAGAGATTTAGGCGTTTCAATTCGATCTATGAAAGAGTTACTGAGCAACGTTAAGGCAACAAAGATTTCAGCTTGAGTTACTAAGCTACGTGAAGAAAATTAAGATTTCAGCTTGATTGATAGTGACAAATCAAGCTGTAATCTTAATTTCTCTGAGAAGGGAAATAGTAACATTGATAAGAAACAGTGTTGTCAGTTATGCAGATAGTAGAGGGAAAACTAACAACAGCTTAATCATTACACCTCTTACTTTTTCTGGATCCCAGTTATCCGAAATACCTACTAGAAAAGTATTCATTTTGGTAACCGTAACGGTCAAATTAAAAGTCTCAAATTGTTATAATTATGAAATTGGGTGGGACTATGGCAACGAATATATATTGCCCGCAAATGGAAAGTACAAAATTCTTCACTGCCGTATTGCAGGTCACCGTCACGTGTAGGAAAAATGCTGCATTACGAAACATTTATTAATGATCACCTATATAATTTCCAAACAGTAAATTTCCCAGTCATATTTTGATAAAGTGGTATATTCGGGGAAATGTATACGCAACATACCCAAGAAATTGTACACTGAGTATATTTGCAAAATTTTCGTGGGACTTAAACCACCGTTTCCACTTTTATTTTTCGGATTGGATGTTTAACGACCATTAGAAGCAACTCAGTGACAATAAGCAATATCCCGTCCTTACTTTAGGGCCACTGGTCCCAGAGAAGGGAGAAAGTCAGTGCCGTAAGACTAGAACAACATTCATGCCTCATCCGGATTCGAACCCGGACGAATTATCAGGTATCATCGCTTAGACCACTGTGCCACCAGGGCTGCCCGCTTTAACCTTCCAGTTTTGGTTTATATGGTTAATGTGCGAAAGCTCGGAAGCTTATTTTCTAATCTACGCCAAGAAATTCGGATCACTAGTACAGTTATATTATTTTGAGTATAGTTGGTATACATTTCCTGTTTATGAATTAGAGATTGTAATGTTGTCTTTGTGTATGTCTTTAAAAGCTCCTGTATAATTAATTGAGCTTGAAGTTATCTACATTGTTAAACGAGTGTGTTAGAACTTTACTTAATGTCAAAACCGTGTGATTGAACTACAACTGATGTGGTTTACCTTCAATTCCAACTTTATGGTATACTGCTATAGTATAAAAGGAATAAAGCTTTGTTTAAGAGTTGCTTGTAGGAGTATTAAATTTTACATTTCTTTTATTAAATGTTATCCCTTAAACCAGAAGCATAGTTAGGATTTTTGGCGCTCATAGCCACACAATAAAGCTTACTTTAAATAATAAAAAAACGTGTTAACTTAAAATTCAGTTACTATAAAATGATAAAACAGATTTAGCAATGAAAAATAATACAGTAAAACGTCCGAATAACAGTCGCTAATCGGACCGGAAAAAGTGACAGTTTTTCGGAGGTTAGGCCTAGGTTAATAGCACACAGTTAGCTAGACGCGGCTAGCTAACTGTGCAATGTTAACCAGGTAACCAGGCCTAACCGTATATAGGTATTATTGGCCAAACCGTCTATAGCTATTATTGTCTCTCTAACTGTCTGGCTAACTAACAGTGGACCTCCACAGCTAGCTAGCCGGTCGCCGAAAAATAGGTACTGAACCCACTGGGACCATTCAACGATATACCGCCGCCAACGGAAAATATTTCACGCACCAGCAACCTTCCTCTCCCCCCCCCCCCCATGTTGCGAATGAAACATACACATAAGCTGGACTAAAAACTAAACTTTAAACTAAACATTAACTCCTTCTTTTTTACTTGAGCACACCATGGTACTCGTCGCAATAAGAGATGTAAACGCGTCACGGGTCACCGAGTCAACGGGTCGACAGTATCTTCCGGGTCAAAAGGGAACGGGTCAACGTGTTCTTCACCCGATTTCGATCCGGTTTTAATTCCGTTTTATTTTTGAAAATAAAATAAAACATTTTAAAAGAACACTACTGAAGTCTTTAAAATAATACTTCCGAACTGCAGAGTTTCTAACAAGAGTAAAAAAATGGATCAGGAACTTATCCACACGAGTAAATATCCCGGAACTTTCTCACAAGAGTAAAAAAATGGATCAGGAACTTATCGACACGAGTAAATATCCCGGAACTTTCTCACAAGAGTAAAAAAATGGATCAGGAACTTATCCACAAGAGTAAATATCCCGGAACTTTCTCACAAGAGTAAGAAAATGGATCAGGAACTTATCCACACGAGTAAATATCCTGGAACTTTCTCACAAGAGTAAAGAAATGGAATTAAAAATGAACTTTCAGAAGACAAATCTGAAGTACAATGCTTTTACAAGAAATGCAAATTTATCAATTGATGGGGAAAAGCTAGAGATAACCAATACCTACATTTACCTTGGACAGCAGATATCAAGCGAGGTTTACATTGATGAAGAAATTAATTGGCGTAAAAAACTTGGTTGAAGAACTTTTGGAAGAAACAGTACAATTTTTAAGAGCAACGTGCCATTATGTCTTAAGAGAAAAGTATTTAATCAACGCGTCCTTCCAGTGCTTACGTACGGAGCAGAGACGTGGACCTTGACTAAAAAAAGACATACAAAGACTGCAGCCAACTGAAAGCAGCATAGAGAGATGCATGTTTGGTATAACCAGGAAATATATAAAGAGGAACTCGTGGATAAGGAAAATTACAAGAGTGGAAACCCTCATGATGGGAGTAAAATCCTTGAAATGGCAATAGGCTGGACATATTACCAGGAAGACCAACCACCGATGGACAACCGAAATTTTAGACTGGATTATAAGGGACAGGAAAATATCCAGAAGAAGACCACGTGGGAGATGTGTGAATGGAGGAGACTTCCAAGACAGTGCGTTGTTGAAGAAACTTGGGTAGACCTTCATCCAGCAGTGGATTGATAAAGATTGATTTAATTATGATGATGATGATGATGATATATTCGAAGTGCAAAGTAGATTTGCCCGGGGTCGGGTCTAATTACAATCCGGACGGGTCCGGGTCGGATCCAATTATGTAACTGCAGAGTCCGGGTCGGGTCGGGGTCCAAAAGTTTTAACCAGTTTCCAACTCTGGTCGTACTACGATCCATCGAGGTCGAGGCACAGTAGCTATCTTAATTAATTTAGTAACATTCTTTATTCATATTTCATCCCTTTCAGCGAAGTACCGTAGAAACTGCGTTAAATCCTAAAAGACAAGGTCTCCGTTTGATCTCTTTCGGGACTGACAGGAGTATCGATTGGCCGCTGTTAAGAGATTTCACTGTTTGAAGATTATTGTTAACGTTAATCCTATGGCAGCTGTTTTATACCAATCAATACTTGCCGTTGCTTGGAGGTTACCATTTTTCGGAGGTGTCCGTTAATGGAGTTTTCACTGTAATATGTGACGTACCTGCCAGCAGGACGCACACGACATAAAGGCAGATGGCAGTCAGAACGAACGTCCGCGTAGCTCAATTGGTAGAGTGACTTATTCCGGAATGACGGGACCGGGTTCGAGCTCCGGCGTGGACAAAAATGACGGAGAAATTTACTTCGTTATAATGGCGCTCGAATTTCCGGATGACCCGGCAGTTCAAAATCTCGCAATGGTGTGATGTTCTTTCCACACCGCGAGAGAGGAAAAATAAATAAGAGAATCCCTTCTCCAGTGTTTCAAAACATAAATGTGTGTGACGTTGCATTCCACACACCAGTTTGACTGGGAGTTCTCAGGTGCACGTTCTACAGCGGATGGCTGCCTGCGACGATTAATGGTCACGGGTGATCCGTGGGCCATGCCCCCGGCCTTCTTTCGGGGGGGGATGTCACGTACCTGCCAGCAGGACGCACACGTCATAAAGGCAGATAGCAGTCAGAACGAACGTTCGCGTAGCTCAATTGGCAGAGTGACTTATTCCGGAATGAGGGGACCCGGGTTCGAGCCCCGGCGTGGACAAAAATGACGGAGACATTTACTTCGTTATAAATAATAAAGAAATGATATCCACAGCAGTTTTTTCTTGTAAACAATATAGGTATTCTGAAACCTAGGTTGTACGTTAAAAAACGTGTAAATATAAAAACATTTTCAAAATGTTAAATACTCTTGTCAAAGTTTGAATGCCTCCAAGAACAAAAACAAAAAAAAAAGAAAATAAAAATAAAAATCCACACAAAATTTTAGATTTCGCTAGTTTATTATGTAAGACAATACATATTTTGTTTGCTAACTTAAGCCTACGACTATTTTGACCTTGGTGATAATTTTTTTATTCCAATTTCGTTATAAAAACTAGGTTATGGAATTCTGTACCATTTCATATTTTAAATACTATGTAAAAAAGTATTTTTAAATACTAGGTATTCAATCCTAAAACGAATTTGCCTTATATTCAGTACATCTATTACTCATTCTTCACTTACTTACAAGTATCACTCTTTACAAAGCAGTTGATTTAGCATTAGTACTGAGTAAAATATTCCCTAATCTTCGCTTGTTCCCAATTTCTGGAATAGGAAAAAAAAAAAAAAAAAAACGGGACTGTGAACGTTATTTAGTAAACTTTTTGTTGCATCACCTGTTTCATGGCTGAAACAAAAAACGTTCTTTCGACTCTCTCGAAGGTGTAACATACCTGGTTACGCATAAAAGAATAAAAAAAATCCATGTATTTCTGATAATTTGAAATTTAAAATTTAACATATAATCATGGAAAGCTCATAAATGAATTACGTATAGTCGAACTGAAAAAGGGATACAAACAAAGTAAAATAACAGGACCAGTGCAGAATTCTGTATCAAAGTGAAAAACGTATAACCGAGGTTCCACTGTATGTACAATATACACTGGCGGAAAGTGAAAAAAGAACACCAAGAAGGAATTGGCGGACTATCATGAAATTTACATATGTTAATGGGGTCGAGTTGACGTAGGTGTGATGTTAATTTCGGGACCAACCGGTGAGCGCTTACGCCACAGCACGGCATAATATGCAAATTATCGTCGGTGGTATTTAAGGAGTACGGCGAAGTGAATGTAATCAGTCGTCGGCGTACGGATACGTGCGAAGACTCTGAAGAAGCTGCAATGCCTGGACATGGAAGACGTGTACGATTTCAGCAGTTATCGGACTTTGAGCGATTTCGTCTAGTCGGACTCCGCGAGGCCGGGTGGTCGTATCGTCGTATTGCGGAGCGAATTGGACGGGAAGTATCGGTGGTGGTACTATAATGAATTAGCTTTATATTCTTTTTGCTAAGCTAATTATTATGAATGAATAATGCTCTAAGCTTCAAAATAATGAATTCCCAAAAGGGTGTTGTTACTCGTTAATTATGAACTTAAACAAAGTCTCAACGCTGGTTATTTATATTAAGTAATCAAAGTCATAAACCTAACAGCCAGACAGAGGTCTGACAAAACTAAGAATTGAGAAAGACTGAACTTACTGAACAACTATTTATTTCCCAGACTCGTGGTCAACTAAGGCACTCATATATCTTGTACATAATAATGAATAAACTTTCCTCTTATAGTACGCACACCACCAACACAACTCCAACACAACCTCAACTCCAACGCAACAACACAACACACACCGATGAACGCGCCTATATACTAGCTACCATCACGTCATGACTTACACTCATTGCCAGATCTCATTCAGCGGGTGAAATAATATTTCGTTCAGTAGGAAGATAATTTACATAGTAAAATAAAATAACCAGAGATAGTAAAATCAAAAGGAAAGTGAATATAGAGTATACGTTACAGTACGATGGTGGCGTAGATGGTCCGAGGAACATTCCCACACGAGAAGACATGGAACCGGGAGTCACAGATGGATTGATGAGTGGACTGATCGACACATAAGAAGAGCGGCATTGTCAAGCAGAACATCCACTGCGACGCAAATCCGAGCTGCCGTTGCACCTGAGGTGACCGTGCGAACAGTCCGCAACCGTCTCCTGGATGCAAGACTACCTACACGTGTGCCTCTGGCATGTGTACCTATGACTCCAGCCCATCGTCAAGAACGGCTACAGTGGTGTCGCCAACGTCTGAACTGGAGAACGCAATTGCGATTTGTCGTGTTCAGCGATGAAAGCAGATTCTGCTTGGGAGCCTCCGATGGCCGCATGCGTGTTCGCAGACGCACAGGGGAGCGTCTCCACCCTTCTTGCATCCGCTAGCGACACACAGGGCCTACACCTGGTCTCCTGGTGTGGGGAGCGATCAGCTATCACTCCCGTACAAAAATAGTGTTTGTACCGGGTACGTTAAACAGCACCTCCTACATCAACAACATCATTCAGCCCGTTGTTGTGCCATTTGTAAGGTCGGTCCATCGTGGTGTTTTCCAGCAAGATAACACATGCCCACACATGGCACGTGCAACGCAACATGCAACTCAGGGTGTGAGACAACTTCCATGGCCTGCACGTTCACCGGATTTGTCCCCCATTGAGCACGTGTGGGATTTTATGGGACAACGACTTATCCGGTCTCCACGGCCAGCCACGACCATCCCCGATTTACGCGTCCAGATTGAGGATGCTTGGAACTCAATACCCCAAACTTACATCCAACATCTCTACGACAGACTCCATGCCAGAATTGCACAGTGTGACGCAGTTCATGGCGGTTCAACCTCGTACTAACCATGTTACATGGAAATGTTATTTTTCAGTTTACCAGCAAATACAGCTGTATTTTGCCATAATGTTTTGATCACGTTATCCTCTGTATTCCGTTATTATGCTGTATAAATTTCGTTGGTATCAGTCGTCTAGTTCTTGGTGTTCTGTTTTCACTTTCTACCAGTGTATTATCAAAATTATTCGGGCACCACAATGTTTTGGGACAAATGGCTTTATTATCGTAATTGGTAGTTAGTCAATCCACATTTTGCCTGTATGACAGCAGGAACACCGCGATGCATGCTATGAACCGATTTCCGGTAGGTTTCTACAGGAATGGCTCGGCATTCATCCTGCAAAGCTGCTGCCATAGTGCTGAACGAAGATGGTCGGTCGTTGTGGTCGATTTCGCATCCCTCGCTCCAGTTCATCCCAGAGGTGTTCTATGAGATTAAGATCAGGACTCTGGGCAGGTCAGTCTAACAATTCCACCTCATTTTCAAAACACCAGTCCCGCATACGTCATGCAATGTGGCAGAGATTTCGATCATGTTGTGAGAGATAACTGTCATTTCCATAATACTGTCATAATGTTGGTAGGGCAAAATGATTCAGAACGTCGAGATACACTTCAGAGTTCATGGTTTGTGGTATAAAAACCAACGAGCCGAGTCCCATCCACCAAAAACTACTCCATATCATGATGGAGCCTCCGCCGAACTTAACAGTTGAAAGAACACAGTCCGACGAAAATCGTTCGCCGGGATGACGCCAAATCCAAACATGCCCATCATATTAGAAGACTGGAAAACGTGACTCATCACTCTGTTGAACATCTTTCCAGTCGTCCACAGTCCGCGAACAACTGGACACGCACCACTCAAAACGGCGCTTCGCACTCACAGTAGTGATGTGTCGCTTGTGCGACTCTTTTTTTTTTTTTTTTTTTTTATTGGAGGTTTAACGACCACCGTGAGCAATTCAAAGGGCTATAAGCAGTCGCCCGTCCCTAATTTTGGGTCACTGGTTCCAGGGAAGGGAGATAACCAGTGCCGTAAGACAAACACAACATCCATGCCTCACCGGGATTCGAACCCGGACCCCTTACGGACGAACGATCAGAGGCCATCGCTTAGACCACTGCGCCACCGGGGCGGCCTTGTGCGACTCTGCCCTACCATAATAACCCACACTGTGAAACTGTCTGCGGATTTTTATGGTACTAACCGAGCCATTACAGCATTTCCTACTTTAGAAGCGCTGAAAACGGCAGAGGAAGAACGGGATTTCGTAATATATTTTACCATGGCCTCCTGTCACGACCCGTAAGTTTGTGAGCCTGCCCGAACGTTTTTTTTCTTTGTTTGCACTGTTATGCTTTCATTTCTTCACGACATCACTTACAGTCGAGTTTGATATGTTTAGTTTAGCTGCAATGCTCCGTATGGAAACGTTACTCACATAATGACATCATATGACCAGTCCACGCTGGAACTCTGAAAGTTCACGTCCACGCGGAATGTCCGCTTCAAAGTTACTGATAACACGACATAACATCTCAGTTTTACACACCTACCTCTCCACTCACGGCGCATCTTTCTACGCACCCGTACTTTGCATTTACGCAAATATTTGGTAGTGTCCGAATACTTTTGACAATGTAGTGTATAGTCCTTAGTAATGAAAATACTTTATTAATGATTTCAGTGTACATTACAAAAAACAGATAAGTACCTACAAATTACATTAACTTGACTTTTCATGCTTTTAATTTTACAGATTCATCAATAACATCGCAAAAATCTGTTTATATGCTCATGCTATTTCTAGGGATCATCCAAAAATTCTCAGTGGTCTAGGTGATGGCCTCTGATCATTCGTCCGAAAGGGGTCCGGGTTTGAATCCCGGTGAGGCATGGATGTGGATGTTGTGTTTGTCTTACGGCACTGACTCTCTCCCTTCCCTGGAACCAGTGACCCTAAATTAGCAACAGCCGACTGCTTATAGCCCATTGAGTTGCTCACGGTGGTCGTTAAACCTCCAATCAAAAAAAAAACAATTCTCATTTCTCTATCAAGTGCATAATTCACGCTTTGTCCACCAATCATTTGGGCTGCCCTTCTGTTCACAGTTTGACCTTCCACTAGATAAGTACCCACTTGTGGAGGAATAGAAAACACACTCTCATTGATCAGTTATAACTCGAGGATACACCAGCTTTGGTTCCACAGTCAACAAAAAGGAATAATATTTTGCCGTGGCCTTTTGACCGAAAGACTATTGGTCAACTACGGGCGAAATAACATCATATCATGCCGCAGCTAAAATGCTGAATTCAAACATACATAAAAATAATGAAACTATTCAAGCACCATATACACTGCTGGCCACCCAAAATGCAACACCAAGAAGGAAGCATCCGATTGGCCTGAAATTCGCAGCATGCCTCGCCCACGAGAGGACGATTAGCATTGTAGCAAACGATTAGCATTGAAGGGCATATGCAAATCATGTGCGCCCGGCACGCCACCGAGAAGCACTATAAGAAGGGAGCACAGAAGGCGGGGTGTAAGTAGTGGAAGTGTGTTGTGCTACCGGACCTGTGCGTGGGAAGCTTCCTGATGCCTCGTCGCAGAATACGGCAGTCATTCCAGCACGTTTCGGAGTTCGACAGAGGACGAATAGTGGCTTATCGCGAAAGCGGTTTATCGTACCGAGACATCGGCGCCAGTGTGGGACGACATCCAGCCCCAGTGAAGCGAGTACGGATTCAGTGGGTGCAAGAGAGACGGACGGACGTGAGCGATTGCCGCAGCTGCGGCACACCACCGAACGAGAGGACCGGCATGTTGTGCGGCGGACATTGACGGCTCGCACCGCCACATCACGAACGTTAGCGCAGGAATTAGGGTGTGTTGCGCATCAACCTGTGTCAGCACGTACCGTTCGACGTCGTCTGCAGGAGCGGGGACTTGTCGCACGTCACCCATGGCTCCGATATCCATTGACGTTACACCACCGGCGAGTGCGGCGGCAGTTGGCAGTTGAACGCCGCACCTGGACTACAGAATGACCCGACATTGTCTTCTCCTACGAATTCCGCTTCTGCCTGCAACACCACGATGGTCGGATCCGCGTGTGGCGGCACAGCGGCGAGAGACAGTATGACGCCTGCATTATGCATCGCCATACCGGTCCGTCGCCTGGCGTTATGGTTTGGGGCGCAATTGGATATGACATCCGCACCCCTTTGGTACGCATCGCCGGTACACTCAACAGCCACCGCTACATCTCCGACGTTTTGGAGCCTGTAGTCATCCCTTACCTGCAGGACCTGCCAGCGGCCACGTTTCAACAGGACATTGCGCGCCCGCACGTGGCACGCATAATGCAACAATTCTTCACGGCCCAGCAGGCGTCAATGCTGCCGTGGCCTGCCTGTTCTCCCGATATGTCGCCCATCGAACACGTCTGGTCGCTGACGGGCAACCGAATTGGCCGGCAAGCACCACCCGCCGCTACGCCTGATGAACTGTGGCATTGTGTTTAAGCAGCCTGGACCGACATACCCCAAGCCCACATCCAAAGCCTCTTTCGTTCGATGCCGCGACGTGTAGCGGCCGTTATTTCCAGCCATGGGTGCTACACGAACTATTGATGTCTGCGTGTTCCGCAAGTCGCACGTGCCTGTAAGCTCAATCTTCTCATCTTTGTATCTGTTGTTATGTGTCCAGTAAATCTGGCTTTGCCATCTCGTGTCCTTCTTGGTGTTGCATTTTGGGAGGCCAGCAGTGTAAATTAATTTTAACGATTTCTGAAGAAACTGTTTTTTGCTTGGGGGTTTAACGACTACTGTGAGCAACTCGACGGGCTATACGCAGTCGCCCATCCTTAATTTAGGGCCACTTGTTCCAAAAAAGGGGGAGAGCCAGTGCCGTGAAACAAACATAACACCCATGCCTCACTGGATTCGAACCGAGACCTATCTCGAACGAATGGCCAGAAGCCAGTGCTTAGAATACTCCAGCACCGAGGCGGCTTTAATGACTAGGTATCTAATTGTCACGAAATATTAAGTGGTTGATTCATTATATATCATCCACGTCTCAAACACAATTCAATTTAAATATGTACAGCGGACGCTCACACATTTTCAGAACGATCATCTAGCAACATAATTAACGTTTAAAATAAAATTATTTGCATTTTAAATGTTTTATATGATAGCCCTTTCTCTTCTAGACTACGAACCTACATCTAGATTACCAAGAAAGCAAGGGCATTTCCTAAAATTGGTAGGTGTATTTTATTCCACTCCACGTTCACTGCTTTCCATAGTCCAATCGTTGTTTCAGGTCTGCGTTTAGGAAGCGCTACTTTTAGCAGTCCAAAGGCACAGCTACTTGATGTGTCACCAATTGGTGACACATCAGGGGACTTTGACGGAATATTAGCAAAAGGTATAGACTTCATACCCGCCTCGTTTTTCATTTTTTCAAGAAATAGAGTGGTAGATTTGGGCATATGACTGGTAGCCTTATCCAGATAGAGTTCTACTCCTTCAAAGCTCTGTGGATAAAGGAATAGTATTTTCCCTTTAAATATAGGGATTAAAACATTATTTTGGCAATATGAAAATTGATTTTAACATTATCTTAAAGTGTTTTTAACTGTAATTCTCACTGAACGAGAAACTAGCAATAATTACGAATCCTTTACTGAAACTTTCTTTGGATTCTTGGACCCAAGTTTGTTAAGTATTTGTCGGCTCTTTTGCGATAGTATATCGACCTTTTAGTTGTTTAGTCATTTAGACGTTTATTTAGGTCCATGCATCGTCAACAGTCCCAATAAATTTCCGTCTGTCTTCAGCGAAATGATTTTCATTAAGAATTCTACACCGTGTTCTGCGTTCAGCCACGTGACTAAGGAAAAGGCGGAGAACATTATATTTTTTTGGATTTTTTTCAGATTCAAATCTTTGTTCATTATCATGTTTACCGTTGATACGGAGATATTTAACGACTTAGCCATTGCTCTTCGGGTCGCTGATTTTTTTAAGACCAGAGATCTTACCTTTAAAATAATAGTAAAATTACGTACCTTCTTTGGATATAAGCTTTTGTGTGTGTGTGTTTTTTTAAAGGAATGCTTCACAAATTTTCCCTCTATTACACTGCAGGACAATTGCTAAGGACGGATCATAAACGGCTATATAGTGCATAAAAAAGTAAGTGTGGTTGGATGCCAAGTGAAATAAAATAATGTCAGAATGCCAGGACATTACAAGAAAGACAATTTATTGTGCTCTGAAATCCAGAAGGCTTTGGAACGTGTACAAGGGACAAACAGGTCATTTTGTGCAGAATACGTAAACGTGAAAAAAAATGCAATTACCGTCCGCAGGCGTTACGGCGTAAGATTTCAATACGGGATGTGGCCACCATGGAGGGCGATGCAAGATTCCACACGTCGTGTCATGCTTTGCACAACATTATCAAGCAGCTGTTGGGGTAATTTATCCCATTCCTCTGTCAGTGCACGGATGAGGGTGTCCTTGTTTATTGGAGGGCATTGGCGACCAGCAAGACTCCTCCCCAAAGCATCCCACACATTTTCAATGGGATTCAGATCTGGAGAACGTGCTGGCCATACGAGGCGTTGAATATCCTCGCTCTCAAGATACTCCTGGACAGCGACTGTTCGATGACATGTTGCGTTGTCGTCCATGAAAATGAATCTATCACCGACAGCACCACGGAACATGCGAACATGAGGTAGCAGAACATCATTAATGTATCGTTGGCCAGTCATAGTCCCAGTTGGAAGCACATAGAGGGACGTACGGCCATTGATCATGATGCCAACCCATATCATGACACTACATGTCGGATATCGGTCCCTTTCCTGTATGTTTGCTGGACAATATGCAGTACCACTATCACGCCAGATCAGTTGTCGTCGACAATCAGACGATAGACTGTATCTATTCTCATCTGAGAAGAGGACAGCAGACCAGTCGTTATCAGTCCAATTGCGATTTTAATGGCACCATTGCAAACGGGCGGTACGGTGACGTCTGGATAATGGGATGCACACAACAGGACGGCGGGCGTATAGTCCTCCTTTATGCAAACGTCTGGCGACAGTTTTTCGGGAGATCCGCTTGCCAGTAGCAGCCATAAACTGATTTGCTACCTCACTAGCTGTGCTGCGCCGGTGTCTTTTTGTTAATAGCACTATGTACCGATCTTCTGCAGGTGTCGTACTGCGAACACGACCTCCCCCGTGACGTTTGCTACACTCTCCATTTGTTTGAAATGATTTCCAAAGCCTTGAAACAACACTGTGGCTGACGTTGAACTCCCTGGCAACAGCTGTTGTTTTCCGCCCTTCTTCAATCTTGCCAATAATACGGCCACGCGTAAAATCATCTAGGGGATGTCGGGAAGACATACTGAAAATTGCAAGTTCGTCAATTGATTCCTTCCCTTTAAACTTTGCGTTTGAACAACAACGGTCAATACGCGTCAAATCCGTTATATCTCTTATAAGCGCTATGACGTCACGAACAAGTTCGGCAATCCAAAATTTGCATACGCACAAGACGTCTTACTGTATCCCGCACTTATGCTAATTTCCACATTTTCCTGCCTTCCATTTTATGGTTGCTATCGTTGCTATTGTCATCCGTCCTTAGCAATTGTCTGGCAGTGTATTATCAATATTGCTTATTTTACATTCAAAAATTCTAATTCCATGATTTTCACAGCATTTTTTAATTACAGAGTACGAGTATTTCTCTTCGTAGAAAGCAAAAGCATAACCTTCTACTAACAGTTTGTTTACGTGCACCATTTTTTTAGAGGACGATTTTTAACTGCAGCAGATGTTTCTTTCGTGGTCATCTAACATTGCCAGTTTCAGTTCTCCGAATTTCTTTTATTTTCTCTAATTTGTTATCAAAAACGTTTTAAAATGCGTGAACTTCTCTGTATATTAAATATAAATATTACATTCTTTATCCGAGGCACATATGTTTACATTGGCCAAATAAGGACACAGGCAAATTACGGTTTGAGGATTGGTTATGGCAGAATGGAGAGGACAATCATAGTGGATTATCGTTATCGTGACTTGACTTTGTGACATTGCAAAATATTGCACATTTCAGCAGAAATGTTCGTGAATTAATTTAAAATGAATTATGTCATCGTAATCATCCGAAACCTTTTGATTAAAGATGCAAACCTCCTATTAATTCAGTTGATGAAAAGGCTTGCTTAGCAGTGGATAAGGAGAGCAAGTATTTATTTCCTTTCACACTGATCCACAGATATCTGTGAGCCCTTTCTAACAGTCCTCGTCTGAGTAATCGTCGAGTGTTTACTATGGACTTCACGCTACAGCAACTCTGTGGTTTGCAATTTCATGGGACATTGAACCAGCTCTTTAGAACTGCGCATTCGACATCGTTAACTGAATCATTGTCTTATTATCTGAACAGCAGCGGGAATTCATACCAGTCAAATGAAACAAACCTGAATAGAACTAGATGTTGTTTTCTGCATAACTTTCCACGATACCGCAATTCTGCACTAGGTTAATTTTCGTAGAAATAAAAGCAAAAATTCTGACACAGTGTCATTCTGAGAGCGATCGTAATTGTGGAAAGAAAGTGTTTCGTTCTTTTGTTTGATACTGAGAATGATTTTTTCTCGCCCGACTGAATTGAAATGGAGATTCACGAATTGCTTTCATTCGGACAAGAGACAATCACAGCATAGGAGAACGTTTGTCAAAGTCTTCAGGACTTTCACATAATAAAACTTAAAAGATCAAGAAAGAGATAAGAAAAAGCTTAATCTGAAAAGATTTAGCTCTAGAGTGGCTTTCACATAAAACATAATCTCAAAAGATTTATTACATTAAGAGACTAGAAAGATTTAGCTCTAGAGTGGCTTTCACATAAAACATAATCTCAAAAGATTTATTACATTAAGAGACTAGAAAGATTTAGCTCGAGATGAAAAGATTTAATATAAACTCTAGTTTCCGGACTTCTTTCACATGATAAATCTCAACACTCATATTAAAACTTTTAACATCGAAGCCAAATCTAACCAATCCTCAAAACTTATCTTTGGAGGCTAAAAGATTTAGCTCGAGATTAAAAGACTTCGTTTCAGGACAGATTTCCCAAAATAAATTTCAAAACATAATATATCATAAAAAGAATAGATAAGGAATCATACTCATATGTTAAAAGTTTTAGCTTAGAGATTAAAAGATTTAATATGAATAGACTATTTTAATTAAATCACTAACAGATTTAACTTGAGATTAAAAGATTTATTCTGAAAGGATTTAGCTTCAGGGCCGCTTTCGCATAGTAAATATCAAAGAATTTATTATTTCAGAACGTTAGAAAAATTTATATTGAGATTAAAATATTTAGTCTTAATAGATCTAACTGCAGGTCCACCTACGCATAATAAATCTTATAAGGTTTATTATGATAAAAGATTTGGTTTTAGGGTACCACGTTTAATCTGAAAAAAATGAGTTTCAAAGCGTTTTCACATTAGAAATATTGAAATGTTCATAATATGAAAAGCTGCCTTCAAGTTACATTTTTTAAAGTCATTACCTGAAAGTACAGCAGAACCTGTGATGATTTACAAAACTGATCTTGCCACTGGTCAAACTAATTATCATTCGCCCAAAATCCGTTTTAATGCAGCTGTACGACAGCTTATCATTGCCATTTAAGTTCATTTCACTAAACAAATATATTATTTCATTCCTTCTTGAACAAAATCCATCCCATTAATTTACGTTACGCAGAATTTAAGTAAGATAAAAAATTATTTTTTCAGGATTTAGAAACTATGCAAAATGCTGAAAATTATATTGTATCTCATTAAGATGTATCTCATGTTTTTTAACACTTTTACTCTGCTCCTAATTCAAATCATGATTACGAAGGATTTCATCTTTAATTTTTAATTCAATCAGTGGATTTTGGCAACTAATTGACACTTTTTCTAGTCGTAAATGTTCAAGTCTTTGTTTTGATAATATTTTGATTACAGATGACACGTAATTTTTTTAATACGATCTCTCATTAGGCGAGTTCCACTTCACGGATGAAATGCAAGTCACATAAAACGCACTCAGATATTTTTTAAAAATTGGAAGTTTAAACACGTATCAAATTGTAATTTTTTGCTTTCATTTATTGGAGCCAGAAGATTTGCTTGAATAATTTTTTTGCACATACATACACTGAAATTAGCAATTTATTTTACCTTGAAGTTGTATTCTCAACTCATCCAAATATCCTACGATTGCAGGAAGGAGTATAAATATTAAATTCCTTTAATCCTTTACCTGTTGGAGGAATTTTGTCCTTTCACTTCTAAAGATGTAATAATTGCTGCTCTTGATTACATTCTCGCCGCAATGAGTATATTTTATACATGTATATCTTCCCTCACAAAACAGAATTTTCAAAGCGTCTTTTCGAAAAAGAGAAAAACAGTGACAACAAAAATATATTTCAGTTCCTCATTGTGAACTGAGCCATTTACAAGAAAAAAAATTTGCAAACGGATTCCTTGAATCGGTAAAATATTTGCAAGGAGAAATAATTACTTACGCACATTAGCTGCGCAAATTTTTGTTACGAAAAAACGGAAATTGTGAGCAAAGAATTGTCAAAGCTACCCGAAGCAAAAAAATGTTTTTCAAATCGATTAATTTGAAGCAGAGATATGAATGAAAGAGTAATGTAAGTTTAAGGTCCGTATTGGGAAAACAGCACGTTACTTACCCATTTAACTGGCTGGAACGAATTAATTCGGGGTCAGCAAAATGGGCTGAAATCAGCAAGAAGGAATATATATTTAAGACAGAAAAATAGAAATAAAACGAAAAAAGGCGTGAAAGAAAAAAATAAAACTAGGAAGAGAACTTGGGTAGAGATAAAAGAACACATATAAGGAGCAAAAGAAAGTAAAAGAGAAAAGAAGAGAAAAAGACAGAGAGAAGCAGCAGAAACGGTAAATGTATATATGATACCAATGAATTAAAATTAGAAGATATTCTCTAATATATTTTATAATAGCATTAAAAGAAGATATTCCCTTTCAAATCGACACGGCTTTAACCTAAAAATAAATCCAGCCAACGAAAACGGCTTTTGTATGTCTTTTTACTATCCCTTTCATTCCCTCCCGTATTTTTCCTTTTCCTCACTTTTTGTATTTTTCTACTTTCTTATTCTTTCCCGTTTTTGTAGAAAACGTATAACTTTTGTAGCCAGCTCTGTTGTGCACGTAAAGCTTTCAGAACCAACAAGCAAAAGGGAACAATAAAAGTCAGGGAACCTGATGTTGACATAGATTTCAGTATTGAAAAAATAAAAGGGAAATTAAAAGAATCTCAAGAAGTATCAAGAGTAAAGACAACACCAACACCCTTTAAAGGCTCTCTGAAGCTATCTCCTTGCACTGAAATTTATCGCATGTTTAAAATGATTTGAAGTCCAAGTAATAAGAAATTAAGAATTTCGACGAATATTATTTCAAAGATTCTTACCCCAGTATTCCTAATAATATTTCTGCTGACAACAGCAGCAGCAATTATAAAAAGAAGTATTGCATGAAACTGTAAATTTTTAAACTTTATCTTTTCATGTTTTGGCAATTAACCGCTCTTTCGTCTTTTATTTCTTCCTAAGAAGGATTATTTAACGAAAAGGAGAATAATACAGATAGTTTTTTTTTGCTTCCATACGGTGTAATTAAGCCTTAATTATCTCTTGTGCATTTCTTCTAATCATTCATCAAGTAAATGATTCAAACTTGATATTCTTACATTACATTCGAAGTTTTTTTCTGTTTTTCCCTTTTCAATTTTGGAGTCCCTTTTTGCACTTAGTTTTTGCTCGTGTTCTATGAAACGAAAATTTTGAAATCAACTGTTAGACACACAGAAATCATCTCTTTAATGGATACAGGAATATGTTGACTACGTGTGAGATATGAATGTGAGCAAGTCGACTCTTAAAGCATGACATTTCATGCGAGGCGGTGATCCTAGTGTTTTTGCAGGGTCCACAATCTTGCCCATATGATATTCAGACTAATTTCTTACGAAAGGTGACTCTTGGCGCACGCAATCAGGTCTTTGATTTTGGTACTCAAAAGCGTTCGCGTCTTACTTTAAACCATTAATTAATTATCACAGTTTCTCTTAACCACAGGTGACTGATGGGAGAGCCCAAACTTGCAAGTCAAGTATTAGAGACATGCTGGCAGAGTTCTCTTTGCATTTTAAGTCATGTTCCCCTTGCACACATCAGTAGAAGAATTAATGAAATTAAGGCGCATCACAATTTTCAAAATATCTACGGGCGGTTGCTTTTGATTTGAAATACCCACCTGGATCGTAACTTCCAGAAATAAACAAACAAACAAAAAGCGGAAAAGTGGATGGTGTGAGCAACATTCCTCTGTAAGCTCATATTCGTCTTTTTTCCCTATTGCATCTTTGACACCTTCGTGGTAAATATTCTATATCTGGGCACTCAAACTTGATCTTTCCCCATCATCAGGTATTTGTGACTTTCATACCTGATATGGGAGTTGGTCACGATCCGATATCACTATATTGCATATGCTTTCCGTGCACCTCACGTTTGCTCTTTTTGTCTTCATTCTATTTTTCGATACTTCCCTTGTCCATGTTCTACAACTTGACACTCAAACTTTATCTTTCCAATCGTCTGGTATTTTTCGTTTTCATACCTGATAAACGCGCTTGCTCTCCATCCATTAGCAGCATGCTTCATTTGCTGATGCTTGCGCTTGTTTTTTCCTGTATTCTTTCATACATCCAGATTTGTTTTGGGTTTTTCTACGAGCGGCTCTAGAAACGTTATCAATCTAGAGATGAAGAAGTTGTGTCGCAGTCAAATTTGCTTTATTGCTTTTCAATATGTATCTAGCTTTAAGTTCAATGATCGCTACCACTTCAATTGCAAAGAAGAAACCTCAGAGCAATGCAAGTTTTTTTTCTTTTATTTGCCCCAAAGCTAATCTGCTCTGAAACAGCATTTTTTATATCCTAGTCACTCAAAAACCGACGTTATAAAATTATTACTTGGAGCCAAATCAGGACAATATGGTCGGTGATTCAATGTTTGGAATCCACAGTCCACAATGGCAGCCTGTGCTTTTTGTGCACTGAAGCATTGTCGTGAAATGTAACAGCACTCCGTTGCTCAGCTTTCCTCTGCGTTTTTCCTTAACGCATCGTACAAACGCTTGAAGCAGGAAGCATATGCATCTCCAGTGATTGCAATTTTTTGAGGCATGTAATCATCCAGCAGAATTACCTTGGAGTTCCAAAAGACCATCGCCAGGATCTTTTCCGCAGATGACTGGGTCCAACATTTCTTGGGAGGAGGGGACCATGATCGAAGTATATCTCTGCAACTGTTAGTCCGATTTGGAAATTCTTCTTGCATTGGGAAGCTTGAAATGTGAAAATGATGAAACTTGCATTCAGTTTTTTTCCGATGCACAACGTCGCCGCTAGAAGGCGTAAATACAGATGATATCGAATTCAAAATACATTTTATAGCATATATTTGCTTCTAACTGCCCTTTTAGAGCTACAGAATATGATCCAAGAACTTGCTGACAAAAGTAAAGAAGTGGGATTAAAAATGAACTTTCAGAAGGCAAAGCTGATGTACAATACTTTTACAAGAAATGAACATTTATTGATTGATGGGGTAAAGCTGGGTGATAACCGATACCTACATTTACCTTGGGCAGCAGATATACACTGACGGAAAACAAAATCCCAATACCACGAAAAAATAGTTGCAGAGGAATGAAATGACGGCAAGACATTTGTATAGGTAACATATTTAATCGATTAAGGTTTCAAGATCACAGCTTATTGTAAGCGCGAGAAGAGCCATTTTGAATGTGAAATGATGGTACATTAATAACAGGTGTAACCGCCAGAATGTTGGATGCAAGCACGCAAACGTTCATGCACTGTGTCGTACAGGTGCTGGATGTCAGTTTGTGGGATGGAGTTCCATGCCTGTTGCACTTGGTCGGTCAATACAGGGACGGTTAATGCTGGTTGGGGGTGACGCTGGAGTTGTCATCTAATGATGTCCCATACGTGCTCGACTGGTGAAAGATCTGGTGATCTAGCATGCCACGGCAACATGTCGACACTCTATAGAGCATGTTGGGTTACAACAGCGGTATGCGGGTGAGCGTTATCCTGTTGGAAAATAACCCCTGGAATGCTGTTCATGAATGGCAGCACAACAGGTTGAATCACCAGACCGACGTACAACTGTGCCGTCAGGGTGCATAGGATAACCACGAGAGTGCTCCTACTGTCATAGGAAGTTAATCCCCAGATTACAACTCCAGGTGTAGGTCCAGTGTGTCTCGGCCGCAGACAGGTTGGTTGCAGGCGCTCACCTGGCCTCCTTTTAACCAACACACGGCCATCACTGGCACCCAGGCAGAACCAGCTTTCATCAAAAAACACAACAGATCTCCACTCTATCCTCCAATGAGCTCTAGCTTGACACCACTGACGTCGCAAAGGGCAGTGGTTTGGAGTAAGTGGAATGCACGCTACAGGGCGTCTGGCTCGGAGCTGTCCTTTAAGTAACCGATTTTTAATAGTTCGTTGTGTCACTGTGGTGGCAACTGCAGCTCGAATTGCTGCCGCAGATGCGGTACGATGCGCCACGGCCATACGCCGTACACGACGGTCTTCCCTCGCAGTAGTGCCACGTGGCCGGCCGGAACCCGGTCTTCTTAAGGCAGTACCTTCCCTTGACCACCGCTGCCAACAATCATGCACAGTGGCTACATTCCTGCCAAGTCGTTCTGCAATATTGCGGAAAGAAAATCCACCTTCTCGTAGCCCTATTACACGACCTCGTTCAAACTCCGTGAGCTGTTGATAATGGCTTCTTCGTCTTCTTAAAGGCATTCTTGACTAACATCAACACACTACGTCGAATCTCAACGATAACTAACGCTCACGAACGTTACAGCGCGTATTTACAGCAAACCTGCTTTGCATGTTCCGAGGGGCGCTACTAGCGCCACACGTATGCGCCGAGCGTGAAATTTTCATAGACGTCATCTTACAGATGTACTCTCACCGCCTACCAACTGTCATTTATCTAACACAACCCCTTCTTGGTGTTGGGATTTTTTTTTCCGTCAGTGAAAATCAAAAGTCACATTGATGAAGAAATTAATCAACGTATAAAACTTGCTTGAGGAGCTTTTGGAAGAATCAGCATAAGTTTTAAGAGCAATATGCCATTATGTCTTAAAATGATAGTGTTTAGCAAATGCTTCCTTCCAGTACTTACGTACGGAGCAGATATGTGGACCTTAACTAAAGAAAACATACAAAGACTGCAGACAACTGAAAGAAGCCTGGAAAGATGCATGCTTGGTGTAACCAGGCGAGATAAGAAGAGGAATTCATGGATAAGGAAAATGGCAAGAGTAGAAGACATCATGATCAGAGTAAAATCCCTGAAATGGCAATGGGCTGGACATGTTGCCAGAAGAACGGACCACCGATTGACAACCGAAATTCTAGACTGGATACTGAGGGACAGGAAAAGACCCAGAAGAAGACCACATGGGGTAATAGGTGGATGAAATTCGAAAGAATGCGGGAGTGGCATGGAGGAGACTGGCGCAATATATTGTGGGGAAGAAGCTTGGAGAGACCTTCATCCAGCAGTGGATTGATGATGGTAGTTGTTGATTATGATGATGATATTTGCGTCTAAATATCCGATTGAAAAAATACTTTGTTACTTTCGATGCCATTTATAACGAAGAATATTTTAGGCACAATTCTTTTTCAAGTAATTCATAGATTTTCCGCTAGGAGACGTAAAGGTAAATTTTGTTTTTCCCGATATCTCTGCTTCTAAAATTCCGATTTGAAAAATTCTTACTGCATCTGAAACAGCAGGAAGAATTCAACAACCAAAATAAACTGAAATACTTTTATTTCCAAGCAAACTGTCTGTAAAGGGAACCACGGGGTGTTGTTAACAGCAGGCAACTCCTAATTTTCCAGTGAAAGAGATAGTGGGGTAAGAGCTAGGTGAATGCCACTTATTTTGTTTGCTGATAACACTGAACTTTGATATATGCGGTTTTTCGTAAAGACACTGTTCCTTGAAATAACAAGGGAGAACATTACGAAGTTCAAGGGATCTAGAAAAACTTCAGTTTACCCTGAATTTCGTATTATGCGAGCTCGTTACATGTGCCTTCGACTGCATTAGAAGTCACATCTATGGAAAAGCCTCATATTGGATTTTCAGCTCTGTACAAACGACAATTGCGTGTATCGTCTTGTTAGAGGCGATACGAACACATGCAATTTTCATATTCATCAACAGTTCATCGCATATCAAACAGTTACGAGCATGAAACATAATTAAGACAAATACGATACTCAGAAAAATCATCTATGAAACTGCAAACGCAATGGTTTGGCTGTACGAACAGTATAAAATTTAGCAAAGGAAATTAGCTAAGGCAACACAATTCCCTTGCTAACGTATAAAAATTAGCTTGGGAATGAGCTAAGGCAACACAATATCTCCCAAGCTTTTCAACGCCACATTTCAGAATGTCTTTCAATCATTTAATTGGGAAAACAAGAGAATACAGATCAATGGAGATTACTAACCAACCCGCATTTAGCTGACGACATAGTCAAATTTGAAAGTACCCCCTGAGAGCTGCAGGAAAGAACTTACAGTCAACAAAAATGAAATGGGATGAAAGGTGAAATTACAGAAAACAAAACTGATGTACAACACTTTTAGAAGAACTGATGATCTAGAAGTTGATGGGGCAATTCTAGATGTAACTCGCGCCTACATTTGCCTTGGGCAATGGATATTAAGCTAGGACCCACTGAAAAATAAATCGATAGACGTATATATATTTTTTACAAGAACTGAAGACCTAGAAGTTGATGGGGCAACTCTGAATGTAACTGACGTCTGCATTTGCCTTGGGCAAAGGACATCAAGTTAGTGTTACATTGAAAAATAAATTGATAAACGTATATATCCTTCCTACAAGAATCGATGATCTAGAAGATGATGGGGTGACTCTAGATGCAACTGGCGCCGATATTTGTCTTGGGCAGCAGATATCAAGCTAGGGCTACTTTGAAGAGGAAACTGATCGAAGCATAAAACTTTGCTAGAGAACATTTTGAAAGAAATGGTAACATTTTAAAGGACAATTTATCATTATGTCTTAAAAGAAAAGTCTTTAATCAGTGCATCTTTCCAATTCTTTCTTATGGAACAGCGACATGGAACATAACTAAACAAGTTAGTAAAATCATGCAATGCATTGATTATACGCTTTCCAACATACCAGAAATCATTACTGAAGTTATTACTCAAGTTATGAGGAAAATAGCTGTAGAATAAATCTCGCTCCTATGACCTGATCTTTGATCCCATTTCGATGATATTCAACAGAACCGGTAAAGTATATTTCCGAAACAATATGATAAAGATTTGTCTCAGTCGAAGCATTTTTACGTAAGTTATAACGCAAAAGAACGATGGAATGGATCCCGATCTTATGACCTGACCTTTGATCCCATTTCGCCCATTTTCAATAGGGTTTGTCCACAGGTATTCCCCTACCACATACTGAACTTTCATCGAAATTGAACTATTTTTACGCACGTTATGACGCATAAGGGCAATGGAATGGATACCGCTCCTATGTGGTGACCTTTGATCCTATTTCGTCCATTTTCAATAGGGTTCGTCCCCAGGTGGTCCCATATCACATACTAAAATTACATCTAAATCGAACCATTTTTACGCGAGTTATCGTGCGGACAGACGGACAAAGCTGGAGCATATAAGCTTCTTCAACCTATGGTTGGAAAGCTTAAAAAATAATGCACAGGCTGCTAACAACTCAAAGATGCACGGAGAGATGCATGATTTGGGTAAACAAGTAAGAAAGATACTAGTAGATCAGGAAAATGTCAAAAGTGGAGGACATCACGCTCAAAGTAAACACCATCAAGTGGCAATGGGACGGACATATTTGTAAAAGAACTGAAATCCCTCTGTAATTGTCCTGTTTTTGCCATCATGTGTATCGTCGTTCATCTGCATCATTACGTCTATAAAATTTCAGTTCAATCCGATGCTTCCTTTTTGGTGCGCAAATTTCATTGTCCGTGAGTGTATGTTTATAAACCAGGTATTGTCATTTGTAATCGGAGCAATCATTTTGAATTGCCTTGTACTTAAAAGGCAACTTCCAAGATGACATTAAATTGATTTTTGCGTTTTTCCTTTTGATTGGGAATTTAACGAACGACCACCGTGAGCAACTAGATAGGTTATATAAGCAGTCCCTCGTCCCTAATTTAGGTGCACTGGCTCCAGGAAGGCGAGAGAGCCAGTTTCTTAAGGCAAAAACAACATGCTTTCTACACTGGGATTCGAATCTAGACCCAATTCGAACGAATGGTGAGAAGCCAGCTCTTTGACCACTGTGACACCGGAACGGCGTTTTTCTTTTGTCGATTTGAACTTCGTATGTTTATAAATATAAGTATTTTCAGAATGAACAAATTGTAATTATACCATTAGAAATGTAAAACTGCTTTATTTAATTTAAACACTTACCAGAAGTAGTTTTGCTTAATTTTCTTTTTATCTCTGAGACCTTTTGCCTGAATTTTTATTCGGGGATTTTGCTTTGTGTGAAGGTAAGCAGAGAGAGAAAGTGGCATCTCCATTTGAGCAGATAGCGTAATATGTTTTTAGATTTCATTTTCACTTGCGCATTTGTTTTTAAACATACAACGCAAGTTACACTTAAAAATCTGACTCATCCCTAACTGTTTCTTTCTTCTTTTTGTGACGATGCTTCTATTATAACAATCCCATGCGTTTATTTAAAAAATGCAAGAGCCATTGAAAGTGAGATATATCAAATACCGCATGTAAATGCATGCATTTAAGGTAGCATTGGCTTTTGTTCTCAGTCAATCATTTCCTTAAACACTATTTAATTACCAAATTACGGAATGATAAAAATTGGCTCACTTTGATTAAAATGATGTATGAACACCTAAACGTACATAATTTTTAGTGAGCGTATTGCAGGTGCTTAATATCTACTGTATATTTAAGAGTGCATTCCATGACGGACTCGGCTCATGAAGAACTGGAAAAATTAGTCAACACCATTTTCCCTTGCCATGAATTGCTTTTTGTAATACATAATATTATTTCAACGAAATATTTTGAAATTCCCTCTTATTTCTAAAACAGTAAATTTAATTACTTGAGTAAACACATAGGTAATAATATTTATAACAAAGTACTTTTTAAAGCTTATGCCATCACAGGGTATAACTCATCATCAAAATATAAGCTACTACTCTTCTTTAGGGTCATAGATCAGTTCGCTTCGGAAGTTTGTACTTAGGCTGCAAGAACAGCAGAGCGAGCATGTTTCACTACAGTGTCACTGTGACAGAAAGGTACCCCAGCTGACACTACAAATCACTCTAGATAGACCCCGACTAACACTACATAATAATCTTCAGGAGAGCTTTTTTGTTTTTCTTCATGATGTGGAAAGAGGTAGAGCAGATACCTAGCATCTAAACTACTCTCGGCAGCTGAAGACCGTTGACTTCGAAAGTAATGATGATTTTTAATATCATTTCCTATGACTATAAGAAAGCAATAACGAAGAGCATTATACCCTGTTTATTTCTTCCTGTAGGGTGCAAATAAAAAATCGGTCACTGACTCTAGAAAAATCAGAGTGATGAGGTCTATGCTTAAGAGGAATAAGCACACCGGACAAACAATTAGTCACCCCTAACAAAAATGACAGTAGGAAGTTACCAGTTGCATAGAGGGCGCCGTGATAGCATTGCCGGGAGATAAATAGCACTGAGGTGGTGTACAGGATCATCTCTGTCTCGTGCAGTGGTGAAGAGTGACGTGTGTGTTGAATTTAGTCTGCAGTATGGGTCGTAAGACAGACGTTACACAGTGGCAAAAAGGAGCCATTGTTCTTGTCCTTACACACGGACACAACACGAATGAAATCGCCCAATTTGTTGGTGCGTCGAAAGGTAGTGTCCAGGGGGTCTACAAACAGTGGTGTAGTTCGCAGTCAACTAAAGATTGGCGACGTAACTGTGGTCGGAAAACGATTCTCACCAACAGGGACCGCCGCCATATTTCACGCCTAGTAACTACAAATCGGTTTCACACCAGGAAATAATTGCTCCAAACAGTCAATGAAAGTCCACTCCAACCAATTTCCGAAAGGACATTGCGACGAAAACTGCATGCGATGAACATCTGAAGCAGAGTACCACGGAAGAGGCATCTCTTAACAGCAAGTCACAAAGTCGCACGTTATCAATAGGCTCAGAGACACCAAAACGTTACTGTAGAGGATCGGAAACGAGATATTTAGTCTGATGAGTCTCGTTTTTATTTGTACTCCACTGATGGGAGGGGACGTGTGTATCGCAGGCCCAATGAAACCTTTAATCCTGATTGTGTCGAAGGTGTTGTTCAAGATGGAGGGGGTTCTGTGATGTTTTGGGAATATTTTGCGTACAACGAAATCGGCTCTCTCGTTCCAGTGACGACGAATTTGAACCAGCATGCGTACCTCCGCATTCTGAAAGACGAAGTGTTGCCCTTTTCCCTACATCTCCATGAGCAGCATCACATTGCCACTCCTGTCTTCCAAGGGGACAATTGCCGCGTGCTCAGGGCTAAAACTGTGTCGGAGTGTCACGACGAACAATCAGCAACACAGTCTCACCTCGACTGGCCCGCCAAATCTCGATATATTTAAATCAAATTGAAAATCTGTGCGATCATTTGGAACAGAAGCTGAAACGCCGGAATAGACACAAACATACTCTGGCGAAACATCGAGACTAATTAACGCACGAGTGGCTGCAATTCGATGTTCAATACATCCACAACCTCGTGGAGTCTCCATCACACAGGATTCATGCTGTTACTAAGGCAAGAGGCGCCGTCTCTCGTTATTAGGGAAGTTCTGCCAGGGGTTTTGTGCGGTGTGCTTAACTTTCTAAAACATGTTGTATGAAGCATAGTGTCGGAGTTATTTCTTCACAGCTTCCTCGGCACGCACAATCATGCAAAGTTTGCCCTTTTCTTTCACAAACGATATATTTTTTTCTTCTTGTGTGGTAGTCCTGGTTTTGCTAGAAAAGAAAACTCTCCCTGTCGATGATTATGAAGACTAACTGAACATCGAGTTTGAGGACATATGCCCGTTATTTACAGCATCTAGTTCAGAATTACTGACATATTTTTCCTTGCACGATGCCTGTGGAATGTAAGTACGCAATACAGGTTCACCGCCATCTGCTGCCCACATTTAGAAACTTTGTTACGAAAATACTCGCAATATGTATTTCCCACATTTTTGGGTGTGATCTGTCATTAATCAATTCATTTTTGGAACAGCTTCTTCATCATAATGCCAGATTTAAGCTTTCAGTTGCTTTTAAGTCCATCTACAACTTTCCATATGCCGTACATCACTCCTAGCTTTGTGCTACATCACATCCAGGTTTTGTTATGCGCTAAGACAAGCCAGATATTTTACCATAGGCTGCTAGGAGTGATAACTGAGGGTTTGTAACAGGTGTAAAAACATACCCCTATAGGTTTATGGCTTTACAGACCAATCTCCGGTTAATACGCACTCAAATTTTCTCTTTTAATGCTTACTTATCCAATGCGGACACAAGACAAAAAGAAATTATGACGCCATTTAATTATGCCCATGAAATTTCAGATTTAAGGGTCACGGGTTTGAACTGTTTAGAGTGCGAAGTCGTATGCCGTTGTGGATTATATATAATCCTGTGATGTTCTCTTTAAGAGTATACAAAAGGCTAACATAATGGAGTGCTAAAATAGTAGCACATAAGAACACGCAAACAATTTTTACTTGTCCTGTATTGTCAAGAACAAAACCGATCCATAAAATTGAATATTTTCCGTATATGCAAGCGAGAACGCATCTGTCGTAATGTCAAAACTAAGACTAGTTTCTTTGTGAGAAAAGCTTTACAAGTTCGAGCTGCGATTTCTAGAAGGAAGCAGACTTGGTAACGAATGCCAGTTCATAAATTAACCGAAAATATCGCCAGATGAGTGCGTACGAGAGTCGAAAGATTATTAATCTCCGAGACGGTCGGTGGTCAATTCGTTGTACTGAGCAACATTTGGGGCGTGACAACGAAACAATAAATCGATGCTTCCAGTAGCCCTTGAGGGGAGGTACGACCTCTCGTCGGAGCAAGCAGATCGACCACACCATGGGAAGATCGTTTCTTCAGACAACAATCTTATGCCTCACCGACAGCAAATCTCTTTGCCATCACAAGAGCAGTAAATCTTGCTTTAAATTGTCCAGTCACAAGACAGACCCTATTTCTAGGACTAGCAGAGTCAGTCCTAGATCATCGTCGTAAACACTTAGAGTGATTCAGTGCTCAAGTGAACTAGCCGCCAGAATGGCGTCGTGTGATGTTCAGCGACGAGTTTCGCTTTTCTCTGAGCTTTTACAATCGCCCGTTTCATTTACGATGACGACAGAGAGAACGGAGGATTTCAGCAGTAATTGTCCAACAGCATACAACGCAAATGGTAGGACTGACATCAAATATGGCAGCTGAACATCTCTAGCGTGCATCACAAGCAGTGTAACTGCTCGGGGATATATGAAGAACATCTTGAATGCTGTTGGAATGTGAAGAATATCTTGAATGCCTTTCATAAGGGGAGAGAGACATGAGTTACGCAACGAAATGTGCGTTCTCATACTGCAAACATCACTAAGAAACATCTATGCGCAGTCGATGTCTTGGAATAGTCAGCAAAATCCCAAGATATGTCGTTAATAGAACATGTTTGAATGGCATTTCCACACCCACTTGCATCCAGTGTTGACAACGGCCGCTCTGCAAGACCAGGTGCGAGAGGCATGATGGGAAGTGCCTCTGAAGGCTATAAGACGCCTGTTAGGTTCAATGCGAAAGCGCATTGCCAAAAGAGGTGGTTCGACCTCTTATTAATGTACGGAATTTTTCGGGCAATAAAATTGCCCATTGCTTTTGAAAACTTACTCATACCTGTCTTGTCTCCCATACTGCTCCATCTGTGTACAACTGTTTAATATTTGCACCGCTTCTGGGTACTGTACTTCGAATATTACAGAATGTAATGGCGATACTTGGATGACAAATCAGTGGATTGAATTTCACACAAAGGAACCCAAAAGAGAGCAAAACTATTTTGCGATTGAATTGTTTCAGTGATGAAAAAATTTGTGTTCATAAAATGGCTCTTTTACATAACTAGAGAAGGAAGACACTAGCCCGCATTTTCATATCTTGGGAAGAAGCATGTCTCCTAGACTCTAACTATATATGTTCATGCACGAAGAAAATAAAGGAATAATTTATGCTTACTGAGCCACTCTAGTATACAACAGTGCAGTAGACCGAAATGATAGGTACGGTAATTTGGAGAAACCATATAGAGAGTGGTTTAAAATATTCATAACTGTACTCCGTAGAGCAAAGGACCTGCTTCTCTGTAAAAGAAGTCTGGAAGATAGATGACATGGCAACTTAACTCTGTGCATGCTTATTTAATGTTTGACTTAAAGCGAACACATAAGCGGAGAGGCATTACCCTGAGACTAAACTTCACAGAACTTGATATATCCGAAACCTTATTGGTGAATATAACGCTTCAAGGATTTTGCACAACAAAGTTTTGGTTTGTTCGCAGGAAGTAAAGTTACGTAGAAAGCATCTAAAACAATTTCTCGGCGGAAATAAATTTGTCATGTGAGGCCGTGACGCGTGGGAAAGCTGATAAGGTGAAAATAAAATAGAAACAAAATCCTAGAATATTTGCTAGAAAATGTGGAATATTTCGAAATGTAGTCACATTTACGCTCGGTATGTTTCAAGCAGATGTCTTGTCCCGGATCTTCTGGAGTTAAAAGACCTAATTAGAATTTGTCTTTGGCATTATTCGTTTCACCCATCTGAAAGTAAGAGTTCTTTTCGTGAGACATGGAAAAAGTTAACAATATTTTTACTGTGCGAAACTAAACATTTAAGCAAGCTCAACAGTGCGTAGCACAAAACACAATTTTGCTCAGCACCTATTTCGAAAGATAAGGCATGTGCCTATAAAATCTCTGTTTGTTCGTGTGGAGACTGTCTATGTATCTACAAGTCGTTTTCGAAAATGCTTTTACTTTTTTCTCTCGCCCCAGATGGCATGATCAGTAATGATTATAAATCATGCGTTCTCAATTATTTTGGTGTGCAGTTTTTCCATTACGTGGTATTTTTTTTTTTTTTTTGTGTTTCACTTGATATCTATATTTCTGAAAGTAGGACTTAGTAAAGCAATTCTATTTGATAATTAATGCTTTATGTAGAACATTCCATGCATTTTAGCTTTGTACCATACGCAGTTTTAACGCTATATTATCCAAACGTATACTATGTAGACAAAAGTATTCGAACACCTAGATCGAACGGAAACAAGAGCATTTTGTTACGCAATATCAATACCTAGTCAGCTCAGTCGTTATGCCTGCTGCGACCCTTCTAAGTAAGCTTTCAGTGTGATGTCGGTATGTATGTACCGGACGTATACTCCATTATTCTTTCGTATTTTTTGTTGCAGATGCTGTAGAGGATGGTCTTCCCTGTCGAGATCGGATTCGGCGTTCTAACTTGTCCCACAGACATTTTATTGGATTTAAATCGGGGAATTTTTCATTTTACTAAGGGTTTAACGACCACCGTGAGCAACTCAATGGTCTGTAGGCAGTAGCCCGTCCCTAATTCAGGGCCACTGATTCCAAGTAAGAAAGACAGCCATACCACATCCGAGATTCCAACCCAGACACATCTCGAACGATTACCCAGAAGTCAACGCCTTAGACCACTGCGCCAGCGGTGGCTGACTTTGGACTGGCGAATCCGACAAATGGGCGCCCTGCTTCTCACACTAGTCCTTCACAGATCTTGAAGAGTGTGAAGGTGCACCATCTTGTTGAAGCGATCTGGGATCTTTACTGAACTACTTCCACTGTGTAGGTAGTGCGAAATTGTTTAGAATGTCTTCATACCTGGTGGACGTCATGCTGGAGGGCATGCAACCAAAGGACCGAGTCCCTCCCTTCATAAACTGCCCCACACCGTCACAGATTTCCCTCCAAACCTGACAGTAGGGACAATGCAGTCCAACTGACAGCGTTTCCAGGGTAAAACTAACTCCCAGATATGTCCATCCGAACATAAATGGGAAGTCACATGAAATTCGAGCTTTTTTAATAGGCGATCCTGACAGCTTTTTACAAAAATATTTCCTCGAGAATGTTCCAGACATTTTGTCACAGTACAAAACGCACTCACATTCGGGCTTATCGCTTATGTGTTCACCCACTTTATGAAACGATGCCTTATATGCGAGTGTTATGTCTGTGCAATTTTCCAGACACATTAAATGTTGCCTTGTTTCTGAAGCAAACGTTTAACTAAAATGTTGCATCTTTTGCACTGCGATTCAGCTGACGGAAAGTTCGAAATGTAACTCCCCATGTTTTAATGGTGTGTGATGCAACAATATTGCAGTCCGTAAGGTCAAAGAGAAAGTCATTCATGAACTTCCAACACTTTTTGGTGGGATACATTTGACTCCCGGTGCGTAGAATTCATTGGACTTATCTGATGCCCTGATAGATTAAGATGGACATCTTCCTCACTGTTTTTCAGTCCACCTGACTTTTTGTTTTACAGATGTAACCTGTGTCCGTGAAAAGAAATGACAACGCAGACCGATACCACCATCTAATCAAGTTTGCTGTTCATGGATCGTTGGTGCACTTTCTTCTGAATTGTTTCTGTGCAGTTATTTCAGTTTTTGTCGATTGGGACTCCTACAATGCATTTTCTATGCATTTTCTGGTTGATTCAACGTTTTACGTTTGTGAATTACTCTACCGCGGAAGTAAGATTTATTCTGATATACAAATTCCTTGTTTCCTGATACAGTAGAACCCTCTTATAACGAGGATCTGGAGAGTTCAGCCATAACATTTTGTGTGCCACGTGGTCCTACATGTTTTGCTCGCCAAATTTTTTTTACCTCCCCACATGGTCTCACCAATATCTTTTGTACGCCTTTTTGTTTTCTCCCATGAGGAAATTTTACGGTGTGACGTCACGACGCTAGGGAAATTTTTTTTTTTTTTTTTTTTTTTTTTTTTAATTGGAGGTTTAACGACCACCGTGAGCAACTCAATGGGCTATAAGCAGTCGCCCTTCCCTAATTTAGGGTCACTGGTTCCAGGGAAGGGAGAGAGCCAGTGCCGTAAGACAAAGACAACATCCATGCCTCACCGGGATTCGAACCCGGACCCCGTTCGGACGAATGATCAGAGGCCATCGCTTAGACCACTGCGCCACCGGGGCGGCAGGGAAATTTTCTTTCCAAGGAAATACAAATCCTCGAAGTCACGCCAAGTTCGAACCCCTGTCTAGCGAGTTTGTAGGCAGATGCATTATCCCACTCGACCATAGGACGCCTCGCGATTACAGCGTTCTGTAGGAACTAACTTTGCGAATATGTTGTTTAATAGAAATGCATTATTTTTTCCACAGATCATTTTATTTTTCTGGAGTATGACTTAAATTTCTTCATGATTAATCACCGAAATGTACTTTTTAATGCACATTTCACTTTTTTTTTCAAAACTTGCGTAGTCGTTAAACTTTTCAATATATCAACGTTATTTTTTTTTCTACCTTTACAAACTAAACACTACTTTTATTGAGACTTTTTTCTGATTCAAAACCAACAAACGTACTAAGATATTATACACTGGTGTGCAAAACTTAAGGACGGACACTAGTGTACACTAACTAGCTAACTCCGGGTACGGAGAAGTAGTCAACGCAGAACTGGATATATTGGAATTTCAGTGCCATTAAATTGTTCTGCATAAACACATTTCGTGTGGCTATATTCTCCGCTACTTGAGCAACTGTTGTTCATAAAATATTTTCTTTTTAATATTTCATTCTCAGTAAGAAATTTAGACATTTCCGTGATTTTCGGGCCAATGACAAAGCGGAGAACTGGCCACCAAAGGACTGACCACCGGAGAACTTCCCACAAAATTTTAAGGGGCCGCATAAACATTGCGTTCTGGACTGCTCCGTGGCTACGGTCTCCCGCGATAGGTTATCTGACACACATAACATTTCCGTAATTTCGTATTTTCTTATTTACGATATTTTTCAAGGTTTATAAATTACAGCTAAACAAATTCTCTGCGGGTATGTGCAAACCCAGAAAACTTATCGGGAAGGGGGATGGGTGGTGCTTAAAGCCTAAAATATGAAATATAAAGAATTTCTGGTTCGATCGGGATATTTTCAGCGTTTGCAACCAGAAATACTTTGTTTTATATTTTAGGTATTACCCCCTAAGAGGTTTCCTGAGTGAGCACATACCCTCAGAGTGTTTGTTGCGACGTAGGTTGTAAATGCCGAAAATCACCCAATCGGACCAGAAATTCTTTGAATTTTATACTTTTGGTGTTACCTCCCCTTCCCCTTCCCCCGACTGGTTTCCTGAGGCAGCACATAGTCTCAGATAATTTGCTGACTTGTAGGTCCAAAATAATGAAAATCTCCCGATCGGACCAGAAATTCTTTATATTTTACATTTTTGGGTATTACCTCCCCCTCCCCCTCTCCCCTTGACAGTTTTCCTGAGTCAACACTTGCGCTCAGATAATTTCCGGCCTTTCAGTTTGTAAACCCTGAAATCTTTTGTTGAGTTGTAGATCGCAAACATTTTTTTATAAAGAATTACATTAATATTCGCAGTTAAGAAAAGACGAAATTATGGAAACTTTATATGAATCAGATAACCAACCTCTGGGGTTCGTGGACACAAAGCGGTCAAAAATGCAATGTTTTTACGGCCCCTTAAAATTTTTGTGGCCACTTCTCCGGTGTAGAGTTCTCCTACACCCAGCTAACTCCAGTACGACAGTATTACCAAAGAATATTCCAGTAGCACGTGGAACGACTACGAAAGTGCTTCGATGAAATGGCATAAATACGCATGCGCATCCACGCCGTTGCCAAATCAAAAATCTGAAATATCGCACGAATGTAACATCAAGGTAACAATTATATAAAATGAAAACTATAAAGCAGTAGTATCGGTGAATGCTATTTTTAACGTAACCGTAATGTACAAAGAGTTATGTTCCAAAATAGATGTTGCTGAAACGTAATTGTAAGATATCTCTGAAAGTGTAACGAAAATGAGAGATTGTAACATTACTGATACATACCTGAAACGTTTTGTGCTGTATGGGTTGTGGAGTTCAGAAGTGGTGATTGCGGCCTGGGGGACAAGCAGCGTAGCAGACGGCCGAAGGAGATGCAGAGCGCAGATTTTCAGCTCTTCTGTGCAACGATGTCACGCAGTCGACCACAGAGCAGGAAATTCAATTAAGCATTAATCACTCGACCATAGTTCGACGGTTGAACGCCATGGGAAAGATTAAACAAGAAAGATGACACCGAATTTTCGGGTGTAATGAGCACGTCTTTTGAATCCGTTCTGATGCGAATTAAATTTATCAAAGATATTCAAAATTAATGGAACCGGTATGGAAAACAGTAGTATCTGACCGAAGAAAGAAGTTTTTCAATCAGATTTTTAATCCTACAGGTATTGCTGTAAACGGAATCGTGAACTTACGTCCTCTTGTTGCAGACTTGTGCATTAAGGAAAATTTGAAATTATATGAGAAACATTTCGCGGCGGAAAAGCTCTCCAACAAAGAAAGACTTTTTCAAGCCGGACTCTTAGAAGCAAAGATATCGACAAATGAAAGACATGCATCTACGCCCCCAGGCAGGAAAAACATTCATTATTTTTGAAGAAGGTATTCCCAAAAGTTATTTCGATGTGAGCGGTATCGGCCCAGGAAAGAAATTTTTCCGTCTGGTATTCAGGAACTCAGATTTTGCTGCAAATGCATCAGAAGAGGAAATTAAGTCTTACGCTTATCTGGTGGCCATACCATTTTTTACCAAAAATTTTAAATTATTTGAAAAATATTTCCCATCAAGAGCTATATCCGGTGCAGAAGAATTTTTTCAAATCGAAGTTTTATAAGCATAGATATCGGGAGAAACGCAATTTACCTTCAAGCCTCCTAGCAAAAAATCTATGCGTAACTTGAAAAAGTGACTACACCTAAAATACCCTTCAACATAAATGGTATCGAAAGTTAAATGATTTTTTTCAATCAGATCTTTAGGAGCAAATATATGAAATAAAATGCATTTTGAATTCTATATATCAGCTGCATTTGCGCCCTCTAGCGGCGAAATTGTGCATCGTGAAACAAAAACGAAATAAAGGATCATCATTCGCATATTTCAACCTTCCTAATGCAAAACGAATTTTTCAAATCGGACTAATAGTTGCAGAGATATGGTGTCCACAGACAGACGGACGGGCAAACCGATAACATAAGCACCAATCTATTTTTTACAAAAGACGTACTAAGAAGTGGGAAAGTGTGCCACACACGAACGTAAAACTTTAGAAATCTATGCTAATATTAAACTGTTTTGGTTGCTCTTTGTAATTGTGTAGCTTTAAGTATCGAGCGCCTAATACCTTTGTAGGAAGATATTTTTGTAATCGATCAAATCTTTTATAGATACGCTGTAAGTCATTGCGGTCAAAAGCAATAAAAGTTTTGACTGATTAATGCGTGTAAAAATCAGTTTCTTAATATTCGGAGTTTTGACAATCGAATTAATTTATGTACAGAGGTGTGATATTTTTCCTGTTGTTCTTAGGATAATGATACACAAAGGAATTAATTAAAATGTGTCGTAAAATTAATTGAAAAGTGTTTCCAGACCGACAGATTGTTTCATAGCAGCACACAGAATTGTATTGACGGGGAGAAATGTATTGCTCTCTTTCTTCATTCCTTTTGAAAACCGAGAAAAAAAGTTCAGCTCTTTTACTAATTACCCGAACGTGGAAGCCATTCACAGAAAAAAACATGTCACCGTAAATTTAATATTGCAAGTGCACATTTAATTTAGCGCCCCACTTTCAGGGCTCTTAGATAACTTCAGAATCACTGTTTCTTCATTGAATATACTTAAGGCACTTGAATTTATGCAATAAAGAATCTCCTTGTGCTTGGCAGAATATCGTCTTGTTAAACAAAGATTCTGTTCCTTTTTTATTATTTTAAGAAATTTGAAAAGAGTTACTTGTGGAGAACAGAAAAAGTACAAGGACTCTCGCTTCTATAAAAAACGTGAAACTTTTTCCTCGCTTTCCTTTTGTTCGGCGGGATCGTTAAATATGCTCCAGAAATTTTGTCATCACCATCAGGAGGTCTTTTCTTTGAATAAAAAACAGGAGATGATGTATTCTTTCATTTATAAGAAGTATCTATATTTGAGGAAAGAGCAATAAAACTTTTCTTTCTAATTTCCAAGAGTTTAACGAGTCGTTGAAATCCACCATCTTATTTTGAGTTTCCTAATAAAACTTCGTCATGATTTTTCTTTTCCCGAGACTGAAAATCAGCTGTGTCTTATCTAATTTCCGACCTCTACTGTTCAGAAAAGCTCCGAAATACGACAGATATTTTATGAATTGGAAATTAAAAGAGTCTGATTGCTTGTACAATGAAACTTCTAAATAATGGTCACCTCTTCTATGATTTATCAGAGAGGAACTGGTAGTAATATAAGTCTAAATGGCATAGTGATCGACCAGATTAATGAGTTTGTGTATTTAAGAAGCATGTTTGACAGAAAGAACAAATTGGATGGTGAAATTAGTGGGCGAGGGAATTCTTCATTGAAAGTCATGGCTGCTTTGGGAGGGTTTCACAGGAATGATGGGTTCTCAAGAGAGTCCCGCATGGCTTTGTATGAAAGTGTAATTGTTCCTACTGCGATGTATGGCAGGGAAAACCTGGGTACTACAGAGGAGTCGTTTTGTGCTGGAGGAATGCGATACTTACGGGGGTTTTGTGGCAAGACACGTTCTGATTGTGTAAAGAATGAAGATGGGTTACAGTTGTGTAATGTGAAGCAAAATGTTGTTAGCAAGGGGCAGACTAATACGCTTCGATAGTTTTAGATGCTTACTAAGAAAATCTTTTTAGCCCAAATGGCAGAAAGGGAAGGTAGATGAAGGCCAAGGAAGGCATGGGAGGATCAGATTAATGAGTGTCTGCATGAGAAAAAGATTATGAGTATGAAGTATCGAAGATCTTGTGTACGGCGTGTGATGGATGTCAGTGAAGTCCAGGTTGTGTGTGAAGATCGCTGTAAATGGAGAAGTTTGATACGGCAACAGTAAGTAAAAATTATCTGGTAGTTTTCATTTTTTTTTGTGGAGCTAACCTCTGAATCTCAGAAAACAGCTCAGTGACATGCATGTATGTATGTATGTATGCTCGGACGGTATACGACGTATATTCACAAAATCACGAAATCTCTAAAAATTTTAGTCGGCTGAATGATCACTGAACCCAGCACTGTCAGAAGAGGAAGGGCGTGATGTCGTAGGTCCAACCGCTGGTGAAAGGAGGAATGAACATGTGTTCACACAGGACAGATAAAAAATGATAAAGTATTGAAATGAAGTAGAGGTTGTAGAATATATGCACTGCCTTGGGCTTATGAGAAGTAATGAAGAAGACTATCACCTCATACTCTGCTAATTCTGCTTGGTTTTATCAGGCGAGCATCTGATTAAGGTGGCAAAGCTATAATTTTTACTTTTTTCTTTATTTTTTTTTATTTTGGAAAAGGTGCTTTTATAATAGTATATCTATTCAGTTAATTAATTACCAGGGCGTCTAATAAATGTGGGTATGATTGTCTTGCTCTTAAATCATTACTTTGTCTATTTTTAGATTTCTCTGGTCTTAATTAATAAGCTATGTTAACATCAGAAGCTTGTATACTGTCACCTAAATAATTGGATTTTTTTAAATAAAATACGTTTCTTGTTTACATTATTTGCTTAACAACCGGATGCAGGGTTTGGGTACGGCGCCTCTCCTGAAATATTTTGAGCCACCCCTACGAAAGACTGAACGAATGTGAAAATAATTCGCACATGCCATATCTGGAATCGAAATTAACGAAAAAATTCAGTGTTATATGTAGTGCTAAACTGCTATATACAGGGTACATAGGAAAGTCCCTTTAGCCTGAAATAACTTGCGAACGGAGAGAGGTACAGTTATGCAAGTGAGATAACGGTATAGTAAAGTGACTACGCTCGATCGAATGCAACCGATAGCACCGCTCCTAGTGACGTAATGCGGAAGTTACCCATTGCAAATCGAAAACGAAAAGAGATAGAGCAAAATTTCCAAGGACAAAGTTAGAGAGCATCAATTAAAAAGTACAAAACGACATTTGTTTCACACGGATAAGATAAATTGTCGCCTGAATATCCTAAAATGTCCGAAATCGATGCGCGATGTTTCGAATCAGCATATTCACATTTCGCAAATGTAGCCGTATGCAAATTCAGATTGTGACGTTGTACCGTACCTACGTTATAAAAACCAGTAGCACGATGTACCCTGATTAGGAGTTAAGGTGTACGTACGATGTGTGAGAATGGCGAACTTGGATTTCTGGGGTTACGTAAAACATCAGGTGTATGCAACAGCGCCTACAAGTCTGCTGGATCTACGTCGTCGTGTTACAGATGCTTGCAATAGTGTGACACCTTCCATGCTGAGGAATGTGAATGCAGAGTTACTTTCACGAATACAAAGGTGTATCGTGGGCAATGGCGAACTCTTCGAACATACTCGATATTAACTTTTTATCGCTGTGAGCCAGTTTGGCTTTTTTGTTTTTGTTTTGTCTGACGTCATCAAACTGTATTGACATAAGTACGCATTTATGCAATAAATTGTGTGTATTTGCTCATACCTATGCCTGTTTCCTTCAAAGTTAACACAAAAGGTCGCACATCGATTTTGGACATTTTATGGTATTCAGGCGACAATTTATCTTATTCGTGTGAAACCAATGTCGTTTTGTACTAATTAATTGATGCTCTACAACTTTGTGATTGGAAATTTTGCTCTATCTCTTTTCGTTTTCGATTTGCAAACTTCCGCATTTCGCCACTAGGCGCGCTGCTGTTGGTTGCATTTCATTGGGCGTAGTCGCTTTACTATACCGTTATCTCACTTGCATAACTGTACCTCTCTCCATTCGCAAGTTATTCCAGGATAAAAGGATTTTCCTCTGCACACTGTATATACGTATATCGATCTGACTGAGACGAAAAGCTCGCAAATCTGCTGATTAAAGATCATGCCGTCGAGCCATCAATATGAAAATTGGAAGTTTTAAAACACTGAACGAAGGTTGTTTAAGACACAGTAATGCTGTTCTTAGATCAATTTGTCTCTCTTACTTACACGATAAAAGATTGTAATCTTACAACGTATGCCAATTCATTTCCCAGGACTCACTACTACACTGGCGTGGAAAAATGAAGGACTAGACGGGTTTTCAAATGTAACGTCGTGCAGAAGTGCTCCACATTGACTCAAATCATACCATAAGATCCCCAAGATGTAAGAATATGGGACAAGTGTGCAAAACCGTCCAAACAAGGAATCCAAAGGATACAAAGGAACTTTATTGAAAAGGTAGCTTGGAGCACAACTGGACAGAAGACAGAAATGTCAAGTGACAGGCGACTGCCAAGAAAAATCCAGTTTTTAGTAGGGGACATGATTACCCCTGATTGCGTTGCAGAATTTACAACGTCTCTCCAGGCTGAGTACGAGGTTGTCAAGGAGCTGTTGAGGCATCGCGGCCCATTCTTCTTGTAGCGCCAATCGCAGCTGCGGAATAATTGCTGGCGGCTGGAGACGTGCTGCCAAGCGTCTCCCGAGAAGGTCTCACACGTGTTCGATTGGATTTAGGTCCGGGGACCTTGCCGGCCAATCCATGCGTTGAATATCTTCATTCTCCAACAGCACTACGACACCCACTGTACAATGAGGTGTAGCGTTGTCGTCCATGAAGAGGAACTCAGGACCCACAGCACCTCTAAACAGACGCACGTGAAGCAGGAGAACCTCGGTACAATAGCGGACACCAGTGACTGAACCTCCTTAGAACATGTGGAGGTCCGTACAGCTACCAAGCATGATACCGCCCCAAACGAGAACTCCGCCTCCTCCAAACCGGTCCCTTTTGATGATGTTGGAGATGCGATTGCGTGTTCCCTGCTCTCATCAGATGTGTATACCTTCAGAATCTCTCGTCAGACTAAATCGCCTCACATCCGTAAAGAGAACTCGACCCCATTGCTGATGTGTCCAGTTCTTGTGTTCCTGGCAGAACAGAAACCGCCGTCTCCGATAAGCAGGCGTTAATGGCACACACCGTACTGGTCGTCGTGCAAATAGACCACCTTTGTGCAGCCTCCTGGCCCCGGTAAAACGCGATAACGGACGTCCAGTTTTCAGTTGCATGAGCCTTGCGATTTCTCCCGCTGTCTGCCGTCTGTCTCTTCTTGCCTGTAGGACAATATACCGGCCGTCCTCCGCCGTAGTTGCTCGTGGACGACCACTGCTAAACTCTCGGACAGCTGTTCCTGTCGTTTGAAATGCTCTCCAAGCTCGTGAAACGATGCTGTGAGCGATCCCGAACTCCTCGGCCACACTAGTCACGCTTTGACCTTCTTCCAAATTCCCAATGACGCGACCTCGGGTAAAGTCATCCAGATGTCGTCTACTGGATTGCCTGTTGGCCATATCATACGGTGGCAGCAACTCGACGTCGTTCAAACCGATGTATACCGTGTAAGCGCTTTCATCGAATTGCTGAGCGTACACCGCCCGTATTCTTTATACCCTTCCGACACTAAGCCATGCTGCATATATGCGCATGCCCTACCGTACCGGACCCTAGTCTATCTCCTGAGTGGTTTTTCGGTCCGTTCTGCCTGCTCGTTCCGCTCTTATGCTAATTTCTCCTCTTCGTCCTTAATTTTTGCACACCAGTGTATTTCTCATTTTTGAAATGCTTTGCATTCAGTAAGGACTGTCGCAAAAGTTTAGGCACCAAGAACAATCAACAATTAAATGTAAAAATACTAAGCAAAGGAGTTTGGGTTCTGTTGCCTCGTAAAAATAAGCAAAGGAACAAACAATGAAATGATTATTCATATTATTCCATGAAGCGAGAAGAATCTCTATGTATCATAAGTGTGAACACAGAAGAAAATAAGCTGAAGTAGTACCTAATTAGACATAACCCTACAACAAACGTTTCGATCCGTCGAGATGACCAGATTGTGTGACAAGAACACCACAAAGTGAAATAGTGTAATTTTAGATGTCTCATAAATATAAAGACAACTATGTAAAGTAGCCACATGCAAACGAGATGTACAAATTAGCAAGTTGTACGCACGCGCATGGGTTGTAATTCGGTCCAGCCTACAAAAGACAGCGGACCTGCCGTCAGACATTCAGTTGCCGAAATGCCACGCAATAGTCAACTTTCTAGTGACGAGGTGCAGAAGATTTGGAGACTGAGAGCAAATGAATTGCCAGTAGAGAAATTTTGTAAAGCCATAGGGAGGAGTATACGGCAGTCAGTTATAAGACTTTATCGCAACGCGGTGCGTTAACTGCCAGAAAACCGCCTGGAAGGCCTCGAATAACAACCAAACGAGATGATCGTACCATCATGCGTTTAGTTTCATCACAAAGGTTATCACTACGTTAAGTTTCTCGGACTGTTAGTGTCACCGTCTCAAAGGACCCAGTTCATCGACAAATTAAGGAAAGTTGCAACACTGTGCTCCGTAAATCGCTCCGTCTGCCACACCTCACGCAGCGCCACAAGGAAGCTAAATTATTATGAGAAAGGAGCGACATGCACTGGACGGACGAGTGGATCACAACTATTTTCTCCGATGAGAAAAAGTTCAACCTGGACGGCCCTGACGGTTGGAACTGCTATTGGCATGATTTACGACGCGAGCCACGCCCCTTCTTCAGCAGACAGAAAGGAGGGGGATCTGTGATGGTCTGGAAAGCTTTGGCGTTCAATAGGACAACGGATATCGCTTTTCTGCAAGCCAGACAAAACTCCGAAATGTATCAGGATATACTCAGCAGCCATCTTTTACCGTTTGCCGAAACTCCAGCGGGTGTTGTTGATCTGTTCCAGCAAGACAATGCCTCTATCCATCGGTCTGCATCAACGAAAAGCTGGTTTAACACTCATCATGTGACCATAATGGATTGGACAACACTCAGTCCACATCTGAACCCTGCCGCCCCGGTGGCGCAGTGGTCTAAGGCGTTGGCCCCTGATCATTTGTCCGAAGGGGTCCGAGTTCGAATCCCGGTGAGGCATGGATGTTGTGTTTGTCTTACGGCACTGGCTCTCTCCCTTCCCTGGAACCAGTGACCCTAAATTAGGGACGGGCGACTGCTTATAGCTCATTGAGTTGCTCACGGTGGTCGTTAAACCTCCAATCAAAAAAAAAATCAAAAAATCTGAACCCTATCGAGGACCTCTGGGGTATACTAGCTCGTGATATGTATGCGAATGGACGGCAGTTCTCAAGTGTGGTGGCATTGAAAGAGCAGATTGAACGAAGCTGGTACGCACTCCGTCCAGAACACTTACATCACTTGGTGGACAGCATGCCCATTCGGGTTTTCACTGTTATTCGGAACAACGGCTCCACTATTCGTACCGGAGGTGCTCATAACTAGTAAGTGTTTATATTTTTGAGACAGGGTATTTCTTTTTTTTTTCTTGTACTCGGCGTTGGAACTGTTATGTTTCCGTCAAACTGTTGTGCAGCTGCGTGTCCTATGCTATTTTTGCTATAAATATGAGGTGTACATTTCAGCTTGTTGTTGTTTCTTTTTTATTCAAGAATTTGTTCTGTCTCTATATTTATGCGACGCACTGTAGACATAAGTGGTATTTGCAGGCAACTCTACCATTTAAAAAATACATTTCTCGGTGGAATAAATTAAATTCTGTAGTTTCCAATTAATATAATTTTTTGAATAGTTTATTAACTAGCCATCGTGTTAAAAATACTATACCTCCTCCGGTCTGACTTGGATGATTGTCCTTTTGAGTTCTCAAAAACATTTCGTCTCTATTTTTTTCAATCGCCGAGTCTAAAGGAAACAAACGGTGTCGCATTATGAAAACGATACGTTTGTCCAATTTCAACCAAATCTACTATAAACATTTTTTTAAACAAAGCTTGGAAATATCAAATTTCGTCTTGATTGGTTAAACAGTTTTTAAGTCATTATGACACCAAAATAGGAAGTCGTGTCCTTTATGGCACCAAAAGAAGTTGGGCTACCGAGATATACGGTGTATGTAAACTACAGTGCCCTACCTTCAATGTCTGGGCACCTCCATTGTACACTCAGGGGCAATGAAATTTACGTACCTAGAAGAAAACATGCTACAACCGCGAAATTTTGCAAATAGCTAGAGTGCGTGCTGGTATGCTAATGATCCACGTTTGGTGCAATTGCGCATGACCGCACACCCTGTGTTGGCGTTGCAAACACGAACAGGCAGCCTTATAAACCGGCGTGTAGTCGATGCCCCATGAAAGCGAAAAGCACCGGCCGACGCAAGCAAGAGTACAGAGTGACAAGAATGCCCGGTAGACGCCATAGACGTCGATTTACGCAACTTACGGAGAGGCCTGATAATCGGGCTGAAAACCACAGGGTGATCGGCGCGCTGTATAGCCCCCCTCTTCCAGTAGGTCGTTCTGACCACACCGTCCGACAGTGTTGGGAGCAGTGGACACGTGACAGCACTGCCACACTGCGGAGCGGTTCCAGACGGACCAGGAAGACTACAAGAAGAGAGGATCGACGGATCGTTTGCCAGGCGCGAGCGGATTCCACGGGGACCCAGTCCACTATACAGGCAGATGCATCGGCTCCTGTGTGCCCACGACCCATTTACCGACGCCTTGCGAAAGCGAATCTTCATCCCAGCGTCCCCTACATGTGCTTCCATTAACAGTGGAACATCGCCGTCTCCGTGTGCAGTGGTGCCAGGCCAAAGCAACGTGGAACGCCAGAGACTGGCGACGTGTGGTGTTCAGCGATGAGTGCCACTTAGTTTTGGGGACAGATGATCATCGTGTCCGGGTGTGGAGGTCTTCGAATAAACGGCCCAATCCCAACATCGCTATCGAGCGCTACACCTCCCCCACTGCAGACATTATAATCTGGGGAGACATTGCCTACGATAGCCGATCAGATCTAATAGTGGTACGTGTATCTTTGACGGCCCAGCGGTAAGTGGATGAGATCTTACGTTCCCATGTGCTCCCATGCCTGGCCTGGATTCCATGTGCGCTACACCAGCAGGATAATGCCCGGCCTCACACGGCTCGGGTCCCCCAGGACTGCCTAATTTATGTCCAGACACTTCCATGGTGTGCCCGCCCCCGGACATGTCCATTATCGAGCATGTATGGGACCAGTTGAAACGCCATCTGCCGCCGTGCCGCACTATCCGGAATTTGTAGCACACCGTCTCACACGTGTGGGCAGTCTGCCGCAGGACAATATCAGGAGTCTGTTCGTCCCTATGCCGGACTGTATTGCAGCATGTATCGCCGCACGAGGCGGTGCGACGCGCTATTGAAGATGATCGGACTGCGAGCCAAAGGTCCTTCTGCAATTGTCCAGGTGGTCTGCTTTTTCCAACATGTGTATCATTCATCTGTATCATTACGTCCAAAAAATTTCATTTCAATCCGATGCTTCCTTCTTGGTGCGCAAATTTTATTGTCCGTGAGTCTATGTGTATGAGGAGGCACGCAATTTCATATGATAAAAAAAAAGGTGCTGAGACCCTCTTACAGATAGATAAACTTTATTTCAATGGGGACCACGCCATTTTTTTGGCAGTGTGTCTCGGGTGCCTTAGTCAGACCCTTATGACTGGGATGTCTGATTCCCGCTGTGAAGAGGTTCTGTTGTTAGGACGCTATTGCTAATTTTCATTTCTGCCGCCACTCTTCTGTACGAACCAAATCTTAGCGGGTACCGTTGTTCGGAGGTACCCGTTAATGTTTTTTTTTTTTTTTTTTTTTTTTTTGATTGGAGGTTTAACGACCACCGTGAGCAACTCAATGGGCTATAAGCAGTCGCCCGTCCTTAATTTAGGGTCATTGGTTCCAGGGAAGGGAGAGAGCCAATGCCGTAAGACAAACACAACATCCATGCCTCACCGGGATTCGAACCCGGACCCCTTACGGACGAATAATCAGAGGCCAGCGCTTAGACCACTGCGCCACCGGGGCGCTAATAGGGGTTATGCTGTATTACTTACAGTGATTTTCAAAAGTTCAAGACCAGCTGCCAATTTATTGAAAATTAAGATTTTCAAAGAAATAACTAATTACTACTAAGAGATATTTGAAAAAAAAATGACACCGCAGATGAATACGTAAGTTCTTTAGAAGAGAAAAATACCAAAATCAGTACTTTGTGTGACCTCCTTTGTTTTATATAACGGACAGAATACGTTGTGGCAAAGTCTCAATGAGAGATTTCCCGTAGCCACTTGCTTTTTCGTCTTTTGTCTGGCGCTCTTTGGCCAACCATGGCCCTTGCGCCATAAAAATCAACCAACCAACCAACCAACCAACCAACCGTAGCCACTTGAAATGTCTTTCCACCGCATGTACTTTATCGCGTCAATCAAAGCTTGGGCATTTGATGGCTGTTTTTCTGCTACCTTGTCTTTTAAAATGGTTAACAAATTTTCGATGGGCTTAAGGTCGAGACTATTACTGGGCCAGACAAGCACAGTTATGTTTTTCCTCTGAAGGTACTCCTTTACTCTCTTTGATCTGTGGCATGGAGCAACATCATGCATAAAGATTGGGCATCTGTGCAGTTGCATATGAGTTTATAGCTCCTGACATAACATTTCCACATAAAAAAGGACCAGTCATGGTAGTGCCTATCGGTAAAAAGGATAATGTAGCAGTACCGGGTACTGACATAGCAGAAATATCAGCTGACTAGGCAGATGTCTCACGGTGCCAACCGTGTATTTTTCATCAAAACCTTTTGGTCGTCGAACATGTGCTTCACGTGATTCAAATTGACACACAGTTCATTCATAGAAAGAAAGACCTTGGCTCTAATTTTCAGTAGTCCACGATTGATGACGCTTCGCAAACTAGAGTTTCATCTTTTTCATGACAGAGGTTTATGTGCAGGTTTATGTCTCTTTTTCATAAGTCTATGTTTATGAGCATGGTTTATAAGACTAATACAAAATCTTTGCTAAGACGTCGGAAAACAGTTCTGATACTAATATTAGATCATGCAGAAAGGCCTTGAATTTCTTGCATGAAATCCTCGGAGAACGCATAATTATTCGCCTTATGGTATTGTCATCACGTGGTGTTGTTTTCCTTGGACGTCCACTTCTCTTTCACTCGCTAAATTCACCTGTACCTCGATATTTTATGATCGCATTATGAATAGCAGTGTTGCTCACATTCACCTTTCTCTGCTGAGATGTTAAACAAAACATGGCCTGAAATCGAATATCGCTTAGATGTCCTTCGGGCCACAAATGGCCCCCATGTGGAGGTAGGTGTGGAAAAATGGAAAAATAATATTACTTGTTCACTTTCATTGTCGTGCAACCCCTTTCTTGTACCTGTAATACATTTTTATATTAATTTTTGTAATGTATAAGAGACTTTATGGACAACCTGTGTATTCAGGAAACCGTCAAGAAGTCTTTATTGAAAGAAATAATTCTTACTCCTAGTTATTTTCATGCTGAATGCTAATTCCGGCATCTCTCTGCTATAGAATAATAAACATTTTATTATTTTCATGTTCAAACTTTTCATGACATTCCACTTTTTCCTAAAGTAAGTGGGAGATAAAACAGATCTTCCTTATTAGCATATTTGGAGGAGAAATACTTCTTCTAGGTAAAGAAAAACACGTTTTTCTTTATTTTTTTATATTTCTTGAAACAGTTTGCAAAACATCAATGCAAAAGAAATCCCTTTGTGACGATACAAAGTATTTATAGTGCTATATACCTGGAGGACCGAAGTTCTACATATCCGAAATCTAGCAAATCAAAATGAAATCATGAAAAATCTGAAAAATTTCCCTGGATTTTCAATTTACAGAAATGCAAAACTGATTTCAGTCATGGAGTTTGCAGAAAACAGAATTACCTGTTATCAGCGAGGCTTTAGTTGTACGTAGCGAGAAGCTGAACAATGAGTCACATCTCTCAAGCAGAAATCTAAATAAACTACCTGTCTTTCCCATTTGTGTAATGGAAAAGCCCAGTTATTGCGTCATGCGCGTAAGAAATGCGCGCGCTCATCTGTTACGCAGCTTGTTTTGCAGGATTTGACGACTGGCAAAAGCACAAAATACTGACCTTCCTGCATTTTTATTAATGCCCCGCTAAAAGAGGTTTATGTACTCAATCCATTATTATTCTGTGAGAAGATAGAAGTGTTCCATTAAATCACTCATGAAAACTGTGTTCTTTCAAACAGTGCAAAACTCATCGGTAATAATAACAAAAACTGAACATTACAAAATGTCAATGAATTTTTGTCATTTATTTTGATAAAATATTCCAGAAACCTAAGCACTGAGCACATTTTGCGATTCTGTAATACAGACATTTATAGAAAGTTATTTCCTTTATATCATCGTTATCGAGGACAGATAACGAAAAGAACTTTCTTCCAATGAATGAAATACGGGATTACACCAATGTACAATACAAATCTGGAAGATGTGAATCGGTTTATTGGTGTAAATATGGCATGGATGTAAAGTCAGATTATATCGTAGAACTTGAAAATTTCGTCGTCCTGTAGCGGGAATCGAACCCGCGTCTCCTGGATAGCACCCGAGTATGCTAACCATCACACCACCCAGAACGACCAAGTTTCAAGTTTAAAGACGAGTTGGATGGTGTAGTAGTGATCAGCATACTCGGCACTATCCGGGAGACGCGGGTTCGATTCCCGTTCCAGGACAACGAAGTTTTCAAGTTCTCGGAAATAATCTGACTTAACATCCATGTCATATTTACATCAAGAAACGGATTCACATCTTCTAAATTTATAGAACTTTCTTACATTACTTAGTTAAATGTATGTTAACTTCTGAACGAGTTCTATCAGACTATATTACCGAAAAAAAAAAAGATTCAGTATGGAATTATCACATTGCTGAATACTTTCAAAGTAGTATTTCGATAGTTCGAAAAAACTTTAGTGGAGGAAATTCTTACACCTACAGAGTCTCTACACAACAGAATTTCCACATTGCTGAAGTCCACACGAAATATTTTTCCCGCGGTACGAAGCTCTTACAAAATAGAATTCTTACAGTAACGAAGGTCTTACAAAACCTTATTCCCGCATAAGAAATACCGTAAATAATAGAATTATCACACTATGTAATCCTTATAAATGTTTTCCTCAGTAGGAAACGTTTACAGATATGGAATTCACAAGAACACGAAGCGTTCTTTATTCCAACAGTTCTAACTCTATGGTTTCAAACCTTATGGTTTAAAACCATTCTAGTTAGCAATCCTCAATAAGAACAAATCTACAATAGTGCGAACTTCTTATGGGCATTTAAAGACTGCTAAACTGGCCATGTTGACAATGACGATTTAGATGCAGATTTTGTTGTACACTGGAAGTGGTATGGGTATAAAGAATGTTTATTTTTTTCTTTAAGCTGTCTAAAAATGTTCCAGATGCAGTGTCTTTATAACAGAGTAATGACAACTGAAGCAAAGACGAAGTCTTAAAAGAATCAGGCAGAGATTTTCATAAATTGTTGCTTTAAATTGAAATGGAAGATGAATTGCAGGCATGTTAGCTAAACTAAAAAAATTGGATTGTATTTTTGAGAATACAAAAGCTTGAAACATTTGTTAGTCGCAGATAACCAATGCCGTTATTTTGTACAAACCGCTCTTTTTTTTTATTTTCTTTCGTCTTTTGTAAGACGAGTTAGAAAAATCGCTTGCCTCAGTTTTTTTAACCTCATATGAAAAGGACAAAGCTCTCTTTGTGGCGATAACTGGTTTTACGAACCATACATTTATTTAATTAACATCTCAACACGGAACAAATTTCACCAGGAAAGGTACTGAAGAAAGATTCTTAAATAAAGGCAGATTTAATTAAAACTGTCATGATCTTTGCAGATGATAAGCATTATTTGTTTGGAGGTGTGAATCGGCCTCAAGCCCTTTACAGGAATTTCTGTTTCAGTTTTTTTTCGATAAAAGATTTAAGAAGTCATAAGGTCCAGAACAAAAATTTAGTTTTTTAGAAATTTATAAGCTCCTAGAAATCACATTTTTCGAAAATATATGGACTAATTTCTTAACGTCATCTCTTTGTCAAACTGAATACATCAGATAAAGATTTTTAAACTTGTCGCTTTATCACATTATAAGGATTTGCATGGAAAGTACATTATCTACCAACAAGTAATTGGACACCTGTGATTGCAAAGGAAAACGAAGATTATTCACCTTCAATAGTTGGTGGAGCCTCCGCGAGCGGCGATTACAGCTGCGACCCTCCGGGGAATACTCTCAACCAGGCGTTGAACGACGGTTAGTGGTATTTTCTTCCACTCGGCATGGAGAAGACAGGTCAGTTCCTTTACCGATTTCGGACGGTAATGGCATCCCTTAAGTCAACGCTCCAACTCGTCCCAGAGGTGCTCGATAGGGTCAAGGCCCGGGCTCTACGCAGGCCAGTGCATTCGATTAACCCCATTGTCACCATACCAAGCCATGCTGGACCTCACAATATGAGAGGTGGCATTGCCATCCTGAAAATAACATGAGTCCACCCCGTAAAACTGCCACACCGTAGGAAGGGCATGGTCATCCAAAATGGTGCAGTAGATCTCGGTGTTGAGTTTACCAGGAATTGCGACCAAGGGACCCGGGTCCATACCAGGAGAAACACCCCAATGGCAAAGATCCACCGCCGCCGAACTTTACAGTTGGCACAATACATTCCGGCAGGAGGCGTTCTCCAGGCAGACGCCAAACCCAGACCCTGCGATCCGAACGGTAGCGGGTAAACCTTGATTCGTCGCTCCAGAGAACCTGTTTCCACTGTTCAACGGTCCACTGTCGACGTTCTTTGCACCACGTTAGCTGAGCAGAACTGTTGGACTTGGTGATCAAAGGCTTGTGGGCGGCAGCACGTCCATGATAACCGAGCACATGGGCTTTGTTACGGATGGTATTCATCAAAAGAAAACTTCCGGATGCCTGTTGAAACTCCTAGCGGATGTGGCCCATCGATTTGGAGCGGTTCTTCCGAATTTCTCTGGCCAACACCCATCGGTCTCTAACTCCCAGTTTTGTGGGTCTGCCGGGTTGGGGCACATTCCTACAGTCACCTCTCATCCTTCACTTGCCAATCACGCATGCCACTGTTGATTTTGCGTACTTCAACTCGATGGATAGTCACGTATGGATCGGCCATTTCTGTGATACCCGACGATTACACCTTTCTCGAAATCAGAGAGCTCCGAACTGCGTGGCAACTTGCATGCGACTGGTTGCGTTCTTGTTTCCCACACGATATATAACGGTGGCAGCCGTGACGTGTGTCAGGACTGCAGATATCGTCGATTGCAGGGTGTCCAATTACTTGTTGGTAGATAGTGTATATCGTTAACCATTTACGGAAATTCTTAAAATGGCGTTTTAGTATCGTATTGTAAAAGTAATGTTATAGTTGTGGTTATGACAAAATCGAAAACTAACACCAAACGCCGCATATGACTCGCAGATAATTCCAACTACGATGCTCTCATCAGTCATCTACGCTACGTGATCAACAGTAATTGGACACTTCCACGCATGCACAATGTTGTGCTTTCGCAGCAGACAAGTGGACGATAAGATTTGAGAAATGGCAGCGGGAGTACGCTCAGATCAATCGCTGATAAAATGGCTATCAGGAGAGAGCTCTCCGAATTTGAAAAGGGCGTTATAATAGGCTGCTCATTTGGCGATTTGAGCATAAGAAGCACTGCTGATGTAAGACAGGTCGCCAAATCGACTGCGGCCTTTATAATCACCAAGTGGAAGAAGACGAGTCATTGCAGGAATTCACCTTGCCCTACAAGACCCACGAGACTGCAACGCAGGGACCGGAAGGTACTGCAGAGGGAGCTCCGTAAAACCAGGTCCCGACTAATGCACACCATAGCATATGAGTTCCAGATGGGCACAGATGTTGTGGTCTCAACCAAGACACTTCGAAGAGGGACCCATGTACTTGGGTATCATGGCCGAGTGGCAGCCCATACCCCTTTGATCAGAAAGACCAATAAAACCATGCGGCTACGTTGGTGCCAAAAGCAGAAAAATTGGACATTGGAGCAATGGCGGCAGGTGTTATGGAGCGACGAGTTCCGCTTCACATTATTCCGATCTAATGAACATATCTGGGTTTGGCGGTTACCCGGAGAGCGACAGCTTCCGGAGCGTACAGTGCCCACTGTGAAAAACGGAGGCGGTGGAGTTATACGTAGTATGGGGTTGTTTCATCTGGTACGGTGTGGGTCCACGTGTTGTTATTCATGGCAACGTGAACTCAGGGCTGTATAGAAATATCCTGTGTGGTGATGCGAGCAGCCATCGAAAAATAAAAACAGAAAAATGAAAGAGAGAGAGAGAGAGAGAGAGAGAGAGAGAGAGACAGAAGAGAGAGAGAGAGAGACAGACAGACAGACAGATAGAGAGAACGTATGTGTCATGTGTGTAAGCCTCCAGCACGAGAGGCTGTTTATGTTCCTGCCGACACGTGTGAACGAAGGGTGAACTGAAACGGAGAAGCGATAAGAAAAGGAGAGTTGGCTTTCTTGAAAGGACGCTGGTGGACGAATGTTACTTGCGCGTCTCTGCGGCTGCTCTTCTCTTTTGTAAGCGGAGGAAGCAGTATGCTGTATTTTTAAATGTTTTCTGTTTATGTGTTGTGCCGTCTTTGTCTGGTAGTCTGGTTTTATTAAAACAATTCTTATAGCTTCCTGCATGTTTAATTGGAACAATGCTTATATCAATTTGCACCGACGTGCCATAATGAGGAACGACTGGTCATAAAAAAGTGCCACAAATGTTGGCCAACGCTATCACAAAGAATGATATGTGAGTGGAATCAAAACCACCACATGTAATAAAACGTTACTGACACGCAGGGGGATTCAACCCCCCCCTTCCTAAACAACACTAACAAAATAAAACATCCTGGATAACTCAGAACTCCTAACGTTGTGGCAGTTCTATGGACACGACCATTGTTTATTCCAGGACGACAATACCACCTGTCATGTTTCCAGGTCTACAATGGAGTGGTATGAGGAAAATCAAGCCTCGCGAATGGAATGGTATGCTGAGTGACCTCATCTCAATTCCGTTGAACACCTATGAGAGGAACTTGAACGACGGGTGAGGTCTGGACAAACACAACCTTCTTCACTGACAGAGTTGGTAGATGTACTCAATGCGGAATGGTTGAACATCCTGCTCTCCGTATTGCATGGACTTGTGGAGAGCTTAACTCGACGGGTGGTTGCTGCAATCTCTTTAAATGGAGGACCTACCCGCTACTGATGTAAATGTAATACTGTTTTCCATTTACTTATAGTATCCAATCACTTTTGTACACATAGTGAATATTTAATAAATAGAAGTTTTTGTTAAACACAGCTTCAGCTTCGACCGCCACACTTTGGCTGTTCCTTTAAAATTATACACTGAAGTACCAGAAAAATTGGTACACCAGTCTAATGCTTGGTAGGTCCCCCACAGAAGCGCAGGACAGCAGAAATACGACGGGGCATGGACTCCACTAGCTTCTGGAAATATGCTGTAGGCAATGAACACCATACTACCTGCAGAGCGTTCCATAATTCGGGTGTATTCCGAGGTCTCGGATTCCTGTGTTCGATAGCGCGTTGCACGGCATCCAAAATGTGTTCTATCACGTTCAGATCTGGGGATTTGGGTGGGAATTGCAACACCCCAAAATCAGATGAGTGCTCCTCTATCCATAATGTGGCGTCCCGATACTTGTGTGGAGGTGCATTGTACTGTTGGAACAGGCCCAACCCATCAGCATGAATGCAGGACATGAACGGGTGTACCTCGTCAGAAAGGATGCGCACATAGCGTTGGCAGGTCACAGACGTTTTTAGACATACCAGGGGTCCCAGTAAGGTTCAGCTAAACACACCCCATACCATTACGGACACCCCACCAGCCGGTACAGTTCCCTTTTGACAGGCGGGATTCATGGTTTCGTGGGGTTTGCGCCACACACGAATCCTTCCATCAGCCCGATACAGTTGGAAACGCGACTCGTTAGACCATACTACTTGTTTCCAGTCATCAAGTGTCCAGTGGCGGTGTTGCCGTGCCCAAGCGAGGTGCATAGCCCTGTGTCGTGCACCCATCAAGGGGACTCGAGTTGGGCGTCGGCTCCCAAAGTCCATATCGTGCAGGGTACGATACGTTGCACAGTCCGGACGCTGATGCTTGTTGAGGCTCCAGCACTGAATTCCAATGATACCTGCAAGAGTGTTGCACGCCTGTCGCGTGAAACGATTCTTGACAGCCGACGATGGTCACGTTCACCCAATGTGTTTTTACTGCCACACTGGTATCGTAAGTTGGACGTTTTGCCGGAATTCTTGTAGTCACGGTACACCCTTGTAATGGTTGTCCGTGAAAATCCGAACTTCGTTTCTACCTCTGAAATACTATCGCCCATCTGCGCTGACTCGACTATGACACCGCGTTGAAAATCGCTTAAATCGTTATTACTTCTCATTCTCATGCCGAAAACAGCTCTTGCAGTTGGCAAGGATGTCTATCGCTTTATATACGCACTGGTGGACGCAACCGAGTAGGCGCATAGGTGACGTTGCTATGTATTTTACATAAGCTCGTCTGTACCAGTTTTTCTGGCACTTCAGTGTACATCTCTAGTATTTATCTATCAAATGCATACGTCACGTTCTCTAACTTCAGAATTGTTGCCAACCTCATTCCGTGAGCGAGAAGATATAACTTTAAGATTGAAAACGCTTAAAAAGAATGAACTCAAATTTACATAGAGAAAGCAACTATTAAAAATGAAAGTTAATTTAGAGTATACGTCATAGAGATTTCGGCGTAATAACTCTTCGATAAAGTGATCATTTCGATAAAAATAACCTTTAGGTAAAACAATCCTTCGGTAAAATGATATTCTCATTTAAACGAACGTTCAGAGAAATGAATTCTAAGGTAACGTGATCATTTTAACAAAACCACCTTACCATGAAGTAACCCTTCGATAAAATGAGAATCTAAGTAAAACGACTTTTCGGCGAAATAACCTTTCTGTAAAGTGATGATTTCAACAAAACGATCACTTTTTCGAATTATATAGAAAACGTCTTTCATTCCCCTAAAATCTATTTTATATTACTAACATACACTATATTGACAAAAGTTACCGGATACCCCTTCAAAAGTAAATGAGCGTATCCGCTGCGTTGTTAAGATGCGCGGTACAGCTGCAAACGGTATAAAAATAAGCCTTCAGCTGACCGCGATCAAATCGCACTGTGAGGTTGAGTTAAAATGTAGCCGCGGGAGAGAAGTGACATTGAAAAAGGAAAGATTGTTGGGTGTTATATTAGTGGTTTTTTTTTTTTTTTTGAGATTTAACGACCACCGTGAGCAACTCAATGGGCTATAAGCAGTCGCCCGTCCCTAATTTAGAGTCACTGGTTCCAGGGAAGGGAGAGAGCCAGGAGCCAGTGCCGTAAGACAAACACAACATCCATGCCTCACCGGGATTCGAACCCGGACCCCTTCCGACGAATGATCAGAGGCCAACGCCTTAGACCACTGCGCCACCGGGGCGGCATTTGTGGGTTGTCCATAAGAGAAACAGAGAGGCATTTAAACATACCCAAGTCAATTGTTTACAATTTACTGAATAAGTGGAAGACACATGGTGTACCTGAAGTAGCAAAACGTACCGGCAGACCAAAGAAAATCAGTGATAGAGGACGTCGAAGCCTCAGGTGAGTCGTTACAGCTAATCGACGGAGTACTGCACAAGTCCTCAGTGTACAGGTGAGTACAAATGCTGGCACCTCAGTATGTACACGTACAATTCGCAGAGAGCTTCATTCCATGGGCTACCGTGGTCGTGCGGCTGCTCATAAGCCTTTCATCTCCACTCGGAATGGTACTCGTCATTTAGCATAGTGTAAAGAACATTTATCGTGGACCGTAGAGCAACAAAAACGGGTCCTAAGGACTGATGAATTCAGATACACGATCCATCAGTCTGATGGCAGTGTGTGGGTATGGCGGCAGCCTGGGGAACGCTATTTACCACATTGTACTGTTCCAACGGTCAAGTTTGGAGCTGGCATTGTTCTCGTGTGGGGGTATTTTTCGTGGTATGGTCCCCGCCCATTGGTTATCGTGGACAAACCTGTTAACCATCACGTCTATCTTGATATTCTGGGCAATTATGCCCTACCAACTTTATGGCAATACTATGGAACCGAGCCTTGTTGGTACCAGCAACATAATGCATCAAGCAATAAAGTAAAGACTGTTACGGTGTGATATAACGACAATTCCCTATCGTGTGTGGACTGGCCAGGACAGAGACCTGATCTTAATCCCATAGAGCACCTATGGGACTAATTAGAGAGCCGCATAAGATGTTTGGAACCAAAGCCTACTACCAAGCAACAGTGAGCGGCAGCATTATGTACTGAATGGAAGACCATACCTATCGCTGTGTTCCAAAACCTTGTCGGAGGCATGTCACGAAGGGTCAGTGCATGCATTAAGGCCAAAGGTGGACCGACACCGTAATAATGTATGTCAATAAATACTATGTTGTGTTTATCTTCTGGGTGTCCGGTGACTTTTGTCAGTATAGTGCATTTGGGTTATTATGGCATATCTAAAGGTAAATTTTTACTCGCCCCGGTGGCATAATGATCTCAGCGCCGGCTCTTGATCTTTCATTCATGATGGGTTCGGGTTCAAATCTCGATGATGCATGGATGTGTATGTCTTACGGCACTGGCTCTCTTCTTTCCGTGGAGCCAGTGGCCTTAAATTAGGGACAGGCGACTGCTAATAGACCATTGAGTTGCTTACGGTGGTCGTTAAACCCCCAAACAAACAAAAAATAAATTCGTGTTAGAGTGTATTACTTGCTTCGAGAAACTAAAGTGAACTAATTTTATATTTTCAAACTTTTCAATTTTGTAGAGTATTTCTGGCACCCAGAAAGGTTAAAATAGAAGTTCTCTCGATTCAGAGAAACTTCTGTATCTGAATTAGATGTTACTGTACTGAAGATAATTATTATTTTCAGTACGTCCAACTCGGAAGCTGAACAGTTACTGGAATATTTATAATTAGTAAATTTTAGCCTTAGCTCAGAAATATCATTTTACTTTGATTAAGTGGTTTTAAGACTTAGAAGTGCTCTCCATCGTATATTACTAGATAAATGTGCTTACGAAATATGGTATATAGAACAGGCAAATTACGTAATATATTTTGTCTGTCGCGAGGTAAATAATAATGCTGCTCGTAATTGCTTAATTATTCCCTGCGGTAACTTTAATCTTCGGGATAACGTTGCATAACGTAATTTATCAATGCATATGAATTAACGGTGACAGTTAGAGTTATTCAAATAAACGCTGACAGATAAAAAATGACTGCAGCAACTGCATGTGTTACACACAATGTAGCTCTCACAAACGCTTTCGTTTGAAGTTATTTCTTCAATGCTTGCTGCAGCTATTTCGTAATAGAAGTCACAATAGAACGAATGGAATCAATGGTGAATTACAAAGCTGCCTCTTGCAGATGGTTTCCAAGGTTAGGACTTCGAACCAGCAACATTGTTTCCGCCATGCTCAAGAATGCATGGAAGCAGCGATAATAAAGGTAATATGGAGTGACAGAGGGGGAAATGAACACGTTCGGCAGCGCAAACCCAGGTAATGGATACAATGACATGAACGAAGGGAAGAGAAAAAGAAGGAAAAGGTTCGCACTCCAAGAAGACTGGCGATACATAAACAAAATTGTTATCAGAGTGTGAATGAGAACAGATGAAACAAACATGGTTTTGTTGGGATAACTGAATAAGTGATAAAGAGAGAGGGTAATCAGTACGAGATAACTTTGATTACCCGTAGACCTGCAATTAACGATAATCTCGATGAACGAAGTTAGAAAATCCCATTTGATTGCGGAGTAAGAAAAAATCTTTTAGGGTCACCGCCCAATCAATTTGAGATCAGTATACAGGAAAGAACTTGTGGATGCCATTCTTTCTAATCATGAAATGCATATAGCGTACTAAATCCGTTTATTTTTGTGGTGAAGTCAGCACAATTATTCGCCAAGCTTTCGCACCCCACTGGGAGGCTTTTTCAAGGCCATGGTAGACATAAAAATGCAAAGGACTTGGAACACGTAAAGAACGAAGATGATTTTTGAAAATACCGTGGGTGACATCTCGAGCATATTACATGAATTTTATCACGCAATTATACGGTCCGCCGTGATGTGTTTCCGTCTTTTAATAACGCATGCCAAACCATTGGTAGTTCAGTAGAGACTACATCATTGCATGCCAGTTTGCTAGATACTATATCCAATGTTTCCCTGGTGGCAGTGTCTTTAAAATTCGTGTAAGGAAATTCTTCTAATGATATTTCATAAAGGGGCGGACGGGTAATGCATGACTTCTCTGGCAAAGGCTGTATTCTGCATGTCCTGGTCACACTTTGTTTTTGTTCACACGTACGAAGTGTGAACCAGGACATGCAGAATACAACCCTCGCCAGAGAAATCGTGCATCACCCGTCCACTCCTTTATGAAATATCATTATTAGAATTTCTCCTTACACGAATTTTAAAGAGACTGCCATCAGGGAAACAGTGGATATAGTATCTAGCAAACTGGCATGCAATGATGTAGTCTCTACTGAACTACCAATGGTTTGGCATGCGTTACTAAAAGATGGAAACACATCACGGTGCGCCGTATAATTGCGTGAAAAAATTCATGTAATATGCTCGTTATGTCACCCACGTTATTTTCAAAAATCACCTTCGTTCTTTATGCATTTCAATTCCCTGCATTTTTATGTCTACCATTAACTTGAAAAAGCTTCCCAGCGGAGTGGGAAAGCTTGGCAAATCTTTGTGATGAAGAGTCAAAAAAAAAAACTGATTTAATACCCTATATGCGTGTCATGATTATTCAAGTTTGGTGTATTTAAAATAAAGCCATTCTTTTTTACTGCACAGCCTAGTTATCATCGAATACTCAAAAATTGTAGTACTGGGAGGAAGTACAGAGTCCAGTAAAAAAATTATGACTACCCGTTGGTGTGCGGTAGGACCTCCTCGTGCAACCAATACCGTAGATATACGGCGTGGCATTGGTTCAATGAGGCCTCTGAACGTTTCTCTAGGAATCCTACATAATGCATGTACCACAGCTTCTTTCCTATCATCTAGAGTTATCACTGGTGTATCAATAAGTCGAACTTATTGGTCAAGATAGTCTCACAGATGTTCAATAGGATTGGTATCCGGCAAGCACAGTAGCCAGAATAGTAAGCTAATATCACTGGAATGCTACTCAAGCCATTCTCGGACGTACATAGCAAAATGGCAAGATGCATTATCTTGTTGAAAGCAACCCATGCCATCGGGATAGACAGGGTAGACTGAATGGGAGCACCTGATCCGCCACAATGGATAGGTAGCCTGAAGAGTTCATATTGCGATCGAGGGGAATAATTGCTCTTAATGATTCGCAGAAAAATATGTCCCACACGAGCACACTGCCACCTTTTTCCTGTTTCTCCTCGAGCATAGTGTCGGGAGGATTTCTGTCAGCAGTACTCTCCATCAACTACCCACACCATGAAGCAGAAAACATGATTCGTCCGAAAAGGTGACTTTCTTTTACTATTCGATGGTCTAATGTCTCTTTTCAGGTGCAAATTCAAGGCGTTATCGTCGATGTTTGGCCGTCAGCAGGGATATCATGAATGAACGGAAGCTCCTGGGACCCATGGATAGCAGAGTTCGTTGGATAGTGGTCTGCGATACTCTCCTCAATGTGCCTGCATTAAATGTTTCTAATCAGTATTTTCAAAACCCTGTGCTTGTTTTGTGTGTTTAAGGGTTTAACGACCACCGCAAGCAAGTCCGTGGACTGTAAGAATTCCCCCATCCGTAATTAAGGGCCGCTGGTTCCAGGGAAGGGGGAGAGCCAGTGCTCTACGACAAACACAGCATTCGTGCCTCACCGGAACTTGAACCCAGACTCATCTCAGACGAATGGTCAGAAGCCAGCGCTTAGACCACTGGGCGACTGAAGCTGAAATCCGTGCTTGTTCTAGCCCATCTGGAGTACTCTCAGCGTAACAGTAGTTTCATACCGTTGTTGAAGTCTGTGAAGAGAAAGTGCATCAGTGGAAAAGAGAAGAATGAAAATGAGTCAAAATTATGAGAGCCAAGTCTGAGTAAAGCAGGAAGGGGAGTGACTTATATTGAAAAGAAAACTCTCCTCTTTTTTTATTGGGGGGAAGGGGGGTTAACGACCACCGTGAGCAACTCAATGGGCTAGAAGCAGTATATCGTCCCTAATTTAGAGCCACTGGCTCCAGGGATGGGAAAGAGCCAATGCCATAAGACAATCCCATAACACACTGACGGAAAAAAATCCCAACACCACGAAAAAATAGTTTTAGAAGAATGAAATGGCGGCAATACATTTGTATAGGTAACATATTTAATCGATTAAGGTTTCAAGATCACAGCTTAATGTAAGCGCGAGAAGAGCCATTTTAAATGTGAAATGCTGGTACATTAATAACCGGTGTAACCGCCAGAATGTTGAATGCAAGCACGCAAACGTTCATGCATTGTGTCGTACAGGTGCTGGATGTCAGTTTGTGGGATGGAGTTCCATGCCTGTTGCCCTTGGTCGGTCAATACAGGGACGGTTAATGCTGTTTGGGGGTAACGCTGGAGTTGTCGTCCAATGATGTCCCATACGTGCTCGATTGATGAAAGATCTGGTGATCTAGCAGGCCACGGCAACATGTCGACACTGTAGAGCATGTTGGGTTACAACAGCGGTATGCGGGAGAGAGTTATCCTGTTGGAAAACACGCCCTGGAATACTGTTCATGAATGGCAGCACAACAGTTTGAATCACCAGACTGACGCACAACTGTGCCGTCAGGGTGCGTGATATAACCACGAGAGTGCTCCTGCTGTCATATGAAATTGCTCCCCAGACCATAACTCCAGGTGTAGGTCCAGTGTGTCTCGGCCGCAGACAGGTTAGTTGCAGGCGCTCACCTGGCCTCATTCTAACTAACACACGGCCATCACTGGCACCCAGGCAGAACCGGCTTTCATCAGAAAACACAACAGATCTCCACTCCGTCCTCCAATGAGTTCTAGCTTGACACCACTGACGTCGCAAAGAGCAGTGGTTTGGAGTAAGTGGAATGCACGCTACAGGGCGTCTGGCTCGGAGCTGTCCTTCAAGTAACCGATTTGTAACAGTTCGTTGTGTCACTGTGGTGGCAACTGCAGCTCGAATTGCTGCCACAGACGCGGTACGATGCGCCACGGCCATAAGCGGTACACGGCGGTCTTCCCTCTCAGTAGTGCCACGTGGCCGGCCGGAGCCCGGTCTTCTTGAGGCAGTACCTTCCCTTAACCACCGCTGCCAACAATCATGCACAGTGGCTACATTCCTGCCAAGTGGTTCTGCAATATTGCGGAACGAAAAACCACCTTCTCGTAGCCCTATTACACGACCTCGTTCAAACTGCGTGAGCTGTTGATAATGGCTTCTTCATCTTCTTAAAGGCATTCTTGACTAACATCAACATACTACGTCGAATCTCAACGATAACTAACGCTCACGAACGCTACAGCGCGTATTTACAGCAAACCTGCTTTGCATGTTCCGAGGGGCGCTACTAGCGCCACACGTATGCGCCGAGCGCGAAATTTGCATAGACGTCATCTTACAGATGTACGCTCACCGCCTACCAACTGTCGTTTATCTAACACAACCCCTTCTTGGTGTTGGGATTTTTTTCCGTCAGTGTATATACCTCAACCGGGATTTGAACCCAGACCCATCTCGAAGTAATGGTCAGAAGCCAGTGCTTATACTACTGCGCCACTGAGGCGAGAAACACTGCTTTACAGCTGTACTCACACAAAGTAAAACTTTTTAACTGTAAGACAGTTTTTATGTACTCAGCAAAAAAATTTTCACGGTAGTGAGGGTTCCCTCTCACTACTTGAAGGGTTTTTAACACATTGCGTGCCACGTCGTTCATACATGTATATGAATGACAGTGACTCATGCGAACAGGCCGCGTCATTCATACAGGAATGACGGACTAGGAACGATTTGTGCCGTGTCGGTCATATATGAATGACAGCAAAATAATTTATAACAGCACTCAAAATTAAAAAAAATGTTCAAATTAAACGCAAAATTTTTTTCATGGTTAAAATAGCCAAATTACGGAAAATCACAAGTTGGCCCTTCAGGTTATGTTTTTTCATATCATTTGGTGCGCAATGTGTTAAGAGATCAATGTAAAGGTGAGATGGTTCTTACGCTGTTAAAAGTGACAAATCTACGAGGTGAGTTTGCTCTGCAAGTAAGTTAAAATACGTCATAAGAAGATGGCTTTAACTGAAGGGGTTAATAAGGCTAAATATTTCCATTGCACCGAGTTGTGACAAATTTTGTAAGCAGCCGCTTGCGCTAAGATTAAAAAATGGGAACAATTTACAAACAATCCTAAATAAACTGAAAAAAAAAAAACGTATAAATTTATTTGACATAAATGAAAGATCTTTATAAAACGTTTCGCTTTAAACATGAGAGAAAAAGACAGGCATTAATTTCTCTCCTTTTTCCTTCCTTGTTTTCTTTTTCTTTTGTTCACTAAGTCAAGAAAATTATTAAGCTTTCTGTGCGAAATATTATGAAATTCAGAAATTTCTCTGCACGAGGCAAAGCAGGAATTTCACGCAAAGTAATTTTCTCACATTAGATGGAGGGAAGTTTTCTCTTCAATAAGAACAAGATCTGAAGTGCAGGAAAAGAAAATGATTGGCTATTTTTCTCTATGAAATAAGGTATCTTAGAGAAAGTCACTCTGAATAACTTTGGTATAAAGAAACAGAGTCCTTATTATTTGTTTTCTGCAGAAGATAGAAGAGAAGGCTTTGGAGTTTTCGTCTCCGGTTACAACGTGCGTGTCTGTAAGAAGAAAGAATGTTTTCGACGGTATCATCACATGTTACGCGAGATGCTACTATGCATCGTAATTACCTATTCGGCGACAACCTCTTTGAAAAGCAATTTAAAAATGGACTTTACGTGCTGAGTAAGAGTTATAACAACATCTATTATTTTAAATTCACGCCTAAGCATTCTCTCAAAATTATAGACCAAATTGTAGCAAAATAGCAGAAGGTGTAATTTATTTAAACAGCATGAAAGTGTTCTCAACTCCTCATGGATTGAAAAAGAGATGGGAGAGCATATCAGAATATAAATAACAAGTATAAAAGCAAACAAATTAGTAAAATCATTGATACGCTTTCCTGCCGTCCCGGTGGCGCAGTAGTCTAAGCAATGGCCTCTGATCATTCTTCCGAAAGGGATCCGGGTTCGAATCCCGGTAAGACATGAATGTTGTGTTTGTCTTACGGCACTGGTTCTCCCCTTCCCTGAAGCCAGTGACTATAAATTAAGGACGGGCGACTGCTTATAGCCCAATGAGTTACTCATGGTGGTCGTTACACCTCCAACCCCCGCCCCCCCCCCAAAAAAAAAACGCTTTCCAGCATACCAGAAATCATCACTCAAGTTATGAGGATAATGGCTGTGGAATAAAACTCGCTCCTGTACCATGACCTTTGACCCCATTTCGATTACATTAAACAGAATTGATTCAGTATACCTCCGAAACATACTAAAGTTTTGTCACAATAGAAGCATTTTTAGTCAAGTTATGAGGATAATGGCTGTGGAATAAATCTCGCTTCTGTGTCCTGACCTTTGACAAAATTTGGATGATATTCAACAGAACCATTTCAGTATACCTCCGGAACAACATGATAAAGTTTTGTCGCAATAGAAGCATTTTTAGTCAAGTTTTGAGGATAATGGCTGTGGAATAATTCTCGCTCCTGTACCCTGACCTTTGACCCCATTTCCATTACATTAAATGGCATTGGTTCAGTATACCTCCGAAACAACATACTATAGTTTTGTCGCAATAGAAGCATTTTTAGTCAAGTTATGAGGATAATGGCTGTGGAATAAATCTCGCTTCTGTGTCCTGACCTTTGACAAAATTTCGTTGATATTCAACAGAACCATTTCAGTATACCTCCGGAACAACATGATAAAGTTTTGTCGCAATAGAAGCATTTTTAGTCAAGTTTTGAGGATAATGGCTGTGGAATAATTCTCGCTTCTGTACCCTGATCTTTGACCCCATTTCCATTACATTAAACGGCATTGGTTCAGTATACCTCCGAAACAACATACTATAGTTTTGTCGCAATAGATGCATTTTTAGTCAAGTTATGAGGATAATGGCTGTGGAATAAATCTCGCTCCTGTGTCCTGACCTTTGATCCCATTTCACCCGTTTTCAATAGGATTCTCCCCAATGTTGTTCCCTTCCACTAACAAAAATTTTATCGAAATCGAATCGTTTTTACGCGAGATATCGTGCTGACAGGCAAACAGACAGACGGGCAAAGCTGCCCTTGTTTCATCAATATACGGTTGGAAAGCGTAAAAAAGAAGCCCTTTGTAAAAAAAGAAAAAAAGTCTATTTTACGTACGTAACAAAGCTAGTTGCACTTGATGTACCGAGATGAGTAAAAACTTTATCCCGTTTGCAGCTAAAAAGTTTAATATTGCAAGAAAGTCTTACACGCTCACATTGTCTTGTAAAGTGTAGGCCATTGTCTTCTATAGTCCGTTTCCTCCGTTCTACCAGAGTCACGATTTCACGGCGGTGACACTTGGCTGGTTTCAAGAACAGAAACACTCTAAACGCAAAGGAAGAACGCAAAAACGCGAAGGAAGTGATGTATTATACTTATAATAGACGTATTTATCGAGTTACAAACGCAAATGAAGTGGTGTATTACATCTATAATAGACTTTAGTTAATCAATGTGTTCTTTGGCTTCCAAACCTTATCTTGCTGTGCATTGTTTGATTGCTGTGTATTGTGGAATTGGGGGTGATAATCTATATAATACTCTACCTGCACACCAGAATTGCTGATTAGGCCTGATGATGTGGCCATCGCGACTATTAAAGTTCTTGCCAGTGTCTTTTAGTTGATTTTAATTGTAAATAAAATATTTCTTTATTCCTGCAGTTTAAACCCGACTAAAGTTTTTGTGAATCGTGCTTTGACAGCTTTTGCTTCTACTGCTTTGAACTTTTCAGCACGTGACATTACTCAATTGACTAAAAATACTTTAATTCTCTATACATAAATACACAAGTATAAGTTGTGTATCATTTACGGTGTAACGGCATGCCTTCTAGGGCCTTCGTAATGGTGGGCCCCTAGGCTATAGCCAGTTTAGACCCCCCCCCTCCTTAATCCGGCCCTACCAAGAAACCGCGAGAATATTTTTTTCCTGCGCAAAAATAATCTCCAATGGAGGATATTTTAATGGTAAAAACAGTTTGAAATTTATGTTCTATTTAATAATTTTGTTTATCAATATGAATTTAAAACTAGGAAGTAGTGGGTTACTTGAGTAGCACAGCGAACAGGTTTCCCATCCTGCTGTGTCAATGTGAGTACTGAGTAAGACATAAATAAACGTTGTATTTAGCTTATATCTCTTCTTCAGAGTGAGTGGTCCTAAATTAATGTCACTAATTCCACAGGAATGAAAAAAGAAGATTCTGTTTTTCTTTATATTTGTCATTATTCGCTATTATAGCATTGGATCACTATAAGTAAAGTACTGCTAATATCTTATTAAATTCAATTTAGTGAATGATTAAAAAGGTTCACTAATATCTGATGATACTAGCGCACAATTTTTAAATTAGTCTGTAAAAGCCCTAGCTACCTCTAAGTCTCTTTATCGAATATACTTACAATCCAGCGAGGGTCATCACATTTTATTTGGTTCGCTCGACCGCAGACCAGATGCCACCAGTTCTTCTTTATTCTGTTAGGTGTACAAACACGTTTTAAAGCGTTTTTTTTTATTGACGTATACCGCTAATTTACATATCCGACATTCCCCTGCGTTGTTGTCATGTGATCGTTACTGGTCCAGAGTATAAAATGTGACACAGAAGTTTGCCCAACAGTCAAACGCACTAGCACATCGGTAGGTGAAAGATGACAAGCGATACTGCATTTATTCGATACAGCATTTGTTAGGAATTTCATCAAGGAAAAGTGCTGCAAAAGAATGTGCATCGATCTGTTCTGTTTTGGGGGAGATAATTGTATCGAAAAGCACGTGTGAGTTTTGGTTTAGACGGTTTAAAGCCGGTGGTTTTGATGTTAGCGACCGAGAACGTAGCTGTGCCCCGCAGAAGGTTGCACATGAGGAACTGCTAACATTGCTGGATGAAGATTCGTCTCAAACGCAATACGAACTAGCTGAACAACTAGGGGTAACTCAAGAAACCATTTTCAATCGTTTACGCGCAATGAGAAAGATTCAGAAGGAAGGAAAATGGATGCCACATGAACTGAGCCAGTGGAACAAGGATGAGCGTGTTATGAAGTGTTTGAATCTGTTGAACAAACAACAGAGAAAGTCTTTCCTGTAGAAAATCGTTACAGGTGATTAAAAGTGGATATGGTACGACAATCCCAAACGCAAAAAACACTGGGTAGACCAAGGTAAAGTAAGGACTTCGACACCGAAAAAACAATATTCACTTCAAGAAAGTTCTGCTGTGCATCTGGTCGGATATTATGAACCTTTGGAACAGGGTCAAACTGTTACTGCTAATCTCTTCAAGCAACAATTGCTGCAAACCAGGGAATCTGTTGGAAACGTCCATTCACAGGCAAAGAATCGCATCCCGTAAAATTACTGCATCACAACGCTAGGCCGCATGTCGCGAAATCGGTCAAGGAAACAATATTGACGCTTGGCTGGGAAGTTTTGGAGCACCAGGCTTATAAGTCTCGACATAGCCCCTTCATACTATATTTTGTTTCGATTGATGCAACATGGTTTGTCTGCTGTATGTGACGAAGTGCAAAAAATGTTTGGACAACTACATCGCGTCACACGACAAATTATTCTTAATGGCTGGAATCCGTCAGCTGCCCGACCGATGGCGGAAGGTGAAAGATAATGACGGCGCATATTTTGATTCGTAAAGGTATTGTTGTTTTCTCTTAAATTACATGTTGCGTTGTCTAAAATTGCTTTAAAACTCATTTGTACACCTAATATTAACGCCACCGAAAAAACTTCCTGATTCGATACCCAGAATCACCCCAAGCCACACGTGGAAAAAAGTGTTCAGACTTTCTAGAATATTAAATTTAAAAAAAGCAAAGAGTTTCAAAGGATTTACTATGCCTTGGGTATATCTCATGGGTGAGTGAATGGAAGACTCGCATATTCCAGTATTCATCCGTCTTGCCGACTTGAACTCCTTAACGTGCTTTAGCTCGTCTACTTCCGTAGTTCCGTAGCACCCCTTTTCAGGTCAAAGACCCGCAGCCTTTATAAAACAAGAAAAAAAACCCCCACTACATTCGTCTTAGATGTCAAAAGACTCTTCCCTTCGGATCACAAGACATTCTTAGATAAAAATCTACATGTTTCTCCTGGCGAAAGGAGCTTCTCCCCTCACCTACTAATTGTGTTCCGGAGTTAATACCTAAACAGTTTGGCTGCCTATAAATTGCACTTAAGCACGCATCCCGCATTCACACACCTTAAAGTAATAATACCTTGCTACACAGGGCTCAAGGGCTCAGGGCAAGGCTAGAGGGCTCAGGGCAAGGCTAGAGCCTTGCCACAACACCAGAACAATACATATCAAAACACCTCGGCATACTTATATTATAAGCCGAATATAATGCGACTAATCGCCTGTTGTCGAACACCAGTACGCTTAAAGCATACTTATTTCGTCAGCTATGCTCAAAAATGGTGCGAACAAAGAAACGTATTAACGAGCATATTTATCATTTATGATTGCCATTTCGGAACTGGGGTTAGAGAATCTTACAATTGTGAATTTTTGTTTAGTTGTATCTATATTTATACGGTGTTATTGTTTACAACTTAAAAGTTTTCAATTCATTTCTTAAAAAATTATTTTTAATCTAAGTTGTTCAATAGCGAGTAGAAATGGGTTTTTATTTGGGTCTTAAAAATTATTTAGGATTCTAGGTTTTTTTTTTATAACAATACTAATTCTTATTAAAATTGCGTTAGTTCGCAAAATACGTGACCGAACTATTTTTAACTATTCACTATACTTTAGGTTTCCAGATGATGAACAATAAATTAATTTGGGACTCTTATTATCAAAGCACAGACTTCCTCAATATTTAACATTCCCATCTCAAAGAAACTCAGATGTTTCACTCATAAAATTCAAATACTGTGAATCTCAATATTGATAAGGAATTTGAAATTAAATGATGGAGCAATTTTTGTACTCCCGCAAAGTGTATATAAATATGAGGTAATTAAAGAGTTTCGATATTAAGGCAATAGATTTCAATATTAAGACACTGTAGCGTTAGAAATTTGAAGATCCGTGTCGAATTTTGTTTTAATGGTGTTACGGAGACGCATATTTCGTTGATGATATGCAAGTCTTGATGTATATTTCGGATTTCGTTTATTTGTCTAGTAACGAAAACAGCGTTTGAGAAACTGCTACATAGGATAGCTTGTGTTTACTTGCACAGTATTTTTCATTTTACGTACTTGTTTATTCATTATTTTGTGCTCAATCGACCATTACATCTGAATCTATGCAAAACGATAGCTTGTGAATAGACAAAGTCATCCCCCTTTCCACGTTTTTCTTTAATTAACACACAGCAACCGAGAAATTGTTTTTCGGTTACTGTATGTTAATTAAAGAAAAACGTGGGAAGAGCGATGACTTTGTCTATTCACATTGTCTCCACGTTTTGGAAGATCTCTAGGATAGCTTGTGTTTATTTATACAGTATTCTTCACGTTACTTATTTATTCACTCATTATTTTGTGCCCAATCTACCATTACGTCTGAATCTACGCAAAAGTATAGCTTGTGTTTATTTATTCAATATTTTCATTTTACTTATTTGCTTATTTATTATTTTGTGCCTAATCTACAATTGCATCTGAATCTATGCAAAATAAATGGAAATAAATAAATCGAAATGTTTAATTTCCTGTAATCACGTATGGCACGTGATCACAACGGAACAGCTTTTTAGGAGCTAAAAAAAATATTTATTTTTTATGTGCTAGAAATTAAAAAAAAACTGCCAAAAATAACAAATATTTCCTAAAAATAAAAATATATTTCCTTCAACGATAACGCAACTAGTTATTTTCTATGATTAAAAACATGATCTTGGCACTCAAGTTGCTCACAGCTATACATTTAATGGAAAAAGTTCTTTAAGTTGCAGTAGACAACAAATATCATGTCTCAAATTTCCATCGTAAATCTATGCATACTGTGACGAAACAACGACTGATATCCAGAAAACCGGTCGCTCCATATCACAGGGAGTAAATCTTGAATATTTTAAGAGGGGAGCTGTCACTAAAACTTAAACAGTCATTTTTGGGAACAAGTTAGCCTTCTATAACCGCTAATCCATAAAAACTGCCACTAAAGTAACACAAAATGAAGAAATATAGGTACAGCAAACTATATATTATTCTTTCTCAAAGTACCTTCCGTCGGATGATATGTAATGGTCCCATCGTTCAGTCCACTTTGTAACGTACCAGGAGATGTAACGTACCTGCCAGAAGGATGCACACGACATAAAAGCAGATAGGAATCAGAATAAAACGTCCGCGTAGCTCAATTGGTAGAGTGACTTATTCCGGAATGAGGAGATCCGGGTTCGAATCCCGGCGTAGACTAAAAATGACGGAGAAATTTACTTCGTTATAACTTTTCAAAGCATGTGGCGAAAGCATTTTGTGGAAGCTGCTTTTGCCACCCCAGTAAAGCTTGAACAACGTCGTCAGTTGAACGCTGCGCCACGGAACTATTCCTTCATTGCTGTAAACAACCAGAAATCGCATGGGACGAGGTCAGGACTGTAGGAAGGCTGTGGCATGATTTCAATGCTGCATCTCGTAAGAAACTGTTGAACACAATCAGCCACATGTGGGCGGATGTTTTCGTGGTGTAGGGTACACTTGCCCACCAGTTCCGGTCACTTAATCGATATGTGTGGTCGCAGATGGTTCAAGACTGAAATGTAATACTCAGCAGTGACAGCAGTTTGTGGGGGAATCGGCATGCTGAGAGACTACACCTTTATGATCAAGGAAACTTACCATCACCTTCGCAGCGGATTTGGTTTGGCTGACTTTTTCGGAGGAGGCAAGCCTGTGTGTTTGTGTCGAAACAATGGACCCATGTTTCATCGGCAGTTATTACTGTGTTTAGAAAGTTTGGATCCTTTGCAATCATTTGTTTCCACTCATGACACACCTGAACTCTGGCTAACAGTTGTTCTCTCGTCAGGTGATGGGGTACCCATCTGGAACACACACGATGCACCAGTAATTTGTCGCGTAGAATGCAGAACGCAGACGTTTTTGAAATATTAGTTGACGCCGCTATGTCTTCACACATCATTGGTCAATCTTCTTGCAGGATTACCTAAACAGTGTTAACAATAGGCTCCGTAACAACACTTTCAGGTCGACCAGGCCTAGGAGCGGGTTCTGCTGACCAAAGCCCGTTTTTGAAATCATGATGCCACTTAAAAACTGTTGACTCACCCAAACATTTATCTTTGTAAGCTATTTTCATTAAACGAACTATTTCTTGAGCCGTTTTACCCAAACTATAGCAAAATGTTATCGCACAACGCATTTCACTTTTTAACTCTGAATCACTCACCTCCATAGCTGTATGGCGAAATGCACACGTACCTTAAACAATTGCGCAATAACAAAACCAGAATTGTCTGCCACAGCTAATAACTGTTGCTATAGATACTTCCTTAATTCAGTTAGGCGTCTATATTTTCCCCTTTCGTACTGTTGCCAACTCAAAAAAGAAATAACTCTCAGTTTTTATGGAACGGCCTTTGTTAAATTTCCAGAATTTGACGGACTCTACACATAGTTTGGAGCACACTGTGTTTTTGTAACACACATATGAATTTGTTTCTAAGGGCTTCTATTTTTGAACACAGAAACGCGTTAAGTTGCTTTTCAACATCCTGCACTTCTTTAACTGTTTCAAACAGAGGATTTGTTGTTTCTAATTTCTTTATCAAGTGAAACATGAAACTTAAATTAGCAGATATGTATTTCAAGTCTCATTTTGCAAATTGTAATTTCCTTAAATACTAAACAATCTTAAATGAAGAAGCATTTCTTTGCCGATTTGATTTACAACAGATTTAAAACCTTCAAAATGTTCTGCGTTGTATCCACAGCACTGGGCCAGGCACTCCAACGGGTGACTAGTACAGATCAGCACGAGCTCACTTTTAAACTCGTGCCCGAACATTTAAAACCCGGTTCCGGCCGGGCCCGTTATATCATTATTTATTACTGTCACGTGTTTGAACATCTCCGCAAATTTCCTCCATTTGAATAAGGAAAAAAGATAACACATGATAATCAAATAAATGTGTATGCAGATGGATGCGAAATTAATCAGGCAAGAACACATACATGCCTCAAAAAACTTGAAAATTACATCACCCTAGAACGGGAATCGAACCCGTAGCTCCCGATTTACGTTCAGGTACGTTACCGTTCTTTCAATTGAATTGAAAGAGCGAGGGAATATGAACTTCCATTATGCATAGCTTTTATCGATTATGAAAAGGCTTTTGATTCGGTGAAACCATCAGCAGTTACAATGGCTTTGAAGTCCTGCGGTATTGAAGATGCATACATTAATATTATTGATAACATCTATAAAATGCAAGTGCAAAGATTCGGCTATTTCAGAATACAGCATCCATAAAAATTGGAAAGGGGGTAAGACAAGGCGACACTATATCTCCCAAACTCTTTAATTCCACATTGGGAAATGTCTTTCAATCACTGAACTGGGAAAACAAAGTGATAAAGATTAATGGAGATTATTTAACTCACCTTCGTTTTGCTGATGACGTAGTCATTTTTGCAACTACACCATCAGAGCTGCAGAGTATGACCCAGGAACTTGCTGACAAGAGTAAAGAAGTGGGATTAAAAATGAACTTTCACAAGACAAATGTGATGTACAATGCTTTTACAAAAATTGAAAATTTATCGACTGATGGGGAAAAGCTGGAGATACCCAATACCTACATTTATCTTTGACAGCAGGTATACGTAAGCACTGGCAGGATGCATTGACTAAACACTTTGCTTTTAAGACATAGTGGCATACTGCTCTTAAAAATTGTACAGTTTCTTCCAGAAGCTCTTCATCCAAATTTTATACGGCGATTAATTTCTTCATCAGTGTGACCCTCACTTGATATCTGCTGCCCAAGATAAATGTAGGTATCGGTTGTTTCAAGCTATTCTGCATCAATCAATAACTCTTCTTTTCTTGTAAAAGCATTGTACATCACTTTTGTTTTCTGAAAGTTCGTTTTTAATCCCACTTCTTTACTCCTGTCAGCAAGTTCTTGGATCATACTCTGCAGCTCTGAAGGGGTAGTTGCAAAAATGACTACGTCATCATCAAAACGAACGTGAGTTAAATAATCTGCATTAACCTTTATCCCTTTGTTTATCCTGTTCAATAATTGAAAGACATTTTGCAACGTGACATTAAAGAGTTTGGGAGATATGGTGTCATTTTGTCTTACTCCCTTTTCAAGTTTTATTAGTGCTGTATCCTCAAATATCCGAACCTTTGCACTTGCATTTTCACAGATGTTATAAATAATGCTAATGTGCGCGTCTTCAATACCGCATGATTTCAAAGCCATTGTAACTGCTGATGGCTTCACTGAATCGAAGGCCTTTTCATAATCAATAAGCGCCATGCATAATGGGAGTTCATATTCTCTTGTTCTTTCAATTAGTTCTCTCAGTACATGGATATGATCCACCGTGCTGTAGCCACTCCTGAATCCAGCTTGTCGTCCTCTTGGTTTAGCCATGTCTAGTGTTACCTCCAAGCGATGTGAAAGAACTTAAGTGAAGACTTTATATAACACCGATAGGAGGCTGATGGGCCTGTAGTTCCCGAGATCTTCAATGTTACATTTTTTATGTAGCAGGATCATTGAAGTATTGTTTCAATTCTCAGGAATCTTCTTTTCTTTGAGAGATCTGGTGAAAACTTGGGCGACCGTAGTTTCAATTTCTCCATTTGCTTCTTGTATAATACCCATGGTAATTTTATCTTCTCCTAGAGCTTTTCCCCGTTTCATGTTCTTAATTGCATGTGTAACTTCTGCAGGAAGGAGTGAAGGGGCTTTATTACTGGTATGTGTCGTAATGTCTCGAATAGAATGGTATCATACATGAAAGTAAATCGGGAGCTGCTTTTCGATTTCGGTTCCAATAGGATGCAATTTTCAAGTTTTCTGAGGCATGCATGTGTACTTGCTTGAAAAATGACAGACATTGTTTTACTCCTACTTATGCTTTCATCATCAGATAAGAATGTTAGGGCTTCCCGTTAATGTCGAACCCCCATCCCCGAAAAACAAAGACAGTTAAAGAATTATCATTATGTGCATCATAGTCAGGAAACAAAATATCCTGCATTTCCCAAGTGTATCAAGTTAATTCATTTACCTCGGCTCGCCTTCATGTTTTTAACAAATGACCTAACATTCACATTTTTCATAAGGTACCTAGAAGAACTTTAAATTTTAAACGCCACAAAACTTTATAATTTCAGTTTTCATCGTATCTAGGAAAAATACAAATTTGTTCCCTAAAACACTCACAAGCGTTTTTGTATAACAAAATGCAAGCAAAACACTCAGAAAATAATAATTAAAAAGTTTAGTCAAAGAAAGAGAGAGAAATATATCTATTCAGTTGTGCGTTTTCCATTGCGTTAGTTAATTCGGTTAGCAGTGTTAAATACAATTAATTAAAAAAGTGAAACGGAAAATTAACTTGCACCCGGGTCCGTATGAGCCCGGGGTTTAGCCACATATTTGATATAAGAGCCGGCCAGAAACCATTTCCTGGCGGTTTTTGTCATACCTCCGGCACGTGCTCATGTCTAGTGACTAGGGGATGTCGACGTTAGTGGGAGATCAGGATTCTTCTTTTTGAAAAATCGATCGTTTTTAGTGAGAGCGATTTAACACTCCTTTTTCTTATTCAATACTAAACTGTCCACGTTAGGATAAGGGGTTCGGATATTCGCACACGTGGGCAAAGCATGAACGACACACGTTACGTGTGTCATTTTCAGAATGCTCACGGAAAGACCGTCATAGGCCCTCTGCATCTGTAAGCAACAGTAATACATTGTCGTATTTCGCATCTTTCTGTCACAACGAGTGCATAGTTTCATTAAATAATCAACAACTGTGACATGATGTGTAAATTTTGACATCGTTCTCTTTTAACGTTTCAACCTTAACGCTATATTTTCTCACTCACTGAGTGTTATTTTGGCAACAGTCTTGAGGTTGAGAGTGAATGACGTATACATATTTCACAAGCTACGAACGAGGTGCCCCATTCAACTCCCCCACAATGCTTGCAAACAAACTCGCTAGCAGCGCCATTCATACGATTTCAAGGACGACTCAGAAGACACATACACGCCCTAATCGGGTGAGCTGCAGTCATTGCTACTCGTGGTCTGCACAGCATTTTAGAAAGGAGTGAATTGCGGGTGATTCTGCTTCACGAGTTCAACTTGGATCGTACTACGGCACAAACATACCGTAATGTGGTCGAGGCATCAGGCAAGGAGGCAGCATCTGAATGTACTGGTCGTCGTATTTACATATAAAATTTTCGAAAGTATGTGTTTTTACGTGAAAATACTTATTTACCAAAACATTCGTTCCCTAGTCTTCACCTGAAACACTGATACCATATACCTATACTGCATAGACATATTTAAATGGCCGCCCCGGTGGCGCAGTGGTCTAAGCGATGGCCTCTGCTCATTCGTTCAAAAGGGTTCCAGGTTGAAATCCCGGTGAGACATGGATGATGTGTTTGTATTACGGCACTGGCTCTCTCCCTTTCCTGAAATCAATTACCCTAAATTAGGGAAGGGCGACTGCTTATAGCCCGTTGAGTTGCTCACGGTGGTCGTTAAACCTCCAATCAATATATATATATATATATATATATATATATATATTGATATATATAATAAAGGTAAGCAGCACTTGAAGATAATTATGGGAGATTTCAATGCAAAAATAGGGCAACGGCAACAGAATGAAACTTCAGTAGGTAAATTCGGTCACGGCAACAGAAACCTGCGTGGAAATACTCTCGTTGAGTTTGCAGAGGCAGAAGGATTTTTCATCTTGAATTCCTTTTTCAAGAAAAAGCCACACAGGAAATGGACATGGAGACATCCAATTGGGACGACAAGTGAAATTGATTTTATTATGTGTAACAAAAAATTCGTCATCGAAGACTGCAGTGTGCTGAACAAGTTCAACACAGGTAGTGACCATAGATTGGTGAGATGTAAGATGCACCTCAACACTAAACTGGAACGTGGCAAGCTCATAAGACAAACAAAATGTGTTGACATAACCAACCTTAAAAAACACCATAATACTTTCAAGTTGGAACTGAAGAACAGATTCTCTGCTTTAGAAGGCCTAACATCGGAAGAAGTGGATATTTCGGAAGTTAACAGAAAAGTAACCAAAGCTCTTATGGAAACAGCAACAAAATTAGCTGGGTCTAAGAACAAGTTGCATGTGAACAAATTATCAGAAAAAACCAAAATGTTGATGCAAAAAAGAAGAGATGAGGACAACTAAAGAAGATGTGACTTCCAAAGTGGAATATATAGAGCTATGCAAGACAGCACGAAAAAGTATCACTGAAGACGTAAGGAAATTCAACTGTGAGCTAGTGAGGAAAGCAATTGAAAACAACCAAAGCCTAAAGATAGCAAAGGGACATCTCAGTAAGGGAAGAAAACAGATTATGGCTCTGAGAAAAGAAGATGGTTCTATAACAAGAAATAGAGGCGAAATTTTGACAAGAGTGAAAGATTTCTACTCCAAATTATATGAAAGGGATGATACATGTACTCCAGACACCATGAAAGGTACCAGTACCAGAGTTCTTCCAGTCCTTCCAGCAGAAGTTGCACATGCAATCAAGAACATGAAGAGGGGAAAAGCTCCAGGAGAAGATGGAATTACTGTAGACATCATACAAGAAGCAAGTGGAGAAATCGAAACAGTACTCGCCCAAATTTTCACTCGATGCCTTAATGAAGGGAAAATTCCTGAGGATTGGAACAATGCTACAATGATTCTGCTACATAAAAAAGGTGACATTGAGGATCTCAGGAACTACAGACCTATCAGCCTCCTATCAGTGGTTTATAAAATCTTCACTAAAGTTCTTTCACACCGCTTGAAGGTAACACTGGACATGGCTCAACCGAGAGAACAAGCTGGATTCAGGAGTGGCTACAGCACAATAGATCATATCCACGTACTGAGAGAATTAATTGAAAGAGCGAGGGAATATGAACTTCCATTGTGCATGGCTTTTATCGATTATGAAAAAGCCTTTGATTCGGTGAAACCATCAGCAGTTACCACGGCTCTGAAATCCTGCGGTATTGAAGATGCATACATTAATATTATTAATAACATCTATGAAAATGCAAGTGCAAAGATTCGGCTGTTTGAAAATACAACACACATAAAAATTGGAAGGGAGTGAGACAAGGTGACACCATATCTCCGAAGCTCTTTAATGCCACATTGGAAAATGTCTTTCAATCACTGAACTGGGAAAACAAAGGGATAAAGATTAATGGAGATTATCTAACCCACCTTCGTTTTGCTGATGACGTAGTCATTTTTGCAACTACCCCATCAGAGCTGCAGAGTATGATCCAGGAACTTGCTGACAAGAGTAAAGAAGTGGGATTAAAAATGAACTTTCAGAAGACAAAAGTGATGTTCAATGCTTTTACAAGAAATGAAGATTTATCGATTGATGGAGAAAAACTGGAGATAACAGATACGTATGTTTATCTTGGACAGCAGATATCAAGTGAGGGTCACATTGATGAAGAAATTAATCGGCGTACAAAACTTGCCTGGAGAGCTTTTGGAAGAAACAGCATAATTTTCAAGAGCAATATGCCATTATGTCTTAAAGAAAAGTGTTTGATCAATGCATCCTTCCAGTGCTTACGTATGGTGCAGAGACGTGGACCTTAACTAAAAGAGACATACAAAGGCTGCAGACAACTCAAAGAGGCATGGAGAGGTGCATGCTTGGTATAACCAGGAGAGATAAGAAGAGGAACTCGTGGATCCGAAAAATGACGAGAGTGGAAGACATCATGATCAGAGTTAAATCCCTGAAATGGCAATGGGCTGGACATACTGCCAGAAGGACAGACCATAGATGGACAGCCGAAATTTTAGATTGGATTCCAAGGGACAGGAAAAGACCCAGAAAAAAGACCACATGGGAGATGGGTGGATGAAATTCGTAAATATGCGGGAGTGACATGGAGGAGACTGGCACAAGACAGACCGTTGTGGAGGAAACTTGGGGAGACCTTCGTCCAGCAGTGGATTGATAATGGTTGACAATGATGATGATGATGATATATTGATCATCATTGTCAATCATTATCAATCCACTGCTGGACGAAGGTCTCCCCAAGTTTCCTCCACAACAGTCTGTCTTGTTTGTGCCAGACTCCTCCATGTCAATCCCGCATACTTTCGAATTTCATCCACCCATCTCCCATGTGGTCTTCTTCTGGGTCTTTTCCTGTCCCTTGGAATCCAATCTAAAATTTCGGCTGTCCATCGATGATCTGTCCTTCTGGCAGTATGTCCACCCCATTGCCATTTCAGGGATTTAACTCTGATCATGATGTCTTCCACTCTTGTCATTTTTCGGATCCACGAGTTCCTCTTCTTATCTCTCCTGGTTACACCAAGTACGCACCTCTCCATGCTGCTTTGAGTTGTCTGCAGCCTTTGTATGTCTCTTTTAGTTAAGGTCCACGTCTCTGCACCATACGTAAGCACTGGAAGGATGCATTGATCAAACACTTTTCTTTTAAGACATAATGGCATATTGCTCTTGAAAATTATGCTGTTTCTTCCAAAAGCTCTCCAGGCAAGTTTTGTACGCCGATTAATTTCTTCATCAATGTGACCCTCACTTGATATCTGCTGTCCAAGATAAACGTATGTGTCTGTTATCTCCAGCTTTTCTCCATCAATCGATAAATCTTTATTTCTTGTAAAAGCATTGAACATCACTTTTGTCTTCTGAAAGTTCATTTTTAATCCCACTTCTTTACTCTTGTCAGCAAGTTCCTGGATCATACTCTGCAGCTCTGATGGGGTAGTTGCAAAAATGACTACGTCATCAGCAAAACGAAGGTGGGTTAGATAATCTCCATTAATCTTTATCCCCTTGTTTTCCCAGCTCAGCGACTGAAAAACACCCTCCAATGTGGCATTAAAGAGCTTCGGAGATATGGTGTCACTTTGTCTCACTCCCTTTCCAATTTTTATGTGTGTTGTATTTTCAAACAGCCTAATCTTTGCACTTGCATTTTCATAGATGTTATTAATAATATTATTGTATGCATCTTCAATACCGCAGGTTTTCAGAGCCATTGTAACTGCTGATGGTTTTACCGAATCAAAGGCTTTTTCATAATCGATAAAAGCCATGCACAATGGAAGTTCATATTCCCTCGCTCTTTCAATTGGTTCTCTCAGCACGTGGATATGATCTATTGTGCTGTAGCCACTCCTGAATCCAACTTGTTCTCTCGGTTCAGCCATGTCCAGTGTTACCTTCAAGCGGTGTGAAAGAACTTTAGTGAAGATTTTATAAACTACTATAGGAGGCTGATAGGTCTGTAGTTACATCCCATATATCATCATCATCATCATCATTGTCAACCATTATCAATCCACTGCTGGACGAAGGTCTCCCCAAGTTTCCTCCACAACGGTCTGTCTTGTGCCAGTCTCCTCTATGTCACTCCCGCATACTTTCGAATTTCATCCACCCACCTTCCATGTGGTCTTCTTCTGGGTCTTTTACTGTCCCGTGGAATCCAATCTAAAATATATATATATATATATATATGGGATGTAAGGTCAGGCGATGCGTAACATCACAGCCTCTCCTTGGCAAAGGTCAACCCCGCTTTCTCGTGGTGCATCCTGTTCCCACTAAAGGGGCTCTGACGACCGCCAATAGCGGTATAACTATACCATCGGGATTAGAGGAAATGCTATCCCACACTCACCAACCCGCTTGGCCAGCGTGGTGAGTTATGGCCTAACCTCTACAAAATGACTTCACAACTTAAATCTTGGCCCTCAGTCTCCGGCAGCTGGAATGTACCAGGCCAAGGCAGCGGCCAGTGCGACATGAAGGCAGAGGGTACTAAGAATCCCCGGAGGACCAGACTAGGCTGCCATCTGATGCTGACCTTGACTACGTATAATGGACGCTCCCTATCTTCTGATTCAAGGCTTCTTGAATTGGAAGAGGAACAACAAAGGATCAAGTGGGACATCGTCGGGCTAAGTGAGATAAGGAGAAAAGGAGAAGATCTCATTGAACTGAAAAGTGGACATCTCTTCTACTATCGTGGGACGAATACTGGCAGAACTGGTGGTGTTGGATTTATTATAAACAAGAAACTGTAGGATAAAGTTGTAGAAGTTGAAAGTTCCTCTGACAGAGCTGCACGACTCGTTATCTAACTCTCGAGAAGATACCAGGCTCAGATTATTCAAACTTATGCGCCAACCACAAGTCATCCTGAAGAAGAAATTGAAGAATTTTATGAGGAAACTCGTCATCTACATAATAAAGGTAAGCAACAGTTGAAGATAATTATGGGAGATTTCAATGCAAAATAAGGGCAACAGCAACAGAATGAAACTTCAGTAGGTAAATTCGGTCACAGCAACAGAAACCATTGTGGAAGTACTCTCGTTGAGTTTGCAGAGGCAGAAGGGTTTTTCATCTTGAACTCCTTTCTTAAGAAAAAGCCACACAGGAAATGGACATGGAGACATCCAAATTGGATGACAAGTGAAATTGATTTCATTATGTGCAACAAAAAATTCGTCATAGAAGACTGCAGTGTGCTAAACAAGTTCAACATAGGTAGTGACCATAGATTGGTGAGATGTAAGATGCACCTCAACACTAAACTCGAACGTGGCAAGCTCATAAGACAAACAAAATGTATTGACATAACCAACCTTAAAAAACACGATAATACCTTAAAGTTGGAACTGAAGAACAGATTCTCTGCTTCAGAAGGCCTAACATCGGAAGAAGTGGATATTTCTGAAGTTAACAGAAAAGTAACCAAAGCTCTTATGGAAACAGCAACAAAATTAGCTGGGTCTAAGAACAAGTTGATGTGAACAAATTATCAGGAAAAACCAAAATGTTGATGCAGAAAAGAAGAGAGATGAGGACAACTAAAGAAGATGTGACTTCCAAAGTGGAATATATAGAGCTATGCAAGACAGTACGAAAAAGTATCACTGAAGACGTAAGGAAATTCCACTGTGAACTAGTGAGGAAAGCAATTGAAAACAACCAAAGCCTAAAGATAGCAAAGGGACATCTCAGTAAGGGAAGAAAAACAGATTATGGCACTGAGAAAAGAAGATGGTTCTGTAACAAGAAATACAGGCGAAAGTTTGACAAGAGTGAAAGACGTCTACTCCAAATTATATGAAAGGGATGATACATGTACTCCAGACATCATGAAAGGTACCAGTGCCAGAGTTCTTCCAGTCCTCCCAGGAGAAGTTGCACATGCAATCACGAACATGAAGCGGGGAAAAGCTCCAGGAGAAGATGGAATTACTGTAGACATCATACAAGAAGCAAGTGGAGAAATCGAAACAGTACTCGCCCAAATTTTCACTCGACGCCTTAATGAAGTGAAGATTCCTGAGGATTGGAACAACGCTACAATGATCTTTCTAAATAAAAAAGGTGACATTGAGGATCTCAGAAACTACAGACCTATCAGCCTCCTATCAGTGGTTTATAAAATCTTCACTAAAGTTCTTTCACACCGCTTGAAGGTAACACTGGACATGCCTCAACCAGTTAAACAAGCTGGATTCAGGAGTGTTTACAGCACAATAGATCATATCCACGTATTGAGAGAACTAATTGAAAGAGCGAGGGAATATGAACTTCCACTGTGCATGGCTTTTATCGATTATGAAAAAGCCTTTGATTCGGTGAAACCATCAGCAGTTACAATGGTTCTGAAATCCTGCGGTATTAAAGATGCATACAGTAATATTATTAATAACATCTATGAAAATGCAAAGATTCGGCTGTTTGAAAATACAACACACATAAAAATTGGAAAGGGAGTGAGACAAGGTGACACCATATCTCCAAAGCTCTTTAATGCCAAATTGGAAAATGTCTTTCAATCACTGAACTGGGAAAACAGAGGGATAAAAACTAATGGAGATTATCTAACCCACCTTCGTTTTGCTGATGACATAGTCATCTTTACAACTACCCCATCCGAGCTGCAGAGTATGATCCAGGAACTTGCTGACAAGAGTAAAGAAGTGGGATTAAAAATAAACTTTCAGAAGACAAAAGTGATGTTCAATGCTTTTACAAGAAATGAAGATTTATCGATTGATGGCGAAAAGCTGGAGATAACAGACACGTACGTTTATCTTAGACAGCAGCTATTAAGTGAGGGTCACATTGATGAAGAAATTAATCGGTGTACAAAACTTGCCTGGAGAGCTTTTGGAAGAAACAGTATAATTTTGAAGAGCAATATGCCATTATGTCTTAAAAAAAGTGTTTGATCAATGCATCCTTCCAGTGGTTACGTATGGTGCAGAGACGTGGACCTTAACTAAAAGAGACATACAAATGCTGTAGACAACTCAAAGTAGCATGGAGAGGTGCATGCTTTGTGTAACCAGGAGAGATAAGAAGAGGAACTCGTGGATCCGAAAAATGACAAGAGTGGAAGAAATCATGATCAGAGTTAAATCCCTGAAATGGCAATGGGCTGGATATACTGCCAGAAGGACAGACCATCGATGGACCGCCGAAATTTTAGATTTGATTCCAAGGGACAGGAAAAGACCCAGAAAAAGACCACATGGGAGATGGGTGGATGAAATTTGAAAGTATGCGGGAGTGACATGGAGGAGACTGGCACAAGATAGACCGTTGTGGCGGAAACTTGGGGAGACCTTCGTCCAGCAGTGGATTGATAATGGTTGACAATGATGATGATGATGATGATGATTTAAATGAGGAGAGAAATGCGTTTGGATATTTTACGTGAAGAGTTTTCATTTTATATTTTATATCCATTATGTGAAAAATGTACGCCGGAACAAATTTTCATCCATGTAGTCAACTTTTCAGAACAGTTTATTCTTGGGTCAGAAATAAATAATCGTGATTTTCTTCCGAGCATGCTACCTACCTTTACAACATTCGAGCGACTGAAGCCAACTCACATTAGTTATAACTCTATAATGCCGTTGGATCAACTTTCATAGTGTTAACAGTTGCAATCGTTTGGCGCTGACTCCACTACACCGCGGACAGTGTATTCAGGTATTCTATTTCATCATGATAGAATAATTTCCTAAAGTACCGCTCTAGCAAACGGCGAATTTAGCATTCCACTACATCCGACAAATTATCAATGGGGCTCAAATCGGGGGGAATTTTGGAATTTGGGTCCTAGCTGGTGCAACTGGCCTTTCCTAGGCATCTCAGATATATTAAATAGCATTCTTGCTCGGCGAACATACTTGCCAATCCATTTGAGCTATATGTTCTGTTTTCAGATACCCATCCCCTGTTGAGCTCATTATGGTCTGTCGTAATCGTCCATCAAAAGGAAATCTAGACCAACGGCACACCTGAACAGACTGATATAGGGATGCAGAATCTTATCTCTATATTTCTGTCCAGACACTGAGCCACTCTGAAAGATGTGCAGGTCGGTGCTACCGTTTGTAATGATGCCTTCCCAGACAAGAAGTCCACAGCCATAAAAACGTGGCTTTTCACGAATATTTGAGGTGATGTTGAGAGTCCCTGGTTCTCGCCAGATGATTATATACGTTGGGAACCAGCCCTGAAAGTGACCAATCGTTTGGACCCTAGAGAAAATGTTGGTGACTCTATCTGACACGCGCCCTTCTGCAACAGGGAGCTAGGGGGACAAAAATCATAGGTCACCTCGCTTAGAAACCTGTCTGATGCAACCTCTGTAAACTGTAAATTGAGTTATTTCCCTTGCCAGTGGCTGCTGCTACCCCCAGAGTTAGTTGCCTACCTATTATCTTCCGATTTATTCTTGTGGTTAGAGCGATATGGCTGACTTTGTCAGCCGTGGTAGCCCTGGGACGGCCTGGTCCTTGTCGACGAGAACTTTCTCTACTAAGAAACCGCACCCGTTGTCTTCAGATGATGTTTTGTGGTATATTTAACGCTCTGGATACTTCCCAGTGGGATTAACCTGAATCCATTCTACCGATCTCTCGCAACCGCAGTGAATCTTCTAAATGTCGTATTCGAGATTTTTTTCAATTCAATCTAATTTTACAGTACGGTCCAACCTACTTCTAGAACAAACACGGGGGGCGATAAAATGCGAGCCAATTAAACGTCTTTATAATGTGGTCCTCATTTGCATATTCTGCGCTAAAAGAGATGCATAAACACATGGTTCCTTCTACGGTATTAATGTATTTGCACATTCATCCCCTTCTGTTACATTTTCTTCTACGCACCACATGTTTAGTGCGATTTTCTATATCGTCCATCCGTTTTGCACATCAGTGTATCATAAAAACTAAATGAGAAAAATTGAGAAATATGCGAAATATCATTAAAAATAAATGACTCAAGTTGGAAATCCTCCTCAGTGGTGCACTGGTCTAAGCGATGGCATCTCATCATTCGCCCACGATGGGTCTGGGTTCGAATCCCGGTGAGAACATTGTGTTTGCCTCTCCCTTCCTTGGAAACAGTGGCCGTAAATTAGGGACAGGCGATTGCTTAGAGCCCACTGGGTTGCTCACGGTGATCGTTAAGGCTCCAATCAAGGAAAAAAAAAGTTGGAAAAAGGTGCTTACAAATAAAAACGCATTGTGGGGTGTTAGGAACATGAAACCATTGCGTAGAACATCATAAAAGGCAAATGATTAAAAATGGGAGAACAGAAATTCGCAAAACGTTCATAGTTATTTAATGAGCAATAGCAAATCCTTGCAAAAATTCCTTTGTGAGCAGCAACATGAGGATTAAAGATGTAGACCAGGGTTCGCGAAAGCCATTTCTTTTATAATGAGTATGTTCAGAAAAATCTCTTTAATGCACCTCTTGAGAAGCAAATGGCTGAAGTTGAAAACAGGTAACTGTAAATATCAGGCTTCATTAAAAGGCAATATGAGATACAAAGAATGAAAGCCACATGAGAAGACAATGATTGAAGCTAAAAATACTGTATTTTGGTCACAAAAAGTTACGGATATTGCAGTTTCGAAGGGAAGATTAGTGAATACTGGAGATCTGTTATCAGCGTGGGTATTTACATCGTATGTTAATTAGCATCATGACAACACAGCAAGTGATGTGTGAGCTCCAATAAAAGTACCGAGAAGAGGGAAACGGGTCGTTTCACCGCTTGGTCTAGACGCTTACTGAATATATTGCATTCAATGTGTAATTAACCTTAAATAATGTCCAGACAACGTTTAAGAATTGACAACGGAAATAACAGAAATAGGGATGTTGGCATGTTGCAAGCAGGTGTGCGGCAGTTCGACGTGGCTGCTGCTTTAGAAGACAACGTTTAAGCATTGACAACAGAAATAACAGAAATAGGGATGTTGGCATGTTGCAGGAAGGTGTGCCGCAGATCGATGTGGCTGCTACTTTTGGAGTTTCGCAAAGTGTAGTTAGTCGGCTACACACAAGATTTCTACGCAATGGAAATGTTGCAGATCAACCCAGGAATAGTCTCCTGAGGATAACACAAGAAGACAAGATCGCTACTTGACAGTAAGTTCTCGGAGAAGTCCTAGTATCTTCACGATTACGGAGGCAGAGCAAGGAGGCTACTGAGATGTGTAGCATTGACACCAGTTCATCGTAGCCAAAGGTGTACCTGGGTCCAGCAATACATATTATGGAATACAGAGTGGCACCAAATACTCTTTAAAGACGAATCCCGTTTCGCTCTTTATCATGACACTAAACGAGGACACCTGTGGAGGAAATGCGACACACGAATGCAACCACCAGTCCGTTTACCCTTACCAGCGGCAGACAGTTCTAGTCTGGGGGGCAGGAGTGTGTTTTAGTGGTCGTATTTCCTTGTAGGTTTTTCAAGGCAACATGAATGCCTCCGAGTACCGAAACGAGATCATTGCACCCTTTGTGTCACTGTTTCACTTTGCCATTGGACATGCATTCCTTTTTCTCGATGACAATGCAACCAATCACAGATCATTGCACCCATTGTGTCACTGTTTCACTTTGCCATTGGACATGCATTCCTTTTTCTCGATGACAATGCAACCAATCACAGATCATTGCTCCCATTGTGTCACTGTTTCACTTTGCCATTGGACATGCATTCCTTTTTCTCGATGACAATGCAACCAATCACAGATCATTGCTCCCATTGTGTCACTGTTTCACTTTGCCATTGGACAGGCATTCCTTTTTCTCGATGACAATGCAACCAATCACTGTGCGTTCAGCAAGCTTCAGGAGCTGGAAAAACATGGAATTGAATCGTTACAGCTGCATCCCAAATTTCCTATGCTTAATGCTATTGAGAACATTCGGGACGCTGTATATTGACATCTGGACAGCAACATTCCATACTCCAGTACGCTGGTAGACCTACGTAAAGTCTTGCCTGTAATATGGGACGAGATGTCCCAATCACTCATCTACACTAAAGAGCAATTGAATTAGAGACAGCTGGCGTTATGCAAATGTGGCGCTATGGGCGGCCCTGTAAACGAAAACGATATGACGTATGCAGCGATCCGACAATACAAGGAATGATGCGACGGGAATCAGTAAGAGTCGGACGCAGTATGGGTAAGACGAAGGATCTAAGCGCATTTGATAGTGGGCAAATTGTCGGGCCCGACTAATTGGTCACTCCTACTCGGAAGTCGTGCAGACACTGGGATTTTCACGAGCCACTGTGTCACGGGTGCACCGTGAGTACATCGAATCCAGTAAAACCATCGCTGCAAGGGCCAACTGACGTGGACAACAGCGTGTGGATGAGCGGGGTCATCGTCGGCTAGCTCGCATTATAACAACGGATAGACGGGCCACAGTGCAAGAAATCACTCTGCAATTTAACGCTGGTGCACAAAACCGTGTAAGCAGCCACACCATTCAGAACCATCTCCTCGCTATGGGGTACAGAAGCCATCGTCCCACAAGGGTACCGCTGCTGACCGCACATCACAGGGTGCAAAGATTAGCATGGGCGCGGAAACATCGCCACTGGACCCTAGACATGTCGGAAAATGTTGCCTGGACTGATGAGTCGAGATTCACGTTGGTACATGAGGATGGCAGGATACGAGTACGGCGCAAACCACATAATGCGATGGATCCTTCTTGCCAGCAGGGTACTCTTCAAGCTGGTGGGGGTGGAATTCTCGTCTGGGGACTGTTTACGTGGACTGAAATGGGACACCTGGTACGTGTGACATCGTCCCTCACAGGTCAACGTTAGCGGGATATCCTGGAAGACCATTTGCTCCCATTTGTGCGTCTTCAACATCCCATTGGGGACCTCATCCTGCAACAAGACAATGCACCGTGCCATCGCTCCCGAATTGTATCCGAATGGTTGGATGAACACTCCACCGACGTGACCTCGCTTCCTTGGCCAGCTAGGTCACCTGACCTCAATCCCATCGAGCACATCTGGGGTGCCATCAAGAGAGATGTTCGAGGCTCTGACCCCCCTCCATTAAATCTTCGTGAACTGTGGGAGCTTGTTCAGGGGTCGTGGATCCGTATGGCTTTCCAACGCTTCCGGTGTCTTGTCGAGTCCATGCCGAGACGAATCGCCGCCGTCATCAGGGCGAAAGGTAGTGCTACACGTTACTGGACAGGTATCTCTAATTCAATTGCTCTGCTGTGTATAATGCCATTGTAACTACACCTTGCTTGTGTCAGGACGTTCTTCAACACAAAGGTGATGTTACCGGATACTGAAATCCTGAGGTATGGACCATTCGTTGAATTTATCATTGTCTATATTGCAGTGCGACGTCGTTGTTGCACAATAATTTTGTTTTTGTAAACGCACTCTTTATCGTTTGTATTGCGTAGCCTAACTGCTATTTCAGTGCATGTTACTTGAGTGAGACGCATACATCATTCGTTGCATGGAATATCCCTAACTTTTTGTGGCCAGTGTATCAGTTAGAAAAATTCAGGCTTGTACTAATGAGCAATATGAAATGACAAAAATTACTTTTCGAGTGATATTATAAGAAGTAAATTATTTTAAGGGAACTCGAAAGAGTTTTGAATTACCAGCCATATTAGAATTATAAAAACCCGTAGAGAAATTCCTTTATGTGGAGCACGATGAGAAGCAAATAATTAAAACTGAAAACAAGAGTTTACGAAGACCAGCTTTTTATTTATTCAAATAACTCAGACAAGATACATACCAGATTCGGGTGCTGGACAGTTGCATTCAAAATCTATGAAAAGGGTCAGTTGCACTCACAGTTTCTCCCGACTAATGAGCTAATTGTATTAGAGACCTCCTTAAGAACTTCCTCCTGGTAGGAGATTACAAAGTTGTGAGCCCCTCGAATCATGGGCGTCTGTTGGGGGGGGGGGCAAACTGGTCACTTTGTCCTTCCGGATCAGGCCACTGTAACAGGGTGAAAGTCACGAAAAAGTAACGAATTTCGTTGAGATTTGTGTGTGTTTGCGGCGGTGGTGTCAGTTTTGGTGGAAAATTCTCTAGGGCTGATTTGGAAGCTCTGGAGAATTTAAGTTTTTTCGTGAGAGTCCAAAGAGAAGACGTTTTATTCCAAGTGTGCCATTACTATGTGAAACACGCTAGACTGCAAAATACACTGACGGAAAAAAAAATCCCACCCACGAAAAAATAGTTGTAGAGGAATGGAATGGCGGCAATACATTTGTATAGGTAACATATTTAATCGATTAAGGTTTCAAGATCACAGCTTAATGTAAGCACGAGAAGAGCCATTTTAAATGTGAAATGCTGGTACATTAATAACCGGGGTAACCGCCAGAATGTTGAATGCAAGCACGCAAACGTTCATGCATTGTGTCGTACAGGTGCTGGATGTCAGTTTGTGGGATGGAGTTCCATGCCTGTTGCACTTGGTCGATCAATACAGGAACGGTTAATGCTGGTTGGGTGTGACGCTGGAGTTATCGTCCAATGATGTCCCATACGTGCTCGATTGGTGAAAGATCTGGTGATCTAGCAGGCCACGGCAACATGTTGACACTCTGTAGAGCATGTTGGGTTACAACAGCGGTATGCGGGCGAGCGTTATCCTGTTGGAAAACACCCCCTGGAATGCTGTTCATGAATGGCAGCACAACAGGTTGAATCACCAAACCGACGTACGACTGTGCCGTCATGGTGCGTGGGATAACCACGAGAGTGATCGTGCTGTCATAGGAAATTGCTCCCCAAACCATACCTCAAGGTGTAGGTCCAGTGTGTCTCGGCCGCAGACAGGTTGGTTGTAGGCGCTCACCTGGCCTCCTTCTAATCAACACACGGCCATTTCATCAGAAAACACAACAGATCTCCACTCCGTCCTCCAATGAGCTCTAGCTTGACACCACTGACGTCGCAAACGGCAGTGGTTTGGAGTAAGTGGAATGCACGCTACAGGGCGTCTGGCTCGGAGCTGTCCTTCAAGTAACCGATTTGTAACAGTTCGTTGTGTCACTGTGGTGGCAACTGCAGCTCGAATTGCTGCCGCAGACGCGGTACGACGCGCCACGGCCAGACGCGGTACACGGCGGTCTTCCCTCTCAGTAGTGCCACGTGGCCGGCCGGAACCCGGTCTTCTTGAGGCAGTACCTTCCCTTGACCACCGCTGCCAACAATCATGCACAGTGGCTATATTCCTGCCAAGTCGTTCTGCAATATTGCGGAACGAAAAACCACCTTCTCGTAGCCCTATTACACGACCTCGTTCAAACTCCGTGAGCTGTTGATAATGGCTTCTTCTTCTTCTTAAAGGCATTCTTGACTAACATCAACACACTACATCGAATCTCAACGATAACTAACGCTCACGAACGTTACAGCGTGTATTTACGGCAAACCTGCTTTGCATGTTCGGAGGGGCGCTACTAGCTGCACACGTATGCGCCGAGCGCGACATTTGCGTAGACGTCATCTTACAGATGTACTCTCACCGCCTACAAACTGTCGTTTATCTAGCATAACCCCTTCTTGGTGTTGGGATTTTTTTTCCGTCAGTGTATATAAGTATTAGAGTTTTTTTCCAATAATTTTGAAAGGAGGTTTGATCAGTTATGTATACGGTCGGCTACAGCTTCAGCTAAAGCACGCGAAGAAGCTCTTCAGTTGGAATCTGCTTCAAGGACAGCAACATTTCTTGTCTGTCTTATTATAATTTCAACCTATTAAGCACGACTAGAATCTGTAACACAAGCTCTCCAAGCTGTTCAGCTTGATGTAATGAAAGTGTATAATAATCTCGACGAACTTTTAAGTGTAATTCATGGCCACAGACAAAAAGAAGAACAACAATTCAAGGAATGGTTTTCGAAAATCGAACTAATGGCAGAAAAATTGGACATTCAGCTAACCCTTCCCAGACGCGTGTGGCCGACAAAATTTCCGCTCCAATGTTCGTGTCTCAACAATAGAAGAACATTTTCGTTGATCAGTATATGTGCCATATTTAGACTCCATCATATCATCATTGGAAATCCGATTTACTGCCGAAAATTTGCAAACTGTTAGCTCCTTTGCCCTTCATCCACTGCAAATGGCAAAGCTTACAAACGAATAATTCATGAAGCATATTGTAAAGATCATTACAAACGAATAATTCATGAAGGATCTTGTAAAGATTATTAAGCTATATGAAATTGAGAACTTAGAAGCTGAAGCAGTCATTTGGTTTGAAATGTGGTCAGGAAGGAAGAAACATGATGATGGATGTGAAGACGGACTTCAAGGCTTGCTCAAACACACAGTTCTGTTCGATATAGGCTTTTGTTATTGCTCTAACATTACTAGTAACAACCCGCACAGTGGAGAGATCTTTCAGCACTATGAGAAGGGTAAAAACCTGCTTAAGGTCAACAATGGCAGATAAACGCTTATCTGGACTGTGCATGATGAGTGTTCATCGAGAAAAAGTTTTTGAGAATAAAAATGAACTCATTCAAAATGTGATTGATAGATTTGGACAAAACCCAAGACGTTTGCAGTTTTTATTCCATAGTAGCTCTTCTAAAGTGCAACAAACAGAAAATTGAAGAGTGTCTAAAAAGATCAATGTCTACCAAAAAAAAAAAAAAAGGGTTTATACTTATGCTCAATAAAGGACAATGGAGCAGTACAATTGTTTTATGTAACCCCAAGTTAATGTTTTCATACAAAAAGACTGAATTAGGTTGATTATTAAATTTAGCAAGACGCCTGCAGTAAGGTTAAACTTTTGACTCAGATATGAATAATTAGCGGTCATTAATTAGTAAATGACATATTTATTATTATTGTCCGTTATTTCAATACTAAATATTGACTATAGAAAGAAAGATGTGTCCAAGTTCCCATTTCGTGATATCGTATCAAAATTCCTTTTGAAATTGGTGTAATTTTAAAACATTGCGGGAGGGGGCTAACGGTGCTTCGAACCCACCCCCTAGGTGTAGGGGCTGGCCGCACTTGCATGAAATAACCCCCACTATGCCATGTAAGGGCGCAGGGGTACTATGAATTTAAGCAATAATTATGATAGTGGGAGTATACCCTTCCCCTCCCCATGGAAAAGTTGCAGCGGACGCCCATGCTTCGAAGTGTTTTCTGTTGTCGGAGAAATTGCGTTTTTACAACAATAACCAGGTGTGTGTGTGTGTGCGTGCATACACTATATGATCATACGTTCCCGGACACCCCCGTTTGGGAGCCTTGAAGTCCGAATTCGCCCATGTACATCATAGCCATATCCCATAGAGCCATGAAAAGTCGCACGTAGCCAGCAAACATTGTAGACAAGCATGTACACTAGAATGGCCCATACGGCAGAGATCAGTGATTTTCAACCTGGCAAGTTCATAGGATGACGTTTTAGCGATAAATCAGTTCAGGAAATTTTTGTCCTGCTGAGGAAACCCGGACCAACCCTAAGAGATATTATTGTGAAGTGGAAACGCCTAGGAGCGACAATAACCCAATCGCGACCTGGTAGGCCACGTAAGCCATCCCGTTGGCGCAGTGGTCTGAACACTGGCTTTTGACCATTTGTTTGAGATGGGTCCAGTTTCGAATCCCGGTGAGGCACGGATGTTGTGTTTGTCTTCCGGCACTAGCTCTCTCTCTCTCCCATGCCTGGAATCAGTGGCCTTAAATTTGGGACCAATGACAGCTTACAGCCCATGGAATTGCTCACGGCGTTTGCTAAACCTCAAAACCAAGATAAAAAAAAATGGACCACGTAAAAGGACTGAGCGCGAACATCAAGTGCTGATAAACGTGTGGTGTGACAAAATCGCCTGCCCACTGGATGTGTTCTGGTTCGAATCTCGGATCAGGTAGGGTAGTGTGTTTGTTCCACGCCGCTGGTACTGTCCCTGGTCCCAATACAGGGGCGTATATAGAATTTTTATTCGTGGAGGGCCAACAAAATAAGGAAGATTTTAAAATCTATCAGGACAAAATAAAAGTGAATAAAAAATAAAAGAAAAATTAGAGCATTCTTTTCTAATGTAAGTAGCATTTAACACAGAAATGAAACACATTCGGAGGGGGAGCAGCAAGGCCCCTTGGGGACTCCCTCTAAATATGCCCCGAGCCAAGTGACCCCAAATTAGGGACGGACGATTTATTATAGCTGTACATGGCGGACGTTAAACCTCGAGAGTAAAAAAAATATTCTGTGAGAATACCACAACTTAGCATACTTTATGTTTTAAAGTATGCAGAATCACAAAGATCTTTCCAGCGCCGATAGTTAAGTAAACGTACCAGTCCCCGAAATTTGGAAACAATTTCCATTTTGCTCTTGTTTCATGAGGATGTTAAGTTGCCAGTTAATTTTTAAATATCTGTATTGTATAGAACTAAACTTAGGGGCCGGCCCTTGGCAAGCAATCTATTAAAAAAGTACAGAAATGTGCTTTCATTTTCATATATATTTGCACATCAACCAAAGTTTCATTTAACCCGAATAACCTAATGACGCATTTTGTCAGCTTCTGGCAAAGGTTTCTACGTGATGGACCGAAATGCAAACCATTCTGCACAAATATTTATGCGCAGAAACTGGGCAAACTTTTCGACGAAGTGTCTTCCTTAATGCGACCACTAGTTAAAAAAAAATTCCTTCAATGTTTTCCTCTGCGTCAAACTCTCTCATCGAAATGATAGAGACGCAGCTGACTGCTCTCACTGATAATGATGATGAAACCGAACTCCTGAGAACAACGCAAGGCAGCATACACGCAGAATGAAATTTAATCCCAACTTCTAGAAGTTTTTCTTTTATTAGCACTGCCTGGAGCACCGCAAAATTTTCTTCGCCATCTGGAAATAAAGTAGTTCCGAATTACCAAACTGTAAATCTTTTCGGCAAATATCTTACGGAGCAAAAATGTGCGTGCTGATTTAAATATTTTCATGATTTTCCAGTACATAAAATAAACAAATAAATAGATTATATCAAATTTTTCCGCGAAGAATTATTATTAATTCTAAGTCCTTTTTTTTTTGACTTCAAAAATGTGAAAAAGTAGCGGGGATTTTTTTTTATTTTTGAAACATTCCGAGTGCAGAGGATGTTCACACATTTTTAGAGCGATTTTCCAGCAATATAATTAATGTTTAAAAAAAATTATTTATTTATTAAACGTTCTATCTGATAGCCCTTTATGTAGACTATGGACCTACATCTAGATTTCCAACTTAGCAGGCTATTTCTTAAAATTGGTAGTGATATTTTATTCCACTCCTCTTCCAATGCTTTCCATAGTCCAATCATTGTTTTAGGTCTACGTTTAGAAAGCGCTCTTATTAGCAGTCCGAAGGCACAACAGTTCATTGGTAACAAACACATCATGGGACTTTGAAGGAATAAGAGAAAAAGGTATAGACTTGATACTCGTCTCTTTGTCGGTTTTTCAAGAAATAGGGTGGTAGATTTCGATATTATGACTGGTAGCCTTATACTGAGGGAGTTTTACTTTTTGAATGCCCTGTGGATAAAGGAATGGTGTTTTCTCTTTAAATAGAGGAGATAAAACATTATTTTGGTAATATGTAGAATAGATTTCAACATTGTTTTCAACATTTCCTAACCTTAATTGTACGAGGAATCAACAATATTCATGAATCCTTTATTGAAACTCTCTTTGGATCCTTGGAACCAAGTTTGCATGTAAGTCTTTTTCTGCTGTTCTGCGATGGTAAATCGACCTTTTTTCTTACAGTCGTTTAGGTAGATTCATGCGTCATCAATAGCCACAATAAATTTCCGTCTGCTTAGGCTAAGTGATTTTCATAAAAAAATGTCCATTATGCGTTCAGCGACGTGCCCAGGCAAAAGTACGTTTCTTGGATTTTCTTTCAGATTCAATCTTTTATCATTACCTTGTTTACAGTTGGTACAGATATTTTTAAGGACTTATCGATTGCTCTTTGTTTCCGGGGATTTTCTTTTAAGACCAGATACGAAACTTTTGAAATATCGTAAAAGTACGTACCGTCTTTGGATTATACGTTTGTTGTTCTTTTTCCTGTTAAAAGCAATGCTTGACGAATTTTCCCTCTATTATTAATAGCATTGCTTAGAAATGCTAATTCCATGATTTTCACAGCGTTTTTTTAATTACAGAATAAGAATATTTCTCTTCGTAAAGAACAGGAACATAACGTTCTATCAAGAGTTTCTTTACGTGCGCCATTTTCTTAGCAGACGATATTTAACTACAGCAGATGTTTGTTTCGTGTTTATCTAACACTGTTGCCAGTTTCAATTCTTTGAACTTCTTTTATTTTCTGTAATTTCTTATCAAAAATGTTCTAAAATATGTGAACATCCTCGGTATTTATTATACGCTGAACAGTAGTATTTAAGATGAATGGTGAGGCAAATCCGTTTCAATAGCAGCCATTAAGAGTTTCTATCTTTGTTTGTTTGTTTCGGAGTTCAACGACCACCGTGAGAAACCCTTAGGACTATACGTAGCCGCCCGTGCTTGATTTGGGGTCAGTGACGACCTTCCACGCAAATTATCCGCAAATTGCAGTTTCCGTACAGTTGTGATCTTGATGTTTAAGAACAGGTAGAGGGCCTTGGTCGTAAGACAAATGCACCATCCATGCCTCATCCAGGACCCAAACTGGGACCTAGCTAAAACGACTAGAAAAAAACCTACCGTGTATACTCGTGTATAAGCTCAACGCTTTTGGAAAAAAATCCTGCTTTCAAAGTTGGGGGGTCGGCTTATATGCGGGTCAATAAAAAATGAAAAAATATACATATGGAATATTCTTTTACCCAGAGTAGTATTCTTTCGGGAATGGGTGCTTCTAATATAATCAGTGCAATACCTAATCCTGTTTTAAATTGAGACCATGGAGTTTTTGCCTTCAAGCATGAAGGAATCCACTTATTTCATTTCCTCTGTTAGACAGCGTGCAGCGTCACATCACGTGTAGAACCAGACACGCAGTGAGTAAGACATCGGTTATATCACTCGGCCGTTGAGGAGCAGAACAACCACTCGTGTAGGATACCTTTAGAGCACATAAAACTTAAGATGTTAAAAAAAGGCAAAGGTAGCCAACAGTGCATTGGTAGTGTTACCTAGTGGTTTAACATCACTTTGCAGCCACTGATGTTAGCTTGATTAAGCCTTTCAAAGACAAACTTTGACAGAAATGGATCTTATCAACAAATGTGGAAACAACAAAAGGTAGTAACTTGAAAAATCCGACATTGGCCTTCTTACTTCGTGAGTGAAGGAAATGTGGGACCCAATTCCACAAGAAACGGTAATAAAATATTTAAAAAATGCTGTATAAGTAATGCCATAGATGGAGACAGAATACAATTTGCTCTACGATTCAGGTGGAGACTACAGGAATGATGATGAATTTGGTGAATATGCTTATATTAACGATGCAAACGCAACAGAAGTGAATTTATAGAAATTATTTGGAAATTCCGATAGAGAATCATACTTTGAAGAATTTTCCAAACGGTAATCTCAGAAGTTTTAATATAAACAAATTTTCGGCCGGCTTATATGCGAGTCAAGAGTTTTCACAAATTTTTACCAGCTCAAGTTGCGGGGATCGGCTTATACACTCAGTGGCCACTTTATTATGACCACCTGACAGTTTTAAGCAAATGAGCTATGGCTGGACGCTGTTGCCGCCAGAGGGCGAGGCTAGTATAAAAAGAGGAAGCTTAGTGCTTGCGACAGTAGTAGAAGTGATTTTTGGGTGACGAGATGGGTAAAAAATGCGATTTGACGGACTTTCAACATTGGATGATTGTAGGAGCTCGGAGCCATGGAGCGAGTATCACCGAAACCGCCGCATTCGTGAAATGTTCCAGAGCAGCTGTTGTTAAAGTGTTTAAAGACTGGACTGTCAGCCAAAAAACTAGGTCTCTACGTGCGACGTGTGGTCGTCATCAACAAGTGATTGCTCAAGCGGAACGGAGAGTGTCCAGACTGGTAACAGACAACAGAAGGGCAACAGTGAAGCAAATTACAGACCATGTTAATCAAGTATCCCCTCAAATGATCTCTGAGCGCACTGTTCGCCGTACACTGCATCGGATGCGATATGGCAGCCGAAAGCCTGTTCGAACACCTTTGCTGTCTGCAGTTAACAAGAGAAAACGTTTCCAGTTCGCACAGGATTGGACAGCCGATAATTGGAAACAAATTATGTGGTCCGATGAATCACGTTTTCAGTTGCACGATGCCGATGGCCGAGTGAGAATTTGGCGGACACAGCACGAAAGCATGCACCCCAAATGCATTGCTACAACCCTTCAAGCTGGTGGAGGCAACGTTATGGTTTCGGGAATGTTTTCCTGGCATGCTTTGGGCCCTTTAATTCGTGTTCATCAACGCCTGACTGGCACATCATATCTAAACATCGTTGCGGACCAAGTGCATCCTATCATGTGGATGGTTTATCCCAATGGCGATGGCACTTTCAACAAGATAATATGCGTCCTGCTATAGTGCTCGTAATGTACAGAATTGGTTTCAGGAACATGCCGGTGAGTTTACTTTGCTTAGGTGGCCCCCACAATCTTCAGATCTCAACCCCATTGGGAAATTGTGGGATGAAGTTGAACGAGCCATCAGACAGCTGGATCCACAACCCTCCAATCTCACACTCCTGGAAAGCGCTATTCATCAAGCATGGTCTCAGATTCCACAAACCACCTATCAACATCCCATGGAGTACATGCCACGAAGAATCGACGCAGTATTAAAGGCAAAAGGTGGCCCAGCGAAGTACTGAGGGGGTGGTTATAACAAAGTGGCCACTCAATGTACGACAGTATACACGGTACACTGGCGTACCCAGAGGGGATGCAAATGTCAATATTTACCCCCAAAGTAATTTTGTCTTGTATTAAAAATTGATAAAAATTGTCGTGACGTTATTTTTCTACTGCTCCCATTCTCGTCTTCCTTAAATTGCCGTCTGTTACTTCTTTATTTAGAATGGTCAGACTAGGTCACATATGCCTCTAGTTAATGCCTGTCCCCCACTCCCCGAGCGCATTTTCCACTTGTATGCCACCAAAGAAAGAAGAGAGCAACCTGGTGTTGCTTAGAGCGTCAGGCTACTGAATGGTGGTGGCTGGGGCCTGGGGGAGGTAGGGGTTGGGCCTTTTATATTGAGTTGGAGCGTCAGGCTACTGAATGGTGGGGGCTGGGGCCTGGGGGAGGCAGGGGTGGGCCTTTTATATTGAGTACATACCATAGCTGGAAAACAAAAACGTAGAATGAACATTACTTTGTAATTAATAGTAATTTGAGAAAAATAAAAATGCCTGCTCGCATGCACATATTTTTCATCACTTTAGGAAGTAATGATATCGTAGCTGCTGTGATAAAACCAAAATTGTAAGAATGTTTCGATTGTTGACTTGGCATCATGTAAAATTTTATTCAATCATACATAATACAGATGCAACTTGATGTAAACGTTATGTATAGTGTTTGAACGTGCAATTGCGAAAATGATTCTTTGATGAAATGTAATTTTTTAATAGCGTTAATTCAAACTACTAAATTTTGCATTGGTGGATTTGACATTGCGGTGACGATATACACCCCCCCCCCCAAAAAAAAAAATTAATTTCTGGGTACGCCACTGATACGGTATGTTTATAACCACTCGGACACCTGGTCACCCAAATGTTTTTTGCGTATGCAAATGACATATGCCTATCCCGTGAGAATGAGGAAGATTTAACTCACTATACCTTAATACTCGAAATTGCATAACTGCGACGCAGTTGGCATTCTTGCTAGTTGTATCACAACAGAGTGATCACGAAGAAAGCGTACTTTCGTGATCACGTGATTCAAGAGACGCATGCAAGTAGTCATGAGTTCTTTTTCTTCCTTTAGTCATGAGTACTTTCGTGATCACGTGATACAAGAGACGCATTAAAATAGTCATGAGTTTTTTCCCTTTATTCATGAGTACTTTCGTGATCACGTGACGCAAGAGACGCATGCAAGTAGTCATGAGTACTTTCGTGACCACTTGACACAAGAGACGCATGCAAATAGTCATGAGTTTTTTTCCTTTGGTCATGAGTACTTTCGCGATCATGTGACACAAGAGATGCGTGCAAGTAGTCATGAGTACTTTCGTGATCACGTGACACCAGATAAGCATCCAAGTAGTCATGAGTACTTTCGTGTCCACGTGACACAAGAGATGCATGAAGTAGTCATGAGTACTTTCGTGATCAAGTGACATAAGAGACGCATGCAAGTAGTCATGAGTATTTTCGTGATCACATGACACAAGAGACGCATGCAAGTAGTCATGAGTATTTTCGTGATCACGTAACACAAGAGACGCATGCAAGTAGTCATGCGTTTTTTTTCCTTTAGTCATGAGTACTTTCGTGATCACGTGACGCAAGAGACGCATGCAAGTAGTCATGAGTTTCTTTCCTTTAGTCATTAGCACTTTCGTGATCACGTGACGCAAGAGACGCATGCAAGTAGTCATGAGTTTTTTTCCTTTAGTCATGGGTACTTTCGTGATCACGTGACACAAGAGAAGCATGCAAGTAGTCATGAGTTTTTTTTCCTTTAGTAATGAATACTTTCGGGATCACGTGACACAAGAGACGCATGCAAGTAGTGATGAGTTTTTGGCCCTGAAAGGCCGCACTCACAAGTGAGAAGCAATAATACTTTTGGTTCCTGATTGAACTTGAAAGGGCGTGAGGTTTAGAGTTCAATCTGATGGATATTTTGTTAACTAAACGACCGAATCAGAGCCCTTTTAAAACCTTCATAGGCTCTACGCACTTTTATTTCCACAGGCCTCTGTCGAAAGCTTTTACTTATATTTCTTTGCTAATTTTATCGTTTGCACGCACGTATTAGACTTTTTTATTAACCTTAAAGGTACTCATAAACTGTAATGCTCCGTGAACATCTCTGAATACCTGCTGCCACAAAATCGAGCGTCCACCAGTAGTTCGCGGTTCGCGATACGTGCAATTACGCATAAGGCTGTAAGCATAACAACATAATCCTAGCATGGTTCCTACACCTCTAGGGAAGAAAAAATCAAGTACAGGTCCAACAAACTTTGTTCCAGGACCGATCATATTCAAATGAAATTCACACATATGCAGTAACCGTTAGCACATCCGTATGTGCATGTACTGTGTACGTGTGCAAACAGGTTGCTTTGAAAAAAATTAATTAATGAAACTCTAAGATTAAAAGAAAAATAAACTGAAATTTCTTCTTGAGAAACAACATCCCAGTATGACGAAATACTAATACAGCGCATACTAAATTTTGTATTATTCATTAATAATATAAATACCCAGATTCGTCTCTTTGGACTGTTTCACGCTGCATTGTTGCGTCTTTACTTACCAATGAATTCGTGTGTGCTCTCGTGATGTCAAAATGCTACATAATAGCACGATATCACTTTCAGATGTCAAGGTGATCACGTGCTAATTTAAAAACACTGAATTATTAATGACTGGAGTTCTATTTTTCCGATCTACAAAATTCGAATCAAATTCTTAATATCACAGCAAGTTGAGTTTGCACGCGATCACATTGAGATGTCAAGGTGATCGCGTGCTAATTTAAAAACACTGGATTATCAATGACTCGAGTACTATTTATCCGATTTACAAAATTATAATTGAATCCCTAATATCACGACAAGTTACGTTTGTATATTAATTTAATTTATCACAATTCGAATATTAAAATGTACGCTTCAATTATTTTTTACTTTTTTAATTTAGCTAACTTTTCCAGTTTAGTGCTGATTATAGAAAACATTTTGCAAAATATCGATCTATTTAAACGCTCTAACCTACAATAAAAACTGAAATCTTACCATGTCGAAGTGAGCAAAATTGCATCTAAAAACAGATGTCGCCCCAAAATACATTGTCGATAATTTAGATAGTTTGAATTTGTAATGCCAGATGTCGCATTATTTTGTAGAAAAGGCTTCGGTATGAAGTTTCAAACTAACCTCCGAATAGTACAGTCCAAAACAAGCCGTGAACGGAATAACATGCGTGCTGGAGAAAAAGTAATTTAACGCAAAACAGCAAAGCAAAAGTTATTAAGGTAAGTTTACACGAAAAACTGGACTACAAGTAAAATTGTTAAACAACAAATATTTCGTACAGGATGTTTATTTAACGCGAGGCCTTTTGAAAAACGGAAATAAATAGCATATTATTTTCAGTTCTAACATGAATGAGTTCTTACTACCTCGTATATATATTTTTACTACATTTGCTTACAAAAGAGCCGGCGCCTATTTGATTTGTTTTCAATGTGCTTCGTTTACAAATTTCATCGTCTTAGGACGGGAAACATCCCCTATAGATTAATATGCATTTAAAGCTTAGAAAATCCGTCCTAGATCGGGTTATACACTGAAGAGCAATTGAATTACAGATACCTGTCTAGTAACGTGTAGCACCACCTTTCGCCCTGACGACGGCGGCGATTCGTCTTGGCATGGACTCGACAAGGCACCGGGAGCGTTGGGAAGCCATACGGATCCACAACCCCTGAACAAGCTCCCACAGTTCACGAATATTTGATGGAGGGAAGTCAGAGCCTCTAGCATCTCTCTCGATGGCATCCCAGATATGCTCGATGGGATTAAGGTCAGGTGACCTAGCTGGCCAAGGAAGCGAGGTCACGTCGGTGGAGTGTTCATCCAACCATTCGGATGCAATTCGGGAGCGATGGCAAGGTGCATTGTCTTGTTGCAGGATGAGGTCCCCAGTGAGATGTTGAAGACGCACAAACGGGAGCAAATGATCGTCCAGGATATCCCGATAACGTTGACCTGTGCAGGACGATATCACACGTACCAGGGGTCCCATTTCAGTCCACGTAAACAGTTCCCAGACGAGAATGCCAACCCCACCAGCTTGAAGAATACCCTGCTGGCAAGAACGATCCATCGCTTCATGTGGTTTGCGCCGTACTCGTATTCTGCCATCCGCATGTACCAACGTGAATCTCGACTCATCAGTCCAGGCAACATTTTTCCACATTTCTAGGGTCCAGTGGTGATGTTCCCGCGCCCATGCTAATCTTTGCACTCTGTGATGTGCGGTCAGTAGCGGTACCCTCGTGGGACAATGGCTTCTGTACCCTATAGCGAGGAGATGGTTCTGGGTGGTGTGACTGCTTACACGTTTTTGTGCACCAGCGTTAAATTGCCGAGTGATTTCTTGCACTGTGGTCCGTCTATCCGCTGTTACAATGAGAGCTAGCCGACGATGACCCAGTCATCCACACGCTGTTGTCCACGGCAGTTGGCCCTTGCAGGGATCGGATTTACCGGATTCGATGTACTCACGGTGCACCCGTGACACAGTGGCTCGTGAAAATCCCAGTGCCTGCACGACCTCCGAGATGGAGTGACCCATTCGTCGGGCCCCGACAATTTGCCCACGCTTAAATGCGCTTAGATCCTTCGTCTTACCCATACTGCGTCCGACTCTTACTGATACCTATGGCATCACTCCTTATATTGTCGGATCGCTGCATACGTCATGTCGTTTCCGTTTACAGGGCCGCCCACAGCGCCAAATTTGCATAACGCCAGCTGTCTCTAATTCAATTGCTCTTCAGTGTAGGCTTGTCTTTTTAATGATTTACTCTTAACAAGTATTCAAATGACGAAAATATGAAAAGGGAAAAGTTATTTTACAGTGAAATCCCGTAACGAAATTATAAGGATTGCGATTTCGATAAAGCGAAAAGTCAATATGGTGTCCTACCCGAATTTTAAATTATTTGAAATAATGAAGCTACTTGTGTTGAATAGATAAACTGATCTGATATAAGAAAGTACAATTTAATAAACTAAATAAAACTAAAATTGTATAACATTTCTTTACAGTACTATTGAAAATTGGAATATTTCTACAAAAAATTCAAGTAAAGTTTGACGGTTTTGAAAAAGTGGAATTGTCCTAAAGCATAACTGATGATTCTGCAAGTGTTTTAATCTTGACTTGCAATTAATTTGGAAATTATGTTTGTGAATGACCGTACGTGCGACAGCATCGGTGAATATTTTATAGTGATATATGTTTTCTGAGAATATTCATCGGCAGCTTTCAGAAGTTCAGCTATACTCCTCTCTAGTTGGCTCTTTTTCTCTTTATGCTTTAGGACAATTCCACTTTTACAAAATCTCATTGATATCTTGATGACTTTTTCTTTGCTTTTCTAAAGCGGCTGCAGTTGTTTTCTGATCCACTAGCCTACATTTTTCTTCCGGTTCTCTCTTACCACGTGATATGGCCATATCCCACTGGCTCATGCTACAGAATGCAAAATTACTTCTTCTGTTCCGGTCAACAACGGGGCAGCAACGAATGTCGTTACTTTTACTACTTTCAATTGGAAATGATGTTATGTGACAAAGGACAATCGACGAAAGTTTTTTTTTTTTTTTTATTGCGGGTTTAACGACCACCGTGAGCAACTCATTGGGCTAGAAGCATCAAAGAGAAGTCTTCGCTCTTTCCACGTTTATAAGGGGTCATGGAAATATTCTCATCGGCCGCCACCGGGAATCGAACCCAGGGTCTTCCAGTTACGCTCCGGACGTGCCATCGCTGCACCACAGCGGCCTCGAATTCTCCAGACACACGTATGACTGCCAAACCACATGGCAGGTTGCTTCTTGGAGCCCCGCACAATGCTGGGGATTCAACAAAGTTGAAAAACAGCAACTGAACGAATAACTAGGAGGCCGTAAATAACTAGCAGGCCGCTGTGGTACAGTGGGAGCACGTCCGGCGCGTAACTGGAAGTCCCTGGGTCCGATTCCCGGTGGTGGCTGATGAGAATTTTTCCGTGACTCACTTATAAACGTGGAAAGAACGAAGACTTATGTTTGATGTTCGTAATCCACGTCAATTGTGCGTATTAATTATTCATTCGGGCTGTAAGCAGTCGCCCATCCCTAATTTAGGGTCATTGGTTCCAGGGAAGGGAGAGAGCCAGCGCTGCAAGACAAACGCAACATCCATGCCTCACGGGATTCGAACCCGGACCTATCTCGGAGGAATGAGCAGAAGCCATCACTTAGACCACGGCTCCACCGTGGCGGCTACATAATTTCTGAATTTGCCCATAAAAAAATGTCGCAAAGTGAACTTTAAACATTAAACTCAAATTACCTACTACAATACTGTGTCTGTGATTGTACCAGCCAGGCTGCTGCGAAATGATTAAACTGAAAATACCTACTACTCTGCTGTGCCTGTGATTGTGTCAAGTGAAGTTGTTAAGAAACGCGACGACTTAAAATTATTTATTTTTGTTTTTGTCCAGTGGCGTCGCGGAAAAACTCTGGGAACCCCAGCAAAAAAATATATTCAAGGCCTTTAACGAAAATCTATAAGCTTTCAATGACGGGAAATTTTAAATTCCACATTATTAACTAGGTTTTATCGGTGTTTTAATAATTCAAAATCTTTGGGACGTACATGTTTTTTCTTAAACCCAAAATAATTGCACTTTATCGCGTGCAACAGAAATGTGCACGTTGTAATTAAAACGTTATTGCCCTAGTTTTATACCAATACAATGTACCACAAAACACTTAAGGCTAAAGTTAATCATATCATGAAAATTTTATTCGTTTAGAGAACTAAGGCCATCCTCTTTGAAATGCCTCACGATACGCAGCTGCGGTGCGACAGTGTCTAACAACGTTTCCGAGTTACAGAGCACACGTTAGTAAATAAATAAGTAACAGTAAAAAACTTTCGCACAAAAAAAAAAGGTAAAACTACTTAAATTATGTATTCTTGGAATGCAAAAAAAAAAAAAAAACTCTTAACATAATACCACAATGTTTTGTGTGACCGTGGTGAATATTTTTTCCTTTTCCTCTATTGTAAAAAGAGAATGACGCAGGTCTCTATTTCTTCGTGCCCGAGAAATACATTTTTTAGTTCATTATAATTTTAAGGATGTGCAAACGACTACAATAGTGTATCATATCTTATCCTCATTGGTATAAAAATTTCATTCACTGAACTTATATTTCTTTCACATTATCTGTGTAATATGCATGTATAGGAACTATTGCTATGGCCGTGAAAAAGGACTTCGATTACTCTGGAATAGCTGCTTTTTCGTTATCCAGTTGTTTTAAACCAAAACGAGGACAATTATTTATACGTATTTTACTTACAATATGTACTGAAAAAAGATACCAAAAATTGCTTTGTTTGTTTAATATTTCATTCAGAACTGTCGTCAAAATGCCTAGCTATTTCTTTCATCAGTTTCGCATGGTCTTTCTCAAAAAATTTGTAAACTCTCTTTGCTGAGATTTTTTAAAAGGTTTTTTAAAAGGTATTTTTTTTCATGTATTTATTTTTCAAGTGAAACATTGTAGGCTCTAAAAAGTTCGTTGGGTCTAAGCACTATGCCTACTCGACCTAACAGATAAAGCGGCTCTGAACTATGTGTGTGTGTGTGTGTGTGTGTGTTTGCGTGTGTCCGGAATATCCAATGGATATAATCATAAAATATTTCAGCAACACCAGGACGCTGATTTGTGTAAGTATATGAATTGATGTGTTTCTACAACAATTAAAAAATATTTTTCTGTAATCAAGAAGAAATCTAAAGATAACGCGCTTTTTATCTTACTCATTTCAAACGAACTTTACTGTTGCTAATGTAATTATAAATACACCACTCTATGAACACTCAAGAAATGCATATAGCGCATTAAATCCGTTTAATTTTGCGGCTTAGTAAGTTCAAAGATTCGCCAAGCTTTCGCACTCCACTCGAAGGCTTTCTCAAGGCAATGGTAGACATAAAAATGCAGAGAATTGGACCACGTCCTTACCTGTTCCAATTCTCTGCATTTTTATGTCTACCATTGCCTTGAGAAAGCCTTCGAGTGGAGTGCGAAAGCTTGGCGAATCTTTGAACTTACTACGCCGCAAAATTAAACGGATTTAATGCGCTGTATGCATTTCTTGAGTGTTTATCGTTGCTTTTGATATTTCGTCAACTTGAGTCAGCGCGTATATTTTCTTTAATAAATTCCAACAAAGAGATTATGAAACTGAAATAGAAGTTGTATGTTGCAAAGTAACTAAACAAGAATTATTAGTTCTTCAGAACGAATCACGAGAAGTGGGCCCCTTTTGTTCACCTGAAATTTGCAGTAAACCGAAAGTAAAAGAAACATTTCACCCTCCATAATACGGTAGCCGTGACATGTTCAAAGAATGCTGATGTTCTGATGTTGAGAAAGTTATTCTACATAAACATGCCGCAGGGAAATGCTATTAATAAAAGAATTTCTAGCAGATGTCAACATTCAATAGAATCCAAATGCGAAATGGATGAAGTGAGTAAAAATTGAAAGAGAATTAATCTGTTTTAATATTTCAGAATCACAGATTATAAATGGCTTTCATGAAGCTCCAACTAAAGATACTTGGTGTAAATTAAGAGCAATTAATGAGGGGATTTATCAAGTATACTATATTTACTGAGGAACCTTTACTCAATAAGTTATAAAGAAGGAACTGCAGTGTAGGAACATATTAAGCAAATTTTAAACTGACAGAGAGAAATTAAACAGCACAGGGGAATCCATAAAACACACACATTTAAGCGCTTTATTATTGTGCAGCTTGCCAAGGTCACATTCAACGTTAATTACAGCTCTAGAAAGCGGAGATGAATCGGAGTTGGCAGTTGAATATGTGAAAACGAAATTATTAGATGAATATGAAATAAGGCAAGAAAGTAAAACAACACATCAACCACATACTAAGGCTTTCAAGAGAAATTTTCCTCGAGGTAAAATGTTCCGTGCATATTGTCATAAAAAGAATCATACCAAAAAATGAATGTTAGCATTTGCTAAATAATGGTAAACCAAAAGTCGTAAATGAAAACAAAACAAGTTTTAAGGCTATTAGAGACCAGGCTCAATTCGGTAAATCGAAACAGTCCGTAAAATAAAAAACGTACTTTCAATTCAATTAAATTCATTTCTTTTGCTGAGCTAAAAACCAGTGTTACAAAAATATTAATTGAAACAAAGCACTGCAAAGAAGCAGGGGGAAAGGCCAGCCAGGTCTGACAGTGTCCCCTGCTCCTTAGGCTAGTTTTACACTGAGGTCAGTAGTTGTAGTTACCAAAAACTCAGTGTTTCATAGAAATAAAAACAAGAAAGAGGACACCGAATTTTCGGGTGTAATAAGCACGTCTTTTGAATCCGTTCTGACGCAAATTAAATTTATTAAAGCTATTCAAAGTCAATGGAACCGGTATGGAAAACAATAGTATCTGACGGAAGAAAGAAGTTTTTCAATCGGGTCATTAATCCCTCAGATATTGCTGTAAACGGAATCGTGAGCTTACGAACTCTTAGAAACAGAGTTATCGACAAAAATAAGATGTGACTTTACGTCCCTTGGTGGGAAAACCATGCATTATTTTAGGAAGAAAGTATTCTCAAAAGGTTTATCCATATAAGCGGTATCGGTCCAAGAAAAAAAATTTAGTCGAGTTTTCAGGAGCCCAGATTTTGCTACAAATACATCAGAAGTAGAAATTAACACTTATGACCCCTGGTGGCCAAAGCATTCTTAACCAAACATTAGAAATTACGTGAAAAATATTTTCCGTCAGATCTTGTATGCGATACAGGAAGAATTTTTCAAATCGGAGTTTTAGGAGCAGAAAACGCAATTTACCATTGTGCGCCCTAGCGGAAAGTCTATCATTTACTTGAAAATTTTGAATTTATAGGAAAAACATTTCGCATAGCAAACACTATCCAACAAAGAAGGAATTTTTCAAATCGGACTTTTAGAAGTAGAGATATTGACAAAAATAAGATATACATCTACGCCCCTGGCGTAGAAACCATGCATTATTTCAAGAAGAAAATGTTCCTAAAATGTTTGTCGACATGAGTAGTATCGGTCCACAAAAGACTTTTATTCAATCGAGATTTTAGGTGCTCATATTTTGCTGCAAATACATCAGAACCGGAAATTAAGACTTACGCCACCTGGTGGCCAAACAATTTTTTACAAAAATTTGAAATTACGTGCAAACAATTTCCCATCAGGAGCTGTATCCGGTGCAGAAAGAAATTTTCTGATCGAAGATTTAGAAGCAGAGATACAGAGGAAAACGCAATTTACCTTTACGCCCCCTAGCGGAAAGTCTATGAATTACTTGAAAATTTTGAATTTATAAGAAAAACATGGCATACTAGAAACACTATCCAACGAAGAAAGAATTTTTTTAAATCGGACTCTTAGAAGTCGAGATATTGACAAAAATAAGATATACATCTACGCCCCCTGGCGTAGAAACCGTGCACTATTTTAAGAAGAAAAGGTTTTTAAAATGTTTGCCGACATGAGTAGTATCGGTCTACAAACGATGTTATTTTCAATCGAGAATTTACAAGCTCATATTTTGCTGCAAATACATCAGAAGCGGAAATTTAGGTTTACGCACCTGGTAGCCAAACCATTTTTTTACAAAATTACAACCATTTTTTTAGAAATTATGTGCAAACGATTTCCCATTAGGAGTTGTATCCGGTGCAGAAAGAATTTTTCAGATCGGAGATTTAGAAGCAGAGATATATGGGAAAACGCAATTTACCCTTACGCCCAGTAGCGGAAAGTCTATGAATTACTTGAAAATTTGGTAACTATATGTAAAACATGTCTTACAGAAAACACTATCCAACAAAGAAAGAATTTTTCAAATCGGACTCCTAGAAGTCGAGATATTGACAAAAATAAGATATACATCTACGCCCCCTGGCGGAGAAACTGTGCAATATTTTAGGAAGAAAATATTCCGAAAAGGTTTATCGATACGAGTGGCATCAGTCCACGAAAGAATTTTTTGAATCGATATTTTAGAAGCTCAGATTTTATGGCAAATACATCAGAAGCGAAAATTAACGCGAAAATTAACACTTACGCCCCCTGGTGGCCAAAGTATTCTTTTTGCATATAATTTCGAATTCTTTACCAAAAATTCGAAATTATATGCAAAAGATTGTGCATCAGGAGATGTATCCGCTGCAAAAAAAATTGTTCAAATCGGAGTTTTGAAAGAAGAGTTATCGGAAAAAATGCAGTTTACTTTTACGCCCCCTAGCGGAAAATCTATGGGTAATTTGAAAAAAGAAACTATATCCAAAATACTCTTCGAGATAAATGGAATCGAAAGATAAGATTTTTTTCAATCGGATGTTTAGAAGCAAATATGTGGAATAAAACGTATTTTTGAATTCGACATCTGCATTTACGCCCTCTAGCGGCGAAATTGTACATCGTCAAAAAAAAACAAACGAAATAAAGAATCATCATTCGCATATTTCAAGCTTTCGAATGCAAAAAGAATTTTTCAAACGGACTAATAGTTGCAGAGATACCGTTGGTACAGACGGACGGACGGACGTACAAACCGATAACATAAGCACGATCTTTTTTTTACAAAAGACGTGCTAAAAAAGGTAATGATATATGAGAATATAATAAACATTGCAGATAATACCATTGAAAAATCAATTTACATCGAGATATACAAGTCATAGTATTAGTCATAGTCCCCCTCCACTGCAATCATCAATTTGAGGAGCTGCAATTCATTATGAATTTTTTTAATTTTTTTTAAAGATGTTTAAAATTATATAAAGAAGTCAGTTCCGTCGGTAATGAGTTCCAGTAGTGTGGGCAAATGTAAATTTAATAGGCCGAATATGTGATTTAGTGCGTGTATCATGTGTGTGTATTTAAGGAATAATTTGTATGATGTCAGTGTGTAAATTATTCTTAATGCGTCTGAGCATTATTTTCCCGATATTGAAGTAATATGTGTAGTTCGTTAATCGTAAGAATGTTGTATTTGTTTGGGAAAACTCTTGTGTCATTATATAGTGTTAGTTGTGTATTTCTATCAAATTTTAGGTCAATTAATATATTTGTTTTGAAGAATTCGTAATTTTCTGAAATTATATTTAGTGGTCTGTCCCCACGATAAGATAGCACAATTAATATGAGTCTGAAACATGGTATAATATAATTGAGTAAGTGTTTTATAGGAAAAGTTTGTGAATACCGAGTTGATAACTCCAATTTTTTTGAAGAAGAGAGTCCACATGTTAATTCCATCTAAGGTCCCTATGTAAAGTAATCCCCAAATAAAATAAGGAATTAACCTCTTCTATATTTGTACTATTAATAGATTAGGGTTCCCTTGCAAACGAAAAATCAGTTCTTACACCGTGCCCGACATGGTAATGGTGAGAATTTGAATGGCTCCTGGAGAAATAGAAAAAAAAATTGTTTTGAAGAAGTCACTATTGCAGATCACAGTGATGAATCGCAATAGGAAAACAATTTTACAAATAAGGATATGTAGGATCCTGTGGGACGTACTACAGAGGTGAAAACTTGTGTCAAGATGACAAATCTGCAGCGAGACATTCTGTCCGCGTAGCTCAGTTGGGAGAGTGACTTACTCCGGAGTGGGGGGCACACGGATTCGATGCCCGTCGCGTACAAACTTTCGTTTTCACACCTGTAAGTTTCAGATGTTATCAACAAGAGTGTTCTAAAATTAAATTCTTCTCAAAGTTATCAAACAGGAATCAGTGATTGGGTAATAGCCTCAGGCATCACATCATACAACCTCCTCTAGCTTGGTGCAAGAGAGGGCTGTTTAAGATACCAAAGACAGCAGAGGTTACCAACAAAGATGTTCTACAGCATATCAAACCAGACACTTTCCTTCGGGGAAAGATTACCATACTACAGCTGACTTATTTTTCTCATGTGATACGATCGGATTCATTGGAGAAAGAAATGATACTTGCAATACTGGAGGAAACAAGAAGACGAGAACAACCAAGAACACGTTGGATGGATACAATCAAAATGAACGCTGGGTTGGATATTTCACAGATGAGGAAGAGAGTCCAAGATCGTAAGGGGCATAGAGGGTCGTAGTCTACGGAATAACATAGAATCGGACCCTACTGAATGGAAAACATCATCACTCCTTCTAGGAGTGATGATGTTATCAGAACACGTTGGATGGATACAAACAAAATGAACGCTGGGTTGGATATTTCACAAATGAGGAAGAGAGTCCAAGATCGCGAGGGAAATAGAGGGTCGTAGTCTACGGAAACATCAAGAATCGGACCCTACTGTAAATGGACGATGTCATCGCTCTTTCCACGTTATTTTTTAAACAACGCATAGCGACTGAAAAATTGTATTCCGGCACCGCTGGGATCGAACCCCAGAACTCTCGATAACTAGTCGAGTGCGTTCGAATTTACGCTACGGCGCCAACAATTCTCAGCGCCATGCGTGGTTTATTAGTCAGCATCTGACTACACGAATACGTATTGATGGTCTCAGCAACTGAGATGGCGTCATCTGGTGGCATTTAACGCAACAGCTATTTAATTGCAGGTGATAAATTCAAAGGGCGATAGCAATGGTTAAAATATATCAAATACGTGGAGATAATGTAAATGGACGATGTCATCGCTCTTTCCACGTTAATGGACGATGTCATCGCTCTTTCCACGTTAATGGACGATGTCATCGCTCTTTCCACGGGAGGTGCCGGAATACAATTTTTCGGTCGCTATGCGTTGTTTAAAAAATAACGTGGAAAGAGCGATGACATCGTCCATTTACATTATCTCCACGTATTTGATATATTTTAACCATTGCTACCGCCCTTTGAATTTATCAGCTACAATTAAATAGCTGTCGCGTTAAATGCCACCAGATGACGCCATCTCAGTTGCTGAGACCATCAATACGTATTCGTGTAGTCAGATGCTGACTGATAAACCACGCATGGCGCTGAGAATTGTTGGCGCCGTTGCGTAAATTCGAACGCACTCGACTAGTTATCGAGAGTTCTGGGATTCGATCCCAGCGGTGCCGGGATACAATTTTTCAGTCGCTATGCGTTGTTTAAAAAGTAACGTGGAAAGAGCGATGACATCGTCCATTTACATTATCTCCACGTATTTGATATATTTTGGGCCCTACTGAATGGATAACATCATCACTCCTTCTAGGAGTGATGTTGTTATCAGAACACGTTGGATGGATACAATCAAAATGAACGCTATGTTGGATATTTCACAAATGAGAAAGAAGTCCAAGATCGCAAGGGGCATAAAGGGTCGTAGTCTACGGAATCATCAAGAATCGTTCCCTACTGAATGGATAACATCATCACTCCTTCTAGGAGTGATGACCTTATCAGAACACGTTGGATGGATACAATCAAAATGAACGCTGGGTTGGATATTTCACAAATGAGAAAGAAGTCCAAGATCGCGAGGGGCATAGAGGGTCGTAGTCTACGGAATCATCAAGAATCGTTCCCTACTGAATGGATAACATCATCACTTATTCTAGGAGTGATGATCTTATCAGAACACGTTGGATGGATACAATCAAAATGAACGCTGGGTTGGATATTTCACAAATGAGGAAGAGAGTCCAAGATCGCGAGGGGCATAGAGGGTCGTAGTCCACGGAATCACCAAGAATCGGACCCTTCTGAATGGAAAACATCATCACTCCTTCTAGGAAATTCTCGATGTGCTATTACATTACGGCCACCTACATAATTAAACTGTAGGACCCCATTTAGCCTACAAAACTGCAACCACTAGCCGATGGATCGATTCCATGAGGTGGCGATACGTATCCTGGAGTATCTGGTACCATAATGTCAACCGCGAGTCCTCCAGTTCCCGTTCATTTCGGGGTGGTAGAGATTTAGGGCGAATCCGCTTTCCCAAGTCGAACCACAAATGTTCGATTGGGGTCATGTCAGGTGAATTTCGATACCAGGGCATTAACAGAAAGTCACCAACATGTTCCACGAACCACTCCTTGACGATTCTGGCAGTGTAGCATGGCACATTATTCTGTTGTAAATGGCCATCATCAGCAAGGAACACAGTTACCATGAATAGGTGAACTTGGTCCGCAACGATGCTCAGATATCTAAGAGCCGTCAGGGATTCTACTATTGGGATAATGGGGGCTACTCTTAAACTGTCCCAAGAAAACATCGCCCACAGCATAACACGGCCGCCGGCCTGTTTCCCCTCAACAGTGCATCCAGGTGCCATAGCCTCCGTTGGTAATCGGAGTTTCAACGATCGGGAGTCTACGTGACAAGGAATCGTGATCCGTCAGACCAAGTCACTTTCTTCCCATCATCCACCGTTCAATCTCGATGTTGTTGGGTTTATTTCATGCGTTGTTGGTGATGACGAGCAGTGAGCATGGGGACCCAGCTGGGTCTTCGGCTACGCAGGCCCATTCGCAAAAGGCTGCGATGAACTGTGTGCTGTGACACATTGCCCTGATCGCCACTGCTGTTGTAGCTGCAGGGGATTTGACGCACTGTGGACCTGCGGACGCTGTGAATAATGCGCGACACTCTCCACTCCCCTCTAGCATTAGTGAGCTACGGACGACACACAACTGGACGACTGTTCGTCGTTTGGCCATCTGTGCACCACATTCGATACGCACTCACTACACCGGCACGTGAACAACCCACAAGCTGCGCCGTTTCCGAGATCGTAGTTCCGAGGCCCCATGCCATCGCAATTTGTCCTTTATTAAACTCCGATAAATCGGCAGATTTTCCTACTCTGACTTCGAACACTACAAACGTCACCGGACAGCAGAAGAGACGCACAACATAACTTTTATTGACATACATTAGTACGGTGTCGCTCTTCCTTTGATCTTAATGCATGCACTGACCCTTCGAGACATGCTTTGGACAAGGATTTGGAACACAGCGATGGGTATTGACTGTACGCTGTGGTAAATAGCGTTCCCCGGCTGCCGCCGTACCCACACATGGCTATCAGGCTGATGGATCGTGCATCTGGATTCATCAGATCATAGAACCCGTTTCCATTGATGTGCGGTCCACGATAAATGTTTTTTACACCATGCTAAACGACTAGTAACATTCCGAGTGGAGATGAATGGCTTATGAGCAGCCGCACGCCCACGGTAACCCATGGAATGAAGTTCTTTGCGAATGGTACGTGTACATACCGATGTTCCAGCATTTTTGCTTACCTGTACACTAAAGTCTTGTGCGGTACTTTGTCGATTAGCTGTAATGAAACTCCTGAGACTTCGACGCCCTCTATCACTCATTTTCTTTGGTCTGCCGGTATGTTTTGCTGCTTCAGGCATGCCATGTGTCTTCCACGTATTCAGAACATCCAAAACAGTTGACTTAGGTATGTTTAAACGCCTCTCGGTTTCTCTTATGGACAACCCACTAATATAACACCCAACAATCTTTCCTTTCTCAAAGTCAGTTCGCTTCCGGCGCGACATTTTCACTTAACGTCACAGTGCGATATGATCGCAGTCAGCTGCAGGCTTGTTTTTATACCGTTCGCAGCTGTACCGTGAATCTCTGAACAACGCCGCGGATCCGTTCATTTACTTTTGAAGGGGTGTCTGGTGACTTTTGTCAATATGGTGTTTACTGCCCTGTGAACTACACCTCTGCCACCATTCGGTATCCAGGCGCGCTCATTCCTCTAGGCTGGGGTGGTCATAATATAATAGCTCATCGGTGTACGTCTCGAGTTTTAAATCGCAATATTCCTAATTTTTGGAACAGCTTGAATCGACAAATTATTATAAACATCCAGCCCGATAACAATATGTAAAGCAGAAGTATGGCGTCCAGTTACGTTGAACTCTGGCAATGCCAAGAAATAGAGCAGGTCTTCACGCATTTGAAACCAGTCACGAAAAAGTTATCATGGGTAAAGGGAGCGACGAATGAGAGTCACCGTTGCCAGATATAGCTGCGTGGATAGCTGCGTGGATGGCTGGTTATTCAATCACCGCAACTGCTAAACTGTTAGGATTTCCTCGTCGGAACATCGTACGTGCATACCAAGAGCAAGTAAAATACGGCAAAACTTTCAATCTACGGTAGAAACATGGACGTAAACGTGCAGCTGACACTCAAGATGAACACAGGCAGTCCCGCATTGTAAAAAGGAGGGCACTCGAAATGAACACAGGCGGTCCTACATTGTAACGAGGACACTCGAGGTGAACACAGATGGTCCCGCATCGTAGGGAAAACACTCGAGGTGAACACAGATGGTCCCGCATCGTAGGGAAAACACTCGAGGTGAATAAAGATGGTCCCGCATCGTAACAAGGGCATTCGAGGTGAACACAGACTGTCCTGCATCGTAACAAGGACACTCGAGGTGAACACAGACGGTCCTGCATCGTAACAAGGACACTCGAGGTGAACACAGAAGGTCCTGTATCGTAACAAGGACACTCGAGGTGAACACAGACGGTCCTGCTTCGTAACAAGGACACTCGAGGTGAACATAGATGGTTCCGCATCGTAACAAGGACACTGGAGGTGAACATAAACGGTCCCGCATCGCAACAAGGACACTCGATGTGAACACAGACGGTCCTGCATCGTAACAAGGACACTCGGGTGAACATAGATGGTTACGCATAGTAGCAAGGGCACTCGAGGTGAACACAAACGGTCCCGCATCGTAACAAGGACACTCGAGGTGAACACAGACAGCCCTGCATCGTGACAAGGACACTCGAGGTGAACACAGACGGTCCTGCATCGTAACAAGGACACTCGAGGTGAACATAGATGGTTCCTCATCGTAGCAATGACACTCGAGGTGAATACAGACGGTCCCGCATCGTAACAAGGACACACGAGATGAACACAGATGGTCCCGCATCGTAGCAAGGACACTGGAGGTGAACACAAACGGTCCCGCATCGTAACAAGGAATCGCACAGAAAAGATAACAACGAAATTCAGCAAAGGCTCGTCCACAATCTCGTTCACATATATTGTCCGTCGTACCACCGAAAAAACAGGCTATGGGAGTATACATCCCCATCCAGTCCCCTTGTTAACTGCAAGGCACCAAAAGACTAATCAGCAGTTTCCAGAAGCGTATTATAACTGCAGTGCGGTCTGGTTTACGAATCACGGTTTCAAATCCATTACACCGATGCACAGTGGTTAAAAATGCCGCAAAACCTGGCCAAAACCCTTTTTTAGAACTTTTGAAAATCGGATTTGTTAGCTCTCAGTGGTAATGAGGAAGGTTCATTGAACTCTAAAGAAAACCACTGCTCATCCTCGTTGGTGTGGTTAAGCAGGATCGTGAAATCTGGTAACATGTGGTGAAGCGTTTGCATTTGTTCGCTTGCTGACATAGTGTTCAAAATATTAATCTTTTTTTTTTAATACGAACACTTTTATTGTCTTTTGTTTCAATATATATTTGTTTCAATATTGTCGATCATTTAGAACTGTACTGAGTGAATTTCAAGGGGATTTTTAAATTTGTGGTTGAACAAACAGCATAATCAATCGGGTATGTAATATTAGTGTTTCATGAAATAGAATTCAATGTTTACAGTGACCTACAAAATGACTGCCGACGATTGCTGTTCTAATTCCACGTTATGATGAGAGAATTAACTTCATTTTCGAATAGCCGAAAATCAGAATTTGCTCAAACTTGCCAGTTTGCACCAAATACTAGGCTTAAGCAAGGAGTGTACATTCATAAAAAGGTGTTACACGAGCACAGCAAAGTTGGAAAAAGATTTCATTATGTTATTGTCACTTTGCATTTTGTTTATCTCTCACCAAATAATACCTGGCGCTCAGAAAAAAACATAATATTCATCATGGTGAAAGACATGGAGGTTGATCATGGGGCATTTCGGTTGGAATTGTCAACCTGGATTAGAATTTTAGAATTTATCATTCATCTTTCATACAGACAAGAGGTGTGCTAATGGCAGGTAAATGGTCAAGACAAGATAAAACTGGCCAGCAGAAAGACGGAAATTCAGGAGAAAGTTGAAGAAAGAACTCGGGTTGATTGTCGATCAGTAAACGGCCTGGTTGGTGGTAGTGGAACTAGTAATGATAGGAACACCGCTCGCAGGTGTTTTGAAAATCCTGAAAATATTTCAAAGATCACTGGAGTTAACCAGGAGCTGATAGAAATATGTGCTGTCGTCCTAAGTACTATTCCCGGTGGGTTGGAAGAGGATATAGCAGCATTCGAGAAGCATGTATATGACACAGCAAGGTTACACAGGGTGATCATAATCGACCGCACAATAAACCTATTGGACGATTCCTCGTGGAGAAAGAAGCCGAAAAACCGTTGTCCGATCGGACGCAGCATTCCGGAGATATACACCCCGAAAGTTCGTGACATCACATCCAGTAAGAATACAGACATTAGAAATAACTTATCTAATCACTTTGACAGAAAACATGTAGTTTATTGATGTGTACCACTACAACACAAATGATGAAACACGTGGATTCGTGTCAGATTACAACATGTGTTCAAAATGACCACCTTATAGTGAGGAACAAGCGGCAGCCTGCCGAGGAATAGACATCTGCACACGTTGCAGCATAGCAGCGGTTACAGTTGTGAGGGCTGCATGTAAGGTGGCCACTAGATCGTGCAGGCTGTTGACAGGCCGTCGATATACCAGTTCCTTTAGATGATTCGTCAATATACCAGTTCCTTTAGATGATTCGTCGATATACCAGTTCCTTTAGATGATTCGTCGATATACCAGTTCCTTTAGATGATTCGTCGATATACCAGTTCCTTTAGAGAAGAAGTCCAATGGGTTAAGATCCGGCGAACTGGCGGGCCATGCGACAGGACCACCACGGCCAAGCCATCGACCGGGATATTCCGTATCCAGCAACTGGCGAACATTTGCAGCGTAATGCGCCGGTGTTCCATCATGCAGGAACCATAGATTGTTCAGAACATTCAATGGTACGTTTTCCAGTAAGTCCGGCAGAACATCACGTAGGAAAACGATGTAGTTGGCTGCTGTGACACGTTCGGGAAGATATGGTCCCACTAGGATATCTCTCACAATACCACACCAGATATTAACACCCCACCGGACCTGGTGAGCGTGTTCACGTGTTGCGTGCGAATTGTCCAATGCCCAAACATGACTATTATGGGTGATGCCGGGCCGTGTAAACCTTGCTTCATTAGTCCACAACATCCGGTGGATGAAACTATTATCGGCAGCATGTTGCTGTAGCAACCACTCACAGTATGCCTGTCTTCGAGGATAATCATGTGGTATCCTCGAAGACAGGCTTGGACGTGGTGCGACATTGGCTGCGTCGCACATTCGAGCGTCAAGCCGCCGTATGACCTGGGAGTCCGGGTGCCGTCGTGCTGGGTATCTCTCGCTGTAGGCCTTTGTGGCACGAAATGCTGAACCATGGCATTCCCCCAATGGGAGATACATGTCACAATACTATCTCAATCTGTACGACCTATCGCTAACCACACTACTGTCAAATTTACCAACGCAGTATGAGCGTACCTCCTACCGTCGCCAACCCTTTTTTTTTTTTTTTTTTTTTTTTTTGATTGGAGGTTTAACGACCACCGTGAGCAACTCAATGGGCTATAAGCAGTCGCCCGTCCCTAATTTAGGGTCACTGGTTCCAGGGAAGGGAGAGAGCCAGTGCCATAAGACAAACACAACATCCATGCCCGACCGGGATTCGAACCCGGACCCCTTACGGACGAACGATCAGAGGCCAGCGCCTTAGACCACTGCGCCACCGAGGCGGCCCAACCCTTTTTATCCCTAACTGCCGTGTCGCGCAGGCGTACAACTGATGGTTTCACGCCACCACGTCCTTCGAATTTGCATACCCACCCCGTGCCACATTTTAAAAAGTTGATTGCCTTTTTTTTTTTTTTAATTGGAGGTTTAACGACCATCGTGAGCAACTCAGTGGGCTATAGGTAGTTGCCCGTCCGGAATGTAGGACCACTGGTTCTCCAGGGAAGGGAGAGAGTCAGTGCCGTAGGACAAACACAACATCTATGCATCATCGGGATTTGAACCCGGACCCCTTTCGGACAAATGATCAGAAGCCATCGCCTAAGACCACTGCGCCAGGGGCGGCTTGATTGCCTTGTGACACGTGCGTCTGTATAACTATCCTCGTCGCTCTTCAACGCGCACGTGAGTTACCGGATGTGACGTCACGAAACTTTCGGCGCGTATATATCTGGAATGCGACGTCCGATCGGACAACGGTTTTTGGCTTCCTTCTCCACAAGAAATCGTCCGATAGGTTTATTGCGCGGTCGATTCTGATCACCCTGTATGTAAAACATTACTCCTGGTTTTACATGCCAGCCTCAGTTCATAAACATTAATACATGACCCTTCCATCATCTCAGCTGCATTACTGCCAATAGGACAGACGTCCGAAGAGGCTCAAGAGGTAAGACACAAACACCTCAAGCAGTATCGATAGCAACATAGCAGAAAGAGAAGCAGAATAAACTCCTCAACAGATAGAATACATCTACTCTTGGACTTCTCCGATCCTCTTGTCTCATCCCTTCGTCCATCTTTCCAAACGAAAATGAAGCAAAAAACATTACCGAAAGAGGTTCCAACACCAACACCACGCATGACACCAGAAATTAGTGATACAGAATAAGGAATGTAAGTTTCTTATATGTCCCTTAATTTTGTGTTAGTTATTAATAATGATTGTAAATAAAATTTCATGATAAATTAAATGATTTATCTGAAGTGCATTTCTACATCGGTTTATAAATAACAAAGTCGTTCTGAAGTTATAGGTTTTGGCCATATTTTAAGACTTTCTGAACCACTGTGCGATGGGGGAGGGTGGAAGTAGGAGGGGGGTATTTAGCGCAAACCAAACGAAGCGATGGACCCAACTTGCTAAATTGAGGTCATACAGGATGGTGGATGCAGTGCAACAGTTTGTGATGCGTTTATATGGGCTTCCTTGGGGCGCATCGTAAACGTCGAGACGTACGTTACCAGCACAAGCTATGTTAATATCCTCCTTTATTATCTACACCCGTTAGTAATGATTCTCTTTCCGCACCATGACGCCATCTTTCAACAGGACAAAGCCACACAGCATACCTTCTGAGTGGAAATCAAGTGGCTCAAAAAGCATTTAAATGAGTTCTATCCCTGTATCTCAACCCACTGAGAATTTGTGGTGCTAATTTAAAAGATTTTTTCTAGCTCGCCTATCCATACACACAAGTGCAGATGCTCTACGACAGTCGCTCCTCACTTCATGGGCGGAAATTCTACATCTCAGCCATATGAGTCCTTGCGAAACCGTATGGCTGCTGGGAAAGAAACGATTGAGCAACACTTTATCAGGTAGGTGTACATAATACTCTCCCATTCAGTGTATGTTGAGGGCAACAGCATTCGCATTTATGCCTCCTAGTGAAGAATGAGTTTATGAGAAAAAGGCCGAATGGTAAAGATCTTTATTTCAGAAATTCAACTTCCAAACGCAAAGAGAATTCTTCAAATCGTACTAATACTAGGGGTGTTCAAATGAAAAGGTACGAAACGTCATAAGAACGTAACCGTTAACATATTTGCCTATGCCGCTATGGGAGAACGTAGCGACACATCTAGGGATGCGATTGGAGTCGCCGGCGTGGATCGGAGCATGCACGGGCGCCCGCATGCGCAGGAGAGAGCAGAGGCTGTTATAAAGAGCGCCGTCCAATTGACTACTTGTTGAATTCCTCCTGTACAGACGAACCATTAACTCCGATGTGCACTGTGAGACACTCCGAAGCCTACGCAGGTCCATCAAGAACAAAAGACCGGGGCTGCTCACGGAGGGTGTGGTTCTGCTCCATGATAACGCGCGTCCACACGTCTCCAGGGTCACACACGCGGAACTGGCCAAGTTCCAGTGGGAGCAGCTTGACCATCCGCCCTACAGCCCGGACATGTCGCCCTGCAATTTCCATGTGTTTGGTCCCCTGAAAAAACATCTGAAAGGAAGCGCTTCCACTCGGACGACGAACTCAAGGACGCTGTGCAGGACTGGGTCTCGTCACGGCTACAAGAATTCTGGGAACAAGGAATCCTTCGGCTCGTTAATCAATGGGATCGTTGTGCTACGGCCTATGGTGTATACTTTGAATAAAGTCTTCATTTATACCCACAGTGTCGTTTCGTACCTTTTCATTTGAACACCCCTAGTATATACAGAGAAATCATGACGACAGTCAGAATTATGCCATAAGCATGCAGATTTTTCGAAAAGATGTGTGGCAAGTGACCATAGATACTTTTTATGTTCATGTAGTTACATGTGAATGAACTGCGATGGTAGCAGAAGAATTAACAAGAAAGATGACATAGAATTTTTAATTGTAATGAGTACGTCTTTCTTTTGAATCTTTTTCGACGCGAATAAAATTTTTCCAAGTTATTCATAGCCAATGGAACCGGTTACACACACACACACACACACACACACACACACACAGATCAACCGGATTCCTACAATCGATAAAACATCCAGAAATAGAAACTGCTACTTACTCTTACCAGCAGCTGATAAGTATGTTACGAAAATTAGCAAATCGTGGTCAAAAAGTTTCTCTTAGCAGACGTAACGTATCAGAGGCAAAAGGGATTTTGAAATCGAACAGAATGAAAAATATAGAGGGAAACATGATACAACTCTATGCCACGTAGCCGAAGAATTTTCCATAAAGAAAAAGTTGAAAATACGCGAAACGTATTCTTCACAGGAAAAGCTAAGCTAAGGAAAAAGGATTTTTCAAATACTTGAAACAGAGATAGCGGGAAAAAGGTTTTGTCATTTACGCCCTCTAGCCGAAAAGCTGTAGGTCATTTAAAGAGGATAATGTTCCAATCTTTGTTGTAGCGAACGGCATACAGTGAAAAAAATCAGTGTAGTTTTTAGAAGCTGAGATTCAGATGCGAACAGAAGTACAAAAACACCAATTAGCGATATAACTGTGAACGGGAAAAAAATCCACAAGTACAAGCAAAGTATTTCGACAAAGCAAATAGTATCCGATGTTAAAAGATTTTTTTTTAAATTGAGCATTTAGAAGCAGAGATATCGAGGAAAACGGAATACACATTCGTGCCCCCTAGCGGGAATATCGCGCATTATTTTGGGAAAGAAATAAGCTCAAAAGGTTCTGATAGTTAGTAGCATCTGATCGAAAATCAATTTTTTCAATCAGCTTTTTAGAATTACAGATATTACTGCACATAATTTGCAAATTGAAACGTAAATTTACGCCTTCTAGTGACACACTTATGGCACAAAAAATTTTAAATTCCATGCAAAATATTTCGTACCAGAAACGCTATCCCACAAAGAAAAAATTCACATTGGACTCTTAAAAGCAGAAATATCGTCCAAAAATAAGATATACATCTACGCCCCTTGGCGTGAAAACTGTGCACTCTTTTAGGCAGAATATATTCTCAAAAGGTTTTACTGGTGATCAGTATCGCTCCACGAAATAATTTTCTAAATGGAGTTTCCAAAAGCGAAGACTTTGCTGAAAAAACTATAGAAAAATACTCAGAAAAATACACTACCCCTGTGGCTAAAACGTTATTTATCCAAAAATAAATAAATAAAATGAATTACAAGGCAGAGCCAAATGAAAACCTTAAATAACTTTTTCTCACAGTTTATTGAACAAAAAAGGAACCCAATTGTATCATTTTTTAGTGTAAACTCCATTTTGCGCAATGCAAGTCCTCCAGGGCTTACAAAGTTCACAGATTCCTGTAGAAAAAAATTCTTCCGGTCGAGTGTGCAGCTACACATGCACCACCTGCTGCACCTGTTCATCGGACATCAAAGTAATTCCCGTATCGCATTTTGAGTGGTCCAAAGGTGTGATTATCACTTGGAGAAAGATCTGGTGAAAACGGCAGATGTGGAAGACACTCGAAGTGCAGGACTTGTATGGTTGCAACCGCTGCACGCGCAGTATTAGGCCAAGCGCTGTCATGTTGCAACAAGAGAGCAGTATTCAGAAGTCCACGTCATTTGGATTTGATGGCAGGTCGAAGATGATTCCTGATAAGATTTGCATACGTGTCATTGGTTACAGTGTTCCCCCCTGGGCATGTAGTGCTCCAAAATTACGCCTCGTTTATCCCAAAGGACAGTCAGCATAATCTTTCCCGCAGATGGCTTCGAGAGGAACTCCTTCGGTTTTGGTGAGGAGGGATGGCGCCGTTCCTTGCTCGGTCTCTTGGTTTCTGGTTGATGATAGTGAACTTAGGTTTCATCTCCAGTAACAATTTTTTTATAGGAAGCCATCGCCGTTTGCTTCAAAGCGCCGCAAAAGTTCTTGAGAGGCATCAACACGTCGCTGTTTCAATTCTAGAGTCAGCTGGCGTGGCACCCACCTTGCAGATACTTTGTTGAACTGGAGCCCATCATGGATGATGTGGTGCGCTGAATCATGACTGATGTCCGAAAGTGCGGCTGTTTTATCCACTGTCACTTGGCAATTTCCCATCACAATGCCTTTAACTGCTGTAATGGACTCTGTGGGCCTAACTCGGACGAGGAGAATCTGTCACAGAACTCACGCCGTTTCGGAACTTCATAGTCCATTCGTACACTTGCTGGAGTGACGGAAATGCATCACCATACTGCAACTTCATTTAACGATGAGTTTTAATAGGTCCCACGCCTCACCACTCAAAAGAAAAAAAAACGTATGACAGAACGCTGATCCTCTTTTGTTCATGTATCAAGTCGGGCGGCCATTTTTACACTGCTACTGTGTCAGCTTGTATGCACCGTACTGCCACCTGTAAGTAAATCTGTTATTCATTGGTAACAATAGTGCCAAATTACAGGACAATGACACTGTACTTTGAATATTTCATCGCACTTTTAAGGTTTTCATTCAATTCGTGTGATATATGCAGGATGTTTCCCACCAAGAGCTCTAACCGACACCGGAAGTATTTTTGAAATAGGAGTTCCAGAGGCATAGATATCAGAGAAATTGCAATTTACCTTTACGCCTCCTAGCGGGAGATCTATGCATTTCTTGAAAAAAAAACTGTACACAAAATGGTCTTCGTTATATCTAGTCTTACCATAAAAATACTGTTGCAAAATATTCAATGAAATACCAAATTAAATTTAAAGATATTTTAATATACTTATGATATGACGTAAGTAGAACCCTTGTGAATACATGGCACCAATAACTTTTCAAAATGGCATCATCTGCCTTCACAGAGTCCTCCAGTCTCTGTGGCCACTCATCAATAGCTTTACGCAGGGTTACCACAGGAAAAGCTGATATTGCCCGCACCAAAGAGCGTTTGAGACTGTCAATACTGGTGTGTCTCTTTCTGCAAGCCATGTCCTCCAGTGTAGTCCAATAGGTTGAGGACTGAACTGTTTGAAGGCCAATCAGCTGGAGAAATGAAGTCTGGCAAATTCGCCTGAAGCCACTCCTGGGTTGACTTGGCCTTGTGGGCAGGTGTGGAATCCTGCTGAAAGCTCCACTAACGGTTTTGGAAAAGGTTGTGACTCGCATTTTTGACCACTGCCTCCAAAACACTGTCCTGGTAGACTTTGGCGGATGTTTTCAATCCTTTCTCACAGAATGGAGCTACGCGGTTCCCTCGTAGGAGATTTCCCACCAGGGCAGGATTAAAACCTTAGTAGGCTTCTAGGGTAAGACATCTGAGTGGGGCCCTAGGCCAAGACATCTGAGTGGGCCCCCAAAGGACTTATGACGGAAAATTATTATAAGTACATTAAAACACGAAACTGTAACTACTAAATTATCTGCAAAGTTTTCATAATAAGTCGCTGTATTTTTCATAGTTCTCACATGAACACGAGTTAAAATCTTATGATTCCAAGATTTTGTTTTGGATTTTCTAATGATTTGGCATTCTATACTTTTCTTAGTGCATGGTTTTTGTTATACAATGCAAAGCCATAGGTAACTTCGACCATTAACGATTCCAAGCGCAAATTGGGAGGCGTGGGTGCTTAACAGTGAAAAAGCTGAAACATTCTCGACGACCTCGCTGTACACAGCGACATGAAACACTTACCCTTGGCAAGCTACTGCCTTGAAATCTATTCGACTCCCAGCCTCTGTTTCTGACCAAGTGGAAATCATTTTACAAACATCTCTCTCTCTACTTGCCCAGGTATGTCTACTGGGCCCTTGATCATGGTGGGCCCCAAGGGTATATCCCCTATTGACCCCCTCTTAATCCGGCCCTGTTCCCCACCAAACCATGACAGAAGTAGGATGATAACTCCTCATGATCCTTAGAGCTTTCTCCTGAGCTGAAAAAGCTGAAACTGTCTCGACGACCCCGCTGTACATAGCGACATGAAACTTTTACCCTTTACAAGTCGCTGCCTTGAAATCTGTTCAACTCTCAGCCTCTGTTTATGACCAAGTGGAAATCATTTTACAAACATCTCTCTCTCTGCTTGCCTAGGTATGTCTACTGGGCCCTTGATCATGGTGGGCACCAAGGCTATAGCACCTATATACCCCTCTTAATCCGGCCCTGTTCCCCACCAAACCATGACAGAAGTAGGATGATAACTCCTCATGATCCTTGGAGCTCTCTCCTGAGCTTCTCGTGAGGTTGACGTATACACCCTGTTATTTTGGAAGTTCAAAGCCTCTTCAATAGTGAAAATGTTTACATCAGAAAAAAGAATCTGTCTGTGGCGATTAACTGCGTAAAGCTGCAGCAGACGTTTCGCTTTTAGCACCTTCTGCTGCTTCAGTTGTGCGGTGAGGAAGTGCCTTGTATGCCGCCGGTAAACTCTCAACCTTAGGTCACTCCGCAGCACGAGTGACATCGACTTTCTTGAAATGTTCAGCTCACGAGCCATCAATGATTGTTTTTTGGCAGGATTTCATCGAATACGGGCTTCAACTGCTTTCAGCAGGCGAGCAGTTTTTACGGTACTCGGCCGACCGTTTCTGGGACTCTCAGCGACGGTCGCAGTCTCAACGAACCTTTTTATGGTCTAGTAGACAAAAATTTGGCTAATTTTCAGCTACTTCAGCATGTTGAAATTCTCGAAAACTGATTTTCCAAATTTGTACAGTGCTATTACAGCAACACGAATCCCATAATCGCCCCACTCCATGGCAAGTACTTCACGAAACACGTTATCTTCTCTGTTATTGGACGCACTAGCTGCATCATGACTCCTGGTTTGTCGGTGACGTTGCACACCGGTTGCGCGCCATCTGTCGAAAGCTTGTAACAGTATTTATGCTAAGACTGGATATATCGCATAGAAAGGAGGATAACATTTTGTCACTCGGTATTTAAAAGCAAATATATGGAATAAAATGAATTCGATAGCATTTGCAATTACGCCCTCTAGCGGGGAAGTGATATAGCGTAAAAAAATAATCCGAAAAACCAGAATCATCGTTCTCGTATTTTAGGCTTTCCAATGGAAAAAAGATTTTCGAAATCGGACTAATAATTACAACGATATTGTGTCCACAGACGGACTGACATGTGGACCAACAAACGGACGGAAAGGAGGACGGACAAATTATACTTTAAGTACCTACTCTTTTTTTACAAAAGATGTGCTAAAAAGCAAGAAAACAGTTGTTAAAGGAAATGGCGGTTTCTGTTTCGCACTTCACGAATCAGAAAGGATTGCATTGCGAACAGAAGTGAAAGTCAATTTGACTTACATTATGAAGCCAAGGAAAGAAGCTCTTCAATTTTCGCAGTTCAGAACAATGTGTCGATCTTTAGATTACTTATCTGGAGAGCTGAGTTTAAGCTGAAAGTGAAAGGAGGAGTAACGTCGTCATGATACGATTTGTTATATTGAAGCTAAGGAATGTGTCTCATAGAGAAGAGAAGAGGCAGTAGAAGATTCGCTTACGTCACATGCAGGTGATACGTGATTTGTTTCCTGCGTTACAAAAGGAAGTGAAAGCTCTGGGAGTTACGTAAGAAGAAATCAAAGAAGAAAGCCAGCGTTCTCTCAGCATCCAAAATACAAAAAGTGCGACTTACTTTGCCAAGTTGACAGATAATGGAAGACGGCTGAGTGAGAATTTGAAGTAAACAAAATAAAGATCCAAAACTATTAAACAATTACAGTAGAGTGTCGAAAATCCGAACTAATTGGGAACACTGATAGTTCATATTTTCGATGTGTTCGGATTATCGAACATGTAAAAAAATACAAATACGCTAACACTTCTATATTATATTATCCAAATACATGTGCCATGTACCAAATACATGTAGGAACAAGTTTGCCGTTTTTACTACTGCTGTGAAAATTTTAAACATAAAGTACAAATTCCAAAACTTACCAATCATTACAAGTTGGTTTCGATTCCCAAGGGGTGTACTTTACGCTAAGTGCAGAGGAAATAATTTTCCTCCCGGCTCACAGTGAACAACGGGGCTAAGGAATGAAACAAGGGTGGCACTGCCGTGGTAATGGATCGCAAAATCTTAGTTCCACAAGGAACAAGTGAGTGGAGAAGTTTTAGTCTTTTGTCTGAGTATCAAAAGTAACCAACACTTTCGATACGTCGTCCCCCAAATACTTTCATCCCCAAAATTAGGCGATTCCGTAATCATCAATGCCAAGTAAAAATAAACGGACCACACTTAAACTTTCGAGCACGAAATATAAATAAAGAAAGAAAGAAAGAAAGAAATAAGTGGAGAGCAACTCGTTCGGATTTTCGACGTTTCGGATCTTCGACGCTCTACTGTAGTTTGCAGTCCACCTGGAAATAAAAAGAACTACCTTCAATAACCATAAGAAAATTTTGTGTTTTGTGAAGTCCCTTAACAGATACCAGTGTTTGCAAGCCTTGCAACACCAAGAAAGAATCGCGCTATTCAACTGAAATTTATATCACAGATTATACATGTTACAGGGAAGGGAAGATTCGTGAGGATTGGAACAACGCTACAATGATCCTGCTACCTAAAAAGGGTGACATTGAGGATCTCAGGAACTACAGACTTATCAGCCTCCTATCAGTGGTTTATAAAATCTTCACTAAAGTTCTTTCACACCGCTTGAAGGTAACACTGGACATGGCTCAACCGAGAGAACAAGCTGGATTCAGAATTGGCTACAGCACAATAGATCATATCCACGTACTGAGAGAACTAATTGAAAGAGCTAGGGAATATGAACTTCCATTGTGCATGGCTTTTATCGATTATTAAAAGGTCTTTGATTCAGTGAAACCCATCAGTCGTTACAATGGCTCTGAAATCCTGCGGTATTAAAGATGCATACATTAATATTATTAATAACATCAATGAAAATGCAAGTGCAAAGATTCAGCTGTTTGAGAATACAGCACACATATAAATTGGAAAGGGGGGGGAGACAAGGTGACACCATATCTCCCAAGCTCTTTAATGCTACATTGGAAAATGTATTTCAATCACTGAACTGGGAAAACAAAGGGATAAAGATTAATGGAGATTATCTAACTCACCTTCGTTTTGCTGACGACGTAGTCATTTTTGCAACTATCCCATCAGAGCTGTAAAAATATTTTGGCACATCTTTTGTAAAAATAAAGTAGGTACTTAAAGTATAATTTTGTCCGCCCTTCTTTTCGTCCGTTTGTTGTTCCACATGTCAGTCCGTCTGTGGACACTATGTCGTTGTAATTATTATTCCGATTTCGAAAATATTTTTTCCATTGGAAAGCCTAAAATATGAGAACGATGATCCTGGTTTTCCGGATTATTTTTTTACGCTATATCACTTCCCTGCTAGAGGGCGAAAATGAAATTCAACACGTGTAATTCAACCGGGCTCGGAATTACACGTGTTGAATTAATTACAGTAATGAAATTCAAGACGTGTAATTCCGAGCCAGGGCCCGGATGTTTCGGTAGTTAACGAATTCTGAGCCCTTCCGAGCCCATCTCTAGTGCAAAGACATTTCAAGTGACTACCGCAAATCAATTATTATGTGTATGTCACATCGTATTCTGTTCGTTATAAAAAACAAAGGTGGCCACACAAAGTACTGATTTTTATCTTTTGGTGTTCTAAATAATGTAAGTATTCATCTGTGGTGTCATTTTTCCAAATATATTTGACTAGTAATTAGTTGCTTCTTTTGAAATCGTAATTTTTAGTAAATTGACGGGTGGTCTTAAACTTTTGCAAGTGACTGTAGTTTGCTATTTGATGCTGGGTGTGAACAGGTTCTGTGTAAATAAAGCGGAATGATGACCACAAATTGGGGAACTACTTGAAAAACCCTCTTAATCGAAAGGCCACCTTGACGTTATATGAAATGTTTGTTTTAGACATTGCAGAAAAATATTCACACGTACAATACATATAAAAGAATATTATGATGATCAACTATTAAAAATTCACTGCTGGATGAAAATCATTCTAAATGTTTCCCGCAATTATCTGATTTGCGCAATTACTTCCATATCACTCAGCCATGATTTAAAGATGCTTTTCTGAGCATTTTCCTGTTCCCCAGTCAAGTTAGTTATACACTGCCGGACAATTGCTAAGGACGGATGACAATAGCAACGATAGCAACCATAAAATGGAAGGCAGGAAAATGTGGTGAATAGCATAAGTGCGGAATACAGTAAGACGTGTTGTGCGTATGCAAATTTCGGATTGCCGAACTTGTTCGTGACGTCATAGCGCTGATAAGAGATATAAAGGATTTGACGCGTATTGACCGTTGTTGTTGAAACGCAAAGTTGAAAGGGAAAGAATCAATTGACGAACTTGCAATTTTCAGTATGTCTTCCCGACATCACCTAGATGATTTTACGCGTGGCTGTATTATTGGCAAGATTGAAGAAGGGCGAAAAATAACAGATGTTGCCAGGGAGTTCGACGTCAGCCACAGTGTTGTTTCAAGGCTTTGGAAATCATTTCAAACAAATGGAGAGTGTAGCAAACGTCACGGGGGAGGTCGTGTTCGCAGTACGACATCTGCAGAAGATCGGTACATAGTGCTATCAACAAAAAAACACCGGCGCAGCACAGCTAGTGAGGTAGCAAATCAGTTTATGGCTGCTACTGGCAAGCGGATCTCCCGAAAAACTGTCGCCAGACGTTTGCATGAAGGAGGGCTGTACGCCCGCCGTCTTGTTGGGTGCATCCCATTGTCCAGACGTCACCGTACCGCCCGTTTGCAATGGTGCCATCAACATCGCAATTGGACTGATAACGATTGGTCTGCTGTCCTCTTCTCAGATGAGAGTAGATACAGTCTATCGTCTGATTGTCGACGACAACTGATCTGGCGTGATAGTGGTACTGCATATTGTCCAGCAAACATACAGGAAAGGGACCGATATCCGACATGTAGTGTCATGGTATGGGCTGGCATCATGATCAATGGCCGTACGTCCATCTATGTGCTTCCAACTGGGACTATGACTGGCCAACGATACATTAATGATGTTCTGCTACCTCATGTTCGCATGTTCCGTGGTGCTGTCGGTGATAGATTCATTTTCATGGACGACAACGCAACATGTCATCGAACAGTCGCTGTCCAGGAGTGTCTTGAGAGCGAGGATATTCAACGCCTCGTATGGCCAGCACGTTCTCCAGATCTGAATCCCATTGAAAATGTGTGGGATGCTTTGGGGAGGAGTCTTCCTGGTCGCCAATGCCCTCCAATAAACAAGGACACCCTCATCCGTGCACTGACAGAGCAATGGGATAAATTACACCAACAGCTGCTTGATAATGTTGTGCAAAGCATGACACGACGTGTGGAATCATGCATCGCCCTCCATGGTGGCCATATCCCGTATTGACATCTTACGCCGGAACGCCTGCGGACGGTAATTGCATTTTTTTCACGTTTACGTATTCTGCACAAAATGGCCTGTTTGTCCCTTGAACACGTTCCAAAGCCTTCTGGATTTCATAGCATAATAAATTGTCTTTTTTGTAATGTCCTGGCATTCTGACATTATTTAATTTCACTTGGCATCCAACCACACTTACTTTTTTATGCACTATATAGCCGTTTATGGTCCGTCCTTAGCAATTGTCCAGCAGTGTATAATGATGGTCAGTTCAACAAATATGTCCAGCTCATTGTCACTTGAGGGTGTTTACTTGGTTGGAAGGTGTGAACCTCCTTTCAATTTTCAAAACAATATATTAGAGCAGGAGTCCGCAACAGCAATATAGTCTCAATTACCTCCGAAACTATAGCAATAGGAAAACCATACTGCACCACTTAGTGTAGTTTATAAACGCAAACAAGACGGTGTAGTAAAATCCGGAATACCTGTTTCAGTTTAGGAGATATTGTCGATGGTGTCTTTTTAGCAAAATTTCAGCGTTTTTGACAGTGCGAAATGACTCTGCACGTTGGATCCGGGCACACTACGCGCTACTGAACGAGATTGAGGGAGGACGTATAACTGGGTTGAGAGTGGCCGGTTTATCAAGTTGCCGTATTGCCAGATATTTGGGCCGGAGCGACGCGAGAATCGGCCAATGTTGGTTTTGGCACATTTGACTTCTAAGGTACAGTAAGGGGCCACAAGTGCAGTACATATTACACATTTATCATATATAGATAATAATCCACTCAAAATCGAAATAGACACCCCACAGAAATCACCAAACCGCTTGGCAACCAAGTATCAAACCCTCCATGAAGAAACCAACGTGAACTGAAACACATACAAACACACCGCCAATAGCGGTATAACTATACCATCGGGATTAGAGGAAATGCTATCCCACACTCAACAACCCGCTTGGCCAGCGTGGTGAGTTATGGCCAAACCCCTCCAAAATGACTCCACAACTTAAATCGGCCTTCAGTCTCCGGCAGCTGGAATGTACCTGGCCAAGGCAGCGGCCAGTGCGACATGAAGGCAGAGGGTGCTAAGAATCCCCGGAGAACCGGACTAGGCTGCCATCTGATGCTGACCTTGGCTACGTACAACGGACGCTCCCTATCTTCTGATTCAAGGCTTCTTGAATTGGAAGAGGAACTACAAAGGATCAAGTGGGACATCGTCGGGCTAAGTGAGGTAAGTAGAAAAGGAGAAGATCTCATTGAACTGAAAAGTGGACATCTCTTCTACTATCGTGGGACAGATACTGGCAGAACAAGTGGTGTTGGATTTATAATAAACAAGAAACTGCAGGATAAAGTTGTAGAAGTTGAAAGTTCCTCTGACAGAGCTGCACGACTCGTTATCCAACTCTCGAGAAGATACCAGGCTCAGATTATTCAAACTTATGCACCCACCACAAGTCATGCTGAAGAAGAAATTGAAGAATTTTATGAGAAAATTCGTGATCTAAATAATAAAGGTAAGCAGCACTTGAAGATAATTATGGGAGATTTCAATGTAAAAATAGGGCAACGGCAACAGAATGAAACTTCAGTAGGTAAATTCGGTCACGGCAACAGAAACCAGCGTGAAAATACTCTCGTAGAGTTTGCAGAGGCAGAAGGGCTTTTCATCTTGAACTCCTTTTTCAAGAAAAAGCCACACAGGAAATGGACATGGAGACATCCAAATGGGACGACAAGTGAAATTGATTTTATTATGTGCAACAAAAAATTCGTCATAGAAGACTGCAGTGTGCTAAACAAGTTCAACACAGGTAGTGACCATAGATTGGTGAGATGTAAGATGCACCTCAACACTAAACTCGAACGTATCAAGCTCATAAGACAAACAAAATGTATTGACATAACCAACCTTAAAAAACACCATAATAACTTCAAATTGGAACTGAAGAACAGATTCTCTGCTTTAGAAGGCCTAACATCGGAAGAAGTGGATATTTCTGAAGTTAACAGAAAAGTAACCAAAGCTCTTATGGAAACAGCAACAAAATTAGCTGGGTCTAAGAACAAATTGCATGTGAACAAATTATCAGGAAAAACCAAAATGTTGATGCAAAAAGAAGAGTCATGAGGACAACTAAAGAAGATATGACTTCCAAAGTGGAATATATAGAGCTATGCAAGACAGTACGAAAAAGTATCACTGAAGACGTAAGGAAATTCAACTGTGAACTAGTAAGGAAAGCAATTGAAAACAACCAAAGCCTAAAGATAGCAAAGGGACATCTCAGTAAGGGGAAAAAACAGATTATGGCACTGAGAAAAGAAGATGGTTCTGTAACAAGAAATAGAAGCGAAATTTGCACAAGAGTGAAAGATTTATACTCCAAATTATACGAAAGGGATGATACATGTACTCCAGACATCATGAAAGGTACCAGCGTTCTTCCAGTCCTTCCAGCAGAAGTTGCACATGCAATCAAGGACATGAAGCGGGGAAAAGCTCCAGGAGAAGATGGAATTACTGTAGACATCATAGAAGAAGCAAGTGGAGAAATCGAAACAGTACTCGCCCAAATTTTCACTCGATGCCTTAATGAAGGGAAAATTCCAGAGGATTGGAACAACGCTACAATGATCTTGCTACATAAAAAAGGTGACATTGTGGATCTCAGGAACTACAGACCTATCAGCCTCCTATCAGTGGTTTATAAAATCTTCACTAAAGTTCTTTCACACCGCTTGAAGGTGACACTGGACATGGCTCAACCGAGAGAACAAGCTGGATTCAGGAGTGGCTACAGCACAATAGATCATATCCACGTACTGAGAGAACTAATTGAAAGAGCGAGGGAATATGAGCTTCCATTGTGCATGGCTTTTATCGATTATGAAAAAGCCTTTGATTCGGTGAAACCATCAGCAGTTGCAATGGTTCTGAAATCCTGCGGTATTGAAGATGCATACATTAATATTATTAATAACATCTATGAAAATGCAAGTGCAAAGATTCGGCTGTTTGAAAATACAACACACATAAAAATTGGAAAAGGAGTGAGACAAGGTGACACCATATCTCCGAAGCTCTTTAATGTCACATTGGAAAATGTCTTTCAATCACTGAACTGGGAAAACAAAGGGATAAAGATTAATGGAGATTATCTAACCCACCTTCGTTTTGCTGATGACATAGTCATTTTTGCAACTACCCCATCAGAGCTACAGAGTATGATACAGGAACTTGCTGACAAGAGTAAAGAAGTGGGATTAAAAATGAACTTTCAGAAGACAAAAGTGATGTACAATGCTTTTACAAGAAATGAAGATTTATCGATTGATGGAGAAAAGCTGGAGATAACAGACAGGTACGTTTATCTTGGACAGCAGATATCAAGTGAGGGTCACATTGGTGAAGAAATTAATCGGCGTACAAAACTTGCCAGGAGAGCTTTTGGAAGAAACAGCATAATTTTCAAGAGCAATATGCCATTATGTCTTAAAAGAAAAGTGTTTGATCAATGCATCCTTCCAGTGCTTACGTATGGTGCAGAGACGTGGACCTTAGCTAAAAGAGGCATGCAAAGGCTGCAGACAACTCAAAGCAGCATGGAGAGGTGCATGCTTGGTATAACCAGGAGAGATAAGAAGAGGAACACGTGGATCCGAAAAATGACAAGAGGGGAAGACATCATGATCAGAGTTAAATCCATGAAATGGCAATGGGCTGGACATACTGCCAGAAGAACAGACCATCGATGGACAGCCGAAATTTTAGATTGGATTCCAAGGGACAGGAAAAGACCCAGAAGAAGACCACATGGAAGATGGGTGGATGAAATTCGAAAGTATGCGGGAGTGACATGGAGGAGACTGGCACAAGACAGACCGTTGTGGAAGAAACTTGGGGAGACCTTCGTCCAGCAGTGGATTGATAATGGTTGACAATGATGATGATGATGACATATCTTTAAAACAACAATAATAATAATAACAGTAATAAAAGACGTGGACCGGGAATGAATCATCAGGAAAAGACTTCTCCAACACCTGTCCTTGTTCAGGTCTCATGCAGGTGTCGAATTAACTTAAAATGTTCCCAAAAAGAAGGGTCAGAAATTTTGCTAAAGTTTAGGGCTAAACACTTGGGCCGCCCCGGTGGCGCAGTGGTCTAAGGCGTTGGCCTCTGATCACTCGTCCGTAAGGGGTCCGGGTTCGAATCCCGGTCAGGCATGGATGTTGTGTTTGTCTTACGGCACTGGCTCTCTCCCTTCCCTGGAACCAGTGACCCTAAATTAGGGACGGGCGACTGCTTATAGCCCATTGAGTTGCTCACGGTGGTCGTTAAACCTTCAATCAAAAAAAAAAAAAAAACACTTGGTCTATCCTACCTGAACCGAAGACACTAAAAGGAACGTATAAACTCACCTTGAATGACATGAACCACCAACATCCCTACAACCTCAAGGTAAAAATAAAATTCCAACATCCTTAAAATTCCCGAACACAGCAAATCTAGTAACCAACCGAAGCAAACTGGCAGAATAACATCTGGAATCCCAAAGAGAAGCACTGGTAATATCCAAATCAAACCATCAAAACCTAAGAGGCGACACCTGTTGGAATCCAAAAACATGAAAATTGAATCTATGTAATGTAGCCTAATGGATGAAAGCTAGTGTCATATTAGATAATCCGGGACGGCTCGGAAAAAAATTATATTGATTGTAGCCCGAGAAATTGATTAGTTAAAAGCAGAGCCCATGACAATGTTTCAGAATGTATTCCATCTTAGAGGCTGTTCCAGTGTTGAAACAAGTTAATACATTCCCAAAGTGAAAAAGACAATATTTTAATGGATAATGATTTTTAAAACAAGAAGAAAAAAGAACCTTTAAATTATTTTGTAGTGTTTGACCTGTTATTATATATTCTAGTCACTCTTAAAAATTGGGAACTGTTAATATTCCTAAGAACATTGCTTAAAATATTCGAATATCAATCAGTCATAATATTTGTGGCAAAACTAAAATGAACTCGTTTAAAAAAAAATAATCCAAGCTGACGCCATCATTATCTAAATGGATGTCCAAATCAAGAAAATGTACATGATCTTTAGTACTAGTTTTGCATAGTATCAACTCTGGAAGATAAATGTCACTCAAATTGATAGGGGAATAAGTAAAAATAATTAAGTCATCAACATACCTAAATGGATAAAAGGCAGAAGATTCAAACCTCTCCTCATAATAGCTAATAAACTAGAACAGTACGAACCCATTGGACATACATATGTTTAGAGTCATATACTGTACATAATTACTCAAAATGCAAAAATTGCATAATATAGTCCAGAATTCCAAATCTACCCCCAACTGATTGCCAAACTAAACAAAATAAATATCCAAAATCCCCTAAATCAATTGAAGTAAATAGGTTTGAAAAATCATACGTAGTAATATATAATTGAGTAGTATTTATAGAGTCAACAAACTCCATTTTTTTTTATTAATGACAATAATCCAAGATGTTGGTAAAATTTAGTTATAAATGGTAGTAAGTAATTTTTTTAAACTTTCACAAGCTTGATTATTGTAGCTATTTACTCTACATGTAATGAATCTGAAATTTACCGGTTGTTTGTGAAATTTGGGAATTGCAAAAACATAAGGAAAGTGTAGTTGAATTTTTTTATTTCTATTAACTTACTGAATCCAATCAATTTTTTCTTTAAAGTATTAATGTTGTAATTTGCGACTGTTTTATAAGTGTTCTCATTAGATAATTCTGAAGTTAACAATTGGTGGTAATATTTTTTGCAAATAAATGCGAAATTATTATTGCTTTTATCTATAAATGCAACAAAAAATCTGTCCTGTACTTCCTGAAACTGAGCTTTAATTTTCTTCCAATCCTTAATTATAGCCATACCTTCGAAAGTTTTTTTTCAGCTGATTTAAAAACAGCGTCCAGAATTGAACTCGACCGCTGAAAGAAATGCTCAACCGGAGTTCCAGACCTATCAGACCAACCATAAATGAAGCCATAAAGGTCCCTATAGATGATCATTTTGATGAGGAACAAAGATATTCGGTCTAAAATTTGTACCAAATTTCAGCAAATTCCTAAGCTCCACTGGCTCCATAATCTCAATATCTCCAGTGATAATTATGTCCATCGCTATCATTATCAAATATCTAATATGACACTAGCTTTCATTCACCACATTACATACCAGTACATTCAATTTTAATGTTTTTGGATTCCAACAGATGTCACCACTGTAGTTTTGATGGTTTGATTTCGATATTACCAGTATTTCTCTTTAGGGTTCCAGATGTTATTCTGTCAGTTTGCTTGGGTTGGTTACTGGATTTGATGTGTTCGGAATGTTTAAGGATGTTGGAATTTTATTTTCACCTCGGGGTTGTAAAGATGTTGGTGGTTCATTTCATTCAAGGTGAGTTTATATGTTCTTTTTAGTGTTTTTGGTTCAGGTAGGATAGACCAAGTGTTTAGCCCTAAATTCTAGCAAATCCTCTAACCCTTATTTTTGGGAACATTTTAAATTAATTCGGGTGACGGGGATGTCTTTCCCTGATGATTCATTACCGGCTTCCGTCTTTTATTACTGTTATTATTATTGATGTTTTAAATGTATGTATGTGTTTGAGTTCATCTTCGTGGAGAGTTTGGTACTTGGCTGCCCAGCGGTTTGACGATTTCCGTGGGGAGTTCTATTTCGATTTTGAGTGGATTATTAATTATTTACTCTACCTGTGGTTCCTGCAGCTATGCGCGGTTCTGAGGTGAGTTGTAGAGCATACTATTTATTGCACGTTCATAATTTTGTTTCTTATATATGATATATATATCAAAATGGAAAATATATACCTTAGATACGTACGCAGACCACCCCGATACCGCGCAATGCAGCTGGAAATCAAGAGTGGAGTGCTTTATTAATATATATATCATCATTGTCAACCATTATCAATCCACTGCTGGACGAAGGTCTTCCCAAGTTTCTTCCACAACAGTCTGTCTTGTGCCAGTCACCCCCATTTTACTACCGCAAACTTTAGAATTTCATCCACCTATTTACCATGTGGTCTTCTTCTGGGTCTTTTCCTGTCCCTTGGAATCCAGTCTAAATTTCGCTGTGCATCGATGGACTGTCTTTCTGACAATATGACCAGCTCATTGCCATTACAAGGATTTTACTCTAATTATGATGTCTTCCAGTCTTGTTATTTTTCTGATCCATGAGTTCCTCTTCTTATCTCTCTTGGTTACACCAAGCATGCACCTCTCCATGCTGCTTTGAGTTGTCTGCAAGTCTTTGTATGTCTCTTTTAGTTAAAGTCCACGTCTCAGCACCATACGTAAGCACTGGAAGGATGCATTGATCAAACACTTTTCTTTTAAGACATAATGGCATATTGCTCTTGAACAGTATGCTGTTTTTTCCAAAAGCTCTCCAGGCAAGTTTTATACGCCGATTAATTTATTCATCAATGTGACCTTCATTTGATATCTGATGTCCAAGATAAATGTAGGTATTGGTTATCTCCAGCTTTTTCCCATCAATCGAGAAATCTTCATTTCTTGTAAAAGCATTGTACATCACTGTTGTCTTTTAAATGAAAATGCAAGTGCAAAAATTCGGCTATTTGAAAATACAGCACCCATAAAAATTGGAAAGGGAGTGAAACAAGGCGACACTATATCTCCCAAACCTTTTAGTGCCACTTTGGAAAATGTCTTTCAAGCACTGAACTGGGAAAACAAAGGCACAAAGATTAACGAAGATTATCTAACTCAGCTTCGTTTTGCTGATGACGTAGTCATTTTTTGCTACTACCCCATCAGAGCTGCAGAGTATCATCTAGGAACTGGCTGACAAGAGTAAAGAAGTGGGATTAAAAATGAACTTTCAATCATTGATATTATTAATAATATTAATGTATGCATCTTCAATGCCGCAAAATTTCAAAGTCATTGTAACGGCTGGTGGTTTCACAGAATCAAAGAGGCCTTTTCATAATCGATAAAAGCCATGCATAACGGAAGGTCATATTCCCTTGCTCTTTCAATTAGTTCTCTCAGTACGTGGACATGATCTATAGTGATGTAGCCACTTCTGAATCCAGCTTGTTCTCTCGGTTGAGCCATATCCAGTGTAAACCTCAAGCGGTGCGAAAGAACTTCAGTGAAGATTTTATAATCCACTGATAGGAAGCTGATAGGTCTGTAGTTCTAGAGAACCTCAATGCCAAATTTTTTATGAAGCAGAATCATTGTAGCATTGTTCCAATCCTCAAGAATCGTCCCTTCATTAAGGCACCGAGCGAAAACTTGGGCGAGTACTGTTTCAATTTCTCCACTTGCTTCTTGTATGATGTCTAAGGCAATTCCATCTTCTCCTGGAGCTCTTTCCTGTTTCATGTTCTTGATTGCATGTGCAACTTTTTCTGGGAGGACTGGAATAACTCTGGTACTGGTACCTTTCGTAATGCCTGGAGTACATGTATCCTTTCATACAGTTCCGAGTACAAATCTTTCACTGTTGTCAAAATTTCGCCTCTATTTCTTTTTACAGAACCATCTTGTCTCAGAGCCATAATCTGTTTTCTTCCCTTACTCAGATGTCCCTTTGCTCTCTTCAGGCTTTGACTGTTTTCAGTTGCTTTCCTCACTAGTTCTCAGTTGAATTTCCTTACGTCTTCAGTGATACTTTTTCGTACTGTCTTGCATAGCTCTATATATTCTACTTTGGAAGTCACATCTACTTTAGTTGTCCTCATCTCTCTTCTTTTTTGCATCAGAATTTTGGTTTTTCCTGATAATTTGTTCATATGCAACATGTTCTTAGTACCAGCTATTTTTTTGCTATTTCCATAAAAGCCTTGGTTAATTTTCTGTTAACTTCAGAGATGTCCACTTCTTCCGACGTTAAACCTTCTAGAGCAGAGAATCTGTTTCTCAGTTCCGACTTGAAGGTATTATAATTTTTAAGGTGGGCATTGAGGTGCGGTCACTACCTGTGTTGAACTTGTTCTGCACACTGCAATCTTTCATGACAAATTTCTTGTTACACATAATAAAATCAATTTCACTTGTTAATCCATTGGTATGCCTCCATGTCCATTTCCTTTGCGCCGAAACCCTTCTGCCTCTGCAAATACTACGAGATTACTTCCACGCTGGTTTCTGTTACTGTGACCACCGCCTTCTGATTATTTAGGGGGGGAGGAGGCACAGATATGTCTTCCTTTACCTTCCCAACTCTCTTGCTCTTCTCGATATAAAACCATGAATTATTTTTACTTGAGAGTTCCCTATTCCCCCACCCTCTCAACTTATCCACCTTTAGATACATCAAGATACAATAACCATTATTTATGTCAGCTGTATTGTTCGGGTAATTAGAGGTAAATCCTTACATTGAACCAAATGTGAGTGTCAACAATTTATTTATTCAGTTAAAGTAAATCTTTTCACATGTACTTGAATGACATTTCATACGTAGGCCTAGTTTATAGAATAAAATCTTGTTCTTCACAACCCTGATTTAGAAGCTGGAACATAATAAGTCTATAGTTTCCATTTAATCACAAACTGATCCACAAACGCTCCTCCTCTCGTCCTTGTTTGATATGAAAATCTTTGCAATTTTGTCCAGCTCAACAGTATCGAGTATGTTCTGGTGGACATTACACAACGCTACGTGGTTAAGCCGTTTCTGTGTCATTGTTGACCTCATGTATGACTTCGGTTTTCGCAGAGTACTGAAGCTCCTCTCTGCTCCACAGCTCGATGCTGGAGACACTAGCAAAATGCGGAAAATGTTTTCAACATTTCGAAACAGCCTTCTAACTTCCTTTGTCATTTTCCTTAAGGTTTGCCTAACATCGTCCAAGCAAGCAACCTGATCTTGAATTTTCTGCATGAAAAGTCGCAATTCTATTTCTAACATCGAAGAGTCGATTTCAGGGTATTTTCCTACAAATGTTTTTTCCTACGTCAATGTTCCCTGTCCCCCATTTGGCAAAATATTGAAGGGGGGGACGCGTCACCGAATCCTCATAGACCGTCACGCCCGTGATTGTGACCGAATTTACCTACTGATGTTTCGTTCTGTTGCCATTGCCCTATTTTCGCATTGAAACCTCCCATAATGATCTTCAAGTGCTGCTTGACTTTATTATTTAGGTGACGAATTTCCACGTAAAATTCTACAATCTTTCTTACGGATGACTTGTGGTGGGTGCACAAGCTTGAATAATCTGAAACTGGTATCGTCTCGAGAGTTGAATAACAAGTCGTGCAGCTCTGCCAGAGAAACTTTCAACTTCTGCAACTTCATCCTTTAGTTTCTTGTTTATTACAAATCCAACACCACTAGTTCTGCCAGTATCTGCCCCACGATAGTAGACGATGTGCCCACTTTTCAGTTCAGTGAGATCTTCTCCTTTTCTCCTTACCTCACTTAGCCCGACGATGTCCCACTTGATCATTTGTAGTTCCTCTTCCAATTCAAGGAGCCTTGAATCAAAAGACAGAGCGTCCATTGTAAGTAGCCAAGATCAGCATCAGATGACAGCCTACTCCGGCCCTCCGATGATTCTTAGACCATGTGCCTTCATGTCGCATTGGTTGCTGCCTAGGCCAAGTACATTCCAGCTGCCGGAGACTGTCGGCCAAGATTTAAGTTGTGGAGTCATTTTGGAGGGGTTTGCCCATAACTCACCATGCTGGCCATGCGGGTTGGTGAGTGTGGGATAGCATTTCTTCTAATGAAGATGGTATAGTTATACCGCTATTGGCGGTCGTCAGAGCCCATTTAGTGGGAACCGGATGCACCACGAGAAGGCGGGGTTGACATTTCAAGGAGAGACTGCAGTATGTTACTCATCACCTGACCTTACATCCCGTATATATATATATATTGGAACCCATATACAATGAAATGCCAGAAAAATTGGTACAGACGTGCTTATGCAAAATACATAGCAACGTCACCTATGCGCGTACTAGGTTGCGTCCGCCAGTGCGTATATAAAGCGATACATATCCATGCCAGCTGTCAGAGCTGTTTTCGGCATGAGAATGACAAGTAATAACGATTTAAGCTATTTTCAACGCGGTGACATCTCTGCAAGGAGTATGGTGTGCATTGCCTACAGCATATTTCCAGAAGCTAGTGGAGCCCCGTCGTATTTCTGCAGTCCTGCGCTCCCGTGGGGGACCTACCAAGTATCAGACTGGTGTACCAGTTTTTCTGGCACGTCAGTGTATATATAATATAAAATAAATGTATATATAATACATATGAATTGTATATTTATACTGAGTTTAGCCCATTCCCGATTTTAGCTGTTTTTGTAGCATAGATAGATTATTTAAAAATAAAAAAATAAGGTGATTGGTAAGGCGTTCGCGAGCCGCATAAGAGGAGAGGGTGGGCCACATGCGGTCCGCAAGTTCCCGACCTCTGTATTAGAGCATTAATTTCTTGGGAATACGGGATTATTTAGCTAATTTTAGCTTATTTATTTATTTGCAATGTTGCACGCAGTGAAATATTAGTCCTCAATGATAAACCAAAAATAAAAGAACCGAAATGGCCGCCCCGGTGGCGCAGTTGTCTTAAGAGATGGCTTTTGATCATTCGCCCGGGAGTGAGGGATGGGCGACTACTCATAGCCCATTGAGCTGCTCACAGTGGTCGTTTAAACCTCCAAACTAAAAACGAAATGAGAATCCAATTATACATACACAAAATCGCAATACAATATGACGGAAGTGAATCTAATTTAACTACTAGCATAATATTCCTTTAGTGCTTTTTTAAACGATATAGAACTGGTAAGTGATTTTACATAAATCAACAACCCGGTCCAGAGCCACGGTCACTGAGCATTAGTATTGAAATACAGGGCATTAGTACGAGCCCTAGCAATTAAAAAGTAATCATTCCAACGCGTTTGACAACTGTGTGCAGGATAACCTATATTTATTAGATTGATATGTTTGTTGGCGTAAACACGCTGATGTATTAACATTAATCGATAACTGTAATCTCTCAATGGTCTGTAATTTATAATAACTGGACAGGATTTCCACATTTTCCAGTGGATTCAACATACGAACAAATTTTTTTGTAAAGAAGAAATTCTATTAAAGTTACATTTAGTTGTCCTAACCCAAGCAAGCAGACAATAGGACAGATGGGGATAAATGAAAGAATAATAGAATATTTCGTAGCAGCTGACTTGAAATTCTAGATAAAACTCCTATTCGAGACCTCATGTCCCGCGAAATAACTTCAACATTATATAAAAAAAATATAATATAATAAAAAATGTATAATAGTATTAAGATATATATTTTCATAACGATCTCTGCTAATGTGAACCATATAGTAGATATGTTAATAATGCATTATAAAGTACTTAACGGAAAAATGTGAATTCAAGTAAAAGAATCTTCTTTTACTTGTACATTCTGAAAGGTTTTTAGCAATGCTGTGTTCCAAATGAAATGGTGAATACGTGAGCTCACTCAAAGAACACGTCGTAAATCCGCTTTCCCAGGTTATCAATGTTCTTAAATTAAATGAAAAAAATGCTATTTTCTTTCCAATCAAATGAGTTGTCCTTAATTCTTATTAGAGCAAATTATTTCCATAATTTAAGTTATAGTTAACGTCACTGAAGATTTTTTATTGTCAGATTTCCCGAGAAATTCGAATGCTTTCAGGTTCGCACACGCACAGACACACAGATCTTAAAGGGGTGTTTCTTGGCTCACTTGAAAAATAAACCTTTAGTTCATTTTATACGAAGCTCGGAAACATTTTTCCGATCTTGCTGGGTTCACTGTCAGGATATTTCCAAATATTCTCGCGGTTACACGTCAATAGTGAAGTAAATCAGCTAGATACAAACTCTCTTCTTTCTCAGAAATCAGTTACTTTAAATTAGGGGCCGGCGACTGCTTATATAGCACTTAGTGTAACGCATGGTGGTCATTAAACCCCGAAAACAAAAGTTCCCTCCTTTTTTGACGTCACGCGAAAATAAAGGCGTCCGATTGGTTCCAACGGTATTGTGTGTGACGTCAAACACCACACTGGCGTGACCTCACAGTAACGTCACAAAAGTGGAAACTTATCTCTCCGTTGACCTCAGTGGCCGAGTGGTATATGGGGCGCGGGCTTCGGATCAATAGTCCGAGATGTACCCAGGTTCGAGTCCAGATGATGTGTGGGTGTATTTATGGGATGGAGGTTGATGTCTCATATATAGAACTACTGGTCCTAAATCAAGAATGGGTGACTGCTTAGAGCCTTCAGAGTTCCTCATGGTTGTCGTAAAGCCCGGAAAAAAAAAAAAAAAAAAAAAAAACCATGCCTTTTGTGAAAACTATATGAGAATACACATGATTCTTCTTAAATTCAGTTCGTACTTTTGCATATCGCGAAAGGACATCCCGACAGCGTAGTGGTCTAAGCGTTGGCTTCTGACCATTCGTCCGAGATAGGTTCAGGTTCGACCGAAGGGTTTGTCTTACGACACTGGCTAGGCTCTCTTCTTTCCCTGGAACAAGTGGCCCTAAATTAGGGGCGGGTGACTGCTTATAGCCCATCGAGTTACTCACGGTAGTCGTTAAACCCCCAAACAAACAAAATATCGTGAATATATCTATTAATTTTCGTTTGTTTTTCATTTGGTGAATTGTTTCCTTTTCCATTTCCTTTATTTACTTTCTCCAGGTGGATTTCGTAGAAAGCTTGCCTTCAAAAATATTTTCATACCTATAGATATGTTTTAACGGAAAAAAGAAAACATTTGTAACTGGTCTTTTTGCTAAATGAAGGAGAATATGCTTTTAGTGATAATGGGAAACTTTGAGATAAAGGTATATGTGGCATGTTTTGATTTATAATGACATAACGTCACTTAGGAAATCCAAGTAAAGCAGAAAAAAAGTGTGAGAGACAAAGGAAGAAAGATCCCTTAAGGAGAAAAAAACTTTCCCTTCTGGTCAAAAGGACATACAAAGAGCAAGCGCTCTCTTTCGAACAGAAAAAAGCTTGGTAAAAAAAGAACGGTTTTGTTTTCCCCAAAAGCTTGTCAATAAAAATTAGCTTACCTAACAGGAGTGGATCGATACAGCAAAAAATTCAGGGTGTACCCACAGAGTCTGGACTTAACAAAAAAAATATTGTTTCTTGGGAAAAAGAAAAGAAAACAAATAAAGGGATTACGACACAAGAAAAATAGCAGTGAGTGGGAAAAAGGAAGGAAAAGAAAATAAGTGTTAAAGGGAATCCTCTATAATCCTTTTTCCAAGCTTACAAAAGTAATTCGCGAATGAGTGATTCAGAGCAGATTTGTGAACTCGAGTACATTAAATAAATAAAAGAGTAAAAAAGTAATAATAGCAGCTGACGAATTACATTCATAATCCTTGATTCTACGGGGTTTTTTTTATTTCCATTCGTGAATGTGAGAAGCCCTGCACTGATATCTTCACGACAAGACTAAGCAGGATAGTGCAAGCCTTCTTTATGAGGTAAACGTTTCTGTGTAGTTTTGCATCACCGTTGTGTCTGCCAACATAGTTGTTATTACAGAGTCCACCGTGGTTGATGCTCAGATTACTATTTATGACGATTTCATTAGATGCACGATAAGAACACATAAGTTTCTCTTCGACTGCTTAAAAAAAGTCTGTAGATGTTCAGTATTATTTTAAAAAGCTGCACGTAATTTAGACTTCTTGCTCGTGCAAGAAATCACACTGCACATATCTCTAATATTCTGAAAGAGGCGAAATGTAGAAAATTCAGAATAATATTCAAAAACGTTTGGAATTCATCCCTTCCGTATTTTTTTGGGGGGGGGGGTGGGGGGTTGTTTGAAAGTTTAACAACCACCGTGAGCAACTCGATGGGCTATAAGCAGTTGCTCGTCTCTTATTTAGACTCCAGGGAAGGAAGAGAGCCAATGTCCTAATACAAACCCAACATGGGGATTCGAAGCCGGACCAATCTCAGATGAATAAACAGAAGGCAGTGCTCAGACCACTGCGCCACCGAGGCGACACAATAGCATTTGCATTTATGGCAGCATACGCAGGAAGGCTTCGTGGTATCAATGCTTACCAACTACGAATAGCGGAGGCACATTTACAAAACTGAATATTTAGAGGCACATTTTACCATACTTCATCGGAATTGAATATGGTATCACAGAAATTCAGATGAATTTCTGTGATATAAATAAAAGAGTAAAAAAGTAATAAAGAACAGAAATTCAGATGAATTTCTGTGATACATCTGCACGACCTCCTTACATATCTCGGATGTCATTAAGAATTTACAGATCTGGGGACACTGATGGTCAAGACAAAGGGTTAATGTCATGTTGACACTTCAGGGCCGTGCGAATCAGAATTGGAAACGGTTCAAAAATCTGGGACCCTGACCCGCACGATATATATTATATAGACATACCGTCCGTGTATGTATATACAGGGTGATCCATTTAAACCAGTACCCTGAAAAAACCTTACATTTTTGCAAGGGATCACGCAAGGAACTTCTTTTTTCAATAGAAGCAGCAACTCCAGGAGAATGAAAACCGCCACCGTGAAGAAGATTGTTAACCGTAACTGTAACTCAGCTCGTGATTTGTTTGTTGTTGCGTTGTCATTCACTTGCGTGCATTCGGAAACATGCAGTACTCTGTTCCAGAGGGTGTTTCGTTTAGTGAAATCGTATTGGGTAACCAATTCTGACATCAAAACGCAACGAGCATTTCGAAGAGAGTTTGGAGTTCGAAAAGTGCCAAGCAAGTTAACAATTCTGTCGATGGCAAAAAACACTGGAGCAAACCGGTTCTCTTCTCAGCGGTAGCGGTAGACATCACCCTCCGATGCCCCAAACGCGTGTGGACGATGTTCGGCAACGTTTACTTCAATCTCCGACGAAATCGTTGCGCAGATTAAGCCAACAGACAGGATATTCATACGGAACTTGTCAAAGGGCTGCAAAAAAAGCGAATATTCGACCATTTAAAGTGCACGTAATCCATCAGCTGCAGGAACCGGACAAGGAAAAGAGAGTAAGTTACTGCAAATGGTTTCAAAATTTTCTTAATTTGCAATCTGATATTCTCTCCACATGATTTACGGATGAAACCTGGTTTCATCCGTCAGGCTACGTCAATTCGAAAAACAGCAGATACTGGGCTGCCGAAAACCCACACGTTATGTGTGAAACACCGATGCATTCAGAAAAAGGTTTGTGTATGGTGTGCGGTTTCGTCTACGAAAATTATTGGCCCCATTTTTTTCTCTGAGACTGTCAACACTAACGTTTATTGCCGCATATTCAATGAATTTGTGGAACAACTTGATGACATTGAATTGACAGAGGCTACTTTCAGCAAGATGGCGATACGTTTCACACATCGAAAGTCTCAATGGAACTCATAACCAGCTTCTTTGATGACAGATTAATTTCAAGAAACATATTGCCTCCCCGATCTCCGGACTTAACTTCCCCTGGCTTTTTTTATATGGGGCTACTTAAAGGATAGAGTTTACAAAACCCATCCAAAAACATTGGATGCGTTGCGTGAAAAAATCACTACTGAAATTGGTAATGTTACTGCTTGTACTCTACATGAGACATCACTGAATATGGTGCGGCGTGTTCAACTGTGTGTACAAGAAAATGGAGGGCAATTCCAACATTTGCTTTGATAAAATGATTCTTCAATACCACATGTATAATTCTCAACTTACTGTATGATTTTGTTATTTATAAAAAAGCTATAAGTAAATCACATGGTACTGGTTTAAATGGATCACCCTGTATATACACATACACAGGTCTTCCAAAATGTATCTTCGCAGTGGGTATCGACGTAGGTTATATAGAAATCACACAAATGTATTACGGGAACCTATAATTTACACGCTTACTGATAGGAAGTGTTGAAACTGTCATCCTTCACATAACCTAACTGTTTTACATATGTTTCTAATAGGTGCAACTTAATTCTCTGCCACAGGCACGACACGTTGACAGCAAATTATAGCAAATCGAATACGTACCTAATCAGGGAAATAATCCCCGTCGTGTTGGATACATTTGAGTCATCGGTCAGGGAGCTGCCGAATGCCACTGTGGAAAAAAGAGGGCTGTTTCAAGATGATAAAGTCATCAATACTTGTGTGGACCTCCTCGGCAGAAGTGAAGTGAGTATCACTCGGGTGATTTTGCAGGCAGCGAAAGAGGTGATAATCCGACGGGGCGAAGTCTGGAGAATACGCCAGGTGGGACGAAATCTCCCATCTCAGGTCGGTGATCGTGTTTTAAATTCGTTTTCGCGGTTTGAGGACACGCGATATCCTGAAGCAACAGGACCGATTTTCTGCCCTTGCCGGTGTATGGCCTTTTCGCCTCCATTGCGTCACTCACACGAATGAGTTGCTGACAATAACGCTCAGCATTGACCGTTTCACCAGCTTTGAGCCACTCATAGTGTACGACACCACGCTGATGCCACCATATGCACAGCAACAACTTCCTGGCGTGGATATTCGGTTCGGCGGTACTGGTGGTAGGCTGACCTGGATAAACGCACGATTTGCGCTGCTTAGGATTATCGTAGAGAATCCACTTGTCATTACAGGTCAAAATCTTGAGGAGGTAATCCTTTATCTTGAATCTGGAGAGCAAGGACACAACTACATCGTAGCATATAGACTTGTTCGCAGCTGTGAGTTGGCGGGGCACCCAACGGGCCTCCTTTTGAATCCGTCCAAGCTTGTGCAGTCGCTTTGCAATGGCTTGCCGTGTTACTCTGAGTTCCTGGCGAGCTCTGACTGTGTGCGACAGGGATCCGCGTCCAACAGTTGTTCCAGTTCCTCATCGTCAATTTTCTGTGGCTGTCCCGGACATTCTGCATCACGGAGATCAAAATGTTCCTGCTTAAATTGCTGGAACCACTTCTTTACACGTACTGTAGGACACAGCAGCCTCACGCAAAGCAGCACAGATCATTTTCCGGGCTTCCGCGGCACTTTTTCACCTGAAACGCGAACAGGAGGCAGTACCTCAAATGTTGCTTCTCGAACGACATTGCTTTCACCGTCAACTTTCATCCCTTCTGTCACTACAACTGTGAGCGGTTACGGTTGCCTGGAGAGCTGTTGGATGCCGCTGCAATCAGCCATTATCGCACACAGCTATTTGCATTTGCCGACGTTCAGTGATCTCTTGCGGTTAGGGGCCGAGAAGTAAGTTGCGCACCTTATAAATATATCTGCGAGAGTCAGAAAGTCCCTCCGCAGTGATATTAAGGCTGTTCCGCTTGATTTTGATGATGCTACAGTCAGAATGTTTAAATTAAGTAATTTACTGTATCTTTAATTTCAATATTTTTTTTTGATTGGATGTTTAACGATCACCATGAGCAACACAATGGGCTATAAGCAGTCGCCCGTCCCTAATTTAGGGTCACTGGTTCCAGGGAAGGGAGAGAGCCATAAGACAAACACAACATCCATGCCTCACCGGAATTCGAACCCGGACCCCTTTCGGACGAATGATCAGAGGCTATCGCCTTAGACCACTGCGCCACCGGGACGGCAATTTCAATATTTGCTGTTGTCTTAATAACATATCAAGCTTCAGAATATGTTTCACAGCAATACACATTTTCATCAGCTTCTAATGAGTTGAAAGTTTCCAAAAAATTGTGGACGTTGATTTCATCATTGCCCCTCTGACGGAAAAAACACTCATGAAATCAACATTAACATTTTGGAAACTTTCAACTCATCACAAGTTTGTGAAAATTGGTGTTGCTGTGAAACATATTCTCGTTTCTTAATGAGACGAAACAATTTCTACCATTCGCTCTTCCATTTTTTGCTTTCAGCCAGCACGTATTTCTTCGTCTCGACGCGTTCTTCAATCTCCTTAATATTAAATTTATCCATATTAAATAAGGCATTCATTCCGACACGTCACGCAATGGAACGTGTATTAGCACATCAAACGAAAACCCCTGAATGCTCAATGTAAAAGATGCGATTGCGGAAAGTAACTCTGTCTTACAAATATGACGGGGTGTGAAAGAGTGAATCATCAGAGAAGCAGGAGACAGGCATTTGCCTGTATCAGGCTCCAGAAAATCGTACTGAAAGCAAACGTAAAGGAAGTATCGTTTTACGATGCAGTATCTGCGAGACTAGCGTCTGCGCTATATCGTCGGTCGGTGGATTCTTTTTAAGAAAGAGACTGCAATATTTGTGTAAAACAAATCATTTTTCACTCCTCTGGCAGCAGTATCGAGCATAAAATTCCACACAATGCATTTTTCTTTGAAATATTTTTTTTTTAAAAACTAAAACCTGGTCAAAATAGGGTCAGGAAGATCTTGATTCGACACGTTTTACCCGCAAGAAATAGTCGACCCATTTACCCGTTTCGATCTCTGGTGCGAATTACATGCTGACGTGCATTATTGTTGGAAAACGGCTGGCAATGCGACTTCAGAATTTCATTCATGTGGCATTCTGCTGTCAGCGGTTTTTTGTTGAACAGCAAAGAAGTTCAGGTGTCGTAACTTATGATAGTCCACACTTATAAGTGTTGTCCTTTGTCCTGCATTTACAGGAGCAGCATCCCATTGCGACTCCTGTCTTCCAAGGCGACAATTGCCGTGTGCACCGGACTAAAACTGTGTCTGAGAGGCACGACGAACAATCAGCAACACTGCCTCACATCGACTGGCCCGCCAAATCTCCAGATTTAAATCCTATTAAAAATCTGTGGGATCAGTAATTGGAACAGAAGGTGAAACGCAGGAATATACGCCTACGTACTCTGGGCGAACTTCGGGACCAATTGAAGCTCGAGTGGTTGCAAATCGATGCCCAATACATCCTAAAACCCGTGGAGTTTCTATCACACTGGATTCATGCTGTTATCAAGGCCAGAGGCGCCGTGGCCCGTTATTAGGTAAGTTCTGCCAGGGATGACTCATTTTTTTGTCCGGAGTGCTTACAAAATTTGCGTGTAGAGGGCTACATTTATAAGGAAATCATAAAGAGAAAGTAGGTGGAAATCTAACCAAAGGAGGTATTTCTTAAGTGTGCAAGAGATATTCAGCAAAATCAGTCACTTGAAAAGCAAACTGTTAAAGGCAGAAAAAGGTGCAAACAGCATGTGGTGATTGAAGAATTAAAAGACTGTTTAAGTGGAAGAAGAAAATTTTCATTTGAGTCAATTGGAAATGAATTGTCTAAGTGTGGTTTGAAAATGTGTGGTAGGACTGTTAGACGTGGACTCAAAGACTCTGGTTTAAATTCTTAAATTCCAAGGAAAAGCCATTTCTATCTCCTAAACAAAGAAGGATGAGACTAGAATGGGCAGAAAACCAAGTTCATTGATTTGAGGAACAATAGGACAGAGTCATCTAGAGTGATGGGCACCAGAATATCCATACTTGGTAGTGATGGAATAGTGGGTAAAGTATAAGAAGGAGAATACCCAATAGATGCATATAGCGTATTAAATCCGTTTATATTTGTGGTGTAGTAAGCACAAAGATTCGTCAAGCTTTCGTACTCCATGGGAGGCTTTTTCAAGGCAATGGTAGACATAAAAATGCAGGTAATTGGAACACCTAAGGAACAAAGATGATTTTTGAAAATAACATGGGAGAGATCACGAGCATATTACACAAACCTGCCGTTTCTTTCTCACTCTGTCTCTCCTTGCAACTTATATTATATGTGATAACGGGGTCGGGGTCTTCATTGCTATTAATATATTGTATTTACATAATAAATTATTTAACCAATATGTAAAGCCTGGGACATATGTGATGGATCCTGCGTATCTCATCATCTTACTAGGTGATTGTTATTGCTGACATTATACGATTTCTTACAGTTCTATGTATTCTATGTATACCTTCTTACATCCAGGCTTTTTAGACCTTTGCTATAAATATTATCAATTGCCTTATTATTTAGGTAGTCGGGTTTGCATATGTTTCGCCCTGCCCAAAAGTACAAACTTTCTGCGTTTAGAACATCGTTCTATAGAGCATATAACGTATGCAAACCCGACTACCTAAATAATAAGGAAATAGATAATATTTATAGCAAAGGTCTGAAGGCTGGATATAAGAAAGACGACATAGACAGAATACATAAAACTGTAAGAAATCGTATAATGTCAGCAATAAGAAAATCCCCTAGTAAGACGATGAGATACGCAGGATCCATCACATATGTGTCAGGCTTTACATATTGGTTAAAGAATTTATTACGTAAATACAACATATTAATAGCAATGAAGACCCCGACCCCGTTATCATATATAATATAAGTTGCAAGAAGAGACAGAGTGAGAAAGAAAAGGCAGGTTTGTGTAATATGCTCATGATATCTCCCATGTTATTTTCAAAAATCATCTTTGTTGCTTAGGTGTTCCAATTACCTGCATTTTTATGTCTACCATTGCCTTGAAAAAGCCTCCCAGCGAAATGTGAAAGCTTGGCGAATCTTTGTATTGACTACACCACAAAAATAAAGGTATTTAATACGCTGTATGCGTCTTTTGAGTATTCAGTCTGGTGTACTTATAATTACGTATACAAAGGAGCAGATTTGCTGACTGAATGCATTACAGCTACCATGAAGCATCCAGTTAGTGTCATGGTCTGGGGTTGTACGACAGCAAAAGGGGTGGGCAGAATCAGTGTGATTAATGGTACTTGAAATAGCAAAAAAAAAAAAAATTAACATCATTGATAAACTTGATCCAAAACTGAAGACTTCGGCAAGTAATCTGCTTCAGCTCCTCGTTATGTTGCTGCTGTGTGCAAAAAGTGGTTTTAGGAAAACACTACTAGAATGGCCACGTAATAGAAAATCTGAATCCAATAGAAAATCTGTGAAGCCGATAAAAGAAACTTGTTCGTGAGAAGCAACCGAGGAATAAAGCACGATTTATAGAAGCAATCACACAATCTTGGTTTTTACGTTATAACCCTTGATGAACTAAAACGCTTGGTTCGCTCCATGGAACGCCCTTGTAAGGCTAAAATTGCGGCAAAACATTTCCTGAGTGAGTACTAACAGGAATGGTTAGAAGTTACTAAATACGCTTTATCTTGGTTTTCTCTGTATAACTTCTATTAAAATGCGTTATTTATTATGCTTTCCAACCGTAGGTTGAAGAAACGTATATGCTCCAGCTTTGTCTGCCTGTCCTCACGATAACTCGCGTAAAAATGGTTCGATTTCGATGAAATTCTAGTATGTGGTAGGGGACAAACTGGGGACGAATCCTATTGAAAATCGGCGAAATGGGGTCAAAGTTCAGGACATAGGAGCGGGATCCATTCCATTGCCCTTATGCATCATAACTTGCGTAAAAATGCTTCGATCACGACAAAACTTTAGTATGTTGTTCCGGCAGTACACTGAACTAATTCTATTTAATATCACTGAAATGGGGTCAAAGGTCAGGGCACAGGATCGAGATTTATTCCACAGCCATTATCCTCATAATTTGACTAAAAATGCTTCTATTGCGACAAAACTTTAGAATATTTTTCCGGAGGTAGACTGAACCAATTCTGTTTAATATCATCAAAATGGGTTCAAAGGTCAGGGCACAGGAGCGAGATTTATTCCACAGCCATTATCCTCATAGCTTGAGTAATAACTTGGGTAATGATTTCTGGTATGTTGGAAAGCGTATCATAATCAATGCATTGCATGATTTTTCTAACTTGTTTAATAAAATTTGCTTATTACATTCTGCATTAAATTATCTTTCTAATGATATATAACTTTACGGTGTTATTCTAAAAAAGGGTGGTGTTATGACAAATCAAACCTCAGAAAAAAATTTCCAAAAGGTTTCCATAATTTTGGCCGCTAGTGCACGCTAAATAACCTCCGACTTCATTTGTCATTGCCGAAAGACATTTGAGCGACAGAGAAAACGTAAACGTTAAGTGTAGAAAAATGCTTACGGAGAACAAACCAAAATTTACATAAATACAGGAACTTAAAAGGAAAGTTCTATTAGAGTATACGTCACAGTTCATAGAGGTAAGTGAGCTCTAAAAAAAAAGAGACAGATAAACAGATTACAAACGGATAGATCTAGACTTCATGAGTAAATAAAATTTTCTTATGTACTCTGACGTGTAAACGTATTCATAAAGTGTATATTCCAGTTGGTTCCCAACTGGAATATCACAAGGTTCAGATTTCGAAATGTGTTTCTCCAAGAAATAATCTTGTTCAGATAAAGGGAGGCAATTTTCCCAGATATTGCTTTATTGAAAGTTTTGTTACACGAATCCTAACAAAAGACCTGTGACAGAGAAAACGACAATTAATTTCGAGAAGTGAATATCTCAGGAGATAACACGACACACAAAGAAAGTGTGGTGGCAAAACCTTCCTGCATATCTGCCGATAACAGATGGACTCGAAATGGTAGCGGTTGCTACTGTCAGAGAGCAAGAAGATGAGGAGCATTAATTTGAGATGATCATTTGGCCATTTGTTCTGTGTGGTTTCAGAAATCATGCTTATGGAAACAAATCATCTCAACTCATAGCAAAGCGAAAGCAAATTCTAGTATTTCCGAGGAGACCCGAGCAGAAATTGAAAACATAAAATTCTTTCAAATTGGTGTTATGATTTAAAAGACTGGTTGGTATTGGGGTGATAAATTCAACAGCATTCTCTTTAACTTGTAGTAATAAACTATACTCAACTAGTACAATCTCGAATATAGAAATCAAGGAAGAAATACTTCGCATCAATACATGGGATATTCATTTTACAAGGCCTATCCATAAAAACGTGGAGTAATTTTTTTTTTGAGTTGGCAGCAGTGCGAAGGGGAAAAATAACCACGCAGACGATTAACTGAATTAAATAACTATCTACGGCAACAGTTATTAGCCGTGCAAGACTATTCTGGTTTTGTTATTGCGCAGTTGTTTAAGGTACGTCTGCATTTCGCCATACAGCTATGGAGGTGAGAGATTCAGAGTTAAGGAGTGAAATGCGTTATAATGCGTTATGTGATAAAAAATTTGCTATCGTTTCGGGTAAAACGGCTCCAAAAACAGTTGATTTAATGAAAAACGCTTACAAAGATAAATGTTTGGGTGAGTCAACGATTTTTAGATGGCACCATGATTTCAAAAATGGGCGTTTGTCGACAGAACTCGCTCCTAGGCCTGGTCGACCTGAAAGTGTTGTTACGGAGTGTGTTGTTAACACTGTTTGGGCAATCCTGCAAGGCGATCGACGAATGACGGGTAAAGACATAGCGGCGTCAACTAATATTTCAAAAACACCGGTATTCCGCATTCTACGAGACAAATTACTGCTGCATCGTGTGTGCTCCAGATGGGTACCGCATCACCTGATGAGTGAACAATTGTTAGCGGGATTTCAGGTGTGTCATGAGTGGAAACAAATGATTGCAAAGGATCCAAACTTTCTAAACACAGTATTAACTGCCGATAAAACATGTGTCCACTATTTCGACCCTCTCACGAAGCACGCAACGAGTGTCTGGAAACACAGAGGCTCGCCCCCTCCGAAAAAGGTCCGATAAACCAAATCAGCTAGGAAGATAATTTTCTTTGATCACAAAGGTGTTGTCTACCAAAATGTCGTTCGTTCACAAATTACTGTCAATGCTGAGTAATACATTTCAGTCTTAAAGCGTCTGCGACGATACATATCGATTAAGCGACCGGAAAAGGTGGGCAAGTGGACCCTACACCATAAGAACGCCCGTCCGCAAATGGCTACTTGCGTTCAACAATTTCTTAAGAAATGCAGTATTGAAATCATGCCACAGCCTACCTACAGTTCTGACCTCGCCCTGTGCGATTTCTGGTTGTTTCCAACAATGAAGGAGAATTCTGTGGCGCAACATTCAACACAGATGCTGACGTTACTCAAGCTATACAGGGGTCGCTAAAGCAGCTTCCACAAAATGCCTTTGCCACATGCTTTGAAAAGTGGACTGAACGATGGGACCGTTGCATATCATCAGAGGGAAGATACGTTCAGAAAGAAGAACATATATTTTGCTATACCTATATTTCTTCATTTTGTGTGATTTTACCCTGTTTTTATGGAACGGCATTTGTATATTCAAACTGCATCGAGTATATGATTTTGAATTGCGCTAATTTACTGTTCACCGTTTGACATTATATCAGAAAATTTGAAAATTGTATCGCACTGGTGAGGAAGTCTAACCCCTATCTCCCGATTTCCGTTCGAGCATGAAATCCGTTTCATCATCCAGGACAATGAAGCTCAGAGTAACGGAAGCTAAGCAACTGCTGCTTAGGAATAGGAATAAATTAAAATTTTCACTAGTCCACTTTTAAAGTTTTCTATCATGATGAAACATGGTGAACAGTGTAAATTAGCGTAATTCGGAGTCCTATTCTGATTGCTGTTTGAATAACTGTATGACAATCCCAGGCATTTATGAGGAAAATTTCTTCTTTGATTTCCATATATCTGAGGTATTGGTGATCTATTACGCTACGATGATACAGGATTTGTTTCGACTTGAGAAAATCTGAACTTGTTCATATTTCTAAGTAGTAATTTTCCTACCTTCAGTTACTTGGAACTTCGGTATCCAGGTTGATATAACGGATAGCATTCTCGAACGGGAAACGATAGGGGGTTCGATTGTTTCTTGGACAAATAATTTGGTAAAAATAAACATTTCGAAACATTAAAACTTCATAATAAGTGAGAGGAAGAGTTAAGAACTAGAGAACAAAATGTGAAAGCTGCTGATTGGTAAATTTAGGCATATTGAGTGGGTACACAGGAAACATTTCTGCTTAAAATTCCTCCGAGTTGAACCAGGAATTACTAGAGTTTTAATAGAAATAATGATTGCCTCTGTACTTAATTGAATTCAGGTTTCTTTGCTACGTAATAGGGCTATAGATTTTCTCGGTACTTGATATGGATGAAAATTGTTCGGGTATTTATTACGATTTCAGATAGTCTTAGTCAAAATCAAAATTGTCTCGGCACTTAAAAGGGATCATTAGTTTCTCGGGACTTAAAAGAGATCATTGGTTTCTCAGTACTCGATACGGATGAAGATTTTCCAGGTATTTAAAATGATTTAAGACAGTCTTAATTGAAACTGTCTCTGTACTTAATAGGAATCAAATTGTCTCGGTATTTAATAGGGAACATAGTTTTCTCGGTAATTGTTATGGATGAAGATTGTCCAGGCATTCATTATAATTTAATACAGTTTTAATCGAAATGAAAATTGCTCAGTACTTAATAGGAATCAAAATTGTTTCGGTACTTAATATGAATCAAAATTGTTTCAGTACTTAATATGAATCAAAATTGTTTCGGTACTTGTTATGATTTGAAACAGTCTTAATCGAAGTAGAAATTGGCTCGGTACTTAATAGGAATAAAGATTGTCTCGGCACTTGATATGGATGAAGATGATGTACGGCAGTCTTAATCGAAATCCAAATTGTCTATGTGCATAATAGGAATCAAGACAGTCCTAATCGAGATTGATATTGCATCAGTATTTAGTAGAAATCACGATGGTCCTAATCAGAATCAAGATTTTCTCTGCATTTAATAGGAATCAACATAATCTGAACCGGAGTAGACATTCTCTAGATAACTTAATATGTATTAAGACTATTGCGGAATTTATTTGGAATGAGGACAATCAAGGTAGTACTATTAAGGTTCCTGTCAAGGGAGGATATTTTATTAGACCATTTTATTTTGTATTTTTTATTTTCATTTAAATATTTTTATTATAATAAAATTTATGTTCCTGGCCTTAAGCGAAGAAAAAATCATTTCTTAGAGTGAGTTTGATTTCCTGGAAAGTTCTTAAACGCTTCTTTTGAGGAAGAAATCCTTGTATAATATTTCCGTTTGAGAACAATCTTAGTTTCAACAGCGCCATGCTTGGAAATAAATATTTACTTGGGAAGATGCATCTCTAAATCCTGAAAATAGTTCTGATCTACCTCAAATTATGGTAGAAGCGCCTTTTATAACTGAATCGACCTACCCTATCTAAAGTAAACCGCTTATATCCTTTTGTGATCGCAGAAGAGACCTGCACCTTCTCGAAGGAAAGCTCTCAGATATTGACATCGCAGCATCTTTATGCAGCGCTGTGGGATTTCCGTTTCCAAACCTTGCAGTCTCATGCAATGCAGCGATTGCATAATTAAGTTAGGCACTATCAATCGACTAGAAGGAAGTCTTAACAGCACACGAATGGAGATCAAAACAAACACAACGATTACCAAGAGCGACTGCTTTGCTAAGAGTGGAAGATTCAAAAGGTAGCCCAATTTCAAGAACTACTTTCCCACAGGAACTATGTCGACAAATTTTAAAGACATTTGATTTCTCCCTCGGTAAAATTTCGGCGGATCACTGTTGCCCCTTGAGAACAACATCGTTTCAAATGTCACACACAGTGAAACTAACTCAACTTAAATTGTTTAAGTGGAAATCTGAGTTCAGCTTCACTTATCGTTTCTTCAGTATGCAGGGGTATTTCTTTTCTTTTTTTGCTTTCTTCATATATTTTTGTAATCTTCCGTGTGAGGTTAACCTCAGTTTGCATAATAATTACTTGTTTTATTATTGACATAAAGACACAGTATTTTTCAGAAGTCTTAAAGACAGTTATTAACAATGTTAAGTTAGGGACTTTCAATCGAGTAGGAGAAATAAGCGTCGGTTACCTTTCTTCAGAGGTTATTCTTGGATATGTACTTCCAGTTGGAACATTATCAGAACGAAGTGCAGAATTTTATTGTGGCAGCTTTATTACCGTGGGTAATATGTGCATAAAAAATAATAAAGCAAAATATGTATTTATACGGCCTCCGCAAAGCACAATATTCATACAAAATTGCGCTGCGTGTTTGTTAGTCTAAAGAAAAAGCACAACCACGTCTTTCTATCTGCAAAAGTCATTCTGATATTAACGATATGAATTACGAACGTGTGTCGTATGAAGTCCAATGTTTAGTGGAGTTATAGCGCGATTATCCACTATGTGTGTGACACTTGATACTTCTCTACAGCGTTGCGGTTGCATTCATTGTAAATAACCAGCATCTCAAAGAACCCAACGTTACTATATTGAGCTAGTCAAATTTTGCATCAACGTCCAAGAACGCACGTTTAAAGGGCTCTCAGTGCCTGTCGAAATTAATATCGGTCTAAGTGCAACCGCAATGCTGCAGCAACTGTATACACCATACACACCGCGGATAAACGTGCTATAACTCCAAGACATGGCTTCACAGGACACATATTCGTAATTCATATCGCTAATATTCCAGCGACTTTTGCAGCCAGGAAGACACGGTTGCATTTTCTTTAGACTAACTAGCAAGCAACGCAGCTTTCTGTAAATGAATAGTGTTCGTTACCGCATAAATACGTAGGTAAATCAAAAAGTAACTACAATTTGAAATTACGTGGTAAACGAACCAGATAAAAGTTGAAGAAATACAACACTTTCGCAATAGCTTATGGATAGTTCGAACACACACAGTGCAACGCTCTGTGGTTAGTCTACTTCAGTGGTCTCAGACTCTTGGAAGGGCCACTTTCCAGTTTTGGAGGAATATAGGAGGCCGCATGAATATTAATAAATTTCTTATAAATAAATATCAAGTTTACAAAACTACACCAATGGCTTGGCCCTACAGCGGAATATTATTTCTAATTATCGGTAAATAGGAAAGACAAATGCTTCGTCAATCACTGAAAACAATCACTTTTACGTAACAATTATTTTTCCCTTAAATCTTAAAACAATCACATTTTACCAACCGTACACGGTACAGAAGATATTACATGTTCTGACAAGATACTTGGACTCGCTTCTCTTTCACTAACTTAGCGATATTTGGAATAATGTCGTTTTAACATGCTACGTTTAAAAGTGAGCATAAGTGACTGTCATTAACCTGTAACTGCCCCCGGTGGCGCAGTGGTCTAAGGCGCTGGCCTCTGATCATTCGTCCGTAAGGGGTCCGGGTTCGAATCCCGGTCAGGCATGGATGTTGTGTTTGTCTTACGGCACTGGCTCTCTCCCTTCCCTGGAACCAGTGACCTAAATTAGGGACGGGCGACTGCTTATTGCCCATTGAGTTGCTCACGGTGGTCGTTAAACCTCCAACCAAAAAAAAAAATAATAACCTATACCTTTCAATACATTTTACTTGGTTCATTCTTGAGAACAACTGTTCGCATGAGTATGCTGTTCCGAACATAGACAGGACCTGCAGCTAGGTTATTGAAAAGCCGAAGAAATAAATATTGCTGCTATAAAATCTTCATTGGATAATTTAGGTTTTCGTCATAATATAACATGTCCTAAAAAGCTATCCTCACAATAAAAAAAAAATGCTTCACCCAGAAGGAATGTCGTACGTGTCATACAAACGACGTGCTGAAAGTTCGTACAGCTGGTAAAGAATTATCACGTGTTTAGCCTGTTTAATAAGGCAAATACTGGCCCGCAGCTACCGAGGTTGTACAAAGTTAGTTTAGCTGGTAATAAATTATTACATTTTTACCACTCCACTTTAGTAAGGCAAATACTGCAAATACTGGTCCGCAGTTACCAAGAGAGAGGGGGACAAAGTTCGTACAACTGGTAACAAATGATCCCACTTTTAGCCTGCTCAGTAAGGCAAATATTGGTTAGCAGCTGCCAAGAGTGGACAAAATTAGTACATCTGGTAAAAAATGATGACATTTGCAGTGTGTTTGATAAGGCAGATACTGGTCTACAGCAAGCTGGGGTGGGAGCACAGTTTGTAAAGCTGCTAACCAATGATCACATTTTTAGCTTATTTAATAACGCAAATACTAGTCCGCAGCTACCAAGGTGGGACAAAGTTAGCACATCTGGTAACAAATGATCACCTTTTTAGTCAGCCTGTTTAGTAAGATAAATATTGCTAATACTGGTCCGCAGCTACCAAGAGAGGGCGACAAAGTTCGTACATATGGTAACAACTGATCAAATTTTTAGCCTCTGGTCCGCAGCTTCCAAAAGGGGACAAAGTTAGTACAGCTGGTAAGGTTACCATATTTTCTGTGTGTTTAGTATGGCAAATACTGGTCTACAGCTGGTAAGGTTATCACATTTTCAGTCTGTTTAATAAGGCAAGTGCTGGTCCACAGCTATCAAGAGGCGACGAAGTTAGTACGGCTGGTAAAAAATGATCACATTTGCAGCCTGTTTAGTAAGGAAAATACTGGTCCGCAGCTATCAAGGGGAGATAGGAGAGGGTAGTTGCCCTCCCAGAATGGTCATCCCATGGCTATAAATTATAATAGAGATACACAGTAACGTACTCTGTAAGCTGTTATCCCATCGTGTTCATGAAAAGAATTGTCAAAAACAGCAGAGCGAGGAAATGTAAAATAATATGCGGATATGCCTAACCTTTCTGACCTTCCCAAATACGCCATGATGAAGATGAGCTAATTAGTTAGGAGCTAATTAATCTTCATTAACTTTTGTTGCAGAGAGTACGTCTGATCGTTTAACCTTCAACGGAATTTTTCCAAGCACTATCCGAAAATACCTTCCCATTGTTACGTGAACTGTTTCATAGTATCTCTATCGGTTCTTGTTTGTTTTTGATATTGCATTTATGAGGAAAACTGAGTTGTCGACGTTCACCTAACTTTTGCATTTTACCTGAAATTTACCACCAATGGCTACTGAGTATTTACCAAACAATGAAAGTAACTTTTTCATTTTACCTGAGATTTACCACTAATGGCTATTGAGTATTTACCAATAATGGAAGTAACTTTTACATTTTACCTGAAATTTACCACCAATGGCTACTAAGTATTTACCAAGTTATTGAAGAAATTCGTACTAATAACATTAACTGTTAAAATGCCGTCGTTGCGCGATATAGCATGAAATTCAAATTTAACGATAAAATGACTATTATTTACACTGAAGGAAAAGTTGAAACTCAAAATAACATCATTAGATCTGTCGTGCTGACTCCCAGCACATTCTCAGGTGAATGCTAAAAAAGATATTGTAAAATTTTTAAAAATAGTCCACATTTGAACGTCACTCTTGTTTACATACACCGCGTTCAGGTCCAGAATGACTTCAAAAAACGTCACCACACTCTGACTAATGATTGTTGTGTCTTAATTTTTATTTGGTGAGTTCTGAAATAAAGTTCGAGTTAGTGGTTTGTTTGGTCCTTGTTGTTTGAAATTAACTGTATAGAAGGTGGAGGTATAAATCTGGGTACTTCATCATTACAACATTCATCAGCATTATTTACGATGTGCAAAGTCGCATTTCTGTTGTTGTGACTGGAAATAACTGTTGCCTCATTCCATAGAGTGATGTGGCTGTACACTGCCGAAACACATTCAAACTCTACAGCACTTGCGAGATTAGTTAACCAGGGAGCCCACATCCCTCTATGGAATGAGGCAAGAGTTATTTCCAGTTACAACAACGTAAATACGACTTTGCTATCGGAAAGTTTACACGTCGTCAATAACTGATAAATATTGTAATGATGAAGTACCAAGATTTATACCTCCACCTTGGATATAGTTAATTTCAAACAACAAGGACCAAATAAATCACTAACTCGAACTTTATTTCAGAACTCACCCAATAAAAATTAAGACACAACAATCATTAGTCAGAATTTGGTGACGTTTTTTGAAGTCATTCTGGACCTGAACGCGGTGTATATAAACAAGAGTGACGTTCCACAAGAGTGACGTTCCATGATGGACTCTTTTTCAAATTTTTACCATACCTTTATCATTCACCTGTGGATGTGCTAGGAGCCAGCACGAAAGATATAGTGATGTTATTTTGACTTTCAACTTTTTCTTCGTTGTAAATAAGTCATTTTTATCGTTAAATTTGAATTTCATGTAAAATTGTGCAACGACGGCATTTTTAACAGTTAGAGTATTTACCAATAATGGAAGTAACTTTTACATTTTACCTAAATTTACCACGAATGGCTGAGTATTTACCAACAATGGAAGTAACTTTTACATTATACCTAAATTTACCACCAATAGCTACTGAGTATTTACCAAAAGTGGAAGTAACATTTATTTAAATTTTATCTAAATTTACCACCAATCGCTACTGAGTATTTACCAATAATGGAAGTAACTTTTACATTTTACCTAAATTTACCACCAATGGCTACTGAGTATTTACCAATAATGGGAATTAGCGCTACAATTTGCTTTTCTACTGTAATACGCTACAAAATAAAGTAACTTCAAGAGAAAAATTAGGCTACAAATTGTGTTACTTAAAAATAGTCTTCAAATCACGTGACGTTTCAAGACTTCCTGTACCTTAATTACACATCCAATGAAATATCTATGGAAGAGATAGTCATGGGGGGGGGTGTTATCAAGATTTAATTCTACTCGTTCCATAAAGGGCAATATTTTACACAAAAAAGCAAAGTCCAAGTACGTACATAAGCGTTTTAAACACATTTGTTTTGCTATTTTACGATTTTGTATTCCAACACAATACTATTATATATATTTATCTTTAAATAGTACAAGAAAAAAGCCATCTCATTAGTTATATCAGTAAATACTGCATGTTTTTGAGCTCCATTTTATACTACTAACATAATTATAAATCACATACTATTATATATAACCATTTTACACCCTAAAGTGTAATTTGCTGCGATAACGAGATTCAGTGGGCCCTGCGGTGGCTATCGAAAACAGAAGGCCATGACAGTTAGTTCAGAGACGACATAAATTCTGACAAATCGTCACATGTATTTAAAAATTATTTTTTAAATTAAATAGCGGTTACTCTGTGATTGTATAGTGTGGCTCGGTTATTCTTTGTTTTGAATCAAAAGACATTATTAGAAAGATAAAATTAAAATAACCTATTTCTTTTTACTTATTTTAATCAAGAAAAAAAACATAATCGAGCAAGGTTTAAACATCTTATACTGCCAGAAGAAAAAGTTGAAAGTCAAAATAACATCACTTCGAAAAAAAAAGTTTAAATAAATTTGACCTGATTTTAATGGAAAGTGGGATGCCACTTAATCGGCTTTCCATAGCCTCCCCTTCTCGAAGATCGTACAGATCTGCGTATAATCACGTAACTCGTATAATTTACATTGTGAAAGCTAGCTAAACTTTTAACTGGAAACACGCACGTGAGAAATGATCGCGATATATTTTTACGCTTTCTAACCATTGGTTGAAGAAGCGTACATTCTCTAGCTTTGTCCGTCTGTCTGTCTGCACGATAACTCGCGTAAAATTGGTGCGATTCCAATGAAAGTTTAGTATGTGGTAGGGAACAATCTGCGGACGAACCCTATTGAAAATGGACGAAATGGGATCAAAGTTCAGGACATAGGAGTGGAATCCATTCCGTCGTGTCCTTATGCGTCATAACTCATAACTTATGTAATAAGTTAGTAAAATCATGCAATGCATTGATTATGATACGCTTTCCAACGTACCAGAAATCACTACTCAAGTTATGAGGATAATGGCTGTGGAATAAATCTCTCTCCTGTGTCCTGACCTTTGACCCCATTTCGATTATATTCAACAGAACCGGTTCAGTACACCTCAAGAATAACATACTAAAGTTTTGTCGCAATAGAAGCAGTTTTACGCAAGTTATGAGAATAATTGCTGTGGAATAAATCTTGCTTTTGTGCAATGACCTTTGATCCCGTTTCGTTGATATTCAACAGAACCGGTTCACTATACCTCCGGAACAACATGATAACGTTTTGTCGCAATCGAAACATTTTTTGGTAAGTTAAGACGCATAAAGGCAATGAAATGGATCCCGCTTTTATGTCCTGACTTTTGACCCCATTCCACCCATTTTCAATAGGTTTCGTTCCCAGGAGGTTCCTTACTACATACCAAAATTTCATCGAAATCGAACCATATTTACGCAAGTTATGACGCATAAGGGCAGTTGAATGGATCCTGCTCTTATGGCGTGACTTTTGACCCCCACTTCACCTATTTTCAATAGGGTTCGTCACCTGGTGGTCCCCTACCACATACTAAAATGTCATCGAAATCAAACCATATTTACGCAAGTTATGACGCATAAGGGCAGTTGAATGGATCCTGCTCTTATGGCGTGATCTTTGACCCCAGTTCACCCATTTTCAATAGGGTTCATCCCCTGTTGGTCCCCTACCACATACTAAAATTTCATCGAAATCGAACCATATTTACGCATGTTACGACGCATAAAGGCAATTGAATGGATCCTGCTCTTATGGCGTGACCTTTGACCCCACTTCACCCATTTTCACTAGGGTTCGTCACCTGTGGTCTCCTACCACATACTAAAATTTCATCGAAATCAAACCATATTTACGCAAGTTATGACGCATAAGGGCAGTTGAATGGATCCTGCTCTTATGGCGTGATCTTTGACCCCAGTTCACCCATTTTCAATAGGGTTCATCCCCTGTTGGTCCCCTACCACATACTAAAATTTCATCGAAATCGAACCATATTTACGCATGTTATGACGCATAAGGGCAATTGAATGGATCCTGCTCTTATGGCGTGACCTTTGACCCCACTTCACCCATTTTCACTAGGGTTCGTCACCTGTGGTCTCCTACCACATACTAAAATTTCATCTAAATCGAACCATTTTTACGTGAGTTATCGTGCCGACAGACAGACAGACGGACGGAAAAAGCTGAAACATATACGCTTCTTCAACCTACGGTTGGAAAGCGTAAAAATGCTTCGATTGCGACAAAACTTTATCATGTTGTTCCGGAGTTATACTGAATCGTTTCTGAATATCATCAAAGTGGGGTCAAAGCTCAAGGCACAGGAGCGAGATTTATTCCACAGCAATTATCCTCATAACTTGAGTAATGATTTCTGTTATGTTGGAAAGCGTACCATATCTAATGCATTGCATGATTTCACTAAGCCGCCCCCGGTGGCGCAGTGGTCTAAGCGATGGCCTCTGATCATTCGTCCGAACGGGGTCCGGGTTCGAATCCCGGTGAGGCATGGATGTTGTGTTTGTCTTACGGCACTGGTTCTCTCCCTTCCCTGGAACCAGTGACCCTAAATTAGGGACGGGCGACTGCTTATAGCCCATTGAGTTGCTCACGGTGGTCGTTAAACCTCCAATAAAAAAAAAAAAAAATTCACTAACTTGGGTGGTTTTTTTTTTTTTTTAAGACCACTGCCTGGGAGTTAAAACCATATGACCAGCTCATCTTTATGCAAATCGAAGCAACTGCAGATAAATAACAACGGCCCATGTCAAGGTCATGGAACTAATTTTGATACCAAGAATGCTAGTATCATTTAATGGAAACGTGCTGTGGAAATATGCAATAATAATATCATCATCATCATTGTCAACCATTATCAATCCACTGCTGGACGAAGGTCTCCCCAAGTTTCCTCCACAACGGTCTGTCTTGTGCCAGTCTCCTCCATGTCACTCCCTGCATATTTACGAATTTCATCCACCCATCTCCCATGTGGTCTTTTTCTGGGTCTTTTCCTGTCCCTTGGAATCCAATCTAAAATTTCGGCTGTCCATCTATGGTCTGTCCTTCTGGCAGTATGTCCAGCCCATTGCCATTTCAGGGATTTAACTCTGATCATGATGTCTTCCACTCTCGTCATTTTTCGGATCCACGAGTTCCTCTTCTTATCTCTCCTGGTTATACCAAGCATGCACCTCTCCATGCATCTTTGAGTTGTCTGCAGCCTTTGTATGTCTCTTTTAGTTAAGGTCCACGTCTCTGCACCATACGTAAGCACTGGAAGGATGCATTGATCAAACACTTTTCTTTTAAGACATAACGGCATATTGCTCTTGAAAATTATGCTGTTTCTTCCAAAAGCTCTCCAGGCAAGTTTTGTACGCCGATTAATTTCTTCATCAATGTGACCCTCACTTGATATCTGCTGTCCAAGATAAACATACGTATCTGTTATCTCCAGTTTTTCTCCATCAATCGATAAATCTTCATTTCTTGTAAAAGCATTGAACATCACTTTTGTCTTCTGAAAGTTCATTTTTAATCCCACTTCTTTACTCTTGTCAGCAAGTTCCTGGATCATACTCTGCAGCTCTGATGGGGTAGTTGCAAAAATGACTACGTCATCAGCAAAACGAAGGTGGGTTAGATAATCTCCATTAATCTTTATCCCTTTGTTTTCCCAGTTCAGTGATTGAAAGACATTTTCCAATGTGGCATTAAAGAGCTTCGGAGATATGGTGTCACCTTGTCTCACTCCCTTTCCAATTTTTATGTGTGTTGTATTTTCAAACAGCCGAATCTTTGCACTTGCATTTTCATAGATGTTATTAATAATATTAATGTATGCATCTTCAATACCGCAGGATTTCAGAGCCGTGGTAACTGCTGATGGTTTCACCGAATCAAAGGCTTTTTCATAATCGATAAAAGCCATGCACAATGGAAGTTCATATTCCCTCGCTCTTTCAATTAGTTCTCTCAGTACGTGGATATGATCTATTGTGCTGTAGCCACTCCTGAATCCAGCTTGTTCTCTCGGTTGAGCCATGTCCAGTGTTACCTTCAAGCGGTGTGAAAGAACTTTAGTGAAGATTTTATAAACCACTGATAGGAGGCTGATAGGTCTGTAGTTCCTGAGATCCTCAATGTTACCTTTTTTATGTAGCAGGATCATTGTAGCATTGTTCCAATCCTCAGGAATCTTCCCTTCATTAAGGCATCGAGTGAAAATTTGGGCGAGTACTGTTTCAATTTCTCCACTTGCTTCTTGTATGATGTCTATAGTAATTCCATCTTCTCCTGGAGCTTTCCCCCGCTTCATGTTCTTGATTGCATGAGCAACTTCTGCTGGGAGGACTGGAAGAACTCTGGTACCTTTCATGATGTCTGGAGTACATGTATCATCCTTTTCATATAGTTTGGAGTAGAAATCTTTCACTCTTGTCAAAATTTCGCCTCTATTTCTTGTTATAGAACCATCTTCTTTTCTCAGAGCCATAATCTGTTTTCTTCCCTTACTGAGATGTCCCTTTGCTATCTTTAGGCTTTGGTTGTTTTCAATTGCTTTCCTTACTAGTTCACAGTTGAATTTTCTTACGTCTTCAGTGATACTTTTTCTTACTGTCTTGCATAGCTCTATATATTCCACTTTGGAAGTCACATCTTCTTTAGTTGTCCTCATCTCTCTTCTTTTTGCATCAACATTTTGGTTTTTCCTGATAATTTGTTTACATGCAACTTGTTCTTAGACCCAGCTAATTTTGTTGCTGTTTCCATAAGAGCTTTGGTTACTTTTCTGTTAACTTCAGAAATATCCACTTCTTCCGATGTTAGGCCTTCCAAAGCAGAGAATCTGTTCTTCAGTTCCAACTTGAAAGTATTATGGTGTTTTTTAAGGTTGGGTATGTCAATACATTTTGTTTGTCTTATGAGCTTGCCACGTTCCAGTTTAGTGTTGAGGTGCATCTTACATCTCACCAATCTATGGTCACTACCTGTGTTGAACTTGTTTAGCACACTGCAGTCTTCGATGACGAATTTTTTGTTACACATAATAAAATCAATTTCACTTGTCGTCCCAATTGGATGTCTCCATGTCCATTTCCTGTGTGGCTTTTTCTTGAAAAAGGAATTCAAGATGAAAATCCTTCTGCCTCTGCAAACTCAACGAGAGTATTTCCACGCTGGTTTCTGTTGCCGTGACCGAATTTACCTACTGAAGTTTCATTCTGTTGCCGGTGCCCTATTTTTGCATTGAAATCTCCCATAATTATCTTCAAGTGCTGCTTACCTTTATTATTTAGATGACGAATTTCCTCATAAAATTCTTCAATTTCTTCTTCAGGATGACTTGTGGTGGGTGCATAAGTTTGAATAATCTGAACCTGGTATCTTCTCGATAGTTGGATAACGAGTCGTGCAGCTCTGTCAGAGGAACTTTCAACTTCTACAACTTTATCCTTCAGTTTCTTGTTTTATTATAAATCCAACACCACTAGTTCTGCCAGTATCTGTCCCACGATAATAGAAGAGATGTCCACTTTTCAGTTCAATGAGATCTTCTCCTTTCTCCTTACCTCACTCAGCCCGACGATGTCCCACTTGATCCTTTGTAGTTCCTCTTCCAATTCAAGAAGCCTTGAATCAGAAGATAGGGAGCGTCCGTTGTAGGTAGCCAAGGTCAGCATCAAATGGCAGCCTAGTCCGGTCCTCCGGGGATTCTTAGCACCCTCTGCCTTCATGTCGCACTGGCCGCTGCCTTGGCCAGGTACATTCCAGCTGCCGGAGACTGAGGGCCAAGATTTAAGTTGTAGAGTCATTTTGGAGGTGTTTGGCCATAACTCACCACGCTGGCCAAGCGGGTTGGTGAGTGTGGGATAGCATTTCCTCTGATCCCGATGGTATAGTTATACCGCTATTTGCGGTCGTCAGAGCCCCTTTAGTGGGAACAGGATGCACCACGAGAAGGCGGGGTTGACATTTGTCAAGGAGAGGCTGTGATGTTACGCATCACCTGACCTTACATCCCTATAAAAATAATATCATACACCTTAATAAGTAGTACGTATGCTTATATGAAAACTCTTTACACGTTACTCTTGAGTAGCTAAGGACATTTATGAACATTGAAGGTATTCAGTCTAATGGATGACACTAATATATATGTTACTGACATTTATTTTATAAAAATTTTACATAATTAAATTGTATGAGCTTATCCGTTTCTATAGTCGCTGTAAAAATTATCCACACAAACGATTTAAAGACATATGTTCAAACACATCTATATATATATATATATATATATATATTCATCTCATTCAAATGAGAAATTCTGTGTCAAGTCCAATGTGCAAATATCACAAAAATACATGAAATAGTTCTCCATGATGCGACAAAGTACTTAATCTCTGAATACTATACAGTAGGTTGACTTTCAGTCTTTATTAAGCGGAATATCTGTGACCATCCACTGTAAGTGGACTTTTTTGTAATATAATTATTGCAAGCACTGCAAAAGTTCCGGTATATTCAACTTCATACTTTACATCTTGCAACAGGGTTAGTAAAATGCCACACGCTTCGACATACAGACTAATCTAACGTGCAGTCAAATCTCACAAATAAATTATCTATGCGAACGATTTAGATACATATATACATACACCACTATGTTCAAACACAATTATATATATATATATATTATATATATATATATTATATATATATATATTATATATATATATATTAACCATATTCAAATAAGAAATTTTGTGGAAAAATTCAAACTGCAAATGTCATAATTTAAATGACCAGTTCCTTATAATGTGGCAAAAAATACTTAATTTTGAAAAAAAAAAAAAAACTTTACCTGAACTGTAGTTTAAGAACTGTCTGCTGTATTTTGATTTTCAATACTTATTAATCAAAATATCTGCGACCATCTGCTATAGGCTGACACAGTGTTTGCATAATAAAATGCAAAAATGTCAGCCTATAGCAGATGGTCACAGATATTTTGATTAATAAGTACTGAAAAGTCAACCTACAGCAGATATACCTAAACTACAGTACAGGTGGAGTTTTCCGAGATTAAGTACTTTGTCGCATCATGGAGAACTGTTTCATATATTTTTGTGAAATTTGCACATTGGACTTGCCACAAAATTTCTTATTTGTATGTGATGAATATATATATATATATATATATGGATGTGTTTGAACATGTGTCTCTAAATCACTCGTGTGGATAACTTTTACAGCGACAATAGTAACGGATAGCTCATACATTTTAATTATGTAAAAGTTTTATAAAATAAATGTCAGTAACATATATGTATATCAGTGTCATCCATTACACTGAATATACTTCAATGTTCATAAATGACCTTAGCTACTCAAGAGCAACGTGTAAAGAGTTTTCATATAAGCATACACACTTCTTATTAAGGTCTATGATATTAATATTACACTACTACGTTCAAAAAGTTCCGGAACTTTTTGAATATTTGCCAAATGTCAGTGAATTACGTGATTCCTCGCTGAGCAAACGAAGAGCATGATGTGACCGACCAGCCAGAGTCGGTTTGATCCAGATCCAACACGTACAGCGTATGTGCATAGTTCGTGATTACAGGCATGCGAGGCTCTCCGTCGCGTGGACAACGATTTCGAATTTTGAACAGCGTTCAAGTTTAAAATTTTGTTTTCTGCTCGGAAAATCTTTCTCTGAGACTTTTCAAATGATTAAGTCAGCGTACGGTGAGAGTGCAATGAGTCGAACTAGAGTTTATGAGTGGCATCGACGATTCGAAAACTGGCGACAGAGTATTGAGGATGATGAGAGATCAGGACGACTTTTAACATCCACAACGAATGAACAAATCGCGCTTGCCAAAGAAATTGTGAAAAATGGCCGTCGAAAAACGGTTGCAGCGATTGCAGAAGTTGCCGGCATCTCAGTTGGAAGTTGCCATGCCATTTTAACAGAGAAACTGGGCATGCATCATGTGTGCCAAAATTTGTTCCCAAAAACCTGACACAAGAAAAAATGGATGACCGCATGCAAGCTTGCGAGGATAACATCAATGCAGTGGATTCAGATCCCGATCTCTTGAATCGATTGATCACTCTAGAAGAGACTTGGTGCTTTCTGTAAGACCCCCAATTCAACCAACAGTCCAAAGTGTGGAAATCACCGTCGTCACCACGACCAAAACGTTTAAGGCTAACCGTTCCAAAGAAAAGGTCTTGTTAACGGTTTTCTTCGATTGCAAGGGGGTCGTACACAAGGAATTCTATCAACATGGTCGTACAGTCACTAAATAATAGTACGTCAACATCTTGAAACGTCTCTGATAATCAGTGAGAAGCAAACGACCCGATCTTTGGAAGACCAACTCGTGGGTGCTCCATCACGATAATGCGCCGGCTCACAGATCCCTACTGGTGTCCGATTACCTGTTCAAGCATCACATTCCCGTTCTTCCCCTGATTTTGGCCCCGTGTGACTTCTTCCTTTTTCCCCAGATGAAGAATTTGCTTAAGGAGCGACGCTTCTCAAGTTCGGAAGAGCTGCGACGGAGGCATTGGAGCATATGGCAAAAGAAGGCTTGCAATCTACATTTAATGCTTAGTATGAGCGCTGGCAAAACTGTATAGTTGCACAGGGTAACTACTTCGAAGGAAACACTGCATAAATAGGTATTATCGGTACTTATTCTTTTTTAATATAAAAAGTTCCGGAACTTTTTCAACGTAGTAATATGGGTCATGAAACTGTTCGAAAAACACCTGTTACTGTACCAACATTAATCAGTGTTATTCTTGTTCTTCAGATGGAAAAGCTAGTGGACTTAAGCGAGTTTGGCAAAGGCCAAATTCTAATGGCAAGAACACTGGGTCAGATCATTTCTGAGACGGCAAGGTGTGGTCCGACCACCACTCATCGACGCAAGAGGTCAGCAAATGCTATCCCGTATGGTACTGGACAATAGACAGGGTACTGTGGGGCAATTCACCTTTCATTTGAATGCTAGTGACGGGAGTAATGTCACACAGTATATCGAGCCCTACTGAAAATGCGGCTGCTTAGGTGTAGGACAGTCCGAGTGCCTACGCAAACTTCTGTTCATCAAAGCTGTGCCCAGAATGATTAGAAGATCGTTTGGTCCGATTAATCTCGTTTCCTGTTGTACCATGTGGACAGCAGTTTGGCAAAATGGCGTGGTATCGAGTGGAAAGATCCTAGGATGGTATTCTGATGCACCGCTCACCATGCTTCGTTGACCTGCGTCCACAATTCATCAACATTGCGAGGTGTCGTGAGTGAGATGTAAGGTCGTCTCCCAGTGACGTCCCGTAAGTCCTCTCTTGGGGTGAAGTCTAGGGATTGCGCTGGAGAGGACAGCATCTGGGCACTTCATATGTATTGTCTGCTGAAATTTTCAGTGTCGGAGCAGGTGCTGTCCTTTTTAAACTGCACATCGGTAATGCTATGGAGATACGCAACAAAACGGGCATCAGTATATCATCGATGATCGTCGGGCTGGCATTGCCCCCTCTGTGCGTACGAAAAGTGAACGGTTGTTGAAACTGAAAACGCTCCACACCATGACACAAGGCCGAGGACCCCGCATGACATTCACGGACGGCAGCAAAATCATCCTGGAAACGACTTCGTCAGCAGACTATAAATTGGAGATAGTCAGCGCTGAGACAGAAGCGAAACTCGTCGCTGAATACATGGCTCTGTTCGACTCGCCACGCATGTCTGGTACTGCACCATTGCAACGTCACGCGACAATGTGCTGCGGGATGTAGCAGTCGTTGCAATGGATGGCGAGGGCATCAACCTGCCTCTCAGGCAATCTGCAAATCTGAAATTCGGGTCGATACGGAGATTTCCGAAACTGCCTGTACATCTCGTCAAATCTCGTTCCTGCGGGGATTATGAGGCTATTACGGCTTGACGTCGATTGATGCGATCGAGGCCTTTGTACGTCCGTCTACGTACATTAGTCTTATTACAGTGGCTCACATTATCTTCTGTCGCCACATTCTGACGACAGACGCATCTCAGGGATCAACCAGATGTACGTGTATCCCTGTGATGAAGCCTCTGATAAAAGCGCTCGAATGGTGGAATTGTTTCCGTTGACGTTGCGTAGGCATTATTTGCCCTTACACCTGCTTCCGGCACTGAGATCACTCCAATGAAATAGTTCACAAAGCCAGGTGAGAACGACCAATCTCAGCCATACCAAGACATTTTGGCTTTTCATCTTCCTCACCTATCACGTGATTCGCTTTTTTTTACTATGTACAATTTCACCGCTGGAGGGCGTAAATGCAGATGATGTCGAATTCAAAATACATTTCATTCCATATATTTGCTTCCAAGCATCCGATTAAAGATCAAGACATAGCATCGGGATACATTCAATTGCACTTATGCGTTATAACTTATGTAAAAATGCTTCGATTGCGGCAAAACTTTACAATGTTATTCCTGGAGATATACTGAACCAATTCTGATTAATATCATCGAAATGGGGTCAAATGTCAGGGCACAGGAGCGAGAATTATTCCACGGCCATTATCCTCATAAGTTGAGTAATAGCTTGAGTAATGATTTCTGGTATGTTGGAAAGCGTATCATAACCAATGAATTGCATGATTTTACTAACTTGTTGTTTTTACGCTTTCCAACCGTAGGTTGAAGAAGCATATATGCTCCTGCTTCGTCCGTCTGTCTGTCAGTCCGCATGATAACTCGGGGGAAAATGGTTCGATTTCGATGAAATTTTAGTATGCGGTAGGGAACCATCTGGGGACGAACCCTGTTGAAACTGGGCGAAATGGTATCAAAGGTCAGGACATATGAGCGGAATCAATTCCATTGCAGCTATGCGTCATAAACTTATGTAAAAATGCTTCGACTGCGATAAAACTTTTACGTGTTGTTCGAGAGGTATACTGAACCGGTTCTGTTTAATATCATCAAAACGGGGTCAAAGGTCAGTACACAGAAGCGAGATTTATTCAACAGCCATTATCCTCATAACTTGAGTAATAATTTGAGTAATGATTTCTGGTATGTTGAAAAGCGTATCATAATCAATGCATTGCATGATTTTACTAACTTGTTTACAAAAGACGTGCTAAAAACTAAAATATTATCTGTATGATCAATCATAGTCATTTTTAAATCGATGTTGAGCTGAATACAGTCCTCCATAAATCGATTTTCTACCAATCAACACCGGTCATCACTTTAATGATCGGGCGCCCCGCTACACTGCACGGCGTGTGCAGAACTAGTTTCTTGAGATTCGGGTGGAATTATATTCGACTGGACTGCTCAAAGTCCTGATCTAAATTTCATAGAAGAATTCTGGGATGAACTTGAGCGAAGGATAACGAAATCTTCCACAACGACATTCTTCTCTCTCTACTTAGGCAGCAGATTTGCAGGACGAATGGCGAGCCATAGTCCAGACATTACCGGAATTTGGTGCCACGACCATCTTCGCTCTCCACTCTGGCAGTATCTTTGCAGGAAGAATGGCGAGCTATAGTCTAGACACTAACGGGATTTGGTTCCACTACCGTCTTCGCTCTCCGCTCTGGCAGCAGCTTTGCAGGACGAATGGCGAGCCATAGTCTAGACACTACCGGAATTTGGTTCCACGACAGTCTCCGCTCTGACAGCAGCTTTGCAGGACGAATAGCGAGCCATATTCTAGACACTTTCGGAATTTGGTTCCACGCCCGTCTTTGCTCTCCACTCTGGCAGCAGCGTTGCAGGACGAATGGCGAGCCATAGTCTAGACACTACCGGAATTTGGTTCCACGACCGTCTTCGCTCTCCACTCTGGCAGCAGCTTTGCATAATGAATGGCGAGCCATAGTCAAGACACTACCGGAATTTGGTTCCAACGACCGTCTTCGCTCTCCGCTCTGGCAGCAGCTTTGCAGGACGAATGGCGAACCATATTCTAGACACTATTGGAATTTTGTTCCACGAACAACTTCGTTCTCCACTCTGGCAGCAGCTTTACAGGACGAATGGCGAGCCATAGTGTAGACACTACCGGAATTTGGTTCCACGACCGTCTTCGCTCTACACTCTGGCAGCAGCTTTGCAGGACGAATGGCGACCATTCTTCTCGAGACCTACCGGAAATTGTTTGATGATATGCATCGACGTGTTGCTACTGTCATATAAGTAAAAGATGGACCGACTGGCTACTAATTGTGATAATAAAACCATTTGTCGCAAACGTTGTGGTGCCAGAATGCTTTTGACAATATAGTGTATATCTGAAAGACCGTATTCATGAGCTCATATTTATTTATCTGGACTCACAAACTAATAATATTTCCAGCACTTTACCTTTCATTGAGAAGTAATTATGATATAACGATTCTCCCTCCCATTCAGCCGAAGAAATCCTCAGCAATGACCTTAGTGGCAATACATCACACGATCTGCTGAGTTGACCTAGAGATTGTTCGTGCAGTACCGTAACTTGAACTGACTGCGGCAGAGGCAGAAAATGACTTCTTCGTCGAAATAATGCCTATTTGGCGGTTGTCAGAACCGCGTTCATCATTCATTGTTCTTACAAAGCTGAGCCTGTGTTCTTCCTTTCTTTGTGATTCCATGTACGTTTGTTATGTTGATCCTAGTTTTGTCTGGTAACAAAATGCGGGCATTTATCTCCATATTTCATCTTTCCTGCCCTTTTTTTCCCCTTCATTTTCGGGACGCTTTCTCTTCCCTTATCTTCTTTTCAATAAAGGTCTTTCAGGAGAATCAGGAACTTGGCATTCTACCAAACGCACAAACAGTTTTTTTTCTTTCTTTAACCTTTCCTACTATTAGCGATGCTACACTTTCATTTGTGTTTGCTGAACGATTTAGCTATTTTCCCCAGAGAATTTGAAGGTAAAATATTTCAGACAAAATGGGACGTTGATTTCGGAAACATGAAGGTTGAGACAATTTAGAAGAACAATTATGTACATTGCCCATAGGAGACACAGCATTCTCACGAAAACAAAAGAAAAAGTAAGGAGCACATAATATCAAGAAAAAATTGGTGTTTCTAAATTTATGAAGTTCAAAGGCGATATTAAGATATTTTCTTCCGAGGCACACGTGAGATGTTCTCTTTATGCAGATTTCAAAATTCTTGCTTACCTTCTTAAACTACTTTCACTGAAATACACAGTGCGTCAAAGAAATTTTTAAGACTGGCGCTAGATTTCAGCCTACGGTGGCGCCACCAGTGTAATCGCGAATGCGTTATAAACCGTTACCATCTGCTTGCTTTCTGCCAAAAGTACTGCGCAGTTGTTAAAGTAACTCAAACGAAACGGCCGTTCATTAGAGAAGTACAATTTTTTTCATGTTGAATTATTAAGATGAAACAAAGGGCTGTTATTAAATTTAACGCAAAACTTGGTAAAAGTGCCTCGGAAACGTACCAAATGATGAAACAAGTTTACCTTGAGTTTTGTTTAAGTAGATCAAATGTTTTCCTGCGGCACAAACGTTTTTTGGACGGAAGAGAGACTCTAGAAGATAAGCGTACCGGAAGACAAAGTTCATCTAGGACACCTGAGATTATCGAAAAATTGCATGATTTCGTGGCAAACAATCGATGTCCGTCACTAAGAATGATGGAAGAATCTTTAAACATCACCAAAGAAACGATTCGAACCATCCTGCATGAAGATTTGGGCAAAACAAAAGTCTGTGCTAAATTTGTCCCACACACGTTAACCAATGAACAAAAATCAAGGATAAGTGCACATTGCAGAGACATCATTTCAGCCACTGAAAATGGTTCAAACTTCTTAAAATCGATTGTTACAGGTGATGAAACATGGTGTTTTCAATATGATCCTAAAACAAAGCGACAAAGTGCGGAATGGAAGTAAAAAAACTCGCCAGAAGCCAAAACAACAAGAAAAGTTTCATCGAAAATCAAAACATTGCTCATTACATTCTTCGATAGTAAGGGTATTTATCCACAAAGAATTTGTTCCAAGTGGACAAACAATTACTGGTGAGTTTTATTTAAACGTTTTGAGGCGTTTGATGGGCAGAATTCGTCGCATTCGTCCAGAATATCGAGATGAAAACAGTTGGTGTTTGTTGCACGATAATGCACCCAGTCACACTTCACTTCTTGTTTGTTGATTTTTGGCGAAAAATAACATCTTTGTGTGTTGAATAATCCACTGTATTCGCCTGATTTAGCACCCTGCGACTTTTTTTTGTTCCCAAAACTTAAAATGACGTTAAAAGGGTGTTTTTTTATGATATTTCGACCATACAAAAAGTTTCGACGCGTGCTTTGGAGGCAGTTCCGCAAAGTGAACTGGAACAGGCATTCGAATCATTATTAAATCGCTTGTAACAAGTGTATTAAAGCTGGAGGGACTTACTTTGGATAACAAACCAAAACAAATTATAATTTCTTGTTTCTATTTCACTTTACAGACCCATTCTTAAAAATTCTTTGACGCACTGTGTATTTTCCGAGAATTTTTATTCAGGAAAATACATGTGACATTCTTACCAAAATAAATTATTACATTTCAATCTTACTTCTTAGCGAAATGCGGGGTTTTATTCGATTTCAATGAAAACATAATTTTCGTGCAATAGCAACTTAATTTTTATCTCACTTCCTCCCGGCTTTTTTGCCGCATTATTTGATTGATTCTGTTGGCTTCACTCTGTGGTAGGTTTTTCCTTTCAATTCTTTTTTCCTTTGGGTCTGTGAGGAGTGTGTGTGTGTGTGGGGGGGGGTGTATAACGACCATTGTAAGCAAGTAAGCAACGTAAAGGCTATAAGCAGCGGTCTATCAGTTTATTTTATACCATTTTGCTGCTTCAATGATAGAAAGCTACTGTTACAACATTTTTGAAAAACTAGCTTGCAACAGCTAAAACTACTTTTCCCCAAAATTAGCTAGTTACATAACTTTTTGTTCTCTTTTAAAAAGTAGCAACTTTGCACTTTGCTACGTTTTTCGTATTATTTTACAATAAGATTTAAATTAAAAGTGCAAATTCTTAAGATCGTTTTTACATTTTTGCATACGGTATTCAGAGTTAAAAAACAATCTAACTTACACAAGTAATTTATCTTTGTATTTACCTTAGCTCTGCTCATCACATGTAACACATTTTAACGCATTCAGTGGTGCGTGTTTTAAGATGTTAGGTGTGCAAATAAGTACTAAAGTGTTTTAAGACAAAGCAACATGTAATTTGAGAGAAAACAACAATACCTTTACGAATCAAAATATGCGCCGTCATTTTCTATCACCTTCCGCCATCGGTCGGGCAGCTGACGGATTCCAGCCATGAAGAATACTTCGTCGTGTGACTCGATGAAGTTGTCAACTTGTTTTTTCACTTCGTCACATGTCCGGAACCGTACAGCAGACAAAACATGTTGTATCGATCGAAGCAAATGATTGTCTGAAGGAACTATGTAGGAACTATACGCCGGGTGCTTCAAAACTTCCCAGCCAAGCGTCAGTAACGTTTCCTTGACCGATTTCGCGACATGCGGCTTAGCGTTGTCATGCAGTCATTTCACGGGACGCAATCCTTTGCCTGTGAATGGACGTTTCCGACATATTTCCTGGTTCAGTCGCAGCAATTGTTGCTTGTAGCTATCTGCCTTTAACAGTTTCACCCTGTTCCAATAGTTCATAGTAGAGCACACCCTTCACACCCCACCAGATGCACAGAAGAACTTTTTTTGGAGTGAATATTGCGTTTCGGTGTCGAAGTCGTTGCTTCACCTGGGTCTACCCAGTGTTTTTTGCGTTTGGAATTATCGTACCATATCCACTTTTCATCACCCGTAACGATTTTTCACAGGACATACTTTCTGTGTTGTTTATTCAACAGATTCAAACACTTCTTGACACACTCATCCTTGTTCCTCTGGCTCAGGTTATGTGGCATCTATTTCCCTTCCTTCTGAATCTTTCCCATTGAGCGTAAATGATTGGAAACAGTTTGCTGAGTTAGCCATAGTTGTTCAGCTAGATCTTTTTACGTTTGAGACGAATATTCATCCAGCAATGCGTGCAGTTCCTCATGTGCAACCTTCTGCGGGGCGCCGCTACGTTCTCGATCGCTAACATCAAAATCACCTGCTTTAGACCATCTAAACCAAAACTCACACGAGCTTTTCGATACAATATATTCCTCCAGAACAGAACAGATCAATGCACATACTTTTGCAGTACTTTTTAATTCATGAAATTCGTAACAGATGCAGTGTCGAATAAATGCAGTACCGCTTGCCTTTTTTTTTTTTTTTTTTTTTTGATTGGAGGTTTAACGACCACCATGAGCAACTCAATGGGCTATAAGCAGTCGCCCGTCCCTAATTTAGGGTCACTGGTTCCAGGGAAGGGAGAGAGCCAGTGCCGTAAGACAAACACAACATCCATGCCTCACCGGGATTCGAACCCGGACCCCGTTCGGACGAATGATCAGAGGCCATCGCTTAGACCACTGCGCCACCGGGGCGGCCCGCTTGCCATCATTCACCTATCGATGTGCAATTGCGTTTGACTGTTGGGCAAACTTCTGTGTCACATTTCATACTCTGGAATTGTTACGGTTACATAACAACAACGTGGGGGAATGTTGGATATGTAAATTAACTGTATACGTCACACAAAAAAACTCTTTTAAACTTATCTGTACACATAACAGATAAACTAGCTGAGAAGCCTAGGGAATTCATTTAAAAGCCATATATCATTCTACATCTGTGAATTCATTTTTTCCGCAGGTTCCTGTGGTTGGAAACCAACGTGTAGATGGTTTCCTGTGAAGCTGGCCCAGGACGTACTTTGTCCGTTACCCGTATGCAGCAGAGGAATAGCAAGCCGACTGCATTAATTTGCCAGTAATCCTCAAAGGCGCATAGTTGTCTTAGCGGGACTCATCCCGCCAAGGGCGAACGAGATTAGATAGATGGATGGATGGACGGATGGAATTCATTTTCTTCGACTAAACGAATCGAATCTTGCAATCAACGAAGAGTCTTCAATAAATTCAATAGTGGCCTCCCTGTAGGCGCAATGGTCTAAGCGCTGATTTCTAACCATTCTTATGTGATGGGTTCTGGGATCGAATCCCGGTGAGACTTGAATATTGTGTTTGTCTTACGGCACTGGCTCTCTCCCTTCCCTGAAACAAGTAGCACTAAAATTAGGGGTGGATGACTGCTTACAGGACATCGAGTTGCTTACTGTAATAGTTAAATCCTCCCACTCCCCAGAAAAAAAGTTAGCGTGATCGCCTCGTACCTGCTGTCTTCACAAGCTAGTAGGTATTTCCCAGCTAACAGTTTGGTGAGCTTTCACAAGGTGAGTTAAGCCAGGTACGTTAGTAATGATGGGGCACACTCGGACACCCTGCTACAGCTAATTATGCTTCAGGAAATCTGGAAATGTTACGTTATTTGAAGAATATTTCTTCAACTGCTTTCTAAAAGTAGCACGATTTGTAGCGCAATTTGCCGCTACCAGCTACTTCATTTTGTAGCGATGCTACACGCCACGCTATTACAGCGATACTACTGTAGAAAGCTAGTGTACCAGGGCTAGTCTAAAAGCAATGTGAAACTTGTAGCCATTGGTCACAGATCCAACAGTCTGTATCATCTTTGATATGACTGATGGATCTAAGTTCCTTCTTTTTCTTTTTGTTTCCGGGTTTAACAACCACAGTGAGCAACATTTTGCTCTATAGCCTTTAGCTCACCTCTAATTTGGTGACACTCGTTTCGTGGAACGCACAGAGCCAGTCACGTGGGGGCCACCGCATTACCCATGCCTCATCCGAGACTCGAACCCGAGCTCGGCTCCGACAGCTAGGCCAGTTTTTCTGACCACTCTGCTGTCGTGGCGGCAATCTACGTTCTTCCCCCAGCGCCCTACGATCTTTCTCTATATACGCTACTGTCTGTTGAGAATGCAACACCAAGAAAGACCTGGTATATTGAAGTGAGATTTATCGGGTACATTACTTATAATACAAGGCGTAAGTTGTCAGAAGGACCGATCTGCAAGTGATGTTGAATATACAATACTCAGTATCTTACGTACCCACCAAAAGCTGCGATAACGGTTCATACACGGCGTGGCATTGACTAGATGAGGCTCTAGATGTCACACAGCGGAAGGTCTTTCCATAGCGTCTCGATTGGTATTCACAGTTCACCTTAGATAACTGGAGGAAGATCGAACAACCATGTCCCACGTCGACCAAAAATATTCCGCACATGTTCAATGGGTGATAAATCAGGTGAATGAGCTGGCCAAAGAAGACGTGACACATGTCTGGAATTCAAGAGCTACAGGGCATTCCGCGCCAAGTGTGGTCGGCTATGGTCCAGTTGAAAGATAGCACTGCGGACCGTTTGCAGATATGGAAGCACTTGAGCTTCCACAGCCTCAGCGATGTAGCTGGCTGGTTATGTTTCCTGAAATGCGTACGAGGCCGGAACATGAATGGAACCCAACAACACCCTACACTAAAACATCCGGTGTTGGGCCCGCATGAGGGAGATCAGGATGATTTAAAATGTCATTTCGCAGAGACAAGAAAATCGTTTTGATATTTTCCAGAGATCTGATCATGGTTCACACGTTTTTTTCAATCACAAAATTCCAGCACTTTTCCAAGACATTTCCGGGACTTTTGGAATTTTTTTCCACCGCATACAATCCAAATGTTCTTACTTAAAATATAGTGAAACCATAGGTCTGTTCAGCCTGTAACCTACAACACACAACTTCTTACATGCTTGGGCAAACTTAATGCAGAATGTTAGAAATTATGTCCACTACACCTAATCAGAAACTTGGGTTTTTAGTCCCGCAGATATTGCTGTAAACGGAAATGGGAACTTATGCGGCGCAATTGTGCATTAGGAAATATTTGAAATTATACACTGAAGAGCAATTGAATTAGCTATACCTGTCTAGTAACGTGTAGCACAACCTTTCGCCCTGATGACGGCGGCGATTCGTCTCTGCATAGACTCGACAATACACCGGAAGCGTTGAGAAGCCATACGGATCCACAACCCCTGAACAAGCTCCCACAGTTCACGAAGATTTGATGGAGGGTGTCAGAGCCTCGAACATCTCTCTGGATGGCATCCCAGATGTGCTGGATGGGATTGAGGTCAGGTGACCTAGCTGTCCAAGGAAGCGAGGTCGCGTCGGTGGAGTGTTCATCCAACCATTCTGATACCATTCGGGAGCTGCATTGTCTTGTTGCAGGATGAGAGGTCCTCTGTGGGATGTTGAAGACGCACGAACGGGAGCCGGTAACGTTGACCTGTGAGGGACGATGTTACACGAACCAGGGGTCCCATTTCAGTAAACGTAAACAGTCCCTAGACGAGAATATCACCCCCACCAGCTTGAAGAGTACCCTGCTGGCGAGAAAGATCCGCCGCTTCATGTGATTTGCGCCGTACTAGTATCCTACCATACGCATGTACCAACGTGAATCAGTCCAGGCAACATTTGTCCACATGTCTAGGGTCCAGTGGCAATGTTCCCGCGCCCATGCTAATCTTTGCACCCTGTTATGTGCGGTCAGCAGCGGTACCCTCGTGGGACGATGGCTTCTGTACCCCATAGCGAACAGATGGTTATGGATGGTGTGGCTGTTTACACGTTTTTGTGCACCAGCGCTAAATTGCCGAGTGATTTCTTGCACTGTCGCCCGTCTATTCAGTCCACGTAAACAGTCCCTAGACGAGAATATCACAACCAGCTCCCGAATGGTATCAGAATGGTTGGATGAACACTCCAGCTGTCTCTAATTCAATTGCTCTTCAGTGTATGAGAAACATTTTACACCGAAAATGTTCTTCAACAAAGAAATAATTTTTCAAATCGGACTGCTATAAACAGAGATATAGACAAAAATATGATATACGTGTATGCCCCCTGGTGGAAAAATTAATCACTATTTTAAGCAGAAAGTAATCTCAAAAAGTTTTCGGAAGTGAGTGGTATCGGTTCACGAAGGTATTTTTTCAATTGAGTTTACAGCTCAGATTTCGTTACAAATACATCAGACGCAAAAAAAAAAAAAAAAAAACCACTTACGCCCCCTGATGGCCAAACCAATCTTTACCAAAAATGAGAAATCATATGCAAACATTTCCCCCTGAGAGCTGTATCCGACGCAGGAAGAATATTTCAAATCAGACTTTTAGAAGCAAAGATATTGGGAAAATCGCAATTTACCGTTACGCCCCTGGCGGAAAATCTATGCATTATTTGAAAAAGGGACTGTAGATAAAATAGTCTGCGATATAAATGTCATCGAAAGGAAAAATATTTTTTTTCTATTGGATATTTAGAACCCAATATATAAAGGATGTAAGGTCAGGTGATGCGTAACATCACAGCCTCTCCTTGACAAATGTCAACCCCGCCTTCTCGTGGTGCATCCTGTTCCCACTAAAGGGGCTCTGACGACCACCAAAAGCGGTGTAACTATACCATCGGGATTAGAGGAAATGCTATCCCACACTCACCAACCCGCTTGGCCAGTGTGGTGAGTTATGGCCAAACCCCTCCAAAATGACTCCACAACTTACATCTTGGCCCTCAGTCTCCGGCAGCTGGAATGTACCTGGCCAAGGCAGCGGCCAGTGCGACATGTAGGCAGAGGGTGCTAAGAATCCCCGGAGGACCGGACTAGGCTGCCATCTGATGCTGACCTTGGCTACGTATAATGGACGCTCCCTATCTTCTGATTCAAGGCTTCTTGAATTGGAAGAGGAACTACAAAGGATCAAGTGGGACATCGTCGGGCTAAGTGAGGTAAGGAGAAAAGGAGAAGATCTCATTGAACTGAAAAGTGGACATTTCTTCTACTATCGTGGGACAGATACTGGCAGAACTAGTGGTGTTGGATTTATAATAAACAAGAAACTGAAAGATAAAGTTGTAGAAAGTTCCGCTGACAGAGCTGCACGACTCGTTATCTAACTCTCGAGAAGATACCAGGCTCAGATTATTCAAACTTATGCACCCACCACAAGTCATCCTGAAGAAGAAATTGAAGAATTTTATGAGGAAATTCGTCATCTAAATAATAAAGGTAAGCAGCACTTACAGATAATTATGGGAGAATTCAATGCAAAAATAGGGCAACGGCAGCAGAATGAAACTTCAGTAGGTAAATTCGGTCACGGCAACAGAAACCAGCGTGGAAATACTCTCGTTGAGCTTGCAGAGGCAGAAGGATTTTTCATCTCGAACTCCTTTTTCAAGAAAAAGTCACACAGGAAATGGACATGGAGACATACAAATGGGACGACAAATGAATTTGATTTTATTATGTGTAACAAAAAATTCGTCATAGAAGACTGCGGTGTGCTGAACAAGTTCAACACAGGTAGTGACCATAGATTGGTTAGATGTAAGATGCACCTCAACACTAAACTCGAACGTGGCAAGCTCATAAGACAAACAAAATGTTTTGACATAACCAACCTAAAAAAAACACCATAATACCTTCAAGTTGGAACTGAAGAACAGATTCTCTGCTTTAAGAGGCCTAACATCGGAAGAATTGGATATTTCTGAAGTTAACAGAAAAGTAACCAAAGCTCTTATGGAAACGGCAACAAAATTAGCTGGGTCTAAGAACAAGTTGCATGTGAACAAATTATCAGGAAAAACCAAAATGTTGATGCAAAAAAGAAGAGAGATGAAGACAACTAAAGAAGATGGGACTTCCAAAGTGGAATACATAGAGCTATGCAAGACAGTACGATAAAGTATCACTGAAGACGTAAGGAAATTCAACTGTGAACTAGTGAGGAAAGCAATTGAAAACAACCAAACCCTAAAGATAGCAAAGGGACATCTTGCTATCTTAGGGAAGAAAATAGATTATGGAACCGAGAAAAGAAGATGGTTCTGTAACAAGAAATAGAGCCGAAATTTTGACAAGAGTGAAAGATTTCTTCTCCAAATTTTATAAAAGGGATGATACATGTACTCCAGACATCACGAAAGGTACCAGTACCAGAGTTCTTAAAGTCCTCCCAGCAGAAGTTGCACTTGCCATCAAGAACATGAAGCGGGGAAAAGCTCCAGGAGAAGATGGAATTACTGTAGACATCATACAAGAAGCAAGTGGAGAAATCGAAACAGTACTCGTCCAAATTTTCACTCGATGCCTTAATGAAGGGAAGATTCCTGAGGATTGGAACAACGCTACAATGATCCTTCTACATAAAAAAGGTGACATTGAGGATCTCAGGAACTACAGACCTATCAGCCTCCTATCAGTGGTTTATAAAATCTTTACTAAAGTTCTTTCACACCGCTTGAACGTAACACTGGACATGGCTCAACCGAGAGAACAAGCTGGATTCAGGAGTGGCTACAGCACAGTATATCATATCCACGTACTGAGAGAACTAATTGAAAGAGGGAGGGAACATGAACTTCCATTGTGCATGGCTTTTATCGATTATGAAAAAGCCTTTGATTCGGTGAAACCATCAGCAGTTACAATGGCTCTGAAATCCTGCGGTATTGAAGATGCATACATTAATATTATTAATAACATCTATGAAAATGCAAGTGCAAAGATTCGGCTGTTTGAAAATACAACACACATAAAAATTGGAAAGGGAGTGAGACAAGGTGACACCATATCTCCGAAGCTCTTTAATGCTACATTGGAAAATGTTTTTCAATCACTGAACTGGGAAAACAAAGGGATAAAGATTAATGTAGATTATCTAACACACCTTCGTTTTGCTGATGACATAGTCATTTTTGCAACCCTATCAGAGCTGCAGAATATGATCCAGGAACTTGCTGACAAGAGTAAAGAAGTGGGATTAAAAGTGATGTTCAATGCTTTTACAAGAAATGAAGATTTATCGATTGATAGGGAAAAGCTGGAGATAACATACACGTACGTTTATCTTGGACAGCAGATATCAAGTGAGGGTCGCATTGGTGAAGAAATTAATCGGCGTACAAAACTTGCGTGGAGAGTTTTTGGAAAAAACAGCATAATTTTCAAGAGCAATATGCCATTATGTCTTAAAAGAAAAGTGTTTGATCAATGCATCCTTCCAGTGCTTACGTATGGTGCAGAGACGTGGACCTTAACTAAAAGAGACATACAAAGGCTGCAGACAACTCAAAGCAGCATGGAGAGGTGCATGCTTGGTGTAACCAGGAGAGATAAGAAGAGGAACTCGTGGATCCGAAAAATGACAAGAGTGGAAGACATCATGATCAGAGTTAAATCCCTGAAATGGCAATGGGCTGGACATACTGCCAGAAGGACAGACCATCGATGGACAGCCGACATTTTAGATTGGATTCGAAGGGACAGGAAACGACCCAGAAGAAGACCACATGGGAGATGGGTGGATGAAATTCGAAAGTATGCTGGAGTGACATGGAGGAGACAGACCGTTGTGGAGGACACTTGGGGAGACCTTCGTCCAGCAGTGGATTGATAATGGTTGACAATGATGATGATATGAAATAAAATGCATTTCAAATTCGATACGATTTCCATTTGCGCCCTTTAGCGGCGAAGTTGTGCATTGGAGAAAACCGGACACATGGACAATCATTTTCACGTTTTAAGCTTTCCAATACAAAAACAATGTTACAAATCGAACTAATAATTGCGGAGATATGGTCTCCGCAGCCGGACAAGGCAATAACGTAAGCACGATGCGAAAGATGCTAATAACACAGCTTCAGTCCTAACAGATAAGAAAGCCAATAGCCCCCCCCCCCTCGCTTCCGCATTTTGCATATGGTGGGGAGGGAAATTTGTCAGACTTGAGTTATGTCAGTATAAAAATCATCAACTACAAAACCTCGCGCAGGGACAAAAAGGCAGGAACGGATAAAATGTCAGGACATGTAACAGAATTTTAGGGTATTTCCAGGACTTTTCCAGGACAAAATGAAATTCCAGGACTTTTCCAGGTATTCCAGGATTTCCAAGACGCGTACGAACCATATGTGATGCTCTCTGAGAGAGTATTCCATAGGGTAATGGCTTTATACATTATGCTATTTAAAACATAATTAAATCTAACAGACGGTAGACATAATTTCTTGTGAGCAACAGATCTGGTGAAGACAGCATAAACCAGATATCTGATGTCAGATTGAAAAATAGGGCAGTTTAAGATGCATTATTTTTAAAAAGCATGATACCTAGTTTCTAGGTAAAACTTTCATGAATTTTTAGAATATTTAGTTTTATAAATAATGGTTCTGAATAAGACATGCATTCTGTGTTCAGCATATAGCGAACATAATTCTTCTGTAATTTGAGCAAGCATAATTTATTGTTTGCACTAATATTTGAATACCAGGATTCCTGACAATAGGAGAGATGGGTATAAATAAAACCATAGTAAAATGTTTTTAAGGACATTGATAGAGAAGAGATGCTTAATTTTACTAAGAAGGCCAACCTGTAAGAAAATTATTTTTAAAACAAACTGAACATGAGTGTTCCAGTTAAAGAATTCATCAAACCAAACTCCTAGGTATTGAACTTTGTCTACAAATTTAAGTGGGAGATTATTAATCCTGACTGGAAAGTTATTTACGGCCCCTTTTTAATGAACATTTCGGAAATATAGAGCTGTTTTTTTTAAAATACTAAGTGATAATTTGTTAGAGCATAACCAATCAGATAAATTTCATTGGTTATTGGTCATTACCTATAGCTTATGCAAATTATGGCATTTTTAAAAACAGTGTCATCAGAGTATAACAAAGCATGATTTGATTGTAGGCACATAGGAAGGTCATTAATATACTGTATAACAGGAACAGTAACGGTCCCAATACAGAAACTTGAGGCACTCCACATGAAATATTAAGTAAATCAGATTTTATATTATTTACAGAGACATGCTGTTTGCGATTAGAGAGGAAGCTCAAGAGGGAAATTATTTTGCCACGAAAACCGTATTTGGGTAATTTATATAGCAGAATATCATTATTAACCGCGTCGAAAGCTTTTTGGAAATCAATAGAAGCACAAAAAGTATAACAACTCTCATCTAGTGCTTCGGAAATGAAGTTTGATAATTAGCAACAGCCATTTCAGTAGATCTGTTTCTTTGGAAACCGAACTGATCCGAAGAGAGCGTACCATGGTTGAAGCTGCTTATTGCATGCTTCCAGAAGCTGTTCACCACGGTGTCACCGTACAAGGATACGTCCATCATGTGACATCAGATTGAACCACAACTCAACGGAAAACACCATCACTCCAGTGTCTGCCTTCTTGGCCACACTGCAACCGCTGATGACTAAGGTTTAAAGTCATGGGATGTCGAAGCAACGCATGGGGTAAGATGAAACTTCCCTGAAGCAAACGTCTTAGGACAGAGCTTGAAGGCAACCTTTGATGCTATACAGACCTCCATTGCTGTGCTAATCCTCGAGACGCTGCTGTTCGGTCCTCCAACACAATGCGGTGGAGATTAATGTCTTCCAATGCGGTCGTCGTCGCTGGGATCCAGAACCCTGCCATCTCTGCATCAGACCTTCTTCTTCGAAATGACGCCATATGTGCATCCCTGTGCTTGAATTTCGTCCAACAGGAGTGGCAAAATCGCGGAACGAAAGTGCCTTTCTCCAGACCAACACATCAGCCTCGCTCAAAGTGCAGTAGCTGTACACAAATTAGCCATTACATTATGGCCACCTACCTAATAAGCCGTAGGACCCCCTTTAGCCTGCAAAACAGCGCCAACTTGGCGTGGGATCGATTCGATCAGGTGGAGATAGGTATCCTGAGGTATCTGGTACCATAATGTCAACAGCAGGTCCTCCAATTCCCTTACATTTCGAGGTGGTGGTGATTTAGCGCGAATCCGCTTTTCCAAGTCGAACCACAAATGTTTGATTGGGTTCATGTCAGGTAAATTTGAAGGCCAGGGCATTAACAGAAAGTCACCAGCATGTTCCTCCAACCACTCCTTGAAGGTTCTGGCAGTGTGGCATGGCGCATTATCCTGTTGGTAATGGCCATCAGCAGCAGGAAACACAGTTGCCATCAATGAGTGAACTTGGTCCACATCGATGTTTAAATCCCTGTCAGCTGTCAGGGATTGTGCTATTAAGATAATGGGGCCTAAAGTGTCCCAAGAAAATATAGCCCACAGCATGACACTCCGGCCTGTTTCCGCCCAACAGTACATCCAGGTGCCATAGCTCGCGTTGGTAATCGGCGTATCCCCGTTCGGCCGTCCATGTGATGCACCCAGAATCGTGATTCGTCAGACCAGGCCACTTTCTTCCAATCATCTACAGTCCAATATCGAAGATCTCGGGCCCATTTCATGCGTTGTTGGCGATTACGTGCAGTGAGAATGGGGACCAGGCTGGGACTTCGCCTGCGCAGGCCCATGTGCTGAAGGTTGCGATGAATTGTGTCGTAAGACACATTGCGCTGATCACCACCGTTGTAGCTTCGGGTGATTTGTCGCTCCGTGGACCTGCGGTCGCTGTGGACAATGAGCGACAGTCTCCTCTACCTCTGGCATCAATGAGCTGCGGATAACACACAGCTGCCCGACAGTTCGTTGTTTAGCTATCTGTGTACCACTTTTGATACGTACATACTACAGCGGCACTTGCACAAGCCTCGCCGTTTCCGATATCGTAGTTCCGAGTCGCCGTTCCATCACAATCAAACTACGATAAATCGGCATCCTTTATCAAACTACGATAAATCGGCATCTTTTCCCCTTCTGACTTCGAACACTCTACTAACCGAAAGCCGGTCCTAGGGTTGTATATATACCTCTCTGTGAACTTCACCTGTGCCACCGTTCGGTGGCACATTTCTCTAGGCTGGGGATGGTCACAATTATAATAGCTTATTGGAGTAGGGTATATCTCTGCGAATATCGGCAGAGTTTTGTAATTTGTTTGGGGAAGATACGTGGTTTGTTGGTTTGCGAAAACGGTTTGCTGCTTTTGTTTCTGTTTTGTACCCGTTATGGAATCGGATGATGCAAGCGATTTGGATGATAACTTTAGTATTTGTGAATCCGGCAGTGATACTGAAATGAATATTATGGTAGTACAGATGATGAAACTGACAGCGTTGGTGAAGCCGCATTGTTACCTGGACGTGAATGGCAGGAAATTTTACCTGTTGTGTTAGATCTTGCTTTCCCACATTTTAGATTATTTAGAACACGAAGTAAATATCAGTTTTGACAGTTTTGACCACAGTTTGAATGTTATGCAATATTCTGAGCATTTTGTGAATGGTGATTCGATGGATCTCCATCTGCATGTTGGCTTTTCAGAGAAATTTACTGTCTTTCTATACCAACTTAATCTTTTTCCAAAAATTAAAATCATTGCATATTACGTTTAGAAACTCAGTAACTGTTAAATTTCTTCAATTTAAAATAAAATAGGTACTTTTCTGACGGTTTTCATAAATATCACGTGATGTTATAAGGCATGTAAACTATGATTTTATTTTTCACGCTCTTAAAATTTTACAATTGGTATCATTTGTGCTACGTGCACATTTGCTAGCTTCGGGTGTCTGAGTTCTATGAAAAATTTAAATTGGAGAAACGTCGGTATATTTAATTGGAGAAAAGTCGGTATCTTATTTCCCGTTTCATAAAAATTTCAATGCGACAAATTTTTTTGACTAAACAAAAAAAAATACAATTTTTGCTAAATACTACCTTCTCATATAATTGATCCAGCTTTCAAATATTTATTGTAATGTCAGTTTTCTTGTTAATTAACAAATTCCATTTGGGTAAAAGTCGTCTTGCAAATGATATGAGAGAATGAAAATATTTACTGTGGTTGGAACTTCACTCAGAATTATTCATTTTTGCTGGCAACTACAATTTCTGTCATCAGTTCTAGGATGGCAACAGAAAAACGATTCATTTATCAGGTAAAACCGCCTATGCCTATCTATTCTCTACGAAAAATAAGATGCAATTTCTGCTTTACATTGAAAAAAATCAATCATTTTATAATTTTGGATTCAATTATTTATTATTGTTCAAGTTAATTATTTCCGCAATGAGTTCTCTGCGCGAATAAAAGATTAAGATTTGAAGAATGTAACATGAAGAAAACTGAAGCATTCGTTGAGGTCTTCAGAAAAATTCTGTTAATGTTTTGGGATCTAAATCGGTAACACTCTGTGAGGCTTGTGAAAACAGAAATTTGCGGGTGGCGGACTTCGAGCTCGCAACTTTCTGTTCCGAAACTGAATGCTTTCCCAGTTAAGTACACCATCAAGGGCTTATGGCTGTTATTTGCCGTCTTGACATGTACGTCACCTCTGTAGTACGTCACATATACACTATACTGACAAGTCATCCGACACCCCTTAAAAAAAATGAACGAATCTGCTGCGTTGTTAAGATGAGCGGTACAACTGCAAATGGTATAAACACAAGCATGCAGCTGACCGCGATCATATCGCACTGTGAGGTTGAGTGAAAATGTCGCGGTGGGGGAGAACTGACTTTGAGAAAGGAAATATTGTTGGGTGTTATATTAGTGGGTTGTCCATAAGAGAAACAGAGAGGCGTTTGAACATACGCAAGTGAACTGTTTTGGACGTACTGAATAAGTGGAAGATACATGGCGTGCTTGAAGCAGCAAAACGTACCGGCAGACCGACGATAATCAGTAATAGAGGACTTCGAAACCTCAGGAGAGCCGTTAGTGCTAATCGACGGAGTAATGCTTAGTGTATAGGTGAGTAGAAATGCTTGAACCTCGGTATGTACACGTACCATTTGCAGATAATTTCACTCCATGCGTTACCATGGTCGTGCGGCTGCTCATAAGCCTTACATCTCCACTCGGAGTGCTGTTCATCGTTTAGCATGGTGTAAAGAACCTTTATTGTGGACCGTAGATTAATGCAAACGGGTCCTCTGGACTGATGAATCCAGATACACTATCCATCAGTCTGATGGCCGTGTTTAGTATGAAAGCAGCCAGGGGAACATTATTTACCACAGTGCACTGTTGTTACGGTCAAGTTTGGAGCTAGCAGTGTACTCGTGTGGGGGTGTTTTTCGTAGTATGGTCCGGGCCCATTGGTTATCGTGGACAAACCTGTTAACCAGCACGTCTACCTCAATATTCTGTACAATTATGCCCTACCAACTCTGTGGCAATAGTATGGAACCGAGCCTTGTTGGTACCAGCAGGATAATGCACCGAGCTATAAAGCAAGGACTGTTACGGCGTGGTTTGACGAAATTTCCGTATCGTGTGGTAACTGGCCATCACAGAGCCCTGATCTTAATCCCATACAGCACCAATGGGATGAATTAGAGCGTCGCGTAAGAAGTTTGAAACTAAGGCCTACTACTAAGCAATAGTTAGCACCAGTATTATGTACCAAAACCTTGTCGAAAGCATGTCTCGTAGGGTCAGTGCATGCATTAAGGCCAAAGGTGGACCTATGCCGCATTGATGTATGTCAATAAATGCTTTGTTGTGTTTCTCGTCTAGGTGTCCAGTGACTTTTGTCAATATAGTATATACTCCCCCCCCCCCATTAGAAAGCTAGGGGCATGAAATGGCATTTTTCAGGACCTACGCAAAGCATGTTTGCGGCTGTCCCGAAACCAGCGTAGAAGAAGGAATTCTCATTAATTCCAGACGAATAAGTGGAAGAAGCATCGCACGGTTTTCGAAGCGTGGAAGAAGGAATTCTCACTCATTCTTGACGATGTGTGGAAGAAACATCACACATTTTTTGAAGCGTTGAAGCAGGAATTTTCACTAATTCCTGATAATGTGTGGAGCGACTGCCGAAGAACCCAACTGCCAGTAAATCCATTTTTACGTTCTGCCGCCCATGTGAAAACATAATTGTAATTGGCTCTAGTCCCGTCACCAGGACATGAATGCATTCTTCTTCTCCGGAACAGAAGGATGCATTCGGCTCCGCATCTTTCTGTTTCGCAAGCGAATGCTTTCCCAATTAAGCTACGCCGACAAGTACTAATCACTGCTACTTGTCGTCTTGACATGTGGGTCATCTTTAAAGTACGTCACGGATTGTAAACGGGAAGAATTTATTTTTACAGTTCATTAACACAAACACTTTTGATTCGTTGTATTTTTACAAAATAGGATTTCTTGAGAAACGGTACGTGAAAATTCGCTGTGTGCTACCCTAAGCATTCGAACAAGCAAGGTGTTTGGAGATTAGGATAGCAGTTTATTTCGAATAACTCAATTTGTTTTTCGTGGCTTATTATTTAGCCCAGTCTTAGATTCTTACCTACAGGGATGTCATTGAAAAGATTCAAATACAGATTATGAGACAGGGGAAAAATATATTGCTTCGCACCTCTGTCCCCCATCCTAGGTTTGGGATTTTTCTACCGTGGTGCGGGGGATTTTAGAGTATAAGTTCTACAAAATTAAAGTTTCTATGTTCTCGATTTAGATGAGCTTTCGCGGTGTCTTCCGATGTTCACTCTAGACAATTCGAACTAAAAAGCATGATCGAATTGGCTACTGAGGCAGTATACACCTCGAACCAGGTGCGAAATTTTATCGGAAAATCCAGGTCCCATCTGGATTTCGGTAAATCCTTCTGTGCCACAACGAAGCTACCTGGGCTCTATTTCCTACATACCAAGTGTTTCCTATCAACTCAAGAACGCGCTCAGGAGAATGAACTTTGGTGTCGGCAAAAATTCTCCGGAATCTTTATATACCACGCAAAAGAGAAATATTTACAAGCCCCCTCTTCCCAAAGAGGTAGGTTTTTATGCCATCTCACAACAATATCCGGACGACTCCCAGCGATACTACATCGGAATGCCTAAACGTTCGCTTAGAATTAGAGTCAACGAACATAAAAAAGACACAAGGGACGAAAACGTAAACACTGTCCTGCCCAGAGAAGTCATGTTCAAGTCCGCTGATCCTATATGGGTTGATATAAAAAACTTAGCTTCATACTTCACACCTAAATTTACCGCCATTCGCAAAAACCTAAGAGATCATTATTAACAGTGAGACTTGCAATGATAGCGTATCTCTAGAATTGCCACGAGTTTAGAAACAGTTCGTCAAATAATGCTACGTTTTCTCCCACGGTACCACGTGCTCAACCAACATGACGCCTCGTTTCTGCGAATGAATAATTACATTCGCATCTATTCATTTCTTGTCCAGTCAAGTCACCGCGTTCAAATTGCTTTTTTTTTAATTTGGAGGTTTAACGACTACCGTGAGCAACTCAATGGGCTATAAGCAGTCGCCTGTCCCTAATTGAGGGTCACTGGCTCCAGGAAAGGGAGAGAGCTAGTGCCGTAAGACGAACACAAGATCCGTGCCCCAATTGGAATCGAACACGGACCCATCTATCAAAAGCCAGTGCTTAGACTACTGCGCCAACGGGGCGGCTTCAAATTGTTGAAGTGTTCAATTATTCAGTTTGCTGTCTACTTATCTTAAAAAAGCTATGTGGTTGATGTGCGAAAGCTTAAAAACTTTGATTCCTATTTTACGACAATAAATTCGGATCACTAGTATACTAGTTTGAGTAAAATTTCTGCACATGGATGCATTTGTTGTGCTTGCACCAGACATACTGTGACAGATTTACCTAGTATTTGAAAAGAGTTTAGGCCGCCCCGGTGGCGCAGTGGTCTAAGCGATGGCCTCTGATCATTCGTCCGTAAGGGGTCCGGGTTCGAATCCCGGTGAGGCATGGATGTTGTGTTTGTCTTACGGCACTGGTTCTCTCCCTTCCCTGGAACCAGTGACCCTAAATTAGGGACGGGCGACTGCTTATAGCCCGTTGAGTTGCTCACGGTGGTCGTTAAAATTCAAAAAAAAAAAAAAAAAAAAAAAAATTAGATGTTGCATGAGCCATGAAATTGTCTTACAAAAAATTAAAAAATAAATAAAGAAAAAAAGGATTTGTGTTTTATACTTTGTCGCGGGGCGACTTATAGTAGCTGCAATAGTTTTTTAATAACTTTTCAAAATTTGTACCATAATTCTGAGTCACGTATTACAGCATTTTTCGCGAGTACAAAATTTCATTTCTTAAGAATACATATATGTATGAGTTTCAAAAAAGCGTGTATTCTCGAGGCTAGAAATGCTAGCTGCGAAGCCCAGGGAATGTACAAATAAAAGTTAATTAGATATACACAAAAAAACGTCAATTATAAACGATATTAAGATATGTCGATGCTTTCGCTGCGAAAAAAAACACGTGCGTATTCGCTTCTTTTGACTAAGAGAATCAGTTTCCTAATGTGGAGAGATTGTGTCATCGTAACGCAATGAGCTCTACCAGTCTTCGCTGTGAGCTTCGAAGACTTTCAATACGATCGCCAGCTAGCGTTTCCATGGCAACATGAATGAGCGGATGAAGGGTGAATGGGCCATTATTTTGGGCAACGGTTCGCTCAAAAAAGAAAAGACTTAGTACTACACTGGTGTGCAAAAATTAAGGACGAAGACGAGAAATTAGCATAACAGCGGAACGAGCAGGCATCGTATTTCGATTGCGCAAGCATGACATGTCTCTGGCCAATCTAGTTGCCGAGCGATACGAAAAGTTGGCTTCTTCTCATTCGTGCCAGATGGGCTTATGTTCGATTCCCGGATGAGGTATGGACGGATTGTTTGCCTCACGGCACTGGCTCTCTCCCTTCCCTGGAGCCAGTAACCCCAAATTAGAAACAACCGACTGCTTGTTATTCATTAAGTCGCACACGGTGGTCGTTAAACCCCCAAATAAAAACAAAGAAAACATATAACTGAAGTCACCTGAAATTCGTTCGGGAAATATTCATAAAAGAATGAATATCTCCATGAAAGAATTTCAGGTGACTTCAGAAAATATTATTTCACGGAAATATTCCCTAAATAAAATTAGTTAGAACATAAGATTACTTATTTTAAATGTAGTCTTATTCATGAATAGAATTTGACTTTTTAAATATTTCACTTCAACTATAACACCACCATTTGTAACTAAAAAAAAAATTTACAAAGTAATTTTTGTTCAATTATGGTTCAAAATATTGATTCGGTAGTACGAATTAAAATATATTTTGTTGAATTATTTATGTATTGATAATTATCGTATTAATTTTTGAATGCAATTTTGTACCATTCCAAAAATAATTTTTATTTATGATTTATTCACTTTCAGGATTTCTGAAGTATAATTGAACCGACATGTCAATCCGCTCTTGCGATGCATAGGTAGCAGTTTTACAATCATTTTTTTTATTGGGTCTTATACTGTTTAAAATTCCCACGTTTGGATTAATGCGTCATTATTTATACGTTTGTCCTTCGATAAAAAAATGTTTTTCTTAAATACATCTGCATTATCGCATTAATTGGTTTTTATTAATTTTTGAATGCAATTTTGTACAATACTAAAAATAAGTTTTATTTATGATTGATTTATTTCAAGATTTCTTAAGTATGATAGAACAGACATATCAACCCTTTCTTGCGATGCATAGCAAGCAGTTTTAGAATGTATTACATGTTGTACCTTACACTGTAAAAATTCACAAGTCTGAATTAATACGCAATTCTTTGTAAGTTTGTCCTTCGATAAAAGTTTTTTAAATATACCTGTATTATCTAATTAATAATTTTTATTAATTTTAATGCAATTTTATAAAATTCCTAAAAATAATTTTTATTTATGATTGATTTGCTTTCATGATTTCTTAATTATCATAGAACAGACATATCAACCCGCTTTTACGATGCATAGCAGCAGTTTTAGAATTCTTTATATATTGTATCTTACACTGTTTAAAATTCCCACGTTTGGATTAATGGGCCATTCCTCATAAGTTAGTCCTTCGATAAAGTTTTCCTTAAATATAACTATTATCTTATTGATTGTTTTTAATAATTTTTGAGTGCAATTTTGTACAATTCTAAAAATTACTTTTATTTATGATTTATTCAATTTCATGATTTCTTAAGTATAATTGAACCGACACGTCAACCCGCGCTTGCGATGCATAAGTTGGTTTTACAATCCTTTTTCTATTGTGTCTTATACTGTCTAAAATTCCCACGTTTGGATTAATGCGTCATTATTTATACGTTTGTCCTTCGATAAAAAATGTTTTTCTTAAATACATCTGCATTACCGCATTAATTATTTTTATTAATTTTTGAATGCAATTTTGTACAATTCTAAAAATAAGTTTTATTTATGATTGATTTACTTTCATGATTTCTTAAGTATGACAGAATAGACATATCAACCCTTTCTTGCGATGCATAGCAAGCAGTTTTAGAATCCTTTACCTGTTGTACCTTACACTATTAAAATTCACAAGTCTGGATTAATACGTCATTCTTTATAAGTTTGTCTTTCGATAATAAAAGTTTTTTTAAATATATTTGTATTATCTCATTAATAATTTTTATTAATTCCAATGCAATTTTGTAAAATTCCTAAAAACAATTTTTATTTATGATTGATTTACTTTCATGATTTCTTAATTATCATAGAACAGACATATCAACCCGCTTTTACGACGCATAGCTAGCGGTTTTAGAATTCTTTATCTATTTTATCTTACACTGTTTAAAATTCCCACGTTTGGATTAATGCGCCATTCTTTATAAGTTAGTCCTTCGATAAAGTTTTCCTTAAATATAACTATATTATCTTATTGTTTTAGCAATTTTTGAGTGCAATTTTGTACAATTCTAAAAATAATTTTTATTTATGATTGATTTACTTTCATGATTTCTTAAGTACGATAGAACAGATATAGCAACCTGCTCTTGAGAGTCCTTTAGCTATTGAATCTTACACTGTTTAAAAATCCCACGTTTGGATTAACCCGCTGTCTTTTATAAGCTTATCCTTCGATAAAAAAAAAGTTTCTCTTAAATACATCTGTTCTTTTCATTTCATATCGGCTCACATGTTTGTATGCATTATCAGCAGAAATATTTAATAAAAAGTTTCTATTATTCGCAGACACAAACGGACGATTTCATTTACAGAGGTAATGCAACAAAGATAGCGAAACTGGCTTACTATTTCCGTTGCCAAACATGACCAGGTGATTTATCCATTATCTCTTCTTTTTCTCGCAACGTGAGGTTTCGATGAGTTGTTCCCCTCCGTTCCTGCAGATGTCACTGGCAACACCCATTCATCGCTCAGTTCGAAGGCCACAAAAGGAAGCTAAAAGCCCATTTCATCTTCGTCATCATCATCACTGTTTCACTCTCCACGCTGCTTGGCGCTCATCATCATCGTCCAATGATGAAAGATCAGCATTCCCCGATCCAATATCCTCATCCCTCACTTGCGGCTCTCGGAAAGGAGCATACCCACATGGAAGCGAGATCTTTAAACGCAGCGCTCCACGGAATGTGCGCAGGTCACACTCCGTTCTCCATCCTCCCGCTCATCCACTCACGTTCCCTCCCAACAGCGAAACGATGCATTCGCACGCTTAACACTTAAAATCCTCTTTTCTAAAAGTATTGCGGCGATTTTCTTTTGTAGCTACCTTTTCAGAAAAACGCCAATGCCTTTCAAGTCCATTTTCTTATTCGACAATATTAGGTGAAAGAGAATTTAACTTTTCACGGCTTTCGATTTATTGAACGGTTTCCGGTGCAGCATTTATTTTTATCCACGCAAAGCTCCCTAACTGTACGTAAATAAATACGTTGAGAAATTAGTTATATCTTCCGAAAGTTTCGCTACTTTCTTTATAAATTATACGGATTGTTTATCGAAATTGGCAAAGTTTAGGAAAAGAGGCACCGCTCCTTTCCCGCAACCACAAGTGCCTGTATGTGTTCAGTGCTACAAACAGAAACGAATGATATACTCGTACTTTCTTACAGCAGAGTAACTCTCCGGAATAAAATTAGTTACGGATTAACAAAGCTGGCCGAAAATCAGGCCGAATTACATATTCGCTGTCTAAGTGGGTCAAACGCGACTGGAACGAGTGAACCTGCACATTAGAAAGTCTTGCTTTCCCGTCAGCTTTGTTATTAAAAGTAATCATTTAGGAAGATGATTAACACTAATGTTTCCCGACTGATTACCAGCTAAGCGTGTTATAGCAAAACCTAAGATAGGAAATAGATGTCTGAGTCACTTGTTTCTACCCCGTTGCACGATGTCCCTGTCAGGTGGACTATTCTTTTCCCATCATGCCTTGTGTCATGGAGTAGAGAATAGAGCACTACACTGTAAGAAATATATCCTGCGAATTCACAGTAAATTTCTGAAAATCGGGTGCAGCAAAGTTGATGGCAGGTGTCAGTCTTTTAACGGAATTTCCGTTTTTAAAAGTTCGCGAATTTCTTAACTTCCGTATTTTCACAGATTTTCCGTAGTCAGTAATTCTGTTTATTTAAGAAGAGTCCGTTTTAATGTTTTTCCGTATTTAGACAAAAATTTCGGAAAATCCAACATGCTGAATATTTCAGCCCTTCCGCGAGGGAATCCTTTTGCGCCAGGGTTCGAACCCAGTTAAGTTGGTTGAAGGATGCGTCTTAACCACTCAGCCAGGATGTCATAGGAATCAGACTCACGTTCAAGGTAAAACAAATTGTGCGACAATGATTCTTTTCTCAATAATGCGAGTGATTTAGTCATTTTCTTTTCTATTGGAGCTTATTTATTTAATACGTTTGTAATAATTTTATATCTTCCTTAGGAGGGTTTCATTACAAATTACGTATTTTTTTTTCATCGTGATTTTTCGAAGCAACACAATGATTTGTAGTTTGAGATCTTTTTTATAACTGACAACAAATTATCATTAAAAGAAGGTGCAATGTACTGCTTTATAATATTATTTCATAAAACTTCTAAATATAAAATATACTCTTGATAACTATATAGCTTTTGCCTTAAGGACGCCACAGACTGATGCAGAGACATCGTACAATCACCTATACAATAAATTAAGTACCCGGTTTCTAACGGTAATACAATATATAATAACTGGTGCACAAAGTGGGTTAAGAGGAGAAGAAATATCCTGTGCCACAGTAAAATAATTCAAGCGATATACTATCCACAATATCCGATCTCGATATAGAACTTTAAAATAAAATACGTCGACAGATTATTGCAATTTACTAGTTAATCAAACCTCCAAGTATTACCGTGAATTTTTCCTATTACCGGAAATCTTTCATCATATGGATACGGAAAAGTGAGTACGGAGTTTTTCCGTAAACATAAAAAATGAATTGCGGAAATGTTTTTTGAAAATTCAGAATGTTCTGGCGTACATTTCTAATACAACGGAAAAATTTGTATTAGAAATGTTTCTTAATTCACGGAAGAAATCACGGAAAGTGGCTCGTGAATTTCAGAACATTTTTTCTACAGTGTAGGAGGAGTTAGCGCCAGGTTTATGATCGATATACAGCTAAGATGCGAGGAAAATAGAATTGTTTTGGGAAGCTTTGGTACCACCTGGCAGCTATGTGAACCTATCTGTTTGGGGAGCACAGAGAATTTTAGGCACCGTTTAATTCAAATACATCGGCCGACAAAAAGTTTAAGTACTATTTTGTCTGTGCATAAGTTTCGGGCTCTCCACGTAGCGGGCTGTATAAAGAGAACGACTGAAGCTTTATCAGAATTTTACGCACCTTTTAATTAAAGTACATCGGCCGACAAAAGTTTTAAGTACTATTTGGTCTGTGCATAAGTTTCGGGATTTCCGCGTAGCGGGCTGTATAAAAGAAAAGACTGAAGTTTTATCAGAATTTCGTGCTGTTGGAATAAGGTGGCAACATAACGTCGACGACAACTCATATTTGTGGTTATTACAGCTATGACATGTTAGTTGAGCAAGATGCATTTTCATCACTGTCTGTTGTTCATGTTTAATCTCTGATAAGCCTCTGCAGAAGCACGAGGGTTGATTTGTTCGGCTTACAGCGAGAAAGCTGTAAGTTGAAGCACGTGTCGTGAGTAGTTTCTGAATTTCAGAAATGGCGATGGCATCATGGTGTGCAAGCAGCGTAGCAAATGGAGGTGGACTTAACAGTGAATTTTCTGTCACAGTAAGAGCAGCAACAGGTCCACGAAAGTAACGGTGACTTTAAAAGGTGGCAAAATCATCGTTTACGACAGCTATGACGGAGCTGTGAAGAAGCCGGAAATGCGAGTCACCGCCTTGCAGCAGTGACAAAATTACTCTTAACGACCGGGGTTGGTGGAGTAGTAACGGAATGGCGAGACGATTCTTTCTTTACGAGCGAATGCCTGGTAGAAGACGTAGCTGTAGGCGTCGTTCTGTGCCAGCTTCGTATCGCGTAGCTTTTTCTGATCATCTTGAAACGAAAGTCATTTCTGAGGTGGAGGTTAGGTTGCCGTATATATCCTTTTCATCGGATCCGGTGTATCCTTCTACTACTGAGACACGTCTCATGAGTCTAATGTTACTGCGGCTTCAGCTAAAATAATTAAACGGGCAGCACTGGAGTCACCTCCGTCATTTCCTTTGACTCTTCTATCAGAGCCCCTATAGTTGCAGCAGGGCCTTCTAATCTGCAACCCCGTGAAGATCCTAGTTTTTTACCTGATCCAAAAGCCTCAGGTACTAAACCAAGTAGTAGTTTGCTGACGTATGCTTCTGCGTATTCCGCAGTTCAGTATTCCATTGGAACTTACGACTGTCCTATCGGAGTTCCTGAGAATTTTCCTTTTGATTTGATGCCTCCAGAATGTGTGTTTAAACCCTCATTTGAGACATCGTCACACGCCTTTGAGGATGATGTTTCTATAGTCTCTCCCCCACGTGATTACCGGGATGAGGCACATTTTTATGTGCTCCCGATCAGTCTTTTCAAGGCTAGATTTGTGTTAGTGATGAATGTCAATTAGAGGAACCTATTTTCTTTGGAGGTCCGATTCGAGTTGAATTCTTTGATTATCTCCGTATATATTTTCACCTATATGTAGATGATTGGAATTTTCTATGTACTATGTATAAGACGCTAGGTGACCTTTATCATACTTTTTGGGAATTGGTAACTGCACATCGCTCGCCTTAAAGGCACTGCTGCTCGACACTGCCCTCTGATGCCGTTTGACTGCCTTCTTGACTGCGACTGTGAACTAAGGAGACTTTGCTATGCTGCTGTTGTGGGTATCTGACTCCACGGCGGATGTACTTATAAGACTGTGTTTGTCGAGTTATAATAACTGTGTTGTTTACTTCTCGTTGCAGTACTATGTGTACCATTCATTGTTACGGCTTAAAGTATCCTCATTTTTTCATTAACGGTTTTCTATGATTTTGTTAATTTATATGATAATGTTTTGTTTTAATTTTTTTTTTTTGATTGACGTGTTTGATGAGGAAACGTTGAATTTTGTCAATTTTATTTTACTTTCATTACTCTATTTAAAATAAACCACGCATTGCCTGCTGATTTTTCTCGAACGCACGGCGAAAGCCAAAACAAAAACTATCTTAAGCGTGACAAAAAGGGGAGACTGAAAGAAATCTCACATCACTGGCAACCTCCATTATGTTACAACAGAAAAGGGGACAAATTCTTTAGATATGGTGATATGGTAACCGAAACTATGACGTAACAATGATTTTGGGCAACGAGCACAGCTCGGACACGGCTAACGGTGACATTCTTATCAGTGAATTTGGAACTTACTTTTCGTCACTGGTCATAACAGTGATTTTTTGTAACTGTCACAAAGTAGCAGTGACCTGATTTCCAACCCATCTCACTATGACGTAACAATGATTTTGGACACCGAGCACTGTTCGGACACGACTAACTGTGACATTCTTCTCTGTGAATTTGGAACTGTTACTTTTTGTCACTGTTCATAACAGTGATTTTTTAGTAACGGTGACAAAGTAACAATGACCAAATTTTCAACCCATCTCTAGCAGCAGACTGCGGAGGGAAATGTGTAAAATTTAACGTGTGGTGAGGAAAATCGTTTTCAGCTTTACGATGAATGAGCACTTAGTGCGTGAAACACAAGGAAGCCAATTGGTTTGGTCCAGTGAGTGTAACAGTAGCGAACAAGAATTACTTTTATTCTTTGCAACACGCAGTTCTCCGTATAAATTCTAATTGAAGAAACAACTGTTTAACAAGTAAGTTGCTAGTCGAATATCATTTCCTCGATAATAAAATAGGCGTTCATTATGAACAATAACCACAAATAGTAGCACAACTCATAAACTATAACTCGAATGGTTAATTATTTTACGACAGCAAGAAATCCACTCGCTGCAACCGCTTTTATTTATTCCGTACCGTGACTTTTCACCTGGCTATCCGTCAGAGTTGCCAAAGGTAACAAGTTAGTAAAATCATGCAATGCATTGATTATGATACGCTTTCCAACATACCAGAAATTATTACTCAAGTTATGAGGATAATGGCTGTGGAATAAATCTCGCTCCTGTGTCCTGACCTTTGACCCCATTTCGATGATATTCCACAGAACCGGTTCAGTACTCCTCAAGAATAACATACTAAAGTTTTGTCGCAATAGAAGCAGTTTTACGCAAGTTATGAGAATAATGGATGTGGAATAAATCTTGCTTTTGTGCAATGACCTTTGACCCCATTTCGTTGATATTGAACAGAACTGGTTTACTATACCTCCGGAACAACATGATAGCGTTTTGTCGCAATCGAAACATTTTTTGGTAAGTTATGATTCAGAAGGGCAATGGAATGGCTCCCAGTCCAGTGTCCCGACCTTTAACCCCCATTTCTCCCATTTTCAATAGGGTTTGTGCCCAGGTGGTCCCCTACCACATACTAAATTTTCATCGAAATCGAACCATATTTACGCATGTTATGACGCATAAAGGCAATGGAATGGATTTCACCTTTATGCCCTGACCTTTGACCCCATTTCGCCCATTTTCAATAGGTTTCGTTCCCGGGTGGTTCCTTACCACATACCAAAATTTCATTGAAATCGAACCATTTTTACGCAAGTTATGACGCATGAGGGCAATGGAACAAATCCCGTTCTTATGTCTTGCCTGACCTTTGACCCCAATTTGTCAATTTTCAATAGGGTTTGTGCCCAGGTATTTTCCTACCACATACTGAAATTTCATCGAAATCGAACCATATTTACGCATGTTATGACGCATAAGGGCAATTGAATGGATCCTGCTCTTATGGCGTGACCGTTGACCTCACTTCACCAATTTTCAATAGGGTTCATCCCCTGGTGGTCCCCTACCACATACTAAAATTTCATCGAAATCGAACCATTTTTGCGTGAGTTATCGTGCCGACAGACGGACGGAAAAAGCTGGAGCATATACGCTTCTTCAACCTACGGTGGAAAGCGTAAAAACGGAACTGGGGCACTAGAACGTTACCAGTAAATAATATACAGGGAAGAAAATTCAAAAGTTAGATATAGAAGTATACGCCACAAATACGGAGCCCGGATTTGCAAGCACTTCTGAACGAATATGTCTCTCAATCTACCACAACTGGAAATACAGTTAGATGACCTGCTTGTGCATGCTCGAAATCTACACAACGCTAAAAACTTAGGCATTGACCAAATACAAATATCAGTACAGGCCAATTATTTTTCTTTGCTGATGAAATTAGCGTCTACAATGAGTTTGATTTTAGGCACCGCTTCTAATGAGGTATAAATGATGAATTAACTATGAAAATTACTTAGTTAAAAAGTATTAAACTTAAAAATTCATGGATTTTGCAGATGCAGTTCTGCTGCACACCGCTGTATGCTTTAGAGTTCTAAATGTTATCACACTCAACGTTTTTCTACTAACTACTGTTGACAAGCAAGTACAGAGTTGTATACTGCTGATTGTTAAAGACTAAAGAAGATTGTGCTACTTGGGTGTTTGTTGTGAACAACTTATCGTTGATTGAGTAAAGTGTCTGAAATGTGACATCACTAAAGCTAATCACATAGTCCACAGGAAACAAGAGTCCCTGAAGCGATTTAGTCATGTGACCAGGAAAGTATCAACTTCCATGCTCTAAACTGCAGGTGAAGTCCATTAGTATGTTGCTGTGAAGTTGATCATATTTTATTATTTTGATTTATTATTGTGATCTTCTTTCCTAAAAAAATTAACACTGGTAATAACATAACATTTATTTAACACTAACATAGAAGGAAATGTTAAAGCGTATTAAAAAAAATGATTATTTACTTCTACCTGCTGGTTCGTTCTGTTACTGATATGCAAGTAAGATTCCTTTTCTGTCTTAAGTAATATAACGTGCAAAGTTTAGTTATTTATATATACATTGAAAAAAGGATTTGTCACTCATATGTTTTGTTGGTAAACCTATATCAGTTGTTTAACAGTTTAGCATTTCGGTAAGCTGTATACATCTTACGAAAACGTTTTCTGTACTGCTTTGTTCTCGTTAGTGGTAGATTTATTATGTGCTATAAGTTCAAACGACAAAAGTCCGCCTTTCCAAAAAATAACGACAGTAAAACAAAACTCTGAAAATATGTTCACGTCAAGCAAAAGAAATACAAAAAAGTACTTAAGTTTTCTTCCTTGAGTAACCCATGAATAAGGAACACACTGACACCGCACACCGGTAATGTTAACATTACAAGTATAGGCCGAAACCAAACATAATGACGCAGGAACTACGGCAATCGCGGCGGAGCAAAGCCCTTTTATAAAAATAGAAGGAAATTGAAAAAAGCTCCGCAAAAATCGAACAGAGAGTTGTTCACAAGAAGCGAAACAAAAATTATAAACAAGCCGCCACTTTGGAATCGATGCAGATATATGCCATCGAAAACATTAAAATACTCGCATTTCATGCCACAACGTTTTAAGTAATTTGTCAACAAAACAGCACATTTCATTAATTTTGTACGGCAAATTTCAAAGTTCCCATCAGCTGGAATTCTAAGCGAAAACTTCGCAAATACTTTGTCAGTTTCGTTAAAACATTGGCAGTTCTTTCATTTTGTGTAATACTTTCAAAGTAATTTGTGAACTAAATATTAGCACATTTTATACATATTGCAACACAATGTTCCAAGTTTTCATCAGCTCCAGTTTTAGGAAATTCTCCCGCTATTCGACCAGTCAATCAGCACATTACTGATAGCTGAGACTACGCACACACGGTAGTGGTACTCAGAGCTAAGACTAAGTTGGTCACATGACTTCAGTGGCAGCCGTTCGTTATTGATTAGAACCGAGCGGTTCTAGATTGATTAGAACCGAGCGGTTGGTGTACCACTCTTCTATGCGGTGGAACGTATGAAGCTTGGGCGTGCACTTGTGTACGCTCACGTTGAAAGTCAGTAGGCCTATTATGCCGCTGAGGATATTCGTAATAAGCTTCGCGGGGTGCCCGAGCATGGTGAGTTGGACCATGTTTGCCGTGTCGCTCTTCATACGTTCGTATGAGGCGAAGGCATTCCTGAATTGTAGCAGGGTGTCGAACCTCAAGAAAATCCTGTAGAAATGGATCGAGCTGCTGCAATAGGGTGTCCAACATGTCGACATGACTGGCATGTGGATCCCATAAGTTATACAAGCGTGTTGTTTCCAAAGCAAATGCAACAGGGCTATCGTTGGGTCCTTGCTGACGAGAAAAAAGTTGTTGTGCAAGGCTAGCTCGACTGAGGCCGAAAGGAAAGACTTCCAAAAATTCTGCACGGAAATTCTCATAATGAGAATCCGGGTTCGACACTCTCCACTGCCGATACTAGGTCTTAGCGGTATCCTTCAAGCAAGTACCTGCTATTTGCACTTTGCAGTCTTGAGGAATATTGTATAGATCAAAATGATCTTCCGAATTCTCGAGGAATTTTAAGGAACCCTCCAAACCATTTAAATTAATTGTTCCTGCATGCGG